>OY720304.1:8933887-10325988 GCA_963082785.1 Philonthus spinipes
TTAAATAAATGTTCAAAAAGTATTAAGACTACGATTTACTAGAGAGTAAAATAGAAATAATCTTTTAATAAAAAGTCAGTCTGTAGGATTTAATAATGTGAATACTTACATTTTTTATTTGTCAGAAAATGTGATAAATGAAACATATTTAATGTATTTTTACCACAATATTAGAAAAACGAATTTATTTACATGATCACAGTTATTTAAATAAATTTGAAAATAATTAATAAAATATTTCCTCTTCAGCTATACTTATGGAACAGAAAGTGTCAATTATTGAAAATTTGTTTTAAAGTACTTATGTAACATATGTCAAAATATCACAGTAGCTAAAGAAGGATTTTTTGTTTATTTAACATAACTTTACCATTATAAATAATATTAAATATAATGCATTACTATAACACCATTCAGAAAAATTTGAGTATAAAAGAAAAAAAAAATGGTAAGATGTAATGAAATTGACAGGTAATGATCGATATCGACATTCGAATAACTTAATTATTCGAATATCGATTTCAGTGAAATCCTTTTTAATGTTCATTGCTAGCGTTTTTATTACTAAAATACATATTAAAAGCTCACATAAATATATTATTATTTTCTCAAATCAAATTATTTAAGTTATCAGACAAAATTTGTATAATAATAACAAGTGTCCTTTATTGAAATTTTGTTTTCAACATAACGTAGCATAAGCCAGAATGTCACAATAGCTAAAGAGGAAATAATTTATTAATTATTTTCAAATTCATTTTATTTAGTTTATTGCAATTTCTATACATTGTAAGATTGCTTTAACATATAATAACAATGTAAAATACAGAAAATATCATGTACACTTATTGATACCATAAGTAAATTTAAAAAATTGTGATGTGTCCATCATGGTACTTTCCCCGGTGAATTCGGTAAAATACGTTTTTGAATGAAAATTTAATAGGAAAGGAAAAAATGTTAATTGAAAAAAAAAATGGTTTGTTTTTTAATAAAACACTTCGACGTTTTATTTCAAATAAAAATAATTATTTAAATAATTTTAGTCTCCACAGCCAATATAAAGAAGATTATAAAAATAATTGTTTATTTCTAAGGGAATTTATCAGGTAGATGAAATTCTTCCGTTTATAAAATAAAAACTAAAGGTCCTGCAATAAAACTTTTCAAACAGAAATAATTTTTTTTTTAAGATCTACAAGTTTTATTTCAAACATTTTTCTATCCGAATTAAAAATGAAAAATCGCCAAGAGTAAAGTTGCACTTAATGAGTTTTGATTTTAACCACAAGCTTTTCAGATCATTCCACTGTTATAGAAAGATTAGATATAAAGTTTAGATTTAATCCAATTAGTCGTTTATGCGCTATCGCGGAAACACACAGACATTTTTCAAAACTCGATGGAATGGACTCAGGGGACCTCAAAACGTGCATATTTGTTGAAATTGGCGGTTCGAAAATGTTCAGGATCACAATACTTTCCCTTGGACAGGGGTAATAATTAGTTAATAAAAATTAATTTATTGTATTTTTTTCATTTTTCAGCTATTGCAACGTTTGACTTACATATCGTAAGCAATTTATGTAAGTCAAAATTTGCAGAAGCTAATTAAAATTATTTTTATTAATTAATTATGTATTTTTATTCAATTTGTTTTGAAAATCTATGGTCAATGGAATAAAACTCTTTTCTATTATGATACCATATACAGAGGCATCAACAATGTTTGCCGACAAGTTAAATTTCCCGCCCAAAAATCAAAATCTGGGGAGTTTTATTTAACCAAGTTCATACCAAGGAATAATCAATGATGTTTATTTATAATATAAAAAAATAGAATGCATTTTATTATATATACAAAGGATATAATTAATGCAGTTTGTGTTTCTTTTATTAATATCAGTGATCATACGTATTTAAATTAATATCACATTAATGACTTGAAAAATTACAATATATCATTATAGTTAGTCGAATATAATATTAAATCAGTCTAAAACCATTTTCATGATATTCAATAAATAAAATCTGAAAATCTGTACCGAATTAAGAAGCAGATATTGGAAGGAAGCTTATGTTGTATTAATATTCAAAAATAGATCCAGGATACTTATTAATAATATAGAGGAATATCGAAACAATCTGCTTTACATAATACGTTGAACTAATTATTATTATGACAAATGGAAAACGACGCAAGCGCCATCTTTTGCCTAATTTCATGTGGCATTGTCAACAATTTGGGTCTACAAGGTAGAATACCGAAATTCATTGTTTAGTCCACTGAAGGAAGGCGTCGTTTTCCATTTGTTATGATTCATTCCTGGGCCCGTATTCCTGAAATTGATCGAACGTTTCGATCGTATGAAATCTCTCATTTAGATAGGAATTTACATGTGAATTTGACAGTTGCGTACGACCGATTTCATACGATCGATTTCAGGAATAAGGCCCCTGGTATATAGATATTGCACTAGTCTGATAAGGTTCGAAAAACCGAAATGACAATTACTATTTATCCATACGCTAGATGAATGGCGGTTGAATATTTTATTAAATCATTATTATTAAACCAAGGTGTCCAAAATTATTTTGAAAGTAATTAATGCCATCCTAATTTCAATATACAAAATAAAAAAATAAATTAATTAAAACAGAAATTACGTTGAAAATTAATAAAGAAATACATGGATATAAAACTAGAAGAAGATCAAATATAAGAACTGAAAAATTCAGAACTCGACAGTATACACATTCCTTAACCAGTGATACTATACAAAAATACAACAACCTGCACGAATATATACGGACAATAAAATATCAAGCTTTTAAATTAAAAATAAAAAACATTTTAATAAACAACAAGATTAAATAAAGGAGCTGACTAAATGGAAAACCCATATATTCCCCATTACCGTTAGCCCGAGATGGAACGGATACCGTGCCCAAATTTCCGAGGTGAGGACAATATGCAATATTTTATTGATATGCAACAGCAGGTGTACATTATGTAATTCAATGTCCGGCGGGGTATTTTCCCGAAAAGTGTTTGTTTTAATGTGCATTTGTTAACGTACTTACGTAACGTAAGTCAAAATGTTACAGAGCTAAATGTGGAAGTAATTTATTAATTATTTTCAAATCATTTTTATTTAATTTATTTAAATAACTGTATTTACATTTGTATTTGATCTATTATTATTATTATTATGATTACCCACTAGCGAAGACATCAATGTAATACGAATTAATAACTGTCGGTAATTATATAACTATCTCTTTCTACTAAACAATAGTCTTAAGTAATAATAAATATGAATATATTATTAAGAATATATCAATAAAATTAATAAAATCACAGATTAAATTGAATAACTTTAAATTCTCGATTTGTTTCGGGTTATTAGCCTATTTGCAAGAAAATTCGAAAATTATTTTTTAAATTTTTGACTAATCTGTAGTTAATAGTTCATTTTCAAGAGAAATCACAATTTAAATGGAAACGAAAATGGGCTGGTAACCAGAAACTACTCGAAAATTAAAAGCTGTTCAATTTAATGAGTGTTTTCATTTATTTTATTGGTAGATTTTTAATAATCTATTCCAATCTATTTATTATTGCAATATGAACTACCAATGTTTAAATATTAAAAGGATTAATTACATATTATTAAGATTATATTGCTGTTGAATGAAAATTAATTAAATTGTCTAATGAAATAATTTTAAAATTTAATTGACTTTTTTTCAATGACAGCAAAATCTTAAGATTGTGATTCAGTAGAAAGAGTATATTTAAGTTCTAATTATATTCAAACAGCTTGTCTGGTTCCCATAATTTAGCTTTTGCAAAGAAAAAATTCAAATGAAATTAATCACATAATATTATTTACATGCGAGATCACTCAGCCTAATCTGAAATAAATATTTCATTCCGACCCCATCATCAATCCGCAAAACATGTCTCCAGTCGGGCGGATCACCTGCTCCGGGCTACCGGCCATTCCGTCTTCTTTTTTTTTATGCGGCAGCCGAAATTATATCATTGTCCTGTTATTACCAAACGCATTTACATTCCGCACTTGTTTTATGGACCTCCGAATTTCGGCACCTGCACGAAAACGAATTACGAATTCAAATCGACAGTTGGGAACGACCGGAGATGATACACCCTACTTTTTCGCCACTAATTAAATGCCGAATTGATTTCATTTTCGCCCGATAAGCTTGAATTTATTGTTCGTGAAAGGGGGTTGATGGAATAATGCATGTTTAATGCAACTGTAATTTGCGTAAACGAAAGAAATACATATATGTTTTAAGGATAAAGAAGACACTTTTTTATACCAATTAAACGGGGCTATTCTGTAAAGGAATTGACAAGATTAACGTGTACGTAATTTATTACCATGACAGCCTATGCAGCTTTTTTAATACATATACGATGCATAGAATGTGGAGTTATTGGGCGCGTTCAAGGAACTGTAGCGCTGCAGCGCTTTACGAGAGCGGTGTCGCTGAACGGTACCGTTTTATGTGTGGCACTGCAGCGCTTTATCAAGCATATATTTTTCCGCTGGATCGCGTTTCAAGCCGTGCAGCTGTAAACAAAACCGCCATATTTTCAGTACAGACAACAATTTGTCCGTTCAGGGAACATCAAGCGCGACATCAATTACTCATAAAAATTAACAATAATTAGGTTATGTGAAAATTTACGGATGTGAAGTTATCCACGTTTTTTTTTTTTTTTTTCGAGTAAATCGTTCATCCGCGGATTTTAATTTCCATTTCTTTACATTAGCCTATTAGTAGAAATCCTAAACATTGAATAACACTATTATTATTGTTTACTTTTATTTGTTAAAACATTTTATTTTAATACTTGTATTTTTTTCTAATACCTCTATTGTATACTTTATTGCAGTTTGTAAATGTTTTTATGCTAATTTTATTAACAGTATACAAATCTTGGGGTATTTTGTAAATACCTTTTTTGGGATTATAAGACATTCCAATCTACAACACAATAATGCGGATTACGGGTATTTTCGGTAATTAAGCATCTGCACATTTCCAATCGTGCGTAGCCGATTTCCATATCTCAAAAAATCTGCCTGAGATAATCAACCGACCCTTAGCTAGAGACGTGAAATGCGCATGTACCCGTATCTTTCTCTCTTTTTTGTAAAATTTGTAAATATTATTTTAGTTTTAAGTTAAGTTCAATTCTAACTCTCAAGCACGAAGGTTGTATCCATTTTGTAAAGTTTGTTTTGTAATATATTTTGAGTTGGTAACAGACATGTTAAACAAAAAAATGTTGTTATTATTACTAAAGAACTAAAATAACGGGTGAATTCTTTGAACCAGAGAAAAGTATATTTTGCCCGAACAATTATTATTACAATTTTTTAATTTTCTTTCTGTCGTCCACGAATTTCAACATAAAATCGATCAAATTTTAAAATCCAAAACGGCTCACTTTTGATACATTAAATTCTCTATCTATTACTAGATGTCTAAAGAACCATTTCAGCCAATAAAAAAATATTTTTTTATTATTACGATGTATTGAAAATCTTTATTTCTGAGTATTACATTATCTAATTTTAAATACAATCATTTAGAAATAGTTAGACCTCAGAAAATGGCTATTGACCATCGGTCTTTCTGCCTATTATTACTATTTTTTCTATTTTGTTTTTTTCATCCACGGTTTTCGACACAAAATCGAACAAACTTCAAAGTACAAAACGGCTTACTTTGACGCACTTTATATTCAATTTCTTTATCTTAGATTTATACTAGATGTCTAAAGAACCGTCTCAGCCAATAAATAAAGTTTAGAGAGATAGAGATTTAAATGAATTTTATAAATATAAATGTTATAATATTTGTCTGAATAAATATGTATTGAAGAAAATATCTTTGTAAACATAATAAGTAATTTTTAATGGATAAAATGATTTGTAAGTAAATAAAATGTAATGAAATTTCTAGTTTAGTGAAGATTTATAGTTTATTAAAGCCTTAAAGGTTTAAGTTAACAATTAAGCAGCAAGACGTATCATCAATAATGAATTAAGCACGCTTCGGCGGATTTCAATGACGGCACGTCGCTAAACTGTTCACAATTTCATGCATGTAAATAATTAAATATTTAATTAAAACTACATATTAATATTTTATTTGTGTTATAAGCGGCGTGTAAATATGTTTATAACACGGGGCATTAATCACGGCGAGATATTCTAATTAAATTTGCGGAATCTCAATTAAACTTTCCGCGTATTAATTCGAATTGAAGATGTTCATAATTAAATGTGCGCCGGCTCGTACGGAGCGTCCATAAAACGTCACCGCGTATTTATTACAATTTAATAATTAATAACATTTGCGGGGCGAATTCCGCGCGTCGTCGGATGGTCGGGTCCCAACAACCGCCGATCGGATTTTTACGGTCGCGAAATAATTCCGCCGACTTTATTGGAATCAGGAATGCAATTAAAACGCGGAGAGATAGCGTTTATTATTAATTTCGATCAGATTATTATATATATATATATTTATTATTTGAAATATTACATAAAAAAAATAACGTGGATTATTATAAAATTTCTTTGCCTACTTACCCCGACGGATATTGAATCACATAATATAATTTCCCATTTAAACTCGCACAAAATAACTGTTTTTCGAAACAATTCTATTTAAATTTAAAATGTGGAGAATAATACGTAATATAAGCCAACACCAGTGTAGCTTAAATTACGTTTATAAAATAGAAAAGTATAAGAGTGTCATCGAAAAGAAATAAATTACGTCCGTTTGAAAAGTCACATATTTAAAATTGTTTGTCAAACACCCCGTGTAAAAATATTTGACATGTCAAATTATCATTCAACTGATTGTAATGGTATGATCTTAGTATGTATAAAAAATAATTTCTCCATGTCAAATAAGTAATTATTTTATTTTTCACATTACTACAACTGTTAACATTTTTATAAAATATTTTTCGAGCAATAACGGCTAATCAAAATTACTATGTTATATTGATGTAAAGATAATTTAAAGAGGAATCGAATAAAAAAATTATATATAGAGTGTTCCATTTAAATAACAAAGTTGATATCATTTCCCGGAAAATGGGACACCCTATATATATGAAAATAATTTTACATTATTCGCTTTCAGTAGTGAACCAAGTTTTATTATAAAATTAATGCTGAATTTCTAACGACAAGAGATATATCCAAGATAGGTATATAAATAGAATGTGAAGCTAATTAATAACGTACACGTTAAACTTAACATTTCTAGTATGGAATGTACATACTGGTAAAATATAAAATTTCATTGCAATCTATTAATTGGAAGTCTATATACTATATATCGAGCGTATAACAAAAATCGACGACGAAGTTGGCGTTGGAAGTCTCGAGTCATGTCTGTACTAAGATCACACGCGTGAAATGCTGGTTGGTTATTGACAACTGACTTGTCAATATGACAACCAGTACGCGCGTGTTATTTTAGTTCAGACATGACATTAGATTTCCAATGCCAAATTCGTCGTCGATTTTGTTATACGCTCGATATATACAAAAAATGTTTCGTACAAAAAATTATTGATTTAAAAATCTTTATGGCGTAAAATTATTTTCAAACAAAAATATATATATATTTTTTAATGGAATTATGTATTTATTCAACTTTTATAATGACATTTTTCAACCTCTACATTGTTGTCCATTTAGTTTTTTATTATGTTACAGTGTTGCCAATTTACATTTTTTTTCTTCAATGAATAAGCAACCTCAACAGTGTAGTTAATAAGCAACGTTTTATTAATGAGCAATTCAAATTTAGTGGTACAGGGTGTTCAGAGAAACATGCCAAACTTTGCAAATTTCAAAGCGGTATAACCCATTTTTTTTAATGGAATGCTCCCTATTTTATGTCATTATTCGATAGGTCTTTTTCTTCTCTTCAATTTGATGGGGCATATCTTATGTCTAAACCCCATAGTTGTTAAGATATTCAATATTTTTTACAAAAGTTTCCATTTAATTACATTTCTATGCACTGTAGTAGGCCATGCTGCGACGAAACAACTGTCAAAATGTAATGTAATATGGACAACAATGTAGAGGTTGAAAAATGTCATTAGAAAAGTTGAATAAATATAGAGTGTTCCATTAAAAAAAACAAATATTTTTGTTATACCGCAAAATTGGGACACCCTGAATGTTTGAAAATAATTTTACGCCATAAAGATTTTTAAATCAATAACTTTTTGTACGAAACATTTTTTTTTTGTTTTTTCACGGGAAAGGCGCTAGGAAAGCCCGACGCACTGTTGCAGGACCCTGTATATATATGTAGGTATATACAGGGTGGGCCACGAATAACGGCCATTAACAATTTTCGGGGTTCCTGAAGGTTCAATTGCTTAACCACTCATATCCATTTATATCTACATAACTCTTACAGTTTTTGAGATAAAAAATTATTTGTCAAATTTTAAATTCAAATTGACGCTTCGAAAAATGCCTATAACTTATAGTAGGAACAAGATACACAGATCAGCAACATCTTGAATTGTTAGTAATAGATCCATATTGAATAAATAAAAAAGTAATAAGTGTTAATTTTGACAGTAGGTATTTCAAAAGTGTCAACATTTCAGTACCCTCTTAAAAAACATCATAACTCAATTTTTCAAATGACCAATATTTTATCTCATACGACGATTGGCAAGACAATTTGTAACATAAAAGTATTATGCATCACTATATCTAGAGCAAGTAGTGTTTTAGTTAATTCGAAATTTCTTTTCTCCCAAAATATTTACTCATTTAAGTAATTCCTGCACTATTCATACGTGTTCCATTGTAGGCTACTGACTATATTCACTAAAATGAATGTGGACAAAAATATTTTCAAGGTATGAATATTTTTGAACACTTCATTCGAGTAATATTAAAATTAATCAGTATACCACACAAGAAATTATGAATATAAAATAACAAAATTGGTAGCCATTTCCGGTACAACGGGAAGTGAAAGAAAGTCAAAATATTTTCCATGAGGTGGCCGCATTCAACCGTGCAATGTAGATTTTTTTAAAAATTTTTTCGCCTTGAGTTGATTGCTCCTCAACTTCTATTGTTTAATATATATGTCCAACGGTTTTGGTAGATATACCTTGTGGTTTAAATGTTAGAACTCTGAAGTGGCTCGGTATCTTTTTAATTGTAACCTTAAATATTCGTACGTGTGTGGAAAAGGATAGTTTGGTATTAAAAGAAATACTTGGGTATTTGCATATTTGATGGAGTTATGGGTACATTTTTGATATTAATGGAGAAATGAGAGTTTTGAGGACTGTGAAATCGAATGATGAGTTGAGTCTTATCAAGGTTAATAGTAATTCTCCATTTTGCGTACCATGTCTGTATTGCGTCACTCAGTTCCTGTAGAGTACTCAAAGCTTTTGGAATAGTAGGGTACCCACAGCCCTACTATTCCAAAAGCTTAGGGCAGTGTCTTCGGCGTAGACTAGCATATAAGAGGATAGGCTAATGTATTGGGGATTATGACTATAGATATCATATACAAAGATATTGTATAGAATGGGAGATTCTTGTGGAGAGAACAGTCGAGAGTAGGAATTGCGGATTTTGTCTTTAAGGGTTTAATTATTTAAGAGATTATTAAGGATATTAATTAGTAATTGTAGGGATAACGGACGTTATATGCTTTTTGAATGTCTAAAAATACGACTGCAGATTTTTGGCCTTTCAGGAATGCTGTCTGGATGCGGGATGTGAGGATAGATTAGGGAAGGTTAGTTGACTTGTGTTTCATAAACCCAAATTGATAAGGCGGGGTTCGATTTTGGATGACTGCTAGGATTTTGGCTTGGAAGATGGATTCAAAGTGTTTTTGCATATGACTGGAAGAAGGGTGATGAGATAGAAGCTGGATACATTTAAGTAATTGTTTTGACAGATTTATAAATGCAGGTTATAATTCCTCGCTTTCGTTAGTTTTGAACTACGAGTATTTGTTTCATCAGAACGAAATTAAATATGCGTTATATATTGATGAATGACCTAAGGTCGAAACTAGTCGGAGTAAAAATAAAAAAAATCAGTGAAATAAACCAAGTGTTTTAATCAAAGTCTATTATTGATGAATGGTATTAGGAAGAAACATAAGGATAGCTCTAGGTATACCATCAGGGTATATTTATCCTTACAGAGGTTTTCATAATATTCATCCTCCTTTATATCAATAGATAGCTAGTTATTAGTAAAAGAGGTATATCAGGAATTAATTTCTTGGAAGGATATCTTATCATAAATGTCGTTTTCTGTCAATGAATATGATTTTTCGAAATGGTCTGCTATTGCCTGTTCGTCAGCAATGGTTATCTGTTTTGTCGGGTTTTTGATACTCTGAAGGAGGTTTGTTTTCTTATATTTTCCCATTTTTAAATCTCGTTTCAGAAATGTTTTCCATTGACGTTTGAGCAGGTTTTTATCCAAACATCAGTCTTATATTCTAAAACGAGTTTCTGAATGTCCTTTTAGTGTCCAATCATCCGTCAGTCGCACATCTCAAAACCCTTGTCTTTAATACTAGGATGTATATATTTTGAAAGAGGGTATTTGAATAGTTTCTTTGTGTAGGTGAGGGTATTTGTTTGGATAGAGTGCGTTAATCGATTTAAAAATAAGGAAATTGATCAAGGGTGATATTATTGTTTCCTTTAATGAGTTCTTTCATATCGCTTATTACTACATTAATTATACCTAAGCGTAGTTACAATTTACGATTGTGAGTCAGTCTGTCATGGGTTATCGACCGGCGGTCTTTCTGCCCACAAATTTTATATTATCTATTAACTACTTAAAACTGGTTATTCAGAAATACTCGATTACTAAATTCTTTCGATTTTGCCCAACACTAGTTAATTCTAGGTTATGGATTGGGTGTTTAATATTGCTTGTGTAAAGGATTACATTTGGAGCGGTTGATGGTTGGTTTAGCATGATGAATGTGGGGCTGGTTTGATATAAAGGAGGAAACTTGTTTAGATATTGCTTTATTCACATTGAATTCACCGATTATGATGGGACTATCGTAAAGGGAAGCTTTGGTAAAAATGGTATCTTCAATTATAGAGGACTGATGAACGTAAACTAAGAAAATGTGGAGTTTAAAGTTAGACATGTCGATGGTGCAGTGAAGGCATTCGTTCATCGGATGATTTATTCTGGAGGTCTTTCCCAGCATAATTTCAGGCTTGGTTGCAATCATAAAGCCACAATTGGACAGGGACATAAGAAGGGATTTGTATATATGATCAATTTTTGAAGAGGTAAGGGACATTGCTTTTTGTTTCAACAAGCATTTCTACATGGATTGGATTATTAGTCAGGTAATGGGGTGGAATAATTATTATTATTTTATAACAGACTGCAAGAGTTTAATTAATTTACAGTATTTTAGGTTAAGCAAGTCGAAAATTAAGTAACGTTCTTTTCGTTTGTTTTTGCATTAAATTTTTCTCGGATCAACATTTGTGCATGTGTGCAGGTGTACATTATGTAATTCAATATCCGGCGTGGGTATTTGCCCTGAAAGTAGTTATTTTAATGTGCATTTGTTTAAAGTACTTACGTAACGTAAGTCAAAAGTCACAGAGCTAAATGTGGAAATAATTTATTAATTATATTCAAATCATTTTTATTTAAGTCAAAAATGTTGACAGAGTTTCTCGACGCGACTCGGAGTTGTTGTTAATTATCTTAAAATAAGATAACACGTTATCCGTACGCTAGATGAATGGTGGTTGAACATTTCATTAAATGTATTTTTTTTAAATTAAATATTAAATCAATAATGAGCTTCACAAAAAAATGTAAATTCTACGAGCACCAAGAAATCTATCTATTATTTACGTATTTATCTGTTTCATTTAAATTAAAATTTCTTTATACGTTAATAAATAAATAAATCTATTCAACAGTATACAATAAATGAAATCAGTCGATCTGACCCAACACACAAACTGATCTGAAAATCAACATTAGTCGAATTAAATGCATTTTCAATATCTTACCGAATAAATCTATACAAAACAACATAATCAATGCATACGGAAACGCGTCCCGGGCCCGATCTGATAAATCGTTTTGTGAAATGAAAAAGGCGTAATTCTATTGTTGCGTACGGAAAATTTTAAATAAATAATGCCAGCGTGATTAATTGAAATTACGCGCGTTGAAAACAAATGGAACCGTTTATTATAATAATAATAAATAAATAAATGTGGGAACGGATGTGTTATTAAATATGTCCTATTATAATGAGTCTTTTTTTCGTTTAATCCGACGACAATGGGGACCTCCTATTTTTTTTATTTTCGATCGGCGGTCTTTTATGTAGGAATAACTTAACTTGTTAAGTGGGGTATAAAAAAGATGGGGTATGAATAGGTATAGATAGTTTTATTGTGAAGAGTGGAGTGTTAAAAAATGAGCCGAAGCAGCGACGTTACATTAAAAGCGTAATTTATTATTTAGAATGAGAATTTAATGCAATTATTATAAAAGTTAATTCTGGTTTACTAGAAGATATATACAGGGTGAGTCACCGAAGTGCCCGTTTTGAATATTTCTCTTACCGTTAGTAATTTAGCATTAATTTATTAAAAAACCTAATTGCATTTTGAAGACGCATAATGTAAAATTATTTTCATATATCTAGGGTGAGCCATTATTCCGTAATTTATATTAACTTTGTTATTATGAAAATAATTTTATATTATACATTTTTTATTTTATTCAGCAGCGAAGCAAGTTTTATTAACAAATAAAGACTGAATTTCTAACGAGATATCGAAGACTGGCATTTCGATGATTCACCCTGTATATGATTCATTTCTATTAGATTCTATTGGATATAGATGTCTAAACTTAAAATACATTTGTTAATTGTTAAGGCTTCCACTTGGTTGTATATGGTCTATTATTAATATATATATATATATATATATATATACAGGGTGTCTCAGCGTGCGCGCCGAGTAGCTTTACGGCTAAATGGTTTATTTTTTTCAAAATCGGCTTTCGCAGGCCTATGTAGGTCTATTAGGACCACATTTTAAAATTAGTCTCAAATATACAGAGTGTCTCATAAAAGCATGGCGTATCATACATATATTTTTTCTAATGAAATGACCCATATTTTATACTTTTTTCAGATTCTACATCAAAAATAAAGTTAACTTTCATTATATGTTCATATGCCTAAACCTAATAACTTTTGAAATATTTAAATATTTTAGAAAAAATTGACGTTTCTAAAAAAAATCATAACTTTCAAATGAATGAATGAAAAGAAATGAAATTTTGTGTCAGTATATCAGACTAATGGGTGAATATTTCAGACTATTAAGAGGAATTTAAAATCTTAAGATGTTTTGATAGTTCAACATTTCTCCAGAAGCACATTCAAAGTCAAATTTCGTGCTTATTTTAAATGGCATACCCTATATCTAATAGGCCTATCTTGTAGGAAATTGTATTGTCTTTCAGAAAGTATAAAGGTATTCTACACCTAAACCTAATAGTTTTCAAGATATATCCATTTTGTTCATTTTCGTCATTAACATTATTATTTTAAAACATAAAGCGCCATCTATTGCTTAATGTAATAATCATTATTGCCAGTTATTCTAATAGGCTTTTGTTTATAAGCAAATTTAATTGACACATTCGTATTATTACTAACAATTGAAAAAATAATGTTTCCCTTAAATGAAAGAATTAACATGATTCTAATAATAATGTAACGTTATTAAGATTGTCTCTTAGTGTACAAAATGTTCTCTGATGGAAGACATCCTAATAAGAAGACTGTAGAGGAAGTTTTAAATACATTCAAAACTGTAGGCAGTATGAAGTATTTAAAAAAAAACTACCTTGAATACAGTAACTAATAATGATGAGACACAATTACAAGTTTAATTCCAATGAGTATTCGTCAAAACAGGTGGATTAGTAAGCAATAAATTGGAAGACCATGGTCACCTAGATCCTCTGATTGAATCCCCATGGATTTATTTCTGTCAAATCAAATATACAGCACTCCTCACACAACGATTGAATACATAGAAAGCAGAATTAATAATATATTTAGATCAATTATACCTAATATGCTGAGAGTTGTCAAAATATCATTTAAAATAAAATTGAATTACGTATTGGATGGTAGTATTTTTGAAAATTTATTATAAATTACTTTTAATTCTATTTCGTCAATTTATTTGATGTATTTCGTTATATTTATTTTACAATTCTAACAAGTTTTATTCAAATAATTTACACATGTGTAAATAAATAATGCAATTAGTATATTCACAATTAATAAAATTAGTGTATTAATTTGGGAAATATATCGAAAATCATTTGTTGGGTCAACTGACTTTATTTATAAGCAATAACTAAACACTTGCCTTTATGGTATAATAATAATAAATATTACATTGAACAATAGATGGCGCTTTGTATCGACTTTCCATATTATTAATAATAAATATTAAGTCAAAAGTTAACGAAAATGCATATATCTTGAAAACTATTTGGTTTAGGTAAAAAATACCTTTATACTTTTTGAAAGACAATATAATTTCCTACAATATAGGGCTATTAGATATAGGGTGTGCTATTTAAAATAAGCATGAAATTTGACCTTGAATGTGTTTCTGGAGTTACGTTAAATTATCAAAACATCTTAAGATTTTAAATTCCTGTAAATAGCCTAAAATATTTACCCATTAGTCTAATATACTGATACAAAATTTCATCTGTTTTCATTCATCCATTTGAGAGTTATGATTTTTTTTCTAAACGTCAATTTTTCCAAAAATATTTAAATATTTCAAAAATTATTAGGTTAAGGCATATGAATATATTATAAAAGTTAACTTTATTTTTAATGTAGAATCTGAAAAAAATATAAAATATGGGTCATTCCATTAGAAAATATATAACTATGATACGCCATGCTTTTATGGAACACCCTGTATATTTGAAACTAATTTTACAATGTGGTCCTAATAGACCTACATACGCCTGCGAAAGCCGATTTTGAAAAAAATAAACCATTTAGCCGTAAAGCTACTCGGCGTGCACGCTGAGACACCCTGTATATAATAATATTATTAATTAATAACATTGTACAACTGAATTTTTATTTAGTGACGAAACAACTAACATTTTTGGATGAGCTATATCGCAATGAGAATGAGTATAAAATTATCGACATTGTCACCAACAGCCAAGAGCTTCTGGGTAAATTGTTTTGTCGAGTTAAAAGAAATAGTTGATATTTTATTTATTTATTATTTAGAGTGTATATTAGAAGAAATAGACTATTCTATAAGACATCAAGCATATACAAGGAAGAAATCAGTAAACAGCAGCAGCAGATTCACTAACATGTGAAATTGATCAATTGTATTTCTTACTATTGAGTAATGAAAAATTGAAATAGCAAATTGCTTCAAAATTGATAATTTATATGGGTAAGTTTTTTAATTTTTTAATAATTATTTTTCTTTTCAATTTTCTGTTTTAAAGGCCAAATTAATCCACCTATCTTAATCCAAGTTTCGACAACATTAGCGTATCATTATGAAACTAAAACTTTGATAATGATACGCTAATGTTGTCTATAGTCACTGAATAAAATTTCAGTTGTACAAACAAAGTTAAAAGTGTTTTTTTTTTAATTCGAAATACATTTAATTTAATGATTCATATTTTACTTATTTTTATAATTTTCTTCTTGTCGCAGAGAAAGTAAGGGAAAATCTTGTGGAACCATATCTAAAATTGCTTAAACTCTACTTGGATTAATTGTGGCGTAAAATACCCGCACCAATTTTGTAAATATTTTTGTAAATACGTTTAGTATTAAATTTAATTATTTTTCATACCAATTAGTGTAGATGTACATAGAATTTTTTGGATATATTAAAAACGTGGGTTATTGGACGAGTTAAACTCAACATCATTGTTTTTATTAACAATAAAATAAACCAGACGAGTCCTCTGAACCATGTGGAAACCATACTCACTCACAACAATAACATTAATAGTATCGCTTGTATCTTTTCGGTGTATATGTAAATTATTAAACGCAATATAAGACTTATTTTGAGTGCGAAGTATTTATATTTTTTATGCGATGAAAACGGTTTTTTTTAAAGGCAGCATTTACGGAAGTTCATATTCATCCTTATCTCTTGAAGAAAAGTGCAGCGGATGTTCATGGCAGCTATATTCCGTGGGAGCTAACGTAGAAAAAATTCTAGCAACGCACGTTGGGAGGAAATGCCAAAATATGGAACATTGAGAATTACATGCTCCTATAAAAATTATGACCAACATTAAGCGTGTTAAAAAAAACACAATGACCTTAAAATTCAAATTAATCTCATGATTATGACTACACAAAAATTATTTTAATAAAAAAATATTATAAAATATGTTTCTAAATCTAGAATTAAAGTAGATAAAAGCGATGTCTTAAAATTTCACGTTTTATTTTCATAAACATCGGTCCAAATGCAGATACACGTGGTAAACCCCCGGAGCTTCCCTACAACTAAGGCCGCTGAAAAAGGGGTGTTGTCGGTTGGCTCGAGGATTTTAACAAATATGATTTTATCTTCCAATTTTATTTACAAACGCTAAAAGAATAAAATTATATTAATATAACCCTTAATTTTCTATTTAAGTGTGATACACAATATTATGGTGTGACAACTTGCTCCGTCCTATTGGAGCAATAATTGAAACTGAGGTACATGTGTTCAAATCACAACAGACAAGTTTGAAATTCCTATACACTGACATTTTTTTCGATTTAACACATTGACAGCCACGTCGACCATATATGGGCGACACCACTTTGATCACTGTGCGCTTCGTCACCCATATATGTGTGATAATAATTTCAGTTGAAGCCATGTCGGACAAATATAGTAGACCCTCTATGCTATTTTACTGTAGTGTTTTAAAGCCTCTGGCGAAACTTTTGGTATATTGGTTTTGGCCTTGCCTTCACGAATGTAACGTGACTTCTGGTTTCATCAATTTAACCTTTGATGACAGAAGTCAGTTGATTCCTTTCTTTATTCCCTTGAGTGGGTTGTAAAGAATTTAAGTCAACTTTACACGATTTTTACGACTGTTGTTTATTAAATAATGATGAATACACTTTTAGGCTTTAGCGCTGATATTTAGAACTGTACAGTTTGAATGCCGGAGAATGTCTGTTCCAAAAAGGTGAAGTTGGTCTCCTCGACACCAGAACAACCCCTCCCTTTTTGGGCGATAATAATATATTAAAATCTAATTAAGGACGCGTAACATTGGGAAGCAAGATGTAAATAACAAAATGAAAAATATTTATATAAGGATAGAGATTTCGCGGACAGACATTAATGGTATTTATTTATGATATGATTTGAAAATGAACAATATTTGAATTTAGAGTTAATGACTTATTTGCTGTTCCAATGTTATCTGTGCGAATGAGATAATGAGTTCCTTAATTTACAACAGCTAATATTATTTACATAAATAGATTACAATAATCGAATAATATATAAAATATATACACGAAATATTTATAATAATAATAATAATAGTAATAATAATAATGTATATTATTATTATAAAATGTATAAGAATTTAATTATTTTAGTAATTTATTTTCTTAAATATAATATAGTTACAAATATAACTTTTAAAACATAAAGTATACGTCAAAAATAAAGTTATTAGATTTTTGGTGGTTTCCAAAGAATCCGGGAAATATGTGTATACTTTTTTCCCTTTTTTATCAACAGTTCTTCCTTTAAGTTAGTTTTTTTTATTCTTGCATAACACAAAGTACACATCCGACGCACCTTTTCATTATTTTCACCTATTTTAGTTTTTAGAACATGAACATTACAACAATTGGGTTTGACGTGTTTTAATTGTTTTGTAAATTTAGCAAGCTTGATGATATTTCTTCTCGAAACCATCGTATTTTAGTTGATTTTTTAGTTGCTGTTCTATATACTACAAAAGCATCTACAAATAAATACTTACCAAATACTCTATGCCTATGTTCTGGTGGTACCACTTTATACCCTTCCTCAGGGTAGTGGTTAATGAACAAATTTGATCTGATAGATTTTGACCAGATTTCCTACTGTTGTACGCTAGTATGGCGATTGGCTTTTGTTGATTTTTACGTTTTCGATTAGTATTTGAAGCTCGACTGGTTGAGCTAGTTTAGCGTCTAATAGTTCCCGTGGAATATATTTTTTATTGGCCCTCAAAGAACCAACTACGTGAGTATTTTGGTGTAAAAAGGACCATGCTAATTCATGCTGACATTGGTCTGCAAGAAACAATATAACACTATGGGCCACGTCAACCACTTATGAGTTAAAAAAAGTGGCGATGCCGCGGGGTATTTTTTTTTTTTTCAAAAAGTGTCGTGACAGTCAATGAATTAATTGAATAAAATTAAATTAATGTACTACAGTTTAAAACCAAACCCGTTATTGAGAAGTTTTGAATTATTAATTGATGATTTTTATTTTCATTTATTTATATTAAGAAAAGTAAATATTGTTCATAATAAATTAAAGACGACGCAAGCGCCATCTTTTGCCTAATTTCAAGTGGCATCGTCAACGATTTGGGTCTACAAGGTAGACGACCGAAAATCATTGTTTTGTCCACTAAAGGAAGGCGAATTTGTCCTATTTATGAGAACAGGAAACGAAATTCACATTTAATGAAATAACCAAAACACAATTTCCGTTCAGCCGTCTTCATCAAGGCATTGCACATGAAACACACTAGTCTGATGAGGTTCGAAAAACCGAAATGGCCATCACTAGTTATCCATACGCTAGATGAATGGTGGCTGAACATTTCATTAAAGTAAATATTGTTCATTTAATTTGTAGAAAAAAAATACGTTTATATAATTCGAATTAGTTTTGATTTTTAAATTGCGAAATTCGATGATATTGTTTACAATGTTTAATAATAAAAATGATAAAATAAAAGAGTGGAGAGGAGAGAAAAGGCGAAGAGTACATATGAATGTATGTACAAACCCACATACGTAATGTACATTTAAAATATTTATTTAACGAGTAACATTCTCGCGGTGGAGCTTTCTAAAATGCATGTGTATATTATTATTGCCACGGAAAGTTAATTACAAAGAACAAACACACACATAGTATTATGTTTAATTGTTGATGACAAATAATAAATGCCGGAGAGGAATGTGTGTCGTGCAGTCATTTACATAACGCACAGTACATGATATATAATAATGTCTCTGGAACATGACAATATTCATTCAATGACCCATTATTTTACATAGCATTAAAATATCTAATGGGCTTTTTATATTTACATATATTTATTCAGATGCACACTTATCTACATATATACATACGTACATAGGTGGAATACAGGGAACAAAGCCGCGTTCGCGAAAGCACTTTATTATTATTATTTCATGCGATCCGATCCAAAGCGAAGCGAGCCCGGATCGTTTAATCATCTTTATGGCACGCGTGTAAACTAAAATCGCTACATAATATATTTTAATGATTTTATTAAGTGTATAAAAGCTGGGATTTTATTCCCGTTCGCCCGCGCATTCTCATTCTCATTCCGGAACGCGCGGGGAGGGAAATAAAGAAAGTAAATAAGTATGCATTTTGTGTTACTATTTATAAGTGAATTCTGGGAAATTGCGATGTAAATAAAATATATGGCAGTGAGGCTTTGATAAATAAAACAAATATAATTCTACAAAATTCAAGACGAGACGCTCCGACATCAAAGGCGCATTGCCGGGTTTCAAGAACATTTGTTTTTGTGAAACTATTAAATTTTAATCGTGACGACACACGAATTGAACCTAAGTCAACGAATGAAAACTGACGTCAAGATAAAGGGAGCCGGTGGTGGTGGGGGGTGGAGACCCCCCGCGTTTAAAATGTCGACATTCATTACAAATGAACCGCTGAATTATTTGCGATCTAATCGAAACTCGAAACTAACAGAACTTTATAAATGATCTCTTTCCGCGAATTATTTATGGCGGTAATTTTAATTGATTTCCTCTTCGTTCTTTTCCTCCCTCGCATGCGTTCCCCGCTCGTACGATGTGATTCGAAATAAATTATTCACTTCTCTCTAAACGCTCTAAAAATTTCACAAATTGGAAACCGCGCCTTTTTCTAATGGAATTTTTGATTCTCTCAAATCATTACTCAATACAAATTCCTATTACATTTTTCTTCAATACGTTAATCAAAACACTACAAAAATCAATAAAATAAATTTAGAAATTAAAATATTACATAATTATTTAAAAAAAAAATGAGTTAACAAAAATAATGATCTCAATCGTCGAATATTTAATATTAACTTTTTTGGGCTGTACAATTTTATTGTAGAGAACACTAACCCTATATTTATTAGTGAGTTTCATTGCAAAATCGACTTTTATCAAGAAATATCCAAATCTAACCAAAATTTTATTTTAAATGTAACTGCAATTCCATCAACGTTAGTTTATTATTAGCAAATATGAATTGTTGTTTTAGCCCTTATACAATCATCTTTATTGTAAAATTTACATTAGGTGTAATACAACACATTTTATATAATATTCTTCCGAATATTATTATAAGAATTATTATTATTTCGGTCGGTTCAGCCATTCTTTGCCATTATTAATCAGAAATTGACGACTTTTATTATTTTATTCAATGTAATCATAATCGAACATGAAGTTAACGTTATTAAAAAATAAATTGAATTAGGTGTCATTCTTAATAATGGCATCTATCTGAAACTAGTCGAACAAATATACAATTAAGTAAAACAAAACCAAGTGATTATTATTTAACATCTTCGATTATTATAAATGTTAAATGAGAAACTAGTAAGAGAAATATTAAACATCAGTGCAGCAAACCTCATTACTATGTACAAATGGAATTTAGTAAAATTTGAACGAGCAAACAACCATATCATCTTTAACAAAATCTGTGAAAATAAAGGTTTAAAACCAACATACATGAAAATTGCAAACATGAATAGGAAGAATCCAAAAAAAAAAAAAAACAATAGAAGCAGCAAATAAAATTTCAGTTTGGAGATAAAGAATTTGTATAGACAACGTGATAGTCTATTTGAATTGAGAAAATTAATCCATACAAAACTCATCATGAAACTACATCCTGCCGAATTTTACGTCATCGACTCAACACTCAGAGAATAAGCCAAGGAGTTATCTTGAACGAACATTACAAAATACAAAAAGCGAAAATGTCGATGTTAAGAAGTGAAAATGTGAACAGTGTGACAAAAGAAGAAGTGAAAGTTAGTGATAACATTGAGGGTAAGCAAGGTTATGTTACATTCTTTTCTAGAATAAAAAATCTTACACAAACAGAATTCAATAACACAGAGAAAAATTTACTAAACAAAGCTTGAATTATAGTCCGCATAGTAATAAAAAATTGCCATAGAACACTAGGCATAGATTCTGAAGTAATTTGTAATAAAACGTTCATTGAAGATGAACGATTGATAATAAAAAATAAAACTCTAAAAAAAAAAAATACAAATCACAATTCTAACACAAAAAAATTCAGATAGAAAAAAAAATATTTATTATTTTTCAATGTGAATTTTTCTTATGTAGAAATAAATTAAAAAAATAATAACCTGATTTGATGTAAGGCTGATAAAGGTAACATCATAACAATAAATAATGAGTATATTAAAAAACAGAGGAGATACTAAAAACTGATAACTTTTGTATTCTACGAACTGACCATACCAACAAATTTCAAAATGACACCAAAAGAGTAATTAAAAATTCTAAATATTTAATTCCGAGACAAGACAAATTCAAAGTAATGCTAATGAATTGAAAAGCACCGACTCATTATGGAGTAAAGATTCATACAAAAAATATTCCGATACGTCTAGTAGTATCATATTTACACTCTCCGACATTAAATTATGTAAATATATTATTGAATTAAAACCAACATTTTTAAATTTCAAATCAAACTATTCAATATAAAATATAATTAGTTCTTAATTGATAAACTAAAACAAGTTTTAATCCTCCATAAATCAAAATTAATTTCATTCGATATCAAAAGCTTACATCCATACCAATAAATGATCAATTATCAAACAAGAATTACTTAAATCATCCGAATCAGAACTTAAGAAAATATAATTTGAGCCATTACTTGATATGTACAGATCAGTGCTATTTTGAATTTAATAATACATAAACAATTAGATGGTTTTCCTACCTAAACCAACCATTTAACAATTTGAGTTTTCTTTAATCTGGTTCTCATTAATCACTTGACGAAACATGATCACAATATTAATAAGTTGAAAACTATACTTAATTTGTTTCAGTACTTAATTTATTTCCTCCAACTAGTCACACTCCTTGATAATGAGAGTCGAAACTAGTCGGAGGAAATAAATTAAATAGTGAAACCAATCAAATGTATTTTTCAACCTTTCATCAAGTGATTAATGAGAACCAGATTAAAGAAAACTAAAATTGTTAAATGGTTGGTTTTATGGAAGTCTTTCTGTGAATGAAATCGCAAATAATATGTTTGTTTTGGCAGACAGAACTGGTGTTTACTGTCACAAACACCATTTCTGTCTTCCATGTTATACATTAATTACGTTGAGTTTGTAACTCAAAAGATGAGTTTAATTAATGTGAAAAAAATAAAACAAGTATCCTTTTTCTTCTTAAGTTTATTTTGTATTGTTTTAGACTTTTTCACTAATTAGGTTGTGAAGTTTAATTAGTGATCCGTTCCCTTTTGTGTGGGATGTTTATACACAATTTGAGGTGTTTTTTCGTATGATGTTAGTTCCAATTTTGACCTTCTTTTGTGTAACATTCCTATTTTGAATCTAATCCACTTTTTCTTAAGATCCGTCACTAATTTTGTTGAAGAAAAATGATACTTGCTTTATTTTCTACAATAATGTTATACATTTGTTTCATGAAACTAGTTCTATAAATTCACCATGTAAGTTTTCAAAGGAACGCAGGCCTCAAAGTGAAATGCGGGAAATTATGGTTTATAAAATAATAACAGAAAATGACACGTTATCATGCAGAAAATTCAGAAACTAATGTAGGAAAATCAGAGGCGCATAGACTACTTAAAAGGAATAGTTTTAAGTTTTTCAAAGCTAAAACAGCACAAGAGTTTTACGGATGATCATGTTCGTCGAATGGAATTTTGTGAAGATGTGATGGATAAAGTAAACAATAATTACGAATTTCTTCGAAATATTCTGTTTAGTTAGATGCTCGTCATGATCCTTCGTTAGTGAGATAATGTTCCTAAGAAAACAAGAACCGAAGAATAAATTTAAGAACTCAGTACCCCCGAAAACTTAACGTTTGGACCGGCATTCTGGCGGACTCAATATAAGATCATTTTTTATTGAGTGGAATCTAAACGGCTAAAAGTATTTGGAACTGTTTGAGAACAAAGTGATACCAGCAGTACAAGACTTACAGAATAATGATATGGCCCGCATCAGGTATCAGCACGACGGATGTCATAATGCAGCTAGGGAATATTTAAATCAAATATTTTCCCGTAGCGTTAGTAGCATCAAAGGAGACATAAAATGGTTACCAAGATCTCCTGACACGTCCCCAAATAATGTTTTTCATTGGGGCCGTACAAAGCAAACAATTTATACCAATCAGCATCAAAGAGCTAACACCGTGGATGACCTTAGATTAAAAATTCTTATTTTTTGCTAGCATCATATATATAATTTATTGGTATTAAGTTTATTATTTTACAATTAGAAAATATATAATTGCGGAATTACAGCATTGAGTATTGGAGAACTCCAAACGTTTTCATCATAATTTTACATTTTTTTTTCTTCATTTTATGGTCTTTGCGATCTCCATGCCTTCGCGACAATTTAATGCTAATCCCTTATTATATATATATATATATATATATATATTCAATGACCATTTCTACCTATATGGGTGTAGGGTGCTAATCCCTTATTGCTTGTCTATAAAATTGTTATATCGTTTGAAGAAAAGTGGTGGTTTGTTGTGATGTAGAGTCTGGAAAAACCGGTGGTTTCTTTTCTATTTTCGATACCTTGTATGTATTATTTTATCCTAATATCGAATGACTTAAACCAGTAGGTTCTATGTACAATGCATCACATTGTAATTCATAAATATCACTTTTCTTCAAGCGACTATTATCTGATTGTATTTTTTTGCTAATTAACAATTTGCCTAACTTTGCCATATTAACCAAAATTATATCACCATCCTTTCCTTTTAATATATTTCTAATTTGGAGAGACAAGAAATTGATAAATTATATTTTCTTCGACGTATTAACTTAATCTAGAGGCACACTATACAAGCATTTTAATAATTGTTTGTATTTTTTCTTTTTGAGCATGGTATCAATTACATTTTTTGTATACCCATTATTTGTCGCATTAATTGCAAGAAAATGTAATATGTTTTGTAGAACTGTTTCTTTTTGACTTGTCCAATATCTTATTAATTTTGTGGATTAATAAAGATTATTATTTTTGTTATTATTAAAAGACTAGATGATTTCATTAACCTTATATTAAGGTAACTGTTTGAGGAATTATTTATATGTTTTACTATGTGTCATAAAATGATTAATAAGAACACAATGAAACATTTTAAATGTCACTAGCATTATTGATGCTGAGCAATGATTTCTGCATTCTCTCGCAGAAAGAAATTGAACAACTAATTTTTAGTAATTAATTGTACAATTTCGATTTAAATGATCCACCCTTTAAATTAATGACTAACAACATTTTATCTCAATCTTATTTATATATACTTTCTTTAATTACAACTTACACAAACTCATTTTTTTTGTTTGTTTTATAGTAAATTTATTGATTTAAATATCCAGGTGTGCAATTTAATTAATACTAAGTATTACTTCACCTGCCTGAAAACGAAATAGGGTATCTACAAAATTAAAGCAATGTCGAACCCAAAAGGGATTTATTTTAATAAAAAAATAGATATTTAAAATATTTAATTCCTACGATTTAAGGTGTTCAGAAATATGAGTGATGAATACTTATTTCGTACACGCACCATTTACAATAAACCAAACGCGTGTTCAGTAGCGATTAATGTTCGCTCATTGATAGGCAGTCTTTGAATGTAGAAAAATATTTATCAGGGTATTATTTGCCATTTCCTAGGTTATCTAAGCGACGAGATAATTACAACTTAATGTCTGTTTATAACGGGTTTTCATTTAAATATCAATTCTAAATGGAAAATTACTGTTGAATTTATTACTTAAAAGATGACAGATCATTGCGAATTTCAACTACAGTACTCTTACCTTTTAATATTGGGTTGGTAACTAATTACTTCCGGTTTTGTAGTATAAAAAAGCCCTTTTTTTAACAAAGAATAGTTTTTAATCAATTATATATTTTCCATTTTGCTCAATGTCGTTTTGTCATTTTTCATTCAGCTGCATGATTCCGCGCTTATAAAATGACTGCTCCTTATCAGCAAAAAACTGAAGTAGGTGCGAGTGAAGGTCATCGTTATTTGTGAAAGTGTTACCCTACAAAGAATTCTGCAAACATCGAAATAAATGGTTATCAGATGGTGCCAGATCAGGGCTGTATGGAAGATGTGGCATCACTTCCCGGCCAAGCTCCAATAGTTTCCCACGAGTTGCCAAAGATGTGTGAGGCCTTGCATTATCATGGTGGAACAGAACACCTTTCCGATTTGACAATTCTGGCCATTTTTCTTTGGTTGATTCATCCAGTTTCATTAATTGTTGACAGTAAACATCAGAATTGATCGTTTGGTTCCTTGGAAACAGCTCAAAAAACACAACACCTTTGTAATTCCACCAAACTGACAGCATGATCTTTTTTGGATGCAAAGCTTTCGATGTGGTTTGTGCTGGTTCATCGTGCATGCTCCATGATCGTTTTCGAACTATGTTTCTGTACAGGACCCATTTTTCATCACTAGTGATGATTCTTTTTAAGAAAGGGTCGGTTTCATTTCGTTTAAGGTGCATATTCCAAAAGTTGATTCTTTGTGTTAAATGAATTTCTTTCAATTAGTGAGGTAGCCAAATATCAAGCTTCTTAACTAGCCCATACAATTTTAAATGTTTTTCAATTGTTGTGTGCGATACATGTAGCCTCTTCGCAACCTCTCGAACAGTTATATGACGATCCTCTTCAATTATGACTTTGATGTGGTCATCATCAACTTCAGTAGGCCGACCAGAACGTTGTTCATCTTTGAAGAAAAAAATGGATTTTTTTATACCAATTCTGACATGTGCGCTGTGTTAAGCAATCAGCACCATAAACTTAACATATCTCTGTGTGAGCCGCAGCAGCTTTCTTTCCTTTACGGAAATAAAAAAGTATATTATGCCGAAAATGTTCATTTCTGCACTCCATTTAAAATTAACCCACAACTAATAGCACTACTTGCTAAAGTTACGTCAATGTGACAAATATCACGTGTCAAACGGCAAAGTACAGCACTAGCATAAGTTATACAAAAAATAAAGCAACCCTCTCTATCACTAAAAATCGAAAGTACTTAGTTGCCAATCCAATAGAATAAATTAACAATTACTTGTATAGTCTACCAAAGGTAGGAGACGTGGTGGTTTATTTTTTTGAACTGAGATTTATAATTGTGCTGTATGTATACCGGGTGTAGATGCAATCAAGTATACATAAGGATTTTACATGTAAATAGCTACTTAACAGTTAATTTTATAGAAAAATGAATTTACAAAACAAAAAAATGTTTTTACATATAAATCTGTTATTAATTTGAACTATGAAATTTTTGCCATTCCTCGGTCAATCGTATGCATGATTATTCCCTTAAATAAAATCAATAATTTATTCTGATATTAAAAATTGTATTAACAACGCCAATCATTATTTATAAGTTTAATAGAAAATACAATTTTTCTAATATTAATAAATTGGGTTGCAAAACCAGAAAAAGGGAATTAATAAAATTGTACTTGAAAATAAATACTCATACAAGATTAAGACACATTTTAATTTTATGATAATAATTTTCAATCGGTAATTAACTCCCCACTCATCTTGCGGTGGAACATCTTATTTATCATTTCATTAATAAATATAATTTTAGCTTATTAAATAAATGATTAAAGCAAAATATTGAACTACTTTCAAAAATATTTAATTGGATTTTATAATTAAATTGATGTGTTTTTTTTTTATTTACTATTATAGTGCCATATATTATGGTATGATTCTGGCAAGGGCCAGGTGTGGATCGGAGGAGAGAGGATGGAAGGTTTGGATGGGAGAAAGATATGGTCGATGTATGTTATGCGGGGTTGGTGGGAATACGTGGAGCCATTTAGGGCACGAGTGTAAGGAAGTGCATGGTGAATGAACAAGAGGAAGAAGGATTGAAGAATGGATGAGTGAGGATGGGGCAGGCTTGGAAATTGTGCTCAGATTGGGATGGGAAAAGAATAGAAGATATGTGGAGGTGTGAGTGTCATTAATGTATATAGATATTTATAATGCGAATGGATATGTTTATTTAGTATCGTTAGGTTTGATGGATTAATGCCAATAACGGATTTTTATATTATGGTACAGAAACCATTGGTGTAATTAGAGGATATCAAATTATGTAGACAAATTTTTATATTGAATTTTTATATTTGAATTACCAATAAATCATATATATAAGTATATGATTTATTGGTAATTCTAATATTTTAGCAGATATAATAGCATGACAATGAATAATCAGCCTGCATGCAAAAAAAAAAAAACTATATACCGCATTATAAATTACGCAAATCTGCGCGGTTATGAAAAATCCTCAATTCAGCTGCATTTTCTAGTTGCGAAAAAGTGTTGAAAACAAACGAAGCAGAAAAAAGAAGGGCGGCCTTTCACGTGAACGCAACAGAAAGCGCGCGTCCGATTATTTATTTTTCCATTTTTTCCTCCTTCCTCTCTTTTTTTTTCTGTTTCGGCTGTTGCGAGAAGGGCGCGCCTTTATCGCGCGCACTTTTATAATTAAATTTTATACAAAATCTTTTCCGCACCGTTGTTTTAATTAGATTTTATCTAAATGAAATAATAAAGAATATATATCCACCGTAAACCGTCAACCCTTTGCCGCGGCACAGAGAACGGTTTCGCCTTTGGCTCTCGTTCCTGACATATTTAAGCACGGTTAATTTAAAAATTACAACCATGACATAGAATTAAAGGCGAGCGCTTTTGCGAATTATACATAAAAAAAGAAATACCCGGGCGAATAATAACGTTATTCGCTTAAAATGTATATAAATTACGCGGACATCAAATGCAATTCAATTCTTCGTTTTATCAAGTTATCTTACCCTTCTCTTTGTGTGTACGTGTGCGCGGTGAAAGGGGGAGGCATATGCGAGATTTGCCGGTTTGCTTTTATTGCGGCAATTTATTTCGTTTCTTTGACTCTCCGGTGAATTATGGCGGAGAGTGCATGTCCGAGAGATTTCCATATTATAAAATTGAAACGCGCAATTCCCGAACAATTCCTGTTTCCGTTTGTCCGGACGAATTATATTAATGTCCTCTTGTTCGCTCAATTTTATAGACAACCAAGGAAACTTAGTTTTATTTCTCCATAATCAGATTTTACCCTATTTTTGCCAAAAAAAATATGTATATAATTAGTGCCAAACACTGACCAAGACAAGATGTGACAACACTTTTATCTAGTGGTCTAAAGAACCGAAGTTAGTTGGAATAAAGTGAAAATTAAATGTAAAATAATTTCAAGTGTTTTATTTAAATATCCTCACATAGCTGTTTTTAATTCAGCAAATGAAATAAAAAACTGCTTGTTTTACTAAACTCTTGATGGGAATGGATTTTCAAATTTGGTGAAAAAAATTACTTGTTATGCTCTTATTTTCAATTCCCCGATTAGTGTCAGTCTTTAGAGATGATTTTTAAAGGTAAAACTAATATAATATTTTAAACTAGCCTAATAGTTTAATTTTAAATTAAAAACTGTTTTTGATTTAATTTTTCAAAATTCATGGTAAAATTTTGAAAAATTATTTGATTCAGTAATCAACAATAATAGTTTGGCCTTGGTAAAGACCGCAACATCTCAGGAAATTTAAAATACAATTAGTTTTATGTAACACCGAACATGCTAGAATGTACTCAATGTAAATTTTCATATGTACGATGTGTACTGGAACGCATCAAAGCATTGGGTGCGATGTGATTGGCTATGATTTGTAATAGTAATATAGTCAACCCCATTTACACTGTTCCCATCAGAAATAAATTATATTTGTCAACTATTATGTTTGTATACAATTTTGATACGTAAAGATGTCCAACTCTTCGTCTACGTCTGCTTTAAGCGCTAGAACAGTAAATCTTGCTTGCGATAACTGACAAGTGTAATTCATTTTTGACGGAGGAGGGTGTATTTTGGGTTGACTATATTATTTTTAGAAATAGTAGCTAATCACATCGCACTCAATGCTTTGATACGTTCCTGAACAAATCGAACATAGGAAAATTTACATTGAGTACATTCTAGCATGTTCGGTGTTACATAAAACTCTCTGTATTTATATATATACATACTATGATATATATATATATATATATATATATATATATATATATATATATATTGAGTAAGATTGAGTATATACACTAAAATGAAGGTTTGTCTGTCCTGGGCTATCGACCGTAGGTGCCTTATTTTTGTAATTTCTTTATTTGTTCATTAAGTCGATCCAATACGTCATATAGTATTTTGTATTAATGTTTTTACCTTTCTCCATCATTCAAGGTAGAATAAATAAAATTCCACGAAAATTTCAAAATTATTACCGTATTTTGAGATACTCATGGAATTTTATTGCATTAACTTTTATAGCCTTGTTTGAATTTTTGGTCGCTTTTGGTGGCTTCCATCATCTGCTTTCCACTCAATTTTATTTTTTGATTCAGGAGTATCGTAATGGATCCATATTCGATCGGTTTTCACGTCTTTACTTAAAAAATCCTTTCAGTTTGGAATAAACAGCTATAAATAAAGAACTGAAATTTCCAATAGGGAAAACGGAGAAATGAGTTGGTTATTTATTAAGATATGAAATGTGGAGGTTGATTGATGATAAAAACGATTACGGAGTTTTTATTCATTAAAATTTATGAGAATTATCTATTTTACAAACCAGGTTAGAATCATATCTACGAGATCTTGAAAGGTACTTAGAGCTTCTTCTGTTGTGGGAGCATGTGCAATTAATGTGGTATGAAAAGAGTATCAGAAAACTATTAAGAATATGTAATAAAGTGGGAAAATACCCTAAATATGTAATATTAAAAAAGGCTTGAATCATAAGCCTTTTTGTATGTTAAGGAATGCAATGTGGCTTATGGTGCTTACATCGTCGGATCGGATTGATAATCGGAGAGATGTAGAACAATGTTTACTAAATTGGGTTTGGGATTGAATGGTATTGAAGGGAATTTCGAATTTGCGAATGCGAAATAATATTTAAAAAAACAAACGTATGTGCCAAATTGAACAATAAGCTTTTGAATGTCAAGTAATGCTGTTTGACTTATGGTTTTCAAGATGCATTGTTTGACGATGTAAGGATTAATAATAGGAGAGAAGTAGAACGATAAATTGATTTACTGAGTTACGTAAAGATCAAATTAAATTGATAAATAAAGCACTAATAACTCTTCTTCACACTTTATTTGTTTTACCAAATGTATATTTCAGATACAAATTGACCATTATCAATGAATTTAACAACGAAATGTACATTTGGTAAAACAAATAAAGTGTGAACAAAGGTTATTAGTGCTTCATTTATGAATGTAGAACGATGTTTAATAATTAAATAAAACACTTTTTCACTTTGTTTGTATAACTTGTTATTTTATTTTAGTGACTATAGTTTCGAAGCATATTACTCTTAGTTTGATAATGATGCTCTATGCTTCGAAACTATAGTCACTAAAATAAAATAACAAGTTATACAAACAAAGTGAAAAAGTGTTGTATTTAATAAACTCAAAATGTATAACCAAGTGAAAGCCTTAACAATCAACAGATGTTTAATAAAACTAAATTGATACAAAATAAATCGATCTTGGATGAGGGATAAAATTTCTTCAACTTTTTTCTCATTAATCATTTGACAAAACATAAATAAACTTTTCATTTATTTATAAAATAGAATCACCTAGTTTGTTTTAGTAATATACTAATCATAATAAATGAAAGACGACGCAAGCGCCATCTCTTGCCTAATTTCATGTGGCATCGTCAACTATTTGGATCTACTAGGCAGACGACCGAGAATTATTGTTTTGTCCACTAAAGGAAGGCGAACTTGTTCTGATTATGAGAATTGAATATATATTTATTTTGTTTAATAATTTTCGTATTTACAGCTAGATGTCATTTTCTAGAATGAATGAAAATTCTTGAAAATGGAATCAAACCGTAACTAGTTAAATAAAATAAATTTATATTAGTAAAACAAAGTGAATCTATTTTTTTTAAAATAATTTAAACATTTATGTGAGATAGTGGTTTCTGGATAGGGGATTAAAATAATTTACCACGAACTGGAAGATGATTGGACGGTGGCTAGATATTAGAGTAGATTCCAGATTTCTAAATGCAAGTAATTACACCTCTCTTACACTGTGTTTAAGTTTGGGTAATGTAATTGAACATACATATAATATTTTGGAAGATTTTACCAAGAATTTGATGGTATCGTAACGACGATGTTACTTCTATGTAAAAGTTGATAATGTTCTTCGTCCTTTATTTCTTCAGTGATCAATACGGATGATACATTAGGAAGGAATTATATCAATTATTTCCGGTCTCCAAGAATGGATCATCGTAAGTCGGATTGCCTGTCATTTTATATATTTCCTCGAATTAATTAACAATAGTAGTTTCTATAAATTTGCTCTTGATAATTAGAGTGTGTTGTCATCTCATGGAAAAGCTGTTTGTAGTACGTCTTACAGTGTTTATTTAAACTTTTATTTAACTTTTTGACTTCGGTCTAAAATAGTTTATTGATATTATTATATTATATCCATAGATCTTGTTTCAATTCTATTATTAGTCTACGTATGTCTTTGCTAAGTCTACTAAATCTAGTTTTTAAATTATTGTTATACGTTAACTTAAAATCAAGGTATGTCGCTTGAATGTAATAATTCCTAAAATGTATTTACATTGTTTTTTCCAAGTTCCATTGAGTGTACCAATTCAGTCAACCAGATTTTCTTTGACCTTTAAATTACCCACTGCTCGAACTGATATAGTACAGCGGTCGTCGATCTTCAAGATGCATCGTGCAGAAAAGTGCAAAATGACTTTGCCTTTGCTTAACAAATGTGCCAACGTGCAAATAATATTAGCCTTTATTACCCAACAGGATTTCCTAATAACAAGACAATATAAAAAAAATTCAATAATGTGCTGTATATAGTTGTATATTGTATTGTACTTTTTATAATTTATTTCTTTATTGTACATTCTTTTATATTGTCTTGTTATAATGAAATCCTTTTGGGCAATAAGGACTATTATTATTTGTATTTTATTATTTTATTTGTAATATATGGTATTTTGTTTAACAAATTCTGATAATGCATCGAGGACATTAGGATATGGATGTTGGATTGATTTGCTTGTCGATTCAATAATATTTTTTATGTATATATAAAAAAAGGGCAGAAAGGCCACAGATCGATAGCCCAGGACAGACTAACACCTTCATACAAACTTATAATTGTATTATATAACTATTATATTGTTATTATCTGAATAAAGATATATATATATAACCGATTATGTAAATAAATAGAAAAAATAATTTCATAAATATAAACTGTAGTGTTCCTAATTATTTGAATATAATACGAGATTAGCATTAAAATAATTCCGCTTGTTACTATAATCCCTAGAATAAATGGCGTCGCAGTTCTTTGTATAAGCGCACTGTTATTTTTAATTATACGAAAGCTCGCATTTTATATAATTAATTCCAGAGAGGAATAGTTTTGTTTATTTTTTATTTTCTTTGCGGGCGTTGTTTTTGTTATTGTTTGAAGCAAGACCAGGTCCATCTCGGAGTCTGCGGGAGGCGATGTGCTTTTGCAGAGATTTGCATGTGGCGGAAGGTTGGGCCTCTCACCTCTCGAGTTTAGTATTTTAATGCGGACGCTACACCTAACTATTGTGTTTGAATAAATTAGATTTACGTAGCCGGGACTAACACTAACACTAACGCAAACTGGGATAAACCCTTCTATATTCAAGTATGTTTGTTGTATTATATACACATGTACACGTTTGTAAATGTGGATATGTTTGTTCTTCATTCTGGTGCAGTGAAACAACGGGTTTGGGTTGGAAGAGGAAGAAAAGTCTTGGGCAGCGGAGAAGGAAGCGGGAGTAAAAGGGGTGTGTGGTGGATGGAGTACGTGTCTGGAGTGCCGGGTGGAATAGTTAGAAACGTGCAGAGGGCTGAATATAATTATTTAGAGTAAGTCTAATATACATAGGCATGCATATAACATGTGTTTGTTGTTATAAAGCTGTTTACCTACAGCGTGAACGGAGTGCAAATTACTTCGCAACTAAATGATTATTGCATGTGAAGCGTTATTACTTATGAAGGGAACGTGAAATTCCTGGGCCCCGCGACTCGAGCAATGCCTTGCAACATTAAATATTTACGCCGTTTACAAATTTATAACCCCCCCTGCGCGCAGTATTAAAATTAATTATTTAATATTAAACTTGGTAATTTTTTGTTAGGCTCGGCACTCGTTCTGTAATATTTTATAGATTTTATGTCTAGCTATAATAAAATCGAGCGAATTATGCATAACGCTTTAATTGTGTTTGTGTGACTCGCCCTTCTTAAACAACCCACCCAACTCCTTACTCCCTTTCCCCCTTTCACCGCCGCACTTCCGCTATTCAATAGAAATACAAAATTCAAATTAAATCCAGCTCGGGGAAAGTTTCAATTTTACACGGCTACGTATTACAATAAATTCCTAGCGCAGAAATAATGTAAACAGCGAACCCCCCGGATTGCCCCTCGTCTCGACCCTCATTGATATTTCATCCTGAATTGATTCCGCGAATACGACAAGGACCACATTTCGCGACATATTATGTATTATATATGTATTACCGCCGCTCCTCTCCCGCTCTAATATCAAATTCAATTGACAAGACCGTGCAATCCAAATCACTGCATGTTACAATCAATTTTTTATGACCGCTTCATATATCATACACCAACATCTGCCATACACGGACGCACAATATCAATTCAATATCTCATTTTTAATACCAACCTTGAACTTCTATACAAATCACATTTATATACTTATAAGTAGCATTATGTAACATAATTATAACCAAGATGAATACAAATTATTTATACAGTATCGATTTTATTTCATTAAATATTGTCGGCAGTTAAATTTAATAAAATGAATATCAATGTTTCGAATTACTTTTTCATCCACTACTGATGAATATTTTATAGTATTTAATAAAAATCCTTAAAATAGTGTAGTGGCCGAAACTAGTTGGAGTAATAATCGAGTCAAAATTTAAGTTTAAAAAATATATTTTTACGACATTGTATACCAATCAATGCACATTATAAATTGTGCCACCATTTTCATAATAACTTATATTAATTTTGTTGTAATATGTTGTTTTCTAACTCTTTTTTTTATTCTTCTTATCTTTTTTCTTAATTTTTATACTGATTTATATTTGTTTATTTCTGTGCAATCTACATTATTATTTTACTAAATTTATCATAATAAGGTGTAATGGAAGATCAGAGTGTACCTCGGTACGCATCTGAATTGCATCTTTTTTTCAGTATCAGAACTATTATTTTTAGGAATCGCTTATAATTGTCATAAATATTTTCATTTCTGTATTTTTGTTCTGTTATGGAAAAATAAAATTATTTTTTATTATTATAAAACAAATAAGAGCAACATACCAAGTGATTTTTCTACAAAAATATTACATTCTATAGACTCTTAACGATTTCACTTATGTATAGGTTGAACAATAACAGGCTAAGCGGGCATCCCTGTCTTACTCTCATCCATACTCTGAACTCATCTGATATGCTTTCATCCAAAAAAGCAAATCCCTCACTTTTTCTGAAACAATCGTACCGAAAACTGCGGATACGTTTCTGTATACCGTATATTATTTATTAAACAGTAAAAAACAAATGAATATCTTTTAATTAACATCCAACCAATCCCACAAATTAACAATAGCTGCACAGCAAACCGCATTTACAAATTTCGAAGTGGTGTTTGAAGCTAAACGGGAGACGTGGGTTCAAATCCCATCAGAGATGTTTTTTTCCACTTTATATTTAATTAAATTTAAATTATACCTCAATGTTGTACATTGAAAATTTCTACAATTCATAGATATAAATATAATTTAAAAGGAATAACTATCTAGTTTAATTAATATTTTATATATTTAAATTTGGTCATATTTCTGACAAATTATATGATTTAAATTGGCTTAATATGACTGAACAACAAACTTTACATTCGAATGTTCCATTTAGAAAAATAAGCCAATCCTGGACACCTTCTTATCTTTACAACAAGATTGTGTTGAGATCCGATGTTCAATTCCGATGTTTCAATTTTGCCAAGATTTTTGAACACATACTTAACAATGACTTTTATTTACATGCCTAGCCATTCATTTTCCATTTCAACACGGATTTATGTCTGGACATTCTACAACGATAAACTTGGTTATAATCATAGAACATTTAAGAGAGGCGTTGGACAACCGCGAGCAAATCTACGGAGTTCTCTCATGCATTTGAAACAATTAACCAGAACATTTTGCTAAATGAATTGGACAATTGTTGGTTATCCGATGACTTTGTTGAGTCTTTATCATCATATATGCGGACAAATTATGAATATTTTGTCGGTTTTAATTCTTATAAATTGTAATCTCCACTTCTGGGGTTTCACAAGGGTCTAATCTGGGTCCATTATTGTTTAATATCTATACAAATAATCTGATGGAATCTGTATCTAGGGATTACTTTAGACAAATTACTGTCATTCGGTAATCATATTTATAAGATCACCTCATCAGCATACAAAATGCTGGGATTTGAAATTTTATTGATACTGATTTTATTTAAACCCAATACTACACACTTGTTAGAAGCCGTTTGAAATACGGTAAAATATCTTTTTACTCACAATATACAAATTTGTCCATCGCAACCGAAAGTGTACAGAAAAGATTTTTGAAATTTTTGAGTTTCAAGCTTACTAGTATTTATCCAGATGACTTTTTTGATAATGCGTCTTTATTATCATTTCATAATATTAAATCTTTATCAGATCGACGTAATTTAAGTAGTAGTATATTTATGTACAAATTATTACATAATACAATCGATGTCCCTCAATTATTATTCATGGTAAATTTTAATATGCCGCGTATAGTTTCTCGGAATTAGAAAAAAAAAGATACATTTTGTTATCGAAAGCTAAAACAAACATCTTATTGAAGGCGCCCATTTATCGTAAGTCTTTTAACGCTAATTCGTGATTTGAAGATATATTTGTGTAAGTTTAATTGTATTGCATAAAACATCACTAAATTATAAATTCAAATTATATATATATCATCTTTTTTGTAGAATTTACATGAAGTATAATACAATACAATACATTTTATATAATATTCTTACTAAATAGCTATCGACCATCGGTCTTTCAGCTAGAATTTAAATTATTATATTAGATTATTCGAATTTATTATGATTCTTTTAATTATTACTTTTTTATGTTATGCATTATTATTTTTGTATGATTTTGTCCAATATGTGGTATTTCCGTAAACCATAGATATTATTATCATTATGTTCAAGCGCTATTGATGAGGTTTCGTTTAAACATATCTACACTGAAACATACATTTTCTTTAATTACACTATTTATAAAAACCTCATAATTCGTACTTTTAAATTACTGCATAAATCCACTTCTTTATGAAATAATTAATATCACTCCTATAGAGCAGATACTTTCCTTTTTGCTCACAAATTCGCCTCAAATCTCAATAACCTAAACCTGACCCATGTATCCCACGCAATAAAAATATAAACCCCAAACGCAAATTGCCCACTATAACTCTTCATGAATTCATTGCTTCACTTCACCACATTAGTCATACTTACATTACGAATATACTCGACAAAACTTCTGAATAAAACAGTTAGATATCAATATAATTTTTTTCATGGCAAGGACATAAACACGAAAAACCGAGCTAAAAGACCAGTGGTCGATATCCAAGTAACAGATAGAAATTATACATTTGATTTTTTAATTATTTATTTTGTATATTTTTCTGTATAAATCTGTTAATAAAGAATATTATATATAAACATCTCTATTCAGACAACGTGACACGAAAAATTTACAAAATATGTAAAATTGTGTTAGTAGTCAGTCATGGTCTATCGACCATAGGTCTTTCTGCCAAAGATTATTTTTATTATAAATTACTGCAATAAAGTAAATAAACTAATTTGAACTTAAAAAAAATCACGGATTTTATTATTATAACTTATAATGCACACAACACTTGAAAAACAGTAACAACTGAAGATCTGGCAACGCCTTTCATAAAACATGCAATTACACATCACATACAGATATTTTTTTTATTTTAATACACATTGTGATAAAGTCCGAGGATATTTTCATTTCAATGCCATCATATTTTTATCGTAATTTATTGCGCTATTTATACATTTAAACACGAGATTAGAATATAAATCTCCTTTATAATGTTATAAAATAAATAGCGCAATATGAATACATAACTGCAATTTGGATGTGTAGTAATATTTAGAAAAGAATATTTTTTTATATGCGTGCTTTAATAATTATATTAAATAAATATTTTTTTACATACCTTGTGTGGCCGGAAATAAAACAGCGTAACGAATCTGGAACAAAAAAATTAAATTAGTGGTTAATAAAAATGTTATCAGATCAAGATATCACACAAAACTTGTAATAAGCAGATAGCGGATTAAAAAGTTGAACAAAAAATGTCATGTCCCTAAATTCGTCTTGCATACAGCTGGGCGAGTTTACCAAACTTGTATACTCAACGTCATTGCTGAATGATGCAGGGAATGAACGGAATTATAATAGAAAAAAAGATTTATTTACTTGACCACAGTTATTTCAAATAAATTGGAAATAATAATAAATTGAAGGCCGAAAGACCTAAAGTCGATAGCTGTTTCTCTTAAGAATATATATTTGTTTTAAATTGTTTCATGTATTGTATATTAAATTAAATATATATGTATTCTTTGGGAATAAATTTGTTTGTATATATAATAAACTGAGTTCATATCAGTTCAAGTATTTAATCGAATGCCTGGTAAGTCAAAATAACATAGTTATTATTTACATTTAGTAAATGATAATTTTAATTAGTAAATAGGAAAATAATTAATAATATTTAAAGGAAAATTTAAAACACTTGGTTTGCTTTATTATTGTTTTCTATTTACTTGACTAGTTACGCTTTTTACAGCATTATCAAAAGTGGATTACAGAAGAAACCGACCGGCTTATATGTAACCAGGTAATAAGGGATTTTAAAATTGGGGAATTCCAAATCTCGTCATTATGGTTAACGCACTTTATGGCTCTAGTTATTTCTAGGCCCTCTCTCAGATTTAAATTTCCCTTATTACCTGAATATAACAACTCAAAAATAAGTATATCGACAAAAGTATTATTATTAGTAATTGCATCTTTTAAAGCTTGGATTTTCCACTGGTCTGATAAGGTCTGAAAGACCGAAATAACCATCATTAGTTATCCAGATGCTAGATGATGCTAGTTGAACATAATTAAACCAACTTGATTTCCTGTTTATTTAAAACAGAATAAAACAAAATTTAACGTTATACTGGTTAAATTTTGTTAGTGAACAAATTACAGTTTGTCTGCCTTGTTGATTCAAATTGACGATACCACTTAAAAAATAACCAAAAGATGACGCTTTGCGCAATTTATAAAATAGTAATTTATTTTCCAATAATTATTCAACTTGAATTCGCAACATTATTAATTGCCTCTTATTGAATCAAGCGAATTTTAAAGCCGTTGAAGACGCGAGACGTGCAATTCGAAATGGAAAGCGGCCGAGTCGTCCCTTATTTACGAAGTGCCCACCATTAATAAATTCCAATTTCCCGTCGTACATTACTTTAATTGAGTTTTAAATTAGAATAAAACACCCAGGATCAGATACAGACGTCCTAGATCGTCCGCCTGATAAACAGTCACGTTACGCCGCGTTCTGAAATAATAATACTAATAACAAAAAAAGAGAGATATGTATAATAATTATTACAGCATAAAAACATACACATATATACAGAATGTTTGAAATATGCGAATGCGAATTATTTGTATTTGTAAAAAATTGAATTTATATCATTAACGTTAAATTATTTATATATTCTGCACATGTATAAAATAAATTATTATAATTATTTCTTTATTTATCTTAGATTTATCTAGGTAAAGTATTGACAAAGTGTAATAACTTGTGTCAATATATTTATTTTTCAAACTCTCAAGATGGCAAGTTTATAAAATTGCAATTTTCTGGATAATGAATAACTAAATTTATAGCAAATATTTAATGTAAAAATTAGATTAATTACTAATAAGTCACATTTTTTACGTTTTCCGGGTAACTAGATTCGCATTTTGCCAAATATATAGAAGGGATTAATTTGAATTTTATTTTTACGACTACACTGTAAATTATCGAAATTTATAAAGAGACAAAAAACAATTCATATTAAACATCCATTCATATAAAATTCTTTAAAGATATTATTACTTGTCTTAATAAAAATAATATATATATATATTATTTTTATTAATAAATTAATAATATATATAAGTATTTATTTATAGGTTATGTTATATTTTACACTTACCATCAAGTGATGGTACTCATACCCAAATGATGTGTTAGCTGCTTACTTAAATCTTAAAAAAACTATATTCTGATAGACATAGTGTAGCTATTAAGACGAAAATTTCACTATGTAATGCGCTAGTATTGTCAAAGTTCACATATTGTTCCACTTTGTGGAACGCGGCTATTGATAGTGTAACAAACAAACGAATTGAGAAAGTACAAAATGCTTGCCTGAGATATATTTATGGATTACGAAAGTTTGATAAAATATCCTATAAAATTAGAGATTCTGGTTGGTTGTCTATGCAAGGGTGTCGAACAATACAGGCTGCATGCTTATATCATAAAATTATATTAACTAAACACCCGCCATATCTATATAATAAAATTTCTTTTCGAGAGGACGTTCATAACATCAACACCCGTTATAAAGGCAGGTTATCACCACCTAAACATGGGTCTACAATTTTTGAACGCTCATTCTCTTATAATATATATCGACTTTATACTGATATACCACAAGCATTCAGGAGTCTCTCTCTACTTGAATTCAAAGACAAATTAAAAAAGTCAGTGTTAGCAAATGATCTGGTGTTAAGTTGAGGCGATATGTTAATGTCAATATTTTCAGATTTTTGTTTTGTTTCAAAATTAAATAAAAAAAAAACTGAAAACATTTCATATAATTTTATATAACCTATATAACTTTATCTTATGTTTTTTAATACTTTAGATTATGTTGTTTATAACTATGAACTATGCTCTTTATAACTATAAATTATGTTCTTTATAATTATAAATCGTGTAATTTTAATAATTAGGTTTGGATGGAAGAACAGTGAGCGTAAGCTTAACTGATTCCCACCTAATGATTCACTTGTTTTGTTGTGTATTTCCTCCTCATAATAATATGTATTCAATTTGTAATTAAAACTTGTGAATAAAGATTATTATTATTATTATTATATTATCAACTATAGTAAATTTCATTCAAATCGAACAAAACATTCAATTGTTATTAATAAAGCAACTAATATTTTGTTTAAGTTTGGAGATGAATTCCGGCTTAACGTTTAACTTTTGTATATAGATAAGTCGAATCGAACTTATCTATATAAAAATCGTCATATTTTTTCGTCCTAACATTAACGGGACACGCTGTATATAAAAATACAAAATCAAATGTATTATTTATATCTATTAATTGGCTGTCGACCAGTAGTCTTTCAGCATATTATTATTAATATTAAAATATAATTCAATATGTTACATACGTGGACTACAAATCTAGAGCTTATACTCTTTACAGTGGGGTATCTCAAAGGTTGAATCTTGAACCCATACTATTCAACTGTACCTAAACGGTGTATGTTCCCAACTCAACTATTGGTACTTCATGCATGCAGATGACTGCCACATCTTACAGAACAATTTAGGAGCTCTTTATAAAATTAATAAAAATTGTATATCTATACAAAATCTTTATTAACAAACGCAATACAACACCTATATATAAAATATTACAATATATACTGTAAGAGTTTGCCAATTGACTATCGACCAGTGGTCTTTCCACCTGGATTTTGTATTTTCGTCGTTGTCAAAATATACGGATTAAACATTTTATTATTAGTCTTATTATCAGATTTACACGTCAGTATAATATATTAGTATTCAACCAGTACTTTGCTAACTATTAAATTCGTATGAATATTTGTAAATACAGTACATCTGATTAGCTGTTTTTATCATGGAATTGAACTGGAAACATACTGATCTGCTGAGATTCGAAGAAAAGAAATGGCCATAATCATTTATCCAAATGCTAGATGATTGTGGTTGAATAAAACTAAATAAAATAATGATTGAACGAATTAAAAAGAATTAAAACGAATTAAAGATCCTTGAATACTTTTTATTAAAAACTATCCTTGAATATTTATATTCAAAATTGGGTTTCTGTTGCAAATAACGGCAGTGAACTTAAATATTTTTTATATATAACATCTTTATTTCTGCAGACAATTATTACAATAAATTAAAAATATAATTCTTATATTATATTATACGTTGTCCTTAGAAAACGACCATCGATTTTTCTAATATTTTTATTGATTTCGTTCACAATTGAAAACGAAATTGATTAGTTTATATATTATTTTTTAGTACAGTTTTTAAATTGTATTTGAATATCATTATTGATAATAATAATCGTTCTGGGAAGAGTCCGACACAACCTCCGTAAATGGATTTTCCCCTTCCACAGCACAACAAAAAAAAATAATAATCGTTTATTTTCTCAGCAGATTATAATCCAATTACAAAGAAATTATTTTGTTTATATGGTCGTAAACAATAAAAGTAAAATGTAATAAAATACAAAATTAAAAATAATGCGATTATAAATAAAAAACTAACATAAATGATAATCTATTCTTTTTTGTTTGTTGGTTGGTTATGGTTTTATAATGATAAGTTGATGAATATAAACTATAGTATGTTCAGTTAAAAAAAAAAAACTCAAGAGTGGCATGATTTTTTTGTTTATTTAAATATTTAAGTTGGTATACATATTAAAAATTGACGTATACCTATATCAGTCATACCTCTGTGGTTATGTTACTCTTCATACGTAAAACATTAATAAATTAAAGTCAATTTATTAATAATTACGTTTAGCGTTTTACTTCCAAATTACAATAAAGTTGTATGTGCCTTCCTTCTTCACGAACATAAGCCTGACATCTTCGTCGTACACCTTCCAGTATGTTCCGCAATAATACTAGATTATTGTTAATTTCTTCAAATATATCTTTATAAATAATTTGAATGTTGGGAAATTCTTCCTAAAATTCTCTTGAAGCTGCGCTCAATGAATACCCAATTTTCGTCAATTTTAGTATCATTTCGGAAATTACTTTCAACTACAAACGTTTTTTTGCTAGCTGCTGTAAACCATTGTGACTTTTAAACAGATTTGACGTTTTGTAAATCAATTGTTAACAGGTGTGCCAACTTATTTTTTTTATACCGTTTTTGATAATTCAATTATTTTTTTCATCGCTAGAGTCGACCACTTGGGTTAATTTTTATTTTGCAGTTTCCGCTACTGATATTAAAATATGTTATATACAGAGAGTTTTATGTAACACCGAACATATTAGAATGTACTCAATGTAAATTTCCCTATGTTCGATTTGTTCAGGAACGCATCAAAGCATTGAGTGCGATGTGATTGGCTAAAATGTCAAAAATGACGTACACTTGTCAGTTATCGCAAGCAAGTGATATTTACTGTTCTGGCGCTTAAAGCAGACGTAGGCAAAGAGTTGGACATCTTTACGCATCAATAATGTATAGAAAGGATACGATTTTTATGGTATGCATTGCGGTTAAGTATAATATCCATAATAAAACATGTTGCACTTGACATAATAGTTGACAAATATAATTTATTTTTATATTACCATTATAAATCGCAGCTAATCACATCGCACCTAATGCTTTGATGGGTTCCAGTGCACATCGAACATAGGAAAATTTACATTGAGTACATTCTAGTATGTTCGGTGTTACACAAAACTCTCTGTATGTAAAATTGTATTATTCTGTTTATATGTGATTTACAGTCATGCTATTTATCTAAACATTTTGAATATTGTTATAATTCTGTATAAAGGTGATTTACCGTAAATAAATGAATTGAATTGAATAAATCAAGGCACTCTTAAGTTTTTTTTAATTGAAAATGCGATACAATGACTGAATAAACAATTTTAGTTATACAAAATATAATAATTAAATTAAAAACAGTATACTATTTCTAATTAATTCTAATTAAATATTAATGTGTAACAAAGTAGAAGTCTCCGTAACTGCTATATAAAATCATAGAATTAATTTTACAAGATTATAAATTAAAAAATTAAATAACGGGAATTTGTTAATGAGTAAATTATTGAAAAGAAACAAAAAGACAAAAAAAACAAATCAATATGCTAATGACGTGATGCTTATTTTTTCGCCCATTGTGATGTGTCTGTGCCCCCTGCGGAAAATACAATAAAGACACTTAATTGTCGTTATAACCTCAACGATATTGCATTTCATTCCATTCACGAGGTTCATTGTTTTAATTCAACAAAAAAATTGTACATGTACTTGACTTCACGAAGGTTCATTGTATCACATACCAAGCTAATAGACATCATTTTCACATTATTCGTAAGTTTTTAATTTACGAAAATGTATTCCCTATTTTATTTGATTCTTGCTTTAAATAAAATAGGGAATACATTTTCGTAAATGCAATGGAATGAATAATTATATAATATAATATAATATAATATAATATAATATAATATAATATAATATAATATAATATAATATAATATAATATAATATAATATAATATAATATAATATAATATAATATAATATAATACAAATTATCATGTATATAACTGAATAAAAAGCTACTTGTAAAAATTAAAAAAAATCGTAAGGGTAGCTAGATAACAAAAGTACCCATTTTTAAATCGATTTTCTTGGTTATTACTAGAGATAGAAGAAAATGTAAAGGACAAAGTTTTGGATATTTTTTTGCTGATACTAAGAATTGTTTTTTCTGTTTAATCTAATATACCACATATCTAAGATATTTGTTGGTAAGTACGTGAAGTTTCTTGATATAATGTAGTAATATTTTATTCCTTCACTTTTTTATTTTTATCACTATATGTACATTTCAAGCACAACGTGCTCTTTTCCAATAGTTTTATGTCAATTTTACATAGGAAATAGAAAGGAATAAAATATTACTACATTATAACATGATATACCACATGACATACTAATTTACAAAAAAAAAAAATAATTAATTTCTAATGTATAAATTTGTTTTATTTTTGATAAATAACAAAAAAATGGTGATGTGTCCATCATGGCACTTTCCCCGGTGAATACGGTCAAATAAGTTTCTGATAGAAAATTTAATAGGGAAGCAAAATGATTAATAGAAAAAAGTGATTGTTATCTTTTAAAGTTAAACCCGAGTATTTAGAAGAATATTGTAATTAAGTGTGTTATTTCTTACCTTACAATAGGTTAAAATCATTCCTCCACACTCTTCTTCATTTTTGCAAACTGGAGGCGTTTGCGAATGATAAGTTGAATTTGACGGCACTTTGACGTTTTATTTGTCATTAAAATAATTATTTCAATAATTAAAATCTCTAAGGGAATTTATTAGATAAATGATTATAAAATGAAAACCGGAGGTCCTACAATAAAAGTTTTATAACAGAAATTATTTATTTTCCAAGATCTAAAACTTTTATTTGAAATATTTTTCTATCCGAATTAAAAAATGAAAAATTGCTAAGAGTAAAGTTGCACTTAATGAGTTTTGATTCTAACCAAAAGCTATTCAGATCATTCCACTGTTATGAAAAGCTTAGATATAAAGTTTGGGCTTAATCCATTTAGCCGTTTAGGCGCTATCGCGGAAACACACAGACATTTTTCAAAACTCGATGGAATGGACTCAGGGGACCTCAAAACGTGCATATTTGTTGAAATTGGCGGTTCGAAAATTTTCACGATCACAATACTTTCCCTTGGACAGGGGTTCGGGGAAAGTAAAAAGTAACGTACAGCTAGATTGATCTAAGTAGCCATGGAAGTGAATTCCTACACATTAAATCGAAATAAACTTATTTAACAGAAATAAAACAATTTCATACATTAGAAACAACCGCAATTGTTTTATATGGCCTACTTTTTTACAGTAAATACAATAGACAATTCTTAATAACTCAGCTATTTTAATAAACACTTTCTTATGATGACAAAATCAACTATGCTTTCCATTTAAAAAATGTAAATTTGTGTTATAACTCGAAAAGTAATGACAGCAAAAAATCTAATAAAATATTATTATTTAACGTAAAATTATCTAAATCATCCTACGCATCCACAATCACTAAAGCCGTAGGCACTCTACAAGAGCTTATTGACGATTTGCAAACTTGGTTCGCTAAGTGAAGAATTTCCATCAATCCCAATAAAACGCACCTCCTGATCCCTTACAGACATACCAATTCCCTATATCAAATAACCATTCAGAATCACTCAATCCCGCCATACCCAATATCTTTTTTTCTATCTTAATTAATAACCGAGAAGAATCAATTTTAAAAATGGCGCGTTTGGCATATTTTTAAATATCTAGTTACCCTTCACTTTTTTAAAAATCTTATAAGTGTTCTGTTTGTCTAATAATAAAAATCTGAACAACGAAAAAAAAAAACTTTTGTTTTTAAAAAGTGATACTAGTTTTCAATTGTCAACGAAATCGTTAAAAATATTAGAAAAATCGATGGTCGATAGCAGTTTTCTAAGGATAATGTGTAATGTTTCGATCAATGGATTTTTTAGGTTTATGGCCCGCTCAGGGGTTCCTCAGGGTTCCAACCTAGGGCCATTATTGTTCATTATTTTTATAAATTATCTTAGTTCACTATTAGATTATAATCATTTACTATTTGCAGACGATCTTAATTTTTTTTCTACTATTGATTCACTTATTGACTGTTTACTTTTGCAAAGTGTACTTGATAGAATCTCCACATGGTGCTCCATTAACAATCTATCTCTAAATGTAGCTAAATGTAAAGTAGTTACGTATTCACGCAAAAAGCTTCCGATTCCGTTCAGGTATACTATCGGTAATAAATCATTAGAAAAACTGTCAACTTTAAGGATCTTGGTATCATTTTCGATTCCAAATTTACTTTTAGAGAACATTATAATTCAATCATTTCCAAAGCTAATAAATCTCTTGGATTCATTATGCGAAATACCAAGGAATTCAAAAATATTTATTAATTAATCTCCTTATTCAATTCATATATACGTTCGATACTTGAATACGGTTCCTTGATATGGAATCCTTTATATCACATACATCAGCGGTCTATTGAGAATATTCAACGTAGATTCTACAAATATCTATGGTCTGTAAAATTTGGTGCTTATCCTTCTCAGGGCTTTAATAATGATTTGCTTTTATGTGAGTTTGGAGCAGTGTCACTGTCAGTACGCAGAGATAACTTAGGTCAGCTTTTCTTGTTTAAACTTATTCATAATATGATTGACTATCCGGATTTACTTTCTAGAATCAACTTTAATGTTCCTCGTTTGTGTAGTAGGCATTCTACACAATTTTTCATTTGTAATGCACGTACCAGTATCCTTGAATTCTCTCCAATTCGTCGTATATGTCTACTTAACAATTTTCTTAATTATGATATATTTTGTTGCAATTTGAGAGAGTTCAAATCGTTGCTGGTACCTGTTTGAGCGAATATTCTGCAGTTTGCATAGAATTAATTATTTTTGTTCATATACTCTATTCATTTTGCTTATATGTTAGATTTAATTATATTATATTGTTTTCCATTTTATTTTATTTTTGTTATTGTTAATGTGTATAATGATATTTTGTTATTTTGTTAATTACTCTGTAATTGGGCTCTTTGTCTGTTGGGTAATAAAGTTTATTATTATTATTATATAGTATAAGAATCTACGAATAATATTCATGAAATCAAGAATGATTCAAATGTAAAGCTTCGACTATTACTACGGCCATAAATAACGTAAAAATAAAAATGTATATTAATATAGATAGATTTATTTATTTAATAATTTGAAACGAGCGAGTATTAGTAATAAAACAGAATTTTAAAAAGTTATAAATGAATTATTATGTATGCGTATATAAACGTTGTCATAGTCTAGACACATCCTTATTTGTCCGATTAGCGACTTCCTGGTAAAACCCCCCCGGGCGCGTCGCGCTCAGGAACAAAAACCAGAGCCGCCGACGTTGCGTGAGGAAGGGGGTTGCGTGCGAAACCGGCGCCTCCGCAAAGGATCCCACTAATCTTCCCGCCACTTCTTACCTTTTATACCTTAATATATTTCCAACGAGGGGATGTCACCCATTACTCCCCCATCCCCTTCCCCGCCGCGTTTCATAAACGGCCTCTCCGCGCTTTTCCCGCTCCGCCCAACTTTTGGCACTTTACAAATTTTTAATCGCCCGCGCAACAAACCCCCCTCCACCCCTCTGAAATTTATCGTATCCTGTTAAATATTTTAATTTATATGATAATTTCGCTCCGAATCGCATATTTTACGATCTATACACTCGGTAATAATGGAATATTGGGAATATTATGTAGTTTATAGTAATAAATTTAGATAATCTACTAATCTGTATATTAATTTTACAATATACGCCGGTTGGCCGGCCGAACGTTATCTGCGCATTGTGCGCCACACTCTATTTTACAACTCCAAACGAGCGTCTGTAATTATTATAATTAATTAAACACTAAAAAAGAAAATCAATATTATTTACCTAAAACAAAAATAATAATTTATTAATATGGTATCAACAACACTTAATTAAATGTGAGGTTTGAAAGATATATGAAAACACTTTGTACACTTTTCTTCACTTATTTATTTATTAACAGATGTACATTTCGATCACCATGTGATCATTATCAATGTTTTACAAACAATAATCTTAAAAACTAAAAGGGTCATAATATAACGGTATGCGGATTACAAACAGGTATCAAATTACAAACAGATCGAAATGTACATCTGTTAATAAATAAATAAGTGAAGAAAAGTGTACAAAGTGTTTTCATATATGGTACTAACAAATTATATTATTTTGATAAAGGTCAATGGCGGCGTAGAACTAACAAGGAAATAATGAGTAAATATGAAGAACCGGAAATAACGTAGATTATCAAAGCGCAGCGTGTAAGATGGCTGGGTCACGTTGTTCGCATGTGCGAAAGAAGACAAGCAAAGATCGTACTACTAGAAGGACATGGAATCAAAAGAAGAACAGGCAGACCAAAGAAGAAATGGCTGGACGAAGTAATAAGCGATCTGTACAACGAAGGAATTACCGAGTGAGAAGAAATAGCGAAAAACAGAAATAAATGGAAGGAAATCAGCAAAAAAAATAGAAGCCAAGGGCCTAAATGGCCTGTAGCGCTATCAAATATATATGAGGGGTGACCATGGTAAACCAAATTAATGGGTACTTTCATCAGAACATGTTTTTTCAACAAAATTCTGTTTTTTATGCAAATGTTTTCTTTTGGTGAATGTTGTTCTGGCATTATCATTGTTTCTATATACCAGGAGTTGACGCGATCAGGTATAAAAAGGAATTTACATTTAAAAACCTTTTTATGCAAATTTGTGCTTCCCATTTCATTTTAGAGAAGAACTGTAAGAATTAAAATGTGTTCAGAATATAAAAATCTATGAATAATGGCACTTCGTTAACTTTTAAAATCGGTGTTTAATTTATAAATAATTAATAGAAATTGATAATATTTACAAAAATACGTGTTTAAATTGTAACAGCCATAACTTGAAAAAAAAATCAATGTTAGGTATTATTAAACACTGCTTCAGCAACAACAGTGTCATTAACTTAAGAATAAGCGTGGCTTTGCACTTTATGCGAAGAATTAGGACTGATTCAATTTGGTAAAATTGTACTACTTAACTTTTAACCTATATTGCACATTTTTGGTAAGTCTTTCTGAGAGTTTGGCATAATAGTTTTATACTTTTACTTGAAAAATCATTCAGCCGACTAAAATAGATAAAGATTGTCTTTTAAGAAATTACATGAGAATTCCCTATCATGCTTCTTCAAACGTAATATACGGTATACCATATGTAAAGACCTACACATTTTCAAGTTTGACATAAAACTATTTAAATAATAATTTTAATTTAATGGACTGATATTAAATAAAAACAACCATTTAAATGCAAGAGATATAAGATTATGTAGTATTTTAGTAGAAAATAATCAAGTGATTTTGCTACGAAAACACAATATTCATAAAATGACCGATGTGAAAATAATTAATTAATGGTTGAGGCTTTTACCCGATGAAACTCCATAATATGCTATTTTTAAACAAAACAACAGTTTATTTAAGTTACACAAAATTTATTGTAGAGATACTTCAACAATTGTTTAGCTAACACAGTGGCATCATCAGGCAGAATTTTGGAATTTAAACAATTAATCATATGCCTGATGATGCCACGGTATTAGAAAAGCAATTGTAACAAATTTTGCAAAACTTGAAAAAACTGTTAGTATTTTTACAAATAGAGAAAACAATTCAAAATATTGATAAAATTTTAGTGATTTCATTAGTGCTTCATTATATGTTATAATGAGTATTGCAAATTGCCCGTTATTCGTTCGAATTAAATGAATAAAAAAATCGATAATTGAAGCAATTCTTGATGAAACTCCATTTCATATTTAGGAAATAGTAAACAAAAAATATATTATATTATGAGCATAATGAATAACTTATGATATTTTTTTTTCTGTCAATAATAGAAAAAAATATATAAAATGATCATTAAAAAATAATCAATATCATATTTAGATTTATGTATTCTTTTTAAAATTGTAATATTCTCCATACAACTCGAAATAGTTTAATTTTTCGAAAATATTTTCACCGTAGTAACTAGGGTAGACATGAACAGCTTAACCAGATGATGAGACCGTTTAATCTGGTTAGCGATAAAGATTGTAATATTGCTTTATATGGAATATAGTTTAGTTTGTTGATAAATAAATTATATTCTACAAATTTAATTTTTTCTGCTTGAATTTTACATGTAGTGCTTCATAGAAATGTATTTTTCTCTTCAATCGTATTTAAATTGTAAAAGGTGTATGCCGTAATAAATAAATAAATAAAATCATACGAAATGTTTATATACATTAAAATTAGGTAATTTCAATGGATTCTGTGAATTTGGACTTTAAACAATTGATAATTTATAGGAAATATTATGCAGTATTGTCCACCAATAACAAATAAATCAAAATAACGCGTGCACAACGCAATGAAATCTTTACAAACAATTCACTTTGCGGTGAATTGAAAGAGAAGCGCGAGAGAGATGAACGGGGGGCTTTAATAAATCTAATTCTAACATGGAAGCACACAAACAAATGTAGAGAGAGAGAGGGGGACATAGAGCGGGAGAGCATTTATTATTTATCAATGCTCCAGTTGGACAATTGCAGTTGACAAACACCGATACGGCTATTATTTGAATATAACATCATGATCCACCTATTGGCTGCATTATTAATTAATACAAAATACACAACGAGCATGTTTGTGCCGCATAATTGCAACTAAATTTGTGGCACTTTCATAAATTAACTGATATTGATATTGATATTGGTTAATATTTTGTTTAAATTTGCACACGTAAATTGCTTTTATTTGGGCCCATTATGGATTCCTTGCCGCCGTCCTGCATTGATTTTCATTTATGTTCGTGCATGTTGTGTGCATGTGTGAGCGCGGTGTGTTCTATATGCTGTAATATTGCTCGGCCCCATCCTATACATACTTCTATATATGTGTGCGTGTGCGTGTGTTTATTGTAATAATGAATTGTATAGCAATAATATCATAGTGTGTTTATTTGTTGTTTTTGTAATCTGTATTTTTGTTTTTAAATAACTTTTTAAAAATATAACTAAGAGTAAGGATTTTAAGAGTATTATTGGAAGTGCAGTTGTCCTGAATCCAGTAATAAAAATATATCCCAAGTCTTTATTGGTGGATGCAGGAATAATTACACTTTCAATAGCCCTCTTAATAGAATTAACAATAGAACCTTCGACATTTTTGGCACTGATTTTGTTTATGGAAATTAAAACAAATATTTTTAGTATAATCGCATACTTATTACTTTGCACTCAGTTTTTTTTTTTTTTTGAGAATTTATATTTTATTTCTTAACTACAGAAACTATTATGCGGAATCTATACTGCATCTTAAATATATACATATTGCATTAATACTTTCGAACTTTAGAATTAGGATTTTTATGGATTTATTTTTATGGCATGATTCCAATTCCATAAAATTATCAATAAATTGATTGAATAGTAAACACATATTTACAACATTTAAAAAACAAATACTAAAAATTTTAAAATCAAGGTTTTGCCGACACATGTTACTTTGTCTGCACGTAATTATTTTTTTAGCATTTAGAACCATTCAACAGAGTGCATCAAGATCACAAAATAACGACAACCTTAATGTACACTTGTTTTTGGGATGGAATTATTGTCTTGAACCTTTGAGCGATTTTGAATTTTAAACATTTATTACAAAAAATCTTTAAGTATATTAGTTCGTTCTAAAATAAATGGAAAAGCGTGCAGGATTTACATTATGCTTGTTCGTTTATTGAAAATTTTAACCCAGTTCAAGTTTGTGACCTCGCCAATATGGTTACACTGATGCTATAAATGGTAACTAGAACCGTATTTTCTTTATGCCATCAGTGCAGAAAATGTAAAATGCCCCACTAATGTAACGAACAGGTTATGAGAATTTATTAAGTCGATGTATAAATGTTAAGGCAACTTTTCCCCATTGTAAATCGTTTTAAATCAGAAAAACGAATGACAACGACCAATTTTCCAATGTAAAAAATTCAAATATTGCTATAAACTATATGAAAATATCAAATATATTAAAATAGAATATGTATTAATTATATAGGTTTAATCATAATGCAAGCGCCATCTTTTGACTAATTTATTAAATAGAGTTTTAAATTAGTGAAAATTTAATGATAAATAAAATGAAGATAAACTTCATTTAGAAGATTGATGTATTCTATTGTTTACAGAGTTTTAACGCCAAGTACTTTTAGACTATACATTTTAAATGATCTGCGTGAAGTGAAGTTTGGAAGTATGTAAAATGAAGTCGAAAGCTTGTAGTTATTTTTGGTGGCCATCTATGTATTTTAATATAATTATTAGGTTGATGCAAAAGAAATGTCGGATTTTATATTATTAAACTTTATGGTTTAAAAATTTAATATTTTTTTAAATTATTATTGACATTATATATATCATTTTAAAGCTTACAATATGCTCTATATTTTCGTTATAAATATTCTATGATTTTGTTATATTTTGATCATACTAGAAATGCTAGAAAATAAGCAATTAAGAGCGATATTTTTGTATGAGTTTAAGCGAGGTCAAAAAGTAGCTGAGGCAAAAGCTGCATGAGTTGGGCTACGAAACTCTCGACCATCTACCTTACTCGTTCGAGCTCTCGCCTACTGATTTCCACTTTTTCAAGCATTTGGACAACTTCTTGCGTGATGAATGCTTCAAAAATGAAAGAGATGCTGAAACCGCCTTAAATACGTTAGTTGGTTCAAGAACTCCAGATTTTAATGCTACCGGCAAAAATAAACTTGTTTCTTGTTGGCAAAATTGCATTAATTCTAATGGTTCTTATTTTGATTAATAAAGTTTATTCTATAAAAAGTTATACTCAATTAAATTTAATGGTTCAAATCCGACATTTCTTTTGCATCAACCTATATTATAATTATAATATCATAAAAATGTTGTGGAATTTTATTTTCTACTAAAATACCAATAAAGGCGTGGTCAATACCAAATGAACCTTGATAAGATTAAACATGGGTTTTTTAGGTCCACTGGAAAATTGTAAATATTTAATGATTAATTCTTCCCACACAACAAATTGTTTAGACGTATTCAAAGTAAATAAAACATCAGTTATCCAGGTAGAAAATTAATAAAACACTTTGCTTTTTTCACGCACTTCGTTTTTATTCGGAAACTAGTTTCGACTTAATACAGTCATTATCAAATTGTTAATAACTGTAATAGAAACCAAATATGTGATGCAAGTAAAATTGTTTATTAATTTTATAACTTCATATTAATAATAAATAAATTTCACAAGATATTGGCTTCAACAATCAGTTAATAATATATAATTGTTTGTTGAACAATTGCTATAAATAGGCATTCGCACATTTAGTTTTACTAAAGACTATGGTGCTCCGTTATCAGATGAGATGTCATTCTTACGGCAAATTTCACAGATATGTCAGTTTACACACAAAAATCCCAGCCACGCATGTATAAATTCTGTGAATCAAAGTAAAACATAAAGGAGCACATATTGAATCAAGCATACTCCAGATTTGCACAAATATAAACTTCGCAGGTTTCTAAAAGCATTTGATGACATAGTGACTAGATTCGTACTGGACTAGATAAAATATACTGTAAATTGCAGCCCACAGAACTACAGAAGTTAGCCCGCTTAAACTACCTGGCCATTTTGATTTAAAACGTCCTAACATAAAAGATATTTGTGAACAATTGTAAAATTTCTGACGATAATAAACGTAAATTTATAGTTTGTTGATTGTTAAGGCTTTCACTTGGTTAATTAAATAGAACACTTTTTAACTTTGCTTGTTTTATTTAGTCAATTTATAGAATTTCTTCCAGCAGAAAAGTTTTTATTTAGAGACTTTTAGTTGCACTAAATTGGCAAAATGCAAGGATGTAGGGAAACTAGGAAATCAAATAAAACCCGGAAATCTAAACCGCTGTCATTTGACTGAAGATGTACATGAGAATGTAAATATTACAGGTGAATCTGTGTAGTCAAGTAATCTAGTTAGTGAAAATGCGATCAATCCTGAATCGTATATTGAGAGTAATTGTGGATTTATGAGTTACGTGAAATTGAATAACTAGAACAATAAAACATAGTTCTATTTAGATATTTTCTAGCGCCTAATTCCCGCTAAAATTCATATTGCAAGAGTTGAACCGAATGACTCACAATTGTTCGATGGAAAAGTGTTGATTTTTTTATTTAAAGCATAAATTCTAATAGTTTCCTACTAATAAATATCGGTGAATTCGGTCAACTAAGTTTTTGGACAGACATTAGTAAAAAGCAATTCTTAAATAAAAGAACTGATGGTTGCCTTTTAAAGATGAAGACAAAATTGTAGAAGGTTTGAAGGATGTCGGATTTTAGTAAAGGCTCTAAGGGAAGCTCGTTCATTAACCTGGATGTGGTGTACGGTGGGTTTCTGGATCGTGGAAAATAGGATGGGTGCATAATCAAGTAGGGGTCTACATATCATCTTATAGAACAGAACAGCAGTTTTAGTATTTTTACGAAATCGGGTTTAATCAGACTCGGAAATAAGTAACACAATGTCTATTTGTTTATTTACAATACACTTAATAAATTTATTAACAACACACTGTCACTATTTATTTACAATGAGATGTTGAGCACTCGGATGTTCGTGGCAGTCTGACTGACTGCAGTGCCACTAGCGCGCGCTTATATAGTGTGTTTATTTCTCGAACTTTCCGGAACTTTCGACGACGCCGCGATTACCGACGCGCGCTCTGTGGAACATTCCAGTTTTTTCTTTCACTTTCGTTACAGTATTTATGCCCGTCTCTTTGTATGTCAAGTTTCTAAATAGTTTTGCCCTAATTGTTATCTTGTTTATAATGTCACATTCGTGTTTTTTGAACTTAAGTTTATGGTCAAGAGTAAATTTAATGTGGGCGGACGGGTATATGGGGTTTTGTGATATGGAAGTAATATATGGGTAGTTGGTTATTTTGTGGTAGGGAAAAAGGAGCCGTGACTTTTGGGGATTAATTTTAATTCTTGTGGGGTTGGTAGAGCTTTGGGTAGGGAAGTGTTTTATAATAATAAATATGAATAAATATTAATAGGTTGAAAAATAAACTTGATTTGTTTCACTGCTTAATTTATTTCCTCCGACTAGTTTCGACTCTCGTCATTATCAAGTGAAACAAATCAAGTGTATTTTTCAACCTATTAATATTGCGATCGTGTTTCATCAAGTGATTAATGAGAGCTAGATTAAAGATTTATATGAATAAATCATTACAATAAATCTTAGAATATAATAAATAAAACACAGATTAAATTGAATAACTCGAAGCTAGTCGAGAATATGAACAATGTTCAAATATTTAAAAAAAACGACTGCTTAATGATTCCAGCTTATAGAAGCTGGAATCTATTTAATTGACAATTTTGTTTGTAATTTTATATAAACTTCAAACTGTATTTCTACTAAAGATGGACACATAGTTTCCGAAATATATTTGGAGAATGCTAACATTATTGTTGCTATACACAGTAGATATGTGATGAAATATTTAGTTCAATAAAACAAGTAGGTGGAAACCCAAGCATTTTACAAAATTAATTTGTTTACTAAAATTTGTTTTTTTATTATTTTGCTTTCTTAGTAAACTTGGAATAATAAATAATTACGATAGCGAATCGATTAATTTAAAAACACGAGTTGTGAGAGCGCGACGATCGAAACCACATTGAATTTTTGGGACCCACCACCTGTTGGCGGCACGGAAATCGTCCCCGCGATAAGCCCCAAATTGTCAGGAAGCGGAGGATAAAATCCGTCGACGTCTTCCCCGTTCTTTCGCGCTGGCCGAATTCCCGTGATTAATGGATGCAAATCGCGCGCGCGGACGGAACGAGGCAAAAAAAAATTGCGCAGCTGAAAACTTTGCGGACGTCCTCCCCTTCGCAGAAACGGTCGCTGAACCCGCACAGTTGCAAAAATGCATTCGGCCAAAAGTGAGGGACAGAAAAAGATGGTGTGAGCGAGCGAGGCGAGTGTGAGCTAGAGGACGCCCCTCACTTAATTTCGACAATTAATCAAATTACATCGAAGCGATATGAAAATGAAAAAGTGGGGTTGGTGATTACACCCGGGAGGTTCCCTTTTTGAAAATGAAATCCAGTCAACCAAATGGGTGGAGAAAAATCTGCACTATAAAAAATGATGCCGTTATATTCATGTAAATTTACAAAGCATGGTTTTAAAAATTCATTTAAAATTAGCTACACAAAAAGTCATAACACCTAAGCAAACATCAATAAAGAATTAATTTTTCTAATGCTAGTAATTTTCATAATTCAAATTTGATTTGAAGTTGTATTCCTTTCATTAAAATTAAATAAGCATAAATATTAAAAATTCGATCAATTGCTTTTTTATAGCCGCAAAAAATACAAGTTTTTTTACAAACATCTATTGAAGCAACTACTTTCCAGACAAGTACCCAGCCGGATATTAGATTGCACGACGGTGGATTGTAACGGTTTAAATAGAAAATATTTAATGAAAGAAAGCCAACATGCACCCATTGTGTATTTTAAATTTCAACGGGGTATTTGACCGAAAAGTAATTGTTTCAAATGGATGTTTATCAAAAACTTACCCTATGAGAAATTTTGCGTTACTGAAAATTGATTTTTATTAATTATTTTCATAATTTTTTCTTCATTATTTAATTTAAATTACTGAAAAAGTGTGAAATGGCTCATTTTTTTAATGACTAATTTAATTTCGAAACACAGGACAAGGACTGCCAGATGAAAGACCACTGGTCCATAGCCATTTTGAAAATAAAATTCTAAGGTTATATAAACTTAATGTAAATGTAAATATCTTAATAAAGATGATTATGTATGTGAAGAAGTAAATTAGGTAAAAATGTCTAAGTGTATTCATTACCCTAAATATTGAACATTTATAAGGAAGTGAATGCCTTAAAGATAAAAAAAATGAATGCATTACCTAGTTGTGAATTTATTTATTTGAAAAATTTTAATTATGGTTTTGAATAATTAATAATTAGCTGTAAGAATGGAAAAACCCATCGTGTAAGCAAGTATATAACACGTGAAATCACAAATATTAAATCATACCAAGTACCGCAACAACTGAATAATAGAAAATTTAATTAATAAGTGTTTTGTGTGTGTGTCTTCCGCGACGGTTGAATATTTCAAGTAAACATAAGTAGATGGACGGCATATTTTATTCAGTTGATCGGTGAATTGAAATTGATGCATATCGCGTGTCGCTGCAATATTGAACAATCTTTTTTCTTTTCTTTCTTCCTCGTTCTTCTCCTCCTTCTTTCCCCGTGTGTTCCCTCCCTTTCTCTCCACTCCCGATGACAACTACAAGACGCTCAATAATTCACCAAAGCAAAACATGCCACGGAATCCCTGAATATGTAAATTCCGCACGGATCATTTATGCAACGTCTAATTGACGACGGCATGAATTTCGCATCGGGCACCGAAATCGCTTGTGAAACTTTCGATTGTTCCCTTGCGTCTCAAACTACATGATATCAAATTATGGTTCAAAGTAATATTTCTGAAATAATTAAGGACAAGTGATGGACGTGATTACTAATATAGATTAAGACCAAATCCACAACTGAATAGGCTTAATTAAATTAAATTGATATTCCTTTTAAATTATATTTATATATAGATAAAATATATAGAGATAAAATTTTAATTAATTAAATATAAGTGGAAAAGAAACATCTCTGATGGGATTTGAACCCATGTCCCCCTATTTCTAGTCGAATGCGTTACCACTTATGCTTAAATTATACCTCAATGTTGTACATTGAAATTTCTACAATTTATTAATTATTTATTTATTTATATTTATTATTTATTTGTTACTCGTTTTTTTCTGTCAGTAACTTCTATAGAGTGCCGCCTAAAATTAATTGCTGCTATTTTTAGAACTACTTGTCCATGCTATTTATTTACAGCATGATTGCTCCTGAATGTAACGTTTTCTATTCATTTAACGGTATTGCGTGAAAGAGATTGTATTGATATCACAAAAAGTCACTTAGAATATTCCTGTTTATTATTTAAATCATCTCATTTGATCAAAATTCAAGTTTTTAGTAATTCCAGTCAATGACTGTACTAAAGGACTATTCTATCCCAAGAAACAAAATCGTGTGATGCATTGTTGAGAAAATTTTAGTACAGGGTGGCCTAAATTGGATGTTACTCTAGATTATCCCCTTTTTACAAAACATATGCAACAAAAATCAATATTACAACTAAATATATAAATGTATGTATGTAAATGATAATCAAACTGAAATATAAAAAAAAACAATTGACAGTGAATAATACTAATATTTAAATTGGTCATAACAAAAGTATTAATTCCGTTGATACCTACTTACATAAACGCATCATTCATGACAACTGATAGTTGATTATTTTTTACAATTAAATTCATATTTATTTATTTATCAACGGATATATGTTATTAAGTATAAGCTGAACTGAATATCCACAAAAATCACGTTAGGAAGGAGCGAGCTTTCAGTCGAGCTTTGAAAAAAAAAGTCTACACTCTAAGCGTTGAGTTATTGAGCTATAAAATTGGCAGTTGTTCATTCCAGAAGAAAATTTGATTTTCAATAAAATTATTCAGAAAAATATATAAAATTAAGCTTTACTGAAAGTCCACAGAAATTGCTTCAGAAAGAATCGAGCTTTCAGTGTAACTTAAAAAAAAACAAAATCCGCTTTAAATTGTGGGCTTTAAACTGTGAATTCTAAACAAATAAATTAAAAAAATAATTAAGCTTAGAACTGAAAATATAGTACAATTGTTCAGATATGATCGAGCTTGCAGTTGAGCTTTTTTTAAAAAAAAAATCCGCACTCTCAGCGTTGAGTTATTGAGCTTTAGATTATGGACTTGTTTGTTCAAGAAGAACATTCAATTTAAAAAAAGTAAATTACAAAGAAATAAGCTTCAGCTAAAATGAATATATAGTAGAATCGATTCAGAAAGGATCGAGCTTTAAGTTGAGCTTTGGAAAACCAAGAAAATACAATTCTAAGAAAGTAAATTGAAAAAATTAAGCTTGAGCTTAACTGAAAATATAGTAGAATTGTTCAGAAAGGATTGAGCTCGTAGTTGAGCTTTGAAAAAAAATGCGCAATCTCAGAGTTGAGTTGTTGGGCTTTAAATTGTGAACTGTTTATACAAGAAGAAAATTCAATTTTCAACAAATAAATAAAAAAAAATAAGCTTGAGGTAAAATGAAAATAGAGTAGAATTGCTTCAGAAAGGATCGAGCTTGCAATTGAGCTTTGAAAAACCAAAATCCGCACTCTCAGCGTTGAATTATTGAGCTTTAGATTATGGACTTGTTTTTTTTTCACGAAGAAAATTCAATTTAAAAAAATAATTAAGCTTGAGCTAAATTGAAAATACAGTAGAATTGTTCAGAAAGGATCGAGCTTGCAGTTGAGCTTTGAAAAAAAAAAAACCGCACACTCAGCGTTGAGTTGTTTGGCTTTAAATTGTGAACTCTTTATTCAAGAAGAAAATTCAATTTTCAACAAATAAATTAAAAAAAAATTAAGCTTGAGCTAAAATGAAAATAGAGTAGAATTACTTCAGAAAGGATCAAGCTTGCATTGAGCTTTGAAAAACCAAAATCCTCACTCTCAGCGTTGAATTATTGAGCTTTAGATTATAGACTTGTTTTCTTTTTTTCAGGAAGAAAATTCAATTAAAAAAAATAATTAAGATTGAGCTAAATTGAAAATATAGTAGAATTGTTCAGAAAGGATCGAGCTTGCAGTTAGGCTTTGAAAAAACAAAATCCGCACTCTCAGAGTTGAGTTGTTGGGCTTTAAATTGTGAACTGTTTATTCAAGAAGAAAATTCAATTTTCAAAAATAAATTTAAAAAAAATAAGCTTGAGCTAAAATGAAAATAGAGTAGAATTACTTCAGAAAGAATTGAGCTTGCAGTTGAGCTTTGAAAAACCAAAATCCGTACTCTCAGCGTTGAGTTATTGAGCTTATAATTGTGAACTGTTTATTCAAGAAGAAAAATCAATTTTCAAACAACAAACAAACAAATAAATTAAAATAAAAAAAATAAGCTTGAGGTAAAATGAAAATAGAGTAGAATTGCTTCAGATAGGATCGAGCTTTCAATTGAATAATTGAGCTGTAGATTATGGACTTGTTTTTTCACGAAGAAAATTCAATTAAAAAAATAAGCTTGAGCTAAACTGAAAATATAGTAGATTCGTTTCAGAAAGGATCGAGCTTTAAGTTGAGCTTTGGGAAAACAAGAAAATACAATTTTAGAAAATGAAATTAAAAAAATAAGTTTGAGCTTAACTGAAAATATAGTAGAATCGCTTCAGAAAGGATCGAGATTCCAGTTGAGCTTTGAAAAAACGAAATCCGCACTCTCGGCGTTGAATTATTGAGCTTTTAATTGTGGAATGTTTATTCAAGAAGAAAATTCAACTTTCAACAAATAAATTAAAACAAATCAAGCTTGAACTAAACTGAAAATATAGTAGCACTGTTTATACAGGATCGAGCTTGCATTTGAGCTTTGGAAAAAAAAACTAGTTATTGAGCTTCAAGTTGTGGACGAAAACAGATATTTCTTATTAACTTTTGTTTTTTTTAAGCTATAGACCAAAACGTCCATATTTTCTATTTTAGATTTTTATTAATATCTCAGTCATTTATTATTTTATCAACATAAGAATTACATGTTCTTCGAGGAAAATCGAATGAAATGTATAGATTTTTTCTACCTTCCCTATAATAACATCCAATTGGTGCACTACTCGTGCACATGTATTATTAAACATTTATGTATTACTCGAAATCCAAATATTCCCCCAATATATAAATCACCAACATCAACCATAATCAGTTCATCTCATCAAATCATCCAGACATAGACCCGGACGTTAGTGGTTATGACTATTAAATAGATGACATAGACTGGACAAGGACAGGTGGAATGACCACAGGTCGTTAGCCAATTTAGAAGAAAAAAATGTAAATATAGCTTAATTGTAAAATATACAGAGAGGTTTTTTTAATCAGTATACAATAGGCGAACTGTATACCTGCAAAAAAACCAAGTCAAACGCATTGTGTGTGTATGTTTAGTTGCCTATAACACACAATTAAACGTCAAACGCTAAACTTCAAAATGTGTGAAATATTTGATCGAAAATGTATACAAATGAAGTCGAATTTCAAGCATGTATTACAATTCCAACGGTACTAGAGGAGGATAAGACATGTTTTCAATGAATCCAAAGTGGCCGAATACCTCAGTTAGGATAATTCTAAAAATAATTAAACTAAAACATTTTCTTTGGAAAACGCTACGAAATAAATCATGACTAACACTGCATGCGTTACCGTCACAAGCAATTTCCTTTTTTATCAAAAATACGTCACTTATTATTATGGAGAAAATACAGGTAAAAAATATTAAGAGATTTTATTAAGACAATTTGAAAGAAAAGTAACAGTGAAGAACAATAAACTATAAATAAATAATTAGAATAAGTGCTAGAAATGACCACCAGAAACTGCAAGATATTAACTCAAACGATCGTGAAAATTATTCCACATAGTGCATTTCGATATATCATAGGCAACTAAACACATACATCAATGCGTTTGACTTGGGTATTTTACATGTATACATAGGGGATATGTATACTGTTAAAAAAACCTCTCTGTATGTAATTGTTCTATTATACATATTCTTCTAAATAAAGATGTTTGTATATATTAATTAGTGGTCTTTAAGTTATTTTTACATTATTTGAAATTAATTTTAACAAAACACTGGGACATTTTTCTCCGAGCTATTTCAAATGCGAAAAAAAAAAAAAACGCATAGAATGAGGATCCATCATTCGTTCAACTGCCTTCTGTTGATGGCCTGTGTGTGAGAGTTAAAGAAGTCGTAACGAATGGCGTTCTCAAAAACTATATTTTATGATTTATAATTCTCAGAATAAAAAAACAATCATGTTGGAATACGTTTCGATAAGTTTAATAATTTAATTTAACATATATAACATTTATAGTTTTGAGGTTTTGAAATGCACATTTTGTATTAGTTATTTTTAAGAGATATTTTATCTAAAACTGAATAAAATTTGCAAAAACAATATCTAGAATAAAAATATATATATGCATACAAATTCATTTTATTCTGGTCATCTAACTCATGTAATAGAAATAAAAACTTAATTATTAAAAATTACGTGGACATTTTCTATGACGTATCTTCAAAAGAGACACGGTTTACATACAAATGAATTTATTAAAGCAAACATATTGGGCAATAAATTGAGTAGTGGGCCTGATGGTCTTTCAACACTTATACTTCGGGATTGTCGCTTCGTCTTATCTGAAGCATTAACACATCTTTTTAACCTATGTTTAAAGCATAATACTTACCCAGATATTTGGAAAAATGCGCGTATAATACCTATTCACAAATCCGGCGACAGGAATTCAATATCAAATTATCGACCTATAGCCATTATCTCTAACCTGTCAAAGTGCTTCGAATTTATGTTTCGTGATCGTATTCGTCGCTACATCAATTTGCACCTGGTAGAAAACCAACATGGATTTCGACCTAAACGTTCCACTCTTACTAATCTGACATCATATACACAACAGTTATCGAACTGTCTCGATCGCCAGATGCAAGTTGATGTCGCATTTACTGATTTCTCTAAGGTCTTTGACAGGTTGGATAAGCTTTGATCCAAACTATCTAAGTTTGGTTTCTCAACACCTTTGTGCAAGCTAATTCATCATTATTTGGTCCAAAGACGCCTGTTTGTAGAGTACGATGGGTACAGATCTGTTATGTTTCAGGTAACGTCTGGGGTTCCTCAAGGTTCAGTTCTAGGCCCCTTTCTCTTTAATATATTTATCAACGATATTGTAAACATTATTGATACTGACTGTCTTTTGTTTGCAGATGACCTCAAAATTATAAAACCAATTATAACAATCGATGATTGTCGATCATTGTTGTTCAAATAATTTGCCTCTTAATACTCATAAGTGTAAGATCATATCATTCTCAAGAGAGAAATCTAGCGTTATATTTGATTATTCAATAAATGGATATATACTTGAGAAAGTATTATAATTTAAAGATCTAGGTATTATATTTGATAAAAAACTTGACCTTTAAAGCACATATAGATCATATTGTCTCATCTGCTAACCGTTTTCTAGGTTTTATTTTCCGAAATACAAAACAATTTAAGCACTCTGAATCAATTCCATCCTTATACTTTGCTTTTATAAGATCTCGTTTGGAATATGGCTGCTGTATTTGGAATCCTTACTGCACATCATATTCTAATCAAATTGAAAACGTTCAAAAGAAACTCCTTAAATACCTGTATTTTAAAGAGACTGGTTCCTATCCCGATTATTCCATAACATACGACAATATTATCGATAGATTCAGATTACATTCACTGAAAAATCGCCGTAAATGATTACCACATTATTTAAAATTTGTAACAATTTGATTGACTGTAGTGATATACTCGCTCAATTAAATATTCGTGTTCCCCAAGTATCAAGACAAACCCGATTTTTTCAACTTGACATTCCCAAATCTAATTTACTGCTTAAATCGCCTTTATTTGCAAAGTGCTCTTTGTATAATGATCTACTTTTCGCGATCCAACCATTGATTTATTTTATATATCTACACCTAAACAGATGTTCACTTATATTCTTAACATCTTTCACGGTTCTTAGATTTATTGTGTGTATGAATGTTCACTTTTTATATTAATTTTAGTTTAAAACTTACAATTATAAGCCATGTTATTGATTTGTATTGATATTTTGGATATTTATAATTTTGAATTATTGTTTTTGTATTTTGTAATTGTGAAATTTGTAATTTATATAATCCTTAATCTAACCTTAGGGCTGTTGGGTTATTAAATAAATAAATAAGCGCGATTTATATGTTTCTCATTATATTTAAATAGTAATAATTATTATTTACCGCTTAGATAATTTAATTTCAAATTAATATATTTAATTAAATTTTGTAAAAAAAAATATTTATATTGATCTATCGGAATCAATATAATAATTAAATTAATCCTTACCTTTAATATTATCATTCTTATGTATAATTTTTAATAGAAAATCTGCTTAGCACTCTCACTATATTTTCCAAAATATTCCAACCTTATTTTAATTAAATTTCACGCACTTCGAATTCTCTAATACTTTTATTTATTAATCATTGCAATATTGTTTAAATTATAAATGCGTCAATTTAAAAAAGTACGTCTGATCTGTATTTTATCTCGGGAATGAGGACACTTATCTTGTGATCGCCATCATTTGAATTTGTTTAAGCACGTAAAATTAGAACATTGTTGTTCCTGTTTAATCCTAAATAGAGATTTTGTTTGTGTAAAACAAACAAGGGCATTTGTGACTTTTAAAAAACATTCATTTTTCCCTTGGTTTCATCCCTTACCGATTCCACTCTGCTTGACGGTCATCGGGTCAGTGCGTGTAGAAATGTGGCAACCCTTTTGAAGGCCGGGAAGGGAATACAAATTAATATTTACAAAGGTGATTAGAAATAATGAAAAATGAAAATTTTACTATTCCACTATTTTTGTAATAAGGGGGAAATTCTTCAAAATTAAGAAAATAATATTACTAATTAATTTAATTATTTCTTTCTTTGCTCTGTAATTAATTCTTCATATTGAGTTTAAAAAATATCGGAAAAAAAATAATGTTTCTCTTTACTAATATCAATATTTCAAATTAATATCATGTGTATTTTAAAAATTACCGAATTTTATTATTTGAATAAGGAAATGTAATTTATTCTTGCAAAATATATTGCGTAAGCGAAGTAAATGAAATTAAATTATATATTACATTTGTTAGGGAATTGTATTGAATATAATAAAGCGTTTTGGTGGGCATAATGAAATTTCATGAAAATACATTAAATTATAACCGCAATAATTGAATATAAAGGGTCCACCCGTATCGGATATTAATTAAAGTACAACTCCCCCCCGTCCCGTGTACCCCCTCCCCTTACTACTCCCGCTGTCCTGACCGTAACGGTTCCCCGTCGCACCGGCCGAAACGAAAGTTATTTAAAAATTTATTATTTACACATCTATTACTGCACCGAATCCGAATCCGGCGTATAAATAAAAGATTCGGATATTTTTATTTTTGGAAGTTTTAAACTGTCGAGTTGAGCAACCCTCGCCGAGATATCCTTTATAAATAAACTATAACGTTTATAGGAATCGACTACCTATAAGTATCCAAGAAGATATCCGCATAAATGTTTCACAAATGTATCCCCCCATGCGCCGCATAAAAAATGCCCGTAACTGATAAATTACGGATCAATAATTCATGGCCGAGGATGGGAAATTGATACAATTTCTTTGATTGTGGCTGCCGGTTTCAAGCACATCCTCCAAGCAGGCGAGTACGCGTGGAACAGGAACAAAAAAAAAAACAGAAAACAAAAGGTAGGGTGTGGGGGGAGGAGGCAAATCCGCGTTTTTAATAATAAAAATGCACCCTTTGCACATTATTCCTAATAAATACCCGAACCAGAAATGAAGCCTAGTGTAAATCTGCGGAGCCGAGCTTTTTTCCGGCTCTGTTGTGATGAGTATGTGTGTTGGCACAATGTATTCAAGGGGGCTTAAAATATAATTTCATCATCTAGAGGAAAATACATAAATAATTCAAACAACAACGAATAAAAAAAATGTTTCGGGGGATATTACGGGGGCTTCGCCGGCATTACTGGCACAGTTATATGTATTACCTTACGTATATGCACCGCAATAAAAACGGACTATAAATTACCAAAGCTCTTTCTATTATTTCCGAATTTTAATTAAAACACATACACAAAGTAATCATTTAACGTAAATTACTGGAGTTTTTGAAAAAAATGTCGACGTAGAAAAAAACCATTATATCGGATATAATGGCTAGAAACAATTACGAAAGTACGAGCTACAAATCTGCATGAATGTTATTAAAAGTTGCAATTTACACATGCTACTTTTAAAATAATTCCATAATAATAGAATGACATTGTAATTCATCTCACTACTCCTCTAGCTTAGGTTGATAAATACGCATTATAACTAACAAACATCTTTATGTTCAGGAAATAAATAAAAAAATCATTAACATGATTTAAGAATCCACCACTATTTTTCGGCAAATCATGCTACTAAATCAAGTAGCACCAGCGGCTAATATAAAAATGGTTTGTAATCGGAGATATGGTTGTTGGTCTTTGCTTGTTTGTTTGTTTGTTGCAAGAAAATGTAAATAAACGATAATTCTCGAATAAACGTAGACCAACTTGTAAATATATAATAATAAAATATTTACATTAAGGGGAGGTTCTGGACCTGACGCCTGAAAAATGGGTCAAGTTTTTTTTTTCTCGAAGTCGAATGAATATTTTGTAATGCGGTTTTCTCAGTTTTATTGGCCATACAATGGACTACAAGTCTACAGTTTCTAGAAAAAACAAAACAAACAAAAAAAAAACACATCCAAAATTACGGTTCTAGTAACACTTTAGTCTGAATTTAAATGTGTTATGATGTGCTAAACAGATCAAACTAATAAAACCTGTTAAACTCGTTAGCAAGCTGCATCAATATAGTCATGGTGTTCATCGATCCCAATGCCGTGCGGTAATCTTCTAAGTAGAATAAGGTGTTTGATCTAGTGTTCCTGACAGGTACAAAAAAATTAACCGTATTCAATAGCTCTGGAGAGTTAATGTGTTCATTTAAAATGCGATATAAAAGATATAAATCAGCATTAACTCTGCGATTCTTTAACGATGTCAAGTTGAGGAAATTCATTACTTTGGTGTATTCCCCTCGAGTGTGTGGCAGCCCCAACTTATACTCTATACATCGCAGAAATTCCCTTTGGACGGCTTCTAATCAATACACGTTGAGGTTAGAATTTTAGTTTAACATAATCGGCAAACCTTAAAAAATTACAGTTTTAAAAAACTTCATGCAAATCGTTAATAAAAAACATAAATAAAATTGGCACCAAGTGTGATCTTTGCGGTACACCTGACGCTACATTAATAGGTTTTGAAAAGTTCTTTATTTTCACAAATTGGATTCTATGATTCAAAAATTAATTCAACCAACGATATTATTATAGAAACCCAAGGAAAGTAATTTGCCAAAGAGAATAGTACTTTTTATTCTATCGAAAGCCTTAGTAAAATCAGTATATACCGTATCAACTTTATAACGTTGTTCCAAAGCTCACGAAACGTATTGTTTGAATTCCATTAAGTTGGTGATGGTGGAGCCACCGCGGATAAATCCATGCTGTCTAATCGATAATATATGCTTCGATGACCATGATAATTGGTCCGCAACTATCGTATCCAGCAGTTTAGGAATAAATGACTGAATACAGACGCCACTATAATTTTCAACCAAATCCCTAGAACCCTTTTTATATGGAATTATTAAACTTGACTTCGATTTAACTGTACTATGCTAAGTTCTAGAGATTTAACAAATAGAAAGTAAATTGGGCGACATAGAGAAAAATGCAATTAAGTTTAGAATCAAGTCGGGTCCGTAAGTATAGTTTCAGTCTAGAAATTGCCATAAATACATCTTCAATGGTTACCAATAGTTTACAATTTTGCATCTTGTGAATAAGATTAAATTTAGATGATGCATTATTAGAATGGTTATGTGACAGGTATACTGATAAAAAAATAAGTTAGCAATATCTATGCCATTATCAGCGGTCGCATCGATATATCTCATAGCAGGTGGATAACCATTAACTTTATTAAAATCCTTAGCATATTTCCAGAAAAATTGAGGATTAAATGTTAAAGATGATCCGACCTTATATAAGTATTGGTTGTAGTATATTTTGGAAATAATAATCTTACATCTATCTCTGAGACTAGAAAATATGATATAATCCTTAAAAAGACCGTATTGCTTATACCTAGTATGAGCTTTTTTCTTCTGTTTGTTTAAAGTAATTAATTCTTTAGACATCCACTTTGGGTAGTTACTGTCGGAAAGACAGATATATCGATAGGGTACAAATTTGTCAATTGCATAGTGAAGAATGTCATAAAATGGATCCACTGTTTCATCTATGTTGTTATTTATAGATGCGAAGTTCCAAACAATTGAATTAAAAAATATATTAGTAGAGTAATAATCTGAACAGATTAGTTTTTTCGTAAGTGCTAATACAATGTGAAGTGAAAATGACAAGGTGTAAGCAATATGGTGAACATTTAAAGGAAGAAACTGCTCGTCAGAAGCATCTAAAGAGATTTCTGGCAATGAGGAGAAGCAAAGGTCGAGAAGAACACCACGCGAGTTAGTATGTTAATCTACTTAGAATTCAGGAAATTGTAAAAGTTGGCCAGTTCCAGAGCAATGACGCCATTATGTGTTATTTAATCCGACGAAATATTGCAGGAAACATCAGAAAGATTAAAATCACCAAATACGAGTAAGTTACTACATGAGTAACCCTCCATGATCACTTCAACCGATCTACAATGTTCTTGATATTTTTCTAAAGGAGAGTTAAGAGGGATATATACTGCACCAATGATAATTGAAAAATTATTATTTTTTAATGATATAAATAATTTTTTTAATAAAACAAATATTTAGAAATTTCACAGTTTATTGTGATAATTAATCATCCGCCTGATGATGCTACTGTGCAGCGAAACAATTGTAGCAGTGCTTACAATAAACTGTGAAATTTCTAAAAGTTTGTTTTATTTAAAAAATGAGTATAAATTTTCACCAAGTAACAGCCTCAACTATCAAATATTTAAATAAATGTACAATTAAATTATTATAAGAAGTAGATGATCATTTAGAAGAACGTTTAACAGCGATAAGAATACCGCCACCTCTAACTGACCCGTCAACAGATGTGTCGCATCTATATATATCATAATTAGATAGTTGTAATTGAGAACTGGTTATATTTTTATAGAGCCATGTTTCGATTATAATGATAATGTTGGTGTGAACGATTATGATAATTGAAATCGTTAATTTTAGTTCTTAGGCCACCGCAATTTTGGAAGTATTTAGTTTTTTAATAACCGCTGAGTATGAGATTTATTAGCAATGCAAGATTTTCCATTTTTATAGATATTCCGTACGTTATGATTGCCGTCCGCTTGAAAAAAAGGCAACCGGCAAGGCTCCACCAATTCAATTTACAATGTTACCTGATTTTTTTTTCTATTTATGACAATCTAGGAAGGCTGAGGAACGGCCCGCGAACACATGTGAGACATGGACAAAAGCGTTTGACAAGGTGAAAAGAGAAGAACTATGGATAAAACTAAGAAAGAGACGAATTAACAACAAATTAACATAATAAAAAATCTATAATACAAACATCAACGTCGTAATAAGAAACAAAGGAAGGATTAAGACAATTTCTATCATATAGATATAAATAATAAAAAAAGTACACAAAGAAGGGGAATTGACAGACGATATTGTTATAATCTTTGGCAAAGAAAGGGAGCTTCAAGAAAGCCAAAATATATGGAACGAAACACTGAAGGACTATGGAATGAAGATAAATAAATCAAAGACAAAGGTAATGAAGATAAGAGAACCAATAGATATGATTAATGAAAACACTTTTTTAAACTTTGTATAACTGAAATTTATTTAGTGACGTCGAAACGCGTTAATGACGTCGAAACTATAGTCACTAAATAAATTTCAGTTATACAAACAAAGTTTAAAAAGTGTTTTCATAGAATATCATTAATATATCAATAACTTAATCGAATAACTAAGTATAACAAAGTAGAAGCCTTCACAATTAGTAAATCAATAGATATGAATATAAAGATAGAAAACACGTGCATAGAACAAGTAGATATTTTTAGACATTTACAAATAGCATGAAATAAAAAACAAGAAATCGAACTGAACAGCAGAATATAAAAAAAAACCATGAAAATTGAGCACGCAATAAATAAGAAGTTTATTAACGAAAAGGAAATATGTAAAACAAAAATAAATGTATACAAAGCAATATTAAGACCAGTATTAACATTCAGATGTGAAACGTGGACACTAACAACAGGAGAAAAGAGCAAATACTGGAGATAGAGATGAAATACCTACGGAGAGTTAGAGGAGTCACAAAGATGGACAAAATGAGAAACACTCAAATCAGAAAGGACTTGGAAATAGAACCGCTGCATGAATTTATAGAAAGAAGACAGCTCAGTTGGTGGGGACATTTACAACGAATGGAAAGCATAAAATCAGTGAATATGACAAGCAAGAATAGGAAAAAGAAAAATTTCCACCAAAAGTATCTGGTGATTTTTCTGGCGACTTTTTATAGTGTAAATGTGGTATTAGTACTTACGCCTAATTAATAAACAAAGTATAGTTAACTTGTTAATTGTTGAGGCTTCTACTTTTTTACTTTTTGCTATAAAAAAGTGTTTCATTTATTAAAAAAAAGTATAGTTAGTCTACGATTATCAGAGAATTATCGGGCTATTTTACTTTTTCTGTATCTCCGATTACACACTACTTTTAGATTAACCGCCAGTATTACTTGATTTAGAAACATGATTTGCAATAAAAAAAAATATATTGTTTATACAAAATAAAAAATATGTTCTTTAAAATATAAAAAAACGACAGTATTATAATTGATTTAAGTACGTAGTATGGCCTTAAGTTAAAAGGAAATTAGCTAACGACCAGTGGTCTTTCAGCATTGCACATTAAAAACCTCCGATAATTATACACCAACTCAATACAATGTAAGAAATCCGTATAAAGGATCGTAACAATTGCAAACCCCATCAATTCCAATAATCCCCATCCTCGTAGAACAATCCCATGAAATTAAGAACCCCGCCGATTGAAATTGCGCAATTTCCAGTTTCGTGATCTTGATTGAATTGAAATCCACACAGCGAACTCCGTAATCACGTGAAAAATACGAAAAAAAGAAAAACCGCCGCTCATTATTCAGAATCCATCATCCTTATCCCATACCGGTGGGGGCAATTAAACTTATTTGCCCAATTATGCAAATGGAAAATTATGCATTAGCCGCAATAATAATGCAATAGTTTTTTGTTGCTTATTTTATTAACTCACATTTTTTGTTATTTAAAAAAACCCGCGGCGCGTAACTAACTGTGACATCCTACTCTTTGTTGTCGTGTTCATTAAAATTTAACTAAACAAACGGAATGAAAAAAAAAACAAATGAATAATCCGTCAAACGACATTCATTACGCTTTAGAACGTAATTACCGATATTTTAAATAATATTAAAAAAACTGTGATACGTAACCTTCTGTTCGGGTTACGTAATGGACAAACACAAATCGCGCGCACGTAAAGTATAAATGGTAATAATTAGGATGGATGGATTATGTAAATAGAACTGGGATTAGTTCTGTTTCGGAACGGAAATAGCAAAAAGGTAATTATTATATTCACGTAAATGAGATGTGTGCATTACAAAAGTTAAAGTCGGTGATGTCAATTAAAATAAATTAATTAAAAAAGTTACTGTTTTCTTTATCCTAATATTGGAAATGTACTACGAAGTAAACGTCTCAAAAATTCAATAATTACATTTATCATTAATATACCGGGGAAAAATGTAACAACTAAAATTGTTTAAACTTTTAAGAGCAGAATTTTCTCAAACACAATTGTCCTCAAACTCACTAAAAAATGATACAATAAATTACAATAACGAACGTAGACACACAAAAATTTTCGATGTCCAGCTTTAAAATTAAAAATGGTTATGTGTCCATCATGGTACTTTCCCAGGCGAATTCGGTCAAATGAGTTTTTGAATGAACAATTTAATAGTAAATGAAAAATTATTAAATAAAAATATGAATTGTTGTATAAATAGAAAAGAGTATTGATTCACTAGGTCACAGTTATTTAAATATATTAAATAAAAATGATTTGAAAATAATTTCCACATTTAGTAGTTGTTTTAATTTGCATTTGTTTAACGAACTTACGTAGCGTAAGTCAAAAGTTACAGAGCTAAATATGGAAATAATTTATTAATTATATTCAAATCATTTTTATTTAATATGAATTGTTGTTCTTAGATAATTAAAGTACACAAATTAGATGAATGTTATAAGTTATTTTATTATTTCCTTCCTTTACAAATTTTCCCACACTATATAATTTTTAGAACATTTTTGTAATCAAAATGAAATTAAACAAGGAAAATTTCTGGCAATGATCAATAAAATTCGATCAATCCCTTTTTCCAAGGGAAATAACTGCAAAACGTGTGAATCACCTTTGTTTCATTTTATTTTTGTAATCGTTCACAAAAGATTTATTCACTTGCTAAAATATGACGGCAATTTGACGTTTTATTTGACATATTGTCTATTTTAATTATTTATTTTTAATTTAATTTATTTTTTATAACATGAAAACAAAAGGCTAATAAGTTCTATAACAAATATTATTTAGTTTTTTAAGAATTTGAATTTAAAAAAATCGTTAATAGTGAAGTCGCACTTAATGAGTTTTGATTCTAATTAATAGCTTTTCAGATCATTCCACTGTTATAAAAATCTTGGAAATAACGTTTGGGTTCAATCCGTACATGCGCACAGACATTTTTCAAAACTCGATGGAATGTACTCAGAGGACCTCAAATCGTGAATATTCGTTGAAATTGATGATTCGAAAATTTTTACGATCACAATAGAGGAAAGTTGCCTAATATGAGGAGTATTCCCAATTTGGGGAGATCAAATATTTCTATACGGACGTAGTGCTACCTATCAGCACATATTGACAACAACAGCGGCAGTTCTGCGATCAAATAGTGGTGTTCGTGCAAGTTGTTTAAAATTGAATTTCGCCAAAGTTTTTCTGCGTCACATTTATCCATTAATTACTATGACAAGGTAAGTCATTTTAGTTACTTCTATGTGGCTAAATAAGCAAATATTTCATGTAATGTGTCAGTTTTTAGGTTATGAACGATTAAAAAAATACCACGTCAATTCAAACAATGTATGGTTCCTATTATGGGGACCTTGAAGGTTCCAATATTAGAAACTTTTATAACATAAAAGTTAATTTTACACAATTCTCGTCGAAATAATTATATTTCTTATATTATACAGATGCCATAGAGGAAGACCAACGACCCAGATCACATAGTAGCGGCAGTGCAAGCTATGCAAAGTACGGAGATGAGATGAGTAGTTTTAAGGCGTCTCGAACTTTCAATGTACAACAGACAACTTTTGAACGTTGTTCTATGAAAGTGGATAATCCTGAAGAAGTGATTAAAGCTAAAATGGGTAGCTAACCAGTTTTGCCCGATGAACTTGAAACTGTGGAAATAGAACAGAATTATTTTGAACTATCGCGAAGGGATGTGCGCTGCATGGCTTATAAACTGCCAAACAAAATTATATAAAAAAAACATTTTTCTAACGAAAATAAGCAAGCTGGAAAAATGGCTGCGAAACTTTTTTAAAAGAAATAAACCGTTATCTTTGCGTCCTCCACAAGGACTGTCATATCCAAGAGTCGAGGGTTTCTCGCAAGAAGCTGTTTCAATGTTTTTTTGTTATTTACGAACGTGCTTTACAAAAAAATAAAACATTCACCTTCACGAGTCTATATTTGTAATAAAACTGCCATTACTGTAGTTCAACACAAATACACAATAGTTGTTGTAATGAAAGGCAAGAAATAAATAGAAGCTTTGCAAGCTGCAACAAGAGGATCACTTATTACGGTAGTAACATGCATGAATCCGGCAGGTCATTTCATTCCCGCTTTGCTAATATTTCCCCGAAAAAATATGATGCAGGAGCTTATGGATGAATCCAGTCGGATATATTTACGGAATAGTTTTAACACTATATAAAAAAATGTTTAACCTATACTAGATAAATTAAATAAAAATTATCTAATCTAGATGGAAAGGAGAATTTACTCACTTGGTCACAGTTATTTAAATAAATTAAATAAAAATGATTTGAAAATAATTAATAAATTATTTCCTCATTTAGCTCTGGGACTCTTGACTTACGTTACGTAAGTACGTTAAACAAATGTATTATGCAAAATTTTATTGTATACAGCAGCAGGTGTACATTATGTAATTCAATGTCCGGCGGGGTATCTGTCTTGGAAGTAGTGCGTATTTGTTTAACGTATTTACGTAACGTAAATCAAAAGTCACAGAGCTAAGTGTGGAAATAATTTATTAATTATTTTCAAATCATTTTTATTTAATTTATTTAAATAACTGTGACCGAGTGAGTAAATTCTCCTTTCCATCTAGACTAGATAATTCTGCAATCCTTGTGTTAAATGGATATTTCACACATACAAGAAATATTGTCGTGATAAACCTAAGGCACAAATTATCCTTGTTCAAAAATTAAATTGTGGAAAGAAGAGCACTCATTCTTGAACAGCAACACTAATCACAGGATCACCGCACAAAAGCAAGTCAGAAAAGTCACAAAGAAAAAGCCAAAACATAAAGCAAAGAAAGTACCAATCCTCCCAAGTCAAATAAACCAACCAAAAGTTCAAAAAATGACAATTCAGATGAATCATCTGAAGAAGATGAGAACATTGAATATTGTGATTCTGACGAGCAGGATCCAGAATGCGTCTTCTGTGTAGATTTATTCTCGGACGATCACTAAGGTGAGGATTGGAATAGATGCTGAGACGTTACTTGTGTGCCAATACACTGTGTGCAGGTGTGGGACAGAAACCAAATAAAATCTGCAAAAAGTGCAGCTCTAAAAAAACTTGTAAGAAAAGATAAATTTTCATTATATATATATATATGTATATATTAAATTTCTGTGCAAATTGTACTTTTTGGGAAAAAAAAAACAAGTAATTCAAACTAATTATTTGTGTTACTACTTTGTCGAAGGACCAATTTGCAACTTTGTTGAAAATTGCAAATAATGAATTTATATTTATCAAATTAAGACGTATATTCAAAAAGTACCAATATATAGAAAAATATACAGAGTATATAATTAATTGATGTCGCGACCGTGTTTATTCTTCAACGATTCAAGTTGATCTCGTCTTCTCTTCAGCCCCTTGGCAGCTCCACGGGGTGGTGGTAGTAATGAGTAATTCTAATTGGTCAACGATAATTCTCATTACACTACCGAAGCAATATTGCAAAACTTCTTCCTCTACATCTCGAGCCTCTTGATCGGTTCTGGCATGTAGCTGTTGGGGTAATCCGCTGAGCCGTTTGCGTTTCGCCATAAAAACTAAAATTTAAGGAACGATAGTAATAATATGTAAATGCGGAAGGTCGGGTTACGGTGAGGCAGGTAAAGCCGCAACAATTTGAAATATTTACTCAATTTAAAATAGTTAAAATTAAGATTTGATACAGTTATAATTAATTATAAAATCTCCCCATAATAGGCTACCACTGGTTCCTAATTAGGGGATGTGTCGTATTTTTTTAAAGCCTATCTTAAGGGCTTTTTATATAAAAAATTAAGCCCTGCTGTTCACGTCATGTATTTATAACCAAAATGGATTCTTACTAACTAATTTCATCAATGCGTACATTTTTTTGATTTCAGAAAACACTCCATATATTAGGCCAATTTTTCCTACTTTCTCTTAGACAGGAGGCCCGGGGAAAATAAAAAAAAAATGTATATTAAACAACAAAATATAATGAACTGCAATTAAGAAGAAGAAGACAAAAAAGATCTCCAATACCGATATCCCAAAATGAAATACAGGACCGAGGACAAGACGAGAATACACAACACGACATATGTATAAATATGTGTATTTATTTTTGTATATATATATATTTTTTGATGTGAATAAACTCTTTATTATGTAAATAATATTTTTTATTGGTTCAATTTTAGCATGAGGAAAACAATACCGTTCTCATGTTATTTTCCGAATAGTAGTCGTTATCCAATTAGCATACATCCCTTTTGCCCATTTCGTGCACTTTCTAAACTTGAGCAGTTGACTTTTTGACTCGTTTCGTTAAGTAAGCCGTCAAAGAGTGTGTTCGTGATTCGGAAAACTCGTGCGCGATTCCACCTCCACCTCCGTACACGCCGCCTTTTTTTATCCCGAGGCCCAATTTATTTCGCCGCGTTCCGAAACGATGAAAATATTACTGTTATAAAATATCTTCAGTATTTTTTTTAATATTTATATAGTTTTTAATGAAACAAAAAAAAAATATTCTAGATTAACTAAATGACAATAAAAAGACTAAATGGTTATTAGAGTTTAACTATTTTACAATAAAACAACCAAAAAGTTATTTTAGTTAAACTAAGTAACGATAAAATGACTAAAGTCATTCTAGTTTAACTAAATGACGATAAAACAACTAAAAAGTTATTATTAAATGAGGATAAAAAGAGTAAAAAAATATTCGAGTTTAACTAAATGACGATAAAAAGACTAAAAAGTTATCCTGGTTTAACTAAATGATGATAAAAAGACTAAAAATATATTCTAGTTTAACTAAATGACGGTAACAAATACTAAAAAGTTATTCTGGTTTAACTAATGACGATAAAAAAGACTAAAAATATATTCTAGTTTAACTAAATGACGATAAAAAAGACTAAAAATTTATTCTGGTTTAACTAATGACGATAAAAATACTAAAAATATATTCTAGTTTAACTAAATGACGATAAAACAACTAAAAAGTTATTCGAGTTTAACTAAATGGCGATAAAAAAAGACTAAAAAGTTATTCTGGTTTAACTAAATTTCGATAAAAAGACTAAAAATTTATTCTAGTTTAACAAAATGCCGATAAAGCGACTAAAAAGTTATTCGAGTTTAACTAAATGACGATAAACAGATAAAAAATCATGAAATTTAATTGAATCTATTGTTTAATTATAAACACAACATTTATTCTTAATTATTAAAAATTGGACGCTAGTAAATTAATGTCACCTTTCAAACTTGACATTTAAGGAATTTATAGTGTGTAATACAAACTGTATATTTTAGGTTATGCAACAGCAGGTGTACATTATATAATTCAATGTCCGGCGTTGGTATTTGCCTGGGTAGTAGTTGTAGTCATGAAGAATTTTATAAGAACGCAAGTATATTTTAAATAAATTAAATAAAATTGATTTGAAACTCATTAATAAATTATTCTCACATTTAGCTCTGTGTGCATTTGTTTAACGTACTTACGTAACGTAAGTCAAAAGTCACAGAGCTAAATGTGAGAATAATTTATTAATGAGTTTCAAATCAATTTTATTTAATTTATTTAAAAAATACTTGCGTTCTTATAAAATTCTTCATGATCTGCTTGCTTGTCTGTTCATACTTTCAGAAAGTTTTGAATTTATTTGATAAGTTATGATTTTTACGTCACACTTAATGTTTGAAAAAGACTGTAAATAATAAATTGTGATTTATTGTATATATTGTATATTTCTTTAATTTCCACAAGGCGCTTTAACTATGTTGTAAATGGCACTTTGAAATAAAGAATTATTTCGCAATAAAATTCTCTATTGTTGAAAAATGACTACAACTGTGCGTAGAACATTTGGTTTTATAAAAAAAACTTTTATTATTGAATTGACTAACAAATGATTTGTATATTTTAGCATTTCTATAGATTACACTTGACTTCCTGATAAAAATACCTTTATTATTGAATCGATTTAAATATGATTTAATATATTGTATTGTAGAGGCTTTTATTTGTTAAAACTCCATATTAATTAAGAAATAAAACACTTTCACTTAATGTTTCAAATATTTTTAATCGTACTACAACAATTGTTTACCACACCACACACTGACAACCATCCATCTACCTGACGATGCCACCACACAGAAGAATTGTCGTAGTACGACTAAAGAACTTTGAAACCTTAAGTCAGAAAAACATTTATCTAACTTTTTTGACATTTGGAAAATATAATATTCCACCACAAATATTTCAAAGGAAGAGGCAACAAATATATATATATATATATATATATATATAATATCAAAAGCGAAATTATATATACTCCCACATCATAAGATAAAAGTACATAAGATTGAATTCGTTATTGTGTAATTAGACTATGTATTTAATGCGCTGCCAGATTTCTTAAAACAAATTCTAAAATAACTGAGTATTCAATAAAAATAGAACCTCAATATATACAAGATATTTTTAAGGAACTATTCAGACGTATACTGCAAATAAATAGATTTTTTAATTGTAAATAAATAATTATATAATTGGAAAGATCGCACAAAGCGCCATCTTTTGTCTAATTGCAAGTGGCATCGTCAACAATATGGGTATTTACGAAGGTAAATAATTAATTAAATATCATTTAGAGGGCAGAAAAATCTCTGGTCGAGATCACAGGCATACTAACACATAATTGTATTGTATTTATAAAATTGTTAATGTAATTGTCTTAATAAAGATGTCTGAATAGCCAAAGTGATTAAATGACGATTATACACAATTGCTTGAAATTATTTATAATCGCCAAATTGTCTAGTTAATTTAATAAATTTCTTACTTCGTCCAGATATTATTTATAACTAGTATAAATTGGCCAAAGTAATAAATTTGGAGCGAACTGTATTCTTCTTTTCACCACTTCTGCAGTTATTGGAACATAAGAAAAACTAATAGTTCCTGTGAAAACGAAGATTATCTAATTATTTGCTATGCTGAGATAAAATATTTCAAATAATCCATGACTGTCACATTAGCACATGGCGGCGGAATCAGAATGATAAAAGACCTAAAATTAAAATATTAAAATGTAACTACTTAAAATGTCACAATTTATTTAAACCTCTGTGAAGCATTAAGAATAAAAAGTTTACCAAAAGAAAGAACTGGTAGTGAAGCCGATTTTCAGCAATTCAAGATGTTAAACAGATTTTATAGACATGCAGTCACAAACTGACGGTAATTTTAGATTCATTATGGTGTACCAAGATCACCTTACCAAAGTCATACAGCTGCGACCTTTAAAACGTAAACGTATAGAAGAGATAGCAAAAAAATTACTCGCTGGACATCTTTGCCGTTTTTGGTGCGCCCAGAATTTTGCAAAGCGACAATGGGAGATAATTTGCAAATACCTCATAACATATACTTCTCCAACGACTGTGGAGAAGTATGTGTTATGTGGACTAAATTGAAAATCGTACATGGTAAGCCTCGACTTTTTCAATCACAAGGATCTATTGAAAGATCTAACTAAAATATAACAAAGATCTGAAATTGGCATGAAATGGTCAGAAAGATAACGATTCATTCAATTTATGAAAAAAAAAGAGCCTACCATGCATAACTTCGTAAGAACAACGATTTAGTTCTTACGAAGTTATGTTTGGTAGTCAAGCTTAGGCGCAATTAATCACTTTTCTTCCACAAGCCTCACTGGATGGACTTTCAAAAGAAGATCTGGAAATGTTATTGAATCTAATCGTAGTTTATAGGGAGAAGGAAACCTTAGCGGAGATTTCGTACACTGACTCGCCTGCTGAATATTTTTCAGAAGATGAGCTGGAGCTAATTTTAAATCAAAATGACAAAGAAGCTATTAATGAGAAAATAATCGCGACGGAGATTCCTAGCAGTAAGCTCCACAACAATCACCATTTGGATATCATTGATCTATCGAATAATCAGAAGAAGTAGCAATTATACACGATAAAAAGAAACAAGACATTAAATATGGCAGAAAATCAGCTAAAAATCTCTGCAAAAAAACAAGCCAAAAAAATGTTGACTCTCTCTTCAGCAAGTAAAATTTCCTTATTAGAGTAATAAGAAGTAATAATAAAGTAATAATTTCCGAAGTGTCAAACTAGTTAGATTTTTTTATTTTGTTTTTGTTTAGTAGTATAGGTTTAACCATTCAGCCATTAAAATAAGCCTTACTTAATTTAAGATTCAAATTGTATGCAGACTTTTTAATTATTGTGAGCTACAATTGTGCCAATTTACAAAAAAAAATTAATATCAATTAGAAAGAAAACACAATATAATGGATATAAACATACGCTGAGGTAAATTATGTAATTTTGCATTCAACACGGGATTTGTTACTTAACAAGCAACAAATGACATTTCAATTATAGCTTTTTTGTTGTTATTGCAACTAATGTCGTTATGTATAAATTTCTGATTGTAAATGAATCAAATGTAAAACAGGCTGATATGTATTATTGTTCCATTGTAACGATGACAGACACGTGAATGAGAAAACTGCTTGCACGAATAATTGAGGTCATACGCAGGAAACATGTACGCTCCGTTTTTTATTTTATTTTTTTATTTCGATTTTTGTTTATAATTAGCACTTTTCCATTGAAGCACACATAAATGCGCGAGCGTGTGTTTTCCGCGATTCTTTTACAATATTAATTTGGTTTCCTTTTATTGAGGGCCGATGATCAGTGAACCGGGGCGGGGAAATGTGTGCGCAAAAAGAGAGAAATTCAATGAATAATTAATTCAATTTTCATTTTTTTTTTTTTTTCGGGGATGTAAAAATAAAATCGTCGGAATCGCCGTCCATTACAATAATTAGAGAGAAATTTGCCCACATGTGATCGGGGTTGACTGAATTACTAATGGGTGCAGAGTAGAGGGTAATTTTTAGCAAGCGCAAAAACGCCCATCCTCTTTTTTAATTTCATATCTATATATGTGCGTGTGTTTGTGTACAGCGTGTATACGTACACACGTTTTCATGGAATGTGGGGCGGCGATACATGCGCGGAATGGAGGGAGAATGTCAATTTATTTCATGGTAATTGGAAAAAATTTAAATTTTTGTATGTAAATTGCGCGGACATTTTTACTGCATATATTTTTTTGCGTCGATCATATTTTTTCCTTCATCGCCGAATCATGATTTTATTCCTGTATGTGTGTGTGTGTTGTGTGTTCAGGTTCCACTAATTATTTCAACCAGGACATGACATTTTCAACCCCCCGTATGGCGGTCGCGTCCGCAGAAAACACAACGGCAAAAATTATTTGATTTCTCAATTTATTCTGCGCCACCGAAATTGCAGTTTCCCGATTGAATATTAATACTCGCAGCCGGCCGCCCGCACGTTTGCTTTATTTATTTTTAAGTCGCGTAATTACTTATTAAACAATCGGTCCCTCTTTCCAATTCCCATTCTATCGCGTTATTTCATCACAATCTACGTCGGATTTTCCATTTCCACTCACAAAAAATTGATTGTTTTAAATAATACATAAAACCGGACCCTCGCATGATTATTTTAAACACTCCTTTCATTCTTCTTATATATATAAATAGAATTTCTAAACCTTTAAGACAGCCTTTTCTTTAAATAATTTGTTTTATTAGAGATGAGACGTCCCTTTTCATTCACTAATTAAATATTTAATACAACCCAAAAATATTAGATATTTAATTCCCGCAATATGTTTAAGTTTTCAATTTCTAATATTCAATTCAATTTATACCGAACTATTATGTACCTTTAAACGTATACTCTTTTTTTTAATATAACCACATTTCGAGTGGGTTTGCTGTGAACTGTTGTAACCTTACCTCGGCAGCAAGGAATTTTAATAACCCATTTTTTTAAAGACCTTTGCAATCAATCTCAAATTTAAACATATTAATTGAGCATATAGTGAAGAATTTTTGTAAAAATTCAAAAATGTTATTTAATTATTCACAAGCTTGGGTTACACATAATAATCTTATCCTAATCTAGAATGCATAGGTTTTATTACGCTCACTAAATTCTTGACATCTAATTTCGATTGTCATAAAAAACAGACTTGAAAATACAATTTTGATCAATTGTTTGCAATATTAGTTTTAAATTGATTGATTAAGTTAAGTGAGGATCAAATTAATTTGACCTATAAAGCACTAATAAACTTTCTTCACACTATTATTTGAATTACCAAATGTAATTCAGGATGATTTAATTGAAATTAAAACACTTGGTTTGTTTCACTTATTAATTTATTAACGATTATTTATAGAAACCAAGTATTTTAATTTCAATTAAATCATCCTGAATAAAATCAAAAATGTTTCACCACGGGTTAAGTGAGAAATTAATTAAACATATACCAAATGTATATTTCAGACACAAAGTGGCCACTATCAATGGATTAACACTAAATACTGAACAGACATTTTAATATATAAATAAACGGTAGATTATAATACAACAGCGGTGGGGTTGAAGATAAGAAAAAAAAAAAAAAACGTGAAATAAGAGGTGATTAGGGAAAAGCACAAATTATAGTGATGCAATTAAATCTAACAATGAATTATGAAGTGGACTTAAATTAAAATTCAATAATTTATTTTCATAATCTTCTTTATAAATTAAATAAAAATAATTTGAAAATAATTAATTAATTAATAAATTATTTTCCCTTTAGCTACTGTGACATTATGACTTATGTTACATGAGTACTCTAACAAATGTGTAATAATAGACATTCTTTATGTTGGTTTCTCGTTGTGAAGACTTTAATTATTTAAATAAAAATAGTTGTAGGAGAAATGAAAATTATTTTTATTAAAATAATTTATATTCGTATTTTCTTCATTTTCAATGGCTTCTAGCATGTTTAAACAATAATTTGATGATTGGTTCAATAATTTCATGTTCTTTATTGTGATTTTGTGTCCAGTTTCTTGTAAATGGTTAGCCACTGCAGATTTATCATAATTAAGGTGTTTGACATGTGCTATGTGTTCTTTTTAGTACATAATACATTTACTGACTAAATTTAAAATTATGATGATCTTAACTTAAATTTTTAAAATTTCATTTGTTTTCATTCACCCATTTGAAAGTTATGATTTTTTTTTCGAAACGTCAATTTTTCCAAAAATTTTTAAATATTTCAAAAATTATTAGGTTTAGGCATATGAACATATTATGGAAGTTAACTTTATTTTTGATGTAGAATTTGAAAAAAATATAAAATATGGGGCATTCCATTAGAAAAAATATAACTATGATACGTCATGGTTTTATGGGACACTAATTTTAAAATGTGGTCCTAATAGACCTACATAAGCCTGCGAAAGCCGATTTTGAAAAAATAAACCATTTAGCCGTAAAGCTACTCGGCGCGCACGCGTATAACGTATAAAAAGAATATATTAAATAAAAATGATTTGAAAATAATTAATAAATTATTTTCACATTTAGCTCTGTGACTTTTGACTTACGTTACGTAAGTACGTTAAACAAATGCACATTAAAACAACTACTTCCCGGGCAAATACCCACGCCGGACATTGAATTACATAATGTACACCTGCTGTTGCACATCAATAAAATATTGCATCATGCAACAAATTTTGATCCGAGAAAAATTTAATGTAAAAACAACAAAAGGAACGTTACTTAATTTAAGGTCATCTGCAGACACGTGTGTCGGGATCTATCCCTCGTCAGTACAGCTATTACTACTACTCCCATCAATATTTTCCTCCCCAATGGCAAAAGGGTATAATAGTTTGTATCCTAAAACCCAAATGTGATCCCACCCTTGTCTCCAACTATCGCCCTATAACTCTTCTTCCCGTTATTGGAAAACTTTTAGAATCCCTTATCAAACAAAAAATCCTAAACGCATCTATACAATCCATCCAAGATTATCAATTCGGTTTCCTCCCCAAAAAAATCAACCACACTCCCTATTTCTATTCTTACCTCCAATATCCAAACCACACAATTAGAAGGCAAAAAATCAATGATCTTATTTCTCGATATCCAAAACGCTTTCGACTCCGTTTGGCATATTGGCCTTCTATATAAATGTTTCCACCCGAACATCCCACGGCATTTAATCATCCTTATTTATAAATTCCTCTCCAATAGATACTGCCAGGTCCGAATCCGTTAAACACTCTCCGACTCATTTCCAATCCTACAAGGTATCCCTCAAGGTTCTCCATTATCCCCACTCCTTTATAACATTTTCTGCCGCGATATACATCACCCCAATCCTACACATTTTGATCCCTTTCAATATGCTCTACTCTTTGCAGACGATACCGCCTTAATCACACATGCCAAATCCCTTCAAATTGCCCAACGTTCCCTTCAAGCCTCCTTTGACTCAATCCAACCCTGGTGTTCCAAATGACGTATAAAAATCAACCCCTCCAAATCCAAACTTTTTATCCCCTTCCATTAAATAACAACAGAGTCCCCAATAATTACCATTAAATACCTGTAAATGTAAATACCTAGGTATTCTATTTGATTCTAAACTCTCTTTCAAACCACATGTTCTCTCCATTAAATCCAAAATTCAGAACCGGGCCCGACAGTTTAGATCCCTAACTTATAAATAGGAAGGAATATGAACAAAAACTGTCCACACATTTACAAATCAATTTGCCGACCCCTTTTAGATTATGGAATCATCATCTTTAATCACAAAAAACCCTCATCCTTATATCATCTCCAGGTAGCTGAAAGATCCTCCCTTAGAACCCTTACGGAACTTCGGCATCCTAATAATCTACTCATAATCCCTTTAACGAATTCCTGTATGAATCCACCTAAATCACCCCCATATCCTAGCGTATATTATCTCTTACCACAAAATTTGCCAATAATAACCCATACAATCATTCCCTTCTTACTAAATTCTGCATCCCTCGCAACCTTAATATCCCTCCCAAGCTTAAACACCCTTCTGTTACAATTCATCACTCATTTACATGACAGTTCAGCTAGCTCAAAATCACCATAAATTCATGACAGGGCAGAAACCCAATATGTATTATATGTAAATATAAATATTTGTAAAGAATTGTAATTCTGCTGTCTGAATAAAGATGTTTGTATATATATCAAATTGGAGATTCCGTTAATAAAGATCAAGATATATATCAAGCGTATAACAAAAATCGACAACGAAGTTGGCATTGGAAATCTAAATTCATTCTTGAACTAAAATCACACGCGCAGGCGTAAAGTACTGGTTGTCATGTTGACCGCAACCAGCGTTCGATAGATATTGTCAATGTCTTTTCTGTGTTTCTGTGAAGGAATTTTTAAAATGATCCCGTTTCTTCATGTGAGGCTTACCCGTGCACAAAAAAAAAAGGAATAAAAAATGCCCAAAAGCCTAGAGAATTTGCATTCTCGAGTTTTTCTTAATATATGAAAAGATATGAAAGGAGTCTGAGATCGAAGAAATTAGTACTTCCTTTGAGTGCCTTAAGAATACAAATTTAAAATGTGGGTTTTTATTTAAATGAAAAAATATTTTTTTTACCAAGAAACTGGTAATTAATGACCCAATTGAATTAAATTTGGAAAAATATACTACACTTAGGACAGAAAGACCTCTGATCGATAACCCAGGACAAACAAACCTTTAGTTTAGTGTATATACTCAATGTTTGTAAACATGTAATTGTCTGAATAACGATATTTGTATATATCTACTACATCAATATGAATGACTTTTATACAAATAATTGAGACTGAGGAATATACCCCTGCACATTTAACGACAAACAAAATAATTATTATTTGTTGATCGTTAATCCATTATAATTTATTTCTTATGGAAAAACATCTGCTCCGTACCAATAATAAATAATAATATTGTAAATTTGTTTAAAATATTCACTTAACCTAAGTCAAAATGTCACAATAGCTATGGAGGGAATAATTTATTAATTATTTTCAAATTATTTTAAATAACTCTGACCATGTGAATAAATCCTTATTCCATTAATAATACTTCTAATAAATGAAATACACCGGGTTACTATAAAAGAAAAATACACCTTTGGTATTGTATAAAACAAAAGTTATTTGTCATATTGACATGCAATTTGCGCTGTTAGATTGAGGAACAGTGGAAGTTTCGATAGTACTGCGTAAGCATAATAGATGGTTGCAAACTCTACTAACAAAGCATTTTGCGTGCTTGAATTTGCCAAAACGAACGTTCCACATAAGTGGCAAGGTAAATAAACACAACGTCAGAATATGGGGGACTGAACCTCCGAAAATATTGGTGGAGCATTTGCGTGATTCTCCAAAAGTGAATGTATTTTGAGCCGTATCTCGCACACATATGGTCCTTTATTTTTCTGAGAAAAAAAAGACAGCAAAATAATTCCATAATGATCCTCAGGATGGTTTTTTAGTGGGGTTTTTTCCACCTTGTGAGCAAATGCTGGGACCGAAATTATTTTGCCTGCCCCCGCAATTAAATTAAAATAAAAATTAAAAAATCAATATATCCATTAATGTAAATATCCATAGAAATTTTAATAAAACAAATTTTAAATTCTCTTGAAAATGGGGTAATAACCCGAAACTAGTCGAGAATTTAAAGTTATTCAATCTAATCTGTGTTTTATTGGTTGATTTTTAATAATTTATTCATATTTATTTCATACAATTATATTAAATTAAACTAAATAAAAGCTGTATTGACGAGGGATTGATCCTAATTACAGACGGCCTTATATTAGATATATTGATTTTTTCTCGTATCAAAAATGTGTTGCATGATGCAATATGTTATTGATACGCATAAAAAAAGTTTTTAGAAACTTTTGCGGCAATTAAAGCCAACAAAATTATTATTTAAAAACATTGTCTTTTTTTACGTGTACTATAAATTAAACAAAAAATCTTCATTTTAATACTTCCATTCCCTCTACAAGAACAAATATATTAAGTGATATATAAGTGGTTTCTCCATATATTTTTTTCTGTTATCCATTTAAGAGTGTAATATTTAATAAACTAGAATCACACATTAACGATAAAAAGAAATAAGGGAAAATGTATGAATAATAAAAAATACCAGAACTAGATATGTTTCCACTTTTTTTTATTACTTTTGTATTTTAAAAGCATAAGAAACATCTTGATAAAATGCATATTTTATAAGGAAAAGCATAATTTGAATGTTTGTAATGATAGAAAATGAATAAACGTTCCGGGGGTGTGTATGTGTTTATCGTCGTACATTTGTAATGTCGAGTGACATGTATTTTGAAATTTACTCGGACGTCGTTAATAGCAATCAATATTTAATAAGGCGCATGTTTATTAGGTAAATATTTTGCCACCTAGCCCGATGAATAATTCATTTTATTAGTAAGCCCGTTCCTTTTTTATATTAATTATAAAATAATACCTGGGGAGCAAGTTGTCCACGGAAATACAAATAACGGGAAAGAACGCGGACAAACATTATAAATATTCAGCGGCCCGCCGAAAAATGTTGTATAATTACATTAATAAAAGGAAATCGTTCGATGTAAGTAAATAACAACACGTGAATGTGAATTTTTATTTTAATCGCCCATCCCCTTGGATCCGTCATTAATCATGCTATTGTAAATAATGAAAAAATAATAATAAAGGGAATGATGATTGAAAAAAAAAAAACGCGAACGAATGACCGAGTATTAATTATATTCTTTGTATTCTTAATTACACACGAATGATGTATCGTTCCGCATCGTAATTAGAGTTTATATAAAATTAATAGACTTTTTACTAACTCAATCCATTATTAGGTACAATGCTGGATTTGTTATTGTCCGACGGGGAATCCATATTTAACATTATAATGGGATGTCGCATGGCCATGCATAAATAATTAGGGAAAAATCGCGTGTTTCACTATTTCCAAGAGTATTATCCTATATATTTATAAACGAGAAATACGGAATTAAATCGCCATTCATTTCATGTTGTATTTCTTTTTTTTATGTAATTCTTATTGTTTTTTTAATTGTATCGGTTATATTAATTCTGAATAATAGAGGGCCCTCCCGTCGAGCGCTTCTCCATTATTTAAATCATCCGCGTTCGTTCAAATGGTAATTAGAATAATGGTTTGATGTTTTTGAAATATGGCGGAATGTCGTGCTCTCCGGGAAACGCGAGGTGGGACTTTGATTTATGGATATTATTGATTCGTGTAATACGTATTTGTGGATGCACATTCTGTACGCACATTGTCGACGCCTCCGAATTTTGGTGAGCGTAATTGTTTACTGTCCAGGCGTTTCGAATTTTGTGATGTTGCGTCCCACACTTTGAAAATATAAAACAGATTTTTTGAGGTGTGTGTTTTTGTCAACATTTCGTTTAAATTATTTATTCCTTTATTAGGACTACCAATTAAGATATATATATATAATCCAAAATCCCCATCTACCGTAATGGTGGTGTAGGGGTGATTAAGATATAACCAATGATAAAATACACGGAGTGGAGGTAATTGAGCTGATGGAGACGTATACAACGAAGGTTGACAGATTCTCCTCTTGTTTTTCATTTGTTGCTAACAACTTTAAACTATGAATGAACAAAGTCAGACTCTTCTGTTGATGGTTATTCGTTACACGAGTTCCCCCTTTTATTTTGGCTACGAATATATTTTGTGTAACGAATAATCATCAACAGGAGAGCCTGATTTTGTTCATTCGTAGTTTTAAGTTTTTAGCAACAAATGAAAAAAAGATGAGAGTCTGTCATCTTTCGTTACCAGGGAAGACGTGGATAAACCAAATATAGAGTCATCAACAATAATTGCGGACAAGTTCAATTTCCCGCCGAAAAATCTGGGGAGTTTATCGCTCCATGTTCATGCTAAGGAAATGAATAATAGCAGCGTCGTGCGACGTATTTTGCCATTGCGTTTTTAAAAATCGAATGCATATCCTAGAGGAACTTAAAGCAGCAATTAAAAAGGAGATAACTCACGTAAGTTCAACGTATATTTGAAAATAAAAAAATAGGGTTAACACTTGCCTAAAAAAAATGAAAAAAAAAAAAAAAATGGAACGCCAAAGGCAATCTTGGAGAATTTCTTTTCGCTTTCTGGAGTTCTCGATACGCTTCAGCCGCCGTTTTCTTTTAATGAAACAAGAAAAACAAGACTTCCCGCAAATGACGATTATTTGCCACAAAATAAGACATTTTCACTCAACCAAAAGTATATGACGCAACAACAAAATCACGAATGTGTCAGATTTGATTATGTCACAATCGACTAGCACTTACCACTGAAGCCATCTCTTTAAAAAGCAACAGGCACTTAACTGCACACCTAATATAATTATCAAAGGTTAACAAGTTAATAATGATAGGTTAAGATTGATATGAAGAAATAAAGAAAAAACAATGGAACATCAAAAATATTTTTTTTTCTTCACCAAATATAAATATTCAGTTCCACCAAGAGTGTGGTAGAACAAGTATCAACTTTATTTAACATGGAAGATATTTGTACCTCATTACGAATTAAGCAAGTATTGCTTGATGCGTAATGTAATATTTTCTAAAAAAAAAACGATTTATTAATATATAAGAATTGTGATTATGAAATATTTTAATAGAGAAAAGATTTATTCACATGTTGTTATAATGTACATTTGATTTAAAGTACATACTCAACCTATGTCAAAAAGTTACAATAGCTAAAGGGATAATGATTGATTAATAATTAATTATAATAAATTAATGACGACGCAAGCGCCATCTTTTGCCTAATTTAAAGTTTTCATTTACATTTTCAATGTAATTTCTACATTTCATCGTCAACGATTTGGGTTTACAAGGTAGACGACCGAGAATCAATGTTTCGTCCACTAAAGGAAGGCGAACACACAAGTCTGATGAGGTTCGAAAAACCGAAATGGCCATTACTAGTTATCCATACGCTAGATGAATGTTGGCTGAACATTTCATTAAATGTATTAATTAATTATTTTTTATTTAATTTATGAAATATTTTTGTACGATGAAATTGGAATTGAAAACTCGTTGTCGAGAAACAATGTAATAAAAAAAGTAAGCAAACAATTATCAAGCTGTTAATCGTAAGCAGGATGCAATCAAGCAACTCATCCGATCTGTGTCGGTTCTTTACATTCATTAATCACTTAAAATAAATAACTAGTTCACCAGTTAATACAATTTTTGCATGCGCAGTTAACTCCCCGCCAATTACCAAACGCTGCCATTAAAACTTATATGCAGGAAGCCAATCTAATCAATTTCGATTGCCCCGCAAATTTACTGAAAACAATTATAAACAAATTAACAAGACATCGCCATCTGCTTAACTCTATTCACACACACCTATGTATATACAAATTAAATAAACGAGATCGGATTTACTAGTTTATTAAACCGTTGCAAAGAGACCTCTCCTCCTCCACCTCGCGAGTGTAACCGAACTGTGTAAATTGTATAAAACAAATGAACGCTAATTCATAATTTATCCCCGGCTAAAAAGGTAAAATCGCAATCTGCATATTTATAAGCGTAATTAAATGTGCGATCCGAGTGGAAATGATTTCCGCGACGCACACACACACACACACACACGTTTGCGAGTACGTGTAGAATATTTAATCTGTGTAGAAGTTTTGATCGGGCCCGTCCAGTCGCATCCATCTAATTTCATCGCAATTTCGCATTCACTTCAATTTTCGCGTTTCATTTTTGCCCCTCTCTCCTTTTTTTTACTTTTTCGTTATCCGCGTTCAATTCAAGCAAATTCCCTAGGACGCGTTTATAGTAATTGGCAGGATACATTTTTTATGAACGCCGGAATTTAAAAAGGGGAATACAATAAATGCGAATGTCGGATATTTTTATTTATGCATGTGACTTATGTTCATTCGAATGAATGTCTGTCTGTCCTCTATGTAGTTGATAGTTGAAAACGAAAAGATAAAAAACGCGTTTTTTTGTTTAATTATCCACCTTTTCATCCAATACTCTAGCTTTTGTCAAGTAAACAATTCCCCTAAGTCTATGAAATAATTATGTTTTTTTGACTTATTTTCATTTGAACGATTGCGTACTTATCTATTCACTACTAATTGTCAATTGCTAAATTCAACACAACGACCCAAATTACGTTTTTTGTGAAACTTGGTGTCTTAAGGGTCCTATGAATGAACTGACCAACTGCAACGTATTCCTTTCCCTTACGTCTATATATACTTACCCTGATAACTCTGTAACTTATGCTCAACTACTTGATTTCTTTGGGTTATAATCGTTGGAACATCGTCGGAAGGCTCACCTAATTACATATTTATTCAAAATCTTAAACAATATGGCGGATTGCAGCGAGATTCTAGCCTTAATAAAATTCCAAGTTCCACATTCAACTAGACAAACACGTCTTTTCCACTTAAGTATCCCCAACACAAACGTCTCGTTAAAATCGCCAATTTTCGCCATGTGTAATTTGCTTAACAATTTATTAACGGTTGACCCTATGTTTGATATATTTAATATAATTACCCCAAAAAAGTGCTATCATTACATTCTGCAACTACTGCACGACTCCTAGCCTGTTAACAATGTTTTTCTTATATTTGTTTACTATAATATATCTATGTCTACGCTAATTTTAAGTTTTTGTAATTTATGTACAATCAATAAACGTGTATGATGATTGTATTAAATAAATAAATAAATATCTAACTCGCGAGCGCCTTGAAAGAGTACATATAGAAAGTCTTATTACAGTGACGGAGATGAATCATAATGGCCGCACACACTCTCCTAACAGTTTTCGTTTTTTATATATTCTATATCTATTTCGAATACTCTGGAGTGGTGTGTTCAAGTGATAGCATATATCTCAGTGAGCATACTGGTCGCCGAGGCAGATTCAAATGAATCAATATACTGTGCTGCGCATTTCTGCTTCCTTGTATTTGGATGTAGCGATTAATAGAAGCTAATAATGGAAATAAAGAATAAAGTACTCTTCATTCGCATTTCTAAATGTTGGTGGAAAACGACGGAGACATTGTTTTATAAATATTGTAACGAAAGTGAAAGAAGCTACTGAAAAAAAAACACTCTGGAATGTTCCGTCGAGCGCGCGACAATAAACATGGAGTCATGGAAAATTCGAGAAGCAAGCGTCTACACGCTATATAAGCGCACGTTAGCGGGGAGGCGGGCAGTCCCAATCTGCACCTCGCAAAATGACTGCGGGTGTACCACAAGGTTCTGTGTTGTCCCCTTCGCTTTATAATATATTCGTTTACGACCTTCCGGCCACGGCGAATGTATTATTATCGCAATTCGCGGACGACACCGCCTTCCTGTACATAGGTAAAAAGTTACCTGTTATGACGGCCAAAATCCAAACAGCCCTCGACAATTTCGAAGAATGGACCAACGAATGGCAACTCTCTGTTAACCCAGAGAAAAGCCAATCGATCCTGTTCACAAAAAACAGGAATCCAAGCCAAAACTTCCTCCATTATCTAATAGCTAATGTAACCTTTAGTTTACGGTTTTTTTTTAGTCAATAAGAGTCTGACATACCCTATCATAATCCTGTCAATTAAGTTCTGGTGGGATTATGGAAGAGATGATATGTAGCATTTTTTAAGTGCAACTTTACTCTTAGCAATTTTTCATTTTTTAATTCGGATAGAAAAATGTTTCAAATAAAAGTTTTAGATCTTGAAAAATAAATAATTTCTGTTATAAAACTTTTATTGTAGGACCTCCGGTTTTCATTTTATAAGCATTTATCTGATAAATTCCCTTAGAGATTTTAATTATTGAAATAATTATTTTAATGACAAATAAAACGTCAAAGTGCCGTCGTATTCAGCACATTCACAAATTTTTAAAAAATGAAGAAGAGTGTGGATAAATGATTTCAACACATTGTAAGGTAAGAAATAACACACTCAATTATAATATTCTTCTAAATACTCGGTTTTAACTTTGAAAGACAATAATCAATTGTTTCTATTAATCATTTTGCTTTCCTATTAAATTTTCAATCAGAAACTTATTTGACCGTATTCACCGGGGAAAGTACCATGATGGATACATCACCATTTTTTTATATCATGAATCACTGATATGAAACCTACAATTCACAATATATTTCTAAATCTGTGTATTACGTAAAATTCTTCTAACTTCAAAATGTAAAATGTTTAATTAGATGCAACGTAATAAAACATTAACTACAGCGTGCTCATAGCCAGATATACTCTGTGATTTCGTCCTTTATGTTACCATGCCACAAAATAACAAATATTGTTTTTTCGAGCATTTGCAGTTATTGGATTTGATAGAAATAATTGTGTAATTGTGAATATTCTTCATATACGCTGCTATTTTCGCCCATAATCGCAAATTTTAAAATACCTGATAGGAAAATGATTTATCCACTTTGTCACAGCTATTTAAATAAATTAAATAAAAATAATTTGAAAATAATTAATTAATTACTTTGCTTTTAGCTACTGTGATATTATGATTTATGTTACATAAGTTCTTTAACAAATGCCTAATAATAGAAAATTGCTGTTGCATAACAATAACAATTTTTCAATGCAACAATTTTTGAATCGAAAATATTTAATGCAAAAAAAAACAAAAAATTAAAAAATAAAATACAAGTTGCCATCTGCAGACACGTGTTTCGGGATTTGATCTCTCGTCAGTACAGTTGTGCCTTACGTAATTACAAAGTTGTTAATTAAATTAATTAAAAATTTAAAAAATAATTAATTAAAAACGCACCGTCACCTCTGAGATTCTCGATGTAAGTGAACACAGAGGTCATATCTGATAGGAATTTGATGATTTAATTTTTTAATAATGGAAAAATGGATTTATTCACTTCGTCACAGCAATTTAAAACAAATTTTTAAAAAAAGTGAATTAAAAGGATAAAAAAGAAAATAATTAATAACTTAATCACTTTCTTTCCATTTGCTCTATTCTTTATTCACTTCGTCACAGCTATTTAAAACAAATTAAAAAAAAGTGAATTAAAAGGATAAAAAAGAAAATAATTAATTACTTAATCACTTTCTTTCCATTTGCTCTGCAATTAAGTACTTACAAAGTAGGTATACAAAAATACAAATATCCATTAAAACAACTACTTCCCGGGCAAATACCCACGCCGGATATTGAATTTGCTGAGATGCAACAGCAGATATCTATTGTTATCTGCTGTTGCATCTCAGCAAAGCTGAAAAAGCAACGTTTTTTTTTTTCAAAAAGGCCATCTGTAGACACGTGTTTCGGGATCTATGCCTCGTCAGTACAGCTTTGCCTTAAGAATTGTTAAGTAGTTGTTTCAATGGATATTTGTATTTTTACAAAGAAAATAAATCGATGGATAAATACTGAAATTATGAGCAATTAAGTTAAGGTATCAAAGTTAAAATTTTCAAATTAAGTGACGAGCACAGTGAAAGGTTTCACCAAAACCATTGAACAACGTTACTAAGGATTTTGGGATGAAATAATGTTGGGAGATTATATTTGGTTCCTCATCTGAGAAACCGACTCAGATAAAAATAGAAGGCAAAAAAAGGGCCGAAATTATTTCTAATATAATATTGAAAAAAAATGAATTAAATTAATTAAATAAAAGTTGTTTTTATATAAATAAAAAAATACAGAAAAACTAAAATACATTTTAATTTTGGTACCATCACTGAATTGGTCATAACTCCGGTATTTATCAATAGATTTTTTCATACAAACTTTATTTTCTTTGCAAAAGTGCTATCTACAGGGTGTTTCAAATTTGAGTTTCACCATGGGAATCTCGCTTATTATAAGAGATAGAGGGTAGGTTTAAATTCGGCACTCTTGCAGAATTTCATGCTGATTAATATCCCGTTGAGAAAACTGGGCTAAGTTTCTTTGTTTTGAAGAAAAATGAAAAAAAAAAATAAAAATACGATTTTCTTTTTTATTTATATCTTCGTTGTGTGAAGCAATAATTCAATACAATGGATACATTCTTATAACACTTTTTTATGATATAATCGATGGCGTACTCATTTTACTAATAGTATGTTTCATTTCTTCTGGACCATCATCAACTTTCTTATTTCTTATGGGCGCCATATTGTTCTTTTATCAGATTAAATCCTCTATTTTTTCTAATTACAATGATACCACAAATGATAACTTTATTCTGATAAATAAGAATCGTCTTAACAAAATATTTTTTAATACTAATAAATCACGCATGCCGTGATATTAAAAGTAATCAATAGAAAATGTAAACTAGTGTTATTAATCAATTATTTTCATTTTGCAATAAAAATTCTCGAATAGCTTTGTGAATACAATATTTATAAAAAAAGTTTTGCAATGAAACAAAAATTTACATAATGATTTTTTTTTACAAACTAAAAATTATTAAAAAAAAATAGTAATATGTTGAATATCAACATTCATATTAATAAAAATATTAACACAAAAAATATTTCTTTAATTTATGTTCAAAAAACAGCCTTAGCAGCAACAGAAATTTAAAGGTGTTCCTTAAATTATTTATGGTAGTATACAAATTCCCTCTAGGAGTTTTATTGAATTTCGAGACGAAATTATTAATGTTTTATAATCTCCTAATTAATCTTCTGACTATACACATTTGCCCAAATATTTATTCTAAAGGAACATTGGGTCTTATATTCATGCTTTGTTTTGCCTTTAAATCACTTAAAACCCTATAAAATTGGGTACGTATTTATAAAAAAGACACTCTTGATAATGAAAATTGAACGATTTAAATATATAATAAATAGTAATATTTAATTTTAAATTTTGATAATCAATGACAGAATGACATCCATCTAGTTGCTAGAAATGAGTGCTTCTTTAGTGTCAATAAAGAAAATTCCACAAATGAAGATAACTAATTACAATAAAGGTATGATATATTATATCATTGTTATCAGAATAAATAGAGGATTTTAATCTGATAAAAAAAAACAAATATGGCGCCCATAAGAAATAAGAAAATTGATGATGGTCCAGAAGAAACGAAACATGTTATTAGTAAAGTGAGTACGCCAACGATTATATCATAAAAAATGCTATAAGAATGTCTTCATTGTATTGAAATATAGCTTCAAATAACGAAGAAAAAAGAAAATCGCATTTATCAGTTTTTTTCATTTTTCTTGAAAACAAAAAAACTTAGCCCAGATTTCTCAACAGGATATTAATCAACATGAAATTCTGCAAAAGTGCCGAATTTAAACCTACCCTTTATCTCTTATAATAAGCGAGATCCCATGGTGAGACTCGAACTTGAAACACCCTGTATACATAAAAATATTTTAATTTGGCAGAAAAAATAGACATTTATTTTGGTTCATAACGCTTACGCTAGTGGACCGATTGGAAAACAATGTCAATAGCATTTGTTGTAGATTCTATTACGTTTCATTTGAAATGTTGTGCGACCCAATAGGATGTTCCTAATTGGATATATGGCCTAAAATGTGAAGCTACTTCCGAAAAAAAGAATACAACATTGAAAAGCGTATATTTCAAAAACCTATCCATAGAAAAAAATCTTAATGTGAGTTTAGTGAGCCAAAATACATATGAAAAATATGTACATTAAATGTACAGACTTTTTATTTTATTTTATAAATTAGTGTTATTAATAAATTATTTTCCCTTTTTCTTTGCATTAAATATTCTCAAATAAAAAAAGTTTGCATTATGCAATATGTTATTGCTGTGTAACAGCAAAGGTCCTTTATGTAATTCAATGTCAATAGGGCTGAGGAGTAGTTGTTTTAAAGTACTTAAAGTAAAGTAATGTCACGGCAGCTAAAGGGAAAATAATTGATTATGTTTAAATTATTTTTATTTATTTTTTTTCTTTCATAATTTTTTAATGTTAAAAAAAGTGGCAATTGTGTTTCTTCAATAGTTATTCGGCAAGTACATTAAATTCTTTTATTGCGGGATTGGAAATAATTTCGCTCGGGTTCCGTAATGACCCCCTTTGGCACACCGTCCGTCTCATCTCTTCTCTCTTTTCAACCAACGCGCCTGAATCGAGGCGAGACACAGCCGAGGAGGTAAGGTCCCTTCCCCTCCCCTCCTCCCAGCCGCCGTCCCTTTACCTGCGCAAGAATGCAAATGCCCGAGACGACGACGAAATTATTCGACTCGAATTCAATCCGCCACTTTCGATCTGTACAACGGCAAATAAAACCACATTAGACACGGCCGATGTAAAATCAAAATACACACCGCGAAACGCACCCGTGGATAATTTCTGGATAGTAAAACCACCTGTGGATTAGTTTTCGTGGAACGTATTCCAGTTTTTGATTTGCGTTTCGTGTTTTCTATTTTTTTTTTTAGGTTAGGACGGTGTGCATTTTTGACTAGGCCGGCCGGTTCAATTGTAAACACGTACAGCTGATTAGTATTGGCGGGAAATGATAGGTGACGTGTGTGTTTCTTACCTTCTGATGTGGTAATCCGATGTGTTGCGTCGGGGTACACTGCACTGCACTTTGCACAAACAACAAACTTGTTTAACCTTAAAGTGGTATGGCGTCGCGTCGGGTGCGTCTTCTCTGGATTTGACGTCGGTGAGGAACCAAGTGGTGCGCGGAGGATGGCTGAAAACGTGCGCCAAGCGCATCTGGCCACAGGTGCTTCACACTTTTGCGCTCAATTTGAATTATTTTCAAAAATATTAAATAAAACAATTGATCGTATCAAAATGCATTCTTCAAATTTAGTATACTTCATGCGTAATGGAACTATACACCACTAATTCTTATATACATAATTGTAACTCGCGTAAAAATCCAAGTAGGCTGAAAAAATATTCCTGTCTTCATAGACATTTTCTTTTCCATTTTTGCCATTATTTTTAAAAGAAATTTTTAAAATATATTTTACATTAAAAGTCTGAAGGATTTTATTTTAAAAGACGTACTGTTAGGGAATTCTGTATGTTTCATTCAAAATATTGCGACAGCAAGTCGGAGTTGTCCGGAATCGCTCACTATCGACTCATTCGAAATCGCGCTGTCCATCACGATTTATTGTTGCGAAAATTAGAATTTGAACGTCTCGAAATGCGTCAAGATAAAATGTGTGTATCTTTTTTTTTACAGAAATCTGTTGACTCGCCCAATTTAATAATAATAATAATAATAATAAAATTATACACCAAACACTTATAAATAACCATACAATTTCTCAAAATTTAGACCCCTATTATAAATATAATCCATTGCAAATTTTAGAAACCGACACACATAAATTATATTGGGACCCTACACTACTGACAGACCTGACAATAACGGCTAACCGACCAGACATTACATTAATTGACAAAATTTCCAAATTTACGTATATTATAGAAATTTCAGTACCAAGTGATAACAATATTTAAAAAAAAATATAAAGAAAAATTTGACAAATACCAACCCCTTGCATTTAAAATAACCTTCTCTTGTTTCCATATACGTTTATATGGAAACAAGAGAAGGTTATAATAGTACCTTTCATCATTTCGGTAACCGGTATTACACCGAAAACATTTCACCAAAATTTAAAACTATTAAATTTACCCGATCAAATACACAACACAATACAAAAGGCCACTATTCTTTCAACACTATCTACAATGAGAAGATTTTTACAATAATTAAGAATTTAAAACTTGTAATAATACCGTTAATTCTTAAAAAAGAAACCATTGTATAAACTGAGAAATAAATAATAAATAAATATAATAATAATAATAATGACTTTATTTTTTAACGGAAGAACCAATACAGGAAAACAATTTAAAAAATGTAAGTACATTTTACTTGAACCAATACAAAAATTAAATAAAGGAAAAAAAGAGTTGAAATAAAAAGTCTAAAATTACAAAATTAAAAATAATTACAATAATAAGTTTAAGCTTTATACTTTTAAGTATACCGATCGCCTATGAATATATCCCGGAAGTACTTAATTGCATTGCGGTACATATGGCTTATAGGCGACTTCCCTAAAACATTTTTTTTTTGCAAATGGTGACCTGAAAGTGGGCGTGTTTCTAAAAGCTACTGTTGGAACGTAAACATTTACTTTACTTAGCATGTAAGGAGAGTCGATGTTGTTATTAATTAATTTAAACAAAAACTCTGCACTACTTTCTTCGTTTTCTTCGTTCGCTCGTTGCCAACAAGGAGCAAATGTTGTACCTTAATAATAATTGTTGATAGTTGGCATTTCTTTCTGGATATATACCATCGATTTTGTATGACAAGTATTTCAAAATTATTAAATTGATTAATTAATTGATTTGTATTTTTTTCTTCTGATATATGTCCTTTTATGGTATATCTGTTGGATAATAAATTTATTATTATTATTATTATTTATTTATTTATTTATTTATTTCTCAGTTTATACACTGGTTTCTTTTTTTTAAGAATTAACGGTACAAGTTACAAGTTTTAATTCTTAATTATTGTAAAAATATTCTCACTGTAGATTATTGTTATTATTATTATTATTATTATTATTATTATTATTATTATTATTAAAAAAACGTCTATGTCACGCTCTAGTTTGAGCTCACTATACACGTAACATGGATTCCAAATAATCGAACCATATTCTAACTTACTGCGCACTAAGGAAAAATACAAAGTTTTTAAAAGCGAAACATTTTCGAAACTGATAGAGGTGCGCTTTAAAAGAAAATATAATAATTAATTATTTTTCTTTTTATTTAATTCAAAATATTATACTTTGCTTGACATTTCTCACTCATTAGTCGGTCTAAATAATTACCGTAAATATCTATATTGTTGTTACATCTGCTTTAGGGGAGAGAAAACAATAAATAAAAGGCAGCAGTTTTAAATGGGGTTTTCGAAAACTTCCGGAGAATTGTAAAATGGAAACGCTGCCGCCGTTCGTTCCATCCTATCCTATCGAGTTATTTCGCCGAAGTTTTAAAACTTCCTAGTTTTCCGCCTATCCGTAGAAGAATTCAACTTTTCCAGGCGATTTTTGTAGCCGTGTTAAAATATTTACGACAGCATGCACATTTCGCATTATGTCGGGAGTCAAATTCATAAAATCGATAATTATAATAATAAAATTATTTAAAAATGTATAGTTATACAAAATTCGTTGTAAAATAATTAAAATAATCACATGTATTATACAGAACTTTTTTAATGGGACATTTATAAAGGGTTCTTACAAATATCACTCGTTTCATTATGATTGGAACCCCAACTTCACGATAGGTGAATTTTCAACTGGGATGCGTTAAAAAATGCATTAGATTTAAAAAATAAAATTAACAAAAAATCATCTACCTCAAGTGGCAGTGAAAACAATGAGAATGTAGATAATTATAAATTACCAAAAATTGCATTACCAGTATTTTCCGGTCGCTTTGATCAATGGACCGGATTTAAAGCTAGTTTTGAATCAATGGTTCACAAAAATGAATCATTAAATACAATGCAAAAATTTCATTATTTGCGGTCATCTTTAGAGGGAGAGGCTGCTGAAGTAATTTCTGGATTAAATGTGGATGATGCTAGTTATAACGATGCTTGGCAAACATTAATAGATTGGTTTGATAATTACAGAAAAATTGTATATTCACACATTAGATCTATTTTGCAATTACCATAAGTTCGTAAAGATTCCTTAGAGGGACTGCGAACATTTATTGATAATATTAATAAACATGTTCGCTCATTAAAAACGTTAGATGTACCGGTTGACAAATTTAGTCAACCGGTACATATTTTATATTTTAATTTTGATTTTAGAGAGCAAACTTGACTCAAAGTGGGTTCAAGATTTTAATATAAATTTGAATAAAAGTAAATTGCCATCTCTTAAAGAATTAATAGTTTTTTTAGCAAATCGGTATAATTCGGTTGATACGCAATCAGTGTCAATAAAAGTTAATCAAAATTTAACAATTAAAAATAAACCACATTCAAATTTTGTGCATAATCATTTTACACAACAAACCGTTAAAACATGCGTTATATGTAAGAAGACAATACAAAATTGCCAACAATATCAAAGTTTGAGCATTGAAGAAAGGATTTATAAATCTCAAAAGGCAGGATTATGCTCTAATTGTCTCAAGCCAGCTAATCATTCAGTAAATAAATGTTTTGCTTTAAAATGTTCGCAATGTAATCAAAAACATCACACATTATTGCACATTCCTAAAGTTAATTTACCGCAACCGGACACTGATCAAACTATTACTAGTGCTCATTTAAATTGTCAATCTGGAGAAATGATTTTAGCATCTGTAATGTTAAATGTCACGAATAGAAATGGTAATTATCAATCTGCTCGAGCATTGTTAAACAGTGGATCGCAAGCAAATTTCACAACTCGCCGTTTTGCGAATAAATTAAACTTAATAATTAATTACACTACAATTGAAGTTAATGGTGTCAACGAAACATTAACTAAAGTAAATCATAAAACTATTGCGAATTTTACACCGCAATATAACAATTATAAAACAACAATTGAATGTTTGGTGGTTGGTGAATTAATGACAAATTTGCCTAATAAATCGTTTGACAAAAATTGTTTAAACATACCTCCGAATTTAAAATTAGCTGATCCTCAATTTAATATTTCGCGACCTGGAGATATCTTAATAGGTGCAGGTATGTTTTGGGATATTTTAGAAAATAAGAAAATTAAAACTTCAAATAAAAATATTATATGTATAAAAACTAGTTTAGGTTGGTTCCAAAATAATATAAGAAATAACTTTTTAAATAGAAATAATTTTGAATTTGATTTAACAAGATTTTGGGAACTAGAAACCATAAATAGAAAGAATAATTGGATGCTTGAGGAAAAACAATGCGAAAAGCATTTTCTCGAAAACACTACTAGAATTGAGAACAAATTCATCGTTAAATTGCCTTTTAAAACGGATCCTAGCTCATTAGGAAATTCCAAACAAATGGCATGAAAAAGTTTTTTCACATTAGAAAATAAATTAAATAAAAATCCTCAATTTAAACGCGAATATCAAAATTTTATGTCTGAATACGAACATCTCGGTCACATGAAAGTTATATCGTATTCAAGTAATGTAAATAGCAGTAACTATTACCTACCACATCACGCTATGTTTAAGGCGGATAGTATTATTACAAAATTGAGGGTGGTTTTTGATGCGTCCGCACCCAGCAGTAACGGATTATCTTTAAATGATGTATTGATGAAAGGTCCAACTATACAAGATGATCTTTCTTCAACCCTAATTCGTTTTCGCACATATAAATATGTTTTATCGGCGGACATTAGAAAAATGTATAGACAAATTCAAGTTGATTCAAATGATTCTGATTATCAGTGTATATTATGGCGATCTAATTCAAATGAAGAGCTTAAAACTTACAAATTACAAACTATTACATATAGTACAAAACTATAAGATGTCTGCACGAATTAAGTAATGTATAAAAATGTAATTTTTCATTAGCATCAGATATTGTTAAAAGAGATTTTTATGTGGATGACCTTTTGACTCAATAAAGGAATTAATAAAAATCAGAAATGAATTAATTTGTTTACTAAAAAGGGGTAATTTTGAATTAAATAAATGGAATTCAAATAATTCAGAAATATTACAAAATATTCGCGATTTAACAAATAAAAATGTTATTCTTCTTGATAAAGATCAATGCAACAAAACCTTGGGTCTAATTTGGCGACCTTTAGAGGACAGCTTGCAATATTCAATTCCTGAAATTCAAAATAAAACTACTACTAAGCGTAATATTCTTTCATATATTTCACAATTTTTTGATACGTTAGGTCTAATAAATCCTGTAATAGTAACTGCTAAACTTATAATCCAAAATTTATGGCAGGCTAAAATTGATTGGGATGATAATATTTTATATTGCTGGAATTCTTTTACTTCTCAATTAATTAATTTTAAACAATTGGCGGTTAACAGAAATGTTTGTTTTGATAAAGGCAGCAAATTTGAGTTACATTGTTTTGCCGATGCCAGTGAAAAGGCATACGGTGCATGTTTTATTTAAAACAAATGGGAGATATAAAAATATATTATAAATTGATTTGTGCTAAATCGCGTATAAAACCTATAAAGCAACATCAATTCCGCGGTTAGAATTGTGTGCTGCGTTCTTAGCTTCAGAACTCACTAAAAGAGTAGCGGAATCAATAAATATTAATATAGAAAATTCATATTATTACAGTGATTCTGAAATTGTATTATCGTGGATTAACTGCCCCACGGAAAATCTTAAAACATTTGTGGCTAATCGAGTATCAGAAATATGTGATTATACTTTGCCATCGCAATGGAACTATATTAAATCAAAAGACAACCCGGTTGATATTATTTCGTGAGGGCTAATGCCCAATGATATAATTAATAACATTTTATGGTGGCACCGGCCTGATTGGTTAATTAATGATACTAACAAAATATATAAACAATCATACGAAGTATATTAAATAAAAATAATTAGAAAATAATTAATAAATTATTTCCACATTTAGCTCTCTGACTATTGACTTACTTACGTAAGTACGTTAAACAAATGCACATTAAAACAACTACTTCTCGGGCAAATACCCACGCCGGACATTGAATTACATAATATATACCTGCTGTTGCACATCAATAAAATATTGCATAATGCAACAAATTTATTTTCAAATCATTTTTATTTAATATATTTAAATAACTGTGACCAAGTGAATGAATAATACTCTTTTCTAATCATACGAAGCTATAACGCTAGATAATTTACCCGAAATAAAATTAAAAGTTAGTGTTAATATGAACGTAACAAATAATATAGGCGATAAATTAGAATTTATTGATAAGTTTTCTTCATTCACAAAATTAATTAGAGTAGTTGCCTATTTATTCAGATTTATAAATAATTGTAAATATAAAAATTCAAAAATTGTCGGTCCGATATCTGCGTCCGAGTGTAACAAAGCTAATCAACATATAATTAAATTCTACCAAAGGTTATCATTTCAAATAGACATTTTATCTTTGGAAAAGAATGGTTATGTTGACAAAAATAGCTAATTAAAAACTCTGAGCCCATTTTTAGATAATTGTGGAGTTTTAAGAGTTGGTGGCCGACTGTCAAATTTAAATAAATATAGCTTTGATTTTAAACATAAAATCATATTGCCTGAAAAGGCGGTAATAACTAATTTAATTGTTAAATATTTTCATACTAAGTACTTACATTCAGGTATTCAAGCGACTCTAGCCTATACTAGAGCACAATATTGGATTTTGGGTGGTTCAAATTCTATTAAACGTGTTATTAGAAATTGTATAACCTGTTTTAAGTTCAAACCCTCCATTAATCAACCAATCATGGGAAACTTGCCTGTTGAACGAATCACTCTAAGAAGACCTTTTTATAATTGTGGAGTTGATTTTTGTGGTCCTGTTTATCTTAAAGTAGGGTTGCGCAAAATAACTACTATAAAAGCATATATCGCTGTATTTGTGTGCCTGGCTACTAAAGCCTTACATCTCGAGCTTGTTTCAAGTTTGTCAACCGATGCATTTATCGCAGCTCTCAGACGATTTATTGCGCGTCGTGGAAAGTCAAAAAATATGTACTCGGATAATGGTACAATTTTTGTAGGAGCTGCGCGAAAATTGAAAGATTGGTATGATCACTTTAATTCACAACATAATCAAAATGAATTAATAAATGCCTTTGCCCAGGATGGTATAACTTGGCATTTTATACCTCCAATAGCGCCCAATTTTAGTGGCCTCTGGGAGGCATCAGTAAAGGGAGTTAAAACTCACATCATAAAAACAATTGGCGAAACAAAACTTAATTTCGAAGAGTATAGTACATTGTTGGCTCAAATTGAAGCAATTCTTAATTCCCGTCCCTTGTTTCCTTTGTCAAGTGATACAAATGACAATTCCTATTTAAGTCCGAGTCATTTCCTTATTGGCACCCCCTTCATTGACGTACCGGAAATGGATTTGCAGCATGCCAATCCAGGACGGCTAACTAAATGGCAGCACATCCAACAAATGAAGCAACATTTTTGGAATAGATGGCATAAAGAAAATCTTCATCAGCTGCAAACTAGAACAGTTTCCGGGACGAGAACCAGAGATTAATTAGCTTGTTTTAATTCGAGAAGATGGTATTCAACCGATGCAGTAGATGGTCGGCCGAATCACGGAGCTGCACCCTGGAGCAGATGGAGTGTCCAGAGTTGCGACAATTAAGACAGCGAACGGGAGCTACAGACGGGCCATTAACCGCTTAAGTGCTTTTCCAATGGAAGAGTCAGCGATTACCTGCACTAGTGAGTGATTTGACATATCAATTATATCTTGCAATGTCTTGCAAGAAGGTGGTGTATGTCGCGATGTAACTCGCGATTTCTTAAAGTGTAGGTAATAGACCGCCAGCTTACCCGCACAGCGGGGATGCGACCCTACCGGGCCGCCTTTAATCGTTGCTACGTACTTGAACAATTAACATTTACGAATAGATCAGAAATATTACAAAGTGTTTTATTACTCTATTGAAACTATTCTCGGATTTTTAGACTTGTGTCAACATCTGTATTACAATGTGTTTTTCGTAAGAATTATACCACTGTTGCTTTTTTATTGCTGGTGTAGTTTTCCATCCAGGTCAATTTCTTATTGGTGGATTTGTGCACCCTCATTTTACCCCTCCTATATGAGGAGGTGAAATGCATACTTGTAAATATTTTTGTAAATATTGTTGCTCGAGAGTTTAATAAAACCACACGAAAACCTAAAAATGTATTTTCGTAAACCAACGAGACCTCTGCAACCAAACAATATTCAAACAGAAAATGTTTAAAAATAAAGATAAAATATATGGAATAGCAGTGGCTTAAGGAGCGAAATAAGAAAAAAAAAAGAGTTGTTGATTTTTCTTTTAAGAAAAGGACGAATCACTAATTAACTTTATGTGATGTTTCATAGACCAGGTATTGAAAATTGTAATAATGGTAAGCATAATCAATAGATTTTTTTATGCAGAAGCAGAAAATACAATACCCTGGACGACATTGGTGCAATAAGCAGAAAACACTATAACTAACGTTTTTGACGTCCTTCGTAAGGATTATATTGCTAGCAGTGCATAAATTGAAAAACTTTCCTCAAAACTTCACCTAAACAACAGATATAATACGTTGTAATACGATGTTACAATCCCATTTAATAGTTTATTTTTTCGATTTGTCTTTTTTTTGTCCAAATCAATTCAGACTTCACCCATATTTTTTAACAAATGGTTGTAGTAATAAATTATTTAAAATACAAAGTATATATATATTTTTTAGCATTTGTTTAAAAAGAAACGATAAATTTAACTTTAAAATAAAAGTTTGTTTCTACTGACAGAATTAATATTTTTTTTAGGAATATTCTTTTTTACGCTGATCACTGCATTTTTCCAATAAAACCGCAAAAAAAAGTCGGCGTCATTGGCGCACAGATTATGATTTATATTCGTTTCGGAGATTAGATGAATGTGAATGAAATAATGTTGGGGGATGATATAAAACAAAATTGATCGAGTCGCCAGGATATGGGGGATTGTAATTAGGATTGCGCAAAAATATACAGCATGGGCCGTAAATAATTAATGAAACATTTATTTCTTTAACGAGATTTCCGCGATATTACAATGGATGGCGTTTTTTCCCCCGATGTACGGCACTCTGTTTGTGTGTGTGTTTGTGGACATAAAGCAACAGTAGGTAGGGAATATATCATATTTAGTTAGAGTATATCGAATGCGGATAGGCACTCAATCAAGCCTTGGGGCTAACGTTATTCCCAAATATCAAAAAGCGGTCCGCAATCGGCTCGACCTCCGGCTTACTAAAAATACATAAATATAATGGATACAAATTGTCAATCCACCTCCCTGGGGTTTGATTGAACACGAGGGGGCGAGTGTACGTGGGTGGGTGGGTTGTGGGTCGCTCCCCGCGTTATTGCTTCCCCTTATAACCGGCAGATCAATGTAAAACCGATTCGCCGTTGATGCGCCAACATCAAAATTACAAGGTACCCTTTAAAACTTTACGATTTTAATCAATTTATCGCTCGCACAATCCGGATGCCCGTTGCTCTTGTTGTGAGTTGCAGGTTGGTCGAACCCCCATACCAAACCCCCTTCGCCCGCCCAGCTCTCTTCCAACATCGGTGCTTTTCGGGTGGGTTACATAAATTTTTATTTCCCCCTCTAGAGCATAACAATAATTTCATGAAAAAAAAGGGGTAACGGTTATATACAATGCATAAGCGAAAAATGCGGGTTAGGTGTAATTATGTTACTCACGGCTATTCTGGAAGAATATTAGTAAATATAAAAGTTGATAGAAACGAAAATCATTATTAATAAAAATCATAATATTTAAATTTATTAACACTTATATTATAGTGTAATGTTTATACCATTGCTTTTCCTTTTATTTATTAACATTGTTTATTGTCATTCATAATAAGGTCCAATATTCTTTTTTGCCGATGATATTAATAAATATAAAGAAATTAAATCTGTGAATGACTTTGTGGCTTGACACTGCAATCTGATTTAGAACTTGTACAGCAATGGAACTTGGAAAAAATATTATTTTTAAACATAAAAAAGAAAGTGTATATCATTTTGCAGATCAAGTAGCTCTATATTCCACATCTACTCCTTGAATGTGTTACGGAGATAAAAGTCTTATTGTATAAGGTTCTGTCTTTTATTCTCCAATATACACAATTGAAGAATTGAACTCGGATATGAAAATATTGGATTTTATACAAAAAGTATCAATGCCTTTAAGGTTGCGGTTTAGTGGAAAGAGATAGCTATATAGTAAAATGGAAATAATCGTTTGAAAATAGAGCTATTCTTTTGGATTTCATAATATTAATATGTATTTACATTTTTTATCTACCAAATATAAAGTATCAGTCTAAATAAAAAATAAATCGTTAATTTTCGTGTATTACGTCAATTTACTAGTTCAAGTTAGAAAAGAAAATTGTGATATGTAATGAAATGAATTATTTTAATGCAGAATTTAGTGAAATCATTTAAATTTTCATTGCACAAGTTTTTATTAGCAAAAATTTAATTTGAAATTTGCTATAAATTTGATCAATTTTCATTATTTTTCATAATTATTTTTCACAGAAACTAAACATTAAAATAATTTTTAATTCATCTGATGAAATTCCTGCTTACTTTAAGATTATTTTAATGTATAATACAATATTGTTCATTGATCACAACAACAATTTAACTCAAACTAGTGATTGCCCATATTTGTATAGCTATCTCTTTCTTCTAAACCGCACCCTTAAAATATTTGTTCATCGATATTGTCTCCGTTCTATGACTGTTATATTAAATCTATAAAACGTTAGACCCGTTTTATAATAATATTATTAAATTAAATAAAAATGCTTTGAAAATAAATAATAAATTATTATCACATTTAGCTCTGTGCCTTTTGACTTACGTCACGTAAGTACGTTAAACAAATGCACATTAAAACAACTGTATCTCGGACAAATACCCACGCCGCACATTGAATTACATAATGTACACCTGCTGTTGCACATCAATAAAATATTGCATAATGCAACAAATTTTGATCCGAGAAGATTTTAATGCTAAAACAACAAAAAGAACGTTACGTAATATAAGGCCATCTGCAGACACGTTTTTCGGGATCTATCCCTCGTCAGTACAGCTCTGCCTTACATAATTTAAAGATATTAAAATAAATCAATTAAATTAATTCAACTATACTCAGTGAATGCTCTTTTCTATTTATATAATATTTTTAAGTTATCTTTATTATGTTATACATTCTGCATACACCGATGAGAATGTTAGCCATGTCTAATTTAAAATCTTTATCCGCACGACGCAAGAACTCTTTATTAACTACTGTCTGCAATTTAATCACAATAATATTAGTACTCCCAATCCACTAGTTCATATACCTTTTTACACCTAGGATTTGTGGTAGAAATAGCGTACAATTTGTATGTAACCCAATTAAAATAAATGTTTTTTTTTTGTTTTCTTTCCTTTAATCAATTTCAGCCCTCAAGCTATGATTCATTTTCTTTGGGCGGATCCTGTATTTAAAGGAAAACACTTAATTTGTTTCATCAGAGCGGCGAATTTCATCTGTTCCATGTTTTCGGAGCGACGACGACCTTTTCCCAAATCGTATTCATTTCGGAACCAGCAAACGTAGTCGATCGCCTAAGGTACAGACATCTGCCGGGACAGCAAACTTTGTTGACGCGCGACCGATGCCCTTCCTGAAGGATCCACCACGTTTGCTTTCTCAGAGTCATCTTCCGAAACCCGAAGTTGCACACCAGCTGAGTCAGCATCACTTGCTGATCGCGCGACTAGTGCTTCCCTTGGGTTCCCAATGACGAATTACACAAATGTATATTACAACACCCCTTCAACCTTCAAATACGTGGGTTCGATAAGTACTTAGTCTAAGAGAAGTTTACTATCATGTAGAACATTCTCCTAGACGGCAATTGTCAAAATTTCAGTCAAATCGGTCTCATATTTTTGTTTTGATAGCGTGCAGAACCGGGCATGTCCTCGGAATTTAAAAAATGGAAATGGAACCGAAATCGTGCAGCGAAATCAAAGAGCGCTTAAAATCTGTCTACGGTGACTCCTTCGCCATCGAACAAAAAATGGTTTAACGAGTTTCAACGTGGTCGAACGTCGGCTTTTTATGAGTCACGTCCACGTGCCCCGAAAACGGTTACCACCGTACCACTATATACGTGGTAAAAATCCACGATCTTATATTGGCAGGTCGCCGATTGAAGGTACACGAGATAGCTGAGACAGTAGGCATCTTAAAAGACCGCATAGGTCATATCCTGGTGATGGATTTGCTCACTCTGGACAACAATCGCAACCGTGAGAGCACTTCGGAGCAGTGTTTTAGCGCAATCCGAAGGAGTTTCTGCGTAGTTTCGTGACCGTTGACGAAACATGGATCCACTGGTACACACCAGAGACCAAGGAACAGCCAAACAATGGACTTCACCCGGCGAACGTGCTCCGAAGAAGGCAAAGACTGTTCTATCGGCTAGAAAGGTGATGGTTTTCTGGGATTCACAAGGTGTGATCAACATCGACTCCCTGAAGAAGGGCAAAACGACCACAGGGCTCTACTATACCGAATTATTGGCCCCTTTCGATGCCGCATTGTAGTAAATTGGCCTTATTTGGAGAGGAAAAAAGTGCTCTTCTACCATGACAGTGCACCGGCTCACACTTCCGCCGTTGCCACTGCAAAGTTGGTCGAATTGGGCTACAAACTGCTGCCCCATTCACCGTAATCTCCAGATTTGGCCCCATGCGACTTCTTTTTGTTTCCAAACTTGAAAAAATCACTCGCCGGGCAGAAATTTTAGTCAAATGAGAAGGTCATTGCCGCCTTGGAGGTCTACTTTGCAGGCCTCGATAAAACGTATTTTTCAGATGGTTTAAAGAAGTTGGAGTATCGCTGAGTCAAGTGTATCTAGTTAGAAGGAGATTATGTTGAAAATTTACAGTCCTAACCATAACCACAGAAGCTCTATGGCCCACAATACTGCGCGGAAGCTATTGCAATTGATATGTGTGCCAGGGAATGTTTAGGTAGACAGTTAAACGGTGCGCATATATACATATGCTCAGACAGTCAGACCGCGCTAAAGGCCATCCGGGCCTACAGCCACGGTGCAGACTGTCTGGAAATGTCGACGATGTGCGTCGCAACTGGCGAAGAACAACTCGCTCATCCTCATGTGGTTTCCAGGGCACGAGGGTATCGCAGGCAATGAAGTGGCAGATGAATTCGCCAAAAGAGGTGTAGACGCTACTCCTATAGGACCAGAGCCGATTTGTGGACTCCCCATAACGTACCAAAAAGAAGTGGTGCAAAAATGGGAAGAGGACAGAAGACACAGACACTGGAACAACGCGCCAGGTCTACGTCAGTCAAAACGGCTAATCAAACTTGATAACAGCCATAAGATAGACACAATCTACACTGATTTTTCTAAAACATTCGACAAGGATGATTGTAATCTAATATTAAAAAAAAAATCATAAAAAAGCACTAATTAGGTTGGTTTCCTTTTGCCTAACAGGGTACAGTACGTCAATATTGGTAACTTCATTTTAGATCCTATATCTTTTTTTTCTGGTGTCCCTCAAGGGTCTTACTGCGGTTCTATATTATTCAATTTTGTTAATGATTTTCAAGACAGTATTAAAAACTGCAGATTTTTCTTATATGCAAATGATCTAAAAATAATCAGAATTATGCAAAACTATAACGATTGTCAAACAATTCAGCATGATATAACCAGAATTTACAATTGGTGTAATGAGAATAATTTAAAATGTTAGCTAGTGTTAGTGTCAGTTCATCGTGGTCTAAGATGTATACTTGATAAAGTGGAAACGTTTAGGGATTTGAGCGTAGCTTTTGTAATAACCTGCCATTCAACATTCATATAGAAAATATATTTCTTAAGACTTTGCGGTGTTGAAGCTTTATTTGGAATATCAGCGACATTCTTAATCTATGAAATTGCAGAAGTTTCAATGTAAAAGATATAATTTATGATATATAATTTAAATTAATTAAATATAAGTGAAAAAGAAATCATCTCTGATGGGACCCATGTCCCTCGATTTCTAGCCGAGTGTGTTACCAACTACACCACAGAGATATGTGATGTCAAATCAAATGTGTTGTTATAGTTAATTAATTTAAATTATATCTCAATATTATACATTGAAATTTCTTTAATTTTTTAGATATAAATATAATTTAAAAGAATTATCAATTTAATTAACAATCTTAATATTGATTGCATGAGATTACTGTATCTCTTGTAAGATGCCATCTTGAATACGCATCAACTGTTTGGTCTTCCTTAACTTCTAGAAACATAAATCGCATTGAAGGTGTAAAATAATAATATAATATTTTTTCGATGTATGAAATATCGTAAAGGAATTATTATAGGCATGGATGTTAATTTAAAATTAAATTACTTCTGATTATGGGTAGCAGAATTATATTTTATATCATTAAATAGATAGGTAATTCATTTCCTTTTCACAAAAACATAATGATTTTTTTTAATACGAAAAGCTTCTTACAAATTAGCTGCGCTCATGATCGTGGAGTTTTCCAAACGAAAGCCGCAAAATTCTAAAATGGAGTGTAATGCCATAAATATATAAATAATCATTAATAAAATCAGTAGCTTCAACAAAATTTAATGTAAATGAATTGAAGCGCTACGTAACACCATTTGAATTCGGTTTCACATTCGAATTCGCATCTTTCGAATTAATATCCATATGCATGTATATACATAAAAAAACAACATCGATGAAATATTTTTATAGTGTATACGAGACTGACTGTTGATGAAATGTACTCGCACTAAAATTAAAACAAAAACCAGAACAGAAAAAAATTGAGTGTGCTCCGACATAAAAATGGTGCGAGTGTGATGGAACGAGTAGCAACTGTATCGTGGGGCATTAGCCCTACACGTGCAGGGATTCCGTACTCACACCCCCGGTGTTCCAATGGAGGGAGGTCATATTTTTAGAGAACAAACAAAGCATATTTATATAGGGAAATTGAAACAAGTGCGCCGGTGATTAATTCGTTTTTATTTTTACGAAATATCGCCCGGCTACATTACATACATCTATGAATCTATCCATCTGCATATCACGTACAGTTCCCCACGAATGTGGTGCTCTTTTTTTGGTCATCTGGATTTGCACATATTTCATTTCCCATTTTTTGCGTTGAAAATTGCTTAGGAATAAAAACAATTCAGTAAATAACTGATTTTTTTATGTTCAAATGGGTGGGTTAGTGTGAAGCAGTTAAAAAAGGAAAGCAATTTAAAAATTATGTTTAATTACGCTTAAAAATTAAATAATTTGCTCCATAAACAAATAAAAAGATCAAATAACTCTTCTCTGATTAGTAAATTTAAAGTATGCTCAATATATAAACATATTTTGAATGTAGAAATGGTGAATCGGTAAATAAATAAAATTAAATATAAATAAATTAAATCATAAGGCAATTAAAAAAGTTATTATAAATCATTTTGTACATAAAATTGAAAATAATATACATTCAAAACCTAAAATATGTTGGTCCTGTGTCAACATGACTGATAAATGATAAAATCTTCAGAAACCTTTTATGAGTTTTATTATGGCTAGTTTGCATAGATAGGACTCCAAATCAATTAACCTGATTGGGAAAAACAAACAAAATGAGAATATCTTTCATGATAGAAGTAAATCAAGCCTTTAGCATTTCGGCGTTACGAAATGATTTTGATGTTCTCATAATAAATCCCAAGGATCCACTTGCTAACTTTGAGACAACTTCTATTTGTACACCTAGATCACTAAGAGAATCAATATCTTTAAAAATTATATTTATTAATTAAGTAACTACTGACAATAGAATATTTCTGAAGATAATAGTTAAATTAGCAACATTTCTCGGTGTTTATAACAAGTATTTTGATTTAATTTCTCACTTAACCCATGGTGAAACATATTTAATTAATAGATTTTTATTAAAACACTTGGTTTGTTTCACTGTTTTTTTTTTATTTTTACTCCCACTAGTTTCGACCTTAGGTCATTCTCACATGATGATATCTCCCTGAGAATGACCTAAGGTCGAAACTAGTCGGAGTAAAAATAAAAAAGATCAGTGAAACAAACCAAGTGTTTTAATCAAAGTTTATAACAAGGCCTTATTTGTCATATCAGTCACTGAATAATTTTAAGTTGGTTTGCGAACTAAGAGATTTTTAAATCGTCGGCGTAAGCAAGTACGGGATAGGATAAGGAAGTGACTAAATCATTTAAAAAAAGTATTAATAATGAAGGTTCAAGATACCAGAGCTAAGTACATACTTTGCAGAGCTGTCACCATTGTAATAAATAAAGCAACATTAATTTAGTAAGTATAATTGAATTAGTTGTAGTCAACCTGTAGGATGCCAAAAGAAGAAATCCCTCATGATTTAATGTATATTTAATGTATCGCCTAAAATCCGTGTAAATTACATCCACATTAGAGTCAGTGCAGTGGAACAGAGGAGAAATGTATCTAAACTGAATTTATTAAATAAAAATATTAAATAAAAATGATTTGAAAATAATTAATAAATTATTTCCACATTTAGCTCTGTGACTTTTGACTTACGTTACGTAAGTACGTTAAACAAATGCACATTAAAACAACTACTTCCCGGGCAAATACCTACGCCGGACATTGAATTACATAATGTAAATACTCTTTTCTAAACTGAATTTGTTGACGTCTTCCGTCTTTAGGCATTTTGTATACGCTTAACATAGTCTGTGGAAACACCAAAACTAAATATATCTGTAACAAACAGCTTCATAAATCGTTTTATTAATAACAAAAAAAAGAAAGGTACACTTTTTTTTACACAAAAGAGTATCAACGGTTAATTAAGGCTGATATAGTTTTCATAGTATGACTTAATTATAGTCAATTTATTGCCAAAAATAAATAAAAAAAATAATTCAAAAATGTAACGGTTTCTGTAATTTTTGAAAAGGTACTAAATAGCACGGCATGTACAACATAAAAGGTGGCGCTTGCATTGTCTTTAATTTACTATTCAATAGTTTTCCGTTTATAAAAAATGCTTGGAAAAACCATAAAGCTCGATAAGTGGGCCCTTCAAGATCTGACTGAGAAAAACATATTTAATTTACTGGTTTCTACACCGAATAGTGACATCACGAATCACTATTCGGTATAGAAACTGATCCGTTTTGTGTCGGGAAAGCAGAAAAATGAAAATTTTCAATAACTTAAATATGTTTTTTTCAGTCAGATCATGAAGGACGCACTTTAAAGTGCAAACACTGTGCTTATAATGAAGATAATAGTATATTAAATAAAAATGATTTGAAAATAATTAATAAATTATTTTCACATTTATCTCTGTGACTATAGACTTACCTACGTAAGTACGTTAAACAAATGCACATTAAAACAACTACTTCCCGGGCAAATACCCACGCCGGACGTACTTACGTAGGTAAGTCTATAGTCACAGAGATAAATGTGAAAATAATTTATTAATTATTTTCAAATCATTTTTATTTAATATATTTAAATAACTGTGACCAAGTGAATGAATACTGTTTTCTATTTATGAAGATAATAGTGTCTGTTTGGTAATCTGCTGCTGAAATTGTCCACTATTTAACAAAATCATCAAAAAATAAACATTAAGCAGCCAAGATTGTCAACAGAGACGAAATCATAATGTTTCACGTTAATTCACAATGAATCAAGAACTACTATAAAAAATAACGAGTTGCAGTATGAAATTATTTCTCACTGAACTTGTCGTCGGCCAACTACTACTTCTTCTATCATTTAGATATTTTTTTGGCTGGAAAATAACTAACGAAATTTAATAATGAAGAAGTTATTAATTCTTCATTATTAAATTTCGTTGCAGAAATTCAGTTTTCTACAAAACTAGGATAAACGCGTAGGGAGAATACTAACGGTGCTTATTTTTAATTAATGCATATATGTTACAAAGCGAGCAACAGTTTTTCAAAGTTCGAATTAGATGATATACCAGATATTTCATGAGCAACAATCAAATATTGCCTCAACTTACGAGAAGGTTTAGAAATATTTAGAAGATTTTGGAAATATTTTTTATTCGTTGCACTTTGCAGTTATTCTTTGAGTCGGCTAATTACATATATTGGAAAAAGATCAAATTTCAGCTTGAGTATATTAAAACCATTTTTAGATCACCATTCACATCAATGGTAGTCGAAACAAGTCACAAGTTTTAAATTGTATAAAAAAATTTAATTGAATATGAGTTGGGTGAAGATTTGATAGACATATGAAATACTTTGTACATTTTTCTTCACTTACTTTATTTAATATAAGATGTACCTTTCGATAACTATGAGATCATTATCAGTGCATCAGAAAGAATTCTTTTTAAAACTTTAAAGTGAAGAAAGGTGTACAAATACAAGTGTTTCATATATGGTATAAAAAAGGTATATATTTTTTGCTATATTTTAAAAGTAATTTTAAAAGACATGATTGTTAAAAGTTTTGTAATCATTTTATTGTTATTTTCGTTTCAGTTTTATTTTTTCACAGTATAAAAACAACGAATCAAAAATCTTGTTAAGATATTCCTACCATTCAATCGACATACCAAATAGTTTCGCAGTTGCATTTTTCACCGGATCAGAAATGAATCCTTTTTTTACCAGAGAGGTACAGGTGCATTTTATTTTTAATGCCGACGAAAATATGGAACGTACTATACAAAAAAACGCCACAAAAAAATAAAAACTGAAACTGGCAGGAATAGATCGCGTTGAATTGTTGATGGTGCGTTGTTGTAGTTAGCATCGGGGCCGGAGCATTCCATATATTTTTATGTTTTCCGTGCCCCCGCTGCAGAAACTTGATAAAATTTATTGAACTTGTTTTAGTTTCCATAAATTTAATAAAGCTTGATACATTTTGCGTATAGTGCACATCGCGCGCGCTCAATTTTCCCTCTCTCTCCTTCGCTCGGTGCTTTTTTTTTGTTTGTTTAGTTGTCAGCATCGGAAAAAAGTAGACAACCCGTGTATTAATGTATTGCGATGCTTTTTCATACTTTTGTTACTTCTCTCTGTCTGGTATGTCGCGTTTTCTGCACACATACACATAGAAATACACACCCCTGTCAGTTTTGTTTTGCGTGTCGATTTATGCATAGTTTAGCTTCGATTGGAAAGGGGTTTCAAGTTTGATTAACAAAATAATAGTTTGAAGAGATTAGTTGTAGATTAAAGAAGGGACAAGGTATTTATATATCAGAATAATTTAATCAAGAATAACAAAATTTGAAAATATACCTATCATAGCTGAGCGCCTCCAAAGTTTAACCATTAAATAAATTAAATAAAAGAATTTGAAAATAATTAATTAATAAATTATTTTCTCTTTTGCTACTGTGACATTATGACTTATGTTACATAAGTACTCTAACAAATGTCTAATAATAGACATTTGCTGTTGCATAACAATAACAATTGTATAATGCAACGATTTTTTAATCAAAATATTTAATACAAAAAACAACATAACATAATATAAGTCATAATGTCACAGTAGCAAAAGAGAAAATAATTGATTAGTTAATTATTTTATTTAATTTATTTAAATAACTGTGACCAAGTGAATAAATCCGTTTCCTATTATTTTTAACCATTAAGTTTGCTTCGAATCCTTATAACACATCAACCAACATAGCATTCCCCTGTAATCCTACCATCTGCCTCAAATATTACGAATCATCAGTTCATCTCTTCATTTACTGTCCTAAAGTTCGTATACTTTTAAATTTTATGAATATTTTAAAACTCAAACAATTAAATACAATTCCTAATGTCAATAACAGATTTCTGTACCTAATAATGTGTAACTTTAATCTACCTCAATCGTTATGTGAGCATGATACCTCTTGTTATCGAAAATGCCCACCTTCCATATCTATCTTTTTTATTAAAATCTCTATGTCAGATAGGAAAGTGCTATTTCCTCCCTTCTGGACATTTATTAACTTCTTAAATTGAGTCTGTTGTATTTCATGTTAATTTATTACTAATTTATTTTTATTTAATAAAATGTTCAGCCGGCATTCATCTAGCGTATGGATAACTAGTGATGGCCATTTCGGTTTTCGAACCTCATCAGACTAGTGTGTTCCATGTGACAAGTTCGCCTTCCTTTATTGGACGAAACAATGATTCTCGGTCGTCTATCTTGTAGACCCAAATCGTTGACGATGAAATGGCAAAAGGTGGCGCTTGTGTCGTCTTTAATTTAATATGATTATTTTTATTTGTTCTTTCAATTTATATTTTGTACTATTTTAGCTCTGAGTCTCTTTACTACTCCGTAGCTTCTTTTGTGATATTAGGTTTAAGTGTAATTGTTTAATATGTTCTTTAACTTATTAATTAATTTATTTTAATTGTTGTAAGTGTTCCTAATTTTAAGTGTACTAATCAATAGATAGAGGTAGGTAACAATAAGTGGAAATTAATAATGAGACCGGCCATTGACCCTGGCAGTCGACGCCGGTAAGTGGGAGGGGTTTTAGTGGGTAGTCCACACTTGACTGAAGGGAGTCCCATACTCCATCCGTGACTGGATTTCCCCTTCCACAACACAAAAAATAAACGGTTTAACTTATATTAAACTGATTTTATAAATTTATACAGTGATTTACTCAATGCCGACTAGTCTTCTATTGAGACATCTACTAATGTTAACTCTGCAATAGAAAACTTTTACAATCAACTTTATCGAGTCATTTAAAAAGATGTACCATATAGTAATGAGAATATACATAATAAATAAATTTAGAGGTTGGTTTTCAAATAATTTAATTCATAATTATAACATTAAGGTAAAATCGTATTACCATCGTGGAAACTAACAAAACGTCCATTCTTTCGCTACTAGTTTATGAGACTGAGAATAATCACAAAGGTACTGATAAAACGCAAGTACAATGGCCATATTTTACATACTGAAACAAACATCAAAAGTAACCCGAACGAATTATGGATATATTTGCGTCACAAGAATAGTAATACTCGGAAACCTGGCCAAATGCACTGTGACGGTACTTTCTTTGACAACCCTCAAAATATTATCGATGCCTTCGCTAATATGTTTTTCAAAGGCATTTATTCCTAAATTAAACGTATAACCAACTCAAACAATCACCAACCATGAAATTCTTAAAAAGATTACAATATCTGAAGAACTAATTATTGAGAGTATAAATAAACTCAAACAATCCTCTTTTTTCGGATCTGATAACATTCCCATTTTTTAAATCAAAGATTGTAAATATGTTTTTATGAAACCATTAAGCTTCTTATTTAACGGTGGATCTATTGTAGAATTCGGCGCTACATAATCCTGATTTTTTTGGTTATTTCTAATTTATTAATATTGATGAACAAGTTATATGAAATTAGAATAAATATAAATAAATGATATTTGTTAAAAAATAAAAATAGATTAGAATAAATCTAACTTTTTTCCTATAAAAAGTTAGATTTATTGTAATTTTTAATAAATTAGACAATAATTAAAAAGGCATTTCACATGAAGAAAATTCTTCATATATTTTCATAGATAAATATTGCTTAAATTAAATAATATATATCAGAAATCGTCTATATTCACAGCGTTTTATATATATTTGAGATACTCTTCAAGAAAATTACAATAAATACAAATAGTATCCTACATAATAGTAATACTTTTCATATGAGATCATGATCATAGCAAATGATCAATGAATAACAGTGAAAATTAACATTGAAAATTCATTTTTTGGAGGGCATATGAGACTTCAAAAATTGAGATAGACGAGGCAGTTCGTTTTCGAGCAACGCCCACCAGCGCGCATGCGCGATAAGTTACCCACTAAAATCGAGATGAAAAAGACGGAGAACTATCGAATTGTGAAAAATGCCAAGTACCTACCGTGAAGTGTGCCGATTAATTCATTCTTCTGGTGCATTACTTAGAAATCGGATTTAATAATATAATAGTGGCTGAAAGACCTCCGGTCGATAGCCGATTCATCTACAGAATATGATTCTAATTTTTGTATATTATTGTTATTACATATACACATTTGAATAAAGATGGTTAGTTAGTTAATATAATAGTCTCTCCCTGTGGACTTTATATTCAAATATGTAGGTGCTAGTCCTGATGGAATTATTTATAGCACAATTTTAATTGAAAGTAAATGTTTATTTTCTATCACAAATAAAAAAAAAAAAAATACGGTAGGAATTAAAATATAACAAAACATTGTGTGAATTTGAAAATGCAAATGGTCATATATGAAAACACTTTGTACACTTTTCTTCACTTATTTATTTATTAACAGATGTACATTTCGATCACTATGTGATCATTATCAATGTTTTACAAACATGATCACTTGGTGTTTTACAAACATTGATAATGATCACATGGTGATCGAAATGTATATCTGTTAATAAATAAATAAGTGAAGAAAAGTGTACAAAATGTTTTCATATATCTTTCAAATCTTCACGAAACTCACATTTAATTAAGCAAATGGTCAGTTATAACTAAAAAAAAATATAATTACATGTACCAAGTACAAGGTCAACTTAAATATAAAAATGCATTATTGCCAAAAGGCCAAGAAAATATTTGAATTTTTTTAAAGAAGTGAATGAAAAATTATATTATATTTAATTCCTATCAACACGATAAATCAGAGTAAGAATATTGTATGGCATACTGAGCGCGGACAAGTAGTAACTTGTTCAAATTTGGGATGATTTATAAAATTGCGGCTATCTACTAATCGTAATAAAATAATTTAAAAAAAATTGGGAAATAAATTTACTAATTATGAAATGGCAAATGAGCCTCGAATACTCGGGGAATTTAAAACTTTCATTGGTGCTGAAATGAATAGTTGTGGACTTTACATTAATGAAAATGTCCCTGCTTAACTGCTAGTATTGATGGTATTATTGGGAATAATTCCTTAATGGAGATCAAATGCTCATTTTCCGAGAAATTTCTACATCAGTAGAATTAATCACACCCAAGAAAGTAAATTCACAATAATAATTAACTATAAATTAATAATTCAATTATATATTTCCAAACTGTATGATTATTTGAGTAAAATAGTTTTGTATTTGTTTCTATCGATTAAAATTAATAGCGCGCATGCTTCAGATGAAATGACAGGACAAATTACTGTAAAATATAAAATCGTAGAGTGTATAGAAATTCCAAGTGGGTGCACGGAGTGAGGGGCGAGACGCGTAGTTAGACGCAACGACGCTTGAGTATATGTATAAAGGATAGATGGAATAGAAAATTTGAGAGTGGGGGGAATTTAATGGGAGACCTCATGACGTCACATTAACTCACTGCGCACGCTTTAAATATGATTAAAATAGCTATCGAATAATGAATTAAACGATATCGAATCGGAGTTTTTTCTTTCAACCGTTATTTGGAATCGCTCCATCTTCGTTTTGAGTCGTTATCGACTAAACTAGAATACGGCCTTAGGTTATATTAATTTAATTAATTTTCGTTTTATTTTATTATATTTATTACTAAAATAAAAATACTAATATTAATTAAATTGTTTAATATTTGTATCGTAATAAAATTATAATAAACAATAACCTCAAAAGTCGTTACTTAAGTTGTATTTATTGCGTACAAATAAAAGTGTACGAGTAAATTAAAGATTGAGTCTTCTTCCTTCATAAAATTTATTGATTGCAAATGCATATTTCAGTCATGATGTGACCATTTCAATGCTTATAAAAATGTATTTTTTTTTATAATAATACAGTGTAGTAATGAATTTAGTTATTAGCATTTTTACTCAGTTACCATAAATGTGTAATGTCCCGCAGACAAACAAATTAATGTATTACGCCCGGTGATAACAGTTTTCAAATTTACTTTTCACATGGTCGCTGAAAGACCAAAGTATAACTAAATAATGAAACAATGAACGGGCATAAACGAAGAAGTAGAAAGCACGCAATGTGAAAATAGGTTATGCTTGTTTTCGCCGGTGTATGAATGACCGAAAGGGTGATGAGAAGCAAGGGGGGCGTTGAAACTATGTGAGGCGCTAGTTCAGCATACCTTTACACATATGTATATATGTGTCACTCGATCTACCTTGGTTAGACGACGGGCGACGTTGGTTCACGATCGATAACTGTTACGGTGCGCATGAGTGTCATGATATACGCAGATGATTCTACGCTAATGGACGAAGGCAAGAGACAAAGTCAAATATTGGTTCGTGTTAAATGAAGATACATTTTTATAAACGTTAATGATTCGCTTCTTTACGACGTAACTGATGAATATGTGATGAACCTCTCATAATTAAATTCAGTTCGATACACACAGGACTCTTAACCTTCTTGAGTTAGAGTAATGCGCGAGATGAGCCGACGCTCCAAGGCTAGGTATACATATCACGGACTCCGAGTACCCATTCCGACATTCCGGCGACTTAGTTAAATATCAGCAAATGTTCTGTCGTATCATTTAGTCGCAAAAGATCAATAATAAAGGACGATTATATCATTAACGGATCTTTAATTGGCAGATCTGATATAATTAAAGATCTGGGAGTACTGTTCGACCAACAGCTCAGTTTTTTTCATCATGTTAATGCTACTGCTTATCCACTAATAAAAATGTTAGGATTCGTCATGCGAGTGTCGGAACAGTTTAAGAAAATGGATATAATAAAGATTCTTTATTGCGCGTATGTACGTAGCAAACTGGAATACACATCTCCAATATTGTACCCTTATTATATTAATCTTTGCTTGGTCATTGAGAGAGTCCAAAAACGTTTTATTAAATTTCTGACATTCAAAAGCACTGGTAATTACCCCGGGGATTATTACAACTACGCAGATCTATTGAACCAATATAACTTTCTATCCTTAATTGAGCGTAAAAAGGTATGTAGTGCTGAATTTTGTAAAAATTCTATCTACGTTTTGATGTAGAATCATTCTTTTATTGTTTCGTGTACTTAGTGCTTGATCTTGAGTGGTTATAATTAAGCTTTCTGTTTCACCTTTCAGCCCAGCATTTCTTATCCAGTTTAGTGTTATGTTTTTGTCTACCCATTCTTTGTTCAGATTGACATAGAATTGGCTATGAAGCGGTTTAGACTTCAGTTTAGCTACCTTTTCTTCATAGAGCGCCTTTTTAAATTTGTGTTTACTTTCTCCAGCTCTTGGATTTTCGGTTTGTTCAATATGATAGCTATAACATAGATTTACTCCGATCTTATTTAGGGAGTACTTAGGCTATGCTTGTTCATGTTCCATTAGTAGATTCATAAACTTATCTTTTTATCCTAATGTACTCATAAAGGGCCATTACTCTTTTGTATGCCGATTCCAGTTCAATCAGTCCTCGTCCACCATTACATCGAGGGATATATATTCGGTCTTTATTATTTATTTATTATTTAAAAAAATATAGCCTGGAGAAAGACGGACGGAAAGACCTCTATTCGATAGTCGTTTTCCGAACATGAAGCCAAACACCTATTTAGATTTAATAATATGTATTGTAAATATATATAATGTTCGGAAATTAAGATTATTTCAGGATCACAAAGAGAAGATTCAATTCATGTTTCTACTAACACAATCACATCATAATTAAACAGCTAATATTCAAAATAAAATCTGAAAGCTGACCGTCAACATTCTGGAAATCTATTTTTAGTTGTTTTTTTTTTTTAATTTCATATGAAGATACTATTCGAGGATGCCCGTTGCTATATATAATGGTGATATTTGTTTCTCCGCATATATTCCTAATATTATCCAGTTATTAGATAATTCCGTTGTATTTGTGTCATATGATCTTTAAATTATAATTAACTTCCATTAGGGAAATTCTTGATCACTGAAGCTTATATTTTATTGCATCTTTTATGATTAAAACTGTTTCTTGTTTAACTAAAATATATTATATAATATATATTTATAATAAAATAATCGTAAAAAGGAAGAATTGTAGTAATTTGCGAATATTTTATTGCTTTATATATATAAAGTAATATATATATTCTTCTTCAGCCATTCATTTGTATTTTAATATTTTTCTTATTGTTATAGAAAATAATCCTGACTGATACATAAATATCGAATAATTTCTGAAACTTATTTCATTTAATATCATATAATAGCATATTCGCTAAATAATACATTTTTTGTAATATATTATGTAAATAGGTGTTTTCTTAAATAAATAATTATTATATACACAAACCCCCTTATTTATGAATTTACAGAAATATTATTCATAATAAATGAAAGAAGACGCAAGAGCCATCTTTCGACTAATTTCATGTGGCATCGTAAACATTTTATTACAGAAATATATTTATATATTAATTCTATATATAACGTACAATTCACAAATTTGTTATGAACCAAAGGTTTTTCGAGCAATAATTATTATTTTCATTAAGAATTTTTATTAACATAAGTCAATCGCATTTATTTTTTTAATATTCCCAAACTCATTGTTATTAAAATTTCTTCTCTGCAATCAACCATTTCCACTGATATTTTAATTTATGGAGGCTTTTAAAACTTCCAAACGCATGATTAAAAAAAAACGTGCTCATATGACTATATTGGATTATCTTCCCATCCTCCTCGCTTTTTTCCTTCCCTACGCATTAATATTTTCCCCTTCGTCATCCTTTCCTCCCCTAGTCTTCCCATCCTTAAACTTCCCATCCCACTTTTTTCTGACACATTATTTTTCCCCTCTGCAAACCCTTCCTCTCTTTCAACTCTTTTTCGCTTCTACTGCTTCCTTCTCATCCCACCCAGGAAAATGAAACAAAGAGGACGCGAATTATTATTTCATATATTGTTAAATAATTAAATTTTGTATATGCGTTTCCTGTTTAGTTTCTTTTATTGGATGGGATGGGAAGGGAAAGGTGGAAGTGTAAATGAGTGGAGTATGAGAAAGGGTTACAGTTTTTTTGTTGGTTGTTATTTATTTTTAATCCATACAAATTATAATTATTTTTTTTTCAAAATATCTTTATTTTACCAGAATCTCTCTCATGAGATTAAATAATTCACAATATTAATTATAAGTATTAACAAAATATTACAAATCTGATATTTATTTTATAAATAATTATAAATCTACCAACAATACAAAATAGTAACACATAGAGCAGAAGGTCGATAGCCTAGGACAGATAAACCTTTATTTAATGTATATACTCAATATTTATAAAAATGTAATTGTCTGAATAAAGATATTTGATATAGTAACATATATTAAATTGAATAATATAATTGGAAAGATGGCGCAAAGCATAATATTCTGTATAATTTCGTCAGATATCCAAACGCATATAGGTAGTTCATATTACAGCAATAAATATGAATACACTATTAAAAATCTACCAATTACATAAAATATCTTTAAATTCTCGACTATTTGCAGGTTAGTCGACAAATTAAAGTTTAAAATAAAATAAAACAGATGTGATTCACGCTTTTCGGTTTAAATCCCGGTCATACCATATATATCTCTCGAATTAGAATTATTTAAAGAAGTAATTGTGTCTATGACTACAATTTCTCTTACCTCTTTAAATGAGAAGTATGCATTGTAGGTTCTGCGTGAATACATAAGTGCCAGATCAACTGACTCAGACCCTTAGTTGTCAAACAATTTTTACGTACCGATTTTACCTGGATCTCAGATGAAAATAATCGCGCTCGTTGAAGATTTTTTCCCTTTTCTCCACTGGATGTTGCTTCGCCATTACTTCATCGGTGCCTTCATTCGTTTTTTTTTTATTTTGTTTAATTATTTTTAAATTTTAATATTTTTTGAATAATTTTTAATAGATTATTCATATTTATTATTATAATATGAACTACCAATGTTTAAATATTGCAAACATTAATTACACTATTTTAACTTTATTTATAGTTTCTTATAATTACAAATAATATTAAAAAATGTTTTATTTAATCATACAAGATGTTTGATGAACTAGAAGCTTTAATAATCAATAATTTTTCTGATGGAAAATTAAGAATAATTAACAGATGATTTGAAGTAGAGAACGGACAAAGTCAATCTTTTCGATCTTTTTTGTTACTACAAAATTAAGTATATGATAATTTTATTAATGCAACATATACTATTATTATCAGTAACTATTCAGTATTTATTTAAAAACATCAATTTATTTTTACTTATTGACTTTACTTATTTAATATTGCCTATTTAGAAATATTCGATTACTAAAATTACTCGTTTTTGCCCAATACTAATTTGAATTATATTAATCTTCTATAAAATCGGACAAAAAATATTTGCAGTGGATTTTTGTTGGACGTACAGAAAGTGTAAAAGTGAAGCTTAATTAGACGAAGATAAAACCACAATTGAAACATTTAGTTAAGTTAATTTCCATACCAATAGAATAGTTATTTAAATAAATTAAATAAAAATGATTTGAAAATAATTACTTAGATATTTAGCTCTGTGACATTTTGACTTACGTTGCGTAAATACTTTAGACAAATGCACATTAAAGCAACTACGTCTCGGGCAAATACCCTTCGGGAAAAAAATGCATGCTGCAATATTTTATTGATATGCAACAACAGATGTACGTTATGTAACTCAATGTCTTTCGGGGCATTTCCCCGAGAAGTAGTTGTTTTAATGTTCATTTGTCTAAAGTAATTTCGTAACGTAAGTCAAAATGTCACAGAGCTAAATGAATTAATTAAATAAAATACTTTAAAATAAGAATAAAATACTTTAAACTTCGTGTGTATAACACAACATTGTATTTATTGTGACTATAGTTTCAACAATTTACTTATCAAACTTTTTTTTTAGTTTTATAATGACAAGTGTAAATTGTAATAAATTTATTAATCATTTTTATTTTTGTTTAATTTATAATTTGAATATTATTTAAATCAATCTTAATTTCATTTATACACTTCGAAACAAGTTATCCGATCAACACAAGTCAATCTCATATATATATATATATATATATATATATATATATATATATAAATTAATATAGAACAATAAACCGAAATGGCGAAGTTTAAAAAATCAATCAATTTATTTCACTTACATCAATCCCTGCCGCATTAAAAAACCCCGTTTCCCCCATTCCACCGCCACTCTCTCACGCCCACGCTTTGTTATTCCCCATTTGTTTAGCTAATGGGGAAATGTTTCCTGATTTTTCATGTTGCTAAATGTAACGGTCACGCATTGTTCTCGCCCTGTACATGTAGGTACGTTTTTTCATTTTTGCTAACCAATTGATTTTATTCGCAAAAATGTGTAATTATTTAAAGTTGACGTGGACCGGGGAGATAAATTGTGTCAATCATAAAATACAAACGGAGTTGTACATTTTTTTCTGGATCCCTTTTTCATGAATATGTATGTAGATTTTTGCACGCGTGTGTGTGTGAGGGATGGTTTAATTGATTTTTCTCTTATATGTGAATGTGTAAATATGTAATGTAATTTATATATCGCTATCATTAATCTTCAATGACAAGATGAATAAATAAAAAATTAAAATAGAAAACTGGTTGACAATGACAATATTATTTAAACCATAGCCACTAAAATAAATATTAAAGTTATCTAAACTATCAAAATCAGTGTTTATACTTACATCTAAATAATGTATAACGAAGTAAAAGTCTAATCTATCAATAATTTTAATGCATACAAACGCATAATACAGAGATTATTTTTTTACGTGAGTAATGTAAGTATATGTGTAATGTTATCATAAATAAGCTTGGAGAATTTTTATACCAGCGACGGTGTTAGTTATCTGCATTCAGGATTCTAGTTCAGTATCGAGCAGCGTATTGTATAAGATGATACAGTGTGTCAACCAAAACATATCCTAGTTGGTATCGAGCTCGATATTGAGCAGCCGATTCCTGTCATATTCGCACTATACCAGGTACCGCGAGGGTATCAAGAACCGTTTTATCTTCATTAGAACGTGTGTACATCTTTTTCTATTATTTAATTATGATTTTTTAAATTCAGGTTTCCTATTTAAATAAATATTAAATTATTTCTGGCTCTAAAGCAACGTGAATTTGTGAAATTCGCGAGAATTAAATAGTTACAATTAAGTAATAATAGTGTAAAAACTTCCTCTTCATAAGATTTTTTTATCAATTACTTATTTTAAAAGTAAAATATATAAAATTTGTGTGTATTGTTTTTTTTTTTTTCTGGGCGATCGACACATATTTCAGAATTATGGACCTCTCGTGAGGATATTTCACTATACTTTCTTTAATAACTAGGAGCAGTAAGTGTCGAAGCCCTATTTACACTATATAAAGTCACTAAATCCATCAAACTTAATAACAAGAAAAAAGGCGTTATTCCAATTTTTGTGTTCAGTAGAACCCTATACCCTGTCGGGTTTTTAACTAAATAATTTAATATTGTACACTGTTGCGTTAGTTTTTAGATTTATGTATCTACTAATTTGACAATTTTTTCATGTATAATGATATTATACATTTTCACATATGTGTATATGTAATGGATGTACATAGAAAAATAAAAGGAATTTATTTATTTATTTTATTTACTAGAAAAATCACTACATACTTTTGGCGGTAATTTGAAATAATTTCTGATCTCTTTACTCCGTGGTCAAAACATGAAAGTATGGCTGATCGTCCTCCAAGCTGTTTATTCTTATATTATATATAGGTATGGTATATAGTGGAATTTACAACTCCTTAATTAATAATAATTGAAACATTTTATTATTTAGTGCATATTCTTATATTATTTAACATCACATCTAATGCACCGACAATGTTTGATACTATAACAGTAATTTTCTTACGTGGATCATCTTTCATCATTTGTCTATACAGTGGAACCTCGATTATCCGGTCTAATGATAATTGAAGAAACATATAATAAAGCTTAAATGTTTATCATGAACGCCAATGTAGAACTATATAAATTGAAAAACAAGTTAGAATTGTATTTATTAGTTGAAAAAAAAAATCTGTTATTTGAATCTGTTTCTTCTTATTATAAAGTTTAATACATACATTAGAACGAATTTTTCGCAAGTTCAGGATATATATTTGATCTGTATCAGTTTGTTTATCTAAGAAATTCAATAGGCCGTCTACTTATGGGAGTGCAGCTTCAGGTGGATATTTTTTTTTCTGGCGTAGACACGTTTTCTTCTTGATCCTCTTCCTTGGTGATATCAGACGGTGTAGTTTCAGAGATTGATTCAGTTTCAGTTGTTAGCGAAACGTTTCAATCAAACTCTAACTGACCACGGCCACGAACAATAGAGAACAATGAAACTAATCTTTAAAAATGAAAAAAATCGAAGGTGGCGGTATTCCAGTAACCGAAATAATAGTGTTTTAAGAAAGTTTGTAGTATCAGAATTGATTGTGCTATAAATACATTTCTCTTAGAGAATTGCAACAATAATAAAGATACATATACAGGGTGAGTTTTTTTCGATATTTTCTATGGGGATCTCGAAAACTATGGCATATGCTATATCGGATTAAAGGGAAAAAAATAGCCCTTTTAATAAAGTCATAGCCAACTATTGTTTCCATTTAAAAAAAGGTAAGTTTGTGTCATATCTCCCAAAATATGGGCGATTTTTTTTGATTTTTTGTTATTAATCTGTGTAAAATTTTCTACAACTTTGTCCTTTACAGTTTTTTTCTATCTATGATAATAATAGAGATATATTGATTTCAAAATTTTGACACATTTTACTTTTTTCAAAATATCTAGTTACCCTTGACTTTTTCAAATATTTTGAAAGTGTCATTTTATTCGTCTTATAAAACTACACTTCTTTCCGCATTTAACCGTTTTTCTATCTCTTATAGTTTCCGAGATCCCCATAGAGAACATCGAAAAAAACTCACCCTGTATAAAATATGGTAAAAAGTTTATTGACTTTTGATTCCATATTCTATCAATTTCGATTGCTTATGGACAATAATTAGCAATCTATTATTAACTCTACTTCTTCTTTATGTCTTTATGTCGTCCTGTCACAAAACTCTCTGTGCATTTACTATATTTGAATATGATGGAATAACAATAACTTTAATATAATAAATGAAATATGGTGTTTGCGTTGTCTTTCATTTATTTTGATTAATATCAGGTATATAACCACAATACAAGATCTGTTCAGCCGCCTTCATCAAGTCCTTGTACATGAAACACACTGGTCTCATGAGCTTCGAAAAACCGAAATACGCTAGATCAGCGGTTTCCAACCTTTTGAAAAATTGTACCTTCCAAAATAAACTGCTAAAAATTCGGTACCCCTTTCCATTTTTAGAGGTAAGCGAAAAAAGTTTTAGTACGTTTAGACAAAAAAAAAAAACAAAATTAAACAATCTGATAAAACATAGTTTTATTATAATCATATTTTATAATACAAAAAAATAGGGGAGAAGTATCCATTAACATGTATTATTAATAACTAATACTCCTACTAATGTGATGGTTGGGCTTGTTTTGTTAAAATAATCTTTGATATATCTGGATTTAATTTCAATCGTCAGGCTTAAAACAATTACCTTCTGTACTTATTTTTAATATACAACATGGCGGAAAACCCAGTTTCACAGAAAGATGATGTGTTAAAGGGCATTAAAAATGTTAATGCTTTGTCTGAAATAATTTCATATTCAGCTCTTCTGTTTAACTAAAAATTACACAAACTGTCTTTTTTTAATTTATTTTTAGACTTCCGTCATATGAAATTTCAATTAATTAGTCTCTTTCTTCCTCTGAAAATTGATCCACCACGATTTCCGAATCGGATGAAAACGAATCTCGTATTCAGCTTTCGCTATCTACCTTTTCAGGAAAGTATGATCGAAAATTCTCAACAAAACCCGCGCAATGGTTTTCAATATCTTTGATCAGTATTTTATTCATTCATAGTTCATTTTTGGAAAGTCTTCTAATGCAGATAATGCCGTAAACTTGTTTTTTCTTATATACTTGATTATAAATTCCAGTTTAATGATAGCTGCTTTAATTTAGACAGATATAGTAAAAGGTGTTACATTTTCGGATTGTAAACTGGAATTCAAAAGCGTCCAAAAATATCAGCAACTAGAGTTCATTACTAAACCAATGAGATTGTTCCACTTTGTATTCTGATAGGAAGATCTGCACATCTGACCTAAGCTCAAAAAGTGGAGTTAGAACTTTTCCTCTCAACAACCATCTAACTTCTGAATGTAGAAGAAGCTTATTGTGGTCGCTACCCATTTCATTGCATAAAATAGTAAAAAGTCTTCAATTAAGAGCTCTGGATTTAATAAAGTTATCTATCTTTAATAATTGATCCAACACAGTCTTTAATTCCACAGGCAATGATTTTGTGGCAAGCGCTTCATGATATATACTACAATGTGTAAACTTTATGCTTAGAGCAACTTCTTTAGTTTAAGCACAAACGCCTCCATAACAACCTACCATTGGGCGTGCTCCATCAGAACATACGCTCACGCAGTTTTTTCAATTGATATTATTTTAGGTCATGAATTTATTAAGTTTTTTGAAAATTTCATTTGCAGTGGTATTATTTGAAAGCGGTTCGCAGAATAAATATTCTTCATGTACATCTTGTTCTTTTTCAAATCTTATATAAGCCATCAACTGCACAAACTAGATTGAATCCGTACCCATTATATGGGAATAAAGTTATTCAATGCTCTACCCGAATTTCTCAGGAGAAATGTTAACTCACCAAAAATATTTAAAACAAAGTTATATATCATTTATTTTATATTTATTATCATTTAATACAATTAGAACCATATAGTTTAAAGGAATTCTTAAAATGAACAAGATAGCCGAAAGCATCTGTGTTGCATCTGTATTTATGTATATATGTACAATAGTAAAATGCATATCTGTGTATATAGATAAATAGAGATATTATATTATATTATGTTAGTAATTAAGTAGTCTGTAAGTTAGAATAGGTACTGATACAATTTCACTTTCTACATTATTGTAATGACACTCTGAAATAAAGTTTATTATTATTATTATATGAATTGCAAACAATCGGCTTTCCTTTATATTCTAAATTACTTTTTCTTTTACCTGAGATGTCATTTCACCAATTCTTCGAGAAACAGTGTTGTTTGATAGAGAAACAACATCCAGATTTGTTGCTGCTGCTTGGCCAAGAATTGATGTTACTAAATCTTTTTTTATCACATTAGTGATAGAATATGCTTCTTGTGTTTGGTCCACGAATAAAATATTGTCAATATCATTCAAAAATGGGGTTAGTAGGGTTGACTATTGTCGCAGTTATATGTTGGCCTAGCTTCAATGGAATTCATTGCGTGAAAGGCGGGTATATGTTGATCTGTGTGTACTGTACAAAATAGTACATAGTTTGATAAATTGGGTTTGTTAAAATTTAATATTCCATCTAAAACAAGACATATCAAAATATTTCATGAAGATTTTTATTGTACAAACTATACCCGATACTACTCGATTAATCGAATGTTAAAAACATGTAACTTGATTTGTTCTTCGCCTAATTTTATCTTTCATGATTCATCAATTCACAAATTTAAGTACAATTTAAAATTAATTGATTTGTCGGTCGTTATTTCTGATATTTCATAAGCTTATATTCTATATCGAAAATGTATACAATTCTAAAGATCTACATCTTTAGAATTGTATACTTTTTCTTTTGTTTTTGTTCATCAATGTTTACGAATTATTATGGAGTTGTAAAATTAATTACTATAATTAATAATAACATATTTACTTTAATTTTTTGTTATGAATTTTGTAAAATAGCATTGCCGAAAAATAAATAAATAATTATATTTGCCCTTAAAAAAATCTATTGATGCTTAAAGTTTCACCAATAGTGTGACGTTTATCAGTTTGGGAAATTCTCAGACTAACTAAATATGATGTTTTAAGTGCTTGTTTGTTAGTTGTAGTAAAAGATTGAACTAACGTTTTGATATTTTTCAACTCACTTCGCTGTCTTTTAAAACAATCAATAGACTTGTCTTCTCAATGCTTGTGTTTTTTGTATAAATGAAGGTTTCATTAAGTTATTCGAAAATGTTTTTAATATCACACAACACAGTGTGGTTTTGGCTCATTTTTCTCTCCACATTAAGTAAAACCATACACCAAATACTGGTCGTTGTATTTTCTTTTTTTTTATGTTTTAATTTTTCAGAATCTTCTTGAGGGTGCGGCTTCGTACTGCTGCTACTAGGAATATCGGAGTTAACTGTTGGTTTCATCTAAGAATTTATTAATCATTTTTCCATTATTATAAATTAGGACGGACTAAAAATGAATATGACGTTATAATAGTTACTTATTTATCAATGGCAAAGCGTGGTTTTTAGTTTAATGAAACGTTCAGTCACCATTCATCTAGCGTATGGATAACTAGTGATGGCCATTTCGGTTTTTCGAACCTCATCAGACTAGTGTGTTCCATGTGCAATGCCTTGATGAAGGCGACTGAACTGAAATTGTACTGGAGTTATATACCCGATATTAATCATAATTAATTAAAGACGACGCAAGCGCCATCTTTTGCCTAATTTCAAGTGGCATCGTCAACGATTTGGGTCTACAAGGTAGACGACCGGTCGTCTACCTTGTAGTCCAGTACAATTTCAGTTCAGTCGCCTTCATCAAGGCATTGCACATGGAACACACTAGTCTGATGAGGTTCGAAAAACCGAAATGGCCATCACTAGTTATCCATACGCTAGATGAATGGTGACTGAACGTTTCATTAAATGTGAATTTCGTTTCCTTGTTTGCTTAAACAGGACAAGTTCGCCTTCCTTTAGTGGACGAAACAATGATTCTCGGTCGTCTACCTTGTAGACCCAAATCGTTGACGATGCCACTTGAAATTAGGCAAAAGATGGCGCTTGCGTCGTCTTTAATTAATTGTGGTTTTTAGTATTAGATATGCACTTTCTTCAAAGCTTGTTTTGGTCGAATTTTAGGACTGTTGGATAAAATTATAGGCGTATGTATTTATTTTATGTAATTTTTAGTTATTTGCATGTTAGATAATTTCAAGTGTTTTTTTTTTCAGTCATTATTATCACCACATTTCTAGAAGAAAATGAATTGTCTACATCAGAGATGGTGAACCTTTACGTACCGACGAACGTAATGTCTTCTCTGCATATTATTTTCATAGGTTATTCGGTAAGCTGCGTCTGGAATTTTTATTCCATAATATAATAGTTCAAAGACGCCGATTTCGGGTGACCTTACTGCTTTAAAATACTGTGTTGCCGTGATTTAGTTTTCTATTGTACCCCCTGCAACAACGTAATGTACCACATATACCCTATGCGCTAGATGAATGGTGGTTGAACATTTTATATATATAAAAAAAATAATGTAGGTTATTATTTATTGTGTTTTATTAACCAAAATTAAATCCTATCTATTGTGATTAGTTATTTTGTCCTGATGTATTGTGACGACCCAGCATAATTAATAATTTTGATTTAATAAAAAATCACTCTTATTATCCGATCTCTATATGAATTTTAATTAATAATTAAATAAATTAAATAAAAAGAATTTGAAAATAATTAATTATTAAATTATTTTCTCTTTTGCTTAATGTGTAGTGACATAATGACTTATATTACATAAGTATTTTTTGATATAAAGAAAACATTTAACTTATACCACTTTTATTTTACTTTTGTGACTAGTTTCAATTACATGGTATCATTATCAAACTAAGTACTTAAAAAACGGGTTGTGCAGGTATATATATTATATCTAAAGTGCTTCGACGAGGGGAGTGTACATCACGAATGTACCACGAAGTGAACGCCTCCAAGATCCAAGAATTAAGTTTTTTGTTTTGTTTTTGCATTAAATATTTTCGATTCAAAAATTGTTGTATTATACAATTGTTATTGTTATGCAACAGCAAATGTCTATAATTAGACTTATGTAACATAAGTCATTATGTCACAGTAGCAAAAGAGAAAATAATTTATTAATTAATTATTTTCAAATTATTTTTATTTATTTTTTTATTCTGTTATGAAATCATAATAAATAATGCATTTACTATAAAAATAAGACTTCGTTTTAAAACAAGTGTAATCATCAACTGAATAATTTGAACGTAAATTGCCTTCATGCACTACAATAAAGATTTATTTAAATAATTGATCGAGTAAAAGTCGAGCACACATTGTTTTCGTTATTCATCGCCGGGGAGAAAACGATGGGCGTCTCTGATAGACTGAGTGTGTATTTTAATCAAAAAACAAAGAGCTAGAAGACAATTTTAATCTTGTATCTACAATAAGAATTTATAATAAAAGTGAGTTGTTGAAGAGTAAGATTAACAATTGCAGAGTCTGAATAAAAGAGGGAACGGGCAAATATAAGACAAGTGGATAATTTCTTTGGCAAATGCCTGCATCCATTTAATAAAACATTGAGAGAGCCGCGTTAAGGCCTTTCCACTTTCCTTTCGGAAATGTTCCCGTTTATACATAAAATAAAATATACGGATTTTGTGAATACAAGATGTCTGATTTTTTATTGTATATTGTGGTCTATTTTGGTGGTGCCACATATGGAAAACTTTTTTATTTTAAGAGATATTGAAAAACCGTTTCGCGATCCTAGGCCAATTTTTAATGATAAAAACAATGGCGAAAATTGATCTATCTTTAACCGTTTCCGGGTTATAACCGGAAGTTGACGAAGTGTCATTTTTCGAGGGTGCCTGTAACTCCCTTATTAAAATATAATAAAAACTTTCTCAAAGCAATTTTATGCTGACTTCGAATATGTTATCACATTTTATTTATCAAATAACGTTTTTTTCAATATCTCTTAAAATAAAAAAGTTTTCCATATGTGACACCACCAGAATGGACCACCTTTACAGTATGTATTAGCTAAATTATTAAAGATACAAAAATAACTTATAATATAAAAATTAGTATAATATTTACAGAATTAATAAAAACACTTGTTTTGTTTCACAAAATATTTTAAAAAACCAAGTGATTTTATTAATTTCATAAATATTATTTTAATAATGTTTCACCAAACGATAAATGAGAAAATAATTCGAGAAATATAAAAATTATTATATAGAACATCCTACAATCACCATTCATCAATTCATTTGCGCAAATCATCAGGACAGTTAGCTAGCTAGCATAGATTTTTCTTTATCTTCATCATAAATTCACGACCTCAAAGACCTCTGGTTGATAGCCCAGACAGACTAACACCTACATGTATTGTTATTATTTATATTGTTATATTGTTAAAATTATCTATATAGTCTGAATAAAGATATATATATATTATATAGAATATATTTCTTTTAAAATTTTTAAATAATTTTCTAATAATCCCTACACATATATAGCACAATTAGCAATGAATGCATTTATCGAATTACGAATTACCGAAAGTTGAATAACAAATGCTTTACCGAACGTTCGGAATGTATGCATTATACGTGGAAACGCGGTGAAATTAATTGGATTTATTTATAAATTCAATTCCGCATCCTTATTATTATTATATAACGCCCGATATTCGGGATAATAGGAAAACAGGCGATTCCGATAATTTATGCGCCTATCTTATCAGGTATTATAAATATAAATAGAGGGAGCGGGGAGGGCTTAAAATATCATAAATCACCAATTATTAATTTGTAAATATGTAATTGATCGGACGCACTATCGCTATCAATAACGCCCCGGACGATTTCTAGTTATTTATTACCTTCTATTATTTATAATTACGTTTCGTGTTGTTGTTGTTGTTGTGGTAGTTATTCTGTGCAGAATTTATAATAAGTTGGGATTGTTAAAGTGTTAAAGTAATATGATACTTAAAAAATGTACGATTTCCGGCGGGATTTCCTGCAAGTGAGTGTTTAATTTTATTCGTTAATTATTTATAATCTTTCACCGGGTGTTTTAAAGTGTGATGGTTTAGATTTAATTTTTGTATTTAGACTCGGTTGAGGAGCGCAGAAATTGTAATTACATCTTTCAGTAACGTATTTTTTTTTAAATTAACATTATAATGTCACAGTAGCTAAAGGGAAAATAATTTATTAATGAATTAAGTATTTTCAAATTATTTTTATTTAAATAACTGTGATCAAATGAATAAATCTTTTTTTTTTCTATTTTTGAAATTATGTTCATCAGTTGCATCGAAACATTTTTCAATATAATACAGTTCTATCATTCATTGGTATAGCCGGGATTAGCCAGATTTAATTTTTTCAGAGACGAGGGAGACCTGGGTTATTGATCAAAAATTAACGAAAATGAATAACATGCAATTTCTTTCATACGTAAACCAAATAATATTTCTCACATTGTTTATATGCATTTCAGCTTTCAAAGAAGTGGGGTTTATAAGAAAACCAGATCAAAGTTACACAGAAACGAAGGAGGAAAGTCCCAAATAACTAAAATGAGATAACTGAACCCTCCATCCGCGGCGGTAGGTATCAAAGACCAGACCAAATGAACTGGAGGTTGGCCAAATAGATAACAAGTCGAATTATATGGGCCTTTTTAGTATGAATGGTATTTTCCTAATTCCACTCCACAAGAGCATAAAGAGCATAGAGGAAATAATTCTGCACTTATCTAAAATATTCAAAGCCTGCTTGGCATGGAGTTATGTACTGAGCGACAGAGTTATCTACCTGCCCAAGGAAGGCAGGATGATAAACTTAACACCGAAACCTTATAAACCCACCATTCTGATATTATTCCTGCTAAAAACAACTCAGACTAGTTGATATGTATTTACGAGACGAGATATTATAGAATGATCATCTCAATCCTCGTCAATATGCGTACCAACATGGTAGGTCCACAAATTCAGCGTAAAACAATTTAAACAGGCTTATCTCAAAGTCAATGGAGGGCAAAGAGATAATCACATTCTTGGACATAGAACAATGTGACTACAAACACACTCATTGAGGCACAAGCCAAAAAACAGGCGTCCGCCAAGCAGAGCCAGCCTGAAGAATAGGATAATCACATCCACTGTAGGAGGCACACCATTAAGGCTAAAGCAAGGAGAGGAATCCGCAAGGGTGCGTTTTATCTCCATTGCTTTGGGTTACTCTTAAGGACGACCTATTAATGAAATTGGCAAACGCCTATGCTTAGGGTATGCGGACAACCTTTCAATAATAGACAAAGGCCGGATTCAAGGATTATTTCTCAGCAACACAAAGGGCTCTATATAGTAGACAATTTTCGAGAAGACACAGATTGTCACTTTCACAAAAAGAACAGCGCTCGAAATCCTTTAACCACCGATATTGGGTAATATACTTTAACATTGGTTAAAGAACGAAATACCTTAAAGCAGTCTTCTATAGGGTCATTTTTTTACTTAATTCCGAGTATGTACTGCGCTAGAGTTAAGAATTTCGTTGCCCTATTTTTTATGATATTAATTCGGCTAGAAGTTTTACGGATTTTCAATTAATGGTACATAATAAATATATTTTCAAGCCTTGATAAACTAAACTATGTCTTAAAATATCCATTGTAAGTTTCGATATATCTACTCTAAGCTTACTAATTTTAAGACCATAACAAGTATTTAGTCTTAGTTATCATGAAATTTTAAATCGTTTTTTAATTCTTTTGTAAATATTGAACCACAATTTTATAATCCTTTGATTTGATCAAGTCTGTACGACGCAAATGTTTAATATAATTAATGGTTTTAATATTTACACATTGATAGTTCATATTGTATGAAATAAATATGAATAGATTATTAAAAATCAATCAATAAAACATTTTTTAGCCCATTTTCAAGAGAATTCTCTTGAAAATGGGCATTCTTCTACAGCCACTAAACAAAGCTTCGATGGGATCATTTTTAGCTTAATTCCGAGTTTGTAGGGCGCAAGAGTTGCCACATTTTATTTTTTTATATTAATTGAAAGTGCTAGAAGTTTTACGGATTTCTAATTAATGGTACATAATGAACATATCTTCAAGTTTTCAAGGCATGAAGATATGTTCATTATGTACCAAACTAAATTTCTTATCTATGTACGCCTCTGATTTCATATCTCTTCCAACTAATGTCGGAATTCAACACTTGCTTAAGAAATACAAATCTGTTATGAACAGAATGAATTAGCTAATTCAGCCCGTTGTAGTAAAGTTTGGGTTTACACACTCTTTAGGTGGACTTTCAATTGATCTGAGAAGAGTGCCATTAACACCACTAAGGTATCTGTTGTCCCCTGTGTTGCTTCACAAACTCTATAAACACTGCATAAGCAGTGGGGAAAATAAAAAAATCCGTGCATGTTTTCCATTTCGTGTTTAGCTTTTGTTAGATATGTTCAAACTTTACTTTTCTTATTTTAATACGAAAAAAGTGTTTAATCAACAACACAGGAAGCATATTGGCGGAAATTTTTTCTCAACAGTTTTGATGACCAGATATTCAGGCAAACGTGCTTATACTTGCTTTGAAGAGCTAATTTACCTGTGTTAGCATCCTGTATATGGTGTTGTGCAGGTTGGGCTAGCTCCATAGGAAATCTGTCCGCCAAAATCTGTTTCGCTCTGACTTCATCGTTTCCGAAGCCCAGATGGCGCTAGTTTTAAACGTTGACGCACATTTGCTTTTATATCAAGTTGTTTTTTTGGTGAATGTGTTTGATATTCTGTCAAAGTTATTTTGTGAAATAATTTATGTGTTTTTATTACTACGAGAGTTCTTGTATAATTCGTGGCCATGACAATATTAATTTCTAAGCTTGGGGGAAACAGTCCTCGGCGTTTTTCGGTCATCAAGTAGACAAATAAATCTATATCAGTAAAATGTAATGTTAATTTTTAAGGAATACTATAATGTAAGAATGTACTCAATTAATTTAAAATTTGTCCATTATGATAATATACATTTCAATGTATTTGTTATACACTATTTTATTTAATTTTATCGTTATACATAGATAGTGTGTGGATTAATTTTATAACTATCACAACAATCTGACAATTGTAAATATTTCCTATGAAAATAATTAATTTTCAACAGAATTATCATCTATGTGGGAATTTTCTTACTATAAATAAAACCTCACGGTAATGAAAGCATCTCTGACGAGATTAATCATAACGGAGGAACAGATTGAATTATTTTCCAATTGTACAGTGCCACCTGAAATGCGGAAACGTTGTTGAGTGAAAGAGAAATAGTTTCGTTTGAGAGAGAAAGAGCTACTTTTAGCGTTCAAAAAAATTCACAGAGCTGGCTGTCTGTTATAGTCTGTGGTGTTGTGGCATACCTAAATTAAATAAGTGTCTCCATGTTTAAAATTTAAAATATCACATTGCCTTCCTTCAGTTGTATATCACCCATCACATCGATATTATTATTTCCTATTCCCTTGGGGATATTATCGTTGTCTTCTCTGTTGATGGGATGTTTCAAGTCAGCCAAGTGTGTTCTTTGTTTTAACATAGGAATTTTCGAAATGTGTTGTAGGTTTTCAGTAAAATTACTTTCTATATATTAGTATGATACTAAATGTTTATGTTATTATTTGCTCTAAATTCTTTGTAAGTGGAGAATATTATGTCTTAATATGTGTATGTGATCTTGTTTTCATATAATTTTCTACTCGTATAACGAATTCTATGATGTATATACCGGTTTTGTCTATGTGAATCGTTATATTCTACTGCATTTAAGCAATAGTAGGTGGATACCTAGAAGGAAGATAACAAGTCTCCGTACTCGTGTCTTGAATTAAAACAGACAGATGGTAATACTGTTATGTACTTGCTTGTCAAAGCAATAACAAATTTTTATTAAATGAAAATCAATCACAATTTCAAATGGATACATTAATTTTTGCTTTCCTTATATGAAATATAAGGAGAAAGTAATGTGATCGTCAAAAAGGAACCTAAGTAAGAGCTTTAGTTTAAAAGTCACAAAAAAGTATCACTCTACTCTTAACGTTTTTTTTGGGTTTAATATTTATTTTTATAAATTTTATAAAAAAACAAAAAGTTGTGAGATTACAAATGTAGACAATTTTAAGTAAAATTGTTACACTTAAACTCTAATTCATAAGTATTTTGTTCAATTAAATGGGAAAGAGTATTGTTAAATTGTGTTATGGAGTTAGGATTAATGTCAGTGTTGGATGCTATAAATGTCTAGCGAATTATTTTCTATATCGCAGTTTTTGAAATCATAGATGATGGTAGGAGGGAGCTGGGGAACAGGCTGTTTGGATTTTATTTTAAAAGTTATGTATACATGATCAAAACAGAGATCAGGAATAAGGATTACATCGTATATAAGAAATTGGATATTAGAGTTTGTAGGGTGTGGTGGATTGATGTTGGTTCATTATAAACATTAAGGGAGTATGGATGCGGACAGAACTGGAATCAGAAAGGAAAAGGCGTAAAATCATCTGAAAATCAGGAACAAATGCAACATGTTTTCAATGGTGTCAAAAGAGTAAATTATATTTTAATACAGAGAAATGTAGTTCTATCTTGTTCTACCGTCGTACCAAATTAACATTTGAATACAAGTTATGTGATCAGATGCTGGTTAATGTTCATGACATAAAGGATTTGGGAGTTATTTTTAATTACAAACTTAACTTTTCAAACGACATAAAATGTATAACAAACAAAGCAATGTGGTGCCTCGGCTTTGTGCGATGGTATTCCAAAGACTTTAGTGTAGGTATTTTTTATAATCTATATACGTGTCTAGAGTATGTGTCTTGTGTTTAGTCACCATACACACGCACTTTATGCTATGAATTAGAAATAGTCCAAGCCAGATGTTTGATGCTTGCATCCTTTAGGCTTGGAAATAGTAGTCAACATTTTAGTCGTAGTGGGGTGCTAAAGTCATTGGGTTTAAGGTCGTGGAGGACAAGAGAATTATTAATGACATTTTTTTGTTTAAATTAATAAATGGGCAAATTGATTTTCCATTTTTCGAGATTTAAAATATATTTACTTAGAATTGATTTGTCTGATATCATTGATAAATTGTATTATTGACGTTTCTTGTTTTATGTGATTCTAAAGAATTTTAATCTATTTATTATCATTTAACGGCGCCATTTTTTTGTTTTCTTGTTATTAATTATTTGTTTATTTTTCTACAATCCACATCACATAAATATTATTAATTATATTGTCGATTTGTAAAAAGGTAAATCCGTTAAATAAATAAATAGGAGCATTTGGGGTGAATATAAACTAGGAATAGGATTTGAAAGGATTGAAGGGTAAAGTATAGGTTTTAATTGAGGGGATGATTGATAATTGGTGCAATATTTAGTATTACTAGCTATTTTTGAAAATCTTGTCGCAAACTGTTTTTTTTTCTTTTTATTTATAATCATATATTTTTAAGATATCAACGATCATTTGACATTTTTTGTGTTTATAAAAATACGTTAGTCATTGGAAAATACAAAAAAAAATCGTTGACTTATTTTTATTTTAAAATCATTTTAACTCACTTTAATTGCACAATTATGATTACAAACTCAATCTTTTTGTTTCCTATGATGAAACTGGTAATATTTTTCTTATTAATACAAATAATACAAAACATAAGATATTTTACAGTATTTTGTGTTAAGGGGAGAAATACAGTAAAACATATCTTCATATTCTTCTTCGATTATGAAAAAGCAGATTTATTAATAAATAATAATATCTTTGGAATTGAAACAGACGTAGTATTTATGAATGCAATGAAAATTAAGCGATGAACATATCATTTTTCAGAAACATTAATTTCCATTGAGTAAAAGCGTTTCTATTTTAGCCCATGATATAAATTCGAGTAACCGGCTAATGACCTTGTAGTCGAAGCCGGCAAAGTGGGAGGGGTTTTTAGTCGGTAGTCCTCCTACCTGGAGGAAATCCGACACTTCGTCCGTAAATGGATTTTCCCCTCCCACAACACAAAAAAAATTCGAGTAACATTCCATGAAAAATATTATTTTTCGCCAAACACAATTCGAAACAATTAATGGGATATTTTTTCAAGGCGACAATAGAAAAAATATTTAAGTGTCTTCATTTTTGCACGACGCATGTGTTGCCTGCAATAAACCACAGGAAAATGGAAGGAATATATTGTTGACATACTGTGTACTCACTCGATACTGAACCATAATATCAATCTTGTCCCGATAACGAGTAAATTGGCCATCGAATGCCACCATATTGCACGTCGCTTTCGAGTGATATAGAATGTAGATCTTGAATAGAATCATTCTTAATGAAATAAAAATTAGGTAGAACCTTTGACTATATAAATATGGACTGCTAACGCCAACTTCACGTTTGAATCCATAGAACAAGTGCCAAGGCCAAGTACTAAATGAAAGCTATGTTATGCTCGAGTCAGCTGTGTGTTTTTTAGAACATGGCGATATGCAAAGCAAAGATTCTATGTCTACTCGTTGAAAATCCCCATGCAATTAAATTGTATTGGATGTGGTTTTCGATATGTGCAAAATAATATTGTTGCAATGCATAGTACGGAAACTGAGATTTATTGTTTCTCAATAGGAATATATGCTTAGAGAGCTTCTTTGCAAGTCCATCACCATGACATGACCAATTTAGATTGGTATCCAGATGTACGCTAAGAAATTTCGTGGAGTAAATATCCTTAGATTTTAATGTGAATAACAGTTGATTAGTTTTCCCTTCGTTTAGTTTTAACTTATTACTTGCAAACCATTCGGACGGTGAGATATTTGTATCTACTGAATCAGATGGCAGCTTATTGGTATTCGTAATCGTTGTGTCGTCCTCAAAAAGAATTACTTCTGATCTAGGAAGACAAAACGGTAAGTCGTTAATAAATACTAAAAATAGTAGTGGCCCAAGGACCGATCCTTGTGGCACAACGGTTTTAATATTGGTCAATATTAAAATTCACTGAGTTCTTCCTGATAGATTGGATGAAATCAACCTAACACTATCAGGATGCACATGATAAAAATATAATTTTCGTATTAGAATGGAATGAGAGACACAGTCAAAGGCTTTTGATAAGTCTAGGAAAGTTGTTTTTGATTCCAGCCCCTTTTCAAAGCAGTCTAGGGTGTTATTGGTGAATTCTAGAATAGCATCTGTGGTACATCTTCCTTTCCTGAATCCGTATTGGTGGCTGCTAAGTATATTTAATCTCTCTAAGTATTCTAACAGTTGTTGATGCAAGTTTTTTTTCTAGAATTTTGGAGAATATTGGTAGCAATGATATTGGACGATAGTTACTGGGATTTTTAATATCGCCAGTTTTGTGTATCGGTACTACTAGGCTACTTTTAACGAATCAGGAAAGGATTTTGCATTGATGCACAAATTTATTAGACTTGTCAAGGGCGCAAGGATGCTATTCATTGCCGTTTTGACCACGTCTACTCTTATACCATATATATCACGACTTTTAGAAGATTTAAGTCCTTGGATTACACTGACTGCTGCAGTTGACACTTCATGAAATTTAAAATATTCATTTCCATATATGGGAGTATTACGCATTAAAAGTAAGGGATCGACGTTACACTCATCTATGTTATTTATTATTTTGTTGGGAATATCACAAAACATGTTATTAAATTCAAGTGCAGTCATATTACAAGACTTATTTGGTTCATTGTGTTTTTTCCCCGGTTTATAAGTTCCCACATAGCCTTCATAGTGTTATCTGCATTGGCAACATATTCACCATTTTCCCTGATACGCTGTTGTTTTAATGCATTTTTATACTTTTTCCTATAATTATTTCTGATTGTCAAAAGTTCAGGACACTGAAGTCGGTTGTATGCTTCCGACATAAGAGATAGTATTGACCTCATATTTTTCAGTACGTTGTTAAACCAATAAATCTGGGGTCCATTGCCTTTACGTTGTAGTATACTTCGTTTAGGAAAAGCAGTATCAAATATATTTTTAAAAATTTTAATGAATTCATCAAAGCCAGAATTAGCATCGTTACACGTATGATTAAAGTAATGCCAGTCTTCAGCTTCAAGGCTAAGAGATAATGAATACTTGCCCTCTGCAGTAATTGGCTGGCACAATTGTTAAAATAATATTTATGGAATTTTAATGCTGAAATATTTTTTCGTATCGAAGTTCTGCGTTAATTCATCTCAGGAGAGTTGTTAGGTCAAAAATTATTATTTGATGAACTGTACGTGAGGCCAGTATTAAAAACATAAAAAAAAGACACATCACAAAATATATTTATAATTAATTATTGAGTAAATCAGCCGTGCTCAACATTGTTCATAGATATAGCGTCTTATCTCCCGTGCATAAACGTAAACAATCTATTTAAATTACATATTGTGTGGTACACAATGCAAAATAATAGATATACATATACACCCGTGCAACAACGGGAATAATTAATAAATTTATATAGTAATATTAAGTAACGACACACGTGATTAGAAATTTACATTACAATTTAATAACAATATCCAGTGATTCCATTTCCTGTAATTAAATCGTTCGGAGAGAATGGATTTTCGACATTAACATAACATTATCCAAACAGATGTGGTCTTTAGCATTTGGAAAGCGCGCGGGTGGGGGGAAGCCCCCGCCTGAGGGGCTGCGAGGGAGGGGGCGAGCCATGGCAAATAATTTAAATCGTTTAATTTAAGCAATGCATACACGCAATTAAATGCGGGGAATTATTTAATTTAAGCAATAGGTGTAATTAAATGCAGAAAATATCACGGGCTGACAGGTAATATGCATGTGCACGGGCGGGCCTTTGCCGACATGACGGGGCCGCGGCGTTATTGCACTTTTATTATATAACGGGGCACATGTAAATAAAGTTAGTAATTGAATTGCCTCATTGTCGTGCGGTGTGCTCGGCTATCCATTTTTTTTTTGTTTCTTTCTTTTTCGTGCAGCTCTTTTTTCGGTTAATTCAACTTTTCGAGGCGCAATTAACGCCACTAATGAATATAAGGGTTTATTCCGATTCGGGTTTTAACGCTCAACACTTTTCCCACTGCATAAGCGCTGGGAAAAAAATAAAAAGTCCGTGCATGTTCTCCATTTGGTGTTTAACTTTTGCTAGATATGTTCAAACTTTGCCTTTTTATTTAATTTTTAATTAAAATTCTAAAATAAACTTATATTATTATAAAAAATCATCCATAATTATAAATCTCGAACAAATCTAAACTTTTCATTCAGTTTTATTATGAATTTGTTTGGTAACTGCAGGATAATTATGCATTCGTGCTCGCCATAACATATTTAACAGATCACTCAATAAGTCCCTGATCTGTCACATATATGGCAACATTATTGGCAGACCCACATGATTTCCATGTTGTACTAATCTTCAAACAATAAAAATTTCATGGCATTATGACAGTTAGTTTAAAGGTTACTGTCGTTTTAGTCAGCCTAGTTTTGACATTCTCGAGACAATGGATTTATGTATGTTGATTAAACACTGTTTTTTGATAGGTAAAATACTGTTGGAGCCAAGCAGTGACTTCATATACATCACGGGGACTCAGCACCAGGAAAATTAACTATTATTGACTGGTTTGCTGAATTTGAACGCGTCATACAAGCACCGCTCTCGGGCAATATTCCTGAAAATGTATCGGTCATACGAAATCTGTCATTTAAATGGGAATTTACATGTGAATTTAACAATTGCGTACGACCGAAACGTGCGATCAATTTCAGGAATAAGGGCCCTGGTAGTCCAAAATCGGCAGATGTTTCGGAAAACATAAAAACTCGCCACAAAAGTGGCTGCCTGATTGTTCACAACGGACCAAAAACAACAAAGTGACCATTCAAAGCACTGTTTGGAGCTATTCAAGCAAAATAAAAAGCATTTCTTGAATCGGTATATGAAATGTATGAAACATGGATCTACCACTACAATAAAAAAATACATAACAAAATTGCTGAATGGACTGCAGCCAGAAAAAGTCATCCAAAGCGATAAAAAACTCAAAAGTCGGTCGGCAGATTATGACATCCGTATTTTCGAACTCGTATGGATTCTTATTTATTGACCATCTTGAGAAAGACAAAACTTAATTTAATTTTCACCAATCGTGAAAATTATATTTCGTCATTGGATCAATTGAGAAATAAAAAAACCGCCACGCATAGAAAAGAAAAACGTGCTGCTTCGCCGTCACGAGTCGATGAAAATAATGGTTGAATTATGTTTTGAATTGCTTCCCCATCCACCGTACTCTCCAGCTTTGCCCCCCCCCCCCACTGCTTTTTTTGCAGACATAAAAAGATGATCCAGGTAATGAAAGTTGGCTTAAATTGAGAAGTAATTGCCGAAACCGATAAGCATCGGTAGCAAATACAAATCATTTTACATTTGGTGCTAGAAAAACCTCTCAGTCGTTACATGTGTTGGTCGTTTCTTCATAATTTTATGGTATAACTAATCATTTATTGTTGCAGCAGTTATTGTTTCCAACTTGGTGTATCTTTGAGAATATGGGATTGTATTCAATCCAAATTTGTCGGTTAAAGTGAAAAACACAAACAAATGCCGCCACGTTACATTGCTAGGCTAGTTCTTTAGAAACAATAATGACGATTTTTTTGTTCTATATCTATACTGCTTTCGTCAATTGTGAATGCTGAAGTACTAAGTCTTCTCTGATTCCTTGCAGCTGTTTTCTCTTTGTATCTCACGTCTTTCGCGCTTTCTCAAATTCTGGATGTTTGTTATATTGTATTCGTTTAAGAATTTTACTTGCAACATTAAATGACCAGTCCCTCAATGTCATTAATAGCTATGATATTGTTTCTTCATTTATTGTCTTTTTTCACGACACAAAATTTTGTAAACTGTCGCCATTGGGATTCTTTATTTCTGATGGTGTTTTTTTGGCGTCGCATTTTTCACTATTTCACATATTTTACTCAATTAAAATTTTCCTCAACGACTTTCATTTATGTCCATTTTGACGTTTCAAAGAACTGAATTACAGCGTTTGTTTTTTTATCACATGAAGCATTGCATCTCGTTGGTTGAAAATTCGTTCTATTAGGCCATGAGTTTTATTCTTGTAAATATTTTTTAAAATATAACTATTTCGATATTTAATATTACTCAATGATTAAATTCAAACATTTTTTCAATATGCTTGATTAATTTCTCACCTAACCCGTTGTGAAACATTTTTTAATTAATTCAGGATAATTAAATTAAATAATTTATGTTATCCTGAATCCTTTTGTTAATAGTGACAGTTATTTTGTTGTTGTTATAAACAGACTATTTTAATTTTGCAAATAAAAATATTCACAAATATATATTCACATGGGGTCTTAATAATAATAGAAAATGAAATTGTTTTAATTTGATTTTTTTTAAATCCCATATCGTGAAGCATATTTTCATTTGGTGTTCATTATTTGCTATACTTTTTTGTTACATCTGAAATTCATAGCTATATAAGTTCTTATTTTTTTTTGTAACAAAGTTCTTTGTTAATCACAATTGTGAAGTAAGGAATTAGCCAAGTGTTTTTATTCAAGTTACATCACTTCACGTTATACTCAAACCAAATATACAAAGTTCTTTGCAAATTCATAATAATTATAAAATATCTTAGATAACTTTATGTTTATACCTTATATCTCGATATATACAAAATTCCCGGTTATATATTAAAATTCAATTATTATCCCTATTATTTGACTTATATGGTCAGAATAAAATTATAATATATGTTTTCAATATTTAAAGGTTTTATTTTATTAAGTATTTTCGTTTTAATTTTAGTTAAATTGTCTCTCGAAAATTTTATCAATAATAGAGTCTATACCGTCATGAAACCAATTCAAATCTTAAATTGGTATCATGAAGGATATTTTTAGTTGGTGTTCATTATTTGCTTACTTTTTTGTTATGTCTGCAGTGTCTTGACGGATATAGATCTTTAAACGTGTGCTCTAACCATTTGAGAAGCTGTGTGTACTAATCCACAACAGCACCTCAAGACTGAGGGAGACAATTCGTATTTTTGACCGATTATACACTGTATCGTATTGCAAAAGTAAATATTATGGAAATAACCAAAAATTTACTTAAATTTCTATATTTTACAAAGTAGGTGCCACCTAATTTATCTATTTAAAGCAATCCTATTGAGTGTCAATTTGGAGAAGAGTATGATGTACTTACCCAGCTGGCGAACCTCTGTCGGGGGATTTGAAAAGACTGGCTGAATACTGCAACAAAGAATAATTCGTCAATGGTTTTGATTTTTAATTCTAAAAACAATGCGTGGCACGGCAGGAATATCGTTTTATATAATTTCTTATATGGATTTGTAATAAATATGAGAAACAATACATATAATAATTTGACACCAAATTCTCTTAAGCCTCATAGCGCAATTCGTAATTTTATTTTTTGTCTGCAAATGGAACCAAAACAATATATTTTCCGAATATTTCATTGAAGCAAAAGTTGAATGTCCCATATTTTCTACGGTTACAACTTGCCACATTACGATTTCGAGCAGTCTAATTATAAGTTCAGATTTCTAAAGGTGATTTCATAAATCTATTAAATTTTGCTGATAATACCCAACTGCTTTATTATTTTCATAGCGACAATACAGTATTAGCGTGTAGACAACCCAATGAAGACATCTCAATATTAGCTAAAGTTTCAAAAAAACATTGTCTCTATGTTAAGCCAGATAAATCCAAATTAATTATCTTTGGGCCAAAAAAAGACAGAGGACGCATTATGCAAAGCAACTCATTTAAAGTAACGATCAATAATTTGCATCTTGTGAATATTTCTATTCATAGAATATCAAGTCGAAATAGGCTAAATTTTAATTACTGTACTTCTCGAACCACGCATTATTTTTATACTCCACTGCAATGTATGTTAAGGAAATACCATGAGGTACAAAATACTGTTGACATTTATATAATTTTGTCATTAGGTTATTTTTTTGTTATATTAAATCAAATTAAACTAAATCAATTTCAATTAAATTAAACCAAATTAATTCAATTTAAATCAAAACCGAACAAAATTAAACGAAAAATAAATTGTTCGAATTAATAATACTTCCATGCAGCAATGAAATCAAAAGTCTAGGGGTTACCATCGACTATAGTCTTCACTTTAAATCACGTTAAACAATGTATTAGAAATGTCCGATGTAATTTAAAATAAACCTATATTATAATCAAAGCCTCTTGTCTATGCAAAAAAAGGTTGTGCGATTCTCTCGTTTTGTCACATTTCAATTTTGCGGATGCCCTCTATGATCTATGTATTGATTGCGTAGATATAATATGAGAATACAAAGAAGGGTAAATTGCATGGAATGAGCATTATTTTTGGAATTAACAAAGGAGATCGAATTATTCGTAAACTATTACATTTAAAATGGTTAAATATGCAAAACAGAAGATATTTACATGGTGTATGTCTATTTCACTCTATTATAATTAATATAAATCCTCCTTACCTCTACTTTTGTACAGACGTTGATAGTCTTGATATTCGAATTAATGGAACACTAACACTCCAAAGTTGCATTCAGCTATTTTTCCGCGAAGTTACTCCTATGTAATTACAAAAATATATAATAACACTCATGTGACAATAAAGGCCGGTTTACACGCCATTCTCCCATTTTTATTAATTACTACGTTTTGTAGGACAGGACAAATCCATTCCGATAAAATGTTGTATGTAAACAGTAAAACGTACGGATGTGTTTGAAATCCAAGGTCAGATTGAATAACTGACAGAAACGTATACATTTCCGAGAACTGAGAGGACAAAACATAAAGTGAAGACATAGGTTCAGACAAGACGTCAGATTTTGGCTCAATTCACTATTAGTTCTGTTTCGGTTCGCTTGCTTTTCTCTCAAAAACGTCAGTGGTAATGTCAGACTTGAGGTTTTGCAATCACGAATTTCTCGCAGAATTGATTGAAATATATAAAAGTTTTCTATGTTTGTGGCAGATAAAAAATAAAGAATATAGTAACTGTAGTAAAAAAATCCTCGCATACGAAGAACTTATAAATAAATACAAAGAAGTTAACGAGATGGCTAATAAAGAGACAGTTATAAAAAAAAAACTCGTTGAGATCGGTTTTTAATAGAGAATCATAATAAATAGAAGATAACGTAAACACCATCCATTGCTTAATTTCATGTGGCATTGTCGACGATTTGGATCTACAAGGTACTAACTAAAAGAAGGCTAACTTGTCCTGTTTATGAAAACAAAAAACGAAATTAATTTAATACAATGTTTAGCCACCATTCATCTAACGTATGGATAACTGGTGATGGTCATTTCGGATTTTCGAACCTCGTCAGAACCGTGTGTTTCAAGTACAATGTCTTGGTGACAGCTTGAAGGAGCTGCGCCGGGTTGCAAGATATCTCAGAGTTGCTGTGAGTATCTCGTGGGGAGAAATGGCTTTTCTCTTTTTTCTGTATGTACGGTAATTGAATGTAGGTTGAGGTGTCCATTCGCAAATAATTGTGCCAGTCATCAGGTAACTCTCTCAATTCTTTCAAAAGCAGGATATGATATTGTAACGAAATTGAAAGAAGAAACTGGAAACATCAGTCTAAAACGTTCTACAGAGTCATCGAAAGTTCCGGAAAGTTCGGGAAACAAGCACGCTATAGAAACGTGCGCGCTAGCGGCGCTGCAGTCAGTCAGTCCGAGTCAGTCTATCGCGAACGTCCGAGTGCTCAACATCGCGTTATAAATGAATAGCGATAGTATAGTATAAATAAATGTGTTAAGTGTATTCTAACTAAATAAATAAAGATTGTTTTACTTATTTCCGAGTCTGATTAAACCCGATTTTATAATAATATACTGACTTCTTTTCAGAAACTATTCCCTTGACCATTTTTTCAGTTTCCTTTTAATCACTTTTCCTCTCAATCGTTTAATCCTTATGAGGGAAAAAATAAAAGAAAGCAACTGTGCTTGCTCCATAATCAAACTCGAGTCTGGATCGGAAATGAGGTAGAAATGGAAATGAAAATGTTACTGTAAAACGTACGTTTTGTTTTTCGTTTTGCATGATCGATAAAACGTACAATAAGGCGTAGCGTGTAAACTAGCCTTAAGTATATGAGCATTCCACTATTCAAAGAAAAACTAAGAATTTATATTCGGCAAATTAATTAGTGTAATATAAAATATTATAAATACGTTTCTCCCATTTTTATTAATTACTATTTTTTTAATTATATTGAACCCATCATACATGCCATAATTATTTATAGGTTGAATAGAAGATCGGTTGCGCTGAATTCAATTAGTTTTGCAGTCATTGCATACTCCCAGCCAAATTATTGGCAACACCACGATGTCGAAAACCAGCATTACGGATTTTGGGATATGAGATCAATTCATCCACCGCACCCACTTAGACCATACTTTAGGCCCATAGTAGTACCTCCTCTCCCAGTGACTAAACATATTCTGCGGATCTAACAATGTCCAGTTCCTCTTTGGTAGTCAGTTTTGATTGGATCCTTTCACGAGTTTGGCGATTTTTCCTGCTCGACCACGATCATGATGTCGAAAAAGTGATTTTGGTGTGTGAGGGTAGTTCATACACAGCATTCACTTAGGTCACACTTTAGGTCCTTTGTGGTCCTCCTCTCCTAATAACTAGAACTACTCTGTAGATATGGCAATGTCCAGTATCTATTTGTTGATAAGTTTAGTCTAAAAAGGATATATCTTGCCGTATCTTCTTTGTAATAGCCTCTGCATTGGTCCTTCCTATGTATACCTATTCTTTCTGGAAGCCCTAGTGATAAAAAATATACCAGTTTAAAATTCTTGGTTATACTCTTGTATGCCTCAGGGTTTTTTTTACTTAGTTGCAGTTCGGTTTGATGAGATAAGTTTTAGTTCCACTACATGTTGGTAGGTTTCTCCATTTTGCTTCATGTTTCTTAATGGTTGCATTAGTTTTGCTCAAAATTTTAATCATCAGCTGTATTTGAATTATTTTCATGCCCACTATTTTTAATGCATTCTTCTTTATTGTCCTTAATGTTGCCTTTGGTTCATGTCAGTGTTATTCAGATGTTTCCAGCTGCCTTATTTACACATTTTCGTGTTAGTAATGAGGTAAATTTTAACTTGCTAAAGTAGATTTCTGTCAGTGGCTATGATGATATCATGTTCATAGATATTGATCTCTATGATTATGCTGACGTTTTCTATGATCGAGCACAACGTACTTGAGAACATACCAGTCCCTCATTATGAGGTTGTCTTTAACCACAACCTAATAAATAAAAAAATATATGGAGTGGAGAGTTCAAGATCTAGGAGTCCACATGGGAGAATTGATAACCATAAGTCATTAATTTTTTAATAGAATATAAAAATATTTATCATTATAACTACATGCAAAAATAAATGTTACAATTTAACCTACTTGCATTAGAACAGTGCGCGAGACGAGCATGCGTTCCCCACTCAGACATTCCGGCCTGTATATTTAGTAGGCTCTGCTTTAACCCATCAGTGTAGAGTTTGCTTCATGTTTTTTTATCAATGATGAGAGTTTGGTTTGGTCAATTTTGATATCTATCTTGGAATCTCATATTATGATTTCCATATATTTATATTTGCATACATTTATGTCACGTGTCTACGGCTCTTAGCCTCTCCTCTCTGTCACCCTTGCTACTTCCTTGATTTGTAGGTCAATTGCTGGTAAGCAGAGTAAGTAATATTTAACAGTAGCGGTCGGCATTATCCTGAATACTTTTACTGTGTATATACAGGCAAGCCTTTGGATAAGAATGCGTTTGGCCGCTACCGTTTTTTTTTTTTTGTTTGAGATTCGCCATATTATCGCTCCTCATTCCACGATTGGGCTTATTTTTCGAAAATAAATTCATAAAATTATTTTGTAGGATAGACCTCAGGTCTTGTATAGCCGAAATACTTGCTTTATTAGGCTTCTTGTGGAGAAGTTCGTTTACAGATTGAACATTTTTGACAAGAAAACTAGTAAATTATACTATATTCGTGGCTGGTTAAAAGCCATTATTAACATTGAATAAAATCAGTGCCTACTAAATATATAGGCCGGAATATAGGATTAGGGTAATTGAAATCTTGGAGTCTGTTCGGCGTCCACGCAGGAGAATTAATTTGCCTACGAACCATTCTAATAGAAATATCTTACGTTCGCAATACCTTTACCTAATTTAGAATTTTATTTTTATCTTAATAAAATAATTTTAATTAAAGACCATAAGTCTTTAATGTCTCAATAGAAAATATAAATATTTATCATTATAATTGCATGCAAAAATATACACGCGACTTAACTTGCACTAGAGCAGTGCGCGAGGCGAGCAGGCACTCCAAGCCACGTATGCATTTCGGAGTCCTCTGCATTCCGATATTCCGGCCTGTATATTTAGTAAGCATTAAAAAAAATGCGAGTGTACGAATAAAAAATATGAATTTCTTTTACCAAAAAGTTTTTTTGCTGTGTATAAATGTATTTATGTGGATAGTGTATCAAGAATAACTGAAATCCAACATTCATAAAAAAATATTATTTACATTCTAAGTTTATTATAAATGACAGTGACAATAAAATAGAAACAAAAACGACAAGGCAAGCGTGATGAATGTACGCTATAGATATATTTGAAATATTTAATATAATTTTAAATTACACGTGTCGTTTTTAATACATCCGCGCGAACCGTAACAATTGCGAAAGCCCCCTGATAAAATTAAAATCGCGCATGAATATATTATTTAATTTAGAATCGTAAATTAAATTTCTTGTCACAGGTTCCGAACCGGGGAATTATTTATGCTTGTAATAAATTAATTGATATATATTAATTTGCAGCACTAATTGCGCGAATTATAATTAGCATACATAAACTTATTCCAATATTCCATAATTTCGGGCCATTTAATTAATTCAATTAATGTAAATTGTAAAAAGGGCACGCTGAATTAATAACGAGCGGTGTGGTGTGGTGAGGTGAGGTGCGGCGAGGTGGATATTTAGAAACGGCAATTAATATAATATTCACGAAATTTATAAGTTATAAAAATATTTAACAAATTAAATTAAGTATTCGCATTTATGTTTCTTATATTCTACATAATAATATCCGCTTTTTTCAACGAACGATTGTTATATGACGGATACCTCCCTGTTACTCTGCGTTTATTAAATGTCGAAAACCACAGCTGTAACCAGCATTCATCAGATTCAATGTAATAACCCTATGCGGTCATAATGACGGTTCAGTCACTACATAAACATTTGTACATTCTGTATATAGACTCGAACAAGGTAACAATATTGTAACCTTTCAAGAAGAATTATATAGTTTAGATATTGTAGATCAACCCAGAACAATATATACAGAATCCTCTAGAAAGTACTCCACTAAAAAAAGACCAACAAAAAATCAATATATACTGAGATAAAAAAGACAGAATCTAGATTGATATACGGTGAAACCCTACCAAACAAAAAAAGTAATATTATAATATTTGTGTTTGGCAAATGTATACTGAAAGAAATATTTCCAAATAAGGTGGATTTTCACTTGTTTGTCAGTTTCTTGAATGGAATAATCACAAAAGCGTTTAAAGTAAACACCTAAACATAATTATCCGAATGAAGTTAAAATGGTTAAAATTATCTTGGTAAGCGGTACTAAGTTAATTGGTAATTTCCACCAAATATTCTCTTTTGGCCAAGTAATTATAGTAAAATTATAATGAATCCTGTTTACTATAAACATGATCTTGTTTCGATTAATCATGTTGAAAATGATCACTCATTTCTTTCAGTGTAGAAAATGTCATTACATTGAATAATACCTCAAAACTGCCAAATTAATACTCATACGAGTAATGAATACACACATACAAGAGAATAAAATTGACGATCGGTATTTCAAATATTCACTAGAAACACTACAAATACGTTACTATATTACAACTAGATTATACTTACGAACAAAACAATTACGGCAAATATACCAGACATTCGGGGCTAATCCGTACGGAAAATGTTACGTTTTACGTGTACGTTATTTTTATCATCACAGTCTTAAACAGCTTTTGTATTCATAGAATGTGAACTAATTAATAACGTACATGTTAGACTTAACATTCTCTGTACGGAATAGATCCAATTGTATGGACAGACATAAAACTAAAATAAGGTTTTTAATAGACATGAGCAATGACAATAATACACAAAGAAAATATACTGAATAAAAGAAAAACTTACACAGTTGGCTGATTAAATGGAAAAATCCAATTATAATTTTAGTTGCTAAAATCGTTCCACGATTTTTTTGATATATTTGAAAATAGCATATCAATCTATCATATGTCATGGAGTGTAACTCTCAAAAAGGTAATTTTCAGAAGGCGAAACATTAATAATTTTTTCTAACTATGTGAACGTTATTTAATTTTTTAAAAGAAAAAATAGCTTAAAATTAATACATAAATAACTGACAAGCTTTACAGTAGAAAAGAATTTATTGTATTGGTTCTTCAAATTTTAAATTATTTATGGACAAGTCCATTGATTTATACGATTAGTGTAATCCAATGTCCGGCGGGGTAAATGCTCGGGATATAGTTGTTGCAATAGATGTTTGTAAAATTTACAGCGTTAGTAATTTTTGCGGTTGGAAAAAGGGATTGGTTGAATTTTATTGGTCATTGCTAGAAATGTTCGTTGTTTAATTTCATTGTTATTATAGGATATGATATTTTAAAAAATATCAAATTCTTGTTGAAGCTCCCTAGTGAACTATGATTGGCTTTTTACAATCTATAAATAAAGCATTGCAAAGCCTGCTTTAATTTGTACAGATTTTATATATACTCGTCCTTAAATTTTTGTTTATTTTTTTGTGTATTGTTGTTTTATTTGTTTATTCGAAATTTAATTGTGTAATTTCGAGCCTTAAATTAATGAAATCCCGCAAGATTATCCATCAATACCATCGGTCGGCCGAATTGAATTTCTGTTTTGTTTTCGTTTATTTATTTTTTTAACAAATCCCAATTTCTGTATACGCGGATTCGAATATGAGTTTATTTAGAATTTAGCGATTGTGGGGGATTTGAATAAAAAAAAACGGGTATTGGTTCGATAACCTCTGGTGGTAGGGGCCGGATCCCAAAGTGGGATCTTGACCCTCCGGCCGGTGGTTTGGGGAATCCCTGCGCGTGTACGGCGCACATACGCACATACACCTCACACTACTTCCACCCCATACCTACGGAATCGCTCGTCGGGTAAGGGCATGGTTTGGGGTTGGCAGGCGAGCGGGCAGGCAGGCAGGCAGGCAGCAAAGGGTGGCAAGGGCAGTTATTACCGGGGCTAGGGCAGTGGGTCTGCGAGCGCGATTTGTTTTGATTACACTCGTCCCCCACTTTTCATGAATAATGAATGTATTTTTTTGCAAATAACAAAGGGAGGGTCACATACGCCGGTGACGAGTGGACCCCGCTGTGTGCTGTACGGGGGCCGCTTCCGAAATATATTTTTGGATTATTATAAACGTCATTCCGACAGATATATCTCCCTGTATCATTGTACCGTACCTGATAAGTGGGGAATATTTGGATATATGATTTTTTGCGGAATAAAAAATATGAATGTTTTATTTGAAACAAAAGCATTGTCATTCGCGGCGGTGATAAATTAGTCACGGCTTCATTTCGTTCTGTCGTTCAATTTAAATCTAAAAAATAAAACGCACACACACCAACGGGTCGGCCAAAAAAAAAAGGTATATGTTTAGTGCGGATTTAACCTGCAACATTATACAAGATACACCCCGATAAATCAACAGCGACATTTTTTATAAACGGTATCTGAACGCGCAACCGACATCCAATTTATATGCGCGCCAATCAACATTCAAAAATTTAAGATATTACCCGAGCGGACCGTAAATACACGCGCGCTTTTCCAATCGATTTTAATCTCAAATTATAAGAACCGCCCATTTTACTTTTACACAAATAATCATACATATAACATAAAACACACGAACGTATTTACACCATATTCCTCAAATGAAATGATTTACTTATTTATAAAACATCTTTAGCTGATTACCAGGAATCATAATCGATAAGTCAGAGTTCAATGGATGTAAGCCAGAAAGTGGTCATTTTAAAGAGGCAGAAATACCTCTGGTATAGCCTAGACGAACTAACACCTATATTTATTGTAATTATTTTGTATTATCTGTATAGTCTGAATAAAGAAGTATGTATATACAGGGTGAGCCATCAAAGTACCCATCTTCGATATCTCCCTTATCGTTAGAAATTCAGCATTAATTTATTAATAAAACTTGTTTCAATACTGAAGATACATTATGTACAATCATATTCATATTTACAGGGTGTCCCATTATCCCGTAAATGATAACAACTTTATTTCAAATAGAATACCCTATATATTATTTTTTATTCGTTTCCCTTAAATTATCTTTACATCAATATAACATAGTTCGTAGTTTTGACTAGCCGATACCCCAGTAAAAATATTTTCTAAAAATTTTGACAGTGGCATACCAAAAAAATCATATTTTTTGCATCACTCACACATGGGCATTTGTTTATCTTTAACCATGCAACCCAGTAACCTTTGTATATTTGTAATTTGAAATTTGGGGGACAATCACACCATTCATACAACGACCAGCCCACTCCCAGAATCGAACCTGGGACCTCTGGCTGACTAGCCTGACGCTAAACCTGCGCACCGAGGCGGATAAAATCATATTTTTTTTGTGTTTTGAGATGGAGAAATGAAATATTTTATACATATTAAGATATCGTTATAAATAAATTATGACCACAAAGATAATATTACTCTAAGAACAAATTCGATATAGCTATATCTTTACATTATCTTATATAAAATATTTTATTTTGATAGAATGTTCAAAACTTTGTGTATATGCAAGTATTTTCAAAATACTATATTTAAATCATATTATTGTAATAATCTTTCCGGTTTTATTATAGAATCAGAAAGAAGATATTAAAAGAAATGCCAAAATGACAATGTCTATTACAAAATGGTAATTACTTTAAAAAGTTAATTAAGATTGTAATAACTGCTTGAGTGAAATATTGCCTTAAAAATAAATGTTTAGTTAAGTTATTAAATTTTTCCAATCAATTTTAAAAGGATAAATAAAACGGGAGATATCTGATTTATTCCTTGCAATGATTCTCGATGTAATTCACAAAGTCCTTTCCATTAGCTATGACACAAGATCCATTCCCGTAGACTATTTTGATCTGCACAAGATCTCTTCCCGTTAGACGCGCCGCTGGATCTGCACAAACTTTATTTTCATTGACTATACAACTGCCGCTGGACTTGGTCTCATACACCACGTTAAATATGAAGAATTCTTCAGAAATATTTATACCAAAAATCGCAATGCTCCTCCACACCAGAAATGTGAAATTCTTCAAAATTAATAACGTCAAAATCAGAAAATTTTTCCACTACGCAAGAAATTTAAACTGCTCCAGAAAGCCTGCCTGGGGTTGGTGTCGCTGCTAACCAAACCAAAAATGATGCCTTCGCAAATTAACGCGTTTCAGAAGTGGTTTCCACCAAAATAATGGACACCAATGACTACGTGACTTCCATCCATCCAGAAAATATTTACATTAAGCTGAAAGAAATAAGTGATCATTTTAAATATGATAATGATTACGCTTATCATTTAACTTGTCAGCCTGGGAGCATGCCAGATAATGTATTTCCAGCAAATATTCTATCTTTGTTAAGATTTAATAAAATGTATTGCTTAATCCAAACAATATCATGTTTATAGTAAACAAGATTTATTATAATGTTACTATAGTTACTTGGTCAAGAGAGAATATTTGGTTGAAAAGTGCCAATTAACTTAGTACCACATACCAAGATAATTTAACCATTTTAGTTGCATTCCGATAATTATGTTTACTTGTTTACTTTAAACGCTTTTGTGATTATTCCATTCAAGAAACTACCAAACAAGTGAATATCCAACTTGTTTGGAAATATTTCTATCAGTGTAACTTGTGTTTAGTTTTATTTGTTAAAATATTTTATTTATATATTTGTATGTTTTCTAATAACTCTATTGTATACTTTATTGCAGTTTGTAAATGTTTTTATACTAATGTTATTAACAGTATACAAATCTTATTATAAGACCTTCCAATCTACAACACAATAGTTCGGATTACGGGTATTTTCGGTAATTAGGCATCTGCACATTTCCGCAGAAATCGTGCGTAGCCGATTTTCATATCTCAAAAAATCTACCTAGGGACGTGAAATGCGCATGCACCCGTATCTTTCTCTCCCTTTTTGTACAATTTGTAAATATTATTTTAGTTTTAAGTTAAGTTCAATTCAAACTCTCAAGCGCGAAGGTTGTATCCATTTTGTAAAGTTTATTTTGTAATATATTTTGAGTTGGTAATAGACGTGTTAAACAAAACAGTGTTGTTATTATTACCAAAGAACTAAATCACGGGTGAATCCTTTGAACCAGAGGAAAGGACATTTTGCCCGAACAACTTGTGTATAATTTTATAAGATTTTTCCACGTTTTTAAGTCGGCTAGTGACTTTTTTCTCTCAGTACCATCAGAGCGATTCGATATAGATCCAGTTTCCACGACAATCTATATTCATTTATTTCTACTAAACCAAGAGTAGGCGCTAAAGGCGAATGGTCAAAATATAAAAAGTAAAATAATTATTGACCACTTAATATGCATGTGTGCAGCACCAGCACACAGTAGACATGTGAGGTTCGGAAAAGAATTTGAGACTCCACAAGAACTACGAACCAAGTCTCTCAAGAACACCCTGGATCTCGCTCAATAGGTCGGAATAAAGGCAGAAGGGTAGGTACAATAGACCTCATTGGTCGCGATGCAGGAAGGCTGAACAGAAAAACGAGCCCGGGCCCAAAGAAAGTATAAATTGTGCTATAACATGTGTACGGTAACGGAATAAATTTGCACATTTTATTTCCAAAGCTTCATGAGTGCCGATATCCACGTCAACGGTAACAACGCAGTGATGCTCTAAAAATGTTTCCAAGTATTGGGTTGGGGAATAAGTCCGTTCGGTTTTTTTCAAAGAGCTTTATTTAAATGATTTGTTTGTTGTTTGGCAAAGTGAATATATTCATTTTTAATAGCGTTTTCTCTGCTCTACAAGATTGTGTTTTTAGTTTTTTCTGAAATTTTAATTTTTCTTCCTTACTTTATTTTTATTTACATTCGTAAATTTTAAATATCATACATTTCAAAACACAGTGTATCACGTAATATGTAAACTAAATTCAGTTGCTGGAAGTACCTACCCAAACTAACAAAACGCTATTTGGGTTTTGATAGTTCAGTTCAAATTATTTTGTTTTCTCGTCATGATGTTTTCTGTACGAACTTTAATTATGCCGGGTTATATTTCAATGCAATCATCAGACAAAATGTTCTTCACACAATAAATAAATTTTGCTAGTTTGCGTGGTTAGAAACTGGTGTCAGAATTAAATTTATATTCGATGAAAGAATGAAACGTTTTTTCATCAGGGATGTTTTTATTTTTATTTTAATTGATGTTTCTCTATGCCTGAATTAATACACGTGATTCAATTTTTAACGGCCCTTTATATTTTCGGAAATATTAACACCTCCCCACCCTTGCTGAAGTAAAAAAAGATTTTTATAACTAACAAATCTTAAGATAATTAAGATTAATAAGATAAATTTATAAAGAGACGAAAAATACTCCAAATCGATCATTCATTCAAGTAATATTTTTAAAAATATTATTACTTCTATAACTAAAAAGACATTTAGGTATTTATTTCTAGGTTATGTTATATTTTACTTTTACCATCAAGTGATGACATTCATATTAATTCAAATATTGTATTATATTATCATATTAAACCATAGTAAATTTCATTCAAATCGGATAACGAATTCAATTGTTATCAATTAAATAAATATTACAGGCTGAAAGACCACTGATCGATAGCCAGTTTCAGAGTTGGAAATATATTGTGAACGTTAGTGTAATGTTAGATATTTTATTGTAATTGTATATTCCAATCTCAGAAATAAAGATGTTTATGCATATATAAATATTATATACAGGGACACCCTGTATTAACAAATAATTATGAAGTATATATCCGAGTAAATAATTCGCCCCGCGCTGATAGCATAAAACAATTAGAATGTTAGAAAATTAGTATTCTCTCGCACATTAATTTTCCAGCAAAGAAACAAAAATTTCGCCCCCCGGCAGAAAACCAGGGCAGATAATAAATATATAAATCTCACGCACAGAAGTAACAATTAAATATTTTTTCCTCCCGATAAAATTTAATCGCGGCGAACAACAAATGATGAATATAGTAAAACACACCCTAATAAATATAGTAGCTAAACGTGGTAGTTAAAATAATTTTATTGCCCTTCTCTTCTAACAGCCGAGTTTCTCATCATTATTAATGTTGCCACATTTCCTAGACCACAAATCTTGGGTAATTATAATTCCCGGACTATAATTAAAGCTTATATAGTATTTATCCCAAATAAATTAAGCAGAACACGTCGAGATGTATTGATTGCAAGTAGCCGTTCGGTTAATATTTTATACGCTAAATTAGTATTTAGCATCTATTATTTCCACCAACTTATTATTAATTGTAATTCATTTATAATTACACCACCCCGCGTTTCGTTCGTTCGTTCGTTCGTTCAAGGGAAATTACAGGGGCTCCCGAGAACATCTTTCTAAAATATCGATTCACAGGGGTGTTATTATTATTATTATTATCATTAATATAACTATATGCATGCATATAATGTACGTACGTGCCTTGCCTTTCTCTCTCTCTCTCTATCCTATTTCTCCTTTGCGTTTATTCTTTTAAATAATAATAAATGATGCATAAGGTTTTAATTTTATACGGATCGGGATGATTAATTGACTCGCGCTGAATTGCTCACGCGAACGTAAAATGTTCATTTCTTTTAATATCAATATATGCCGCGCGTTGAGTACCTTTTGTATTCTCTGTGTTTTACTTTAAATGCTCAAAAGAGTGTGTTTAATTAAAAAAAAACACGCACTCAAACAAAAATAACATTCTTGTATCTTACATTATTCTTGTCTTTGTATACCACATGTATTTACCATTATTTATTAAAAAGTTAAAATAATTTTATTATCATTACTAAACTAAGTTTCATAATAATATTTAGCTAGCTAGCATAATTTTGATTTGCAAATCACCATAAATTCATACAGGGCAGAAAGACATATTGTGGATAGCTCATGACAGACTACTGACACAACTGTACATATTGTTATAATAAATTTTGTAAATTTTTGTTGTCATATTATGTAAATAAAGATGTTTGTATATATATATATTTATAATAATATTTATATAAAACGCCTTTGATTACAAGCATTTTCTATAAGTTTATACACACTCATAATGATACTAAAATATATTTAATAATAATAATTATTATTTCCCAACAGACATACATCCAATTACAGGAAATTTTAACAATAAAAAAAAAAAACAATAATGCATGAAAACATATATAACCTAATAATTAACATACAAATGCACTTATAGATATTTTCAAATTACGATGTCATTGATAAAAATTATAAACAGTAGGGGGGCAAAATTTGAGCCCTGTGGGACACCACTAGTTACGCAATACAGGTTGGATTTATAACCCATATATAATTATTTCAAATAATTTGGCGAAATTGTTTATTACGACGATAATTTAGTATATAATTTGTCTGTCCTTTCTTAAAAACAGGAGTTACTTTATCGACTTTCCATTTGAGCGGTATAAAATTTAACTTTAAAATTATGTTGAAATGCTCAAGGGGGCAGGCAAAACATGTAATGCAATCCTTAACAAAAAATGCGGGAATCCCATCTTCACCACTGGTACCATTTCCTTTTATCTCACTTACCGCTTCGATGATATCCAATTGTGATATATTTTTAATGCTACAAACAGGGAATTGAAGACTGTGGTTGATCTGTGGGGAATCATCAAAATTTGAAGTTGTGTACACGCTTTTAAAGAAATCGGCGAACTTGTTAACAATATCACTTGGCGCAGTAATTTCTTCTCCATCAATCTGCATAACTCCTGGAATACGCGATTTAGACTTTTTCCTATTTACATATGAGAAAACTTTCTTCGGTTCCCTCAAAATATTATTTTCAATAGAACATATTAATAACATTAAGCGTTATTATCATGTATAATAATTTTATGGATTGCCTTCCTGAGTCGATTTATTTATAATTTTAAATACAAATAGTTTTGTTTTTAAAACAATTTCAGTTATTATAGTTTACTTTTAATCATATTTATCAGACTCCTATTGAATCAGACACGATAATTCATCATATCTCTAGAAACACATACAAGAACATATTTAGTAAGAACATCTATGAGTAATCCATAAAATAAATTGCAAGCTGCATCAGGATTTTTTTTCATTCAACACAGAAATCCAATTAATTAAGGAAAATTCGTTATACAGTATCCCAAGATTAGCTTTTCTAGAGTCCAAGGTAAACTGATCTGGGTTATATATTGTATTATTAGTAAAAGAATTGACAACGGATAACTCACATAACAATGAGGGATGATGCGGATCTTCAGGTACAATACCACTCTCATGATAAATTTTACACTTCATATTACCAGTTGATATAATAAGGTCCAGCATACGATTATTACAATTTAAAATATTATTGTGTTGATGTAATTTATTAAATTGCAAAAGGTTGCTATACATTTGTGTTTGCGAAGTTCTTGTAGTTGTATTTAATATCATACTTGAATACATGTTAGGCAAATTAAAATCAACAAGAACTAAAGTATCTCGCTCTAGGCCAACTTTACACTCAATTAACTCAAAAACACCTTCATACTCAGTAGAAAGAGATGAAGGTTGAATATAAACACATACAACATTTATCGATTTACGATTAAGACCAATTGTAATAATAACAAGCTCTAAAATGAATTATGACTATAAATTAAAGAAGATTTTAATGTTATCTGTTTTACACTAACAGATATTAGAAACAGATATTAGAACCCCGCCACAACCGCGATTCTTACGATCACATCTGTACAATATACAGAGATGTTTTCTTATCAGTATATATTAGGGGAAGTGTATACCTGCAAAAAACGCGAGTCAAACGCAATGTGTGTATGTTTAGTTGCTTATTTGGCATATGTGTGTTCAATTGCGTGTTATAGGCAACTAAACACACATACATAAATGCGTTTGACTCGTGTATTTTGCAGGTATACATAGGGGAAATGTATACTGTTAAAAAAAGCTCTCTGTATAATTCTCCATGAATATTTCAGAGTCGAGAATATCCGAGTGCAACCAAGTTTCCGTCAGACAGTATATATCAAAATCGTTCGCACAGACATTATTGTAAAGCGTTGACGTTTTGGAACTTAAGCCTCTAACGTTTTGATAAAATATTGAAAGTGTTGAAAGTTGGGAAATCTTTAGTTTATCGAAACAATTTTTGGTATGTTGTTAATATATTTCATAGCAATATTTTGTTCACTGCCATCTAAACGCTGCTTAAACTCATTGCGAACAAGACTGTCATATTCGAACTGTCGAGGAGTTCTATCAGATCTGATGAAAATTGTTTTGAACTCATCGACATTACATTATTGTTTAGTGTTTCAAATTATTTTTCAAATTAGTAATATTATTGAATGTTGCTTTGAGAGTTCTACTATGTTTTGTATTTACCACCTATTCGACGAACAGAAGTTGGTAATGTTGAATTATGGGCAGCAAACGGTTAATGAATAATTTATCATCTTCAACGTTTTGATCAGGCACATTAAACATAATTAACGATTTTTCACGTTTCTGTCTTTCATAGATTTCATCATACAACTCATTCTGCATTTTAAAGTTTGAACTTGGAAGATTTTCAGTTTTTGATTGAAGCATTTTTAGTGAGTCAAATTTCTCGGATAAATCATTAATTCTTACATTCATTTTTCATTCTCCTCCTTAAGTTAATTCATTACTAATAATAGTGCTTTCAATTCAGAACTTTAAGTCTTGAGCTGATCACGTTTCTTAGAAATATCATCGACAGTTTGTTTTAATTCTTTTACGAATTTCATTATATCTTTTAGAGTAACATTACAATCATGGCTGTTTAAGCATGAAGGATGGCAATATTTATTGAAAATGGAACAAATAGTTTTATTTCTTACTTTATTGCCACATTTACCAACACAATTGTAGTTGTGATTGTGCTTTATTTTTATCATTCTTACCAGACATGATAGGAAGATTAGGATTAGACAAAGGATCACACTTTTCATACCAGTGAGGGCCTTCATGGTGACTTATATAAACAACAGACTGGCCCGATGGAAAGGTTAAACATAAGAGTACAAAGGATTAATTAAATTTTAATTCCCATTAAAATGCAATTATTAAATAAAATATATAGTAAAACGAATGATGAACTAATTTCAATTAATTTGATTCACTTTATATTCTTTATATCAGTCAGCTGATAAGTAAATGAGTCCGACGTGAGTAATGACCTTTAATTTAATCCGCACGGATTGAGCTCATAAAAGAATTCACAAAAAAAGTAAAAACACATTACTAAGCGATGCACTGGAATTATAAAAGTAAAATAATTATTATAACAAAACTACCTGCAGATTACAAAAAATTGTTAGCAAATAGGATCAATTATACTTAGCTGCATGTGGTTACAAAATTTGATTTTAATACTTCGACAAAAACAACACTAAAATAGATACCACTTAAATACAGTTTTACACACATACGCTAACCACTTCACTTTTAAAATATACAAGACACAATACGAAATAATTTTAGAAAGTAGCCCTTACAAGCCCCTGTATATGCCAGAAATCAAAACTTTTAAAAATGGTTACTTTGGCCACAATACCCCGTTTCGTATAGCATGAATAACCCGGTATGAGCAGATGATATTTTTAGTTCTCGGAAGAAACATCTCTACTCTTAAATTTAATACAAATAAATTTGAAAACAATTTACACGATTGAACAATTAATCGCTTTCTCTTTAGATGATGAAATACTCTTTTTCTATTATTATCTCTACTATGATTTCATTTTTTTATCCCAAAATAAAATACATTTCATTGGCTATTTGTAAATTGGTTAATATTTCTTTAATACAACTTCCATAATTTGGGTTTTTAATACTATTTCTTACGCGGCTTTATTTTTTGTATAATTTACTACATTTTTTTTTTTCAAAGATTATAATTTTCATCACTGTTAAATGAAATAATTGAGATTTTTTTCTTTAAATTAGATAAAAGGAAATTGATAATAATTATTATCAACAATAATAATGCCTTTATTTATCACTGAGAAAAATGCAAATTGAAATGTCCTGAGTGTAGGCGAAGTTCAGTCAATACAATATATAATATAGTATTTCCTCATTAGATGATACTGTGACATTTTGATATACGTAAGTACTTTAGAACAAATGTACATTAAAACAACTACACCTCAGACATATACCCCGCCAGGCATTGAATTACATAATGGACACATGCTGTTGCACATCAATAACATCATAATGCAACAATTTTTGATCTGAGAATATTTATAGTAAACAGCAAAAAACGTTATGTAATATAAAGCCACCTACAGACACGTGTTTCGGGATCTATGCCTCGTCAGCACAGCTCTGCTTTTCATCATTTAAACATGTTCAATTAAATTAAACCAAACTAATTAAATTAAATAATTTAAGCGCACCGTCTCGGCATCTCAGGGAAGCACACGAATAATGCGTTTTATTTCAAATCTAACAAAAAATATTCTCTTCTCAGATTTGAATAAAAACCTCGCTGGCTATTAATATCAATAAAAAAGTATTCATTTACTTGTTAACTGTTATTTAAATTTGAAAATAATTAATAAATTATAATTATTTTCAAGATTCTTTTATTTAATTTGTTTAAATAATTGTGACCAAATGAATAAATACTCTTTTCTATTTTATATCTCTGCTATTTTTTAATTAGCAATATATATTTCACATAATCCTTATACATATAATCGTAACTAGTGTAGACTGGAAATTTCTGTCTGTTTTTATAGACATCCACGGGTTAATTTTTTGTATTTCTCTAACTGAAAGAGTATAGTACTTTTTGAGTATTAGGGACGTGTTGCATTCTGGTTGCGATTTGACAACGATAAGTATTTAAAAAATAGAAACTTCGTTTAGAAAACGGTTACCGGCTACTAGTATACAAGGTGTACGTAAAATGAGTGAAAACTTTCAGGTAACTCAATTCATTAATTAATTTTTAATAGAAAATCCAAATAAAAAAAATCTTGTATGGTTCTTCATTGAGGCTTACGAGGTCTTCGCAATTTTAAATATGTGACTATAAATTAGTATTGATTTTTAAATATTTTGTAAAAAATTCAATAGCATTAACAATCAATTAGACACGTGTATAATTCCATTGATGTAAATGATTAATAAATCGGATTTTTTTTTACAATTTTATAACTTCATCAGAAGCATTTTTTTAATAAAAATAGATCTGGCAACGACGCACGTTCGTTTGTAAAAGAAAAGGTGTATGCAACACCTCCAGCGGATTATGTAGCAGTTATAAACAGGATAAATGCACACTTGTTGGTCCAGCGTTGCCAAATGTATAGCTTTTTTAAGTGGCTCGTGAGGCTTAAGGAAGGACCGTGTGACTTATTTTCGTTAATATTTTTGTCTAAAAATTAGTTAAAGAGTCACGCTACCTAAAACTTTTCACCCATTTTCTGTACACCTTGTATATGTATTAAAGAAAAGGAATATCAATTATTTCATTTTACAGTATACAACTTCACATATTACATCTGAAGTGATGAATTCAATGTAATTAATTTTAATAATGATTTTTATTTATGTAAATTGCAAATTTAAAAACATTCAAACACAATACAAAATGATTTAATCAAACAATATATCAAGAATGGCACTTGTGAAACAACAAACATTGCACATAATCTATAAATAAACAAATAATCCCACGAAAGAGGCAAATATTACAATAACAATTTCATCAAATAAACGGCCATCTGTAGGCACACAAGTATATTGAGCGTAATTACATTTCATTATTTCCCCGTAATGAAGCAATTACAATATTACATAAGCCATTAATATATCTTCCTTTTAGTGGCGGTGCAACAAATTATATAATATTCAGCAAGGTCGAGCACAATATAAATACTAATAATATTCGATTAATTAATTGAAACGCGCCATTTGCCATTGCCATTACATTTCATTTCGATTGCGCAATATTTACTCGAATATTTATTAATTTGTTGTTTATGCGACACATTTACGTCTTTATGTAATCCACGCGAACGTCGCTCGGATCGATCCGGGCAATTAATTATAATACGTATTCTATATTTTTTTGCGATGCAGATTTAATTAATACACATGCGTTGCTCAATATCGAAGTGTGTTATTTTAATTAAGAGAATAATTTAAAATTGAATATGTAACAAATAATATTTTTTTAGATTATCTTTTCCACCTTACATTCCAGCAAAAACGAAAGATTAATATTAACAAATATATCATTTTTCTTTAATTTTGTCGGCGTTAACTTGGTGGTACATTTTCAATATAGTATATAAAGAAAACAGAATTACTTTTTATGCCATTTATTTATAATCCAAGTGGTATAAAAAAGTAATTTTGTTTTCTTTATATACTATATCATATTTATTATGTAAGGGTGTAATGACCCATCTATAAGTCAATGGTTTTTACTCCATCTGAGCACTCAGTCAGTGCCCAAGTTCCCATCTTCTATAGAGAGACTGAAATTCCTGTTGCATCGCTCGAAGCCAGTTATCGTCTGTCAGGGCCTCCCACACAGGAATATCTTCTGCCAAGCCAACTACGGCCGCGTTGGCGCTGCCTCATCCACGAAAATACCTCAACACGTAGTCAGAGAATCGGGCTGGCTGCTGTAAATTCCGACGATTGCGCAGACCTGATTTCCCCTGCTGCTGTGGTGAATCGGTATGTTCTCCTACTGAGCCATCCAGTCGATGATCATCCTGTTTGGGGCCGTCCTGTCTGCTGTAGGTCTCAGGTTCTGACTTCTCCAAATGCGAGTGTGGCTTTGTCGTCTATCTACTGCTGCTTCCACCGGTTAGTTGAGATTCCCTGCCTTCTTCTTCAGCGAAGATGACATTGTCTGACGAGACAACATCCCGTTTATTGTGTATGTATACCCTGTAGCATAGTGAATCCCAATTGTAACCCACGAAGGTCCCCTTTCGTGATTTGGGATCCAGCTTGCCTCGCATATGTGCGGGGATCAGTTGCTGCCAAAGACTTTCAACTTGTCGAGTTTCGTCTTGTGTCCGAACCACAGTTAAGTCTGGGGTTTTGCCCTTAACTGAGCTGGTCCTCCTCTGATTGAGGGTGAAGACAAAATAGTTTACAGCTTTGATCCAGAAACTGTTGTTCAGACTACTTGGGTGAATGGCTGACCTGGATACCTCGACTACTGTTCTTATCTCTTATTCAATTCGGCCATTTTGCTAAGGAGAAGGTGTGGAAAATACCTAGCTAGTGCTTTCGTTTTCGCATTTTTAATCTCCTTGCCATTGTCCGACCTGAGGCTTTTCACTTGCTGGTTTTCGACTTTACAAGGTGCTGTAGCTTCTCAGGGACTTCATCGTTCTTCTTCGAGAAGTAAACGGTCCTTTAGTTCGAGAAATCATCCTTGAACAAAAGGAAATATTTGGCTCCTTCGACAGATGGCTTGTTCATCTCCCCTAGATCCATATGCACCAAGTCCAAAGGCTGCTTGACAATGTTCTCGTTCGTTTGACAAAAAACCTGTTTCTGTTTGAAGTTGGGCGGCTTCTTTTTCCATGTCGTCTTCTCATGGCCAGGTAGCCCTACGTTCTCCCCCCGAAGTGAGACACCCGCCGGGTCAGCCCTTGCTGAAGGAGCGCGCGTCGGATGTCCGACGTTTGACGGTCGGTGATTGACTGCGATGCATGTTTGATATTTATTATTAAATAATACTATCACAGAAAAATACATTTCCTATACAAGATTGTATATCACTTAAAACTAACTTAATTAAGTTTAATAAAAGAACGCAGAAGTAAAATAATAATTATAAGCCGTGAAATATATCTATTATAGAGTTAAATTATTATGGAATTTATCATATTGAAAATGTCAAGAGCGGGATCTAATGAAAGTAATTTGTTGTACGTATCAAACATTGAAAATATAGGCGATTTAACCATAACATTATTTTTAGGAATAGGAAGTTGAAAAAATCTATTATGTCTTAAACTACAGGGAACGTGAAATTGAATCTGAGCAACAATCTCTGGACAATCAATTGAATAATTTAATAATTTGTGATTGCAATTCAAAAACTTTTTAATAGCGATTCATAGCCGTTTTTGAATGGATTCTGAATTTATTTGTGTTCAACTCGTTGTATTTTGTGCTTTGTAAGAGCACTTGGTTGTTACGACTTTAGAAATAACAGGATGGACAGTTTTTAATTAGAGCTTCTTTACTTCACAATGACTGAACAAGGTTATGATAAACATGTGGAATAATACAATGTAGGCAACCCAAAATGCAAACGTGTTAGAGGGCGCAAGCATCCTCGGTCCCGTTGTCCGGCCGCATTTCCAAGAAGATCGTTTCGATGGGCTGCGAACCAACCATTAAAATTTCCCCAAACGAGGAATCGGTAAGTAGGCAGTAATTTTTGTTAAAATTACATGCCAAACCCGAACAGATTCTATTAAATAAGCGTATTTCGCATGACACGGATTCCATAAACAACATCCATATTCGAGCTTTGATCGGAAGTAAGCAAAGTATAACGATAGTATAGCATCGATACCTTCAAATAATTTTGCGTTACGAAAAATGAATCCTAAGAAACGATTGGCTGAAGACACTATACTTTCTATGTGAAATTTGAATGTAAGGTTCGCATCAAAAAGTATACCAATATCTTTAAATTGGTTCACTCTCGACAATATGACGCCATTTATGTTATAATTGTATGTCGTAGATTATTTATTTCGCGAAGTTGGTCAATTTTTATTTGGCACTAAAAAATATAAATAGTACACATTGTAGACATCATTATTATTAAGTAGAGATGAGCAAAGTCAATATTTTTCATTCTTTTTTGTCACTGCAAAATGAAGTATAATGTTTATTGGGAAGTGTCAGTTATTTATTAATAAAATCAAATTTATTGTTATTTATTAACTATAGCTACTGAAAATTGCTTATTTAGAAAGACTCAATTATTAAATTTACTCGATTTTGCCCAACACTTTGCATTTATCCGTATTAAGGAATAAATTATTGGAACTGCACCTAGAATTTATAATATCAATATTATGTTGTAAGGACAGACAGTCGGCAATAGAATTTATTAGTTTAAGAATTTTCATATCATCCGCAAATAATAAGCAATCGACATCCAATCTGTCAATTATATCGTTTATAAAGCAGTTAAAAAGCAATGGACCTAACACTGATCCCTGAGGAATACCAGACGTGGGAATGGAGATTTATAGCCTATATATTCTACAAATAGAGGTATTTTATGGAGGTAGCTTTTCATTAAGTTGCAGAGTGATAATGAAAACCCAAAGTTTTATAGTTTAGACAACAATATGTTATGGTCCAACCTGTGAAACGTCTTAGAGATATCAGTAAGCACATCAACCTGAACTTGGCGATCAGGGCAGTTTGATAACTGCTGCGTGTAGAGCATAAGGTTACTAAGCGTTGATCGCATTGGTCTAAATCCGTGTTGATTATCAACCAAATTCAAGTTTATAAATGCGCTAATACGATTACGCAATACAAATTCAACACTTTGATAAGTTGGAAATGATTGTTTTTGGCCAATAATTAGTAATTAAGTTCCTATAGCCTGACTTCTAAATTGGAATTATGCGAGACATATCTGGAAAAACACTTTGTTTTAAACATAAGTTAAATATATGATTTAAAGTTTATAGTAATAAGTCTTTTAAGATGAGTGCTGGCAGATTATCTGGCCCAGAGCATAATTTATTGGCTTCTTCAATATCTGGTTTATCGAAACCCAATATTTGTAAAGTTTTGTTATGTATTAACTTTGTATAAGAGAAAGAAGAATCTGTAGCTGACTCGAAAGATTTGGAAAAATTTACTGCAAAACTATTGAAAATATCTTGAGCCGATGTTATGTCCTGGCCACCAAAACTCATGGTCTATGGTATTGCATAATCATTTTTTATTGTATTAATAAAATTCCAGAATTTTTTTGGTGTTTTTCTAACAGATTTCTCGCAATCTTTAACACTTGCCTCCGGAGATTGGAGAGTCCAATTTAAAGAATATTTTTTCTCTTTTATTTAACATCTTAGTTGTATAGAGAACCAACCATATGGGTTATTTTTTGACGGTTTGCGAATGAAGGGAATGCAGACATTAAATGAAGAGTGTAGTTTTTCATAAAATTGTATGTTTTTTTTTATGAAACACTACACTCTTCATTTAAAGTCTGCATCCCTTCACTCGCAAACCGTCAAAAAATAACTCATATGGTTATTGATATTGATACAAGACATTACCTCATTCCAATCTATGTTTGAAATTAATTTATATAATCTTACAAAATTAGCTTTTTTGAAATTAAATGATTTAAAACAAAAGTTTGGTACAAATAAATTATTAGTAATTGGCTTTCGTACGCTAAAATTAATACTAAATGTAGGGTGGTGACTATCTACATCTACGATTGGATTTTTCATGTTTTTTTATGGAACATATTATATTACTAAATACCAGGTCAAGGATTCTATGGTGATAGTTGTAGATCGAATTATATTTATCAAGGACAAAAAATTCAACACAACTTTTGAAGGTTTTTGAACAATTATCATAAGAATCGATTATGTAATTATTTAAATTAAGTCTCCAAACATAATAGTGGCACTGTCAAGTAGAAATGGCATAGATAGTTTGTCATTTCTACTTGGCAGTGCCACTAATATGTTTGGGTACTTAATTTAAATAATTACATAATCGATTCATTAACAAACTGCGTTAGTTGATCAAGGCTAATTGGCGGTCTAAAATACACATTAATAAGAAACACTACAGTTTTTGCAATAACTACTTTAAGAATTACTAAATCAACACAGAGGCGAGATAAATTTCTGGAATCAAATGATATTTCAGACGATTGAATTGAACTGATCCGCAATCAGTACTCCACCATCTTTACTTTTATTAGTTAATACAAAGTTTCTGTCTTTACGGTACACTATAAAATTATTATCGAATAAATCACTATTAGAAACACTGTCGGAGAGCCAAGTTTCTGAAAATGCTATGATGGAAAATTTACTAACAGCTCTGTAGCAATACACATTAATACATTTCGAATTTAATCTTCGAGAATTTTGATAGTATATTCTGACGTCGTATAGATTATTTTGGAAATGGCTTCATTGTAGTTGAACTGTTATCCTTTGAGGTTTGTCTTGTTCTATATCGATGGTTGCTACTGTCAACAAGCGTAGTTGTTTCTTGATGCGAAGGAACCGCTTCAGCATGCACTTTATCGGCAGCGCAAAGATTCGGAATTACAGAAGAGTCACGTCGAACATGCATTCCCCATTTTTAATTTATTTCCCACGAAACCCATGTTAAAAGCCAGTTGCTTGTTTTTTCTTAAAACTTGGTTAATTGCACGCTCCTCCGGGATATATCTTTGTTAATATAAATGGCGGTACCCTTTAGTAGTTTTGAATTTTTTAATACTAAGGTTTCTGATAGAATGGTTTCTAACATAATGATCTTGTTTATAAGAGAGGCTTTAGAAGGATTTATTTCTTGTTTAAACTAATTTTTTAGGCACGTTATGTATTCCATTAGTCAAATATTGTGTACAAAATGAAGTATTTACATAAATCCTAAATCCCAATTACTAATTCTCTACCAGCAAATCAGACCCAGAAATAAGTACTTTACACCAAAGTAATTTCAAGTGGCATCATTAGGGGGATCTCTGTGTGTTTTAATATTTTGGTATGTTTATTATAGTTTATAATCAATATTAAAAACCAGTAACTTTTTTACTTCATCTTTTTAAATTATTTAGCCTTTAAACTGATCATCGCATTTTTTAAAGTGTTTTAAAAGAAGCCTTTTATAATAAAGTCCCTTTAAGCGTTATCGACGATAACATGAAATCATCAGAATAAAGGAGAAGAGAGTGTCGAAATAAAACCCTCGCACGTTTACACGGCTTTCAAGACTAATTTAATCTTTAATACGTACTTTATGACGTACGGATTTAATTTTATTATTATTATGAAATATTTTCGTACATTAATAATCGGCGTACGTTGAAAAGCACCGGCGGAGGAGCATGAAAATCGCGATTTTTACAGCCACCCCGGCTAATGTGTCATCCCGACCTGAAACGTTGAAACATTGACCGCACAGGTAAACTCACATTTTATTGCGCCGCTGTAAAATCGGGAATTTTCAAGATTGAGAAATTCGCGTTATTAAGATTAAGACTATTTTGTCTCCGCTTATTTTTATATTTGTATTTATGGAGCCTCGCGGATTTTTATTTGGCGGTTTATTATTACCTCTCCTCTTTTTTTATTTTATACGTCCCGTTTGCGTTGTGAACGCGTGCATTAGCGGTGGGCTTTGATGACGGTGTCTTCTCTCGGCCGGATCGTTAATTTGAAGTTAAAATGAATAGCTCTAAAACGCGATGTTGATGAATTTTATTTCATTTGCACATTCGCCATCGGTTTTATCTCTCGCGTCGTTTAAAATTTATTGAGGGGGGTAATTTATTCGATTCGGAATGCTCACTTAATAATAATAAATTGAATGTTGTGAAAAAAAAATGTTGCCGGATTAACATGCACTTTTGCCAGATGTGATTAATTAAGGTAATTATCTGGAATTTAATATTCAACTGAATTATTGCTGAATAAAACATATCAAGTTTTAATCACAAAGTAATGTATTAAATAAAAATGATTTGAAAATAATTAATAAATTATTTTCACATTTAGCTCAGTGACTTTTGACTCTTTTCTATTCACAAAGTAATGTGTGTCAAATCATTATACACACATTACTTACATGTTTCATTTAGAAATATACAATTGCAATTTTCGTAATCGATTTTGCCCAACAGTACTTTCGAATACACGGTAGTCATTGTAAAACTGGTTGAGAATGATTACCGTCTATAGTTTTAGTTATAAAAATAACTCCCTTTTATTACGCTTTTACATTAAATGACAAACGGCATTGAAAAGTTATTAAACGGCTTCTATATTTAATGAAATGTTCAACCACCATTCATCTAGTGTATGGATAACTAGTCATGGCCATTTTTGACCCACATTGTTGACGATACCATTCATAAATTAAACAAAAGATGGCGCTTTGTGTTATATTTGCAATTGCTTAATTAAAAAAAATAATTTTATTTTTATTTAATTAATTTGACATTTAAGGTTGCGGTTTAGTGGAAAGAGATAGCTATATAGTAAAATGGAAATAATCGTTTGAAAATAGCGCTATTCTTTTGGATTTCATAATATGAATGTGTATTTACATTTTTTATCTACCAAGTATAAAGTATCAGTCTAAATAAAAAATAAATCGTTAATTTTCGTGTATTACGTCAATTTACTAGTTTAAGTTAGAAAAGAAAATTGTAAGATATAATGAAATTAATAGGTCATGTCTGCTAAGTTATTTGAATGCAGAATTTAGTGAAATCCTTTAAATTTTCATTGCACAAGTTTTTATTAGCAAAAATTTAATTTAAAATTTGCTATAAATTTGATCAATTTTCATTGTTTTTCATAATTATTTTTCACAGAAACTAAACATTAAAATAATTATTAATTTATCTGATGAAATTCCTGCTTATTTTAAGATTATTTTAATGTATAATACAATATTGTTCATTGATCGCAACAACAATCTAACTCAAATTAGTGATTGTCCATATTTGTATAGCTATCTCTTTCTTCTAAACGGCACCCTTAATGTAAAAGCGTAGTAAATTATTTTATGATTAAAAGTTGAACTTAATTCTTTGTTGAATCTGTGGAACCAACCAAGTCTGTCTTTTTACGTATTTTTCAAAACAACTGAAATGGATTCAACTCTCGAATGCTGTATTTACATTACCTACATAATATTTTAGCCACACTTTACTTTTTTTTAATAACAGAAGCATTTTTATCATACGAGAGCAATATTGAAATGAAATTAAATGGTTAATAGACATTCTGGATTAAAATAAATTGCAATACTTTATTTGTTTAACTGTAATATTTTAACAGAATTATTTACAAAAATATTAATAAATATAATTAATTTAGACTAATAGTTAAAAAGTCGAATGATAGAAATTGGAAGACATTCTGGATTGAACTTAGTCACTGCAGCGCTTTATAAATGCTGTATTTTATAACTGCACTACTTTATTTGTTGAACATTTTAACAAAATTATTTACAGAAATTTGAATGAATATATTTACTTTTAATAAATAGAATCGAACGTTAGGAATTGAGAGACATTATGGATTCATATTAAGCGCTGCAGCGTTTTATAAATGCTGCATTTTAGAATGACACTACTTTATTTTTTAAACTGTAAGGTTTTAACAGAATTATTTCCAAAAATATGAATAAATACACTGCAGCACTTAACAAATGCGTTTTTAAAGTTTTATTTATTGCGCTGCAGCGCTTTGCAAATGTAGTATTTTAAAATAGCACCGTTTTATTTATTGCGCTGCAAAATTTTAGCATAATAATTTATATATATTCAAATGAAAGTAAATGATTTAAATAAATAATATCGAGCGATAGAAATTGGAAGACATTCTGGATTCAACTTAAGTGCTGTAGTGCTGAACAAGTAGGTTTTTTTAAACATCGCCGCTTTATTTATTGCGCTGCAGCGTTTTAGAATAATTATTTGTATAAGCTTGAATAATTAGATAAATAAAATCGAGCGATAGAAATTGAAAGTAATTCTGGATTTAACTTAAGCGCTGCAGCGCTTTACGAATGCGGTATTTTAAAATAGCACTGCTTTGTTTATTGGGCTGCAATCTTTAATCATAATTACTGCTATAAAATCGAATAAAAATAATTGATTTAGATAAATAAAATGTAACAATAGAAATTGGTAATCACTAACTATATTTTTCAGTAATTTGTTTTCAATATCCATATTTTGCATTAAAATAATTATATACATATTTATTAAATACATTTAAGATATATGAAAAATTCATTTCTCACTTCACTTTTTATTTTTAAACATTTAGCTGTACATTTCGAGCACCATATACTCATTATCAATAGCGAATGTAATGAATACAGGGTGCTCGAAATATACATCTAGTGTTTAAAAATAAAAAGTGAAGCAAGAAACGAATCTTTCATTTGTATTATATAACACATCACATAACTATTCAATAAAACTCAATTTATTAAATAAATGTGTTCCTTTCATTGTGAACGCATTGTATATAATGTGTGTATATCTAAAATCATAGCACAAATCTCCATTTCTAATTAAATATATTAAATTTATCGTGGAATTATTTGTTGCAATTTTTATTTACTGCTACTTAATTATAGTTGTTAAGTAACAATTTCAAGATTTTCCTGTTTCATTTTTTTTAACGATAATAGATTAAATTTACTATATTAAGATGTTAATGTGTAGTAACCTCGAGGATAGCGACGGAATTAACGACCATGATGATGTGTTTTAGGCAGTAAATTAAAATTTCAAATGAGAAAATGATACCTTCGGATAATTGGAACATTTTGTATACATTCCGATTTTTAACGCCGCGCCGTATAATTATCCATCTTAAATGTTCCCATGAAATATTATAATAAAAATTACTCGCAACAAATGACTTCCTTTATATGCAAATGGCACTTCCGCGCTGGCCGTTTACATATTTATATATTAAAGTAATAAATCAGGGAGTGTGTACACTGGGAGAAAAAAGAAAAAAAGTGTATGGGGTGGGGGTTTAAGTGCGCCCCGATCGGATTTAATAAAATTCAAATTTATAGAATCTGAATATGTAAATATCGGGCGCGGAGGGCCGTAATAAAAATTAATATAATTTGCGTTAAAAATATTTCATTTCCATAATTTCATTAAAACTTGTCCAACAAATGACGGGAGGGGCTTTTTCGCTTCAACCGCGCGCTTGGCCTGCTTTTTTTGTATATATATTTTTTTCTCGTCTGTTTTATTTCGGCGCAATTTTTCCGTTCGAACTTCATCCGATGGAATTGTTTGGTAGATTAATATAATTTGATATCGGCTCTCGCAAATATTGTTCGGCAACTTGAAATTAAATTTGGTGCACACGGAATAATATAATTTAGCAGGAACTGAACCGGGCGCGGGGGCCGCCTTCCACTCTAATTATATTTATTATATTATTTATTGGAGACTGCACGGGCGGGGATTCGAGGGCGTATTTATTTATTATATAGAGAGCGAGAGGGGTGGGAAGGGAGGGATTGAGGGCTTCACCCTAAGCGGGGCTTGCTTTTTAATATCAACCCATTTTTTTTATTATATTTGGCTGCCCTTTTTTTTTTCGAGGGTCCCGCATGAAAATTGTATTTTTAATTTTTGTTTCCGCGTACACAAACGTCGCAGATTCATGATTTGTCGAGTAAACATTTTTTTTTATTTTTTTAATGAAAACCTATGTTTAAACGCATTTACATGATTATAATCATTAATTACGTTTACATTTTATTTATTTAGATAAATAAACACCATAATTAAATTATATTAATAAACACACATATTTGTAACACAAGAAAATCACAATAAAGTGCGCATATATTTTGAATGTTAAAGAAATAAATATACTGTGTGTTTTCAAACCATATTTTTTTCGACATACAGGAACTTCGGGAGAAATATTTCAATAATCAAAGTCTACTATAGTTCTGGTTATGACTTCCATAAAACGCCACAAGGGGATTGCACTCAACTTTAAATTTTAAAAGCGAACTTGTATTTTTGTTCGTTACATAAACTAATGCAATGACAGCAACGAAAACTTTATCGACAACGTCATAAACTTGCACTCAGTTCAGCTTGGTGTAGAACAAACGAACAGGTCTTCTATCTTATACAAAAATTTCATTTGTCTCATTTTTCTTATATCTTACACGATATATTAAAAAACAATATCGCCTGACAGTCGATAATATTGAGATGGTTAAGAGGTTAAGAATAGTAACCTCTATACATTTTTTTTTGGCTGCTGCGGTTTCTACCAATATTAAATAATTATTATTATGCAACCATTATTATGCAACCATTTTAAATAGTATTTGAGAAAATGTAGCTTGTAATTTATGTTAATGAATTTATCAAAAAAATACAAATTGAAATCTAGCGAAAGACCTCAAGTCGATAGCCATTTGACAGATAATTTTGATATAAGGATATTTCTTGTAATATGATCAAATTAATAATATACAAAAATTTGGTATATTTTTCAATAAAGATTATTATTTTTTTATTTTATTTTATTTTTAAATTCTTTTATTTAATTTATTTTAAATAGATGTGACCAAGTGAATAAATACTTTTTATATTATTATATATACAAACATCTTTATTCCCAAAGAATACATGCATATTTAATTTAATATACAATACAGGAACAATTTAAAACGAATATTTTTAAGAGAAACGGCTATCGACCGAAGGTCTTTCGACCTTAAATTAAATGAATATTAGAATTCTAGGAGTAAAATACAAACATGCAGATGAAGCTAAGTTAATATGGGAAAAGTACTTCAAAGATCTATTGATAGACGCAGATGAGGCAACAAAAATAGAAGAAATATTAAGAGGAGATGAAATAAATAACTATGTAGAGGAACCAACACTTGAAGAGAAATAATCATAAAATGCAAAAACGGGAAATCAGCAGGCAAAAACGGAATCTATATGGAAATGATAAAACACGGGGGAGAAAAACTATACCACGAAATACACGAACTAATAAAGGAAATATGGAACAATGAAAAAATTCCGAAGGAATGGAACACAGGTGTGATTATTCCAATACATAAAAAAGACGAAAAATCTGACTGCCACAACTACAGAGGAATTATGATACTAAATAACACCTATAAAATATTATCAGCGATCGTAAAAAAAAGACTGAACATATACACACGAAATATCATAGGAGATTACCAATGTGGTTTTGTCAAAGGAAAATCAACTGTAGATGCAATCAATGTCATAAAACAAATAACTGAGAAAACAATAGAGCATAAGATCAACATCGAACTGTTATTTATAGATTTTGAACAAGTATTCGATTCAGTAAAAACAAGCAATTAATCATAGCATTAAAAGAGTTCCGAATCCAAAGTAAAATCATAGCTATGATTCAAACAACATTAAAGTATTCAGATGCAACAGTGCGGATAAATCAGGGAAACACAAATTTATTTAGTATAAATAAGGTTGTCATGCAAGGTTATTCACAGTCCGCCACACTGTTCAATATTGCACTGGAGTACATCCTCAGAAACATCAACAAAAGAGGCACACTAAGGACAAAAGGTAGCCAAATCATAGCATATGCGGACGATCTTGTAATAATAACAAAGCAACGAACATTAATCGATAATATTCTAAAAGAGATAACAGAGGAAGGGAGCAAAATGGGCTTGAAAATAAATGAAGACAAGTCAAAATTTATGAATATTGGCAAACATAATCACACAGGAAAAATCAAAATAAGGGTAGATAATGTCCCCATAAAACTCGATATTTCTATAAATTTCACGAGTTGTTCCACTTTTCAGAGGGATATTCGCAAAAATTTGAACATATAACCAGGCTTCTTTATGTTGGTTGTTGGTCGTGGAGACTTTAATTATTTAAATAAAAGTACTTGTCCTTTCTCCTACTTATAGGAGAAAGGACAAGTATTTTTATTTAAATATAACCAGGCATTTACGCTCCTTTAGTAAATTACAAAAATCTTTGTGTTCTATATATTTTTATTGGTTTCTTTCAATATCATATCCCCTCTAGAAGGAATAGTTGGGCACGTTACTGTCTCCTGCTCAAAATCAACGCGCTTAGAATGTGCTAAAAAATTGCATTACTTATGCAAATAAAGAAAATTGAAACATCTCGATGTATCTGTGTACTGACTTATTACTTACGTTGTTACTAGAAATGTTTATTTAAATACTCAAAAATGTTTTATTTTTAGAAAAAAAAGGTGATGTAATTTTGTTCATAGTGCAAAAACCCTCCTATTAATCCTAAGACATCATAATTATAAATTTTCTATTATAATATTAATTTTATCAAAAACTATTGATTTATTTTTATGTCAGTCCTCTTGACCGCACGTTAGTTGTTATGTAAATCAATTGACATGTTGGTAGTAAAAGATTAATAGGTTGCGATAAAAAAATCCAGCGGTATTTTAGATGGAGAGAAAAGCCATCGGTTCTCTCATTTCCTTTCGAATTTCTAATTTTTATACAAATCATTTAAATATCATATGCACTTATTCACTGTTTATCTAATCTTATTTAAGTAAAAAAAAAACTCACGTGTAATTATCCATATAAAGCTTTACGACAACTCATTATTTTTTATATTCTTAAATAGTTTAAGTATTGTTTTGACAAAACTGAAATTCAAATGATTAATTGGTATTTCCTTCTGTTTCTGAAAATCCATATTCGCTTTTGTATAAATTAATTTGAAATAAAATTATATAACATTTCCATTTGATTGTCATTAGTCACTTGATGAAAAATGAATATAATATTTGTATTACTAAAATTATTTTCAATTTCAAAACTATGTTTAATTTATAACTACAAGATTTTATATGGTTCTTCAAAAAAATAAATATATCACGAACCGATCTGTAAATTTCAGCCTACAGGAGATATTTCCTCCCCCTTCACCATAATACTTGTAATTAGTGTTGAAATAAACACAATTTTCAAGATTTCTACCGAACTATATGTATTTAACTAAAACTAAATCGAGTATTTGTGAAGGTCAGCTATAAAAATATTACTTAATGAACTGGGATTATGTTTTAATAGAATATTTCTATGCCAATTCACTCTTTGATTAGCCGGAGAGAAGGATGTTAAATTATAGATATAACTAGGTTGGAATGAGGTTTGGGGGCTGAAAACATCCAAGCGCACTTCTAAATAAAATAATTTATTCTTTGTTTAACCTTTGTATATATTTTTTACTTAAAATTAACTATAGTTTTACTATTTAGCAGTCATTATCAAGTACGTGTCTCAATATTCTAGTCAGATAAAATCAAATTTTTATTAAATTTATGAACAATAATTTAATTAATTAACCAAAAAAACTGTTTCCTTTTCTGTCATTTTAGGAGTTGAAAGCATCCAACCCCTAAACCTCCTTCCAACCTAGATATATGATTGAACTTTGTTGTTGAATTTTTATGATCTAAATTTCAAATTTTAGGTTATAATCCTCCCCATTTTTTATGTGCTTCAATTCAATATATATATTCAGTGACCCTTTCTACCTTTTCAGATGTTTCAATTCAAACGGTTTTTAAATGTTTAATTCATTTCTCATTTAACAAGTAGTGGAGAAATAAACATTTATTATCCACCAGGAAACCATTTCCCAATTACAAGACGAATTACATGAATACAAAAGCTTACAAAGAATAATACATTAAAATTAAAAATTAATAGATGTATAAATCTACTTATATAATATATTAAGAATGTTAATGTTGGTAAAATATATTAAAAGTTAATTGAAGATGATTATAGATGCTACAAATTACATTAAGGTTACGGTTTAGCAGAAACAGATAGCTATATAGTAAAATGGAAATAATCGCTTGAAAAAAGAGCCATTCTTTTGAATTTAATAATATGAATATGTATTTACATTTTTTATCTACCAAGTATAAAATATCAGTCTAAATTAAAAATAAATCGTTAATTTTACGTCTTAAATTGACTTAAGTTCAAGAAAAGAAAATTGTAAGATATAATGAAATTAATAGGTCTTGTCTGCTAAGTCATTTGAATGCAGAATTTAGTGAAATCCTTTAAATTTTCATTGCACAAGTTTTTATTAGCAAAAATATAATTTCAAATTTGCTATAAATTGTCATTGTTTTTTATAATTATATATATAACATCTTTATTTCTGCAGATAATTTTATATACAATAAATTAACAATATAATTCTTATAATATGTTATACGTTGTCCTTAGAAAACGGCTATCGACCATCGGTCTTTCTGTCTGTCCTTGTCCAGTTCTTGTCTTGTTATCTAAAGGTCATGATTGTTAACGTCTTTGTCTATGTCTGCAAATTTAATGATATGAATTGATGAATGGTTAATGCAGGTTGGGAGAATTTAGGAGTAATGTTAAGGTTACGAGGGATACAAAGGTGTTGTATGAAAGGGGTAATGTAGGGATTAGTGGCGAATTTTAAAGATAAGGATTCCAGTCTGTGTTTTATTGAGGGAATTTTGCATGTATCGTAGAGCAGTTCATTGGAAGGATTATAAAGTTGGTTATTAGGGTGTCTAATTTTGGTAAGTGCTCTAAGGGCTTCGCGTTCTACGATTTCAATATTTTTTTTTGTACATTTGGACGCGGATTGTGGAATAGGATGGGAGCATATTCAAGCAGGGGTTGACAAATAATTTTGTAAATATGTACTGCGGTTTCGATGGAAATTCCTTTATTTTTGTACGTGAGTGCTCTGAAAAAGAGCCCTGCTCTTTACTTTTGTTTTGAGGATTTGGGAATGATTTATGAAGGTAAACTTGGGATCTAATATTACACCGAGGTAATTACATGTAGGGGATGGGTATACAGGGAAGTTGTTGAGGACAATTTGGTATGGAGAATTTATATGTCGATGGTAAGGAATTAGGAGTTGGGTTTTATTTACATTAATTGTTATACGCCATTTGGCAAACCAGGTGGTGATTTCATCCAGGTGATCCTGTAGAGCACTAACGGCTTTGGAAATAGTGGGAGCATGGGTTACTAGGGCGGTGTCATCGGCATATAATAATGGATATAATAAGGGATTAAGAAACATGGGGTTCGGGTTATAGATGTCGTATACAAAAATATTATATAACATTGGGGAAAGGGGGGATCTTTGAGGGAGACCTTGTTTAGGATTAATGGTATGAGAAAAGGAATTGCGGATTTTGACTTGAATAGTTCGGTTGTTGAGGAAATTGGTAAGGATATTTATTAGGTGATAAGGAATACCCAGGGCGTAACATTTAAACAGCACACCTCGATGCCATACCGAGTCATAAGCTTTTTTTATGTCTAAAAATAATACGGCAGATTTTTTGCCTTCGAGATGTGTTGTTTGACAGTTGGACGTGAGGATTGATAACGGGAGGGCTGTAGAACGATGTTCTATAAAGCCGAATTGATACGGAGGGATTTGGTGTTGTATATAGGATAATATTTTTTTCAGGATAATCGATTCATATAATTTTCCCAGGACCGGAAGCAAGGTGATGGGCCTATAACTTGATACTAATTCGGGGTCGTTTCCCGACTTATGTATACAAGTCACAATACCCCGCTTCCACTCCTGGGGAAAACATTGGGATTTGTAAAAGGTATTTATAATGCGGATGATGTGTTCGTGGATGGAGTCAGGAAGCGATTTTAGGATTAGACGGGAAATGTTGTCGTAACCTGGCGCTGTATTTTTTCCTTTATGCAGTGCTTTATAATATTCATCCTCTTTTATGTCATTAGGAGTTGTGGTGGAGTTGTTATGGAACGAAAGATACCTGTTGTTGACTTGCGCTAGGTTGTCATGGTCAAATTCGTCGTTGTCCGTCGCCGTATATCTCTTGTTACTTTGTCAATGTCACAGTCTCTGAATTTGCAAGATATTACTGGGGGAATAGGGATGGGAAGGTCAGATGTGATTGAAAATTTGATGGAGAGGTGATCGGAACCGAGGTCAGGGATGAGTTCTACATTATGAATGAGATGTCTGATGTTACTAGTACAAAGGAGCACATCGGGAGTCGAGGATTGGTTGTTGGACATAATGAAAGTAGGATCTGTGTGGATTCGTACAAAATTAGAGTTAGACATAAAAGAGGATAGCTGCTTGTTTTTACCTTGTTTAAGTTAAAATCGCCGATTATGACAGCATGGTCGTGAAGGGAAGCTTTCGTGAAAATAGTATCTTCAATAGGAGAGGAATGGTGGATATAAACAAGGAATATGTGAAGGGTAAAATGGGATGTATTAATGGTACAGTGTATACATTCGTTCATAATATTATTGATCGCTGGTGGATTCGCTTTGTCTAGCTTTATCTCAGGTCTTACTGCAATTACTGAGCCTCCTCTAATATTCGTATTAGGAATTGTTGCGGGATGTTGTATATGGGGCCAGTCTTTGAGGGGAAATGGGTTGTTGGATTTGGTTTACACGAACATGCCTACATGGGTAGGATTATTTCTCAGGTAATGGGAAACTAGGATTTTATAATTATTTACCACACAAAGTAAACATTAAAATAATTTTTAATTCGTCTGATAAAATTCCTGCTTATTTTAAGATTACTTTAATGTATAATACAATATTTTTCATTGATCACAACTGCAATCTAACTCGAATTAGTGATTGCCAATATTTACATAGCTATCTCTTTCGTCTAAACTGCATCCTTAATATGTGATTTTAAACCACAACTACTTTAAGTTATATTGAACGTTGTTTCATTTTTATAGTGACATTTTGGAATATGCAAACCAACTAGTTGCAATATATTAGGGCTCATGACCATTCGAAAGCGTATTCTTGCACATGATAATACATATTCAGGGCGGGCCACGAATAACGGTCATTAAAAGTTTTCGGGGTTCCTGGCTGCGGAGAATTTTGAAAAAAATTCTAAATTGCACGGTTGAATGCGGCCACTTCATGGTAAATATTTTTACTTTCTTTCACTTCTGGTTGTACCGGAAATGACTACCAACTTTGTTATTTTAAATGGAATACCCTATTTTTTTTTGATTCCCCGTTCAATTGCCTAACCACTCATATGGATTTATGTCTACATAACTCTTATAGTTTTTGAGATAAAAATTAATTTGTCAAATTTTAACCTCAAATTGACGTTTTTTTAGTAAAAGTGAATGATCACAGCCTCTCTATGCTTCAACTTTATGCTAATAAAACTTTATGAATTCGGTGGACATTTTTAATAAGAAATAACAGTGCACAGTAGGCGGATACCAAATTAAAAAAAAAACACATCCCAACATTGAACAGACGGACGTAGTGATTAAATAGAGATTTCAAAGCATTTGTGTTGAATAAATTTCCTAAGTTACGATGAATTAATTCTAATGTTTTGAAGGAGCTCTTAACAATTAATTGTATAAAAAATAAAATAATTATGAAATCAGACTTCCAGATTAAAAACACTAACTTGCTCAAATTAGTTATGATTTACAACGTAGTTAAACGCAAAAGGATATTTAAATCTATATACAATATTATATATAGATTAAGTTGAAAAATACCTACGGTAAGAGTTAATTATAATAAAACCAGGAATGTTAAAGGAAACCATAGCTAGATGGATTTCATTGTAATTATTGTCTATTGTAATATTGAAATGAAATATTAAATGAAAGAATTTATGTTAAAATCCGAAAGTAAGTTATTCGAATTATGTAAATATATGATGATCTTAATAACACGAGCGATACGAAAACGCGGCAGTAAATGTCTTTAGACAGTTTATAAATAAAACATGTCCCCTGTGCATCGATGGGAAAAACTAACCGGACACATTATGACGCAATATATCATATAGATATTAATATTCGTTTTATTCGAAACGATGAAAACGTATATACATATTCACACATATATATATATATATATAAAATGGTTATAATTGCCGCGGCCGCGGCGTTCCGGTTTTCAATCGAGAAAGCATGAATGTTACACATTAGAATGTGCCATAAATATGTAATGCATAACAACATTTTTAACAAAACGAAATGTAAAACCTACGAACGAACGGGGACGGATCGATCCGATGCAGGATAAGATATGCATAATAATAACCCGGGCCCTGGCTCTCTCCCCTCCGTTTTTTTTTTTCACATTTACATGACCATTCAATTTTAAAACAAATGCACACTTCAATTATATAAATTAAACGGAATTTTCGATCGTTATGTCGTGATGAGCATACAGAAAGGGAAACAGTTTTTTGGTTAATTAATTAAATTATTGTTTATAAATTTAATATAATTTCGACTTTATCTGACTTAAGTATTGAGATAATTTTATAATGACTACTAGATAGTCGTAACCATTATTATTTTATTTCAAGTAAAAAATACAGTAGTCAAATAAAGTTAAAAGTTGATCAGTAGTTGTTTTAATGTATATTTGTTCAAATTACTTACGTAACGTAAGTCAAAACGTCACAAATATGGAAATAATTATTTTTAAATCATTTTTATTTAAGGTTAAAAATGTTTAATTTACAAGTGTATTTAAAATGTACCACAAAGTGAACGCCTATAACATACAACAATTATCGGATAGCTTTTAATTTGAGTTATGTGAAGTTGTTTTAATAGATTAAAGTAAACGAATTCAGTCCTTACTTCATTTTTTTATTTTTATACACTATATGTACATTTCAAGTACCAAGTACTCATTATCAATAGTGAATGAACAAAATAATTCACTATTGATAATGAGTACTTGGTATTTGAAATGTACATATAGTGTATATAAAAATAAAAAGTGAAGTAAGGACTGAATTTGTTTACTTTATTGTAATTATCTGATATATATTCCAATTTATGAGCAATGCGTGAATTCTTTTAGATTATTTCAAGTAACGAGCTTAAAAGTCTGTTTTATTTAATAAGACCTATAAAATGTGACATTTCGAATATTTATGTAATACAAAATATGTGCTTTAAGTTAGTGTGAGATTTATTTTTTTTTATTCTTTTCAGCTTTAAGTTTAATAAATTTGTTGTAGAAAGCACTGCTATAATTGAAGAGTTTATTCATTTGGTTGCAGTTGTTAATAAACTCTTTTATTGTAGCAGTTTTTTTTTTTTTTTTTTCATAAAATGTTTCAGTTGTCAAGTAGTTATGCTTAGTTCTCACTTGTCTCTCTGGTTTATTCACACCATTATAATATGAAGTTTTCTCACTAACATTTTGTTAATGTCTTAAGATCTTGCAAAAAGATAGAGAAATTAATATAATGTACAGATTAATGTAAATCGCAATCATCAATCCTAAGCTGCGGAAGGCAGACTTAACGATCCAATGTATATACACGAAAAAATATAAATAAACAAATAAAACAATCCCCATTTACGCTCTTCTAAAAAAAGTACACAACTTATGCAAAATGCACACACGGATCGCAATTACCCCATGGCCGTGAGCATTGAAATATATGTAGATTAATCACTTTAACGGTTCATCACTTCCTGCAAGGATCATCATTACCAAAAAGGAACAAACCGCCGGAATGAAAACGGAACAAAATATTTCGCCACTCTTTTGTGTCTTATTACATTTATAAACATATGAGCGCTTAGCGTTTGCACTAGCAAAAAAATAAATGCACAACGAAAATGAATTAATTCGCACTCAAGGAAATGTTAAATGGAGTGGAGAATCGTTACATGTGTAACAGGATTTTAAAGGCTGTTGTTTTATTGCTCGTATTTTGTGTTATTAATTATTGCAATTACGGCTGATCAATATTTATACGGAGGAAACTCACCGGGTTCGTTTTACGAGTGTAAAGATATTAAAGTAATTAAAGTTAATTTAAATTTATAAAAAGTCTTTAACGGTAATGGAATGGTAATTTTATAGTTTTCTGTTAAATAACCCAGATTTGATTTTTTTGTTGAATAATGGTTTATTACAATATGAAATGCTTATTAAAACGGTATGTTTATAATAATTTCTTATTTCAAAATCCTTTTAGTCCCTCCTTTTACTGACTTTTTTCTTTGATTTGAAAGTGTTACATTTAAAATAAATAAAAAGAATTTGAAAATAATCAATTAATTATTTCCTCTTTAGCTACTGTAACATGTTGACTTACGTTACGTAAGTATTTTAAAAGAAATATACATTAAAACAAATATTTCTCGGACATATACATCGTTAGAGCAAATAATTTATTAATTATTTTCAAATTCTTTATATTTATAATAAATAAAAGACGACGTAAGCGCCACCGAGGAGCTACATCGAGAGGTCACATCCTGAAAACCACATCGGGAGAACCCAACCGCTTTATCAGAGGACCTTTATCTGAACAATCATCAACGAAAGCATCGCTGGATTATTCAAGGAGCCCATTTCCGCAGATTTTTTTCTCTATCGTGTTGCGCAAGAACAAGTAAGTCTAAATATTCTTATAAAACGGAACCATTTAATTACTTCATTAATCAAAAAATGTCTATTACTGCCAATATGGTTATCGCTGCTACAGAAACTTTGGGGAACAATAAATTTGAATATAATTATGTATCATCTCATAATAATTTAATTAAGTTTATCAGCAGTTGTGAAAACGTTTTAAATTCATTTCCAAATAATTTTCATCCGTACATGTTTCATTGTATTTTAGAAAAATGTTTTTCAAGAGATGTTGATACTATTATAAGAATTCGAGGTCCTGGGAATTGGGAAAGTATAAAAGATTTTCTGCTGCACTAATTGCAACACTTATGAGCATATAAGACATAATTGTCCATATCGTTTACAACCTCATCAAAATATTTCTATGAGTAAATCTGAACCGCTTCGATCTACAAACAAGCAATATTCAATTATTCCCTGGCTTAATAATTATAATAGTGCAAAAACTAATACTAAAAAAGATGATAGATAAGTAAAAAAATTGCTGGTGAGAATCAGAAATCAAACGAAATAAATAATTACGTCGTCAATGAGCAAGCACATGATAAAAATGTAAGAGTCACCAGTCCTAAACTTCTCGAAAGAATTGCATCGGATCGATTCAGAACGACAAAGTTATTTTTAAAAATAATAATGCTGCTAGTACCAATATTGTCAATACTAACAATACAATAAAAGAAAAACGAAACACATTCAATAATCAAAAATAAAACAAATAAAATAAAATAAATACATCAATTGGAATTGAATCTATCAACGTAACTGATAAAAAATGTACAGAATGATAAAAAGGTTTTTTTAAATTCCAGTTCCAACATTTCTGTTGTCCCAATATAGAATAAAACTACAAAAATTGAAATTATTCAATCAAATGATTATAATACTGAACAAATTGACAATAAATCAAATTTAAATAATAAAAAATCAATTGATGGAATCGAAAACGTCCCTCTAAATAAAAATTTCACAATAAGTAATATAAGTATTTCTGAAATTGTTGCTGACAACGAAAATAATTATCGAACTTATAATTACAAATGAAACTTTATTAGTAAATACGATTCTTAATTATGAAAACGAGCACTTAAGGTTGCGGTTTAGTAGAAAGAGATAGCTATATAGTAAAATGGAAATAATCGTTTGAAAAAAGAGCCATTCTTTTGGATTTAATAATATGAAAATGTATTTACATTTTTTATCTACCAAGTATCACTCTAAATAATAAATAAATCGTTATTTTTCATGTATTACGTCTATTTACTAGTTTAAGTTAGGGCCGTTTTACACACACAAGAATTCTCGCAGAAAGTTGTGCGAGAATTATATATAAAAGTTTTGCTATAATTATATATATAAAAATATTTTTCTTGTTTTACACAGCAAATAATTATTGTGGAAATAAGCAAAGCAGATTGTTTTTACAGTCGTCCAATACAAGCAGACGCGGCATTATGTAGTATGCTATTGCTTAACATTATTGGGAGACTGTTTTATATAATTCTTTTCTAGATTATTTTGAACATGTTCAATATATTTCTCGCGAGAATTCTCGCAAGAAATATATTATAAAAATCGCTGTAATGCACATGCGCAAACTTATAATATTTTTCTATATATAATTATATTATGAATTTATGCGAGAATTCTTGTGTGTGTAAAACGGCCCTTAGAAAAGAAAATTGTAAGATATAATGAAATTAATAGGTCATGTCTGCTGAGTTATTTAATTGCAGAATTTAGTGAAATCCTTTAAATTTTCATTGCACAAGTTTTTATTAGCAAAAATATAATTTGAAATTTGCTATAAATTTGATGAATTGTCATTGTTTTTCATAATTATTTTTCACACAAACTAAACATTAAGATGATTTTTAAATCATCTGATGAAATTCCTGCTTATTTTAAGATTACGTTAATGTATAATACAATATTGTTCATTGATCACAACAGCAATCTAACTCAAATTAGTGATTGCCAATATTTATATAGCTATCTCTTTCGTCTAAACCGCACTCTTAACCTGAAAATAAATTATTTAGTAAAAACATTTCTATAAATTCCAAAGAGAACTTAAAATTAAAAATAATTTGGCAACAACCTTAAATATATCGAATATTTGTAATACTGAAAATATTAAATATAATAATAGTGTCCCAGACAATTCTGATCATATTCAATTTCATTTACCGGATAGAATCACAATTGAAATAAATAATCAATCAAATCTAGTCAATGCTGCCATGAACGTCCCTACAAAATGCAAAAATAAGATAGTTGAAATTAATGATGAAGTGAAAAATACTAAATTATTTAAACCTAAAAGTAATTGCACAATCATTTCATTATATAAAGGCAGTATTTTAGATGAAAAGAAAGTACGCAATTTAAAGTATGTTCCTCACAAATTTCCAAAAATGAAAAGACGTAAATTATTTCAAAATAATCATAAAAATAAACATCCTAACAACCTCAAAAATATTAAAAAACAAATTATAGAAATGCGTAATTTATCAATTCCTAACTGAACAATAAAAAACAAAATTTGTACAAAAATATTTCAAAGAAGGCTGAAAGACTACTGGTCGATAGCCAGTTTCAGAGTTGGAAATATATTGTGAACGTTAGTGTATTGTTAGATATTGTATTGTAATGGATTGGCGCATTACAAAGAATATATATATACTTATGTTGTTAATATTCTTCTGATTCTTTAATACAAATAGAAAAAGTATAGTGTTAAACTCGTGAGAAATGGCCATTTCCACGAGGATGATGTTTATGTATGTATTTCAAAGATCATGAAATTTAATAACGTTCCCAATGAAAACAAACAAACCTATACCAATCATTATTTAAACAATAACAATAAATTAATTATAAGGAAAATAAAAGGACGAAGATATTTTATATGACATAAACTTAATATTTTATAATGGTCATTTTACCTCCCCTACATATTTATTACTTTATAGCTAGCAATTACATCTCTTGGCACGATTTTCTTCATTGATTTTAATTAATGTTTGAATATTTATTTTATAATTTTCTTTAAATTCATATCAATTTGATTAAATAAATTAAAATTTTTTGAGGCACTATTATTTTCAAATTAGTTTATGAATTATTATTATTAATTTTGTATTCTTGCATTATTTACATTTTTAATATATTTGTATATAGCTTATCAAATTAACTAGTTCTGTAATGTTTTTTTAATAATAAGATTTACTTAAATAACAAATTATTACTTATCTAAATATCTCAATTATTTATAAATTTTATAAAAAAAAGCTGGTTCCTATTATATAAGAATATTTTTGGCTGAAATCCAAAGACTTATAGAAAAGTGAAAATAGTGGTGCAGTGCTATAAAATGTATTTAATGTATGTTGTCACTCTGTATTTTGTTGTCTGTTATATCTATTTTTCAATACATACCTAATGCAAGTTTTTGTAGGGGACTTTGAGCGTTGAATATTATATTCAAGTAATATATTATATATTATTAAGCTATTGTATTTCTATACTCGGGTATATGTGACTTGAAACATTATAGATTTGAGTGACAAAAAAATTTTGGAGGGAAACTTTTAGAACCTTTGGTACTATAAGTCACTTATTAATTTCTATTTACAAATCGAAACAATCTTTTTATATAGATTTATCTATATCATGATCCTTATCTCTCTATACACTATTTTTTTTTCTTTAAGAAGGTGTAATATATCCCGGTACATTTTATAATAATAATAATATACTTTATTATTATTACTATTATTATTATAACATTTCGTGTATATATTTTATATATTATTCGATTATTGTATTCTATTTATGTAAATAACTTTAGCTGTTGTAAATTAAGGAACTCATTATCTCATTCGCACAGATGACATTGGAACAGCAAATAAGTCATTAACTCTAAATTCAAATATTGTTCATTTTCAAATAATATAAATAAATATCATTAATGTCCATCCACGAATCCTCTATTTTTATATAAATATTTTTCATTTTGTTATTTACATCTTGCTTTCCAATATTATGCGTTCTTAATTAGATTTTAATATATTATTATCACCCAAAAAGTGAGGGGTTGTTCTGGTGTCGAGGAGACCAACTTCACCTTTTTGGAATCAGACATTCTCCGGCATTCAAACTGTGCAGTTCTAAATATCAGCGCTAAAGCCTAGAATGTGTATTCATCATTATTTAATAAACAACAGTCGTAAAAATCGTGTAAAGTTAACTATAAGTTCCTCACAAACCAGTCAAGGGAATACAAAAAGAATCAAGTGACTTCTATCACTAAAAATAAATTAGTGAAACCAGAAGTCACGTTACATAAACTTTGTGGTACATTTTAAACACACTTATTTAATAATCAATTCGAATCACGCACAATTCCATCCCAGTGATCATTTGAAACGCTCGCAAAAAGGGGGTTATAAACTTTGAATAAAAAATAAGCGTATATATTTTGTTTAACGACCCAATCGGAATCGCGCAAAATAAAATAACTTCCTAGTCATGCCGATCGGCAATTTCTAATTCTAATTCCCCGAGTGAGTGTTCATCCTCCGTCCAGTTAATAACGACGGACCGGCCACGAACCCCGAGCTCCGGAGCTTTCCCAGGTTTCCGTGCTTTCTGCGAGATCGGCCGGTCGCGGCGCGGCGGCCCGATCGTTCCGTTTCGTGTCAATTATCAATCTCGCGGTCGCGAATCTGCATTATTATTGCACATAAATACGAATTAGCCCGGGGATAATGTCCCTATTTAGCTGCCGAATGCCGGACGCAAATAACCGTCCCGGCCGACTTCGTGTTTCTATTTGACGAGCTTAAACAAGCATTTGTATTTATTAAATTATACTTCTATGAGCGTAATCTCTTATATATGTAGATTGGAGGGGCGAGCTTTTTTCTCTTTCCCTCTGCTTCTTTCATTTATACGCCGAGAAATTGCTGCGAGTTTATTATAAGATTCGACAAAAGCAACAAAATTATGCATTCAATACGGCCTATTTTTTTTTCTTCATTTTTTTGTAGAAGCGTGGAAAATAACAAGGTTTTGATTTGCAACAAAGTTATTCCGAAGGAATGCACCGTGTGCACCAGAGTGGCACTTTGAATTATATTAGCAGACAGGACAGACAATTACAATGATTAGTGGTTGTGTTTTTAATTATATAATTAAACCATTATTAATTAGTATTAAATTAATAATTCACACCTGCAAGAGTAATTTATTGAATGATTTTTCATTCCATGGGAAATGTTTAATAAGAATTGAAGAAAAAAATAAACAAAAAGTATATAAACTCATCAGTACTTATACGTTTTTATTAACTGGAATACGGATCGCGTAAATATTAAAAAAATAGTTTACACATATTTCTTATTTACTATACTATAATTATTACGTTGATGCAAAAGAAATGTCTGATTTTAACTATTAACCTTAATTGAGTATAACTTTTTATACAAATAACTTCATTTATCAAAATAAGAACCATTAGAATTAATACAAGAAACAAGTTTATTTATGCCGATAGCATAGAAATCTGGAGTTCTTGAAGCAACGAAAGAATTGAAGGCGGTTTTAGCATCTCTTTGATTTTTGAAGCATTTATCACGCAAGAAGTTGTCCAGAAGCTTGAAAAGTGGAAATTAGTAGGCGACAGGTCAGGTGAGTATGGCCCAATTCATGCAGCTTTTGTCTTGTCATAATTGAAACATGTGGCCGAACATTGTTATGAAGAAGAATTGGGCCTTTTCTATTGACCAATACCGGCTCTTTTTGTCGAAATGTTTGGTACATTTCGTCGATTTGTTGATAAGACTTCTCCGCTGTGATAGTTTCGCCCGGATTCAGAAAGCTGTGATGTATCAAACCCGCCTGTGCTTTTGAGCGTCATCATGATCCAACCATTGGGCTGAACGTCTTCGATTATCATAGAGAACCCACTTTTCATCGCAGGTGACGATTCGGTTGAGAAACGGGTCGTTTTTGTTGCGAAGAAGTAGTGCAGATGACACATCACGGCGATTTTTCGATTTTCGTTCAGTTCATGCGGAACCCATTTATTAAGCTTTTTCACTTTCCCAATTTTCTTTAAATGTCGAAAAACCGTTGACTGGTGAACATTGAGCTCTTCAGCAACTTTTCTTGTTGTTTTGCTTGTGTCAGCTTCAATTATGGCCTTCAGTTGGTCATCATCAACTTCTGATGGTCGGCTACCGTGTTTTTCATCTTCAAGACTCTCATCACCATTACGGAATCGGACGAACCATCATTGCACAGCACGTTCATTAGCAGTATTTGGGCCAAATACTTCGTTGATATTGCGAGTCGCCTCAGTTGCTTTTTGACCTCGCTTAAACTCATACAAAAATAACGCTCTTAATTGCTTATTCTCTAGCATTTCTAGAATGATCAAAATATAACAACATCATAGAATATTTATAATAAATATATAGAGCATAATCTAAGCTTTAAAATAATATATATAATATCAATAATTATTAAAAAAATATTAAATTTTTAAACCATAAAGATTAATAAATAAAATCCGACATTTCTTCTGCATCAACCTAATACAATAGATCTGTGAGTTTCCAAATATATACAAAGAAATATTCAGAATCATATTAATTTTAAGATTTTGTTTCCGACGAAACATAAGCATTCATTCAAAACATAAACACCCTTCTCTTAAAATTCACCAATTCATTACTGAGAACAATTAAGACAGTTCAGCTAACAAGCAGTGATATTTTTATTGCACATCCTCATAAATTCATACGACAGAACCTCTGATCGATAGCCCAGACAGATTAACACATATTTTTTTTTGTAATGGTACTTTATAATTGTCTGAATAAAGATGTTGATATATATATATGAATTAGATGAAATAAAAAAGTGGAAGGCGACTGTGTAAAATAGCAATGACCAATAAATTACTATTTTAACATAAATAATTTTATTTATAGGAAATATCACTAATAATTAATTTAAATAAATTAAGTTAGAAGATAATTAATATAAATCATCCATAATTAATATATTACTCACAATAGAAACGTATTTATTTATTTAATCATTTGGACTCAGTTATTTAAATATATTTAATTATAAAATTGAGATTGATCAGCCTGCAGGGTATGAAACTCAGCACAATCAGCTTACACTCTTTAAAGATAAACGTTGGATGATTCTAAGTATTATGTTCGGCCTTTCTTCATTGATTATTTGTTTTTAATAAATGGAACATCCTGTAATTGCATTGGTTGCGCAATGGATCTTTGAAACATCATTTCGAATGCAAATGAGAAATTCATATTATATCAAATAAATTAAATAAAAAGAATTTGAAAATAATTAATTAATAAATTATTTTCCCTTTAAATCATTTTTCTATTATCAAATAATATCATTTTAGGTCAATCTAGTGAGATAATGTTTTGTTTTCTTTGTATCTTTTTTGCTTCTCTCTTTAGTTACTTACGAAAAACCTAAAATTTTCTCTAAAATGTAATTTTATAAATTGGAGATTACGCTTATATTGATTAAAATTGTCGCTACTCACGCTTTATAAATTAAAAAAAATATGAAACCATTCACCTTGACGCATATTCTTTGAGCGTCTGAAATATATTTCTTATGGGCGCCATATTGTTTTTTATCAGATTAAAATCCTCTATTTATTCTGATTACAATGATATCTATGTCATACCTTTATTGTAATTGGTTATCTTCTTTTTTGGAATTGTTTTTATTGACACTAAAGAAGCACTCATTTTTAGCAACTTGATAGATGTCATTCTGTCATTGATTGTCAAAATTTAAAATTAAATATTACTATTTATTAAATATTTAAATCGTTCAATTTTTATTACCAAGAGTGTCTTTTTATAAATATGTACCTAATTTTATAGGATTTTAAGTGATTTAATGGCAAAACAAAGCTTCAATATGAGACCCAATGTTCCTTTAGAATAAATGTTTGGCCAAATGTGTATAGTTAGAACATAAATTAAGAGATTATAAAACATTAATAATTTCGTCTCGAATTTCAATAAAATTCCTAGAGGGATTTTGTATACTACAATAAATAATTTAAGAAACACCTTTGAATTTTTATTGCTGCTAAGGTTGTTTTTTTGAACATAAATTAAAGAAATATTTTTTTCTGTTAATATTTTTATTAATATTAATGTTGATATTCCGCATATGACTATTTATTTAAATAATTCTTAGTTTGATAAAAAAAATCATTATGCAAATTTTTGTTCCATTGCAAAACTTTTTTATAAATATTGTATTCACAAAGCTACAAGTTACATTATATTTTCTACTGATTACTTTTAATTTTATGGCATGCGTGATTTATTACTATTAAAAAAATATTTTGTTAAGACTATGTTTATTTATCAGAATAAAGATATCATATGTGGTATCATCGTAATCAGAAAAAATTGAGGATTTTAATCTGATAAAAAACCAATATGACACCCATAAAAAATAAGAAAGTTGATGATGGTCCAGAAGAAACTAAACATGCTATTAGTAAAATTAGTACGCCATCGATTATATCATAAAAAAGTGCTATAAGAATGTCTTCATTGTATTGAAATATTGCTTCAAATAACGAAGATATTAATATAAAAAGAAAATCGCATTTTTCAGCTTTTTTCATTTTTCTTGAAAACAAAGAAACTTAGGCCAGTTTTCTCAACGGAATATTAATCAGCATGAAAAAGTGCCGAATTTAAATCAACCCTCTATCTTTTATAATAAGCGAGATCCCCATGGTGAGACTCGAGTTTGAAACATCCTGTATATAATGAGGATTTTATTTCATTTATCATAGCCCTATATTCAATTAATAAAATACACGCCAATGCATTTAGAGCAAGTAATGAAAATTTATGAATATCAAAAACCATCATATATTTCTTTCTTTCTTAATCGTATCCTCTTTTACCTGTATTAGGTGTCGAGGAACCATCATATCTATCGGTTCTAAAACTCAACCGATGGTCCATAGATGTGGAGTTTGAAATAAAAATAATTTTGCCTTAAATTTCTATTAACTCCAGCAAATAATACTTAGAATTTTTTACTAAAAAAGACATATTTCTAATACGATGTATAACAAATAAATGTTTAACAAGTGAAATCGTTCCTGCTATGTGTTCTATAATGGCTTCAAATCTTATGATTTATCTCCCGCCTCTGGTGTTCCTCAGGGCTCTTGTCTAGGACCACTATTTTAACATATTTTATAAATAAGTTATTATGTGTGCTTACTTGCCCTATCTTGGCACATGCGGATGACATTAAAATCTACCAAAAAATCAATAATACCAATGATGTTCTCAGCATTGTAGGTCAGAACAATTGTACATTTTGTTATGATAAATTTTGCAAATTTTTGTTATCCTTAGCATGGAAATAAGATGTAAATAGCCGTCATTTATTAATTATTATAATAGAAAAGAGTATTTATTCACTTGGCCCAGTTATTTAAATTAAATAAAATTAAAAAAAAAAACGGGGCGGAAAGACCTTCGGTCGTTAGCCATTTCATGTATTACTCTACATTATATATATATATATATATATATATATCATCTTTATTGTAGAATTTACATTAAGTATAAATCAATAAATACATTTTATATAATCTTCTTACTAAATGGCAATCGACTATCGGTCTTTCAGCCAAGAGTCCATGTCTTTATGTCATATCAGTCTGTTAGTCGTTGATGAATGAGTGATAAGATGAATGAATGAATAGTAGTTTCAGGAAGCGAAATTTGGATGAGATGTTTGGGTTACGTTTAAGGCATAGTCGGTTGTTTTGTTAGAATTTTATTTTGCTTAACTTTTACTAGATGTGTTTTATTAGTGTTTATTAGTTATAGTATTAAATTAGTTATAGTATTAATTTTTAATCTGTATCACCTGACCTGGGTACAACTCTTGTTCTTCTGGCAACAATAAATTGAAATTGAAATAAGTGGTTATGGAGGAGGATTGCACCGCAGACCAGAAGGGGACGACAGATATATATACGTCGCGGTTTTAGTGGAGATGCCTTTATTTGCAAATGTTAGTCATCTGAAAAGTCGTGCCCTGTTCTGTTCGTAGGGAATAAAAAGTTAGGATTTATAGGAATTGATGGAGATCCTCCATTTGGTGAACCACAGGGATAAGGAGTCGATCAGTTCTTGAAGGGTAGAAACTGCTTTGAGGAAAGTAGGTTACTGCTGTATTGTCCACAAATTGAAGGAAATAGGCGAAAGGGTTTATGTATCTAGAATCCGGATTATATATGTCATGTACGTAAATGTTGTAAAGGAGTGGAGAGAGGGGGGAACCTTGCGGGACGACTTATTGTGGTGTGAAGGATTTAGATACGGTATTTTGGATGCGCACCTTTAGGGATCTGTTTTATCTATAAGGTGACTTTTTGGATATCAAGAAAAAAGATCTCGGATTTTTTATTTTCGATGTGCGAAGTTTGGAAGTTTGATATTAGGATTGCTGTAGGATCCCTGTTGTGAACCTTTTTTCTAGGAAACCGAATTGATATGGTGGGATGTGTTGGGAAACATAGGCTAGAATTTCGTTTTTTAGGATGGTTTCAAAGGGTTTTCCAAGCACTGGCAACCCTGCTCGAGCGGTAGCTTGATGGGTCACAAGCACCGCTGTCTTTTTTTAAAAATGCATGTAATTAGGCTCTGCTTCCATTCCTGGGGAAATGATTGGTATTTGTAGAGGAAGTTGATAATGTAATCGTGGATTTCGTTGGGAAGGGATTTGAGAATATATCATGATATTATGACAGGCCGGGATATTCTTTGTCTATTATATCATCATTGGGAGGATAAAGATTAGGATGATTTGAGAAGGAGGAATACCAGAAGTTGATAGAATTGTCGAAGGTAATATCATAAGTTGACAGCTTCTTTTCAGTAAATGTGTTTTTAAAATGGCCTGCAAAAATATTAGCGATTTCTGTCGTATCGTCTGTCATCGTGTTCGTATTTGGATTTCTTAAATGTCTTACAAAGTCTGTCTTTTTGTATTTTGTCATTTTTTTAATTTCTGTCCAGTGTTCTTTTCCTTGTTTTTTTTTTTTATTTTTTCACATATTTGTATCCATTTTTCTGTCTGATATTCTTTAATTAATTTGTGTATGTCTTTATTCATTCATATAAATAGAAGAGTATTATTCATTCACTTGGTCACAGTTATTTAAATATATTAAATAAAAATGACTTTTTTTGTGCAACAGCAGGTGTACATTGTGCAATTCAATGTCCGGCGTGGGTATTTGCCCGGGAAGTAGTTGTTTTAATGTGTATTTGTTTAACGTACTTACGTAATGTAAGTCAAAAGTCACAGAGCTAAATGTGAAAATAATTTATTAATTATTTTCTAATCATTTTTATTTAATATATTTATTCATTCAATTATATCTTTGTTTAACTGTTGGTTTGTCCGTCTGTTTTATATCTCTATACAATTGTCTTTTGTAATTAATCAGTCTAATGATATATTTAGGGAGTGGGTATTTGTATGAAGGTTTGATGTATGTAGGAGTATTTTACTGACAGAATCAGCAAGTGTATTCAGGAAAAGGCTAATGGAATTATTTGAAATTTGAGGATGTAGGGATATGAAATGTGTCATGTCATCAGTTAATTTTTTAATGTCACAGTCTTTCATTGTAAATATTTATCGAAAATGTGTATAAATATTACACGAATAAAGATGTTTACATTTAATGAAATATGTTCAGCAAGCATTCATCTAGCGTATGGATAACTAGAAATGGCCATTTCGGTTTTTCGAACCTCATCAGACTAGTGTGTTCTATGTGCTATGACTTGATGAAGGCGGCTGAAAGGAAATTGTGTTTAGTTGAATTAAAATATGGTACGTTTAATTAATTTAATTTAACAACTTTAAAATTTTTATAACGTCTTTTTTGTTATTTGAATTAAATATTCTCGAATCAAAGAAAAGTTGCATTATATAATACGTTATTGCTATTCAACACAAATGTCCATTATGTAATTCAATGTCTGGAGGTGTATTTGTCCTAGAAGTATTCGTTTTAATGGGTATTTCTTTTAAAGTACTTACGTAACGTAAGTCAAAAAGTCGCGATAGCTAAAGAGAAAATAATTAATAAATTTTTCAGTTGCGTAAATTAATTATTTTAAAATTATTTTTATTTGATTTATTAATGATTATTTGAGAGTAAACAAAAAATGTTTTTTTTTGAAAATATTAATCTTAAACCCGTGTGGTTGAGTTGGATTGATAGGTTCTATTTTTAAATGTTATCAATCACGCCCCTAACTCCCTTGATATTTCAGGAATCACGGAATTTTGAGGGACTGGATAAATTATCCCTCTTCAATACGCTCCTGTTAGTGGTATTCGAAATATATTAACTTCTATTACTAGTTACTTTTTTTTAATAAATACGTTGAACTGTTTCTTAATTTGGCAACAATTTCATAATTGTTGTGAATAATAAAAAAATATATGAATACATTATTTTCATATTTTGTAGCGGTTTCACAAGCGTGTGTTTATTATTATTATAATTAATCTGAAATATGGATGTAATGATACCCAAAGTGCATTGCCGATATCGGCGGATGAATCAACGATGCAGCAACCACGAACCTACAACAAACCGACCAGCATTTATTCGAACAAACTAATCTTGCGCTACTTACAGAAATCGAATACGATTGTTTATTGTTGCGGTTAATATTTAGACATTAAAGTGGATTACATACGAGGTTCGGCCGTTGCACGAGTGGGAGAGGCCGGTATATGCACATGCATCCAACACACACATTCAAATATATCGATATATAGACGTTACATCACGAAACGTAGTTTATATTCAAATTTTTATGCGCCGTAATGGATAGTTACAATAGAGAGATATGATTTGCCAGTAGCTGCCTAGTTAGGTATGTATTTATGTATATATTTGCCCAGTCTCGAAATACACGACCGCCGCGGCCATCTTGAATTGATTTCCAATCGATATGTCATTATATTAATTCCGATAAATAACGAATAACGAATGCCTACCTCCGCCATTACCGATAATCGTGATGCGATTCCCCCGTTCGCACTTATCCCCGCTGTTGCGGGTGAAAAAAAAAGACAATTGAATGCGATCAAAACGAGAGTATGGCTGACAGTTTTGTACATCCCTGTTTAGTTGGCGCTTTTAATATTAATAAAGCCCTACGCTCTGGAAAAAAAAAAAGACGGCCGCGATGGACACATTACGTTTACTCATTATTTTTTATTGACGATAATTTGACGTTCGGGAGTTTTATTTTCGAAATGCACTTTTTCCCCGCGCCCCTACACCACTATCCTCTCTCGGTCGCTTTTAATTTATTCAAGATATTTATAATACGCGCTGAAGGATAAAAACACTTTATATAATGTATCAATATGTGCACACACTCTCTCCATGCGTCAATCGGATTACAACGCCGGGATAGTATCAACATTTTAATGGATCGCAGCACTTACATTATTTTCGTAAAAACAATATGTAAGGGATTTTATTAATCTGATGGATAGTGCGGAGATTGGAAAACAATAGCTTGTTTTCATCGAATCTCGTATTAATTTACTTAAAATAAACAAACAGTATACAATCTGTTTAGAATTACCTTTCAATTAATTTATGGATATAAAAAACAACGTTCAATACACGCTGATATTTAAAGTTCTTTAATTATAACTTCTGATACAAATACTACAACTTTACATTGTGCAATAGTAGTTGTAAACAACTGACGAATAATATAACCGACTGCGGTGCACAGTTACCACACCGAAGTAGTACCTTCATGTCCAAAATTATGATCAATGACGAATTACTCGTTGGCTGTAGGTTAGGAGTTCCCTGCTATTTAAATCGTGACGTATATTGCAAACAATTACCAAATATTTAAGGCAAAATCCCTATTACTATAAGTTTTGAAGGTGACATAAATTATAGGTTATTCAATTAGTTCGTAGGTTCTCTTCTTGTTAAAATAATGGTTTACTCGAATATAGAAATTAATATTTTATTTCAATTTAGCCGCAAGATTGCTGTAGCTTTAATAGTTTACTGTTCAAGCTTTTTATGTGAAGTTTAGTGTTTATCTTGATTTTTTTTTCTAAACTACTTCTAAGTGAATTCCTTAAGTGTAAAAATGCTTTTCAATAATACTGATATAGGATATGTAATACCAATCTAATTGAGTTCAATAAAATTTTTCACAATGGTAAAAGATACTCTTAGAGGAAGTTCTGTGAGGGAATTGATGATACTCCCCAAAGCACCAGAATCCATAAAATTCTTACCAAAAAGCCAGTGCAATCCTTTAGCTCAGTAAAACATCCAGGCGGCTTATTTACGACATCTGACAAAAACATTGCTTCTGGTATTTAGCCACTTCCCAGATTGTTTTTTTCCTGAAACAATCTGAGACAATGCTATGGCGGGATGGGACTAACCAATCCTCGAAGCAGGACTGAAAGGTTGGTAAATAAATCGTTACTAATAAATCGGTAAATCGGACTATAAATCCTTCCAACCTTACAAATCGTCAGGTATTGATGGAGCTTGTAATGCTCCATCTCATATGACTGTTGAAATGTGACCCTTCTTGGAACTACATACTAACTAGTTGAAGGGAGGTTAGGGTAGTATAAATACTAAAGGTGGGTAAGACAGACTACCAGCCTAAATCATTCTAACCGATCAGTCTAATGAAATTATTTTTAAAAATTCTAGTAAAGTTACTGGACGGCTATATAAGAGGTAGTAGGAGCACGTTCCAGTACACTTATCAAAAGCAACAATTTTAGTGTTTAACAACCTGATTGGGAAGGTTGGGTAAACTGTAGAACATAGAGATATAGAAGAAGCAGTCAACTCTCTGCACCTCTGTGGAAAATAGAAGGATTTAACTGTACCATCTCTGGCTGAGTTAAAGTATTTTTTATTGCTAGGATAGTTCGTTACACTATAAGGCTAAAAGCAGGCGAGGTCCGTTCTCAATGTAGGATTTTTTCCCCAAAGCTATGGCTTGTAGATTACCTACTAGTAATCCTAAATGCTCTTGACGTTTATCCTGTCGAGAGAGAAGGGCGGAAATTACGTCTGTTAGGCCCTGAGAAGATAGCTAGGCGTGACATAGGCTTTTGTATGAAGGTACGTCCTGAAAACCTCTGATTGTCCTGTTTATTGGGGAGAGGAATCATAATCTAACACCTCTTATATTACAGGAGAAATTTTTCCATTTCTGGAGAAAGCGAAACGTCTGGGGGTGGCTTTAAATAAATCACTAGACTGGAACTTCTATTAGGAAAATACCATCCGCAAAGTACGTCCTGTGGGCATACCACATAGGGAGTTCAACTTAAACAGATGCACTTGCTGTATGATTCGGTTTTTAAATCAATAATTACCTACGACGGTATTGTCTGGTGAACTGTCACGACACGGCATACAGCTATAATAATGTTCTTTTTACTGCAGAGATTGTCATCCTTACGAGATAAATGGAGGGAAACCAAGTCTGTCAGGCCCTGTGAAGAGAGATAGACGCGACATACTGGTCCCGTTTAATAGGAAGAGGAATCTTAATCTAAGACCTCTTACCTTACAAGATTCTTCCATTTCTGGATAAAGGGAAACATCAGGGGGTGGCTTAAAATAAATCACTAAACTGAAACTCCTATTAGGAAAGCACTATCCGAAAAACACGTCCTATCTATGTACCACATGGGAACTTCGACTTAAACAGATGTACTTGGTTTGGTTATTAAATCAAAAATTACCTACGGCGACCTATCACGATACTTATAACAAGGCTCTTTCTACTGCAGAGAATGACATCGGTGGTAATAATTGGAACATTATGTACCATTCCACCAACTGTCGTGGGAATGCTGATGTACTTTACTCCACTATATATTTTTATATAAGGGAAGGCCACATTTGCAATTTATAGATATCACCATGTGGGACTGTTTTCGTCCGAAATATAATGCCACCTCCCTTAGAGGTCGATAATATTCTTAGTATGACACAATAACAGATTTTTACGAAGAGCACTGATATAACGTCCTGTGTTCAAAAAGAGACGACTGAAAGGGAGATAAAATAACCTCAATACAAGATGACTCATTTTAATAATAGAAAATTATCTTGTACTGATGTGGCATAAACCCCGAAACACATGTCTGTAGATAGCCCTAAATTACGTAACGTTGTTTGTTCTTTGCAGTAAATATTCTCAAATCATAAAATTGTTGCATTATACAATATATTATTTGCAGCAGCAAATGTCCATTATGTAATCCAATTTCTGGACGGGTACTGGTCGGAGAAAGAGTTGTTTTAATGTACATTTACTTTAAATTACTTACTACGAAACATAAGCGAAAATATCACAGTAGCTTTTCTTTAAATTTGACTCATTTTTCTATACTTACGGCTCATTAACAAACCAAGGACTAAACTTAAGTACAGAGTTGACAAAATCCTGCAGGCAAAATATATACAATTGTAGTAGAGAGACAGGTATTTCTGAAAGCCCAGATGCATCCCCAATTTGTTGAATCATTTAAAGAGACACCCTGAAAACTGGAGCCTAACTGCTTATTCTAACATCAGAAGAATCGATTTGAACGATTCCTTTGCTAGACAGAGAATATTGGGAATATTCTAATTGGTGGCAAAGAGCCAATAAAGGGATGGGTAATGCTCAAATCTCATAAATACTGGCTTTCGATATCCTATGACATGATATTCCAGATCAGTAAAATGGGAAACATTCAAAACCATAACGGAGTCATGGTTGAAGAGAAGTCGGCAGAACATATTCTAATCAACTAACTACCTTCTCACAAAAGAGGGATCATAATTTAAATAAGTTGGTATTAAGCGACTGGGAGTGAGTGTTTATGCCAATGATATAAGAAAACTATAGAGCGAGCAGATTGTCCACCTTGTAGCTTGTAGCAGTCTCAAGACTTTGACCAAAACAATAATAAAGGACCTGTAAAAGCTTTCATCGAACAAGTCCATTCCCTTAACTTAAAATTGGATGATGAACTATAAGGCTATCGGTCTTTTAGCTTGCAATCTTTGTCTTTTGTATCGTATGTTAGTTAGTCATGTATGTTTGATGATATGAATTCATAAATGGTGGATTGAGGATGTTTGAATTTTGGAGGGATATTGGGATCTTTGCTAATATAGAGTAGGTTTTAAAGTAATAGGTAATTCGTTAGTATAAGGGGATAACAACGTTTTTTTTTTCATAAAGAAGTTTTTTGGATGGTTTGTGTAAAGGCTTGTTTGGATGCCGGATTTTTGTAAGGATTCTTAGAGCTGACAGTTCCACTACCGCTGTATTGTTTAGTGTAAGAGGGTGAGGATTGTGTAAAAGAATTGCACCGTTTGTCGTTCCGTACAAATGTAAATTGCCGTTTGAGATGCCTTTATTGGAATAACTTAGCAATTTGAAGTGTCGTGCCCTGTTCTGGGCCATGGTTTATACTATTTGGGAGTGGGGTTTGAAGGTAAGCTTAGGGTCAAAAATAATTCCAAGGTATTAGAGACAAATGTTTGGTTGATATTAATTTTGAATGGAGAGGTGAGAGGCTTATGGTAAGGGATAAACGGTTTGACTTTATTGGGATTAATGGTAAATCTCCGTTTGGCGAACCAAAGCGATAGTGTATCGATCAGCTCTTGAAGGTTAGGGAGGGCTATTGGGAGACTATAGTGGTGGGAAATTAATGCCGTATCGTCTACAATTTGCCGAAGATAAGCGGATTGGTTTAGATATTGTGGATTGAGATTACAACTATCATGGACGAAGTTGTGGAACAAGATAGGAGTGATGGGTGTACCTTGTGGGACACCTTGTGGGGTATTAAGAGCTGGGAGAAGGTATTGTGTACTCGTTTTATGAGAGAACTGTTTTTAAGGAAGCTTTCAATAAGGTAGAGTGGGTGATAGGGTATTTTCGAGAAGTGACATTTGTATAGAAGATATTTGTGCCAAACGGAATTAAAAGCTTTCTGGACATCGAGGTTTTAAGGTTTGATGTTAGGTTGTGAACTTTTTTCAAAAAAAAAAAACGAATTGGTAGGCTAGCATATGTTTCGTAATACAGGTGACAAGGAACATGGCAATGGGTAAATCGACGACGAAGTTGGCATTGGAAATCTAAAGTCACGTCTGAACTAAAATCACACGCGCACGCGTAAAGTACTGTTTGTCATGTTGACACTGTTTAACCGCAACCAGCATTTCACGCGTGTGATCTTAGTACAGACATGACTCGAGACTTTCAACGCCAACTTCGTCCTCGATTTTTGTTATACGCTCAATAGATGCTCCTAGTGGGTCACTATTGATTTTAATTATACAGGTTATTATACCCTGGTCTCATTCTGGGGGAAAGGATTGGGCTTTCTAAATGTAGTTAAATATCTGAATGATGTAATCATGGATCTCATTCGGTAGGTTTCTGAGGATCGATCTAGGAATGTTATCATAACCGGGATAAGAGTCCTTCCTATTCATGAATTATATTTTATCCAATCTTGTAATTACTAATTATAAATCATTTTCTTCAATTTAAATTTATGCATTTCATAAAATATAGTTTTAAATTTTTGTTTTAGGTGACCATCTTCTTAATGCAATAAAATATAAAAATACCTGAAGCACCCTCTCGTAGTTTTAGAGATTTTTTCATTACATATAATTATCGTATATCCATTGATAATTCAATAGCTCGAATTATAACCTTAATTGTAATTTCTTTTACACTAGATTTTAAAAAATAATGAAAACTAAGGCTACTATATCTGCATGCTCTCGATTAGAAATTATAACCACAATTTGTTCGCGATTTAGATTATTCTGAAGCCTTTAAATTTATGTTCTTGTTATTCGTCAATACGATGGCGGCAGTACCGTCGCCTCACCGCAGTAGTACTTTTAGTCAGCTGTATGAGTTTTTATATTGAGTTTTCGGTTTCTTATGTAAATTCTATATTATTTCTAATTTAATTCTCCAACTATAAAAATGATCTTCAGTATTACTGGTATTTTAGTGTATCACCAATATACACTGCAATAAGAAGAAATCTCGCAGAAGATATATATTTTTTAATTATATAAGTTTGAAATATTACTTCAAATAAAAATCCTTAATAATTTTACAATGAAATTGAATATAATTATATTTTGAGTTGCATTATTCGACAAATTATTTATTACTCAATTTAACACAATTTATATTTAAATTTAGAAATTTAAATTCATTTTATTTATGATAGCTTGGCATCAAAGATATCAAATATAATTAGTAGCAATAATAATTTTATATTTCATTTGTTATTGCAACATATAGTATATTTTATAATAATAGGAAAAGGATTTATTCACTTGGACACAGTTATTTAATTAAATTAAATAAAATAATTATTTTCTCTTTTGCTATTGTGACATTATGACTGATGTTACATAAGTACTTTAACAAATCTGTACTAATAGACATATTATTATGTAACATAAGTCATAATGTCACAGTAGCAAAAGATTTTCTCTTTTTTTTAATTAATTATTTTAAAATTCTTTTATTTAATTTAGTATATTTTATTTTGTCGTGTGATTACTGTTGATAATAAATCATATTGTTTATTTTTATTTATAAGCAGTTCACAAAACATTTTGATGCCGACTGGAGCTATAACCTTTATACCAGGTGTTGGGAAATAATGAATAATATAGTTATTATCCCAACTTGCTCTCCAATGATTATTACAAACGCAATAATTATTTGATTATTTTAATACCTTCAAATCCATTTTTCACGCACTTATATTTTCCATAACGACCATTTGTTTATATGTGAATAGTGAAACAGTACTACCTCGGGCGATTCAATTTTCCGCCACCGGGTGGCGTATTCGAACGCTTAAGTCGTCAATATGTGAACAGTGAAATAGTACTACTTCGAGTTATTCAATTTTCGCCAGATGGCGTTTTCGAACGCATTAGTTATCAATAACAAATCTCCATTATGCAATCCATGTTTCTTTGAAGAATATTTGTTTCAATGCAAACATTTCTTGTATTTATCTTCAATTTTATCCGTTTATATATATTTTTTTTATTCGACCCATAAGTTTGTTTATTGTACTTACTCAGTAAATCAATCTATTATAATTTCCAAAAAATTCCTTTAATTTGACTTTTACTCTGTAAAATCAGCAATGAAATCAGAGATTTCATCCCAAATAAACGTCCCATCTCTATTTGTTTGCATTATTTATTCTACAGTTTCTATTAAAGTAAGTCTCGCTATGTTGACATCCCCAAATTGGAATTTATAATTACAAATAGGTCCGACATGTGTAGCTTTGGCATTAAACCTTAATGATAAAAGTAATTTATTGCTATTGATTTTCCACGTACTTACCGGCGCTTCGATTAACATCAACAGTGCGCCAGAAAGGATCTGTTTCCGATAATTAATTTTGCTTGTTGTGATGAAAATTGCACAAGCCCAGAGGGGATCGCATATTGATATTCATTAACTTTATTTAAACAAATACTAATAAAATTAAATTAACAGTTTAGAATAAAGAAATCACTTAACTTTTTTATACCACTCAACAATTAATAGAATTATTATTTTTGTACAAGCTAAAAAGATGGTCATTATTTCTGGCATTGGATAGAAAATCAAAATTAAATGAAAAACAATATAAAAGTATTGCAATTTATTTTAGGTTGTTGATTATAAAGTGGCGTTGCAAATTTGTTTCTGGAAAATAATAACAATTTATTTGCTGATTGTTAAGGCTTTCACTTGGTTATACATTTTGATTTTATTAAATAAAGTACTTTTTAACTTTGTATGACTTGTAATTTTATTGTACAGGGTGCGCCAGAGAAACTTACTTATTTGAAAGGTCAATAAAAACAATAGTACTTCAGTTACAACATTAATTCTTTTTTATTTTAGAATACAATATCCTAAGTTTTATTCACACAATTTTGAAAATTACATCGGTTAAATGGCGACTCCCATTGTGCATACACTGATTAAGTCGATTTTTAAAGTTCGTCTCCACTCTTCGCAGCATATCAATTGGTATGTTAGCAATGGCGTCGCGCAAACCAGGGATTTCAAATAACCTTATAAATAAAAATCCCATGGAGCCAAATTTAACATTACAGTTAAATAATACAGTTTAATTTATTATCAATCATGTTTTAAATCTAGTACTCCACTATTAAACTTAATAATGCTACGCTTATGCCGACGAACAAAATGACAGAGACCATTAGACAAAATAAAGACGGAGAATAGAATGTCTCCAGTGTGAGTTTTCCCGCAATTTCAACCAATCACTGAACAACGTCAAATTTGCCCTATCCTTCCCTGCTTGTAATCTTAAAAGAACAGACTATTGTTTTGTTACTTATGTCAATATGATATAGGTATAATAAGAATAATTTAGTAAAATTAGTCATAAATATTACAATGATAGATAAAAAAGAAAACCTTGAACTGTATTCAAAACTTATTCAAGAATAACTAAAGAGAAAAAGATTGTCATACAATCATAAATTCACATTTTATATTGTCATATATAATTTCCTTTATAAATGCTTTAAATTATACAGGGTTCGTCAAAATTACCGGAACTCTTAAATAATTCTCAAACGACAAAAAAAGTAAAAAAAACATACTAAAAGTTCCGATATAGACAAGCTATCATTTAAATATAATTTATATTTAAAAAATATTCAATTTGTTAAGATAATTGGTTAAATTTAAGTTTTTCAAAAGGAACACCCTATATATATTTCATTTTATAGATTAATTATAAAAAAAATGTAGGGATGATTTTTCTATACTAAACATATATTTGAATGATAGCTTGTTTATATCCAAAAAGCTTTTATTTGATACTTTTTTTGTAAATATATTATTTTATTATTAATTTTTAAAATATAACACATATGGAAAACATTTTTATTTTAAGAGATATCGAAACACTTATTAGTAATTTTTAATATATTTATAAGTGTTGTTAATTAGTTTGTTATTGTTTTTAATTATGTTTGTATGGTTGTAACGAACTTCACTTGCATCGATTGTCATAGATGATAAATAAAGATTTATTGGTTGGCAATCGATACCAGTTGTACATCAATATTATAATCATTCGATGAGCGTGTTCGTTTTAATATTATTCTATTGTTGTTTGCAATTACTTAACAGTTGGCAATACTTTTGTGGTCGGATTAAATATTAGTTTCCTTAGGTTGGTTATACTTTTGTGATAAAGTTGTTTTTATGATCGTTGGTCCGACTATAAATATAGCTGCCGGAGCGCTCAAAAATCAGACTGCACTGGAACTTGAGCTATGCATAAGCCTCCTTCCAGAGTAGCCTCCTAATTACTTCTTTGCTACGCATAAGTGGGTTGTAATTAGCCGGCTAGTGTTCCGAAAGGTTACTGCTATGCATAAGCGTACCTGTTCGTTTGAACGAAGCATACCTGATTCCTGTCCCGTTGAATTCAAATACCTGTTTTAGAGAAGTCTGCTACGCATAAGCGATCTCTCTGTTGAATTCAAATACCTGTTTTAGAGGAGTCCAGCTAAGCATAAGCGTTCTCTCTCTGTTAAATTCAAACACCCGGCCACAGTGGAAACGTGTTCGTTCGCGCATCTGCTAAGCATAAGCGATCGCTAACGAACATTGGAAACGGGCAGCCCTTTCTGTTAATGCTGCTAGGCATAAGTGCTACAGCAGAAAGGTCTTGAATTGTACATACATTGTAAATATATAATTATTGTGTCGCTACAGTTTAAACACTTTAATAATTATTTGTCTATTTAATTTTCCCGCAGACAGCGACATCTGTGAACGGCGGCCAGAATAAGCGACAGAGGAGGAATCGTCGTTACCGACCGAAGGATTTATTTTTAGTTTTCATTAAATTTGTATATATTCTTATTTATTTTATATTTTTATTAATAAAGTTTAATTTTATAAAGTACAGTATACATTATTTCTATACTAATAAGAACTCTGATTGACCTGAACCTGGACCAACCCGAGGTGTATCCTTACAGGGGGGTTTAAACCGTTACATGGCGCCCGAGCAGGGACTTTAAAGTCAAATTTGAATCAGAGTTCAGAGTTGGTGTAGGGATTGTATGCTTAATTTGGTAAAATGTCTACCGCACAAGAAGAGAACGTTCCGGAGAACACGGAAGGAGAGATTCCGGGTGTTTCATGGGTATATCTGAAAAAGAAAGAGGAATTAATTAAAATTGCAGATAAAATAGGTGTACCGTCCGAAGGGACAGTTACAGAGCTGAGAGCACATATCGTAAAATTTATTAGGACCGGGGAAGGAGGGACCAGTGATTCCACAGAGGTGAAGCCACCCTTATCGATGGCTCAGCTATCCACAACCGCTCAGATGTGCGACAGCGTCCGCAAGTGGAACCTGAAATTTGATGGAACGACAGATCTAATCTTATTCCTAGAAAGGATAGAAGAATTAACCCGTTGTTATGGTTATAACCCGGACAACCTGATGGCCGCCCTACCAGAATTGTTGAAGGGTAAGGCACTGTTGTGGTACAGAAATAATAAAGATTCCTGGACATCCTGGGATGATGTTGAGAAAGCTCTTCGTGCTGCCTACCTCCCCCACAGATATAAATTCCGCATGGAGGAAGAAATCCGGAAAAGGACGCAGGGTCTGGAAGAGAAAGCTGCTGAATACGTCACCGCACTTCAAACGCTGATGCGTCGGCATGGAGGATTGTCAAAGGAGGATAAACTGGAACGGATATTTGAAAACCTTCGCCCAGAATATAAGTTATATATTCGAAGGAATTTCCATTCGCTCAAGGAGTTACTCGAATTGGCTGAAGAGTTTGAAGTCTTATCCGTAAGTAATAATGCATTTGTGCCGCCGCCTACTCCGAGTCAGAGCTTCGTGAAGGAAACCGCCTTCGAGGGAAAGTCTCGGAAATCCAGCAATCAGCCACCTGTAAATATTGCCCATGTATATAAACCATCTGTAAATACACCCCCTGTACAGAAATCCCGCCAAGAAGCAGCTCCGCAGGACCGACCAAGGTATGAGATGACAGAAAATTCTTATCAACGAAAAGCGGTCTGCTGGAGATGTGGAAAACCCGGACACCGTCGCAACGAATGTCAGCAGAAGGGGATAATCTTCTGCTCATTCTGTGGAAAATCCGGAGTACTAAGCAGAGATTGTAATTGCAGGCCTCAGGGAAACGCGAACAGCCGTTAAGGGATCGGAGGTTGCCCTTAACGCGGAAAGTTACCGCCTCCACACCGATTATTGAACCCCCTGCATTACATATCCCTGTAAATAAAATAGAATCAAGATTTTGTATTGAGATTAGTATCTATGGAAGACATTTTCAAGCTCTCATAGATACCGGAGCATCAGAATGTTACATCAACCAGACCGTATTTCAGCATCTCAAAGAGCTGAAAATTAAAGTAACCCCGACTAGACCGAAAATTGTTACGTTAGCCGATGGACAGCAGGTAAAGATGGGTGGAGAAAGTTCGTTCTCGGTGGAAATTCATCGCCACCTATTTCCCGGAACCTGGATAATTTTTCCTACTCTTTCAATGGATGTAGTGATAGGTATGGATTTTCTTCGGAAGCACCAAGCGATGATTGACATCAATCACGGAGAAATTATTCTTCAGAAGGAGAATTCTATCCACCTGCCAACACAAGGTTTCAGAGAGTTATCCAGCATCCAGGCTTTGACCCCATATCAAGAGGAAATATTAGGAAATTTTCTGCAGCAGGAATTAGAGAATAATGGTGAGAAATGTACATCGATTATTATTCCTGATGTAGAGCACCGGATAAAATTAAAGCCTGACGCTGAACCCGTTAAACAAAAATATTACCCGAGAAATCCAGTTATGCAGGGAATAATCAATGATGAAATCGACCGGATGCTGAAAGAAGGTATAATTGAGCCCTCCAGGAGTAGTTGGAGTTCACCTGTGGTTTTGGTTCGAAAATCTTCCGGGAAGTATCGGTTTTGTATCGACTACAGGAAGGTGAACGCAGCTAGCAAACCAGACGCATATCCTCTACCGCATATCCAGAGTATCCTGGATAAACTACGTGGAGCGAGATATTTAAGTACGTTGGACTTAAAGGATGGATATTGGCAAGTACCGATGGCAGTGGAAAGTCGACCAATAACTGCATTCACGGCACCAGGGCGAGGACTTTTCCAATTCACCGTGATGCCATTTGGTCTGCATTCCGCTCCAGCCACCTTCCAGAGGTATTTAGATTCCATCGTAGGTCCTGAACTAGATAACTGTGCCCTGTGTTACCTGGACGACATCATTATATTTAGTCCTTCCTTCGAGCAGCACCTGCAGGATTTAAAGATCGTCTTAACACGACTAAAACGGCATGGTTTGAAAATTAATAGAGAAAAATGTCATTTCGCTAAACAAGAGTTGAAATATTTAGGCCATGTGATTAACTCCGAGGGAATACAAACCGATCCAGAGAAAATTAAAGCACTCACCGATTTCGAAGCTCCGAAAACTGTGAAAGAATTAAGAAGATTTTTAGGGATGGCATCTTGGTATCGGAAATTTATTCCGGATTTTTCAAAAATTGTCCAGCCGCTCACCGCCCTCCTGAAGAAGAAACAACGGTATGTTTGGGATGAAGCCCAAGATTCTTCATTCAAGGCGTTGAAGGACAATCTCACCCGATCACCGATACTAGCCTGTCCCGATTTTACTAAAACATTCACCGTCCAAACTGATGCTAGTCAAACCGGACTGGGGGCTGTTCTTACCCAAGAATTCGATGGCACTGAAAAGGTAATTTCTTATATTAGTAGAAGTTTATTACCGGCCGAGAAAAATTATTCTGTGGTGGAACAAGAATGTTTGGCAGTCATTTGGGCTATCCGTAAGTGGAAAGGATATTTAGAGGGATATCATTTCAAAGTGGTTACGGATCAGCGAAGCTTGAAATGGCTACAAAAGATGAACAATCCGAAAGGAAGACTTGCAAGGTGGATTTTAGAACTACAGGAGTATGACTTTGAGACCTGTTACAGAAAAGGTACAGAAAACAAAGTAGCAGATGCCCTGTCCCGTAGCACACAAGTGGATGCTATCACCAGTACCATACCGGAAGTACAGGAAATTGAAAACAATCCAGAAAAATATCCCAATTATAAAGTGGTTGGGGAAAATATATATAAGAAATTTCCAGGAAGAGCACTCACCGAGGGATTCCACACCGATTGGAAACTCTTTGTGCCGAAACCGCGGCGCAACTCCGTGATTGAAGAGTGCCACTCCATGGGACATTTCGGGATCCGGAAGACAATTGCCAGGGTGTGCCGAGATTATTATTGGCCTGGATTATTCCGGGATATAAAGAGATATGTCCAAACCTGCCCAGTATGCCAGCAATATAAACCATCCCAGCAAGCGCCACTTGGTGAAATGTGGTGGTCAAGAGTAAATGGGCCCTGGGAAGTCATAAGCTCCGACTTAATCGGACCGTTTCCAAGATCGACAAAGGGATATGTCTATTTGCTCGTATTCCAGGATAGGTTCACCAAATGGACGGAGGTAATCCCAATCCGAAGTGCCACTGCAAGTATCGTGCTACAAAAATTGAAAGAATTAATTTATAGGTTTGGGAAACCGAAAGTGTTTCTGAGCGATAACGGAACGCAATTTAAAAATAAATTGTTGTCGACATTTCTGTCAGAGTTTCAAATTATACAACAATTTAGCCCTCCGTATAGCCCGAAAAATAATCCTGTTGAGCGGATGAATAAGGTGATAGGAACAACCTTAGCTCAAATGTGCAAAGGTGATCAACGTACCTGGGACCAATGGATACCTGAGTTGACATTCGCCATAAACAGCGCAGTCCACGAATCTACCGGATTTTCTCCAGCGATTTTAAATTATGGGAGAGAATTGTTATCACCGCTTTCGTTAAAAGAAAATACTGACCCGGCAGATTCCCTAATGCGTACTCCTGATGAACATCACGAACAGCTGAAGAAGTTGAAGGAAATCCGTGAGTTGGTGGAAATTAATTTAAGAAATTCTTTTGTAAAACAGCAAGCTCACTACAACTTTCGGAGAAGACCATATCGACCACGAGTGGGCGACGTGGTGTACAAACGTCAGCATATCCTGTCCGATGCCACGAAGAACTTCTCAGCTAAGTTAGCACCGAAATTTGCTGGTCCCTACAAGATTTACAAGGTTATTTCACCAGTGATTGTGGAACTTGAGGATGGAAGAGGCCAGCTGATAGGGAGGTCACATGTGAGTGACCTCAAGATATGCAGAGAGTGGTAAGAGAGCAGTGGTGAGGGAAGTGGAGGATGGCTATAAATTCAGACTCACCATGCTGGCTCAGCCAGTTCCAATTTGGAGAGGAAGGATGACCACCACCAGCCCAGCAGCCCGCACCGCCAGTCGAGACGAGGATGTCCTGATCCTGGACTACAGTCCCATCCCGGGGATGATCTCACCCATCCGGACGCCCAAGGGGATCCGGTTGAAGATCAAGATGCTGGAGCTGTTCGGAACCGCATCACCGCCCGAACCTGAGGTGTTCCCTGCACCTCGTCAGGCGGTGAGGAAGGAAATTCCACCACCGCCCGTACTGAAGCCACTGCCGCCACCTCCTGGACCCAGGATACACGTGGGAGGACCTGGAGGTTCAACTAAGGTTCAACCTGGAGGACCGTCCTGGGCCTGCCTTATAACGCGGTCCACACTTCCATGCGGCGATTTTGGGGTTAGGCCACTTACTGGTGCCTGTGGTAGACCCTCATCGGCCCCACTGTTGAAGCCCCTGTTGCTCCCGACCAAAATCCAGGAACCATTGTCGCAGAAACCGCGGCTGCAGGAACCACTGCCGCAGAAACCGCTGCTGCAGGATCCACGGCCGCAGATACCGCTGAAGCCGGCAACTGCCTTGGTGGTTAATACTCACCTGCCGCCCGTCCCCGCCACTCAAACCGACGCCCCACCGTCAAAGAAGCGTCGGGTGAACGTAAACGTCGGGAAGAAATGGGTAAAGATGTCCCGGGAAAAGGCAATCCGCCTGGGCTTCATTAAATCTTAACCTTTTTCTTGATCTGTCAGGTGAGGAAGGTATGTAACGAACTTCACTTGCATCGATTGTCATAGATGATAAATAAAGATTTATTGGTTGGCAATCGATACCAGTTGTACATCAATATTATAATCATTCGATGAGCGTGTTCGTTTTAATATTATTCTATTGTTGTTTGCAATTACTTAACAGTTGGCAATACTTTTGTGGTCGGATTAAATATTAGTTTCCTTAGGTTGGTTATACTTTTGTGATAAAGTTGTTTTTATGATCATTGGTCCGACTATAAATATAGCTGCCGGAGCGCTCAAAAATCAGACTGCACTGGAACTTGAGCTATGCATAAGCCTCCTTCCAGAGTAGCCTCCTAATTACTTCTTTGCTACGCATAAGTGGGTTGTAATTAGCCGGCTAGTGTTCCGAAAGGTTACTGCTATGCATAAGCGTACCTGTTCGTTTGAACGAAGCATACCTGATTCCTGTCCCGTTGAATTCAAATACCTGTTTTAGAGAAGTCTGCTACGCATAAGCGATCTCTCTGTTGAATTCAAATACCTGTTTTAGAGGAGTCCAGCTAAGCATAAGCGTTCTCTCTCTGTTAAATTCAAACACCCGGCCACAGTGGAAACGTGTTCGTTCGCGCATCTGCTAAGCATAAGCGATCGCTAACGAACATTGGAAACGGGCAGCCCTTTCTGTTAATGCTGCTAGGCATAAGTGCTACAGCAGAAAGGTCTTGAATTGTACATACATTGTAAATATATAATTATTGTGTCGCTACAGTTTAAACACTTTAATAATTATTTGTCTATTTAATTTTCCCGCAGACAGCGACATCTGTGAACGGCGGCCAGAATAAGCGACAGAGGAGGAATCGTCGTTACCGACCGAAGGATTTATTTTTAGTTTTCATTAAATTTGTATATATTCTTATTTATTTTATATTTTTATTAATAAAGTTTAATTTTATAAAGTACAGTATACATTATTTCTATACTAATAAGAACTCTGATTGACCTGAACCTGGACCAACCCGAGGTGTATCCTTACAGGGGGGTTTAAACCGTTACATGGTTGATCTTGTATTTAGGATTTATTTTAAAATTATCAAATATCCAAAATATAAAAATAATTAAAAACAAGAATGAACTAAACCCATATATCAATAATATTGAATTCTTCTTGAAATGGAAAATGCGGCATTTATATTTTATTAAATTTTAAAATCATTGCTCTTAATAATCAATAAAAATTATAATCGAATAAATCCGCTATCTGCTGATGAATGCGGAGATAAAGTTGTGATATAAACGCGATGATGCTTCTTTTCTTTTTTTCTTAGTTGATTTGCATTTTGCGGGAGCGCGCTCGGGATTATGTTTAATATATTTAAAATTATGCTAATTACAATAAAAATAAAATTCCGAGCGGGCGATAAATTAGCGGATGGAAAATATTCGTTAATTGTGATATTTAAATGTATCGCAATTAGTATTAGCCGGCGCGGATGATGCTGTCAAGAAAGTTAATTCGAAATGAAAATTCCTCTCGCCGCTGCTGAATAATACATTTATTTATAAAATTAATGTTGGATTCCTGTTTTAATGTGTAATTTTGAATAGTTCTTGTTTTATATTTCATTAATAAAATAATAATTATAACTGTATTATTTATGTTGCTTACTTTAAAAAATAAAACGAGTCACCACGTTGATATTTGTTTTTTATTTTTAAATTAGCTGTTTGCGTTACGGGAAAACCGAGGTAAATTAATGAATAAAACACTATAACAAAATATTTTCTGCATACATATAACTTAAGTAATAAATCCAAATTAATATGAATATTTTATATAGCTGCAATCACGCATGTAGCCTCCAAACGCCTCTCCCTGTTTGGGAGCTTGGCTACGACACACAGTGGACTGAGTTTTCAATAAAATGGACATTCATTTAAAAAATAAAAGATTATAAATTTAGTGCTTGAATTTTCAGTTTTACGTAACTACACATTTATGTAAATTAAATAACATTAAAGAATTATAACTGAAATATAAAGGGTGATATTAAAAATTTAATTATGATTTATGTGGAACATATAATGATTATTAACTTTTAACAAGAAAAAGAAAAATAATAAACATAACAATAAAATTGTTTATTGTAACATTATAAAATTTAATATTATAACAATATAAATCAATAACACAATTGAAAGCGATCAGGGATCACAAAAATTATACCTAGGCAAACAATATTACTATTGAAGATTATGATGTAACATAAATTTATAAAATCAACAAAATCCAAGTGATTTCAGAATAACTAATTTTATATTTTTAATTATCAAATTTCCTCTTCTTGTTCCATTTTAAATTCATTAGCATCGTTATTATTTTTTATATTAGAGAAATCGTTTGCAAATGTTGCACCAGAAATTTCTTTAAATAAGAATTTAGATTATTTTAAGAATATAGACGGTTTTTCTTGTTTGGTAGAAAGATGGATATTAAGGCTGCGATTTTACAAAGCTGGAATTAAATTAATACAAAATTCATTTTATTCCAACATTGATTTTTCAACCTAACAGTACCTGATAATTCAGGTGGCAAACACCTTATTATACCTATATCATATTGACATAAGTAACAAAACTATAGTCTGATTTTTTAAAGATTACAAGCAGGGAAGGATAAGGCAAATTTGGCGTTGTTCAGTAATTGGTTGAAATAACAGTACCTGGTGGCAAACACCTGAACTATAACTGTTTCCTTGGTTCACTGATCTTAAATCTGCTGCAAATAATTAGTTTTTAGTAGTTACTATTTTTTTTTAATATTAGTCCAATGTTTTACCGTGCAGGCTATTAATCTCCTGACAGCTATTAATCCAATAATCCTTTTTATATTCTTGCATTAATTTCTGAAAGTCTTTATTGAGCTTATTGAATTTTGTCTTTAAATGAGGTTCGTCTGTCATTTTAATGTCCCTGTATCTATTGAATTTAATAAGTCGTAGAATGTATTTTTATTAAAAGTAATTTTGATTAATAAACCAAGAAGTATACACTAGAAAGGATTATTGTTCTTAATACTACTTATTTTCTTTTTCAAATAGAATGTGAATTGTATCTGTTATTATAACGAATGTATTAATATCATGAAAAGCGCTTTACACAGGTAGAAGGAATACTGATATGGATCAATGCAGAACTAAATTCTATATAATATATGAGGTGTTTCATTAAACAAATTCCACTTTTAATCAAATGAAATTCTTATTATTCCACAGTTAGTTTAAAACACCCAGTATAATATTTGCTATTATTTTCAGCAGTAATTAAACTAGCTTAGTACTATGGATGTACCAAAAACTAAACCTATAGCTTGTTTCTATTAAATGATACATTTTTTTAAATGACCTTTAAAAATGTGATATTTTTTTATAAAGTTTCAAATATTTAAAAACCCTTAGGTATAGTAATACACTTTGCCATAAAGCAGATATATAATCGAACACTGTATTGAAAAATATAGAGTTTCGTTTAAAATAAGGAAGTTAGTATTTAACAGTATATTAAAAAATATATATAATGTATGTTATTATTATTACAGACATCACAAACTCAAATCAACTTAGTACAGACAACGACGAACAAGCCTTTTGTTTTTAATTTTCATCTATAAGTCAAGTAATTATTATAGCAATTAAATTAATATTTATTTCCACATTTATTAATTAAATGTAATTAAAATAAATAAAAATGTTTCGCTATAAAATTCCGTTTATATATATATATATATATATTAATTTAGAAACACAGAATGATAATTTTTTGTATTGTTCCATTAACATTAAACATTTCTCAGAAGCGAGATTTAAATTATCGCCGTATTTATTATTTTCATTCAGCATTAAAAAAATAATAATAATAAAAATGGAAGGGTCGCTGATGGGATTACAAAATGTAATATCAGTCCGTCTCTTTCTCAATCCGTTCGAGCAAGAAACAAGCTCGGCGAAATTGTGTATAATTTATAATAAAATTTTTTCGCGTGTAATTACGATTAATTAAAAACTTGGAACTGAATTCATATCTCATAATTATTACATATAAATCTGCCGAGCCGCTGTCTACCGAACTCGATTTTAATTATATATTATAAAAGTTCACTGCGAACTTTAATTATTTAATTATTTTTTAATTTGATGTTATTGCGACGTGCTTCTCTATATTCCTATCCCCCTTCCCCCTGGAAGTTTTATTACTTTTACGTTGTTGTTTTCTTTTTCCCTTTTTTTTGTTTTTTAATTAAAAATTTTATTAGAGGAAATGCAGTAATTGATGCATGCGCTCCGCGTTTTCTCCCCTATCCACTTCTTCTTCCATCATTCTTCTACACTAAGGAATGCTTTCCATAAACATTTAATATATTAATTGGTAATAGGGAGTGGGTGCGTTACAAATAAAGGCGGGGAATGTTTGCTCGGTCAAGAGTGGACCACCCAAAACGAATTTGTGTGTGTAGCTTGTTTTCTTTTTCTCTTTCTTCTTAATTCAATAAATATTCGATCACTCGAGTATGGTAATCGACTGTAAATCATTTCTTTTGTTGGTGTTATTATTACTGCCCCGGGAAAAATGCGTTTTGCTTTTTAAATAAACCTCTTTTTTTATTATTGTCGGGTTGACCCCGGTTCGGAATCCTTTCACGTGATTTGTTTTGCTGCTTTGAAGGAAATCTCGTTCTGGATTAATATTCCCGTTTTAAATGTATACACGTTTTAAAAAATATACATAAATTCCATTAATTCGTAAAATGAATAAATTTTGATCGCATTGACGAAACTCAAAGATAAGAAATTTCTGAAAGACAATGCTTTACATATATCGCTGAAACACTTTATCAAGCGACATATTTGTTTTTCAAATAAATAAATGATTAATTTCTTAACAATTTTTATTTATTGATTGCAAAAAAATAATGCCAAGATTGCGCGCACAGAGAGTATATAAGAACCCTTCAACTAACTATGCTTAGTGACAGGATTGCAAACGACAGCGAGCCTATAATATTATAAATCTTTGCCGTGTTAGATTTGTGAATAAATAATAATTTGTATACGGCTAACTTAGGTATCAGCTTGTAGACACACCTAATACCTAAGTGTAACTCTTGATTGACAAAGATTATTGTCAAGTTTTCACACGATAAGAAGTTTATAAAAGCACTTAACTGAGAGGTTTGTGAGAAATAAATGTCACTACAGTTACCCCTTCTCAAACAATAATTATTATTTCGTACAATCTTTATAATCTCTAATTTTAGAAATATTTATCGATGATTTAGAAAATAATTTGATAAAATTACTTGAAAGTAAATTTATCCATTATTAGAAAAAAAAACTTTGGTGATATTCAAGACCTTTACCAAGTGATAAATAATAAACAAATAAATGACACATTATAAAAAAACTTTTTAGTTACATTAAGTTATGATTAACAATAAAGCGCCAACAATTGTGTATACTTTATTTCACTTGATGTTTTTAGTGCCAAATTTATATTTCAATCACGAAGAGAATGAAAATGATCGTGATCAAAATATTCGTTTGATACAAAATATATAAAGTGAAGTTAAGTATACAAAATCTACCAGACTTCTGGCCCTCCTTAATTTTAGAATAGTAGAGGATGGTATTGATTGAGGGTAGGCATTTGATGGACGCTAGAATCGACAAAATTGTGTATAACCTTCAAAGTGTAAATATCTAATTTTAATTGTAAAATTTCTGGTATAAGCAAGATGAAACGACAACAGTTGGTTTTTAATTGATCCATCTCTCTGTTTTCAACATCTCACGAGTTAACAATAGCAGTATCGAGTGATCAAACAAAATTATGCCGGATTACTAACAAAAAATCCAACATTGGTATATTTTTGATAATGTGCAAACATGATTCAGTAATTTATTATTTTCGTCGAACTGTAGGATGTTGACTTTGGTAAAAACCTCATCCAAGACTATTATTGTGAAATGGGGATAATAACGGAATTTGGGACCACACACAGTTTATATATAATGTGTATTTTTAGCTACTGAAATCCAATGGCCAATTAAAAAAAATCATCAGTTGAAAAATTCTTTGGAATTGGTGAATCGCACGCAGCCAGTGAAAGGAAAATACGGCGAAATATTCAAATCGATGCAAATAGTCACTACAAAGGCGGAAATATCACTAGAAATATGCACGGTAAGTTCATGCATACGAGATTTCCACCAACAGAAAATTGTAAACAAATGAAGGAAGAACAAAATTTACAAGTACTTTTAATGAAAACAAAAATTTCATACTAAAATGCCTAGAATTTGAATAACCGGTTATAACCATTTCGTACTTCATCAGACAGGTGTTATCTATATATCTTGATAAATGTGGATGTCTTGCTGTGTCTACCCAGTAGAATCCAGATTCGTTGACGTAGCTATTTATAAATGAAGCAACAGATGGTGGTTTGTGCAAAATTTATTGTCAGGAAGAAGTCGACAATATAACTTTGTCTACAGGTAAAGCGATTGTGATGATCGCTAATGAATGTGTATAATTCATTAGCGATTTTTTTTAAGTTTTTCTAACAAATAAGAGGACGGGAAGACGGCGGTAAGATTTCTGGGTATTCACAGGACCAAATCAAACACTATCATGAAACAACGCTAACACTCAGAAGACAGCAATGAAGTAATCGACCACAAAACAAAATCAGATAATTTAGCAGGCTAATTAATAAAATAAATTGTTTAGTACTCTAAAGTATACGAAAATTTAGATATATTAACTGTATCAGATGCTTAGCTATCGTCAGGTATACTTATAAATGTAATTAAAAGGAGGGTTAGACCATGTAGAAATTGTATATTAGGACTCTCATTTCAGGATTTTTAATATGATATTTTTAAAATTTACTTTTAAAGATATGTATATTAAACCTTTCATAAGATATTGGCGCAAACATAATGATTTACAATTTTTATCTAAACAAGAAACAATTTTTGTTTGGAGGTCTATTTCGAGATATAATAATATTTATTTGAAAACACCAGTTCAAAAAAAAACTTTTATTGCGCCATTTTGTAGGATAATACGTACTTTAGATATTATATGTATGAAAAATATAATAAATTGGAGCCATAAACCTCTTAGAATTGTTGTAGTTATATCCAATGTCAATTCAAATATTCTGATATATTGCATGGCGTCTGACAGTGATTAAGAATTTCAAACGTTGTCGTAGCATCTCGAAGACTTATTGCTACATGATCATCAGTATTTTTATATTGGTACTAGTGGAATGCAATATTAATAATCGACCACTTAATCCCCTCTTAACATACATACATTCAATTAAATTAAACAAAAATTAAATAATTAATTTACACAATTTTAATATTAATTACTTTTAATTAATTACTTTAGCTACTGCAACTTTTTGACTACATAGCATACTTAAAAAAGAATCCATTGAAACAACTACTTCTCGGGCAAAATCCCCCTTCTAATATTGAACTACAAATACTATTTTTCTAATCGATGGTTGACGCTTTTACTTGATGAAACTCCATAATTCAGCATTTGTAAATAAAACATTTTTTAAAGATTTACAAAATTTATTCTAGCAGTGTCTCTATAATAAATTTTGTGAAATTAAAAAAATGTTTTATTTACAAATGGTGTACTATTTTACGATCGACTTACAAGAGGCTCAGTTATATTGTTTCTAGTAAGAATTATACCAAAATCATTTAACAAAATTATTAAATCATGCTGGTCAATTAACAAAATGTAATTTTTGGGGATTGTATTGTTGCACAATGGAATATTTCCTAAACAAAGCAAAATATGAAATAAAAGGTGTAAGAATTTTCAGGTGGAGTGATTCATTTATTACTTTCTAGTAGAAAACTAATGTAATTATATTGTTGCTTATTACAGTATGTATGTATGTTACTGTATGAAATGTCCTCCGTTAAGTAAATAAATTAATAAATTACTGCACACGAGTCAATATAAATTTGGCAACGGTGGTTCAAATAAGTCCCTGAACTAATTGGCAGTCCTTTGCGTTAACACATAATCATTTGAATTCATTGAAAATCGCTGTGTCACTGTGAAGTAATCTTTAGCAATATTTTATATGCATTTTATTGTAGGTTCTATTGATTTTTATTTTGTCCAAAATTAATTAATGAACCTCCTTCTCTGATAATTATCACACCTTTTTCTGATCACTTTGTGTATATGTTTTAAACTCACTTGGTTTTGTTATAGAGTGTATTTCATCCCTAACAAAACCAAGTGACTTTTTAAAATATATAAACAAGGTAAATCAGGGGCAATTGAGGCGGTTTTAAAACTATTAAAATTATGTTTACTGATTGCTTCCGTCTATAAAGTACCATTTATAGAGCCTGTGAATACCTTAATATCAATGATGTTTTCTAAAAAAAAAATATAAAAAATGACGTTTTTATTAATGTTTTACTAAAAGGAGAATTAAGAAAAAAAAAAAGGTTTTAAAAAGAATAGATGGCAAATATAAACAATTTTACAACGGTCATTGTCATGCTATTCTAGAAAAAATATTGCAGCACATGGAAGAGAATAGATTGTCACACGGCACTATTAATGAAGTAGCAGCTTCATTTTAAGTATCCTGTTTGACTGTAAGTAGAATTTGGCATACAGCACAAGTTCAATGTAGAGAAGATAAAATATGTGCCGATGTTTTTAAAAAAATCGAAAGAAAACTAAAAGATTATTCTAACAATTTAGTTGAAATACAAAAAAAACCACAATTAAATCGCCGAGCAACAATTCACAGGCTTTGTTCCGCAATAGATATTCCAATTTGATATATTTAAACAGAAATACTATTATAAGCTAATATCTTCTTCAGTTAAACCTATGATATAGAAAAAATGAATTAGAAAGATTACAGTTTCGAGCTTTAACAGTAAATCTTATTAGTAACAATGACTTTCTTTTTAATTTTTATTACTAAAGTTGAATGATTTTATCTGACTAAAATTAAAATTATACTACCTAATGTTAGACCAATAAGAACCTAAAAGAAATGAAAACACAAAATTGTTATCACTAAAGTCATGGCTGCGTTCGAATTTATGTCATATGGACTAATTTCCTTCTGAATATAGGCTTAGTTTTCCTATTTTTTGAGGTATTTGCACTAGAATCCCCTCTTAATTTAGAAAAAAAAAAACACAACTTTGTAGCAGTTGATTTTCTATTAAATTAAATAATTGTTTCGTAATTAAATTCCTAATATAATATGTTCTACATATTGCTTATGGATCTATTGATCTTCTTCATTAAGCCAGTATTAATTTTTTATCATGGCCGCCCAGTTAGCCCTATAATTACCTTATAGAATATGTGTGGAATTTTATGGGGCGAAGAACAGCACCGTCAATCCACAAAGTTAAAGTGTGTTAGAACGTGGAGCAACAAGGAGACATAAACCATTACATTTTGTCGATAGTTAGATGGTGTGTATAACAGTTTTTCATTAATTTAAAAAATAATTGTGGATGATCATTTTTGATCGAGATATCTATTTTATTATATACTCACGATTTAATGTATTGTTAAATACTCTACATTGTTCTATTTTTTTTCTGGATAAAGTGACATTAAATCATTTATGTAGAATAAATATGTAAAATACCATTTTCAGCAAAACAGCAACAGGTAGATTATAATAGTCACAAATTATATAATGGTATTTTCCTTTTTAGACTAAATATGAGATTTGTTTATTTATTTATACTTGACAAACATATCAAGCGATTCAAAGAAATAATGTTCATTATGGGCTTATGAATTTGATCATAATGCCTGTAATAATTTGTGCTGATAAAAATAAATCTTTAATAAAAATATTTAAACCATTTACTGACCTTTGGCTTTCATTTTTGTTTAATGATTACCACGAGATTGCTCTTTCGGCCTGCTTCAAACAAACATGCTTTGAAGTACTTTTAAGAATAATTTAAAGGTCTATAAATTGTAATAATATAATTTTGGGTCTTCTAATCATTTGATTCTTTGGTGTCTTCTAACAATAATAAAATATGTAAACATTTTGTTTGTTTTCGTGTGTTTAGATAATTTATATTGCTCACTAACAGAAGACAAATGGTCGAGATTTTGAAATTATTTCAAATTTAAATTAATTAAAAAAATTCTAAAAAATCACAGATGCCGCTATTTTTTAATACTATAATAACAATAAAACTTAATTCATTACATTAGGTAGTCTCAATCGAGCATCGACAGCGACCATCAGTAATCATGAGACATATAATTATCTCTGCGAGTCCTGGATAAGCAGAGATAATGACCGCTCAGGATATCAAGAAATTTTGCAGTTGATCTATGGAAGTTTGAGTGAGTCGAGGCGAAACATTTCTGGAGGGTAATCCCATAACTTTGCGATGAATTAACGAATACTTAAGAGGTTTCTCAGCACCTTCCTTTTCCTTGACTCTCTATCACAAAATAATGCTACACGTTATTTAAATTTGTTTTGTTCTTGACATACCATCAGACAACCTTATTACTCAATCAAAGACACGTTTCATTACAAAGTTCAGCTAAGTACACATTCATTCGCAAAACAAGTTAATTGTTAGATATAGCACATTTTTATAGCCGGTTATATCCGAATATAATGAAGGCAAAGTAAATAATTCAGCATTTTTAAAGGGAGATGAAAAGTTAATAAGGTTAAGGATATGGCCTTGGCACTAGGCTTTTTCGACCATTCACTGCTATTAATTTTAAGACGTCACAATGCACCCATGGATACGAATTAAATTCGTCTTTTCAAAGAAATTCCATCTGGACCGGACTCTAACCCACAGTTATTGCCTCAGGAGCAAAGCCTTTGTCCACTCAGCTTTAATTCAGCAATTGTTGGTTGTGGTAATCCATTTACCAATGATTTGACTGAAATCTAGATACACTTCAGAAATTAACAGAAAATATTAGAAATGTTGCCATACCAAAGACAAAGATGACCTCGTTCGTGGTCCTCGAACCGCCTTTAAAGCTTTCTTTTTAAAAGCTTGTGAATATATCAAATATATAAGGCTTAAAATACGGCTAACGAATTATTCAAATTCTCAATTTATAGTGGATTTAGATCGGTTTTAAAATTAAAAGCCTAAACTTGTAATTATTGCAGAATATTTTTTTATAAAATTATGTATTGTCACTTTTAAATGAATTAAGGTATGTATGTTTATGATGTGTATTTTAGTTTTAAGAGTGGTAGACCAGAATGACTTCGTTGAGATATTAATGCTCAACTCCACGTTTTCGACTTTAGTTTTAATGTCATTAAATTATAATATTTATATGTTATATATATATACAGGGTGGCGCAAAATTCCGATGAAGTCCAATATCTCAGTTATTTACAAATTTACAAAAAAATATTACGGACATAATTTGCAGCTACTGTAAAACTTCGCATTTTAAAATTAGTTTCATGTATACAGGATGTCCAATAATCACGTGACGTATCAAACATATGGTTTTTTAAGTGGAATGATATATTTTTTATGTCGATTTTAGATTCTACGCTTAAAATTAATAATTTTTGTCATAAGGTTTATTAGGTCAATTTTTAATATTTTAAAAGTTATAAATAATTTAATGTTGAAATCAATGGAAGTTTGGGGCCTTATTTTTCAAAATTGAAAAACGATGTAAACTTTCTGTTAATGCAATTTAATTGAAAAAATGCTTAATAATATAAGGAATAATCGTCTGTTACCATAAAGCAAATGTTGTGTACAGGGTGAAACAATACGCAAAATGATTTTTTTCTTTGAAACATGAAACATTTTAACTAATATTGAATTCGAAATTAAAGGCACTTAACTTGTTTTACTTCGATGATAAGTCGAAAATAAGGTTGGAAAATAAAAAATAAACTTGGTTTGCCTTGAATTTCGAATTCAATATATTCACACAATTTTTGATGCAAATTTCTTTAGAATATTTACAAGTAATTATTGATATTTAGTGGTAATCTGCTGTGCTTTCGACCGACGGTTTTTCTGGCCTTGTATAACTTATTTGTATATGTTTATAAATTTATTAGTTATCAAGCATAAAAATGCAATAATGTAGTATTTTTTCATTTCATGCAATTAATGGTACATTTTTAATTTAGTAAGTAAAAATTACATGTAATTTTTTATTTTACATTTGTGACTAATTTGGACAATATGGAATGATTACCGTTTCAAGTAATTGAAATTAGTTTGATACGGTAATCATTCCACATTGTCGAAATTAGTTACAAGTATAAAATAAAAAGTGGTATTATATAGTTACTTGTTTTTCTAGTTACTATATTTTATTGCCAACTCCAGACACTAGATATTGATCATAGATGTTTTGCTTAATTATTCAAACAGTGTGAATGTTGCAACATGTCCACTCTTACAAAACTCTTAATAAAATTAATACAATATTCAAATGATAAACAGTAAGGATTAAATACACACCTAAAGAAATAAATTTTCCAAATCTAATTTATTCTCGTAAGAAATTTATATCCTATTAAAATATTTCACAATTTATACGTGTGTGCACCTTTAAGAGAATAATTGAAAAGCCGCTTTGTGAGTGAGTGTGTGTGTTTTTTTAATATCGCCATATAGTTAGTTATATGTTTCCCCGACATTAGAAAATGATATATGATTATATAGGCACGTATAATTTCCATTTTAAAAAGTAATGTACAGCCAATTTGAGCCGCACAAGCGACGGACTTTCCTGTATTGGACGGGCAGCGGTTGATGATGATGATGATAATAATAAGAACGGCAACAATATTGTTATTGAATCCTAGTTTCGGCGAGCGCGAACGGGCGAATAATAAATCGTGGAAAGAGAACCTATCGTTATTAGTAATAACTTATTTATATGGGGTACGGAAATTATAGCCCTTCGCGCGGTTTATAAAGTATGGAGTATTTTATGTTAAAAACGCTTCTTATATATAGAATTATCTATTATAAATTACAATTATTTATCGGCGTGCGTGAAGGGATAAAGCCCCTCATTTAAATTCCATAAGAATTTCGTGTTGTAATTATTCGGAACGGTTATAACAAGTGCATTGTTTTATTGGTTATTGACAATCTACAAACTCACATGCATACACACATATGCGGACATATTCCTTTTATGAGGAACTAGCAAACAAAATACAAACCGAAACGATGGAAACAAAATAGGTAAAAAAAAGAACAATCGGGATATTTAGCAAAAAAAAAAAAAAATCGAAATATTCACGTTCTCGTGAGCACGTGAATTAAATTTCAATCGAATACATTATTTCAGTTCACGAAAATGATGTATATTTTTCACAAATATAAACTCGCCATTGTTTTATTAGTCGTCTGGGGTATTGAATGTTGTTCACGATCGTTCGTTTCATGCTCATTGTCTTATGAATAATTTAGAGATCGATGATTACGAGCGGAATGCTATGTTATTTTTGAAGAAAGCGCACGCTGAATTTATGAAATGATGGAAATAAGAGGAAAACGTCGTGCGGGACATACTTTCACGTGAGCCGCTCCGTTTTATTTATTACGCCAAGGAGAGGATGCGCCCCGTCCCGCTCGGCCCGCTGAAATTAACTGAATTAACGTACTTCGTAACTTATTCCCGATGATTAAGCCGCGATTTATGCCAGGGATAAATCATCGTAGGGTCTTAAAAATCCTCACCGGCTTGCGATATATTAACCAAAACAACTCATTACCTCTGACACATTGCGTTTTACTCCGTGATCTATGATATATTACAATTTTTCAAGTACCCCACGTACGTTATTTATTGTAAAACTTATTCGACGCAAACACTCCCATTCATCCATCCATAATAATAACACATTTATTACTTCTATACTTACCCGAAATAAAAATAAAAAAAAAGGAAATAAATTGACGGTAAGGATGAAATAAAACAAAACTTTTCATTATATACTTCAAAATTTATTGTCCTTCGATATATTCATCAAATAATATTTCTAAAATTATCCACAAATGTATTATGCTTATATAGACTGTATTTTCATCGAAAAAGGTATAATAATTAATCATAAATTATATAATATATTTATAATTAATAATAATTAATTGTAATTTTTAAAATCATCCGAAACTGACCATAATAATAATGATAGAAAGAAAATGCTGTTGTAAATATTTCCATTGTACAGGGTGATTACTATTAGGTGTACAAAACTTTGACATCATGTTTGTGAAGTCATTTTCAGAAAACAATGTTAAATGAAAATTGGCCGTATTTTGTTTATTTATAGAATTACTTTAAAAATTTATTTAAATAGAATGTAAAAGTAAAACTTTAGAAATGAATTACAAAACAAATAACTTATTATGAAAGAATAATATTATCTAAATAAATTGCTCGAATGCAAGCATGACACCTGCGAACCATTGAGTCGTAAACACGTTCTATTATTGCACCATCTTTGATGATAATTAAATAAAATTTCAATCAAATACAGTTCTGTAAATATTCCAAATTCGACCTATAACATTATTTTTCTTAAAATGACTTCCTGAACAGGATGTCATAGTTTTGTGTACTTACTATAAATCATCCTGCATATTAACATTACATTAATCATAGATCAATTAGACGTTTTCATCAAGTCTAATGACAATAGCCAGTGTGGAAATACTAGCACAAATTGAACAACAGCATTTTCAAAGTGATAATACTTTACTCCTCCCCCTTTATTTAATGTAAAAAATTGTAATCGTACGAAGCTTAGCGTAGAGAGCTTATGTGAAAATAATTAACTTGGATCCATTGTAACAGAGAAGATACAACCACATAAGACAAATGATCGAGATATTGAAATTATTTAAAATTTCGCTTAACTTAATGAAAGAAAAAAAAAAACAATAATAGTAAAGAGTATTTATTCACTTGGTCAAGGTTATTTAAATCATATTAAAAAATAATTTGAAAATAATTTATTTATTCAATTTAATAATTAATAAATTATTTTCAATTTAGCTACTGCTAAATTAAATTAATTAAGTAATTTCAATTTAGCTACTGCGACTTTTTTTATTTACGTTAGGTAAGTACTTTACTTACTTATTATTTTTTCTTAAAAAAAATTAATAATTAAGTAAGTAAAGTACTTACTTAACGAAAATCAAAAAAGTCGCATTAGCTAAATTGAAAATAATTTATTAATTATTAAATTGAATAAATAAATTATTTTCAAATGATTTTTTAATACGATTTAAATAACCTTGACCAAGTGAATAAATACTGTTTACTATTTTTTTTTTCTTTCATTAAGTTAAGCGGAATTTTAAATAATTTGAATATCTCGATCATTTGTCTTAAATAAATAAATAATTAAGTAAGTAAAGTACTTACCTAACGAAAATAAAAAAAGTCGCAGTAGCTAAATTGAAATTACTTAATTAATTTAATTTAACAGTAGCTAAATTGAAAATAATTTATTAATTATTAAATTGAATAAATACATGATTTTTTTTAAGAAAAAATAAATATCCATTAAACTAACTATTCCTCAATAAAATAAATATCCCTTCAGAAATTATCGACCATGGCTTTTTTTGGAAGTAAAGGGAAAACAGTTTCAATGCCAACTAAAGTGCAGAGTACAAGCTGGAAAATATAGTTAAAAAAATCAATGTTTGTAAAACTTACAGTGTAAGTAATTTTTTGCAGTTGAGTAAAATGAATTGATCGAATTTTATTGATCATTGCCAGAAATTTTCCTTTTTTTAATTTTATTGTAAAAAAATCGCGTTTATAATATACGCAGTAATATAAATAAATATAAATTGTTGTAAATAACAACTTCTTTATATTATTTACAAAAATTTATACCCAGTGATCTATTTACATATCACTTGGCGTTAATAGGTTAAATTACATAATGGGCATTTAATTAAATTAATTAAACGTACCTACCTGCTGCGATCTCAGGTTTAAATTATCAAGCAGCAAATGTACATTATGTAATTCAATTTCTGGAGGGGTATTCGGCCGATAAGTAGTTGCTCTAATGAATATTTGCTTTTTGAATACTTTCGCAAGGTAAGTCAAAAAAGTAGTATCCAAAGATAAAATAATTTATTGAGTAAATTAATTATTTTTGAAATTCTTTTTATTTCATTAAAAAAAAAACACCTAAATAATCATAGATGTCGCAGTTTTTTTAATATCCTAATAGTAATAATAATTATACTTTAATCATAACATTATCACTCTGAGTCCTGTATAAGCAAAGATAATAGAGCTCCGGATATCAAGACATTTTGCAGTTGATCTATGCTGATTTTCATGGATCGAACCGAAACACTTCCCTATGAGAACTGGGAGGGTAATCCCATGAATGCGATGAATTAATCAATAATTAAGGAAGAAAACGGTAAAGGTTTCTGAGCAGATTTGCCTTCTTTTCTCTTTACTATTTGTGAGGAAATTATGAGTTAGCTATTACAACAGGTTAAAAATCTATGTGAAGACATGCTGGTCCTGCAAGAAAAGGATGGCGACCAATTCAAATCGGACACAAAAAAAGAAAGGTGAAGACAACGGTAATAAACAAGACTCAGTCAGCGAAACTGATTTTCACATAAAAAATAAAGGTGGATTAAGTGATTCATATCACGCGACGAACAAAATTCTAGACGTCGCCATAAAAGCGAAAACCTCAATGGATACATCTAGAACACCGGTTCCGAATGAAAGAATCTCTGATGGTAGGTGATTTAATGGGCGAGAACAGGCGTTCACCTATGAAATCACAACCAACTCCGAAATTGAAAAAACCCGTCGCCTACTGTTTCTTCTTTGTCAATACAGAGGAATCCTTTCTTCTTTGTCTATGCAAAGGAAGAATCAAAGATGTTCGGACTTATAAAGATAGAAACAATATCCAGTTTAAATTTTATGAACATGCTTTAGAGTTCATCATTTTTACAATTAATTTAGATGATTACCACACGAAAGTTAGGTTATTGGAAGAAATGAACTGAACAGATGGAAATGAAACGAAGGGAGGATAAGAAAAACTCCCACTTCATTCACCATCGACGAGATTAAGCAGGAGTTAGAATTACATGGCCTAACAATCCATTTGGTAGGAAGAATGTGTGAATGTAAATCACAGAAAGTACAATGGCCATAATTATGGTTAATCTTCGAAAAACAGAAGAGACTGAAAACAATTTCGAACTGAGAGCATTTTTTGGCCATATTCTGGGTGTCTGGAATCTAGGTATTATAAATTAGCTGTAGAATTTTGAATATCCGTCGAATCATAATGGAAATACATATACGTTATTAAATAAGGTTTGGATTTTCACGCGTCTGTAGGACTGACGGCTTCCGTGAGAGGAACTACCAGCGATAACAGAAAAGATAGCCGATCGTCTTACTGTTCGACAGCGAGCACAGATCACTGCACGCTACGTGGTGTAGAATTCCGTAGGTAGTGCTAGTGAAGAGATGGTGGCGTACGGAGACAATAAAGAATTGTCACAGAAAGTCGATGACCTCAGGCTCGGTGATATATGCAAAAACTGGTCGTCCATACACATCTCGATCTGATGCTAATGTGGCGACTGTGGGGGAAATGTTTCGACGCAGTGCGACGAAATCAACACACCAGGCATCACGTGAAAATGAGCTTACAAGGCACGCGATATGTCAGATCTTGCACAAGGAGTTGAATTTCCGAGCGTGGAAAACTCATTATATGCAACAAGTTACACCATAAGACTGTGATCGCAGAAGTTGATGTTGGGTTTACACAAAGATTCGCATCAATTGTTTAATAACATCCTCTGGAGTGACAAGGCAGTCTTGCACGGATTTAGGAGGATTTTCAATCGACAAAATTGGCATTATTCGCCGGGATCCTGGTATTAGAGTGGAATAGATGCAGTTTCGCCCTAAAGTTTCGTTTTGTGTGGAATGACTGCCACAAATGTTATCGGGCCATTTATTCTACGCGACACAATGAACGCAAAACACTATCAGTAGATGCTTCAAATGGCCCACGGTATCTGCAAGGTATAATATCAATGAGATTATTTTCATGCGAAATGACGCACCACCTAATTTTGCAAATTTCTTTCGTGCGTGGTTGGACGAGCAGTTTCCAGGACGTTGGCTAGGGGCAGACTCGAACCTTACAGTAGCCTGCAAAAAGTACAGACCTAACACCATGTGACTTCTTTTCATGGGGAAGAGATGAGGTGTACCAGACGAAACCTCGCATATTGGAACAGTTAGAAGCATGAACTCAGGACGTTATTAATAATATCCCACCCGATTTCCCACGCAAGCCTGTGACTGTGGATTCCATATCTGACCGGTTAAGACCATTGGTTGACGACAAAGGTGCGATCATTGAATTTTAAGGTATGCATCAACATTCTTATGTAACACTTTGTCCATTAATTTGAATAACTTAGCGCTGTTAATATAGAATTTATTTGCCTTTTCAATAACTAGTTATCTACCAGCCACCCTGTAGTACAAATGAAAACCCGAAACGTTGACTGTGTAGTGGTGAGCCCTTTAGAACTCATTTCTATCTGGGTATCTACTAGTTTTTCTAGTAGTAGTACATTTGGCCGGGGCATATGAAACACGCCCTGGCTTGGATATAAAAACAACCCTAACAGTCTTCCAGCTGTTTGAAATATGAGAGAGAAAGGCTGGCTCTGAGAATTTCATACAATGATTTTCTAAAAATTCAGAAAAGTACTTACCATTGCAATATAAGAATTGTTTGTGTATATTACGCGGAATATATCCTTCATACAGGTACAGAAGAAAAAACAGAAGAAGACAACAACATGAAGTATGCGGATTTCGCCGAAAATCACCCGTCTTTCTCGATTATCTGGAAATTCCATCCCGTTTTTATAAAAAAAGGCGAGAGAGGAAGAGACAAACAAAAATATGGAGAACAGTAAAAGACAGGAAGAGCCCACTTTTGCTATAGAGGTAAATGACGAGAAAAGTTGGATGGCTACTTTTTTCAGGGTTTTTTTCCCAGATTTTTATTTATCTCTTTCTCCTAGACCTTTCTTATCAAAACGAGATGGAATTTATAACGCCGTCTACAAAAACCCTGCAAAATACTAACTGGAATGGCGATGAAAACTTTATCACAACTGAAAGGCGGCTTCTCCTCAATTAACATTCAATAATATATGAGATAGATTACCTGTGAAAATAACCATCTGGAGCGAATAAGAAAAAGAAAAAGCAAAACGAAGAGGGAGACTCAAGAGCAATCCCGAAGAAAAAAGTTACAATTTTAGGGGCTGCTTTGAACAACACAGCGAATAGAGGATCACACCAGCCTATCCAATTTTGCATGGCAGAATGGCAAAATGTCATGTCTGGTAGTTATTAAAATTTATATAGAGAAAAATATATCATAATATAATAACGATAGACTTTCTGAAGTTAATGTAGTTTTCCATAGCGTCAATATTAATTTAAATGTTACAAAATATTGTATGGCGTCTAGAAGTGACTAGAAAGTGCAAAGATTATTGTGGCGTTTCGAAAACATATATGACAATCGAGCATCTTAAGGAAGAACGACCGACTTTACTTGCACGAAGAGAAGTCTCTATATTTGTACAATAAAAATATTTCTCACATTCCCACATTTTCATAAAAAAATTAAAAACTATTATCCCCACGGATATCTGTAATAGAAATTGTTAATTTTAAGCTGGATATATATTAATAGAATTTGATGTATGTTTAAATCACAGTAATTTTAATGCAATTTAATATTTTCATAATTACCATTGACGGTTAACATTTACGTCATCAAATTTCATATCAAATTGTAAAATATATATCGCATTTATTTTAGTCTAAATGATAATAAATTCACTTAAAATATTAGAAGTAAATTTTTTAAACTTGATAAAAATCTCTTCAGTAAAAAAGCAGTGACTCGGGGTGTAAGTTTAAATATTTATGACAAATGAAACCCAATATATATTATTTTACTGTGCAAAAATTAAAATTCATCAGCGCATAATCCACAGGTTAATAGTATAATAAATTTTTCGAGTAAGAAAAAGATATGGCAGACCAATAATAATAATTTATTACAAAACATCACTGTGTCATTAAATAATATAATTTCGATTAAACGTTCAGGAATTTGTTTTAAAACGAAGTTGTAACACTAACAATTACTGCGATTAGTCTGATTCATATTTCGTCTTTATATTGCTTAAGAAAAAAATATTTTATTGGATCAACAAACTGATTTTATTTTGGTACGTAAAAAAGTATTGTGCAGTATAAACGGTTTATTCTATTTAACAAATATATGTGGCTTTGATTTTAATATTTACAACAATACATGGGATTAGAGTGGAAGAGCGAAGACGAATGATAAGCCACGACCAGGTAGATTAATTACTGCACAAACAGACATGAATGTGGAATGTGTGGAAGGTCTGATTAGATAAAATCGTCGAAATTCAATGAAAGCAATTTTATAAATTGTTGACTTCAGTATAGGATGTGCCTTTACTATCGTACACAAACTGGGTAACAGCAAAATTTGATCTCAATGGGTTCGTCGCTTTTTTTCAGAGGACCAAAAAAGTTTACGAATTAGCTTATATTTGCAACATCTCACGGAATACAGGCAAAATGATAATGACTTTCTGTCGTCAATATTTACTGGGAACGAATCTTGGCGTCATTATTTTGAACCATCCAGTAAGCTGTCATAGATGCAATGGAAACACGCAAATTCTCTGCCACCAAAGAAGTTTAAAGTTCAATCTTCTGCAGGCAAGGGTTAATATATTTTTTTCGACCATGGAGGACCCTTGCTCATAGAGTTTACAGAACTTAGAGTGCATATCAACGCAAACCTCTATAATGAACAAGCTGTATAACAATGCGTGGCCTTGGGTTGCCAGAGTAGTGAAGGAAAATCTACAAAGAAAGAAATAGAGGAAATTAGAGCATCCACTCTATAGTCACGATTTATAGCCTAACGATTTTTACATCTTTGGGCCACTGAAGAAGCCGTTAAAAGGTAATCGTTTTCGTTCGGATGAAGAAGTATGAAATGCCGTAAAAGAAATATTGGAGCAGTTTCTAAAATAATTCTTTAAGCAGGGTATACTTGGTGAAACAATTAGATATGTGCCTTAATTGTATTGGTAATTATTTGTCATTTTTTGGGCCAAAGATGGGCTTTAATTGAACGCGCCTCATATTATCTTATGAGGGATTATTGCGGCATTTTTTGTATCTTTAATTGAGCCATACGTTTTCCCCTTACTATTATTAATATAGATTTTAAATACCTGCATCCAATTGCAATTATTGTTTCAACCTTCTTCTTTATTTTTACTCTTAGTTGTACAATGACATTCAGAAATCTCTTTGATTTATAACAGTTGTAAATCCTCAATAAACAATTATTTACTAAACACAGCAAATGCTTGTTATATATATATGCAACCACATATCTTTATATTGTACTTATACAACATCAAACGAAACTACTCGTAAATATTAGTATATGGTAAATATAGAAAGAAAGAAATTCAACTGAAATACGGAACTGCGGCTGAGAGGCGATGGGCTCTCAGATCGAGCCAGCAAGATTCATCAACACAGGTCGTACGAAAAGGATCGATCTGGTTCGTAAAGAGCAATAAGAAAAAAAAACATCATTTAATAAAATCTATCAGCTTGATCTATGTGATCGATTTTTTCTATCAATACTTACATAATATTTAATGTTATATTTATGCTAGGAATTTGAATAATATCCTTAATTTCAAGGAACAATTGAAATGAGATATTTGTTAAATAAAAATTATGAATTAATAAAAGTTAAGTAATTATGTTCTCTTTAGCAACTTATAACTTAAATACTGAACGACAAATATCCGTTGAAACAACTAGTTTCTGGGCAAATACCCCGTCGAACATTAAATTACACAGTGGACATTTGTTGTTGCACAAGAAATGATTACGTATTGTAACAATTGTTAATTTGAAAATATATAATACATTTAATAATTAATGTTTAACAATTTTAAGTATTTTATTGAGTAAATCGAAACACCTGTTTTCAGATAGCCTTATATTGCATAAACTATTTTGTTCTCCACATTAAATATTCTAAAAAATTATTGCATTGTGTAATCATTTATCGTGCAAATGCTCATTCTGAAATTTAATGTCTGGAGAGGTATACTATTTAGTATTGAAATTTAAATAATTTTAAAAACGATTAATTAAAGTTGTGTCTTCTAAGCTTTTTTGGTTCATATAACGTAAATACTAAAAATAAATTACAAACATCCATTGAGACAACTATTTTCCGGGAATTAACCCCACCGGACATTAAATTTCAGAATAAGCATTTGCACGACAAATTAAAGGATTTGAATTAATAAATTATTTCTTCTTTAGTTGCTATGACATTTTGACTTACGATACGTAAGTACTCCAAACAAATGTACATCAATATAACTACTTTTCGGGCGAGTGCCCAAGTACAATTCTTATTGGTGAGGCATTTGTTGCTTGAAGTATAATTTATTGAAATATAAATAAAAGGGGTTCATTACTCCAAATATTATAAAATAATATAAATTTTAAATCGTATTATAAAATTCCATATGATATCATCAATGTGTATCAAATTAAAGTTAATTTGATACACATTGATGATTTTTTTATTGAATAAAACATAAAATATTTTACTTATATTTGTTCATATAATTAATTCTACAAAAAGAACGCAATATATCGAACGAGGAAGTAATGACTGTGTACGAATGTAATTAATATAAAATTGAATTAGAAATCTATTTGCATTACCGTAAAACACACAGCCCATTAATTTTATTTAAAAATTTAATGCGCACATATTAATAGTATAATAAAATAGATAAATAAATAACAAAATAAATTGGGTGTCAGCACGTAGTCGCAATTTCGCAGTGAGTGCGGTCCATGAAAGCAATTAAAACTCGCATACGTGTTTAGCCCGCTCCAACCCCCTTCCCCCCTCAACGCGCCCGCGCATTTTATATATTTATAATAATTCGTTAATGTTTATTCGCCGGGCGGATCGAATTTATTTTATTTAATGCCATTAATATTTAATGAATACATATATGAGCCAGTTTTATTTATGTATCGGCGTCGCGTTTTTATTATCGCGCGCACAGATTAATTTATAATATAATGGCGCGGGCGCGGCGCGTCAAATATTTATAAAATAAATAAATGTATTAAATTATCTACGGATCATGTGGTCGGCCAGGACGAAAACAAATATTTGCGCCAACGGCACAAATTCCAATAAGTGACAATAAACATTTTATACATATTAAACTATTGTGTTGTTAACACACGCACTGTTCACTTTATTTTTAACGCATATACGTTTCAAAGCTTTAATTAAATATATAATAATATTATACACATTTTTAAAATGTCATAATAAGATAATCCTCTTATATTTTGTTTTGAGAATGCCACAGGTATTGTTTTAATAATGGATCAATGTAAAAAAATCTGAAATTTGAAATGACATTTTACACTTAAAAAAACTTCTGATAGTAATAATTTTATTTAAATGTGATTTTTTATATAGAAAGTATAGTAGCCTTAATGTTAGGACACCTATTTTAAATTATTATATTATTTATACATATGCAGTTCCCAAAACGTGGTGAAATTTATACATAATTTGGCGAGAACAGAAAAGTGGTGATTCGTCTGCAAAATGTTAGCATGCTATAAAAGTAATTTTGAAACAACTTAATGTTGAGAATTTAGATGCAGGCCACAAAAAAGCAATGTATAGAAATTGCAGTAAAATTTTTGCACGATGGAAAACATCTTGTAGGATAGAAAAAGTGTTCTATGAGATAAATGATCAGTGGTTAAACCGATACATAAACTGGCCCCATATATCTTTGAAGAAGGTTGACGAAAATCTGCTTGAAATACCTTCAACGAGTGGCCGGCACAAAATACTATTTGAAAGATGCAGCGATTGGAGCAAACGTCGCAGAGCTAAAGAACTTCGTAAAAAAACGGAAATAAATGAGTTGACTTACGCAACAAAAATGAGCTTGCAGAATGAAGCAGAATCATCACCAACAGGAGCTTCAAAAACAAGAGTATCTTGGGACAAACGTGAAGAATAAAAAAATAATTTGCTATTCTCTGGTCGAAGCATTGGCATTAAAAAACATACAAAGGATCAATATTTTAAAATTAGATTGCAAGTGAAAATAAGAAATGCCGACACATATCCTTCTTATCACCGAGTAAGAGATGCCAAGAAGGCATGCTATCCAATAAGAATGCACATCATTATAACAGAATCGCTTATGGAAGAATACAAGCCCTTCTTGATCTTACAGTATCGCGTTTATTACGTAATCAAATAGAAAAAAAAATACTATTAAGAGAATTAGTGCTTATATCAAAATGGAGTTACGATGGGGTTATGATTATTGCATGGCAAAATCCACATCCCTCATCTGTAAGGTACTGTAGATCAATCAGAACTGAATCTAAAAAATAAACTCCTGAAGAATCAATAAAAGAAATGAATTATATTGAAAATAAAATTCAAAATCTATATAGATCACAAGTGTCCATTAATGACAAAATATTTTTTATAAGTCATCAACTACTATTAACTATGATTGATGGAAAAGTGTGTAACGTACAAACTTCCTCCGCTCAAAAATGTTATATCTGTGGAGCAACGCCGATACAAATGAATAAAATCGATAATATTATAAAGGATGAGTTATATATAGAAAGCTACAGTTTTGACCTCTCAACTCAACATGCTTGGAATAGATTTTTTGAATGTTTCCTCCATATTTCCAATCGACTTGATTTCAAGAAATGGCAAGCTCGTGAAGATTTCCGTGAAACACTAACGTTAAAGAAATCGGAAATACAAAAAAAATAAAGAAGAATTGGGATTGGTTGTGGACTAGGTAAGACGCGGAGGAAGTGGTACTTCCATTGGTGGGAATACGGCTAGACGATTTTTTAAAGTCCCTGAAGTATGATCCCGTATAACAGGCGTGGGCAAAGAATTAATCAGTAGATGTGCAACAATATTACAATCACTTTCATCAACGTAAAAGCATTTCAGAAATGTCCGTTGGAAACGGCCAAGTTATATGTCAACATGGTATTACATGCCGGCCAGCGTACATAAAATTTTAATCAATGGAACAACGATTATTTCAAATGCTATGCTTCCTATTGGTCAACTCTCTGAGGAATAAGGACTTGACGTCATTCCGAAGAAACTACACCAGGAAAAGTTCGCGAAAATCAACGACTCCGACTTACTGAACTTGCTTCTGATTACATCGGATCCGTTAATAACTTCCTTAAGCAGGATTTTATGAAAACCGAGGCAAAAATTTAACATACAAGTTTTAAACTTACTAGCTCCTACAACTGATGAAAAATATTTTGACCAGTTAGGATCGCAATCTAACATTTCGAGTTCCTCTTACAACAGTGGCAGTGATAGCAGTGACAGTGAATTTAGCGATAATTAAGTTACCATTAATATTTTTTTACTGCATACAGTTTCTTAGATTACCTACTATGTCTATTACTTCGTTATTATCAAAAATAAAATGTAATTTCTATTAATAACGTGTTTGTACCCTCCAAATTATTGGTCCTTCATGTGTTACACTTTAAGATATATATTTTAAATTATCAGCATTAGAGTATTAACAGTTCGAAGTGGTTCAGGTAAAAAGAAACAAAAGTGGAAACAACCAACCTGATTGGGAAAACAATCAAAATGAGAATATCTTTCGGGATAGGAGTAAAAATAAAAATGTTAGACACAGCTGTTCTGTACAGTATTAATAAAATCACAAAGTTTTATTACTTTCTAATAATTTAATTTGTTGCACACGTAATAACTCATTTACTTTGAAATAAACATTATTTAACAATTTTTCCAACAATAAGAGCATAATTATATTATATTTCATAATTTTGGCTAGGTTTTCCGGTATTCTGCCCCACTGTGTATCTATCTGAAAATTGGTTTAACCTGTTTGATATTATTTTAGCGGCTAAAAGTCACGGTCAGTCAATATTGGTTCAACCTGTTTGATATTATTGTTATGTTTATGTTTTGTTGGCGGTTAAAAGTCGCGGTGTTTATTCCAATACTTAGTGAGAGTTGTCATCGGGTTAAGAAGACTAGGAAATTAATGACTTTCGGAATAGGTACCAGGCCTTAGATGGCATATGTTTTTTTATATTTTTTCAACACTTTATATATCAGTGAACCTGAACTACAAGGTTCTTTTGGTCTTACTTGGATCGCCTTTTTGTGAAATAATATATTTTTTTATTAAAATTTTCTATCTTGAGGAACCTTGAAAGATTTATGATCTTGTTGAAAATTTCATAGCAACAAACAAGTGTTCACATTGCCGGAATCTCTTCACTTTTAAAATACCGTGTATATAAACCAGGCAGGTCTTGATCTAAAGAGAACTGCTATGTGTGACATCGAGAGTAATCCGCCGGAAAAAGAAAGCCGTGCTATACCAGCAGCATCTAATAAAAAAAAATCGGTACCCAAGTTTCGAAATTCAGACAGTTGAAGAACTTGCGCCGGTAAAAGAACTTCAGTCGGTAACAAAAAAGCAGCCTCTTCGAAATTCCAAACAGTACGAAACTTCTATAATTAATTACATGATATATTACATACAAAAAAGAAGAGAGGTGATCGTATAGAAGAGAAAGCGAATGGATATCGCATGAAGATTTTATAGTTGCTTTAATGTTGGGATTTTCTGCTACCGATCAGAAGTTGGCCACAACTTTCCAGCCACGGATTTTGGCGCCTCCGCCATCACCCGAATTTCAATGAATAATAAATTAATATTATTTATCACAGACCACAAGATATTGTTGGCTACCATTGGATTCTAGAATAATTTATAACTAACTAACCATCTTTATTCAAATGTGTATATGTATGTACAATAATATACAAAAAATAGAATTATATTCTGTAGATGAATCGGCTATCGACCGGAGGTCTTTCAGCCAATAATTTATATTTGTAGTTATCTATAAAATAATCATTAAATAAGTATTTAAAGTCCGTTCATGCACTGAAAGAAATACGTGATCATTTTAAATACGATTATGATTACGCTTACCATTAAACTTGTCTGTCTGGGAGCATTCCAAGTAACGTATTTCTAGCAAACATTCTAAATTTGTTAAGATTCAATAAAATGTATTGCATAATAGAAACAAGATCATATTTATAGCAAACAAGATTCATTATAATGTTACTATAGTTACTTGATGAAGAGAGAATATTTGGTGGAAATTACCAATTAACTTAGTACCACGTACCAAGACAATTTTAACCATTATTTCATTCCGATAATTATGTTTAGGTGTTTAATTTAAACGCTTTTGTGATTATTCCATTCAAGAAACTGCCAAACAAGTAAAAATCCAACTTGTTTCGAAACATTTCCTTCAATGTGCATCCAAACGCGTATACAACATGAACAAAAATGAATAACTTTCGTTTGCAAAAGAAAACAAATATTTGCTCATCGGATATGAACTTAGAACACTCTAATTAACAATATTAAGCAATTTGATTTTGGTGGTAATCATAAATTACGACTTGGCGTGACTTTAAAACGTATATAATTCCCAGCCACGGATCCGACGGATTGTTTTAAAAAAATCGTAAATTTCATTTGCAAAAGAAATCATAAATTTTCTCATCAGACATGAACTAAGCACACTCTAATTAAAAATACTAAAAAATTGTTTTTGATGGCACTCATAAATTACGACAATTTATCGTGACTTCAAAATTGATATATATTCCCAGCCATGGATCGGACGGACTGTTTTAAAAAAATCATAACTTTCAAAAACTGTTGTTTGCAAGCTTATCCAATAATAAATGATGATCTACCATATCAAACGCTTTCAACAAGTCAGTATAAATTACATTAAGTTGTCTAATTATTTCGATATTATATGCGTGATTACAGCTAAACTGGTAACAGTCACACATTTTGGAATAAAGCCGTGTTGTTGACTATGGAGAAACATGGAAAAGAATTTGATCGTAAATCAATTTTACGAACACTTTTGCGATGTGTGATAGTACAGCTACCGGTCAGTAATCTGATATATTTCTATGAGTTAATGATTTAGTAATTGGGAAAATTGAAGCGATTTTTAATTTTATGGGAAATACACAAGATTTTATGGATACGATAAATATTATCGAGAGTGGGTAATAGAAAATCAAAGCGTAAATGCTGGTATGTTATCACGACCAGAGGAAAATCCATGTGGAAAATTTTGTAAGCGTTTATAAACTGTATTTTCTGTTGTTTTTTTTTACAAAGGAAAATGAATCAATATTTTTAATGCTGAGAAGTGCGATATTAAGAAAAGGCAATAGGAAAACAGAATGAAAGTATTTCCGAAATCCATCAGAAATATCTTCGGGTTTCTCATAAATTTCATCATCATGAGCAAGCTCAAAAAGAATTCTAGACGGATTGGTATTTTTAAGTTAATGTATGACCAAAATAGTTTAGGGTTGTTAGTATGTTGTAGTTACATCTTTTTTATTAAAAGAATATCGAAATAAAAATGTCGAAGGTATAAAATCTTTGAAATTGTCAATTAATTTGTCAGCAATAACATGAAATTTTACAAATGTGTAATTAATTGTAACTTTTGTTGATTTTATCCAAAATATTTGGAGAATAATACAAATTTCTCAACACATATTTGAAATTAGAAGTTGAAGAATAGAATATTTTGTTTTATTATTTTTATTGCTTATCCAAAAATAATCACCTGAAGATTAAAGATGCATCCTGACCATCTTGTATATAACTAAATTAATAATTTAATTTTTGCTGTTGGAAAAAAAGGGATTGATCGATTGCCAGAAATTTTCCTTGTTTAATTTCATTGTAAATTAAATTAGTAATTTCCAGCAAATAAATTCTCAAAAGCCCACAGCCTATGCATATTATTGAATTAAATTTCGCTTTATTTCGTGACGTATAACCGAGTCACTGAGTTAATTGGTCAGGTTCTGTGGTGTATAGCCATAAATTTGATGCAAGGTTTACTGTTGCAAAACGAATTTTTTGAAAATATTTTGTGGTTTTTAATACGAAATAAAATGTTTTTATAGATTAATAATACTCGATTTTATAATTTTGGGAAGATTCCTGTTTGGTTGAAATATTTAGCATAGCTGGTTAGCTATTAAGTCATCTGTTACGATCGTTTATTTTTTAATCATCTTTCTGGGGAATATTAAAGAAAGCATAAATTTCGTGTGATCCGGCATAATAAGATGTTTGAGGACGATAGCGCAAATTGAAAGGCTTTTAATTTTTAGTGCGGACTGCATATAAATATAAAAGTGGAAGCCCAGAGTGGGTCGTATTCCAATTTATGCCCGACTAATTGGGTATTAAGGGTTCATTTGCACGTATTAAATAATCGGCCACCTTACACGCCGCGATCTGCTTTGCACACTCCACTCCTTCACCTCCTCTCGAAAATGAGATAATTACACTTAAAGTAATTACACCGTCCCTTGCCTCTTCGCTCCGCGGCCAGACCAGGCCCGGCACGGCCACAGAACAGCACAGAAACAGAACCTCCCAGCCAGCCGCAGCCACGGAACACTTTGTTTACATGCATAAATATTCTCCGGGGTCGAGCGGAGGTAAGGATTGTGAAATGATAATTCATCATGGTCATGGCCATGGTAGGAATGTTATCAACAATTAGCCGGGCGGTGGGTAATGCCTGTGATTGGGGGTAATTTGAGCAGACAGACAATATATTGTAATATCTATAATTGTGGTCGGCAACCCCGTCGAGATTGCGGTCCTGCACTCTGTTATTAGGATTGTGCTGCTCTGGGATGGTCCGAGTGCACCACTGGGACATGCATGCCTCGATGTTGATGTATTCATTCCATTCAGAATTTCCTACTGTCATCAAAATCCATTGCACTTCATTGTTTTATTATATTTATTAGAACACAAAATTCATTTTCTTATTCTTCGATAATACAATTGTAGTATGTATTAATTCCTAATTACATTAAATGTAGGAGAGAACTGAGAACTTTGAACTAATAAACTAGAAAACGTCGATATTGATGCCTATTGATTTGTTTGACAACCGCTGTTTTTAAATTCTGCCAAACATTATATAGATGATGTCTGTATCTTATCGAAAAATATCAACATCACTTCAAGGCACGCCCCAAAAATATAAAACCAATGTATTATTATCTTTGATCAATATATAAAATTGTACTGTGTGTACTCAGTGCAATATATCGTTCATATCATGATCCCATAATAATTTTGATTGTGTTTTACATATAACTGAAGACGCTATTGTGATGCATGTGATTACTGAAAGGCTTAATCTTATACGAAAAATAAAAAATTCTAGTTGTTGAGTGTTTAATTTGAGTGGACGTTATTCCATTCTACTCTTATTTCAACACAAGTTCGATTTCTTAGACAGTATAAAAACTCCAAGGCCGTTGACACGGTATTAGGACTATTTTTATTTATTGCTATAAACAACTTTCAATCAACTTTTATTATTCCATTTTCACTCAATTTTTACCAATTATGTTTTAACACTATTATCGTGGTTATTTTCATCTTGAATGTTTTACCATAACGTAACTGGGCATAAAAAAGGGGTCCCTTGTTTTTTTTATCTCATTGCTAATAATTTAGTTATATTAATAGAAATTAAATTTAATTAAATCAAATAACATTAAATCAAAAATTATATCTCAAAAAATGTCAAAATAAACAACAGCAAAAGATATCGAGTTTGATTCGGAACAGCCTACAAATATATAGCTGATAACTAATTAAACATCTTTATTCAAATGTGTATATGTATGTACAATAATATATACAATTAGAATTGTATTCTGTAGATGAATCGGCTATCAACCGTAGGTCTTTCAGCCTATAGCTGATATTTTTTCGGGAATTTAAACAACTAAGATCTTTTTTCGGTCTAACAGAAACCTGATTATTTGAGTCACTAATTAATATCGATTGCTATACACTTTTTAGAAATGATAGGTTTGATATAGGAGTGGCTTTATACAGGATGGCGTAAGATTCCGATGAAGTCCAATATCTCAGTTATTTAGAAACTGTGAAACTTTACATTTTAAAATTAATTTCATATATACACGTTTTTGAAATAATTGATAAAATAAAATATCTAGGAGTAACAATAACAAGAAGTGGAGACAAACAATTTGAGAATAAAGAAAAAATAATGTTAGGGAATTGAACATTCAATGCCAACAGAAATCTATTAAAAAATAAAGTTTTAAGTAAAAACACCAAATTTCTTATACAAAACAATTATAAGAACAGAGATACTGTACGGTGCGAAAGTAATGACAATGACAAAGATTTTTGTTTCTTTGTCATTGTCATTACTTGTCATTATAAGAATATTAGAAAGAAAAATACTAAGAACAATACTAGGACCAATTAAAACCGGAGATATGGAATACCGAAGGAGGACAAACAAGGAACTAGAGAAGGAAATAGGAAGAGATATAGTTAGCAAAATAAAAGAACAGCGAGTGAAGTAGCTCGGGCATGTCTGGAGAGCAGGGCCAAAGACAGCTATATATTCAATATTAGAATGGACACCGGGAGGTAAAAGAAGAAGAGGAAGACCGAAATCAACATGGCTGCAGGAGGTGAAAGAGGATTTAAATGGAATTGGAATAAACAAATGGCAGAACAAAACAAAGGATAGGAATTTATGGAGGCAAATCAGCAAGAAAGTTTAGAAAATTGAAAGGGGAGTGATCAACCCCGTAATTATGATCTGGAGAGCTCCAGTATGGATCGGCGCAACCCCATCTAGGGGTATAGCCACTAGATATATATATATATATATATATATATACAGGGTGTCCAATAATCACGTGACGTATCAAACATATGATTTTTTAAATGGAATGCTAATTTTTTAAGTCGATTTTAGATTATATGCTTAAAATCAATCATTTTTGATATAAGGTTTATTAGGTAAATTTTTAATATTTTAAAAGTTATAAACAATTGAATGTTGAAATCAATGGAATATTGGCAGCTTATTTTTCAAAATTGAAAAACGATGTAAACATTCTGATAACACAATTTAATTGAAAAAAATGCTTAATAATATTAGGAATAATAGTTTGTTACCATAAATGTTGTGTACAGGGTGAAACAATACGCAAAATGATGTTTTTCTTTTTTCGCTTAAATGGAACACCCTATATTTTTTATACTATTTCGATAGAAAATTAGCTGTTCTTTAATTTTTGTATAATAAACTATACCCCTGTTACCGTTTTTTAACAATTTCAATTCAAAGTACAAAATTATAAGTTTCGCTTATAATCTATAATTAAAGTTGGCTATAATTGAAACAAATGCAATTCATAAATATTTTCTTACATTTAATAACATACTTACTTCCTAACCCAAAAGGATATTCAAATGACAATCGATATTCAAAATATAAAAAAAATAGTTGGTCGACGATTTAGGGAGTTGTAATGGTTATTGTGACACATTTTTTTAAGAAAAAAATTGTAAAATGTTTGAATGCTATTGAATTAAAAAAAAATGATGTAAATTCGTGAAATAAATACATAAAAATATTAATACTAACAAAATATAATGATATAAGTATTTTATTATTTCACTTAGTATCTATTTTTGGTTTATCAGTCTAGATCAATTGTTTAAATAAAATCAATTTATATAAATTTATATAGGACATATAGGAATATTTTTTTTTTTTCAATAACCAAAAAATATATTTGTTGTTAGCTTTTAGCAATTAAATTAATTATTTATTAAAGAAGTGTGTTTAACTGCACCAGTGTTACAAAATATAACGTAAAATGTACTTTACTTACTAAATATACTATTAAGTGTAACTTTCACAACTAAATAAATTAGTTGTTCTGGCGCGGCCTATTTTGGTTAAAAATTCTATACCAGATTTGTATTTGAGATTAAATATCTCAAAAACGGTAAACGGTAGCTATTTAATATGTTATATAAAAAATGAAGAGTGAACAATTTTCTATTAAAATAGCATAAAAAATATAGTGTTCCATAAGTAAAAAGAGAAAAAAATCATTTTACGTATATTGCTTCACCTTGTGCATAAAAAAATATTTTAAGAGAAAAAAGAGTATTACTTTTATTAAGTATTTTTGTATTTTTGCATTTGTATGACGTTGACAGAATGTTTATTTCGTTTTTCATTATTGAAATATAAGGCTTTGAACATCTATCGATTTCAACATTCATTTGTTTATAACTTTTAAAATATTAAAAATTCACCTATTAAAGCTTATATAAAAAATGATTATTTTTAAACGTAGAATCGAAAATCTTCATAAAAATATATCATAGTCAAATAATTAAGAGAGGAAAATACAGTGGCAAAACGAAGTTAAAAAGTGTTTTTATTTACAAGTGTTTTTCGTAAGAACTTTCTCTTGTAATATACTTAGCTCTTCTAAAAATCGCGTTTATTTTAAAGTAGAATTCGTTTTCACATATTCCTTTATTCAATTTGATGTGATAATTTAAAGGGCCAATTTTATTTCTGGTTTAGAAATCATTATTACATTGGATTCTAGTTTTTAACTTTTAGCAATATTATGGTCAGATTAGATTAAGCTGAACTTCGTCACTTTCAATGTTATGATTATGCTTGTATTAAAATTTGTATTTAGTTATAATTTTTATCATAATATTGAATAAAAATATTCATTTCATTTCGGATTTCGGTTTTGCCACAAAAACAAATTTGACAATCGGGGATATTGTTTCAGGTTCAGTTTTCTATACTCGAAACAAAATATTAGAATACTGTAGTATACACGGTATAATATTATAAACAAATATTTTGAAACAATTTTATGAAGAAAATGAATGTCAAGAAAAAAGGGGTTCAAATAGACTGAGTTTTAAAAACAGACAATGCATTTTCAGCCTCTCCGTATACATACAAAATCTTCTGGAACAAATTGAATGTTATTAACAATTCCAAATTTCTACATGAATATTTTCGTCGTCGAGGGGAAAACTTTGAAACCGTCCGAACAAATCGCGCCAGTATTCCCCGATTAAACGCATACGCGCCGACTGATAAAAAAAGCAAACCCACATGTTTGGCGCGTATGGGCATTTTTGCATAAACAAATCCTCCTTTTTAACAAACCACCTCAACTGCAAAGTTTTCCGCGCGCGGGGGCCGCATGATCCGTGCCTTTGTATGCGTGTGCGTAATTTATAAAATAGATTCCGGTTTTTTGCGCCCGCAAAAACTAATGTGCAAAGAGATCAAAACCGTTTCACAGTTCGATAAATTAAACTAAATTCCGTCCGCCAGCCGCATGCACGCCCGCCCGCCCATGTATAACTGATATATTTTTGGTACGGGTTTTACATCTGCATTTTTATATTCATATTTTCAACAACAATTTTAAAAAATCAGTCTCAAAACGTCAAGAATTATGATAACGAAATATTCCTTATGAAAACCATGTTAAGAATTGGCATGTTAAACTGGTCTGTTAAGTATAAGTAAATAATAATCCTGACCCTTGATTATTATTTACTAATAGACCTATACTGATTCTTAACATTTTCATTCTTACACAGCCTTCTGTTACACCGAAAGAAATAAGTGATCATTTGAAATATGATAATGATTACGCTTACCATTTAACTTATTAGCCTGGGAGCATGCCAAGTAACGTATTTCTAACAAACATTCTAACTTTGTTAAAATTTAATAACATGTATTGTTTAATCCAAACAAAATCATGTTTACAGTGAACAAGATTCATTATAATGTTACTACAGTCACTTAGCCAAGAGAGAATATTTGGTGGAAATTACCAATTAACTTAGTACCATGAAGCAAGATAATTTAACCATTTTAACTTCATTCCTATAATTATGTTTAGGTGTTTACTTTAAACGCTTTTGTGATTATTTCATTCAAGAAACTGCCGAACAAGTGAAAATCCAACTTGTTTGGAAATATTCCTTTCAGTCTATGTGTAAAATTTTATTTTATTTAGTTAGTTTTTCTTTCAGGCCGTTTTCATTTTTTTATTTCTTCTTAACAGTTCTCTGCTGCTATTATTAAAAGTAGCACATTGATATTAAATATAAGTTAATAATAATTAATAATAATTTATTCACTTTGTCACAGCAAACTGATTGTTATTGTATAGCAAAAGCAATTACTTATGATCAATTTTAACCATTTAAATCAATATAAACTACTTACTTTTTTGTATTCGCATTTTCATTTTGTCTAATTTCGACTTATCAGCGAGCAATTATCAAACCAAGTACCTTAATTTAACATTGAAATCCTTATATATACATAAAATTTAAGAATGAAATAAAACGCACCAAAAAACAGTCAGTCTGATAATTTATTATCGGAATTCCAGGATTGAGTTTTGCCTTATGAATTTTCAATGGTTAATTTAACAACGAAATGTAGAACCAAAAATACATTTTTTTTTCAAAAGTATGCCTTTCTTCGATTAAATGATTAGAAAATGTTGATTTATCTTGTGTCAGCCTATATGATTTTAAATGTTTTTAAGACTAATATCAAAATTTCGCCCCGACTGTCCTATGTATACAATTTTATATGTTTTACAAGTCAACTTACATACACCAGATTTTTTTTATTAACTTTTTGTGTTTGGTTTAAATGCTAAAATTATATTTTCCTTTTGCAGAATATTTTTAATTTTAAGACTTATATGATCAGCAGCTCATACATTTGTTCATTATTCTTTTTATGTTCTTTTGGACTTGTTTTAACTTTTTCCGTTCTATTAGGTTATTATTTCTTTATTTTGTTACTTTAACACCTAGAAATTGATTAATGATTTTAATATTTAGACATTGGTAGTTCATATTGTATCAAGTAAATATGAATAAATTATTAAAAATCAGCCAATAAAAGACAGATTAGATTGAATAACTTTAAATTCTCGACTAGTTTCAGGTTATTAGCCCATTTCAAGAGACAAGATAAATCAACATTTCTCTTGAAAATGGGCTAATAACCCGAAAGTAGTCGATAATTTAAAGTTATTCAATCTAATCTGTGTTTTATTGGTTGATTTTTAATAATTTATTCATATTTATTTCATACGAGAAATTGATTGTCACATAAACTAAATGTATTTAGTAGTTTGCTATAGTTTATCAAACAAAACATCCTATTTGCTCTCTTCGTTACCCACTTTCTTCTACATTTAAAATGTTGGACAAATTTTAATTAATAACGATCGACTGTTATCTATTACTTTGCCATAGAGTGATAGAAATGAAGAGCATTGCCAATTTTCTTAAGAAAATATTATCAGCTCAGTGGTACATCAAAAAGACTTGTATAAATTGTACTACTACTACCACCAGGGAAAGAAGGATGACGATATAGACAAAATGGCTAAAGGTATGAAATGAGGAATACTTTAAAACGAACGTTTTCTCAAAACGGAACAAAGAATAGTTTTTTTAACATAAATGTTTTGGGTCGTGATCTACTTCAACCAGCTTCGAATGTGAGATTAGACATCATATAATTAAGAGAAGAAATGGCATGTATTGTAAATACACAAGAAATAGGTAAATGATCATTTTAAATAGACTTAGAAAAATCAATAAGACGAAATAAGAACAATTATACTCTTAAAATCAGAAATATCTACGCGTCAACATGGTTTTATTAAAAAGAGATCAATTGTATCGAACTTGTTGAATTTTACAGATTTTATCTCTAGTCAATTGGATGAGCGGAAACAGGTTGATACAGTTTATAATGATTTCAAGAAATCATTTGATAGAATTGATCATTGCGTAATTCTTCACAAATTATCATATTTTGGTTTTACGGATGGAACTATTTCACTGATGCAATCATATTTATACAATAGACGACAATTCCAATATATGGGGTATCGTTCCGTCGAGTACATTGCAACATCTGGGGTTCCTCAGGGTACAAATGTGGGACCCCTTTCATTTATTATCTTTATTAATGACATTGTTGATATAATTCGGTGCAACGTGCTCTTGTACGCGGATGATATGAAATTATTTAATATCATTGAATCAATGGATGATTGCATTAAGTTACAGGAAGATATTGTTAATATTCATAATTGGTGTGAACTCAATGGACTGACTTTGAACTAATCGAAATGTCCTTTTATCACAAGAAAAATAGTTTTAAATTTAATTATAGTATTAACATTATTTGAACGTATAATCTCAATGAAAGATTTGGGAGTAAATTTCGACGAAAAATTGATGTTTATTAACCACAATAATGAGATTTGTAACAAAAGTATAAAATTGTTGAGTTTCTTCTATCGCACATGTAAAGACTTCAATGACATTAATGTCTTAAAAAAATATATAATTTATACGTTCATTCAAATCTTGAATTTGCCTCTGGTTTTTGGTCACCGTATCACGAGACTACTATAAATAGGATTGAAGCAGTTCAAAAAAAGTTTTTGAAAATGTTATTCTTTAAAAAATTTGGAAAATATCCATCTGCATCCACTTTATATGAAGACCTCTTGATAACATTTAATCTAGGAAGATTAAATTATAGGCGTACTAAATCGCCTTATTTTTATACGGGCTAGTGCAGAATCACATCGACGACCCAAATATCCTAGCTAAGCTGATCTTTCATGTTCCAAGATTGACATCTCGCAGCAATATTTTGTTTTATCAACCCCATGCAAATACGTGAGCTCATTTTAATTCTCCCATTATCAGAATGATAAGAACTGTTAACGATTTAAATGATAGAGTGGATATTTTTTCGGATACTAGGCAATCGACTTTAGCAATAATATCGGATTTATCAATTTAGTTATTTTTAAATTAAGTGAAAACATTGATTTAATTGTTTATTTAGCATAGCATTGTATAATACTAATTTCTCTGTAATTGGATATATATATATATATATATCTGCTGGGAAAATAAAGAATAATAATAATAATAAAATCATAGTTAATAAATTAATAAATATAGTGTTACATAAGTATGGTTTTAGAGGAAAATAGTTAAGATCATTTGTAGACTCGTGTTTCGGGATTTATGCCTCGTCAGCACAGCTTTACCTTGTATACCTTTAAAGGGTATACTTACGAAAAAAACAATAATTAGGTTTTTGTAAGAGTATCTGGGTAGTCTTGTAAACATTACATGTTGAATAAGCGTAAATAGATTTCTCTTAAATTACCCCTTTGTTACGTCTATAATATAAAATATAAATTAATATTCTCAGCATATAATTGTCCGTAAATAAATAATATTAGTAATGAAATAAATTGAAATAAACAATTATTAAAATGTATAATTTCCAATTATATTTGAACTGAGCGTATTAATGAGATAATTTATATTAATTAAGTTTGTATGAAACAATAAATTGTAATAGTTGAGCGTCGGTTGGTCGATTAAATATTAAAAGAGTGTATCGAGTGTTATTAGGTTAACCGTTTGGATTAAAAATGGTCGTGGGTATTACGTCAGGGAGGGTAAAATGGTAATGCGGGTGAATAATGTATGTGGAGGAGATTAGAGAGAAATTACGTGTGTCAATAGTGTAGTTATTGAAAAACGGCGTGTGTACAAATATAATAATGTAACGTAGTATAAATTGTAAATAATTGTGATAATTGAATCAACCGCAAATTGTAAATCGATATATTAAATAATGCGTGCGTAATTTATAGTAAAGCGCATTTGCATAGGGAATAACGCAATTATAATAAATGTTTGAAAGAATTGCAATATAACGTGATGGCTGAGGGCATTGCATATGTAATTTGGCTGAAATAAAGATTACGAGTTGCGATAGTCCGAAACGAACAGAACCGGCGAGGGGATTGATATCTTTGTAAAATATCACTGTGTGATTACAGCATTCTGCAAAGTATTTAAGGCGAGCGCAATTACGCATTTTTGTGTCTTGAGGCCTCGGCTCGGCGCTACTGTTCCGCTGCCAACTGCAACTGCAAATGTGCTGCGCTCTGTCAGGCTAATTACGGATTAAGATATATGTGCGAGCCACATCTTTTGCATCCATCCCACTCCATCTCTCTCTCTCTCGCATCCAACTATTTATTACGTCCACCATTTATATTGTTCCGCTGCCTATATTCACCATTATCGGAACACATTAACAATTATTCCCTCAGCATAATTGCTACCCTCGACGAGACGTATCCTTGCAATTTTCAAAATTTTCTCCCGCCAAATTGCATGTTTGATTTTATTACCCCGGCCGCAATCAGATCCCCGGACCGAATAAATGTGCTTCCATATAAATATAGAAACACACATTGGCGAATGTGCACAACAAAAAAATGCAAATCTTAATCGTCCCATTATATTTACTAACCACCACCTGCGGATCGAAATTGGTTCGATTTCCAACAACGCCAAGTGCCATTACATTTCAATCCGCTATCGTCTTTCTTGTTTGCAATAATGTAAACCGCTCTTTATATAATTTGCACCAATAAAACAATAATTGACGATTATTTTAGAAAAATGCCCGAGATGACATCAGGAAACAATCAACCATTAAAAGGTGGAAGAAAATTCCAAATTTAACAACTCACAAGCAATTTCTATTTAAAAATCTCTAACTAAAATATTTCATAGTATTATTAGGTGTGCACCAAAGTTCCCGCTGTTTTTCAAGAAGTGGCTCCAGCAGAAAGTGCTGGTCGATTGTGATATAACCAAAACGTCTTGAATCAAGCTTAAACATATGGTAAACAAACCGCTTTGACACATTAGTGATTTTGTTGTTGCGTCATATATTTTTGGTTGCGTGAAAATATCTGATTTTGTGGGAAATAATCATCATTTGCGGGAAGTGGTTTTATTCTTCCATTCGAAGAAAACGGCGGCTGAAGTGCATCGAGAACTCAAAAAATTTTACGGAGATGCTGCTCTAAGTGAAACAAATTGCCGCGATTGGTTCCGTCGCTTCAAAGACGTTGATTTCGATGTTGACGACCGTTCGCGTGAAGGAAGGCCAAAAACCTTCGAAGACGCTGAATTGGAGGCATTGCTCGATGAAGATCCGTGCCAAACGCAAAAAGAGCTTGCTTCAACATTAGGAGTTACCCGCAAAGCTATTTCCAAGTGATTCTACAATATGACAACGCTCGGCCTCACGTTGCCAAACCCGTTAAAACTTATTTAAAAATGCTCAAATGGGAAGTCCTATTCCACCCGCCATATTCGATGGCACATGGTGTTAATCAGCAGTTTCGCTCATATGAAGACATTTCAAAATGGCTTGGTTCGTGGATAGCCTCAAAAGACGAACACTTCTACCGTGACGGTAATCGAGCTCTGTCAGAAATATAGGAAAAAGTTGTCGCTGGCGATGGGAAATATTTTGAATCATTCATTTGTAACGATTTTTTCACAATATAGTTGCAGTTTCATAAAAAAAAAAAACAACGAGAACTTAGTTGTGCACCTAATAATAATTTACGAAACGACTATCAACTAGATATTTTTCTACTGCGTTTTTTAATATATTTAAATCATTTTTTATATAATCTCTATCACGAAAAAAAAAAAAAGAGAAATTACTCTAATTGTATCCATACCTTATACAATTCAGTTTTAGATGATTTTAAAAATGTGAGCATAAGACTTTTAAAAAAGAATTATCTATATTTGTCAATAGAACATATATTTATTTAATCGTATCTAAACTATACATTATGGTGCTTATAAAGTCAAAAGAACATGAAAATTCGTTATACAAAGCAAATTCATTGATAATTTATCATAATTTTATATCCGATTTAAAATAAACATTGATTTATGTTTATTTTAAATCGAGGTCTCAGTGGAAGGACGGCGAACTTTTATCTTCGCATCTTATTTAAGTTAATTTCTCTGCACAAATAACCATAAGTTAAATATAATAGGGTTATTAAGGAAAAAGGCCTAATAATAATTATTATTAACTGTTGCCATTGAAACTAAGTTTTAAATTAGTTTGAAATAGCTTTTAACCAACAAATAAATAAAAAAAATGTGTTTCAAGAAAATACAAATCTCCGAGTAGTATATTTAAACAGTTTTTTTATCATAATAAATGAAACACGACGCAAGCGCCATCTTTCGCCTAATTTTTTGTGGTATCGTCAACGATATTAAAAAATTATATATATGCACAGAATAGGGATCTTGAAAACGGTAAAATATACAGAGTAATTTAAATTAAGAAAAAGTTACACTATTTAAAGTATGTTTATATGCCGATCGCATGTTCATGATCATTTTCTAAATTTTCCAAAAATTCCATGTTTGGGAGATTTTTTTAGGCAACATTTTAACGTATTTTGAAGTTGTTTATAAGAAGATAACGTTTTATTCTTTTTGTAAGTGTCACAATGGAAAGTACTATTAGTTCTTTTAATATATTTTGTTTTATAAATAAAATAAAATAAAATAAAATAAAATAAAATAAAATAAAATAAAATAAAATAAAATAAAATAAAATAAAATAAAATAAAATAAAATAAAATAAAATAAAATAAAATAAAATAAAATAAAATAAAATAAAATAAAATAAAATAAAATAAAATAAAATAAAATAAAATAAAATAAAATAAAATAAAATAAAATAAAATAAAATAAAATAAAATAAAATAAAATAAAATAAAATAAAATCAAGATAATTCACACATTTGCAGTTATTTGAATTAGAATGAAATTAAACAAGGAAAATTTCTGGTAATATTTTTTTGTCAAAAAAATATCTCAAACAGGGGAAAAGCCTGCAATCCTATTGTCATCACATTTGCGTTCTTTAAAGAATAGCTGATGGAAATTGCTGATGAAATTAGTAAGTAGCGTCGCCTTCAAAAAATATAACAGAAAAAGGCCTTATAAAAGCGTCCGTAGTTTGACAAGAATGATAATGATTCAAATGATGACGAAAGCAATGTCTCTCCAGGAAAGTCTGTTATGGAAAATTTTCCTGGAGTGTCTCCATTCAAAGACGCATGATGCGCAGTGTAGGTTTTCTGACAAATATTGTATTATGCAACGTTTTTCAAAACTGTAAAGTGTAAGGATTTTGTAAAAAAAAATTAGTTTACAAATTTTGATTTAATTATTACGAAAAGTAAAACCTAATTATCTCAAAAAGAGAAAAAAAAAGAAAAATTATATGTTATTAAAACATATATTTGATTTTAAGTACTTTTTAGTAATTTAAGCGATAAAGAATTATTAAATCTTCTTGTTTCAAATATCGAATGAAATAAAGAAGCATTATCATTTTTTGCCTTAAAAATATATTTTCAACATAAACGTTTTGTATTAATAAAAGCTTCGTATGTACGCAATATTATTAATTACAATCTTGTCCTAATCTAAAATCTTCGTTATAATAATCAACAAATGTATAAAAAATCAATCCAATGAAAATTACTTTTCGTATCAACTTTCAATCATGAAATTTTCGCGCCTTCGCGAATTCGCAATGGAATTTATAAAGCTCGTAATTTTCACTAGACTCAATCAAGAGACAAATCTTGTAAAATCTCGATTAATCAAGTGTTTAAAATATACGATGAATCGAAAGGATTTTAAATTTATTTATAATTGAGCCGAGCATTTTAAAAACTTTATCTCTACTCCTTGCAACACTTGTTTGCAACTATTTTGGCATAATTATTCAAAACAACTGTAAAATAGCTTCGATATAATATATTCGCAAAAATTCCACTAGAAAAAATAACAAACTTAAATTAAAAATTAACAAACTTAAAAAAAGAATCTGAAAATAATTAATGACTTAATTATTCTTTTTAAATTGATTTCCAATTTAATAACTTACGAAATAATTGTAGTTATTTGAAAAATCAAATATCTATTTCCCCGATAAACTCCACGCGGGACATTGAATTACGCAATAGATATTTGTTGTTGCATCTCATAAATGTTGATAAAGGAACGTTTTTTTTTTAACAAAATAACAAAAAGCGAATAATGGACTCAAACTTTATTAAACTACTATGAATTATTTTATTTCATAATTACTTTTCATTTAACAATAAATTTTATATTCAAAGAGAAGAATGTAGTGAATTTATATTTTTAGAACTTAATTGTTGAGGCTGTTCATTTTTGAAAGTTCATACTTGTTAACATTTTTGAGGTTGTTATTATGTGAGAGCAACTCTTCTTATTATTTCGGCTTAATTTTATTCTCATAAAACATTTTAAGTTTTTATCACTTCCAAAATGCTCTTGTAGTTGTATTTAAATTAATTAGAAGCAAATAAATTCAAATGCAGGAATAACCACAATATATAATTATATTTTAGATGTTACGGCTTTTGAAGATAAAGAAATAATAACTTATATTGAAATAAATTCATTTAGTTTTTATTCATGAATTAATTTTAATGAAATAATATATTTGATTAAAATTGATTCTGTAGCTGCATGTATCCTCTATTATTAATCCGATTCAACAATAATTAATAATAACACATAATTAACGTATGACGGATTACATTAATTTTGTATTATAATATATTAACTCACCTAAAAAACAACAACATACATAACTAAATAGTGTTTGAATCATTAATATTTAATGAAATTATATGATGCATATTATAATATTCATAATAAATGTAATGATGTCAATCCAATGAATATTAAAGTTTGCTCGCACATTGCGCACTAAATGACTTCCCGTGTTCTGCACATAATAGATCACCGCCGATGATTACTCTTGCCTCGGCCATTCATGTTAACACTTCATCGATTCCATATGTGTGCAAATTTTATAACTTAATTCCACGTCCGGGGTGTCTTTTTTGCTTAAAAAGCACAACGCTGTTCAAGAATTGAACATTAAACATTCACCGAACCATCCGATTTCAAATCATTTCAAAACGTTGACATCAAAGCGGATTTTTTTTTGCGTTCGTAAAGATGTTGAAATATTTAAATATTAATTGGTTTAGTATTTAATTATAAATATTACATTTATTATTGCTTCGTATTTAATATTGATTTGCTAATTATAAATATCAAACCATTCAATAAATATTTTCTTCATAATGCCAGATGTCACTTAAGTTTTACCTTATGTCAATCTGTGCGTAATTTTAGTCAGTTATTATTTAATAAGACATTTAATTGCATTCAAAGTAATTAATTTAAAGTAATAAAGCGTTCTTAATTAATTGAATTCTAAAATTATTCATACGATAGATATTTCTATTTTATTTTTTAATTATATATTGTTGTTTGTTACAATGTATGTTAAAAATTTTATATAATAACCATATATTTCCTATTGTACAAAGGAGAAGTAAAAAATAAAATAAAAAATAAAAAGTTATACAAACAAAGTTAAAAATTGTTAAAATTAAATAAAAACAATAGTATTTTAGTTTCAATATTTTTTTTTTTATTTTAGAAGCAATGGTAGCAGTGTTTCTATATAATGAAATATATTTATATTGTACTTTATAGGTTCCCGTAAATAAATAATATTGTTATTGTAACGTAATTATTGGCAAACTTGTTTACAAATTTTCAACTAAAATATTTATTTATTAATAAACGCAAATCTCCTTTGTACAAAATATAAATTATACTAAAGTTACTTACACCTCACACTGAGAAGTAGAGAGGAAAATATTAAGATGTTATATAAGACTAAATAAAATAAAGTAACTTAAAATAAAAATAATATAAATGAATAGGGTGTGAGTGTGAATGTGAATATTGCTTTGTATTAATCAATTTCACCTCAAATTGACAAGTAGAGAGGAACATATAACGATGTTATATAAGACTAAATAAAATAAATAAATAAATTAATTAATTTCCAAAATGGCTATCGACCTGAGCCCAATCCTTTCTGCCTCTTCTTTTATTTGATAAGACTTTTAATTATATTTATTATTAAAGATACAATGAATTAAGAAAATATACTCAAGAATAAATGAACAATATATTACAATAACCATTTCCTATTATTATTAATTTAACAACGCAAAGAAATTCCTAAACTCTATTTTTAATTACAAAAAATAATAAAATCAAATTTTCACACACAATGCATGTGATTTTCTTCAGCGCGTTGTTTAATTAAATTTGTTTTGTTTTCTTTAGTTGGAGCCCCGCGTGTGTGATTAAAAAACATAATTAATATATTAATGAGATTTCTCCGATAATTAATTATTATTAATATATTTCCTTGTTAGCCGGGAGCTCGTTATGTATTTTGTTGTTAACAGCAATAACGAACATCGCGGGTTTTACATTTAAAACGGTTGCCTGACGAAGATTAATTGTCAAAACCCGGGGCTCAATTAGCATAATAATAAGTTCGGATTCGTTTTTTTTTTTTCGTTCATGTTAGTTTCGTAAAAAATAAATAAATAATAATTATGTGTATGTGGGACACGGACGCACAGGCGGTTTAAGTTATTCAGAAAAAATGGAAGACGTGATAGGTATTTAAATATAAATTAAATATTAAATACGAGTTTTTTTTTATTTTATTGCGCTAAATATATACATTGTCATAAATATAATTGTGAACATTTAAAACAATAATATGTCTTTAATGTATTATTAATGAAAATCAAAGAGAAAATATAAAAAATACTTACACGGAATTTGCACAAATATGAAACCAATATCTTCCTGAAACAAATAAAATCAAATTAAAACAATGTTTAATGTAATTAATATTTAAACATTGGTAGTTCGTATTGTATGAAATAAATATGAATAAATTATTAAAAATCTACCAATAAAACACAGATTAAATTGAATAATTTTAAACGCTCGACTAGTTTAGGGTTTTTAACCCATTATCAAGATAATTCAAACTTTGAATTAATATTTATTAAAACGTTTATTCAAAGGCTGTGCATACAACATTGAATATAATAGAAACGGAATGATTTACACATTTTCTACAAATGTGTAAATCATCCTTAAAGATATAATGAAAATAAGTCATCGATCAAATCCAGACCACATTCCTTCAAATATTCTTTTACATGAACCACCCATAATAATAAAATGATAGTAAAAATATAAATCACATAATAATTAGCTTTAAAAAGAGGATAAAAGAAAATAAGTTAATTTTAATATAAAAATTAATCCGAGAGTTTCCACCCTTAATGACCAGATTGACCTGACGTACACCCCTTCTTCGAAGCGCTGTGTACCCCGTTTTTTAAGTACTTAGTTTGATAATGTGTAATTGAAACTAGTCACTAAAGTGAAATAAAAGTTGTATACAAAAGTTAAGTGTTTTCTTTAAATCAAAGTTAAAAATGTACGACGAAGTGAACGCCTACAAAATCCAATAATAAATTAATGTTAATTATAGAAAAAATAATTCACTTGGTCACAGTTATTTAAATAAATTAAATAAAAAGAATTCAAAAATAATTAAGAGAAAATGATTAATTATTAATTTTGGAATTTTTTATATTTAAATTAATTTTAATTAATGCAACAACTTTATAATTTTAAAACATTCAATTACATAAATATCTAGAAGCTATTTATAGGATATGGGTTATATAAGGCCATTGTGAGGTGAGTTAGCTTCTCATGAACTGCAACCTATAATATCAATTGTTCTGCCCTTACCCAATCACATCCCAAGCAGTTCCACATCCTCTGTGAAACTGGTGACTTTCTTGGGGGTGATGTTGCTCACTTCTTCGAGGGATAATCGGTCCCTTCCGAAGTAACAGTGTTATATGCTCGGTCGTTTCATTTACCGAGTCATATAACTTGCAATTTCTACTTTCCTCTTTTCCCATTTTCCACAAATGGTGTCGAAGGGCACAGTGCCGCCATGAATCCCATGAATATTTTCAGCCCGTTCTTTGCGACTTTAAGCACCTGATGGATTTGACAAAGTTTGATGTGCGTAGGTCTCGGACGATGTTCCAGCATCTACTGTCTTCATTCCATTTTTTCACCACCTCTTTTTGGCTCAAGTCCTATGGGAGTGGCATCTAATCTACACCTCTTTTATCGAGTTCATCTGCCACTTCGTTACCTACGATACCCCCATGCCCTGGGCCCTACACGAGGGTCAGCGAGTTGTTCTTTCCCAGTTGTGACATTCAAAGACAGTCTGTGAGTTCATTGAAAACAGAATAATAAAAATCAGTAACGTCGTTATTTCTAATGATTTTGTAATGGTTTATTATAACTGTTTTGTTAAAAAAAAAATTCTATCAATTAGTAATAAAATATATAGGATGTTCCATTTTAAAAAAAGTTTGTTTTGTTAATATCTTGATAGCGCGATGCTTTTTTTGTTTTTCTAATTTCATCGCTGTAGTCCCCTGAAAGTTTACTACTATTTTCCTAATTTACCCGACTCTCTAGCTCAACTAATAACAAAGTTAACAATGGCGCGTACTTAATCTAGAACAACCTGTATTTATACGCCCTGCAGCCTAGGCAGGTATCCAAGGTATTCTTTGGCGTACATATCGATTACAATTGCTTCCGCTTGCAGAACCGTGGGTGTTTTGCCCAGAGCCATGAATCTCCTGTGGTTTTGGTTAGGACCATAGATGCTTATCCAGTGTCCGTGTTGTTCTTGGCACCAGGTTGTTATGCCTCGACCAAACTCATTGATTTTTTTCGAATCCGTTTTAGCGTCTTCAATTGTCTTTCAAACTCGAGCCTCCTGTATATGATATCCGTTGGTTTGAACAGAAGGACCTGGTCGATTTGCTTCCGTACTTCTAAGTGTCTTGTCTAGTTTCCCGGCAGAGTTTTCTTCCTCTGGTGTAGTCGGAGAGTCGTCACGAGTCCCTCCTTTTGTACCACTAGATGGAGCGGTTTGAGACCATCTCCACCTCCATTCCTCCGCAGTAGGGGTTTGCATAGCCCCTGTGATACTTAGACGAGTTAAACGTTGAAGCCTACCCGGCTTCTTTTGTGTGTTTAATTTTAGGGTTTTAGGCCACCACACAAGTGCGCATTGGTGACCACTGCCGTTTTATACAGACAAAATGTGATTTTGAGCTTCAGTCCCCAGGTTTTCTCCATTAGCCGCCGCAAGGACCAGAACGACGCCGTTGTTTTAGCCATGATTTTGTCGACGTGCTGATTTCACTTCAGTTTGGCATCTAGGAGTACACCTAGATACTTCACTTCGTTACAAATGTTTATTTCCTTGTGTAGAATGGCTTGCACTGCCTCTTTTACGAGGTGGTGTAGAGCATCGGCGACGGATTTGCATTTAAAGGTGCTCTTATAAGTGAGTCACTCTTTACATACTCGTTGATTATTTTCTCCATAGTCTTTAGGAAGAGTGAGGTTAGGCTGGTGGGTCGATACGATCTAGGTCACAAGATACTAAGAAATTAATAACAATCACCACACTATTAAAACGCAATGTATGTCCATAAATTTAAAAATTTTAATATATAAAATCCCAAAAAGACTCGTTATTAGCTTCGCATTTTTTTTTTAAAAGAAATAAAATTTTAAACACAAAAGTAACCAAGATTTAATAACTTATTTACGAAATATTAGGCTACCACTCTAATTTTGTATGAATATAGATACTAATATACCCATTTTTGGCATCCTTTAAATTATTGAGAAATATTTACATAATACAATAAAGAAGAAATTATATGAAATAGCATCACACATCAAACAACAAAATGTTTACCAATTTATTAAAAAATATTACAGAAATACACATGAAGTCCATATAAAGTCAAGTGTATGTTTTACAGACATTTTTGTGGACCGCTTAGAAAAAATATTCTTTCAATACTACCAGGAAATAATAATCATTACATTTGTAATTAATTGCTCACTCTTGATGAAACATTTCTTATCTTGAAAGAAGGATTAGAAATTAAAAAAAATGCTAATCTAGGAAAAACCGATAGTTAGCAATATCGATGAGATATTACGTAATTATGTCATGTATTTAAAAGCGGCGCACTTTTGTATTCCTTGTGAAACAATACCAAGTATCTAATTTCAAACATTTAATAATTATATATATACAATCATCTTTATTGAGGTTTTTTTATACAGTGTTAGATACAATATAATTTATTTTATTATTTTTAAAATAGCTATCGACCTATTGTCTTATGTGTCATGTCTGTCTTTTAGTCCTCGATGAAAGATGAGATGAATGTATGATTAGTGGATTCTGTATGACGAAATTTTGGAGGGATATTTAGGTTCCGCTTTATGCAGAGTTGGTTTAAAATGTTTTGGTTTATGCGCTTTATGGCAAATTTTTGGGATAGTTGGGATAATCTTTGGGATATTGGGATTATGCCAGTTTTGTCATGTAGGAGTGTGTTGGATGGGTTATGTAAAGGATTGTTTGGGATGCGGATTTTGGTGAGCATTCGAAGGGCTGATCGTTCAGCCACCGCGATATTATTTAAGTTAGGAAAAATGTAGAACGCTTCACAATTTTGGGTGTCATCTTTGCGCAGGGGCCATGCTAATCTTCTATTTGGAATATCTTTCATATAATAATGTTTTTTTGTTTATATCGGACACTTTTTTCTCATTAATCACTTGGTAAAACATTATTTAAAAAATATTAATTTGTAAATTAAATTCACTTGGTTTTGTTTCACTTATTTGTATTTTATTTTCTACTGGTTTCGGCTTGATGCCACATCATTCTTGATAATGGCATCAAGCCGAAACTAGTAGAAAATAAAATACAAATAAATGAAACAAAACCAAGTGAATTTAATTTACAAATTAATGTTTTTTTTTGTTTTTGCTAGTTATTATATAATCATTTATATATATATATATAAATATATGTTTTGTAAAAATAAGATTCCGTGTTATTATTATTTTTGACGATAACCATACGAAGGGTGATGAAAAAAATTAAAAATTAATAATTTTCAAACAGATATCAATAACTTAATCGATCATTAAAAAAAATACAAAAATAAAATGATTCATGATAGGACCTTTAAGGTACATCATAAAGTACACTAATTTTATTTGATAAAAAGTTATCATTGTTTATAAATTAATAACAATTTTTGATTTACTTGTGCCAATAGTAATCGAATGCTTCAGGTAAGTCTGTGTAGATCGAATTAATTTGATAATTGTAAATTTCTTAAGGAGAGATTTTTTTTCAAAACTGATTTTCTTATCTGACACTTGGTGAAACATATTGCAATAAATAACGTGTAGTTATTAAGAAGACATCTGAATATGTTTTACAATCTTTTATACTTTATTCTGACAAGTTTCGCTTGCTTAGACAAAATAAAGTGTAAAAACAGTATGAATTGTTTTTTTTTTATAACTTTATCAGAGAATAGAAAAGAGTATTCATTCACTTGGTCACAGTTATTTAAATATATTAAATAAATTTGTTTAACGCAATTACGTAACTTAAGTCAAGTCACAGAGCTAAATGTGGAAATAATTTATTAATTATTTTCAAATCATTTTATTTAATATATTTATGAGAGAACATTATTATACAGATTAATAAAATATTTTGGATTTCAGGATAATTAGTAATATCGTTTTTCAGTCCGAGTTTTATTGTCCTGGTAAGTAAGATTTTTCTTCCCAAAGAATTTTCATAAAATTAAGATATTTATTATGATATAAAATCACAAAATTTTCTTAAGCAATTTAATAATAATAATACGCCTTTATTTTCAAAGTGTCAGAATAGTACAAAATGAAAATTGAGTCTAATTTAAACATCTAATTAAACTACTACCATATAGGTATAATTACAAAATATAATAGATGGTAAGGTTTAATGAATTATGTACACTTCTGTGCAATAAAATTAAGCACACAAAATATGTTATAGTTTAAGGAGGACATGATAAGTTTCCTAGTAACGAAAAAAATATGTAAAAATGTCAATTTATTTAATTTAAATTTATCATTTACTGAAACTGCTGCTTGGCAATGAAAACAGACCCGAATTACACAACTAGAATATTGTGAAAAATTGTTATGAGACCTGTGCTTAATTTTATTGCACAGAAGTGTAAAATTAATTTATTCGGCTAATTAGTCAACATATTATATACATGTATAACTATTAAGATAACCTACATCTAATACAATTCTTATAGAGAGTATGATTCCTTCTTAACTAAATATTTATTTAGTTGTGATTTTAAGGCTTTTGTATCGTTTTTTTTTTTTAAGTTTTTTGTGCTCTGGTAGGGCATTAAACAATTGTATTGCAGCATAATGTGTTCTGTTTTCTGTAAACTTTTTAATGTGGCGTGGAAATATATAATCATTCGTTCTTGTTGGATAGTGATTTAATTTATTGTCACTGCGACTTATATTTTTTTGATAAACATGACTGTTTATATATTATTTATATATTCCATAAAATATGAGAATATTGTTTGTTTTGAATATACTACGGGATGAATCCATATAGTTTAGTGCATAGGTTATGCGTACTGCTCTTTTTTTGTGAAGAGTGAATATTCGCTTTGAATTTGATTGTTTGTCCCGCAATATGAGACCATAACGTAAAATGCTTTCGAAGTTTGCGTGGTATGCTGTTTTAACCATCGATTTACTTAGGTATTTTGTTAGTTCTCTGAGAGTGAATAATAATAATAATTCTTTTATTATTAATAGCCAGCCAGGCTTTATTAAAATCCGAGCCGAAAAGATGTTTTACACAAAACAATTTATAGAGATGACGCATGACAATGACCTCTGCGTTCACTTACATCGAGGATCTCAGAGGTGACAGTGCGTTTTTTAATTAATTTAATTAACAACTTTGCAATTATATAAGGCACAGCTGTACTGACGAGGATGAAATCCCGAAACACGTGTCTGCAGATAGCCTTATATTACGCAACTTTTATTTTATTTTTTGTTCTATTTTTTGCATTAAATATTTTCGATTCAAAAATTGTTGCATTATACAATATGTTATTGTTATGGAAGAGCAAATTTCTATTATAAGACATTTGTTAAAGTACTTATGTAACATAAGTCATAATGTTACAGTAGCTAAAGAGAAAATAATTTATTAATTATTCATTTTCAAATTATTTTTATTTAATTTATTTAAATAACTGTGACCAAGTGAATAAATCCTTTTTCTTTTATTAATAAAATAGAGTTTAGTTTCTATTTTAATTATATGGTTTTTCCAAACTATTCCACTGTCAAGATGACTGTGATGTGTTAATGACTTGTCTAATATTATTGATTCAATTGTGTTTGTTATATTTTATATCAGTTTTTTTTATAACCAGTTAAATTTATTGGTTTTATCAGTTTTAGTTTTTAATTTGTTTGATTTGTCTTCAGATTGATACTACAATAAAAAAAACACAAAAAAATGTTATTTTCTCAATGTTGGTCTACCCTCAGGTGAATAAATTTGGAATTAAAACATACTTGATTCTACTTTTTTTATTAATTTGGTACAACGCACAAAAAATACAATTTAAAATCATCCCTTTATACTTTGTGATAAGGATTTTTTTACTCCCTTCTTTTAAATTACTAGTTTGATTATCTCTAATGAATTAATCCAATTATGGAAATTCCATTACATATTTAATTACAAAATTAATTGCCGTTATCATTTGGGAAAAACCCGACTACAAATGTTTCGCTATGTCGCTTTTCAATTAAATAGTCACGGAATTTCCAGACTTTAAAATAAATTAATGGTTAATTAATTATTAATTACATTATATTATTACATATATTATTATTACACGTTTTACTGCATTACTTGAACTGTGTAACGATTAGGCCAAAAGGTTAGCGACTACCATTTTTTTTAACTATTGATAAATCCGATGACCGCATTTGATTAATTAATAAATGTTGAACTATTAATAGCAAATGTGTTTTTAGATTTCGCAAACAAATATTCATTATATTTTGTATTAATCATGATAATAACGAGGACATTTTTGTTTCTATTAAAAAAAATATGAATTTACTATCATAAAAAATAAATTTCGTATATCAATGAAGGTATGATTTTAAGTGGTGATGCCTATTTGCAAGATCTAAAAAAGCAAAAAAATAACGGGATTTTTTCTCGAATACGAAAAAAGAAAAAATGCAATTACACCAGTTTATTTGACATACATTTTTTATCAATTTAGATTTTTTTGTTTTCGACTTCTCCACAAGTCCTGAGAGCCCGTGGCACAACTCAAAAAAAACTTTTTTGTACCTGCTCAATATTTTCATATTTTCCGCTGTAAGGAAACCCTACGCAAGAACAGTACTCCAAATGTGGACGAACCAGCGCGTTATATAATACAATAATTATGTCAAGCTTTCAGAAATCGTTGACGTTGCTTTTAATAAATCCAAATAATTGGTATGACTTAGCTAAAAAAATGAAGTAGTATTAAACGTAACGCCAAGATCTTTTACACTATTTAAACGTATTAAGGGGTCGCCTAACATGGAATACTGGTAATCTACCGTTGTTTAAAGATAGCGTAATCATTCTGCACCAACTAGCAAACGATTTCAGGTTATCATTAAGGATGGCATTATCAAGTGAAAGGATTTTTATGAAGATTTTCATGTCATCCGCAAATAAAAGGCATTCAGCATTGGAAAAACAGTTAACCACATCGTTTATAAAAATATTAAATAGATTTTTTTAGTTTATAGACTATACCTCCTATTTTAATTGATGTATTTCTAGCAAAATTGTAGGTTAAGCTAAAAAGGGTTTATAATGTCAACCCAGCCATTGTCCCATTCCGGTTGTGCACACACAGACTGCAGCAAATACATAATAACAAAGAAACTTGTAAAAGAAGACACAGCTTAAACACGTCTTCGATAAATAACGACATTTCAAACATGCAAAAAAAAACTCTATTTGTTGCATTATGCAATATTTTATTGATGTAATTCAATGTCCGGCGTGAGTATTTGCCCGGAAAATAGTTGTTTTAATGTGCATTTGTTTGACGTACTTACGTAACGTAAGTCAAAAGTCACGGAGCTAAATGTGGAAATAATTTATTAATTATTTTCAAATCATTTTTATTGAATATATTTAAATAACTGTGACCAAGTGAATAGATACTCTTTTCTATTTATCTCTATTAAATCATTCTTAACCATACACATAATAAATGAAAAAATGAAGGCACTTACAGCACAACTGGATAAATATGGACAAGAAAATAAGTCATGAAATCATTTTGCTAGGAAGAAACGACATCGGAAATACAATAGATATCTATACAGGACACTGCCTAATTAGAAAGCATACTCAGCGGTTGGGTACACACTACAATAACTTCTGCAGGAAATGGCTAGAAAAGGAGGAAGAGGATGAACCAGTACTCCATTATAAGTGTAACTCTCTGAAATCAAAAAAGACCGCTTTGAATGATTCACTGAGGACTTGCCGACCTATCAACTGCAGATACGAGGAACCTGGCATTGTTTATTAGCAGCTCCAACTGATTTTCGGGTTAAATCTCACCACGTTGTGTCACAATGGGCTGTTTAGATCTAAGTATGCATCAATTGCAGCCACTCTATACTAACATTACTATAAAATACACATTTTTTGTGAAACAAACTAAGTAAATTTATTCAATAAAATGTTCAACCATCATTCATATAGCATATGAATAACTAGTGAAGGCTATTTCGGTTTTTTTCGAACCTTATCAGACTAGTGTATTCATTGTGCAATGTCTTGATGAGGGCGTTTGAACGGATCTTGTGATGCGGTTAAATACCTCATATGAATCATAATACATGGAAGACGACGCAAGGGCCATCTTTTGAATAATTTCATGTGGCATCGTCAACGATTAGAATCTAATGGTGGTTGAACATTTTATTAAATGAATTTCGATTCCTGTTCTCATAAACAGGACGCCTTCCTTTAGTGAAATAACGATTTTCGGTTGTCTACCTTGTAGACTCGAATCGTTGATGATGCGACATAAAATTAGGCAAAAAATGGCGCTTGCGTCGTCTTTCATTTATTATAAGAGTTTTTAATTTTACTTTATTCACCTATAAATATTCAAAATACTTCACGAAGTGATAAGTGAAAAAGTTATTCAAGAAATATAAAAAACGTATTGTAATTAGATCGGTTGATACTTAAAACAGGTTCATTAACACCCATATTGTGAACAATATTGCCATGGATGATATTTTTTTCAATGCAAATCATACATTAAAATGTAGTAATTTTCAGATTTATTTTGTTATCGACACCGAACTATTGAAATTTATCACTCGGTACTATTGAAAAATAATAATTGCGCTGGAAAAAGAATTTATTTAACTGGAAAAAAGTTATTCATTAAAAGAAATAGTATGGATAATTTTCGCGATTTTCCTTTTATTTATTTAAATCAATTTATTTAATGTAGCGATTTCGTCTCGTTTTATTTTCGCTTAATTCACGCGCGGTCGTCCGTTTATTATTTCAACGACGAAAGAGATCACCATATTTGGCTTCTAATGGACGGATGATAAATTAAAATCAAATAGCCATATCCGTATCTGAATGGCGCGCGTTTAAATAAACAAACACTCGCATTCGCCATTCCGGCTCGAATATGGATTTATTTATGAAAAGATTTTCATACGTGAATATTAAGAGTGGATATTCGTTCAGATGTGCGTCGGTTGCAGCCCGGGGAAGATTTAAAATTGAAATTGTTCAGCAAAGTTGATTGATAATATTTTCCAGTTTGCGTTATTTGCGAATTTCATCGATTCGGATTAAAAGTTTTTGTTGCGAATAAATCATGTTATGAAAATGTGTAAGGAATAATAAAAGTCCGTAAAATTAATCAAAATTGATGTTTACGCTCGCGTTTAGATAATTAAACAGAAAAATTCGAAAGTGATCAACCATGTTAGTATTTGTCAACCAATCGGGAGATGCATCCTTATTTATTTCTGGTTTATTCGATAAAGCTATAGCTTGCGTTAAACGGGTAAATTGTTGCCTATAGAAGTTTTTCACGATTTTTTTGGTAGGATTTTGCGTAACTATAATCAAGTTATTTCTTTTTCAAACTCTTATATATATATATATATATATATATTTAATTATTAAATTATATGACGTGTTGCTTATCAGATTAATGCCCAATAATACAATCCGCAAGTAAAGCATAAGTAACATGAAATAAATGTTGATCGTAGATTCTCTCCATTTGATTATCAATGTTACTTACTACTTACGCCTTACTTGCGGATTGTAAAATTAGGCCTTAGTGAGGTAAAGTAGTTTTAGTGATTATTTCGTGAAATTTCAATATTGTTGATTTTTATATAAAATGACCTTTGTTGCACTGATAATAAAGATGAAATCCTTCTTTTAGGTCCACTTTTACAAATCTGGTTACGGGTTAATCGTTCAGTTGCGATTTTACAAATCGAAAGTTACCTCGCGCTTACGTTAAGCGGTGTTTGGGGCTCGATACCTCGCAGTCAACGCGCAATCTTTCTAATCAATCTGTCACACTTTCTTCGACTGCGCCATCCACCATTTTGGTACCTTCAGCTGATTTTGTTCTCGTCACTCTCACTTTCAAATATATCCATATCCAAATTGTCGAGCATTTTTTACAAAACACGACGAACACAACAAACAATTTCAAACCATTCTAACGCAAATTCGGTGAATGTTTGCCTGCCAAAATGATGGTGAGCACTAGCAAATAGTACTGCCAACCAAGTGAAGGACCACAGATTTTATAACATCCAAAGCCGCTTAACGAAAGTTTAAACCAGGTTCAAAAATAACGAAGGCATACTTAAACGAGCAGAAACCTAAGATTTGTAAAAGTGGACTTTCATGGAATATCTCTCGATCATACATTTCCTTTAGGTTCGTGATTCCTTTGCCTCCTAGGTGCCTTGATAGATAAAACCTTTTTACAGCCCTGTATTTAGTGTATTTTTAACAAAATTTATTGAGAGCCTTTAGATTAGTATCCAACCATTACATAACATCAAAGTTCAGCGTTGGTTCCATGAAATAGTTAGATACTGATACTATGCGGAATAGATTTATATTGCCTGGACTTTAGGCTTTTCTGTTAACTTTGTTTTCAGAATTAATTTTACTCTACTTAGAATTTTATACGTTATTTGTTTTTTATACCGAATGCTTATTTCTTGCGCTTGTATAAATCGTAGGTATTTGAATATTTTGCATTTTCCATATAAACTAAAGATGGAAGAAACACTAAATTATATCTCACAAACAGACTTTTATCTTCATATGGTCCCCATTTTGCGAAATTTGGATCAATTTGTATGAAATTAGGTATACAGGAAATTTCATTTAGAGTACAAAACTCATTTCGTTTGTTTAATCGAATAAATAGGAATACAGTAGTGTTGGGCAAAATCGAGGGAATTTAATAATCGAGTATTTTTGAATAACCAATTTTAAATAGCTAAAGTTAACAAACAATAATAATTCATAATAAATTAAAGACCACCTTTTCCTATCTACTCTCTGTAGAGAAACACAGCACTTCTTTGTGCTCAGAGATAGATCATTATCGATCATTACGTCTAAGTCATTTTGTAAAATAATACAATCGACTGTATAGTTACGAGTTTACGTGAAGTTATTAATGGCAAAATAGAAAGACTGTTTTTCCTTACTTCACCTTTTATTTTTTATTTTGGATATACATTTTGAGACACAAAGTGCATATTATCAATAAAAAGTGAAGTAAGGAATAACAGTCTTTCTATTTTGTAACACAATCGGCATTACTTGAATTCTTCTGAAAAAACTTTAATTCATCACCATATAGTAGGTATGACGATTTGATCGAGTTGCATATATTATTAACGAAAAGTGAAAATAATACGGTTTAAGATTGGAGCCTTGCGGAACACCGGAATTGGCTATAAAGCTAAAGGATTTAATATCGTCATACTTTACTATTTACGATCTATCAACTAGATTAGAAGAAATTACATCAACAACGTTTTTATTAATATTATATTCACCAAATTTATTAATTAGTATATAATGATTCATACGATCAAACGCTTTCGATATATCTGTGTAAATAACATCAGTTTGGCAATCGTCATCTAAGTTGGTCGATATATACTGAGTGATATTCAACAGGTTTCATGTTGGAGTTGTGACAATTTGTTACGTAAAATCCAAGTGATATGTTTAGACAAAATTTTTGAAAAATTGGAAATTATCGATATTGGTCTATAGTTCTTAATATTCATTTTATTACCTGATTTAAAAACAGGACATACTCTAACATTTTTCCAGACACTTGGAAAAATCCGTAAACGTAAAATTAAGTTATAAATAAAGATTAAATGTTTAGCGAGCGTTAAAGAACAATAATTTAAAAGAAACGAAGGTACAAGGTCGATTGCCGAAGTAAATTTGGCTCTTAATTTTTTAAGATGTCTCAAAACAATAGTTTCAGTAGTAATGAAATCCCTCAAGATAGTGGTATTAGTAGATGGATTAAGAATATTTATGGTTTGATTGTTACTGTTTACAGAACTAAAATGTGTTGCGAACCCATCGACAATTGCTTGGGGCGAAGTTAAAGTACAATTATTAAGTTTCATATTGTCAGGAATTCTGGTAATGGATTTCATTAAATTAAGATATCCCCAGAATTTAGATAGATCGATACTTAGCTTTGCTTCACAAGACTTTATGTAGTTGTTACGAGATTTCTGAATTTTACATTTTAAAGAATTCCTTGCTTGTTTTTAAAAACTTTTACAAATTTAACTAATACATTGTTAGAACAATTTGACTTAATTATAAGTATCATGTATATCCTATAGTTCAATAAAGAAGAAGGCAATAAAATTATATGTAAAAATCGATTTTAGATAGTAGCTCAAGACAATCAATTTTGCCGTTTAGCATCTTACATAACAGACACAAATCGGAAATATTCGTTGGTATTCAAAGGTATTTATACTGAGATCTTCGCTAATATCAATATAAGATCCGAATACATGCTGTCTGCCCTTCCTCCACTTTATATTCTAAAAAAATCTATTTTGAAACCTCTCTATAGAATTAACATCCGCTTGTGATTGAAGTGTCCATATTGGCGATCATAAAATGTGATTGAAAATTATCACATTTTATTTTTTACTTTATTATTCATTCTAGTCCACTGTAAGTCGTTTTTAAAAATAATTATGATTTTTTTTTTATTGGGTAAAAATTATTAATAAAAAATGGTGTTAATTTCCCATTTATTTCAATTATTTTTATTAGTTATGAAAATAATGGGAAAATAAAATGGTTTTTGTGCAGAGATATACAAAAACATTTTTAAAAAATGGTCTTAATGGAGTATTAGAGAAGTTCGAAATAAGCATATCCGTTTTTATTTTTAATTTGTTGTTTTTATGTACTTTTAGACTATATTTAATATTGGGAAAGTAAAAACATTAAACATTCCGGGCACTCTTTACGAGTAGAAAATTATTAAATTGATTGCTTTTTAAAAACCCTCAGTATTGATTTCACTGTTATAAAGTATTCACTTTTAGGTAACAATACAATATAAAAATTTAATACAATTCAAAATAATAAAATTACAATTCTGAAAACCTTTCCACATAAATACATTTATTTTTATTAATGTTTTATTTATTTTTCTGAATTGCTAGTGTTGTGTAAGATACCGGCTTAAGAAAAACACATCATGCAGAAGTCCGAACATCTAAATTATCCCTTTCGATGTAAATATTTCAAGCAGTCCCTTGTAGAAATGAATCTTGTAGCAATATTGACACAATATTAAAAGTCAAGAATGATACAATAATAAAATTCAATCTAAATATAATAATGTCAAAATCCAGAATAAAATTAATGAATATTCAAACAGTGTACAATATAGACACAATATATATTGTAAAAATTGACACATTATTTATAATAATTATAGACACAATATTGTTTGTGCCCTGAATAACAAAATTTGTGATGGGAACTCGTTGAATCTTAATGACAGCCGAAAGCGCAATTTTTGTTCACAAGTGTGATTATGTGTGATCAATTTAATAGTTTGCTTATTTCTGAGGTGAGTACTTATAAAATATAAATATAATTGTGTGCTTGTATGTAATTAGTTTTATTAGTTAGAAAAATAAGATAATCGTGTAAAATAGCGACGACGGCCTATCATAACCTCAAAATTAAAACATTTTTCAGATTACACTCTGCTGCAATTTAAAATCAGCTATAATGAATGTGTGCTATTGAATGTCTTTCACCATCAGTCTACTACAGGCGCGGACTGACACCTTTTACAAATTCCCAATCTTCGGAAAAAAATCAGCCCCCATAGCCAAGTTCAACCAAACAGCAAAAGAAATAGCTGAACGGAACCCACTCGGAAATTCCATTCCGTCTTCTAAGTAGAAAATAGGCGGTGGAGAAATTTGTGGGATAAAGTTACATTTTTCAAGATTAATATGTAATCATTTGTGCGTGTCTGGTGTTTGCTTTAATGTTGTGTTTTGTGTATTCGATAGATGTATCGAGTACACAAGTAATTAATGGGTTGTAGAACCCTGATTTCAATATAATAATAATCCACAGCTGGGAAATACTTTCCCAGGTAAATTATTTTTTGTAACAATTTGTGACAAAATAATACTTGGCGTTATATTTGAAGCAGTTTTGCTTAAACGAGTGAATAAAAAAACATGATCGATGGTGATCAAAGACTAATCAGTTAATGCTATTATAAATAATTAGGTAGTTACTTTAAATAGAAGTAATGTTACATTATATTTATAAGGTTTGTCTGAATGAACTGCGCTGGTTAACTAGAATATGTATAATGTACATACAAGCACGCAATCTGTATAAATAATTAACATTATTTTCATAAAAATCCCTCGTGAATATATTAATATTGTTTGAATTACAACTTGTAGATCAATATTGAAACATTATTTTACCAACTTGAATCAAATACAAGTTGAAATACAAGATTGTGTCAATCTAGAAATTCACACATTTGCAGTTATTTAAATTACAATGAAATTAAACAAGGAAAATTTTTTCTGGCAATGATCAATAAAATTCGATCAATCCCGTTTTCCAACTGCAAAAAATTACTTACACTGTAAGTTTTACAAACATCTATTGAAACAACTACTTCCCGAGCATTTACCCCGCCGGACATTGGATTACACAATAGATATTTGTTGTTGCATAGCAGCCCTACTGCGAATTGCAACGGTTTGAGTCGAAATTATTTAATGAAAGGAAACAACAAATAATAATTGCAAGGCCATCTGTAGACACGTGTTTCGGGATTTCATCCCTCATCAGTACAGCTATGCCCTGCAAGCCCTTAGTTGTTAAACAATTTTTAATTAATTTTTACGTACCGTCTTCAACGAGATCGCGGATGGAAGTGATCGCGGTGAAGGACGCGCGGGAAGTAGTTGTTTCAATAGATGTTTGTAAAACTTACAGTGTAAGTAATTTTTTGCAGTTGGAAAACGGGATTGATCGAATTTTATTGATCATTGCCAGAAAAAATTTTCCTTGTTTAATTTCATTGTAATTTAAATAACTGCAAATGTGTGAATCATCTTTGTTTCATTTTATTTAATTTAATTGAAAACAATGCTGTTTTTTCTCACGCCGAGTCGATATTATTTTTTGCTCGGAGCCGATAAATCCGCTCAATGCGCGCGTCCTTCACCGCACTCACTTCCATCCGCGATCTCGTTGAAGACGGTACGTAAAAATTAATTAAAAATTGTTTAACAACTAAGGGCTTGCAGGGCATAGCTGTACTGATGAGGGATGAAATCCCGAAACACGTGTCTACAGATGGCCTTGCAATTATTATTTGTTGTTTCCTTTCATTAAATAATTTCGACTCAAACCGTTGCAATTCGCAGTAGGGCTGCTATGCAACAACAAATATCTATTGTGTAATCCAATGTCCGGCGGGGTAAATGCTCGGGAAGTAGTTGTTTCAATAGATGTTTGTAAAACTTACAGTGTAAGTAATTTTTTGCAGTTGGAAAACGGGATTGATCGAATTTTATTGATCATTGCCAGAAAAAATTTTCCTTGTTTAATTTCATTGTAATCTAGAAATTCATCAATGAGTCAAGTTTGTGGCTACAATATTGTATTAACTTGACACAGTAATGTGTCAATCTTGTATAAATATTTACTTTCAAGTTATATTTACTACTGTGTCAACCTAGTGTCGCGTTCACATCCCAATATTGCTACAAGATGTAATTTCTACTAGGGGTGTCTCATAACTCATAAGGAACGTTCTCGCCAGCTGCCGGCTATTTCGATAAATGTATGGTTAGACTTGGACAAACATTCGCATTTTATATTATCTTTGGCTTGGTTGTGAAATGCGCCAAAGCGGGTAGTTTGTTTCTTTGTTAATTCACCATTGTCAATTTAATATATGCAATTTATTCGATAGCTAAAAATATATGTAGTAGGCGTAAAATCACAGCCTTAATTGCCTTACTTATATTAAATTATATTAAACCGATACAAAATAGATAAACCGTAGAATAAATTAATTAAGAATTTGACTTTATATTTCCTTTCAACAATACATAATATTATCGTGACTAATATTTAATCGCATGGGTTGTTATTCATCATTTTTTCGTATTTCACGATTTTCACCATTCCTTAGATGATTTCCTGAACCACATCGGACTCCCCGATATTTTATTATATATTGTTAAAATGAAATATAAAGTCAAATTCTTTATTAATTTCTTCTACGGTTTATCTATTGTGTATCGGTTTAATATAATTTAATATAATTTAGGCAATTAAGGCTGCGAGCTTACACCTACTACATATATTTTTAACTATCATATAAGCAAATTAGCAAAGAAACAAACCACCCGCTTTAGTGCATTTAACAACCAAACACAGTTTATCTATTTACAAATACTTTACCCAACGAGTCTAATAGCAGTTTATAATATATAAAAGTTTGCGAATAAATGATAAATATTCTTATAATTAATAAAATTACAAGAGATTTTAATTCATTACAATATAAGAATGTTTGTTTGTAAGTAATTAACAACGAGATTAAAAAACGAATAATAATAATACACCCACATTAAAACCTTATCTAAATGACGCGTCCGTGATTATCGGCGCGCAATTGATATATTTTTAATTGCGCCTCCATGCACAATTAGAAACGGCTTAATGCCATACCGGAGCGGCAATAAATATGCGATCGCGATTAAAGAATAGGAATAACTATATAGCGGCCGGCTGGCTACCTGGGGCCCCAGCAAATGTTTTTTAATTATTATTAATGTTCGCGCGGATATAATTACGCTTAATGCAGATCGTTGCAAATTATTTACGAATTCTCTCACAGCCGGGGATTCAATTCAACAATATGGGGAAGGAATCGCGGAAAGGGAATTAACTCCGCGTTTTTTATGTTATTATTATTTCCCCGTGGGAAATCGGAAAATGGCATTATGGTATTGTTGATGCCGATTCGTTTTATTATCAGGCGGTGCAAATTATCGTTATTATAAGAAAGAATAATCTCTCTTTTTTTTTTTTCATATTTTTCTTGGTTGATAATTTTACACTTTACATTCAAGTAGAAATTCCCATAGATAAAATCTCAATTTAAAGTTTACATTAGCGCATTTCAATTAACAATAACAGGTTGAGGTGGAAAGTCCTGTTGTTAATAGCCGATTTTTGAATATGAAGACAAATGCCATTACATATTTAACTATATTTATTGTAAATATATTTAAAGTTTGGAAATAAAGATTATATCATCGTACTTTGGTCCCAAGAACCTGAGGTTAAGCCTTTTTGCCCACATTAACGCGACCCTCTTATATAAATATATCGAGCGTATAACAAAAATCGAGGACGAAGTTGGCGTTGAAGTCTCGAGTCATATGTGTACTAAGATCACACGCGTGAAATGCAGGTTGCGGTTAAACAGTGATATATCAGATATTAATTTTGTTAAATAGGTAGCCAAAATAAATTTATTTTAAATTACATACATAAATCAATTCTATGTAGTTCTTGTACGCAAGTTAATCGATAACAAATGCATATCCTTCTTCATTTTCTCGCAGGTACCAATTGATACTTCAGTTAATTGTGAAAGCACACGAAGTGAAGTTCTAGGTTAATCTTCTATTATTTGTCGCACATTTTCAATTAACTCTGGAGTACGTTGTATTGCCAATCCAGTGCCTTCCTTTCTACCAACACTTCTAGTGTCACGAAAGACTTGTACAGCACGCCGAAGAGTACATCGAAAACAGTTATCATCAACGGCAAGATTGGGAAATTGATTTAGAAATTCCTCCAAACAATCGGGAAAAGAATACTCTCCACCAACTATTCGCCCATTACGAAAATAATATTTAATCATAAACGTTTTATGTACCTTAGAAAACATGTTTACGATAATTAGTGGTTATTGACAACTGACTTGTCAACATGACAACCAGTACTTTACGTGTGCGCGTGTGATTTTAGTTCAGACATGACTTTAGATTTTCAACACCAACTTCATCGTCGATTTTTGTTATACGCTCGATATGACACCATTTAATTGTGATATAGGGATATATTAGTATTGTTGTCTCTGAAGGTACAATTTTTAAGACATAAAGACTCATGTCAGTAATTTCTCAACTAGTGACTTTAAAAGTATTATTAATAACAGCTTAAATTTATCTATTTTAAAAGGAACATAACTAAAAAAAAAAAAAAACTAAAATGTATTGTTTATTCACGATCCCAATTCAATAATTCACATCGTTGAATACCTGAATTAAACAACAACGATAGAGAGAGACATGGAAAAAAAAGTGTTGCACTCCGTGAATGGGCATGGAAATTAAATTAGTTTCATTTTTGTCGGTCGCAAATTAGTCTCGGTTGAAGTTTATATTGTGGACCGCCGCACATTCGTAGATTTAATGTAATGTATGTTTTTGCGCGGGAGTGAAACAAAACACGACGAAAAAATATTAAAATAAAAGTGCGGCGAGCATTTTTATCACTCGCGACCAGCACATAGTTTTATATTATTTAAATAGTCGCCGGAAAATGTGCGCTTTTATCGCGACGTGAGTTTACTAAGTTTCGCGGATTAAATGTTATTTACAAAAAATAAATGAAACGCTCGCGCGCGCCCCCGACTACACGGGAATTTATTGTTTGTGATTGTTTTATTATTTTTTTAGTTAAAGGATTATTTTTTTGTGGTTGTTGTTTTGTTTCTGCACACGATTAATTATTTAAAATTATGCGTACTTTACATAAAATGCATAATTTATTAAGCAATATTTTTAATCAATATATTTTACATTCATTTGCACCGCTTTTAAAATTATCCTTTAACCACAGGGTTGTTATATGATTCTGAATCCAGTTTATTGCGACTATATTACGGCTTAAACGAAGTTGAAGCGATTCTGAACAAGGGTTGATACAACGTCGACTTGCAGTCACGATGCCGCCTCATTCGGAATCTCCTAGATATTCGTTAGATGATCTAGTGGAATTCTGAAATTCACACTTTTACACTCACAGCAAATATTATCAGCATTCAAAATCGCCAAAATTAACAAGATCATAGTAATATTTTTTTATTCACTTGGCCTCCGCGTTAAATTTTCTCAAAATAGTTGAATTTCTTGCAAAGTCGATCGTTTTTTTCTTTCTCCCTGTTCCATTCGATTTAGCATTATGTGATATGTTGAACAATCCTTTGAGCTGTCTTCTTCCGTGACCAGAAGAGCATCCTTCCGACCATGGAAGAAGACAGCTCAAAGGATCGAGTTATCTCGGCGACGGTTTGTTTTTGTTTTTGTCTTCAGGCGAATTGATTTCCTAGGCTATAGCTATATTTCTGTTTGGTTAGTCACAGAACCTGGCTATTAGTTCCCTTCTCCTCCTTTAAGCCTTTTCTAGGGTGTTCTCTAGCTGCAACTACTTCCGGATCTCTTTGTTGGAAATGTAAAACGAGAAGCCTATCGTTCACCTAGCTAAGTCTTCGTTAGTAGACTAATTTTGTATTCATGCTGCCCCAGATAGTCAATCGTTGCCCATATTCCACTGTTAATCAAACAGGGTTTTTAGTAAAAAAAACCTTTATTTGGCATAAAAAAAAACACATTCCGTATATACAATATATTATACTCTATTTATATCTTTTCTTTTTTATCTCCTTGTCCCAACCCTCTCTCACCAAAATCTTTACCCCAGATCCATCCTCTCTCGTCCACTCTCTTACTCTCTTGTTTTCCCTAGACATTCCTCAGATATTTCTTCACACTCCTCTCCCAAATGAATCCAAGTATCCCTTCAACTATTACACAGCACACACCTATCATAACTTTCACCCATCCACACCTTCCTTCCCCTCTCTTCGGAACCGCATCGCGCTCGTGCCAGGCTTTTAGTATTGTAGTATTGTCCACCTGTTCTTAAGGGACAATATACTGCTCTCCATTAGTTTGTTGTTAAGGGCACTTAACCCTCCTCGTCTTCTTACGTGCGAAGTGAAGGACATCTTTCTATCGATTTTAATTCCTACATATGTTATGGTCTTCCGTAGATTAATCATAATTAGACGGTCTAATCAGATGTAATTCTTTTCTGGCCTCTTATAACCCACGATCATAAATTCACATTTTGTTTTAATAAATGTTGATATTCCACTACATCGCGTATTTGACTATTTTCTTTCTTGCCAAAGCTGTTTTATTATATGTGCTCTCTATATTCTTCCAATGGTAAGGATAGCGGTATAGTCAGCAAACTAGTAAGTCCAGGTATCTTTTTCCTCAGCCATACTAGGGAGATCCGCCACGGAGATGTTATACATTATTGAGGAAATCAGAAAGTCCTATGGGAGGCCTTCCAACGCAGTCCTCGTTGAGAATGACTTAACTTGAAAACCTCTGTTCTTCATCCAATCGTCCTCATCATCCATAAAAGGAAGTTTCTGGTTAGCATTTTGTACGTCGGCCGTCGCGCCATATCTTATGGCTTCCTCCGCGTCAAAGAGCGTTACTATCGGTCTTTTTGACGTGGTCAATTATCCTGTTAAGTGGCTGCCAAGCCTCTACTGACTCCGAATTGATTGATTTGGATCACCTATTCCTTGTTTACGATTTCCTCCACGTCTTCATTTAGTACGATTTCCGCGACTTCTGAGAAACTAGAGATTAGAGAAATGTGACGTCTATTACGTCCCATATTTAGGGATCATTACAATAGCCGCCTCCTTCCAGATGTTGGGGAATTTGGCGTGTTTTCTGATGGCGTTGTAGAGCTTCATTTGGAATCGCATCCAAACCAGGAGCTTTATTCTCCGATTATTTATTTATTATTCCCTGAACTCTCGCTTCCGAAACTTTTCCGGATTACTTGTCCTCGTACTTCATTACACCCTCCAGGATCCTGCCAACTGCGTCTTCTGTACTAGGGTACCTCCTTTTCCTCTGCAATTGTCTCTGCCTCCCTATTGTTGTCATAGAACAACTTCCCTTGTGATTTGATGGGGATATTTGGAATGTTACGCCTCCCGCACTAATTTAATAGATTGCAGGCACGTTTTTGTCCTCCTTTTATGTAAAAGCACATTTTTCACTCTTCTTTGGAGCTCTACGTACCTTCTTCTGTCCTTGTCGTCCCTATACTTGGCCCATTTATTCTTGGTGAGCTTTTTTTTCTGGATTCTGTCCAGGCTGAGTTTGTTTTTCAGTGAACATGTCGGGACTTTTTGCAAGTCTTGTGTGGATTTCGGCCTCTCCTTCCATTTCATCTCGACTGACATGTTCCTTGACCAGGAGGATAGATGCACATTTCTTCACTTTTTCGCTACCCTATTCTGCAATAACAGAGAAATGATCTGAACTTAAGGCGAATTCCGTTTTAATAACATTCCAGGTCATTATCTTTATTGTTCTATCCTACTCTTATGGTCTGCTTAGAATCTGCCAAAAGCTGGCTTAGCATTTAATTCACTCACTTTTAATCAGATGTACCATTCCGGTGTCTTTTTTCGCCACAAAGTTGATTGTTCCAATGATCAAGTAAATATAATTATTACATACGAAGTGCCTTCCTTAGCCTAATATAGAAGTGATTTCGTCAACAATTTCAGTCTACGGCTCGAGAAATCTAAATAGCTTTCACCAAATTTGTAAATGCTAAATGATGGTGGTTAAAGAAAATTTAATATTAAATTATTAAATATGCAATCTTTCTTATATTAAATATGAGAAATATGTGCAAAATTTATAGAATCTATAAATGGGGTTGTAATAATGCTTGTAGGCAAAGCAATAATAAATAATTTTAGGAACATGATGGTGAACTCGACGATTATTTTTTATTACACAAAGGAAAATATTAATAGGTTGACAATTTATTGCAAGTGAAATCGATTAATTATGACAATGACAATAGGTCTGTTTATTCTGTACTAAGTTGAACTGGGTATATGACATTGAAAATGTATCCCGAACAAAAATAAATATTAATTTTAGTGCAACATCAATTAATTATGACGATGTTTAACGAAAAAAACTTTAACCCACTCAGATGCCACACATAAGGTTTAAAATATTGTCAGATTACATTTTCTGCACCGACAATTGTTTCAATATTATGTGTGGCATGAAAGATGAACATACCTTTTCTGAGCAGTGCTTCATTAGTTTATATAACAAACAATTCTAAAAAACTTACATTTGCAAATGCACGCATACCAAAATGAATGATTTAGAATATCCAAAAATCTTATTCTGCACATTCTTGGATTTCAAGTCAATATTTTCCAGCAAATTCCTTTTGCTCGCTGCCAATTTCTTAATCGTCTTCCTCAAGCGAATCACTTTATTCTCAGCAATTTCCCTCATTTCAACTGCCCGACTTAAACTCTCCTCGATTATCTGAATCTTCATCAAAACTCCTAGTGAGACTTCGCAATTTCGTTAAATTTAGACTTATCCTCATTACTCTTCCGTTTTAGCGATTTAAGCCTCTCGACTTAATCACCGTGCATCCATTGCAAACCGTAAAACTCCTCAATAAATCACATATTAAATACATCTACTATGACGTTTGGACTCTCCTCCATACACTGATTCGATTATTTGAATATACATTACACATATCATACAGATTGGAAACAAAAACATGACCCAATAAAAAAATCTTCTAATTTCATATGCGCTAGTTTGTTCTTTTTCAAGTTATGTTTTTTAAGAGGGAAAGGCCAAAAATTATATGGATACTTATTTTTCTATATCCTATGGATATCCATAGAATATTTATTCCGTACGTTAAAAATTTAAAAACATACATTACAACTCCATTGGACGCTCAATGGATATCCGCGGATATTCCAATATTCGAAAAGGGATGTTCAATGGACGTGTTTGTGCCATGTGACTATTAGTTATAATTTTTGTTAGTTCTTTTGAGTTATTTTGGTTGTTTGTGCTTCCCAAGGAGTTTCTTCCCTTCTTTAACAGTATTTATAAGATAAAGTTGACATTTTGACACCAAATATACCTATACTTCACCCACCCGAAAAATAACCACAATATCGACTCCGAATTTCGTGAACATATTTTCCAGTTCCAGTAAAATTTTGAGTACTGTATTTTGTCGTTCGTTCTGGTACTGAGCATAAAATAATTTTATATGTATATATATGTATAAGTTATTGTAGACCTCATGTACCGCTTCTATATTGAATAAACATATTATTATTACTCCTTTATTCCCGTGCTAAAGACCATAATTTCAACGATTATTTCTTTAAGAATATTTACTTTTTCTTCATAAATATATTTTTTATTCGTCCCTATAAACCCTGTATATAGGCCTTTCACCACACAGCTGGTAACAATATTTCAATATTAATAATTAGAATTAAATAAATAAATAAAATATTGGCCGCTTTAGTTAATTCGAAGTGTTAATTAATAAACAACAACACAATAATGAACATCGTTAATTAAAGCGGCGTACGTGTATTTTAATAAATATTGTAGATATACAATAAATAAATGTTTAGTTATAATCGGCAATTAGCCAACGCATCAATTACACACAATATAAAATAAAGCTGCATGTGGCGCCGTGTGCTGTTTATCGTTTTATTTGTTTAAAGCTTCATTAATCACACGATAATAATTGTTTAATTTATTTTATATTTAAATTGTGTCAACGTGTTGATTAACTCGGAATATGCAATCCCAATTAAATCCCATTCACAGCCGTTTGCCGTTTTAGTTTTACGCAACGCACAACGCCGGAAATTGCCACAAAAAAAAAAACAACATTTATAAATATCGAGTATAGTATATGCCGGATTCAACAATAAGGAAATAAAGTGAGGAACAATGGATGGCGCAAAAGCGTTTTCGCTATCTGAATGTTTCAGTGTGTGTGTGGCAATTAAGATCAAAATCGGTGTGCTGTGAGAGGTCTAAGTGGGACGGTCGTAAATATTAAACAATATATTTGGTTGTAAATCCGAATGGCGAAAGTGGTGGTAAGCGAGAGGTGTTTGCTGAATTGAGTGAGAATATGAAAGGGATTTGCGGGTGAGACGGCGGGGAGGAGGAGGTGGAAGAAGCGAGGAGGCAAGGATTCCGGGCGCAGGTGCTTCCGGCGGGATAAAAACCTTAGCATCAGGGAACGTTTTCAATGCGCTTATAACTTGGCTAAATAACGAAACGCTTGTAATTTTAATCGTCAACGGATTAAGATTATTGTTACTTAAATAATAAATATGTAGAAATTATATTCTTATTACTTAAATTAAAAATAAAATAATAAATATTAAATCTCTTTACATATCACGTAATTATTTTTCAATATTACGAAAATTGTCGTATATTATTTCTTGTGATGGTAAATACTCAATTTTAGTATGGTTAATCGAGTCTGAAAATAATAATATTTGGTGAGCAAAACAGTTAATTTTTATTTTAACTGAGTTGATATTAAACCTTGAAACTGGACGGACGTGAATTTAGCCATAGATTTCAATCTTTAATATTTTCCTTAATTTACAATATGAATCGATTCTGTTTACACAGGTATGTTACAAATACATCAATTTAACAGATTATATTAACTACACCCCTAACCTACCAACCCTTATTTTTTACACATCATCAAAATTTATATTTATATATTTATAATTGTCCTCCTTCTTTGATCTAAAATTAATAAATACTATTGGATTCAGCATACTTTAATGCATTGTTTAAAAAAATAAAATTCGGAACACCGGACTTTTATCACTTAAAATATTAAAACTTCCACCGCACGATAGAATTTCTCCGAAATTTGAAATAACGACAAAGTGCGCTTTGTCCGATCTAAAAGAAATTAATACCATTGGATTTAGCATACTTTAATGCATTGTTTAAACAAATAAAATTCGGAACTGCGGACTTTTATGATTTCCGTGAAAACTTCCTCCTAAACAGTGAATTTCTCTAAAATATAAAAAAATATTTTTGATGTACCATTTAAAGAAAAAAAAAACACAACTTTGATCATTTTGTAGTATTTGGAACTCCCGCATATAAGATGAAAATAATTTTAGAACGTAGCCTTTATATATATTCCTGTAATCAAAATTTCAAAATGCCGTGTACTTTGGGCTCAATAATCCATTTCATATAGTATGAATAAACAATATATTGGAATGGCACGAGAAGAAATTTGTTTTGGATAATATTAAATATCAATATCAGAAAACGAAAACGTATTCTTATTAAGTTAATAACTCATAAGAAAATACATTAGTTTGTTATGACCAAATGATTAACAGCTAAGTATAAATAGATTACAATAGGAATTTGTTCCGCATGTCGATATGTCTCACAAATTTCATAAAATTGTTTATTCTTGCCGACACAAATATTACAGCAGAACCATTCACAGGTTTCACATTTGATTGGATCATTTTTTTCTGAACAATATATGCACTATTTTATTATGTTTTCTGACGAATTAATGATTAGATTTTTTAGAGTAGTGCGACATGCATCCAGTGTGTCGTATCAAATTTCATTGAAGTCATAAAAGTCCGTAGTTCTGAATATCGAGAAAATTGTCAGGAACATTTTGTTAAACTACATCTTCTTACCTTGCCTTCCATGTATATACTGAAGAGCTTAATGTAAATCAGAGAAAACATCAATGATTATCAAACACACAATTGTATTTATCAGTATAACACAAGAAACTTAAACTTAATATTTATCCGAATAAACTCCGTCTTCATAAATCAGAGACTGCATAAAATTTTTACGGACCGAAGATCTTTAATCTTCTTCCGGAAAACATAAAGTCACTACCGCTAAATAAATTTAAAAGAACCATTAAAAACTACCTAATTAAAAAAGCCTTTTATGACATAAAAGAATGTTTGGTCGATGAGTTTGTATAACTTATAATTTTTAAACTCAATGTTTATTGTTTATTTTATGATAAGACTATAGATGTATGTATCACGTTTTAATTAGTTATTTATTTGTATGTACCTAGTTTTAGTGATAATTTTAATATGATGTTTATGTTACAGACAATTTCAAGTCTGATACAATAAAAACCACTTCCGGTGACCTCAAGGTTCACATGTAGGCCCAATATTGTTTTCTTTATTTATCGATAACATAATCGATGTTTTAGAATTTGGTGAATGTTTATTGTGCGCGGATGATTTGAAGCTATATCAGATTACAAAGAATGCGATTTATTACAACGTGACCTAGAGAACATATCGAAGTGGTGTAAAACTAATAAATTGTATTTAAACTGTGATAAATGCGTATCGATTTCCTTCTTGAGAAATAAACATCGTTTGCAAGTACCTTAGCATATTGAATCTACAAAGCTTAAATCGGTTGAACGTGTAAAAGATCTTGGTGTATTATTGGACGCTGATCTATCAAAGATCACATTAATTCCTTGTGTGATAGTGTATTAAAAAGGTGGGGATATGTCTGGTTTATTTCCAAGAATATGAACGCAGAATGCTAAAAATTTCTACATTGTATCTCAGTGCTAAGTAAATTAAAGTCCTATATTGTGTCTATATCTGGCTGTTGATATAGATAGGATTGAATCAATTCTTAAGAAATATAGTCTATAAATTGGGCCAGCGACATTTCCAGGGATGTTACCAGCAAATTATGGATATAGTAATGCTACAATCCTTAACTTATCGTAGGAAGATTTCTGATATGTGGTTTCTTCATGGATTACTTAATTCGTCTATCATAAATCCCATTCTATTATAAAAAATTAATATTAATGCGTCGAATTATTCTCTGTCGCTGAGAAACAAATAGATATTTTTAATTACAAGTCACTACAAATTTTGCACATAATAATCCAATAAATCATTTGTTAAGATGCACTAATTCTTTTAATGAACTTTATTGTTTTGACATTTTTAATTCAAGTAGGCAAGCATTTGCCAATCGCCCTATTTGAAAAAAAATGAGTTATGATGTTTTTAAGTGGGCACTAAAATGTTGATACTTCTTCATTATCTATTTCCAAAATTGACAGATGTTAATTTTCTGGTTTTAGAGGGATCTATTAGTAAATATTTGAGGTTAATATTCGAGAAATAATTTTTTAACTCAAAAACTGTAGGAGTTATAATAATAATAATTCTTTATTGAACGGACCAGCCATTTACAATTTGACTAAAAACATAAAACATAAATTACACAAATATGCATATATATATGTATGTGGGCAAGCTAATATTTAGTGTACAATATCCGCGAGACTCCTCCTAATTAACTTAATCGACGTGTTTAAGAAATCAATTCTGCCACAAATGTTATTAGCCGTGCGCGTTAAACGAGTCATAGGATAGTTTAGACCGCAAGTCGTCCTACAAAATGCATTATTCAGTAGGATATGGCTACGCGCATGTCTAGGTGGTACATGATACTTAATCATACTGACAATATAGTTTAAATCTATTTTGCAGTTTATAATTTTATAAAGAAAACACATATCTAATTCCATACCTCGATGTTGCAATGTTGTAAGTCCTAAGTAGGCTATTGTTTCCTCGGATGTTAAGTGAATATCTTTTTGATAAACTTAGTTTGCAGACATAAATCCATATGAAGATGTAGGCAAATTGAACGGGGAATAAAAAAATAATATATGGGGTGTTCCATTTAAAATAAAATTAGTAGCCATTTCTGGTACAACGGGAAGTGATAGAAAATGTTTTCATGAGGATTTCGCATTCATGCTGATTTTTTTTTTTTTTTCAAAATTTCCCTGTATATATTTATTTATTTTGGCTATTTCATTCTGTTTATAGTTTTATCTAATACTGAGCTTAAGTTTGAGTTTTTTCTTTAATTTAATATTTCTTAAAATAATTATAAGTATTTACCTAGATATTTATCATAATAAATGAAAGACGACACAACATTTCTTTTGTCTTGTCACCATACGCGATAACCTTTGCATTCATGGGACTATTGCAAAAATTCCCTTGCATTTCAATAAATAAAAACAGATTAAAACGAATAACTTTAACCTAATTTTATGTGGCATCGTCAACGATTTGGGTCTACACGGTAGACGTCCGAGAATCATTGTTTCGTCCACTAATGGAAGGCGAACTTGTCTTGTTTATGGGAACAGGAAACGAAATTAATTTAATAAAATGTTCAGCTACCATGTTAAATGCAATTTAATTTGCAATACCTTCATCAAGGCATTGCAGTTGGAACATACTAGCCTGATGAGGTTCGAAAAACCGCAAAGGCCATCCACACGCTAGATCTTTATTGTATGTAGTTTAACATTAGTGTTATTTTAGTTTAAGTATATTTTTGATTTGATTTTGTAATAATTTTGTAATATTTTGAAAATGGGAATACTCCGGTAAATAAACGATTTTTATTATTTTTATCGTAAAAGCTACTGATTAATCTTAAAATACATATTATTATTAAAAGTCTATTTATGGTATGAATTAATGTAAAATTCTTACTAAAGATGAGCAAAGTCGATCTTTTCTATCTTTTTTCTTACTGCAAAATTAAGTATATAACAATATTCTTAATGTTAATAATGTTAATACTTATCGTATCTTTTTATTATTTTCTTTTAAGAAAGGAAACACCTTGAAAATCGTTTCAATGAACTGAGCCAACAATTATATCACTCCAAAATTGGTAATTAAGAATTGTGCATTAAATAAACTTCCACAGATATTTTAAATGAATATTTACAGAAACCCTATATCTGATCAAATAATAAAGTGGAACTGGACCAGTTCCAAGTGGTCTTATTAAGAAAAAGGCTTCTTAAATATAACAATTACACATAAACGGAAAATCTCATCTCATAATTGTTATTCTACATCACAACAATTTTGTTACGAAGTCATATATATAATCATAATAAATGAAAAACGACGCAAGCGTTATTTTTTGCCTAATTTCATGTGGCATTGTCGCTAGATGAATGGTTTCACTGAATCTATATTTAAAATAAATTTAATTGTAATCATACAAGAAAATATTTATAATGATTGACTAGGAATTGCACCTAAAAAATGTCCCTGATAACTTGTTTTGGTGGATTCGGATGACATTATTTAGTGGGATAACCTCGAGAATCTGTCATTATTTTGGGCTTCCATTAGCTTCTTGACGTGCTATTACTTGATATATATATCTTTATCCAGACTATTTAGATAATTTCAACAATATAAGGCAGCAATTTTACGCCTAATAGACCTAGCGGCAAAAATCTGAACTACTAGATACTGTTCCATAATATAAATGATGGCGCCGAACTAAATCTGTTCTCATTGACTATTTAATAGGATTAACGAGTTTACAAATTATATACTATGAATGGATTTAATATGGATATTTAAGAAGAAGACTTTCCACATGCAGTTGAATGTGTTTAATATTGATTAAATGTTTTTTTTTTTTTTCACTTTTTTTGTTTAAAAAAAAATATCTGATGTCGTTCGCCAGTAAATAAGCTATCTGCCTGTATTTAATGTTTATTTTTTATGACTATATAACATTGTTAATCTCTAAAAACGGAAACGTATTGTGGATCGCAGCCATAAATAATTACAATACATGTAGGTGGTAGTTTGTCCGGGCTATCAACCAGAGGCGTTCTGTCCAATCATCCATATTTTCTTTTCTTCTGCATTTTCGTCGCGATATTTTGCTTTTTCTTGTTTGCACATAACTTCAATTTCGATATTTTTATTTCAGTTTCATCAAACTGGTTTTCATTATTTTTAATGATTACGTGTCATGTTAAAACACTCTTTTTTGACTTTTACTTGATCTGTTATTCGGACATTTGTCATTTTTAAATGAATTTGACATCACATCATACTTTCACTTTTCTCTTGTCATAATACGCGATAAACTTTGCATTTATGGGACTAATCCAAAAATATCCCTTGCACAGATTATAATGAATAACTTTAATTTCGGGAATAGTTTCGGGTTATCTTTTCCTATAAAATATATTGTTTATATAACCAGAGAAAATTAAATAAACTCAATTTTTAATTCTCTTGAAAACTGATTGATAACCCGAAAATAGTAGAAAATTTCAATTAATTCAATTTAATCTGTGTTTAATTTATTTTAATGGTAAAATTTTAATAATCTATTCATAGTGACAGAAAATCCTTTCTAATGTTGGCCGGTAGCTGATTGTCGGTGCATATTATATTAAATCATATTTATATATTTGTAGTAGGTTAAATGGAAGAGCAACAACGGGCGTTAGCCTGCCTGAATTTCGTCTAATCCTATACTATTTATATTTATATTGTAAAGTTTATGAAGACTTATTATTATTATTATTATTATCTCTTTATTGTATATTTAAGGAACTTTAAATTTATAATTTTTTTATTATCAAATTCATGCAATTCTAATAATAAATATGAATATATAAATTATCTTTATTGTTAATACATATTATATGTGTATATGTATTGACAAAAAAGATAATATATATATATATTCATATTTATTATTAGAATTGTATGAATTTGGTAACAAAAAATATCTAAATTTAAAGCTCCTTAAAAATACAATACAAACAATCATTAATATACAAAAAATGAATAAAGATAACATAAATCCCATTCGCAATAAATACAATCGTCATATTTCCATATTTGCATTTAACCCCCATTAAAAGTACCCACTATCAGATTCCCGCTGGTAATACAACGCTTTCTATTTGCTTTCACTCCGTTTATTATTTTTTTCCTCTTCCCGACATTTCATAATTTAAAATTTAATTCTTACAATTTGCAAGCCGTCGTCGTCGTTGGCGGCGGATCGCATGTTTGTCGACAATTCGGGGCCCCGCTTTTTTTTACTTCTTCTTACTTTTCGTTTTATTATTTGTTGTCGCTGCGTTACATTACAAGCGTATCATGGCGTTATGTCACATACATATATTATTCATCGTGTTTTCGTATAAATATTTATATTCCGATATTATATTATAAATGTCAACTGATTGACATTCATAAGCGTGCACCGTTACTTTTTATGATCCGCTCTTATTATTCTGATTTACAACGGCGCAAATATAATACTAACCCGATTTTTTTTTTTTTTCGTTAAACTACTTTTACATTTTTGGAGAGAAGTATATATAAAAAAAATATTACGAATATTAATGATCTATAGTTTTAATTAATTACTTAATGGCGATATAAAATTAACATATCAAGCTGGTTTTTTTTTTGTATTGATCCGCTTTAGAAAAAAATATTTAATATTTACTTTTACGATGTTTTTCCGCTACTAAAGAATTTCCGAGTTTAATTAATTCATACAAAAGTTATTTTTAAAACTACATACTTACATGAAAATAAAACACAAGAGGCGGAATGACTATTGGTCGATAGCTAATTAACAGATATAAATTATACATTTGATTTTGTATTTTTTATGATTTATTTTGTATTTTTTGCTTTTTATATCTGTTAATATAGATTATTATTATTATTATTATTATTATTAAAACACAATTATTTTCTTATATGTGTGCGCCATCTATTATAAATAGTAAAATCAAAATCTGCAATAAAAACTGGGCTTCTTATTTAACAAATCAAAGTTGCTCTTTTCCTCATTCACACGAAGTGCTGATGAAGGCGCGTGCTTCATGCAATTCGACAGATTTTTCAAAAATATTAAGCAGATTTTTTTTGTTTTTCGATTGGATGAGTATTTCTCGAATTATTTAACCGTTCCGGGACTTTATATATTTACTGTATATGTGTGCAATTTTAAAATTGCGACCTCGGCTTATAATTGTCGACTTTTTAATAACCTAGACGATCTAGACGCTCAGTATGATAACATTCGCTTTTTATAAAAATTATATCAGTGATTGAAAAAAAAAAATAAGTTTATGTAATAATTAATGATTTAATGCAATAATTAGATATTTTCTACTTGTAATATTTCCTGGAATTGAGATAATTTTCTCAGATTCAACGTCCACCATTGTGCAATATTTTAATGTATTATTAATATGGCGTGTTTATATTACTCGTTTAAATTTAAGCGTGTCAACAAAATAGATTTGATGCATTAACATTATCGATATATTCATGTAGTTAATCACAATTTTGAATAAGGAAAAAAAAAGCGCATTCATTTGACTTGAATAAATTTATGCAAATCGACGTGAATTCTAGAAGAGTTGTAGATATTGTTCTTGGCTTTGATTAAACTTAATAAAATATTACATTATAATTAAGCAGGCTTTTTCATTTTAAACTGCAGTATCGACAAAAATAAAAAAACAACTCTTAAAATGTTTCATTATTTTATTAACTATTGTTTAAAAGTGTTTGACGAAATGTAATAATAAGCCAGAAGTTGTGATAATCTGCCGCTAGAGTTATTCATTGATTATTTTTAGTAATAAATATAACAAAAAAAATGTATTGTTGCATATGACTCCTCACCAGCCTATTAAAATAAATGTAAAGTTGGCAACGGTGGATCAAAGAAATATTAGAAAATAATTATAAATCTTGTAAGTGTTATATTTCAAGCACACATACAAAATGTTCACATGAAAATGCTTAATTCTCACATTGAAATAGAAAAAATACATCTAAAAAATTAAAAAAAAATACTCTTTTATACCGCCCAGGTGGCGCGTCAGACTATCATGCTACCTACCCTACGGATTATCGCATTATACAGGGCGGCCAAAAAAGGTGTGATAATCTTCAGTTAATGTGGTTCGTAATTCAATTTTAAATAGAAAAAAAACTAAAAAAGTTTTTAAAATAAAAAATTAAAATATAAAAATTAAATTAAATAAAACACAAAAAAATATTGGGTAATTATTCAATAAGCTTTATGAGGCCATTAATATCCTAAATATGTGACTAGACTTTATTTTGTGTTATTGTCCTTCAATTAGAATTTAAAAAAGATAATTATGTGTGAGTTGAAACAGAATTACTTGTTTTTATCACCTATATCAAAAAAATTCAAATATGCACTTGATTTTAAATTTTATTTATTTTACATTCTTTTTTGTTCTAGAAAATTTGTATCATTTTCTAGAACAAAAAAGAATGTTTTCATGTTTATTTTCAGATCTACATGTTACATTTCAACCGCCTCGTGAGACGTTATGAAGATTAATTCAATATTTTTTTTTTGATTATTAATTCAAATCAGTCACCTGAAGAAAATCAAATAATTTCTGACTACATTAATATATTGGTGATTATTATATATTTAAAGACGACATTCTCTTTTAATAAATGTATGTGTTTCAGATTGGACATAAACTAAGCGATTCGCAGTGAAATGGACAAATACAACTAAACAAATTCAATATACTAATTTATTATAAACTAAAAATAAGCCTAAGGGCAAGTAACATTAATTTAAACGCTTATTAATGTACAGTGTAAGCGAAACTCGATGTACCAGCTCTATTATAAGAAACGAAAATACGATAGAAAAAATCTGAAGAGCTTCATAAAAGGGATTTAATAAGGTCCATTTTACACCAAAAATTTAATATTTTTTTAGCGTTGGAAACTGAAGATCATCGATTTAATTTTTCCCAGAAGCATAGTTATATTTATGTATATTAAAATAAAGCAATTTTTTGTATAATCTTTGTGGAGAAAAAAAAAATGCCACTGTAATAGTTGTAACCGGGGTGTATTTAAAATTTATTTTTCAAAAAAAGTTAAATATCAAGAATTAAATAATGAAATTTATCTGTAGAATGTAACTTAACTACGGCATTTTTTGTTTGTTTATTTGTGTACAATTTAATTGCTTCATATTATGTCGGGGAATCTTGCTGAAAAACAAATCAAAAACACACAAATAAAACCAATTGTTAGAACAACTCAAAGAAATATACCAAATATGAACTTTAAACCAACTACACAAAATGAAATAATTAAGATAATCGAAAAGAAAGAAAAGCTCCAGGTTTTGATCTTGTCACAAATAACATCTTAAAATAAAACTCAAATACAATAGCACCTTTACTAAAAAAAACTTATTAATAACGTGTTTATGGAAGGGAAGTATCCGGAATATATGAAAAATACAAGAATAATACCGATCCACAAAAAGGGAGACAAAACTAACCCTAAAAATTATAGACCTATATCCCTGTTATCCTCGCTTAACAAAACCCTCGAGAAAGTTATACAGATCCAATTATGCGAACACCTGACGAAACACAATTTAATTAACCACCAACAATATGCATTTCAACAATATTCTGGAATCCTGTCTGCAACCTATGAATTAATAGACACAATAAAAACAAACCTGGACAAAAGGAAAACAGTAGTCGCAATCGTCATCGACATGAAGAAAGCATTTGACACCATATCAAAACCAATATTAATAGAAAAACTAAAGGCAATAATACTAAATAATACAGAACTAAATTTAATACAATCATATCTTACCAATAGACCACAGACAACACTAATAAATAACACCACAATTCCACCAAGATATGCAAAATACGGGATCCCACAAGGAGGCACTCTCCTGCCAATGTATGTAAACGATATGATGGAGCAAAACCTAATAGGAACACCATTTCTATACGCCGACGATACCTGCTTGATATACACCGGAGATGGACAAAAAGAAATTCAGGACAAAATCAATATGGACAAAAAAAAAATGGAACAATGGTTCTACAACAATCTACTAACCATTAATGAAGAAACAACAACTTTTATGATATTTCAAACAAAAAGACAACATCTATAATTAACAGTTAAAATAAATGGTAAACATATTAAAGAAATTGAAAAAACTGAATATCTAGGCTTAACGATAAGAAACAAATTAAGATGGGATGATCATATAAATAAACTCGACCACAATAGCCGCTCTGTGGAAAATTAGAAAATATATCACAGAGAACAGAACTACCTATCAGCTATATGGGGATAGACCACCATTGAAAACTTAAATAAGCTTCAAAGACAACAGAGTTAAAATTACTTTATATGTTAAACAAAAAGACAAGAACCAAACAACAATATGAATACACTGGAGCACTGGACATAAAAACATAATAGAACATAATAATTTAATGCTACTCTACAAAATCCAACACAAATTGATAAAAATACGAATAAAATTTCAAATGAATAAACAAATACACAACTACAAAACAAGACGAAAATCTAATCTGATATCCGAACTGACAAATACAACACCAAAAAATACACGCAACACCTAACAACAGACATAGTACAAATATACAACAAATTATCGAAACACACAAAAACACGAAACTAAACAACACTTGTTGACGAATCAATAGATATACAGGAATAGGAAATAAACTGTCTAAAATCAAATACGTATCCTTCAATACCCTAGCCCGAGATCGGAATTCATCTACGTATCACGAGGCGAGGACAGAGGGATGGAAACAAGGAAGATAGCTACAGCAATCAGGAATAATAATATATATATATAATGTAATCACAAAATATAGCAATCAAAATAAATAATGTTCAATTGAAGTTTCCGCTTGACCCCAAATTTAAGTAAAATAAACAATTAAGCTAAAACTGTTTACTTTTGGACACTTTAAAATGTTAATATTCTGACCGGGAAGTCCCGCGCGCGCCGGATATATGATAACCGACATTAAGCAAAAATAACTTACTCTTGTACAATTTAATAGCTGAGATTTCCGACGGGGAAATCCCGCACGAGTTTGAACCCAAAATCATGCAGAATCGAAAAATCAGGTGCGTGAGAACGGGTGTACGTTTATTAAATAAAAATGATTTGAAAATAATTAATAAATTATTTCCACATTTAGCTCTGTGACTATTGACTTACTTATATTAAGTAACGTTAATTTTTGTTGTTTTTACATAAAAATTTTCTCGGATCAAAATTTTCTTGCATTATGCAATATTTTATTGATATGCAGCAGCAGGTGTACATTATGTAATCCAATGTCCGGCGTGGGTATTTGCCCGGGAAGTAGTTGTTTTAATGTGCATTTGTTTAACGTACTTACGTAAGTAAGTCAATGGTCACAGAGCTAAATGTGGAAATAATTTATTAATTATTTTCAAATCATTTTTATTTAATATATTTAAATAACTGTGACCAAGTGGAATGAATACTGTTTTCTATTTATGGGTGTACGTTTGCTAGAATACAATTTGTGTCATGGGAAAAAGTTGCAAAATAATAAAAATTGGCGTGAAAGAAAAATTGGAAGAGAAAATCGGGGGAGTCGACTAGGATTCGTGAACGGGGGCGGACGTGAGCTTAGCGATAGGGTTTTTGGAAAAAGCAATTGTGACTAGGGGCATAAGAGATTTGAGTAAAAAAAAAAAATCGATTCGGAAAGTAGTCGCGGACGTAAGGGTGCGTTAAAAACCGGGATTAAATAAAATAAAAAAAGTCGGGAATTGGTTATGGTTGCGCGTGATTAATAAATAAAATAAGATAGATGTGAAAATCACAAAAATCCAAAAACGTTCTAAGATGAAACACAAACTCAAACGATAATAATATGTCTATTTCTAGAATCACACATAAATACAATTAAAAGTTAAAAAAAATGAATTACATGTTCTGAAAATAAAGTAAAAACAAACAAAATTTATCAAAGATACAAATTAAACGGAAATTGCAACAGGAAAAGCAAGGGCCAATCTGTGATAACCACACAAACAAAAGCAGTTAAAATCAAATTATCAGTAAATAAGTCAAGCTCCGAGGTGGTTCATTTTTCGTGCTTTTTCCGTCCACTGGAAGCAAATGCAGAGCAGAAGCGCGCAGGCTCACACATTTATTTTTTTTTTATTTTTAGCTAAAGGCGCGCACACATTTAAGAAATATAATGATTGTAAGCATTTATTAATATATGAAAATGCGTTATTAAAATAAAATGAGTACTGCTTGCCATAAAACTCATTTAATGTCTTTTATTTTTGTCCACAAGTTATCCTTTGAATTTACAGGTAAAGAAAAGACGATAAGTACTGATAACGTATGTTGGAATAGGTAACGGGTTAAATAATTATAATTATTAAATAATCACAACAAAACAACGTTATTAAAATTTCAATTGCAAATTTTAATAATATCGAGGGTCGAACTATTTCACTACCTTTCTCCGATTTAAAGTTATAAGCAAATTTTCAAAATAAAGTATTATGAAAAATTCGCAATCATCGCGATTTAAATAAGTAGCCTTTGGAAACACACAGCAAAGTCGCATCTGTCAATAATTAAACTATATGGTTTTATTGTTATTTAATTTTGAAAAATGTTCACTCACAACGAAAAAGTCGCAGTTTAGTTATACGCCCCGAACGTGTTATTCTGAGTTTAAAAATACTTGGAAAATTTGAACGCAATTTGCGTGCATTCCCTTTTCAACTTTCTTCCCCAACCAACTTATCATTCTTCTGAGAATACAGGGTGTCTCAGACTACCCGTATTAGCCTTTTATTTCTACAACGCTTGGTCGAATGTGACTAGGTCAAAAAAAAAATGATTACCAAAGTAAACCCATATGAATTTATTTTTTACCGAAATAATCTGGAAGTACCCAGAACCGGAAGTAACTATAAATTTCAAATGACAACATAGGATGAGTATGGTATTAATTGATAGGCCTTTTTAAAATAAACAACATTTATTTAAATATTTTTTTAATATCTGAAATGAAACGATTTATTTAACGGATTTACCTCATTACAAATCTACAATATAATTAATAATATTTATGTATCGTGAATTGCAGAATAAAAATTAAGTAATATTTTGCATATTTAGGATAACTAAATTTTAATAATAAGAAAAGGATTTATTCACTTTGTCACAGTTATTGAAATAAATTAAATAAAAGAATTTGAAAATAATTATGACTAATGTTACATAAGTCACAGTAGCAAAAGAGAAAATAATTTATTAATTAATTATTTTCAAATTCTTTTATTTAATTTAATTAAATTTTAATTGAAAGCATTTCATTCAACAATTCTAATGAGAGTGTGAAAGTAAAGAAAATAAATTAAAACAACTATTCAATTATTTATGGTATGTTAAAATTGCCTACCTTCTTGATCCCTGTAATATATGTTGTCCTTAGAAAACGGCTATCGACCATCGGTCTTTCAACCCAATTAATATTTTGTTTAAAATTAGCACCTACGACAACGCTATCAAATTTAACATTATTAACTCTTAAAAAAGAAAACCATATCTTAAACAAATGAACATCGGACTTAGACATATATGCTTATTTTGCTTATTTTGCTTATTTTTACTTACTGGACATGTCTTTATTTCTATTTCCTACCGAAACATCCTGTATATTTCTGATTTGTTTTCATGTTTGTACTTTTATATTATATGGTCTAATTAAATTTACAACGAAAATAAAGATAATTATTATTATTACTGTCGTAATGATAACAATTTTTCGGGTTAAGTTTGAAACATAACTTATAAGATTGCGTAAAATAGCACCACGCGCCATTGTAACATGTGACCGCGGAGGAACAAATTAGCGCGCAATTGAAATGAATGATTTACGTATATCAAATTGTGGAGATAACATTTCAGTTTACGTGCACAGCGCTTAGTATTGAGTATAATATATTGATTTATATACAAAAGATAACCGTTAAACCAAAAATCGTCTTAAAACTTAAACGAAATATTATTTGTTTTATTAATGACAATTGAATGCTTCAACCGATTTTTATAAAATTTACCATGGTTTAATATAATAGTATAATACATCATTTGTGGCAATATGACCATCATCAATCAACATTAAGTATAGAATACAGTATCTATTTATTCGGACATAATTGAATTAAAAAAAATATATTACTTGAACGATTAGCTAATTTTAACCATTTTTCGTCTTTATAATTTTGGATAAATTTTACAGTATTCACACAAGAAATAACATTTAAATGAATTACATTAATTATTTGGTAAAAAATCTAATTACCCAAGGCATTATATTTATTTAGTTATTGAACTTTACTTATTTATCCAAAGCATTCTGGACACATTTATTTTCTAAGAGACTAAAAATTAAAATTTACGTATTAATAAAAATGTAATGATGCAATAATTAAATGTATTACAAATATTTAATAAAATAATTACATTAATAACTAATAAGTCTCATTTGTTTACGTTTTCTAGGTAATACAAAAAATTGTCCCATATTTGCCAAAACAAGGTTAAACATCGAAAGCTTCTTTGGTTGAGAAACTTTTTAGGAAATACCTAGGTAATCTTCGAAACACCTGCCAATCTCTGTACAACAAATTATTTTTGCTCTTTTCTGTGTACTCCTGTCTCCCGCATTTCCATTTCCAGCTAAAATTTTGAACCATTTATTCGCTACACTTACCGACGTATGTGGAAGAACATTTATTCATTTATTTTCGTCCCATTTTCAACCATTTATACGCTATACTTACCAACATGTGTGAAATAACAAGCTCTTTCACTTATTTTCCTTTGCAATACACTTCACTCTTTTATTACTCTCAATTTGTTCCCCAAACTTGTTTTACTGTCCTGACACTAATCAATTCATTACTTTTATTTTTTTATTAATACCGAATCTTGTATTATATATACAGTGTATTCGGTATATATTAGTTTTATATCTTGAAAAATGGTATCTATAAAAATACTTTCAATATATCCAACACTTTTCAATTACTTGACTTATTCAATATTGCATATTATATAAATCGTGTGTACAGTGAAACTTTACGGACAGCTGCGAAAATTGCGAAGCCGAGTTCTATAATTACGATTTTTAGAATAACTTTTGGGACTGATTACTAATTTTCATTTTTTATTAATGTTGTATGTGACTGCCGATGTATATAGTAAAAGTAGTCAGTTTCTTTTCTGTCTCTGTATCGAATGATACAAAAATCCCGAATCCACATAACCCTTAAAGATAGTATACATACAGTGTGGCCAGAAAAGGTGTGATAATCTTCAGTTAAAGTAGTCGTTAATCAATTTTAAGTAGAAAAAACTAAATAAAAAATTAAAATATATAAAATAAATAAAATAAAACACAAACAAAAATATCAATAAGCTATATGAGACCATTAATATCCTAAATATGTGATTAGAATTTGTTTTTAACATATTATGTATAATTATTGCTATTAATAATCGACTTATCATTAAACAAACATATTACATTATAAAAATATTACTGATTTCTAGTCACATATTTACTATATCAATGGCCTCGTGAGTGTTAATGATGAACCGTTTAATATTTTTTTACTTAAATTTTCTACTTGAAATTAATCAATGAACCACTTTACCTGAAGATTTTTTTTTCTGGCCACATTGTATAATGAGAACCTTATATGTATCGAGTCAAAAGGGAAACATTTTTGTTATTCTTTTCTCAAATTCAGATTTGAAACGGGAAATATATTTGATACATTGAATCTCATTTGACGTCTAGTAAGATATAATTAAAAAAAAAAAATGGAAAACACATGTCATGAGGGTAAAGAAGAGAAAGAAAGGACAGATTGGATAATATTTTGTAACTTTTCTTTTACAGATATTTTATAGCATTATCTGTGTCTGTACTGAAAACTCGTACAGTATTACTATTCTGGAAAAGAAAACATATATCGAAAAAGTGAACATCTTTATCGATGAAAATAATTTCCAAAACATCAATAAAGACCCGACTTTCAAGTTCCAGAAGCAGATAACGAAATCTACAAATATAGAATAATGAATCTGAGAGCGCCCACATTATACGGCTTACCCAAAATACACAAACCAAACATCCCAATAAGACCAATTGTTTCCTACATCAATGCTCCTTCATTTAAAGTGTGTTCACTGGTCAACAAAATCCTTCCTGAAATAATTCCTTGCGCGTCCAAATACGGAATAAAAAACTCCATCTATTTCGTGGCGAAAACTAAGAACCTAGTCGTTAACAACAACGCAATTCTGGTCTCCTTCGATGTCAAGAGCCTCTTTATGTCAATCCTAGTTCCTAAGCTGAAAGAGATATTACATAAAAAGTGCCAAGAACAATCATCGACATATAAAACGACAGAAATCACCAGTTTAATAAATGCTTGCCTCTATCAAAATTACTTCCGTTTTAATGATAAGTTTTACATTCAGAATGAAGGACTACCCATGGGATCGCCTATTTCACCACTCTTCGCGGAAATATTCATGAATGATTTCGAAGACCAAGTATTTACCTCAACAAAAAACATAATGGCACAGATAGACAATTAGATACGTTTTTAACAACCCTAAATTCAATTAAGGAAAAAATTCAATTCGCTCAACTTTTTAGACTCGAGCATTTCAACAGAAAACAATAAACTAAAATATGCCATATATAGGAAACCCACTGCCACAGATAAATTCATACATTCATCGTCTGATCAATATCCCACTCAGTCAAGAAGATTTCAACCGAGAACTGCATACTATCTACCAGTAGCCACAAACAACGGATACAAGAACATTAAGGTAGACAGGATCCTGAAACCGAAAAGAAGAAAAGCAGTTCAAAAACTACTGTTCAGTGGAGAAGGAGCCAAAGACAAGTTCGGAGCCATTCTATATATTCCATACGTAAGCCAGAAGATAGCAAAAGAAATAAACAAACACAACGTTAAAGTAATAGAAGTCAACAGTAAACCGTTTGGTTGATATGAAGATATCAATCAAACGGTTTATTGTGGCTCCCATGTGCGACCTTACACATAGTTATTCAGATCCCTGGTTTATAAATACCCCATAATCTTACTCAGAGGGATCCTATGGATTGAATTTAGGTACAGTTCTATGAACCCAAAAACCTGATGTCGGATTTGATGTCCCGTTGGGTAGACGCATAGCATATCCTCTAGCAAATTTAAATGAAATGAAACGAAATTGAAAATGGTCAATAAAGCACATTGTTCGCGTTCATGGCCGAATTCGATCATTTTCATCTAAGATCGCAGCCGGGACGGTACGCTTAATTTATTGAATGTAATATCTTTAAAATTATGTAAGGTAGAGCTATACTGACGAGGGATAGATTTCGAAATACGTATCCACAGATGACTTTATATACGTAACCTTTTTTTCTTCTTTCCATTAAATATTCTCGAATAAAAAGAAATTTTGAATTATGCAATATGTTATTGATATGCAACAGCAATAATAATTGATATAATTCAATGCCTAGAGGGATATAAGCCCGTGAAGTAATTGTTTTGATGGATATTTGTTTTAAAGTACTTACGTAACGTAAGTCAAAATGTCACAGTTGCTATAGAGGAAATAATTTATTAATTATTTTCAATTTCTTATTATTTAATTTATTTAAACAACTATGACCAAGTAAACTAATACTCTTTTCTACATGCTCTAGTATTTCATTATCTTCTAAACACAAACTGCAGATAGGATTATGCCATATACCTATGGTGAGGTGGTGAATAAGGCGACAGTGTCTAGTTAGTATGATTACTGCTGCTCTGAGGTCTGTTCATGCCTAGCTATGATTTTATTCCTGGATGGGTATTGGAGAATAATTAATCGATTTTTATCCCAGGAGTATTCCATTCATTGTTTCTCCTTCCATCCATCTGTGTATCCTTGTATTGACCAAATGTCGGGGAAGGCCTAGTACCGGTTCTGGTCCCAGGATAAGTTTCGACCCCTTCTCTTGGCAGTGCATCCGCCTTGTCTTTCTCCGGTATTTCGGAGTGTCCAGGCACTCATACCGGGTTTACTTTCATTAGGTCAGTAAAATTGCTGATTGCTTCCTTAGAGTTTCTGATCTGTAGCGATGTACATCTCTGAAGCATAGCAGATATCGTAGATTTACTGACAGAGCATATATTAATTATATGGTGAAGGATTCCTATAGGTATCTGTTATATCCATTGATAATGATCACTTTGTGATCGAAATGTTCATTTGGAACAAGTAAATATACAGTGAAGAAAAGTTTACAGTGTTTTTATTTAAATTACATCATCTTCGCGTAACTCGCTTACAAATATTGATTCCTATAGTGCTCTCTCACACACTGGTCAATTGGCGTATATTTCCGCATGCACTACTAGACTATAGCTGCATTCCAGTCTAGGTTTGCAGTTGACAAACGTTGCACCCGCACTCCAGGTAGTTTTCTATCCATCAGTGAAATAGCATGTATTTCCCAATCCATTGGCTTCTGCCTGGGTAGAGTACCCCAAATAGTCGCTCGGTGTCATCTATGCAATCTGATCTCATGCTCAGTATCGTGTCTCCTTCGATTATGTGTGCAAGTTCATTGAGGACGAACTTATCTACATGCGGTTCATTTATCGCCGTGTGGTAATATCTACAGGTTATCCACCTAGCATCCAGTTCGATAACCATATAAAGGGGAGTAAGACCCAGCGGAACCTCCAGTGCACTCGTTGTGGTGAAGCCTATAGCTCCCATAATTTTTCTTCACCCCTATATGCCTTATAGCTGTTCATCACACCATGCATTCATACGTGATGATTGGCCTAATAACTGATGTGTACAGTCAGTGGACATATTTGAGTGCTACCCCCCTCAGTTTTTGCCGCAGACTCTTTAACATGTATAGAGGAGGGATGTCCGGTCCTTGTTGGTCACCTTCTCCAGATGCGGATTCAAAGTTATTGTATAATGCTTATATTTTTGGCCATCAACATATATAAATTTTGTTACCCCTCGCATGACTGGTTCAGTGATCCCGGTTATTCTTCTGCAAGAGAAGGGAACTATTACTGTTTTGTTTGGGTTTCTGATGAGGCTTTCTATTGCGCACAAGTTACAGGTGATATACAACACTTTCTGCATTTCCAAAAGGGACGGCATTGTCCCCTGTGAATTCCCCTAGTAGTTTTTAGTTAAAGTGAGTCACCAAAGAAAGATATTGTCATCTTTCTGGAGTTGAGTATAGCTTTGATTCAACCCGACAGGGTTGTGGAGGCCCCCCTCTGCTAGCAGCTTTGAGAGAGTCGTAATTATTTTTTACATAAATAGATCAGAAATAGCACGCGAAAAATGCAAGCCATAACTCTATTTTAATTTTTATATTTTAACTTGTAGTATACACACTCAATGCTGTATTATGTTGGTTCAAAATATAATTTTCCAGTTTTCACTTTTAAACAGAAGTGAAAATTCTCTAAATGGTCTCTAGAAATTATAAGAAAAAATAATGATTTATTTTTAATTAATTCTGACCGAGTAAATTGACTATTAGAGATTAAAATTGCATTAAAAAAATATGTAAATGGAGATTTTCAATGATGCGTCTTCTAACTGGACATATAATATAATATAATATAATATAATATAATATAATATAATATAATATAATATAATATAATATAATATAATATAATATAATATAATATAATATAATATAATATAATATAATATAATATAATATAATATAATATAATATAATATAATATAATATAATATAATATAATATAATATAATATAATATAATATAATATAATATAATATAATATGGAATGGAATGGTATAAGAAAGTTGTGAAATTAGCTTTATTAATTTCATAAATGTCATATTTTAATTAAGATCGAGTTACATTTTTTTTTAATTCTAGGTACGAGTGGCGTGTTAACTTCAATCATCACTTCAGTCTCGAAAAAAATATTACGAACACACAATATATCGTAATTATAATTGAATTCTGATTCCAATTTGAATTTTATCGAGTAATGAGATTCCGGGACGGGCATTGTAGTCGCCCGGATTGACTTTTACCGTCCGCACTCCGGGGTGATCGAGGGAAAAATAAAATCTCTCCGTGTACCCCGTTTTATGTACGTGCACACACGAAATATCCTCTCTGTCTCTGTCTCTGCGCTGCTCTGCGGGTGTTAATGGAGTGATAATGAATGTTAAAATGCAAATGATTCGTGATTCACCCCCCCGGAGCCAAGTGATTTCGAATCAGCACGAGATGGATTGAGTGTCCCTAGCGCGGACCGCTAATTTTATTATCAACGATTCAGTCCGTTTTATATAAGCACGATAACTTGCGTTAATTATCGAAATTGTTTATAAAAAACGGCTGATGTATGAAAAAAAAAAGAATAAACACAAAAAATACATAAAGCTTTTATATACATATTAAACGTAATATAAGGGGTTGTTATATTGTTACGAAAGAAAAAAAAACAGGTCTACGGGTTTTTTTCTTATATGATTTTTATAAATCATAATAAAGTATTCGAGTTATTGGCAATATGTAAATATAACTGGGAATTTAATAACGAAAGCGAGTATATGGAAATTTGTTTTATTGAAGTTTTAATGTTACATGTATAAAATGTATATATTATTGCTGGAATATTAAAACATCGTAAATCACAAAAAAAAACCTAGTGTGCGTTTAAGATATATTAATTTGAATCATAGAATAAAATCAATTAATGATGTATGAATATTAAACATTTTGTATTAATGTAATATATTAAAAAAAATATATGACTTTTTTTATATAATTTTATATTAACGTCGAATAATGAAACAAAAATACGAAAAATCGCTCATAAATATTGTAACGAAAGTAAAAGAAGTAACTGGAAAAAACACACAGGAATGTTCCGCCAGCGCGCAATGGTAAACATGGTGTTATGGAAAGTTCTGGAAAACTCGAGAGACATGCACGCTATATAAGCGCGCGTTAGCAGCGAAGCGGGCAGTCTATCACGAACGTCCGAGAGTGCTCCACATCTAGTTATAAATAAATAATGACAGTGTGATGTTAATAAATGTGTTATGTGTACTCTAAATAAATAGACATTGTTTTACTTATTTTGAAACCCGATTTCGTAACAATATTAAGAACCCCAAAACAATTCCATCATGGGAAAAAGGCCAAAATCTCCATAATTAAATTTAATTTCTATTGATAAACTAATTTCGGTATTTGAATTCGAATTTTTAGCGTCAATCAATTTGATGTCGCGGTGCGCCCACGCAGCCAACATCAATAACTCCATAACACACACACACTCACATACAAATAAATGATAACATAATTTCGCGATTATTAATAACGTTGAATATTTAGTAATTAGTAAATGCGGGTTATTGTATTGTCCTGCCCGCAAACGTATGCATACGCGTCCACGAAAATTATGAAAACTACTTCCCAAACTGTCACGTATATTTGTGCCACACACATATACACACAAATGGTGTTTGAAATACGTGAACGCAATTAGTAAATAAATCTTTGGATTTTATTTGAATAGTCTGTTGCTTATGTAAGTTGCCTTTTTATTTTACAAGAGCATTTACTAATTCTATTCTTATATTTCGAAGTTTTTACTTTATGAAATCGTGAAACAATAAGATGATACAGTTCTAAAATCAAGATGTAAACTGTACTGATTTCATGTGAATTGTTATAATCCCCAATGTATCTAGGTTTTGGTACTTTAATAAAATATTCGTTATGAAAATAATAGTCACATCAAAAAATCAAACTAATTACAAAATTACGAAATATAAAGAATGTGTTTTGTGTTATTGCCGTTTCAAGCATTTGATATCAGAATATCGTAGAGAAAAACGTTAGCGTTAATATACGTAGTTTGCCTTTTAAGATTTTTATAAAAGAACAATAGGTGACATTAATCAGCTGTGGTCTCATTAAATTTGTGGAAATTGAAGTTTGTTTTAAATTAAATAAAAAGAATTTCAAAATATTTAATTATTAATTAACCATTTTCTCTTCTGCTACTGTGACTTTTTGACTTCCGTTACATAAGTAGTTTAAAAGAAATACATTAAAACAACTACATCTCAGGTCTATACCCCGACAGACATTGAATTACATAATGGACACTTACTGTTGCATGACACCAAATCTTTTAATCAAGAATATTTAATGCAAAGAACACATAAAAATTCGTAATATAATGCTATCTGCAGACAAATGAATAACACTCCATATTGTGTTTTCCTTACATTATTTTCATGTTGGTTGTACAACAAAATTTGTTGCCGAAGGTAAGAATCTAGAGGTAACTAATTATACCCTTACTATACAATTCCTGGTGATTCGATTTTTTATTGACCATAATTAAATAAATATGAAACTCCGATACACAAGAAAGGTAAAACAAAAATGCTTAATATTATCATTACACTCGAAACACGCGCCTTAATAACTCCGTATATCTCGCGAAATAATTACTTAATATCCACAATTTCACCAAAAATAAAAAAATACGCACCGTCTGCTCTAATTAAAACATAAAATGTAAATTACGGGGCACATACCTTAATTATACGGCAGCCACAATAGATTCGGATCCGATACGAAAGCACCTGTTCTACGAAGACCGTGAATTTGTTCTTCTTTATTGCGGCCCAAAAATAAAATTTGATAAAGCGTAGAAGAGGAGGCTCTTTCTTTATTGTTGTAAGCATAATTTACGAGGAACAAAATTTCACACACGCTTCACGCGGAGTTCGGTTTTTTTACTGTAGAAAGGAAGGAAGTGTTTAAAGGTAGTAATTATTGCTTGTTTTTATCTTGATCGTGAATGTGTTTAATAAAAGGTGATTTTTTTCGAATGGGAATGAGAGGAACTATTGAAGGAATGTGAGTGCTTAAAAGTGATTTATTTACTACTAAGATTTGTATCCATAATTTAGACATTTGTGTGATTGTAGTTGAATAAACTCTCTCATCGGATTGCTATTGTAAGTCCATAAAATATTTGTAAATCTATAATCTGTATTTTCACTAATATTTAGAAAAATAATAACACCAATTTACTTTGTGTAATTGAGATTTTTATTAATAAATACAGTTTAGACAAAATTAATGCGTTATTATCAAACTGATTTTAATGTAATACTTAATATTAAAAATGAGAACTCGCCAAGATTAGCATTATGACTTCTTTAAAAATATGAACTCACCTAAACTTAATAACTTATTCAACAAAATTGGATATGCCGACACTATTAAATAACCAAAAAACACTGTAATAAGACATGACTATATACACAGAAGTCCCTGCTGCAAAATACCCACAGCCACTTACTCAACAAGTTTAACTCAAACTATACAAAAATTATTATTTTCCACAGTTAGGTCTCATAATATGTATACCAGAACGTGAGCAAAATTCATTCCTTATTACTAGTTAGTCTAATAACACTCGCTGTTCTAGGAAAATTATATGAAACCTTCCTCAAAATAAAACCCGTTCACTAATTTCTGACTCCGTTCCAAAATACTAATTTGGATTTTTTCCTAAACGGTCGATCAGCTTATCACGTTCTATCCTTGCATAAAATCTACAAATATCCCTACTGGAATGTAAATCCTTTGCAGCCTAATTTCTTGATATTCAAAAAGCTTTCGATTGTGCTTGCCATAAAGGGCTACTTTATATTCCCATCCAGCTTAATTTTATCCTAAAATCATTCCTTCTCAATAAATTCCTTACGGTGATAATCAAGCACCATCTCTCCATACAGTTTTCCCCTGGAGACTCTCCCCTTTCCCCACGTCTCTACAACTTTTATTGCTCTGACCTTTGCCTACTAAAGACACAGGCCAGAATGTCGGAGTAGGGTAATTCGAAATCTTGGAGTCAACACAATTTAAACTGCTTGCATTATAGCAGTGCGTGAGATGAGCAGCCGCTCTAAGGCCATGCATCTGGGAGTCCTCCCCACTCTGACATTCCGACCTGTGTCTTTAGTAGGAACTGCTCTGACTTTAAATATCATGATTCAACATATTTTAATCCTTCAAATCACAGACGAGACAGTCATAATATCCCATTCTTTTACACTTCCAAATGCAGATAATATGTCTATATATCACTCGAACAATTGTTCGCAAAATGGAATAGCTATAAATCCCAAAATTACATAATCAAAAACAATTGCCGTTTTATAATTTCCTTATCACGCAAACAAATTCACCCCTATATAAAATACCCTGGATTAACCTTTAATTAAATATAATTTAATCTACAAACAATTAGATATAAGTATAAAGATACGTCCAACCTTTTCTCCGCCTCTCAAAATCACACTTTATATCATATCTAAGTTAATGTGCGAGAATCGCTAAGAACCCTAATAAAAATCCGTGATCATCTAAATCCTCTATAGATGATCACGGATTTTTATTAGGGTATTTTATATAGGGGTGAATTTGTTTGCGTGATAAGGAAATTATAAAACGGTAACTCCAATTTGTATTCAAATAATCAACTTCTTCAATTGCTTTCCGAAAAAAAAAAAAATCAAACAATTCTTCAAACTTTCAATGTCTTCTCCTAAATAAAAAAACTGCCAACGCCTCTAATGCGTGGCATCATTTCAGCCATTGACGTATTAGTTATATACGGACGATTTTCTGTCTAGAATAATGATTAATTATTCTATACAGAAAGATCTCGCTTTCTTTTATAATTATTAATAATTACTAACTATGTGACAGAAATTTAGGGCATGTCAATTGAATAAATCGTATTTGTATCCATTCAGACTAGTTTGTCTTTTTAAACCAAATTTCAATAATTGCGTCATCATTTTAGCCATTCATGTATTAACAATAAACAAATGACATAATTCATTATCTTAGATTATCTAGATAGAAAGACCTCGAGTCGACAGATATTTTAATAATATTAATGTAACTAATAATATCCCTGTTTGTGTAATTAATAATATAAGTCAGTCTGACATTCTTCGTGCTGTTAACAAGTTGAAAGGCAATAATACTGCTGGGGCGGATGGAATTCCAGCTTTCTTAGTAAAGGATTGTATTAGCTGCTTTCTTGAACCTATAAGTCATATTTTTAATCTAATTGTAAATTTTAAAATGATACCCGAAGTATGGAAGTTAGGTAAAGTGACGCCAGTTTTCAAGAGTGGAGACAAGTCTAACATTTTAAACTATCGTCCAATAACAATCATAAATAATTTTCCGAAATTATTAGAAATTATATTGTGTCGAATTATGTACAATCACGTGAGTCCATTTATAACTACGCATCGATATGGTTTTATTAAAAAAAGATCAATTGTATCGAACTTTTTGAATTTTACAGACTTTATCTCTGGTCAATTGGATGAGCGGAAACAGGTTGATACAGTTTATACTGATTTCCAGAAGGCATTTGATACAATTGATCATTGCGTAATTCTTCACAAATTATCATATTTTGGTTTTACGGATGGAATTGTTTCACTGATGCAATCATATTTACACAATAGACGACAATTTGCCCAATATATGGGGTATCGTTCCGTCGAGTACATTGCAACATCTGGGGTTCCTCAGGGTACAAACCTGGGACCCCTTTCATTTATTATCTTTATTAATGTCATTGTTGATATAATTCGGTGCAACGTGCTCTTGTACGCGGATGATATGAAATTATTTAATATCATTGAATCAATGGATGATTGCATTAAGTTACAGGAAGATATTGTTAATATTCATAATTGGTGTGAACTCAATGGACTGACTTTTAATTTATCGAAATGTAAATGCGTGTCCTTTTATCGCAAGAAAAATAGTTTTAAATTTAATTATAGTGTTAACAATATATTATTTGAACGTATAATCTCAATGAAAGATTTGGGAGTAACTTTCGACGAAAAATTAATGTTTACTAACCACATTAATGGGATTTGTAACAAAAGTATAAAATTGTTGGATTTCTTCTATCGCACATATAAAGACTTCAATGACATTAATATCTTAAAAAAAATATATAATTCATACTTGCTTGAATTTGCCTCTGTTATTTGATCACCGTATCACGAGACTACTATAAATAGGATTGAAGCAGTTCAAAAAAGTTTTTGAAAATGTTATTCTTTAAAAAAATTAGAGAATATCCATCTGCATCCACTTCATATGACGACCTCTTGTAACATTTAATATAGAAAGATTTGTATATGGGCTCGTGCAGAATCACATCGACGACCCAAATATCCTAGCTAAGATGATGTTTCATGTTCCAAGATTGACATCTCGCAGCAATATTTTTTTGTTTTATCAACCCCATGCAAATACATTAGCTTATTTATATTCTCCCATTATCAGAATGATAAGAACTGTTAACGATTTAAATGATGGAGTGGATACTAGGCAATCGATTTTAGCAATAATATCGGATTTATCAATTTAATTATATTAAATTAATAATTTATATTATGTATTGTCAAATGTTTTTAGGTTTCATTTTTCTATTATATTAATTCCAGTCAATTATCTTTTTGTTATTTTTAAATTAAGTTAAAACATTGATTTAATTGTTTATTTAGCATAGCATTGTATGATACTAATTTCTCTGTAATTGGATATATATATATATATATATATATATATATATATATATGCTGGGAAAATAAAGGATAATAATAATATTTGACAGTGACGAGATTCATATACCACTAATAAAGATATTCCCTGCCATTTTTCTCTATATCATTTTGTACGCTTTATTCAATAATTATTAACAATTACAAAATATGTGGCAGGGATTTAGAACGCGTAAATTCAATTAATCGTATTTGTACAACCAACCAATAGTTGATCTTTTTTAATCAAATTTCAAAAATTGTGCCGAAGACATATCAATTGTCAGCTTTTGTAAAACAAAATAGTAGAAATCTTATTACTGATGTTCAACTAATACATCCATATTTAAAGTACTGTTCATCCTTTTGGTCTTCATTCATTCATTAAAATTGAAATAGTACAAAAATGTATTAAGTACTTAGTATATAAATTCAATATGTATAAAACCAGTTTTGAATAGATTTAATTTATAAAGCATTGAAAAAAGACTCATCGATGTTGATATCATTCTGGTTTTTAAGATACTTCATGGGTTGTCCTGATCTACCATCTGAAATTGGCATACATGTCCTATCTTAAATTATTATTTTAAGAAGGGATACTATTTTTAAAACAGGCAATTTAATAAATAAAAGAATTATACCCATAAGAAAAAAAAAGTTTAGTAAATGACTCAAAAACTATATCATATATTAATAAAATATATGCTACTGGATTTTACAGAAAATTGCATATTGGTAAATGTATTCTAGTATTCATAACTTTAAGTGAAATGAAATTATGAGAAAAAAGACAATTTCTAACTCTTACGTTTTTAGAATCGACGCAACCTAACCCTGAATTACGATTCGTTTTACATTGTTCTTTTGTGTTTCTTTATAAATATCTATTTTTTTGATTATAGAAATTTACGACTTTTTTTTTTCGACCCCAGGAAGCACACACGAGTTCCTGGTTAGTACAAATGAAAACAAAAATGGTCGTCATATTCTTAATATTGTAAATACGTTAATGTTTGTTTAATTTATTATGTTTTTTATATCTTATTTAGATATAATTGGCCCTTAAAAATTGGCATTTAAAGGTAATAACATTCAGCTCATATATATACTAACCTCGCATTCAATTGTTTCTCCAAAAAGTAGCAGAATTTCGTGAAAATCACAACCCTCTGCGTTTCACCTTTTTAAAGAAAATTCATAAAATTCTGGACACTCTGTATATCTAGAGATTATTCGAGTCATAAATGTGATATATTTTTTAAGGTAGTTCGAGTGAAATATAAACGCAATTCTTAGTGGACTCATGGAGAAAATAATAATACAATATTATATACACAATGGTGGAAAGGTTTAAAGCGAGAAATATATGGTCTTTGTTAACTGCAAGAAACTTCAAGTAACTTCTCGATAACATTTTTTGGCTTCTTAAAGTTTCATGCACTCGCTCTTATATATATATAACCAAGATTAAAATGAATTACAAAATAAATTGGAATAAAAATAAGGGTGCGCTTATATAAATAAGATTTATGGAAGTCGGCTTATTATAATACAATTATTTTTAATTAATTTATAAATAAACCATTTCGAAATTAAAATATGTTGTGGAAGCATAAATCAAAACACGAAATTCTGGAAAGAATGCGCCGACTAAATTGTGACGTTAATAAATATAAATCACCGAAAATAAACAAGGTCTGAAATTACATAAGACGTCCCCGAATATAAAATATTGCATTATCCCTCAGGACGACCGCTCCCGGCGCGCGTTTCAACCCCTTCAACCCCCCGTCCGCCCTCTCATCCCCCAACCCTTCCTCGCTCCTTTTCACCGCCGGATTAATTAATTGCGAATTTATCGCCGCAAACATATTCATTAACACGACCGTCGAAAGTTCAGTCAGTCAGTCGAGATTCATCACCCGCGAAATGTCCAGCCCGTGCCAATTACGTCTTGATTAGTTTTATTTATTAAAACGGACGGACGTAATGCACGTAATGCTTCATTCGGTTTTGTTGATTTAGATGTATCGGATTCTTGCTTGCGGGTTATCTTTAGCCTGTGGAATTCGCTGTTTGCGCATTTCCAGATTTCAAAAATGTCACACACTATGAATACATTTTTGTTGGTATTTTAAAACGTTTCACCAAGAATTAAGTGAGACATATATATATATATATATATATATATAATTAATTGCCTTTTCTTCCTTTATGAATTCCTTCCAGTTTTTTTGTATTCTGTTGTAAGATTAACACAATATCTCTCCTTATGATGCTTTTCTTTAATATTTCGGTTATTACTCCTCCCCCACGTCTTCCTTATCCTTGGTTTCTTTTCTCCCTGTATCTTTGCTTCCACTTGTTCTGTAATAGCATATTTTTATGCATATTAGGTAAATGCTCCCAGTTGACTTTCTTCTACGAGGCTTGTTCAATTAAACCCTATCTTTAGTTAGGTTAGCAATATTATTGTGTTTGTAAACATCAAATTGATCAGTTCCTATCATTTGTATATGACAACGATTTTAAGTATTGTGACTTTAAAATGGCATTTGTTGTTAATAATTCATCCATTCAAATTTTGTGTGCTGAAAGTTTGCAACCATTGTAAATTCATACGCAAATGCAAGCAGTGTATGGGAACGCATGTGTTGTGTATCCAACTGTCAAGGAATGATGTCGAAAATAAATCCAAGAGTGGAAGAGCGGAGATGAATGAATGATAAGCCGCGACCAGGTACATTTATTATTGGATGCGCAGAGACGCAACCCCCGCAAAATAATATTTGACTACGGTGTTAATTTTACGTGAACGAGTTGTGCCTACATGGCTACATTGGTAGTAAGGTAATTTCAATACTCGTACTTTAAGAAAAACAAATAAATTGCTTTACCCTTTGGATTTCTAGATCGCTCAACCCCCGCAATGTAATGTGTGGAAGGCTTGAAAATTGTCGAATTTCAACCAGAGCAATTTTCTGAAAATGTTGGTGCGAGTATAGGATCTGTCCATTATATCGTAAACAAACTGGGTTACAGCAAAGTTTTTGCTTAATGGTTTCCTCGCTTTTTGTCAAAAAAGGTTGCAAATGGACTTATTTTTGCAATATCTTATGGAATACAGGCAAATTGGTTATGACTTTTTTGTTCGTCAACATTTGCTAGCGACGAATCTTAGTGTCATTATTTTGAACCATCCAGTAAGCTGTCATCGATGCAATGGAGACACAATTTCTCCGCCACTAAAGAAATCTAAAGTTCTACCATCTGCAGGCATGGTCAAGTTAACATTTTTTTGTTCTACAATGAAGGACCCTTGCCTCCCTCTATGACCAAGGTTCTACCATGAAGAACCCTTGTTTATAGAGGGTCCTTCATGGTAGAACCTAACAGAAGCATATCAACGCAAACCTGTATAAGAAAACTTTCAACAAGATCCATCAAGCAATAAAACGAAAATGTCCAGAGAAGCTGTCACGTGCTATCATTCTGCTGGACTGAAAAAAAATTGAACAACGCAAAAAAAAACAATGGTTGATATTAAAGCATCGGCCCGATTTAATGCCTTGCAATTTTTATATATTTTGACCACTGACCACTGAAGAAGGCGTTAAAGGTAATAGTTTTCGGTCGGACGAAGAAATACAAAATGTTAGACATTTTGACATTCTTCTAGCAACAGCTACAAGTATTCTTTAAGCAAGGTATATATCGGTTAGTGAAACAATGGAATATGTAGTGGACCAAAAATGGGTTTAAATTGAACAAGCCTCGTACATATATTTTTATTTATTTATTTATTTAATTGCTCGATTAAAATGAAACAAATCAGTACAATACGTAATATAAGGTATTTGAAAAAAAAAAGCAGCGAATTAAATAAAGTACAACTTAAAAATAAAAATATATATAACAATAATTATCTGCAAATTTGTCCAAGCTTAATAGCTTCTAGACAAATTCGCAGTAATATAATATTAACAAAAAAGAAATTGATAATAAAAAAAACTGTTTATTCAAATATACGTAAATGAAATATTTTTAAACTTCATGTCATAATACTACTATCTAGATAAAGAATTTTATAAAAAATATTAAACGATTTCTAGCAAATCCACACGATGATGTGTCATTTATCATTGGAAGATAGAATGTATGTTTCTATCTTCCAATGATAAATGACAGTTCATCTTGCTGTGGATTTGCTAGAAATCGTTTAATATCTTTTTATTTTTTTAGAAAATCCGTTATCTAGGTAGTAGTATTGTATAAATATGTTCGTTAGCCTTTGTGGTTAGTAGGGTATTTTATAAATTATTTACTTTGTTTCCAGTTGAGTAATAGTGTTCTGGTATATGAAGGAATTGCATGTTCATATGCGTATACACGTATTTACAAAGACTCAAAAAGTACAACTGATTTATATTAAAAAAACCTTAGCATCTACATATAGTTGTGTTGTCTCTTTTGATAAAATAATTTTTAATATCATATTCTCAACTGATTTTTTTTCAGATACCCTTCACTTGCAGAGCCCCAAATCAGTAAACTATAATTTAAGACAGTTTGGATAAAACTGTAATAAATCGTTAATAACTATTTTTTGTTCAGTACACATCTTATTTTTTTTTAAAAACATATAAACAAATTTTCTGATTTTAGAAACAACACAATTAATATGATCATTCTAATTTAAATGAGAGTCCAAGATTACAACCAAGTAATTGGTTTAATTTATTTAATTTTAACAATTTTGGTTATTACAATTTGACTCATGCAGTGTAATATTGTTAGTTGCAGGAAAAAATTAATATACGAACCAAATGGAAGACCTTTTTGCAAATTTAAGCATAGGTAATTATTATCCAACCAATCCTTAATCCTTGACAAATGCAATGAGGCTTTTTGAAAAACCTCTTCAAACAGTTGACTACACTTATACTTTCTCTCAATTGATTCATATTGATTAATGTTAAATCCTTAATTTCAATACTTTTATTTTTAATATTTTTATTACCTAAATTTAATGAAAGAATAACAGGAAAATCATCACTTATTTTACTACCGGATATTATTAGTTGAATATTGTTAAAATCTACATTGCATGATTAATACATGATTCGGAATTTTGATTTATTCTGGTATTTTTACTGATGCAATGTTGTAAGCCTAACTGAAAACATGCGTTTATGTGCTAATTAGAAATATGTGAATCGACGAGCTTAGTATTAATATCGGTATCACCAGTCAAAATTTCAAAACGACTAGTAATATATTTTAACTCATATATATTCAAGGAATAAATAAACTCATCAGTCTTACACATGTTCTCATGAAAATAAAGTTGTAAATCAATAAATTTTCAAAGTTTTTTACTTACACTGCGGATATAAGTTTGCAGAATGGAAAACCGATTACATTCCCTGGTAAAACTTTATGTGAGAGTAACATTTGTCAAGATCTTCAATAAAAATGTAATTTATCATTGGAAGTTCTGAACAATATCTCAATATCTTATTCCATCTACAAGCAACAATTAAAATAATGAACAGAACAGTTTTTCTATTTTTACACGTATATTTAAAATATATGTGTAAAATAACACAATTACAGACTACTTCTGTAGAAGCCTGGTATTCATTGTAGATTTAGAAGATCTTCGGTAGATTAAATACGATGCTTCTGATCGTTGAAGTTTGCGTAGATTATTCCACCGTTGGTCCATATACTCTTCTTTCCAAACACATCTTGCGCTGATTTAAGAAGGGTATATCTTGATTTAGTGAATTCTTCGTTTATAATCAAATTACTGCCTTTAAGTTTAATTTTATTTATGTAAACTTTTTTACGATTATTCTCATTATTGAATTCTACCAGAACTGGTCGAGGATATTTTGCGTCTTTATTGAATTGACCAAAACGAAAAAAGTGGCTGATCTTTATATTTCCCACATCAATTTTGTCAATCACCAATGTATTAATTACTTGCGCTAGGTTTTTGTTTCTCTGTTCCGGTAGGCCGCAGATTCGTGAATTACATAATTTGCTACTCTGCTCCATTTCATCCACCTTCAAACGAAGCTGTTCATTATACTTTAACATTGCTGCCTTTCTTTTTTCTAATGTTTTATTTTCGGTTCCAATTTATTAATTTCTGCTGACATTTTTTCCGCGACCATGGCAGATAAACTTTTTGCGAGTTTGTGAGTCCAGCAATGTTTTATCTTTCTCTCTTATCGCCTCGAACATTATGCTCTTCAGCTCCTTTATTTGCCTTTCTGTGAATATGCCCATGTTATTATATTATTTTGAATTGGAATCACACAGTTGCTTGATGGTTTGGGGCCGTTTATAGATAAGATATCGACGAACACAAGTAGAATGACACTGATGACACTTTATCAGCGTTAAATAATTCTTAATCACCGTTAAAATAAACTATTTTACCGGAACTACAGGAAACATGCCTACTCTTTATGAATGCACATTTATAATAAATTCTTCAATACTTTGCATTTTTAGTTTTTCTCGTAATAAATCGTTCTCTACTTTATCCAGTAATATCTTAAGGATGAAAATATGAAGTATATTTTATGTTATATTATATTGTTATATTTCTTTATTTGAATCCGCATTGTATCCCCGTTATGTTCTTTTGTACTATTTGTCCTATCCTCTTTTCAATATATATTTTTTAAATTTATTTTAGCAATAGTATCAATTAGGTCAATTTCTCTGTAATTGGTGCATTTTGTATCCCCGGCCTTATAAATAAGTATTTCCTAGTATTTTTTTGTATTTTTCCCATTCCGCATTCTGTTAAGTAGTCTTTATTATAGCTTGTTTCTTTTTTCATTTATACCATTTTTGACTGTTTCAGATGTTTCTCTATTCTTGTTTTTTACCATTACTTAAAACCATTTATTGCTTCTTCTAATTCTTCTTCTGTTAGTACCATAACAGAAGAAGAGTTGTCGTTTCTATTTCTTCTTATATTATGTCGTCTTTCTCTTGGTTTGGTAATACTTGAAAATGTGTCTTCTATCTTCCATTATTTCTTCGCCCAATGTTAGTATACTACCCCTTTTCATCTGTCATTTTCTTACATTCCTCTTTCTTTTCTTTGTATGACATTGTCTTCCATCCAGTTTCCAGATTCTTCCCATATTACTTGTTTCTCAGTCAGTATTATATTCCTTGTTTTATCTTCTCTTTTGTAGTCATCATTGCTAATCTGAGTCCTTATGCTTAACTGGGTCTTCTATTTTATTTTCTTCAATTTTATTTATTCCTTTATGTCCATCGTCCACTATGGTCTCTAATATTTATTTTATTCGTTTTGCCTCAATTATTATTATTTATACGAAGTTTTAGTCATAATGTATTTGATAGATATTTTTTAGTCTTCGTAGATAATAAATCATCTATGTTTCTCAAAATTTATAAAGCAAATAATTAAAAAAAAGCGCCTGTGCTGAGTCCACACCCTTGAAAGTATATTGGCTCCTCCAATCATGAAAATCTAAATCCATATTTTAAATGCAGATTTGATTTTAGTTGAAAGCAAACATTCACAGACCTTTGAAATTTAAATTTGTACATCCGACATAGAAATTAAATTTATGTAAAGTCACCAACGACACACCAGTCATCTATGATAAAAATAACAAACATTATTGTTAATTTATACCGGTACGAAGTGTTAAAATTCAAAAAGACATTTTTTATATTGCTTCAATCAGAAAATAAATAAATATTACAGCATTGGAAATAAGAAAATGTTTTTCTTGGTTATCTTCCTGATGTTAAAGTAACAACAGGAAAATATTATCTAGATTTTAAATCAAATTAAACTAAAACTAAATCAATTCAAATTAAATAAAACCAAATTAATTCAATTTAAATCAAAACTGAATAAAATTAAACGAAACGAATTGTATTAAATTAATTGAAAAGATTTATTTTGACTGAGTATAGTTCGATTAATATAGGCATAGATCCCGAAACATGTACCTGCAGATGAATATAAGACATTAAGTAACGTTCTTTTCGTTGTTTTGGCATTAAAATTTTTCTCGGATCAAAATTTGTTGCATTATGCAATATTTTATTGATATGCAACAGCAGGTATACATTATGTAATTCAATGTCCGGCGGGGTATTTGTCCGGGAAGTAGTTGTTTTAATATGCATTCGTTTAACGTACTTACGTAACGTAAGTCAATATGTCACAGAGTCAAATACGGAAATAATTTATTAATTATTTTCAAATAATTGTTATTTAACTAAATTAAATAGCTGTGATCAACTGAATAAATACTCTTTTATATTTATCTAGATATTATTCTTGATGCAATAATAATTGATATTCATCAAAAACGTACCTTTCGTCGTTTCCTTTCATTTAATATTTTCTACTCAAAGCGTTGCAATTCGTAGTAGTAGTGCTATGCAACAAACAAATATCTATTGTATGATCCAATGTCCAGCGGGGTACATGCTTGGAAAGTAGTTGTTTCAATAGATGTTTGTAAAACTTACAGTGTAAGCAATTTTTGCAGTTGTAAAAAGGGATTAATCGAATTTTATTCATCATTGCCGGAAAATTTCCTTGTTTAATTTCATTGTAATTTAAATAACTTCAATTGTGTGAATCATCTTTGTTTCATTTTATTTAGAAACGTACCTTTTTTTATTTTGAAAGGGAAAATCGAAATGAAAATGGATGTTAATCAGTATAAATACGATAAATAAAAACAATATTATTGTCATCCATTTTTGATGTCGTTTATTTTATTGTCAGTTATAAAACTGTATTTTTCGTCATAAAGAATTTCTACTGTGCATTTCATTATTTGCAATAATTGAGTTTACATTTACATCAGACGAATCAATCCGGCTCTCACTCTCTTTCTCTCGTTTTTTTTTTTTTTATTGTATAGAATTTGAAGAAAGGGAGGGTCCGTGCCGGCGCGAAACGTTCTGAAATTTCCATTTAGATTGGAAAAAAGTTAGGGCGGGACTAATTTAATTAATGAGCTACAGTTGCGAGAGCTCCAAGTTGCGAGTAATAAAATTTAATGCGTTTTGTTTAAGACGAACTTTTATTAAAATATATTTATTTCGAAAGGCGAGGGCTCGGGCAATTTGAGAAATATATACGCAAATCGGTTTCATAAATATAGAGGAAAAACGGCGGCGGTTCTCTCTCTCACTCACTCTCGTTTACTCTCTACCAGCCCCCTCTCCATTAATAAGAAACCAATCTCGGCGCGGGGCTCGCATCGCGCCCCGGGGGCACCGACGGCGGATTCACCCCCCTTGGATTTCCGATTGATATTCGTCAATTGATGATTGACGTTTGCGCCCTGTTATCCTGTTGCTGGCTGCGGGGAAAAGGGCCGTAAAACGCGCCCACCCGCCGCGTGTGCTCACTTGACAAATTCGGTGTGGGGCGCCCCGGCTTAGGGGTGTCGTTGAGGACAACCGCCGTAAACGCCCCGACATATTTAGATGTAATCCGCCGCGGAAATGGGAGGTTAAATGTCATTTTATTTTATTTCACGGGTTATGTTATGTCTCGGACGGTTTTCGGCTTTCGCTTGGGCCCTCTTTCCACTCTCACCCACCGGCGTGTTTATTGGATTCACGATTCGTCACCGCGCTTCGAATTTAACATGACATTAATGGCATAGCAAATCACACTCAAAAAAATACCTTAGATTACTTTTCCCACGTTGTAAACTCACTTTTTATTTTTATAAATAAATAAATATCATATTTCATAACATTTCTCATTTTAATAATTACATTTTTATAACTTATGAGATAAGACAAATCCCGAAACAAATATCTGCAAATGACATTATATTACATAACGTTTTTTATCTTCCGAATTAAAATTCTTGGATCAAAAATTCTTACATTGCGAAATAATAATAATAAATGTCCATTGTGTAGTCTGGTATCTGGTATTAGGGAGTGTATAGGTACGCACTACACTTAGGCCTCATTAAACCCATTGTGCTACCTTCCGTGGATCACCCATTCTCCTTCAGCCATCTCACCTTGTTTAGGTAGTCTAGTATAGCCGAGGTGGGTAGAACTCTTATATTTCAGGCTATTTGTCACCCGTCTATAATGACCAATAAGTATGGCAGTTAAATGCCTAAGATTCCTCCTAGTCACCGTTTCGCTGATCTCTCATTAGGATATACAAGTGTTTCCTTAGAGAGTTTACAGCCCTCAATATCATCCCAACGCATCCTAAATTTCTCTAGGGTATTGGTGTGTATTGTGTAGTCTAATGTCCAGCGGAATATTTACCTGGCATGTAGTTGTTTCAATGGATGTTTGGCTTTGTTAGTTTTAGTGTTAGGCAAGTCAAAGTTGTAGTAGCTATATATAAAATAATTATTTAATTTTTATTCATTAATTATTTTCAAAATTAATTATATTCAATTTACATTAAAATCATAAAAACAATATTATATGTTTTTTTTTTTCATTATTCTCAACTAGATATGTTTCAAGTTAATTCTGTCACAAAACGTTTCTATCCACAATTTTTATTTAAAACAGCATTACATTCCCTTTAAGTCCACCAAATTCGAAGAATAATTGGGAAACTGCATATAATTCATTCAAAAAGTAAAATAAAAACGATGGCTTCAATCCAATAAATTTAAAGGTAGGTTGGTAGAGAATAATCTTTATATGTACATATAATTAGTATTTTAAAGCCAATACTCATAAGTGAAGCATAGAAAAGGAGGTTATTTTGAACACATGTGGTTTTCCCGCATTTTTGTGCAAAAAAATTCATATTTGTCTAAAACAATGTATACTACATAATAGAGTATACTTTTAAAAGCATATACCGATAATTTGAGATTTTTCGATCAACTCCGTAAAGCACAATTCATCCTCAAATTTGACTAATTTCATATAAGATGGAGTGGGTTAAGTGCATAAACGGGCTCTTTTTAAACTAATATGAGAGAAATTGCGATATCTAATACATAGTAATCTACTCAAAGTTGATACCATCCTATCCACGTAGACGTTGCCCAATTAAAGAGGGAATTCTCCGATTAATGTTGACCAGTTCGAAAGCACCACATGCAAAGAGCTCATCTACTACGAGGTTGTCATAAATGTTTTGTAGTTTTTAAGGAAATTGTGTGTTTTTAGTTATTATTTTTGGTAAGTATTACAAAATAATGTTTACATTTCACTTTAAATAAATAATTTCATTTGAATTTAAATATTTAAATAAAAATATATGTCCTTTCTCCTATATATTTTTATTTAAATAATTACAGTCTCCACAGCCAACAACCAACATAAAGAAGATTCAGTTGAATTATTGACATTTATTGAGAAACGCAGTAGTGTGCAGTTGTAAAAAGGGATTGATCGAATTTTATTCATCATTGCCGGAAAATTTCCTTGTTTAATTTTCATTGCCTTACCCTGTAAATAACGACACAAGGGGCAAGATCATAGCGTACTGTGGGATAAGAGCATACAGCTGCAAAAACAAAGGTAGCTGGAAGTAAAAATGTTCCTTGCACTGTCAGTGCTCCCGGAAGGAAAAATATAACAGTTTTGATGGCTGCTTCTGCTTCTGGAGACAAAGTTCCATCATTGATACTTTTTAAAGGCAAAAATATCTGGAATCAATGGCAGGCATCAGAGAATAGTGGATTTCCTGAAACCACTTATGCTGCAACTAGCAATGGTTGGGTGGAGGCGGAGATATTTCAAAATTATTTTCAAAAAAGTTTCTTGAATACAATAGGTACTGACCGGGTTATCTTATTAATATTCGACGGTCATTCTACTCACTTGATCATTATATTGATAGAGATAGCTTCTAAAAAAATATAACTATTCTTAAATTACAGCCTCATACCAGTCATCTCCTACAACCATTAGATTTAAGTGTTTTTAAACCGTTGAAAACGTGTTGGGACACAGCGCTAGTTAAATGGCAAAGAAAAAATATCAGCGTAAGACTTCCAAAAAGAGAATTTTCTAGAATGATTGGATATGTTTGGAGTGATTTGGACCCAAACATCAAAACCTGGCATCCATCCATTGTCCAAGAATGTTGTTCCAGATTCAGTTTATAGCGCAACTGACCTTAAACGGTGGAAGGATGCGAAAATGGCAAAAAAGATCAGTCTACACAACTCAGGGCATAATGACTGCAGTAATTGAATAAGCTACTTTGCATCCACCTATAATATTAGAAATTATTTAATGTAGTAATATTTTTTTCCTTTCTTCACTTTTTTATAGTAAGTTGAACTCCGTTGACCAGGAAGCAACTAATATCTAAGATATTTGTTGGTGAGTACGTGAAGTTTTCACTTTATTACTACATTATATCAAGAAACTTCACGTACTCACCAACAAATATCTTAGAAATTATTGCTGAAGATTCAGTGGACGTTGATAATTTTGATGAACCACAATAATAATGCCAATTAATAAAAAAGGTAATTCAGAATATGTTGAAAATTATAGAAGAATAAGTTTATTGTCCGTTTTTTTTTCAAAAATTTTTGAATAGACTATGATTGACAGAGTAAATACATTTTTCAACAAACTTAATATTATTAGCAAAAGTCAGCACGGCTATCGTAAAGCAAAATCCACATATACGGCGATTCATGACTTCATGGAAAATATTTTAACCAACACTGGAAACAAAGAAACAATATTTGGCATATTTATTGACCTAACAAAAGCATATGATTGCGTCGAGCATAATATTTTGTTATCAAAACTGAAAAAAACGGCATTTGAGGAAACGCTCTAAACTGGTTCAGGTCGTATTTGAGCAACCGTAGTCAGCGGGTGATGTTAAAGGTTTACGGCATTACAGCCCAAACCGAATCAGCTGCGATAACTACCGGGCTGCCCCAAGGAAGCTTAATACCACACACCCTGTTTTTGTTATTCATAAACGATCCAGCATACGAATTTCAAACCAGCAATAATAAGACTGTTGTAAATTATGCAGATGACACAAATATTCTTGTATCGGGACAGGACTTAGACACACTGTTAAATGACACGAATCGTTTTTTTATTGAAGTGAAAGAATAGTTTTCAAAAAACAAATTAATAATAAATAATAAAAAAAAACGAATGCTCTATTGTATGGCCCTTCTAATAAAAACAACGATATAGGAAAAATCAATTTAGACAACCAAGAAATCACCATCTCAGAGTCGGTGAAATTTCTAGGTGTATATACACCTATCATTGACAACAAAATAAACTGGAAAAGCCATATACTGAAAACAAACTCGGTGTTATATGCTCTCAGGGAGCTATCAAAATACCTAAATAAATCAGTGGTAAAAACAGCATACAGCGTTAATTTTGAGAGCATCATGCGATATGGCATAATATTTTGGGGTAACAAAGCAGGTGGGCGAAAAATATTTAGTCTCCAAATAAAAGCACTTCGTATAATGCATGGCTTAAAATATAAAGAAACATGTCGTGGTTTATTCTGAAACAATAACATTCTCACCTTCTATGGCTTTTACATAATTGAAACCATCATATTTTACCACAAACACGTCAACGGTGGTGATAATAAGACTAACAACTATAATACGAGAACAAGAAATTACATCTTCCCTAATCACAAGAAAAAATAATCAGCAATTAAGTTGTTTAATTCTTTACCAGACCAAATAAAAAAAACTAAAAAACGACACAAAATCACTGAAAATTAACCTAATGAAATATTTAATAGAAAAAGAATCCTATTCGATACAAGAATTTCTTTTAAATTAGTGTATCAAAATGTAAATACATTATATATATATATATATATATATATATATATATATATATATATATATTTAGCTAAGTTTATTGTATTTTACTGTATTGTATTATATTTTATTCTAGATAGCATGTAACCCAAACTGACGCATTCTTCATTTTGTACAATTTTGTTTGACACTTTGAAAATAAAAATTATTATTATTAAAAAAATCAGAAATTGAAGAAACGCAATCTTGTACAAATAAAGAACCTGATCCTTCATTGATACCGCAAAAACTGAGACCGTTTGAAGAACTTCTTTTGGACACGGTAATTGCAAATACGCCCAAAAGAAGAGTTGAGAGAGGAGTGGAAGTAATCACATCAGAAGAGGCGTAGAGCAGAATGATTGCAAAAAAAACAAGGAAAAGGATACTACGGTAAATGTATTTAGAAGAAATATCCACTTCCTCAAATAATACAAAGGTATGTTCGATCTGTAAGTGCGATTTTCGGTATTACACTAAGAAGAAAGATTGGATCCAGTGCGTAACTTGTATGCAGTGGGTGTATGGAACATGAATGTGAACGTTGTCCGGATTCGGATTAAATAATAAATGTGTTCAAAAATATCATATTTTTTAATATTTAATATTGTACCCTCACTATTCATATATTTTAAATGAAGACTTTTATTTCACTAATTCCTTTATATATTTAGTTATTTTTATTTTGTTTTTTGCTTTACTCCAAAACGAAACAAAATATTTGAATGCGGTAAAAAACATTTTAATGCAAACATATCAATAGTTATGCTCTTACCTAGATCATATGATATAAGGTTTCAAATCGGTTTTAATAGTCAGTTATGCACTTTTCGGGAAAAATGTATAGTTGTTGGATTCTTTGCAATTTTATTAAACAATTAAAATATACGTATGAAATTGGCGTTTTTGTCAATGTTAATTAAAGCGTGTAAACTCAAATATAGCTTAAAGTATTATAAAACAAATTAAAGATATATGTATAGCTTTCAAACTTACTAAAAACTGAGGTGCACTTAGCCCACTCCACCTTAATGCATTCAAGACATAAAATTACATTATACTAAAAAAATCATAGATTCGCATCCGGCTACACAATCGATGTCGAATTTTGGTGAAGTATAACTATAACATTCTTTGATACAATGGCATTGAGAGTAATCGGATTAATTAATTAGAATAAAAGTTGTAATTAAGTAAAAATGGATAATTTTAAAACTTAAAGTTTAAGTTTGGAGAGACTTATTTTAAATTTACGTAAAAATTACTTGTGAGGACTTTTAATTTTTTAATAAAAATTGTTCTCTAAAACTATGTTTTTTTTTTCTTGAGTGTGGTTTAAAAACAAATAATACAAGTGTATGATATCGTTATAGTTACATGTTATTACATCTCCTACGTATTTCATACGGCTCACAAAGAAAGAACAGTTGGTATAGCGTTCTTTATTATATCTTATAAGAAAAAAAAAATAACCAAAGAAATTATACGGAGTGTTCACATATAATTATTCTAGTGAAAATTTTCAGCAAATTTACAATGAACACAAAAATGCAGATAAAACTTTTATATCTTTATATACCTATTTTAATTTTGGATTACATAGTTACAGATGACGTGGTAATCCGAAAAATAAACAGTTAAATCTTAATGAAAGGCTATCAGGAGTAATGGTTGATTTTTTTTGTAAAAATGTAAACGCTGTAATTTGGATTATATTAAATAGAATATACAGAGACTTTTTTATATATATATACATAGGAAAAGTGTGTACACATGTAAAAAAAAAACGCGAGTCCAACGCATTGAACTGATTAATATGTGTATGTTTAGTAGCCTATAACACGCAACTAAACACACATGTCAAACGCTAAACTTCAAATTGTGTGAAATATTTCATCGAAAATATGTACAAATGAAGAAAATAGTCGAATTTAAAACGTGTATTACAATTCCAACAGTACTAGAAGAGATAAAGACAATTTTTGCAATGAATCCAGATCGGCCAAATCAGGAGAGTAAGCATTATAAAATAATGTAGAGGATTATTCAGGTATCTAAGTTTGGTAAGCACTCACAGGGCTTTCCGCAACTTCTAAATTTCCAAGGACGACTGGATGAGAATTGTAGTGAAGAATAGCTACATATTCAAGCAGAGAATTACAGACCTCCATACCATAGGCTTTACTGATGTTGAAAAAGGTGATTTTTTTGTTCTTCAGGTACGCTGTTTGGATCATCATAGTATTTTCCCTAATATGTGTTTTAAAATATGTTTGTTAATTAATTAATATCCTTAAGTTCCTTATGGATTTCTACGAAAGATTCATTACATTCATTACCAAAATGTTTATAATAATATTTATAATCTATAAATATTTTGACATTGATTTTGCGAATGAACAACAATAAAACAAAAAACTGCTAATTCGAGAACTAAATATCTTACAACAAAAAGTCATCTATTGGTTGTTTTTTTTTTCACTTTAAATAGACCTCTATTCAGAAAAATTGGTACTATATATATATATATATCAAAATATTTTATATTATTTTCTATAGCATCTATCCATCTTTTTTGTAACATGACGATGTCATGTCTATAGATTGATATTGGTTTAGCAGAGATTCAATCATCGATCCAATTTGGCACTTCTTCAACATTTAGAAACCGTGTGCCAGCGAAGCCATGCTACTAGTATCAGTCTAAACTAGTAGTAATCAGAAAGCCCTGTATCTGATGAGTACGCTGGGTGCGGCAGAACTTCCCATTCGAGCTACAACAGTGTATCCTTCACAACTCTTGTAACATTTCGCCGAGCGTTGTTATGCAAGAGGATGACTTTTCGTCTGTTTCACGCTATTGCTTTTCTTTTTTGCAATATTACCCGGTTTAATTTATTCAATTGACGTTTGTAGACACCCGCAGTAACGGATTCGATGTGTTTTCGCAGGCCGTAGTTCAATACACCTTGCTGTGCCCAACTTTTGTAAAGAGAGACTTCATGGCCATGAATATTTTATTTCAGTGTCAATGTGGGTGGCACTCCTGGAGTAACCCATGATATTTTGTGCTTGGGATTGTCGTAGTTGATCCATTTATCATCACCAATCACATTGCGCTACAAAAAACTCTTCTTTTCTTACATTACACGCAATAAAACCTTAACGTTTAATCGGTTCGAAAACAATTTTCAGTTAATTCGGGTGATGGACATTTTTCTCTATGTGGACTACACACAAACTTCTGGACAACAACTGCTAAGTTGTCTGTAAGTTCTTTGAGAGTTTGAGCTGGGTTTTCATCCAGTAAGTCTTGCAATTCATTATCTCCAAACTGCTTTGATTCTCCAGCTTGCTTTTTGTCATTGACACCAACATCACAACATTAGAACAGCAATTGGGATATAATGAAGCAACATGGTGATAAGTTTCTAAGTGTTTGATGGATTTCGGCAGCAGATTTCTTAAAATCAAACAAAAAAATCCGTTATTTTATGTAGAGGAATATTAAAACCATCGAATTTACGTTTTTTACATTTGTACTTCGCATTTTCATGAATAGAAGTCGTTGATCAAAATTGATGCAAGCACCTAAAGTAATAGATTTACAACTTTCTTTTGATATACATTTCAATCTGATCAATATTGAAAATATTGCAAAATAATTTTTCAAAAAAGTTGTTTTTAACTAATTTATCTTTTAAACCGAAGCTTTTCAATTTTCATTAATATTACTAAAAGCATGAATATGAAACGGAAATATCCGTTAAAATTTTCGGCTCGGACATTTTTATGATGTCAACACTTTTTCTTGGATAGGAGTCCAGGGAAAGTAAAGATATAAATATTTAACTATTAATGAGGATTTTTTGTTGAATCATACAAAAAAAATCAATATTTCAACCTATTCGAAGTTATACGAAAAAAGTTAATTCTCTTGAAAATAGGCTAATAACACGAAACTAGTCGAGAATTTAAAGTTATTAAATCTAATCTGTGTTTTATTGGTTGATTTTTAATAATCTATTCAAATTTATTTTATACAATATGAACTACCAATGTTTAAATATTAAAACTATTAAAACTATTAATTATATTAAAAATAAAAAAAAATACAAAAAAAAAAACGATGTTTAAAGAGCTCGGTGCTACCTGGAAATACATATGAAAAATATTTTATAGGTTGATGCGAGCCGGCAAAATCCATTTTTTTAATTGACCCTAATAGATTATATTAAATTCATATTGCAATAATTGCAATAATAAAAAGAAATAAATACCACATTGTTTTCTCCTTTGTGTAAACTATTTACAACCAGCCATTAAATTACAAACAATCATTGAATACGGAGACAAAGGGTTTAATTTTAACGTTACCCAATCAATAATAAAAAGTCCGCCCATTCTAATTTGCGTCATTATTGCTTACTTACTAAATTAATTACGAAACGAGGAGGAGGTGAGGGAGGAAAAATAACACAACCGGGGAGAATATGTATATATGTAGTTAGCAATGATCCCCGATAGAGCACGGCGACATGAAAAAGGTAATTGTTTAATTAACCATTTGAATGCGCCTAATTATTTATTAATTAAGCGTATTCTTTGGGGTTGCGCTAATTGCCCCCCATTTACCTGAATGTACGTTACATTCATCACGACAGAAAATTGTCTCTTTGTGTTTCGGCCGCGGACAATACTTGCATTAACGAAATTCTTATTGAAAATTAACATGCGAACAGAAACATACACGTGTATGCACTATTATTTACTTTAATTAAATTTTTAATAATGTCTAATAAATATATAAATTCAATTAATTAATACTTAATGAAGTTTACTGATTGATATTTAAAGTATTATAGTATCACAATGCATAAATAATTATTGATAATAGTGGCTTCTACTATGTTATACATTGTTTTAAATTTTAACACTAATTCACTTTTTGTAACTTTGAATTTATAGTTTCAACAATTTTAACTTGCCATATCAAATTAACAGAGTCAGTAAATCTCTTATTTTGATTTTTTTAATAGACACACTTTTTAGTTTTGTTTTACCACTGTATTTTCTCACTTAATTATATGACTATAGATAGTGACAATAGATAGTCGAAACTATAATCAAATAATTAAGTGGGAAAAATACAGTGGTAAAACAAAGTTAAAAAGTGTTTTTATTTACAAGTGTATTTAAAATGTATCACAAAGTGAACGCCTACAACATAAAACAGTTATTTTGATTTTATCTTGTGATTATCAAACTAAGCCCCAATTTTACAAACCTCAAATAACGTTAGTCATCATTGTCTTATTGATAACAAATGGAGAAACTAGTTGAAGTTAAAATAAATATAAGTAAAACAAAACCAAGTGAATTTAATTTACAAGTTTAATTCTAAATATCTTAGTTTGATAATGACAAGTTAAAATTGTTAAAACTACAAATTCAAAGTTAAGCAAAGTGAGTCAGTGTTTTATTAAAAGCACAAATAATTGTCTAGTATGTCATATATTATCTCTGTAATTACTATTTATATAATAATAAATATGAAGGAATCGTTCAAAAAGGTAAAAATTAAAACAAATAAAAACACAGATTAAATTGATATTCTCGTCCAATGAAAAATTATTTATTTAAGTTAAACTAATGAAAGGCCTTTAACTTTTCATAACTTTAGTAGTAAAGTTTCTTATCTTTCCATTATTTTTTTTCTGTTTTAAACCATATTAAATATAAGTTGATTATTCGCGTGTGGCGCAGCCTGCAACAATTAATCGTCCGGCCTGATTATGATACGGATTGAATTTAATTGACGGAATGGGCGGAATTTTTGTTTTCGGCACGAAACTAAAATTTAATAGATCAATAAATTAATTGACTCGGCGACAGAAAACGGCAAGTCAATAACCTTCGCGGACGCGTGTGTGTTCGTGTACGCATCCGTTACTTTAATAAACAATCACGCATAAATTTTGTGGAATCCAATTATTGTCACAAACAATTACACGTACCGATTCTTTTATTTTTTATTGGTCGTTATTATTTATTTCTACGCCGATGCAAATATTCCACGATTACAATGCGTAATTTAAACTCGAAATAAAATATTAAATGCTGACAATATTAAACTTAAACAGTACTACCACAAAAAGTGAAAAACAACTGGAAAACATTATTTTCATAACCACTTTAAAAGACTTTAAAAGAAATGAACAAATTTCATTCATTCACCGTTTGTTGTGATCCAACATACAGGGGAAAGACGTAAGGGGAATACACAATTTGTAAACACAAAGTAACTTCACAGCTGATTTTGACTCCTAACCCAATACACTAACTCGTTAGTGCTTTATTGAATTACTAGCTCGTATTGGTGTTTTTGACTAGATTTTGATTGTTTGTGTTTTATTTGCTCATTTCTGCTTGTGTTTATTGTCTGATTCGTGATTATTGTTATATTGTCATTGTTTATTTCATGAATTCTTCGAACTCATTATTGAAGTCATTGAAAACAATTCATTTACGATTTTCTATGTGTCTTACGGTAATTATTCTGATGTAAAAATATAAAATTATATTTATTTACAATTTCGAATTACCATCGGGGCTGTTTATGTAATAATAACAAAACAAGTAATAATGAGTCTGCATATTTTTTGGTTAATTAAGATATTAATACCGTGAAATGTCAGATATTTCCATGATTCGACGATGTTAAACAATTCCGACCATCATAAACAATGATCAATAATTGTTTGGCATTTTCCTGCATTTGAATTTAAGCGGGAAATCGAACAGCTGTGAGGTTTCACTTGTGTTTATGTTTACGTTTACAGACGCGATATATCGGACTACAAACATTCCCTATCCCCACCACGTCATTACTCGTCTAGTATATTTTACGTCTATGGTAATAACAGTTTTCGTTGGCGAAAGGAAGAGAAAATGTCGCAAACGGCGCACCTCGGTCAGCTACAATAGAGAATTTATCCTTGATTGGGTATTTATTCTTACTCTGCGCCCCTTTATCAATTGAAAAAATATAACACTTACCTTGATAAAGCGAGGATGCTCTTCCTAACTCTTACCTCAATTACTTAATAAAATGTTTGATAAAAAAATATTACGTATTAGGTTGGGGAAAAAGAAATCCATTATTTTTTCGGTATTGATCGATATCTCGTAAAGTATTAATGAAACAATTTGTTCGTTGTCTAGTTGATATTTCGCTGTAAACCAATTGTTTTTCTCTATTTTTGGTTGGTCCATTTAGTTGTGAGTTACAAGGTGTTAAAAATGTAAGTCAACACAGAGAAAATTCGGTACATTTCACAGTTTTTCTTTAATAAAAGCAAAAATGCAAGTGGCGGCTAAAGTTGTGAATGGCGTTAATCGAAATTGATCGGTATGTCAGTAGCATTGGCTAGAAGCTAAAAATTGACCATAAAATAGTTTTAAACCATTTGTATAACGCTGGATTCAAAAAGAAGCTAGATGTTTGGGTGCCACACCAATTAACACAAAAAAAAACATTATGGGTCAAATTTCCATCTGCGAAGTGTTGCTCGAACGAACAGGCAAACATAGAGTCCATTGGAATATGTTTCATGGAATCTGTAATTTTGTTCAAAAAATGTCGAATGGATGGCACTTTAATTAAATTCGATTTATTGAGATTGGGTTGCCTAATACCACCCCTCGTCCGCACGTTATTCCAACACAACCAACAATTTTATATCTCATATCAATTTGTAGTACCATGTTCCTCTAAATCAACGTGCCAGAATTTTAATTGTAGTGGATGAGAATATGCGCTAAACATATATGAGACGAGGAGTAGACGTAGAAAATTTAAATGTAAAATTAAATATTCGTAATTATTAATTCATATTAATTTAATAGGAGAATCGAAAAGGAATATTTTTTTAGAGTAATTAAAACGTAATTCAATGAGATATACAAACTTTGATATTACGATATAAATGCAATTAATGTTGTAATTACACTGTGCTATCTCACTGAGGCATCAACAAAAAAATATTCTTTGTATTTACTTGTGAAATTCAATCTACTAATGAGTCATCATTCATTTTCATTGATTCAGTTGGTTCCTAGAAGAATACGACAACTGTTTTTATGTGTATATTGATTTAGCTAGCCATCTATTTGTGTCCATTTTTCACAATGCGCCATCAGGTGTATTACTCCATTTCGGATTTTTAACACGCAGTGTATCGTCCGTATATTTTGTCTGTGATTGTACGAAAACGACCGTGATCAAAGCGCGATGACGCATCTCAAACGGCGGCTAAACCAGGACTAACGTCAGGCTAAATAGAGCGTTGTCCTGATAGAACACGACACGCCTTCTATTGGTCAATTCTAATCATATTTTGATCATTGCTAGCCTCAAACAGTCCAGTTGTTGACAATAGAGATCCAAATTTATTGTTTGGCTATATAGAAGCAACTTATAATAAAAGATTCCTTTCCAATTCCATCAAATGCATAGCAGAAACTCTAAAAGCTTGGTCGGGAAGTTTTGATGCATCCACCATATATCAGGTTGTCAAGTATGAAATAGAGAAAAACATGCACATAATTGAATTCGATTTTTTTTTTTTTCAATAAAACATTCACTCATTTATTTCTTTGCTGTAGAAGCTTGAATCACGGGAGTCGATGAACTCTTGAATCGCCATTTTGACAGCCTGCGCGGAATTGTTTTTTTTTTAAATAAAAAGTTGTTTAAATTTTGAAAAAATGATAGTCAGTGGAGGCAAGGTCTGGCGAGTATACTAATAATAATAATAATAAATCAACTTTATTTCAGGTAATGTTTACAAAATAATAATTCTGAGGAACATAAATGAAATTGTGTCAGGTAGCAAATAAACAAAATAAACATTCTCAATTCACACAAAAGAAATCGTTTATGCTATACAATTCTAAGTCCAATAAGAATTTATGTATTTCACTTTTATATTTTTTAAAAACGTCTATTGTCTTTATGTTGTCTGGTAAAGTATTGTAGAACTTAATGCACCGGTAAAGGGCATTGCGTTCAGTTAAAGTTAATTTGTGTGCTGGATAAGTAATATTTTTTGTTCTTGTGCTATATGCGTGATCATTTACAACGATAAAAAAACCATGTCTATTTTTGAATAAAAATATAAGGCACTCGTATATAAAAAGTGAAAAAAACAGTTAATATTTTGTTTGCCTTAAATATTCCTCGGCATGAGTCTCTATATTTTAGTTTGAAAATGGATGGTTCGAAAGGATAGTAGGTGATGGAGAGTTTCTAACTTCAACTCCTATAGCTTTGACATGGTCATTCATGCGGCATGTGGTTGAGCGTTGTCGTGTAGGAGAATTGGAGTCATCTAATTAACTAATTTTGGCTGTTTAATCGCGAGATTTGTCATCATTTCATCTAATTGATAACAGTAAACATCCGCTGTGATAGATTGGCCAGGTGCCATAAAGCTGTGGCGGATGACACCTGAGCCAAACCACTAAACAATGACCATCAGCTTTTTTGGTTGATATCTCGTTTCTGACAGTGTTTTGGTGGTTCGTTTTTGTCCAACCATTACAACGAACGCCTGTGATTGTCGTACATGATCCATTTTCCATTTCTCGTAATGATTTGATTGAGAAATGGTTCGGCATTATTGCGAGAAAGAAGGAAAAGATATGCGTCGAATCTTCTTTCCTTCTGTGCATCAATCTTTTTATGCGGTATCCACTTGTCACTTGTCCAGCTTTTCCACTTTACAGATTTGTGCCAAATAAATCAAGACCGTTTTCTTTGATGCATTGTACATTAATGATAATTCACGTGCATTTTGGCAGGAATTCGCTTCCACAGTGGCTTTCAGGACGTCTTTATAAACCTGAGTCTTGGTTTATTAAACAGGTCGAAATCTTCCGAACGAAATTTCTTATACCAATGGGCATACTATTGTCGTGTTGTGGCTCCACGGTGGAACTCATACTTCACCAGCACACGAATTCCGCAGATGTCCATGATCTCACTTAATCGCCTATATACAAAAAATTCATTTTTTTCTAAATGAAATATGCGTTAAAAGGAGAAACAGATGTATCTTTCACACGAAAAACAAATGTTTCCAAAAATACAGCGTCTAAATGCGGTTACGTGCAATTGAAATTAAAAATATGAACTTTGCTCCATTTCATACTTGACAACCTAATAGTTTGAACTTGATACCAAGCGATTACAATCTTTTTCTTACATTACAAAACGTTCTAAATAATAAGAAATTGGCATTAAGGGAAACTTATGAAAATAAATCGCTCAATAGGTACTAAGACTTATATTATGAAGCTACCCTTAAAATGGCAGCAAATTTTATTAGGTGCTTGCATGTACTCTGATATTTTTTTTTGTAATGTAAAAAAGCATTTATCGAAATAATCAAAATAATTTCCATTATTTTCTATAACTTTTACCCAACTTTCTTGCAACGTGGTGATACCGTGTCATAATAATAACATTGGTTTAGCAGCGATCTAATCATCGATCCATGTACACACTTCTTCAATATTTCGAAGCAGTGTACCAGCCAAGCCATGATCTGGTGGTGAGTATGCTAGGTATTACAGAACTTCCCATTCCAGTTGCAACAGTGTATCATTCGCAACTCTTGCAACATGTGGCTGAACATTGTCATGCAAGATGATGGCTTTGCGTTTGTTGCTCGCTATTTTGGTAGACATCTGCTGTAATAGTTTCAACGTATTTGGTGAAGGTACAGAGTTACTGATTGGACATGCAGAAGATAGTACAAAAAATAATTGTCAGAAAGATTATTTCGGCCTTGCGAGGCAGGTAATATTCAGTAGGAAGGATATCATAATGCATCATGTTATTGCCAGGTTACATGCTGCTTTGGGGACTCGTCAGCAGAACTAGGCTGGGAAATTCTATTGCATCGACCATATTCGACCGACTATCACTTGTTTTTGTCCTTACACATTTTTTGACGGACATTCAAAATAAAGAAGATATCAACGTAGGGCTCGTTCAATTTTTCTCATCAAAAGATGAAACATTTTTAAAAATAAGATATGGAAATTAGCCTGTAAATTGGCATATTACAGAAGCCTTATAAACAAAAGGGAAAAAGAACAAAAACAGCATTCTGCTGTTTTTGTGTAAAATGGTGTGCCGTCCTTTACTTAATTACGCCGCCATCCTTATTATACAAGTTATAAATGGATACAAAATACTTAAAAATTTCTAATTATCTGAAAAAAATAAATGTCTATTAATTTTATTCTGGTCGTAGAAGTCGAATAATAAATATCTTTCTTTCTTAATCTTATCCTCTTTTACCCGTATTGGGGGTCGAGCGAATAATAAATATAAAAATGTTATTTTAAGAAATTACATGGGAGTTCGCCATGGTGCCTTTTTTTCTACAGTATTAATATAGTGCTTATCACATAAAACTTCATGTTATTTGTTCCCAATAAATTAATGTCCATTATGGATCAACACCAATTGGCGCTTGCGTATCTCGTACATCACACCAATGGATTATTTGATATTGTGATACCTTAAATCCAGAGTTTGCTGTTACAATACTATAACCTTGGACCAAATGAAAGAAAATTATTAGCAAAAAAGTGGAAATAATTACTTCAAACACGCTGCAACTCGGGTTTCAAATTTCATTATTCGTTTGCCATAACACGGTTAACAAATTGAATATGTTATTATAATTAATGAAACGTTTCATTAAGTGTGAATTTCGTTTTCCTTGTTTGCTTAAACAGGACAAGTTCGCCTTCCTTTAGTGGACGAAACAATGATTCTCGGTCGTCTACCTTGTAGACCCAAATCGTTGACGATGCCACTTGAAATTAGGCAAAAGGTGGCGCTTGCGTCGTCTTTAATTTATTATGTTATTATAATTTAATAATTTTCGATAAGCCATTGTTTTAAGCATAATAAACCTCTAAGAATACCACACAGTATTTTTTTTAATTATATTTAGTAATTGCTCAACATAAAATGTTATTTATAACGAAATAGAAGAAGTTATACATCAAATTTCGACTTATATAATGTGAAATATTTGTAAAGTACGATGGTGTGTTTGTCGTTACGGTTATTTTTTATTATTTAGATTTTCTGTACGCGATTTAATCAACTTAGATCCAATCAAAGATATTCAAATATCAAGTCTTACTTGATATTTAATGTGAACCATAAAGATAATTTTGAAGATTGACAATAATTCGATTTGGAAGTTTAATATTCAGCTTTTAAATTTAGAATTATTAGAACTGTCTTGTTCCACTACCGAAATAGGTAGTCCGCAACACCAGAACAACTCAATTTCTTGAGTGATAAGATTGTGCACTAATTGCGTGTACGCATAACATGGAATAATAAAACGAAATTATATTTGATAATAATTGATTTGGAATGTGAAAAATGTTTGATTTGCGAATTATTTATTATTTTCAATGTTATCTCTACAACACAATAATGACTATTATATACAGAGTGGTTCATAAAAAACATTAAATATATACATAAGTAAGTGAGGTTTATTACATATTATATGGACCATTCCATAAATAAATGCACACAATTTAAGGGACATCTAGGATTTTAATGAAATTTATATAAGTTGTAAAGAAAATAACTTTTTTAGAAAAGATACATTTTTAAAATATGACAATTTGATAGCTTCAACTATTTTCTCATTAATCACTTGATGAAACATGATTAAATATATATGTAAGAATATTAATTTAAATAAAAATCACTCGGTTTGTTTCACAAAATAAGTAAGTATATTTTGTGAAACAAACGAAGTGATTTTTATTTAAATTAATATTCTTACATATATGACAATTTCAATTTTTTATAAACAAATTTATTTAATTTCAACAAAAAAATATATGTAAATAATTTTTTTTACGATTGGAAAATATAATATAAATATTTAAGCACAAAAAGTAAAGAATAACGTTTATTTGTATTTCTAACGATTCACGAAATTTTTAAGTTCAATAATAATAATAATAGTTTGATTTATTTATTGCTCAACACACACCATTAACAGGACAATGTCTTTATATAAGAAATAAGGTAGTACCTTATTTCTTATTTCTAGAATTACAAATTAACAAACATAAAAATAACAGAGAATACTAAAGATGATAAAACAATTGTAAAAGCTTAACTTCAGACAATAACGCAATATGTTACAAGTTGGAAACAAATTTACATATAAATATCATCATATTGAACATTCGCTTTCATATTCATATGAAATAGTGGGGATTTGTATAATGTGTTAGATTAGCCAACGGATTATAAAATGTATAATTATGACGTGAGTTTATTCTTGGTACATAAAAATGAATATTACTCAATATTTCAGGATACTAATAATGCTGTGAATGATTTTGTACATTGTTTTGGCACTATACATTTCTCTTCTAGTTTTTGGAGATTCGAGGTCAAACCTTGCTAGCAATACTGCATGATCAGCACCCTGCGAGGGATAAATACCATCAATTTTAAATGACATGAATTTCAAGAAGCACCTTTGTATATTTTCGATACATAAAGACAAATTTATGTAATGTGGATTCCAGACAACTGAAGCATATTCCAACTTAGTTCTGACCAATGCAATATATAAGGATTTGCGTATCAAGCAAATATTTCAGTAATACGGAAGATTACTGAAATATTTGCTTGATCTCGTAATAAAACCTAATGTTTTAGACGCAGACTTACATGTAATGTTTATATGACGGACAGATGTAACTTGTTTATCAAATAGTACACTAAGTGTACTAAAATGAAGAGGTGAAAGACCCTCTTCATTTTTGAAGAGAAAAACCGTCTATATTATAAGAATAAGAAAACCTTATCACACGACCAAAGCTAACAGAAATACATTTTTTCTTATTTAAGGTAAGCTTATTCTGGGTGCACGTTCTAGGTTTAATTGCACATGGAATAAATCATCATAGCTATTAATTTTACTATATATCTTCAGGACATTAGCATAGGCCAACACGTGACAATCAATATTCATAATTAAATCATTAATAAAGATTGTAAACAGCAAGGGGTCCAGATTCGATCCTTGAGGTACACCTGATGTTGAAACAAACTCATATGATTTGAAACCATTCTAGTGAAGATAATTAATTCTATTTTTAACATATGATTCAATGAATCTTACGGTATGGATACTGAAACTAAAGATAGAAAACTTGTTTAATAATAAGTGACGATCTATACTATCAAAGGCACGTGAAAAATCTGTATAGATCACATCAGTCTAACCTCTGTTTTCAATTGTATCAAAATAAAAGTACACTAAAAGTTTGTATTGTTATACCTGCTGACACAACAATTCTTAATTAATGATCGAAACCCATGTTTTTATAGTCTTTACAACATATATGAATTGCATGAAAATCTCTGCCTTCAAAAAGTATACATTTATTTATGGTATTGTCGATATATTAGAAATGAAATACCCGATTCCTTGTTTCATTTACAATTATTTTTATTATTAAACATAAATATTTTTTTTAAATTATAAGTTAAACATTCACGTAGATAATTTAAAACTTGAGTTAGAGGCCTCAAGCATTTAATATGTATTTGTTTCAATTTTCTAAACTGAAATTATTTTGTAGGCACCCAGATTATCTGAGGCCATAATAATTTAATCTTTGCCCATCCGTAGATTAAACAGTTTATGTTAGATTTACGGAAAAATGAAAAAGAAACAGATTTAACACAAAAGTATTAATTAAAGGCATACCAGAGTGTTATTCAATGCATCACTCGTTGTAACAAATAACGTCGGAACGAAATAGAATATGAATAATTAGAATAACGTCCGCACACACGTGCATTCCAGTTCTAATTATTAACACCAGAAATAGATGAATAAATATCCAATTATACGGATGCAGAAATTGCTTATGCAGCCTCAGCCTCCAACTAACCAACCAACCAACATCAATACAACACGTCAGACCGATTAAAATTATTTATAAAGAAAACATGATTAATACACGAATGATTGATTATCGAGCAGATGATTGCGAAATACAATTTATTAATAGAAAGTAATTTACCGTGGTGTGCATGGTGTACCAGCAGCATAAACACAGAGGAAAAAACAACATAAAATGCAATAAAAAATATGAAATTACAATACATTCGTTAAGAGAATGAAGCAATAAAATTGTGCGCGTGGTGCGGTGCGGTGTGACGGAGCCATGCAGGTGCGGGTCTGGGTATGCTCGCACAGGTGGCAGCACCGACCGTGATCCTTTTCGGGATGGTCGGTTGGAAGGGAGAGGGGGAGGCGGCGTGGGGGCGGGCATGGCGAAGGGCCGGCAGTGCGCGAAAACTAATCACATGCATGAATATATATTTAGAAATGAAATTGACCTTATTTAGTCACGGCCCCACGGCGGCCCGTCGAATTCGTAATGGCCTTTTTCGATTTATGTACAATCGGCGGGGACCACACCAGCTCGAATCAACGACTCAAGGAGACCGGACAAAAGGTAGGTACATACTCTCGTTCGCCGGCAGACGTGACGAGATGCGGACGTTGATATTCAAATGTTCTTATTTAAATTTATCATTTAGCGGACGGATGGGATAAAGAAGCGGGATGGAAATTATCATAATTTTACTGCAAATCAACATAAAATATCTTACGTATTGTCAGAAATTTCTAATTGCTATTTTGAATAAACATTTTTTTTTGCCAAAACCAAAATTATTAATAATTTATTAATATTCTATCGTTTTATTTATATCCTAAGTAAATTTTTTTACTGTTCAATTGCAATATTTGTAAAAATGGTATATTCCGTTAAATAAATAAATAAATAAATAAATATCTGTTACGGTTTTCCTTAATAATAATAAAATGTTCAACCACCATTCAACGGATAACTGGTGATGGGCATTTCGGATTTCGTCAATCCAGTTCCATGTGCAATGCCTTGATGAAGCTTGCTAATATTGCATTGTGTCTAACGAGTTCCGAAAAACAGAAATGGCCATCACCAGTTATCCATACGCTTGACGAATGGTGGTTGAACAATTCATTAAATAAAATAACATTCACATTACCAAAAGTGACAAAAGTAAAGACAATAATATTAATAACTACGCACTGAGCAACTGTTACCGGCGATTAATTTTAATCGTCGTCAACAAAATTAAAATTTTTAATTTTAATTTTTTCTTTTATAAAATGAGTTTTGGCCAGCACTCTACCTGCCGGCCGCCGCGGATTAACCATCGGGTCAACATTTACCTGACCCGAGGTTAGAAGATCACCGCCCGGCCCTCCGGATTACCGTGCAGCAATTAGGGCCCGAGCAGCAGATTAAGACGCCCAGGGAGAGGACACGGGCCGCCGTTGCAAATTGAAAGAAGAGAGATTACAGATTAACGTAATTCTTTCAAATTGCATTTTAACGGTTGGATTTAAGAATTCGCTGGAAATAATTATCTTGTTTACAATAGTTATTTTCCAGTGAATTCTTTGCCAACGGCCACGTGGTCCTAGAAAATCATCCCTACTCTAGACGATTTTCGGTGTTTAAATACGGGATGCATCCACCCAGATCTTCAGTCCACTCTGGTGCTGTACAGGGGGCAGCATGTGGATTCATGAGGAACTTTTGTTCCTCGAAATTTAACCTTCTTTCTGAGACAGGAAACTCTGACCGACGCAGACGCCAGATGTTCCAGACGTCGTTCCTGCCAGAAGAAGTCGACTCCAGGACCAGTACTTCCTGAAGTCCACCAACGCCGAGCTTCACGGTTAATGGTGTAACCGTCTCGACGCCACATCGACGCTACCAGTGTAGTGTCCTATGCTGTTGCCGGATCCAGTCCAATCCAGGAACCTGCCGACTCCAGGAAACTCAGCCCGACGCCGACGTTAGCTGTTCCGCCGTCGTTCCTGCAGTCAACACCGACGCCAAGCACCTAGGTTGCCAGTACAACCGCTTCGACGTCAACACTACGAGGGTAGTGTTTGTTCCTGCCCCTGGATCCAACCCCGACGCAATAACCCACGGACTCCGACGCCGAATTCCGACGCCGATCACAGGACACCGAACTGCCGCCTGAACGCCGCCTCCATCCAGACGCCGAAGCTACATCAGGTCTACCTACATGTACACTGTGTGACTGCTCTCTCTGTTTTTTTTTTGTTTTTTTTTGCTAATTTTTTTTGTAAATAAATTATTTAAAAACCCGTTGTGTTTTAAAGGTTAGTTGCTTCGTCTTTAAATCAACCTAAGCTAGTTGATAATCAGCGTGAGATACCTTCCCTCCCGTTGACACAACTAACATTACAAATGATGTCAAAGATACTAATATATGATATTGCACAAAATAATTACTACAAAAATTGTCCGCTGATGACTTTAATCGACGAGTGCAATTTTGTGAGACAATAATGGAACTCTCTGATGCAAATCCTTGCTTAATTAGAAACATCGTTTTTTTTTATTTTCCCCGGACCCTTGTCCAAGGCAAAGTATTGTGATCATAACAATTTTCAAATCGCCAATTTCAACAAATATACACGTTTTGAGGTCCACTGAGTCCTTTCCATAGAGTTTTGAAAAATGTCTGTGTGTGTGTCTGTCTGTTTCCGCAATAGTACATAAAAGGCTAAACGGATTAAACCCAAACCTTATATCTAAGCTTTTTATAACAGTGGAATGATCTGAAAAGCTTTTGGTTAGAATCAAAACTCATTAAGTGCAACTTTGATCTTAGCGAATTTTCATTTTTTTTAATTCGGATAGAAAAAATGTTTCAAATTAAAGTTGTAGATCTTGAATAAATGAATATTTTTTGTTATAAAACTTTTATTGTAGGACCTTCAGTTTGCATTTATAAGCGGAAGAATTTCAACTACCTGATAAATTCGCTTAGAAATAAACAATTAATTTTATAATCTTCTTTATGTTGGCTGCGGAGACTTTAATTATTGAAATAATGATTAAAAAAATGAAAAAGAGTGTTTTAAATCTATTGTAAGGTAAGAAATAACAAACTAAATTATATTATTCCTTCAAATACTCGGCTTTAATTTTAAAAGACAATCCATATTTTCTATTAATAATTTTTCCTTTCCTATACAATTTTCAATCAAAAACTTATTTGACCGAATTCACCGGGGAAAGTACCATGATGGACACATCACCATTTTTTTTTTTTTCTGGTGAGGCAACATTTTGTCTGAATGGTCCCATCAATAAATCAAATGGCCGTTACTAGGCCATTCAAAATTCGCATTGGATGATGGAAGCTGACACACAATATCCTCAAAAACTTAATGTGTGGGCTGGTGTGGTGGGTTTAAGAACTACTACCTACTTTAACGGTATTATTTCCCAATGCAGAATATTCTGATAGACTCAATGACAGAATTTATCTCTATTATAAAAATAATATACAAAATACTTCTTGTAAAAAAAACTGAACATGTGATTATAAACACGAAGAATGAAAGGTTTATTTTAATTGAATTCAATTAATAACCAAAAATGTTTACCTGATTTTGAAAATTGACCAGTGCCGTTGATGACCAGTGCAGCCTTAGAAAAATCTAAAAGAAAAAGAAAATGAATTAGGAAAATGCTGTCTGTTCAAAGAGCATAATAAATCAATAATTATAAGTATTTTTATAAGATACACAAGTTGCCTAAAAAATCGATGTGAAGTTACCCACGGATTTTCCCGGCACCACCACCATGGCGGAGGCGCAAGGGAAAATTGAACTCTTGTTATTTTAAGAATTCAATAATGAAATTTACCGAAAAGTGCAAAATTTGTATTAACAATATTGTACTATTAATTTATTCTTACGTCAATAATTATTTTCGACCAAATTGCAAGTTAGAGAAGCCCCAGATTCAGTTACTAAAATGGCACTGTTTGATGCAATTTAAACAATATAAATTTTTGCTAAAGGTGTTAATAATAATATTAAACGATAAAATCAGGGTCTGTTATAACTTTCTAAAATAAATTTTAAACATTTTGGACTTTGAATCTGACACACATTTTCGTGGGATTCGTGGCTGGAATTAATATATATATATATATATATATATATATATATATATATATATATATATATCGATAAATTACTTGAAAAAATAATTAGTTATTGTTTCAAAGGCGTTGCTCAAAGCTGGTTTAGTCAGTATCTAAAAAACAGAAGACAGGCGGTCCGTATTGTCAAGAACGGTAGGATTACACTATCGGAAACTGTAGATGTTGATATCGGTGTACCTCAAAAGTCTATATTAGGGTGTTCATAATCTATATCAATGATATTGTAAATACAATACCAGCTAATATATTTATTTATGCAGACGATATATCAACTGTTTTGAGTGATATTGATGAGACCGTTTTGAGTAATAAATCCAAAGATATGTTACTATCATTAGTTACTATCATTACAAAGCTGGTTTTTAAATAACAAGCTATTCCTTAATACAAATAAAACATTTTATATGAGGTTTAAAACCAAACAATTAAAAATTAATTCAAACATCGATATTGCATCGAATGATATAGATATTCAAAGTACAAATGTAACAAAGTTTCTAAGAATACAAATAGATCACTGCTGCGACTGGAAACGTCAATGTGATACTGTTATAAAGCAGTTAAATAAAATTGCATATCAGATGAAATGCTTAAGAAGTGTCTTGAATACACATCAGTTGATACAAGTATACAATGCTAATGCTAATTCTCGTCTTAGTTACGGTCTCTGTTTCTGGGGAATTTCAAGGCCTAGAGCTCAGTATTTATTGCACAAAAACACATCATCAGATCGATGGCGGGCATCCGACAAACTCAATCATCTAAACCATATTTTTAAGGATATAAGATATTGCCATTTCCGTGTTTAGTTATGTACGAGCTAGTATTGTATACTCATAAAAATAAACATTAATTTTCTAAAAACAGGGAGCTGCACGTGTTATACACAATATTGTGATGCATTTTGCATCGAAAATTGTCGGTTAAATATTAGAAAATATTCACCTAACATATTCGGACCAAAATTATACAACAAGCTACCCGACGATATTAAACAATCATATTCAAACAGCATTTTTAAAATGAAATTAAAATCGTTGTTACTTGATAAATTATATTATAATTTAAATGATCTTATATTATAATAGATGTGTATATGGAGAAGGTGGTTTTAATGTTATTGCGTATTTATTTTTGTTATTTTGTTAATTCCGATTGTTGATTATTCCAATATTGTAATTGCATATATTTATGTATATTAAAAAAGTATTTAAAAAGTTACAAAAGACATAGCATAGCCCTGATTTTATTGTTTAATATCATTGTTTACACCTTTAGCAACAATTTAGGTTGACACTAATTTACTTAAATTGCATCAAACAGTGACTTTTTGGTAATTGAACCTCATGCATCCGCATTTATATTATATTATACTATATTATATTATATTATATTATATTATATTATATTATATTATATTATATTATATTATATTATATTATATTATATTATATTATATTATATTATATTATATTATATTATATTATATTATATTATATTATATTATATTATATTATATTATATTATATTATATTATATTATATTATATTATATTATATTATATTATATTATATATTTATTTACGGTATTCACCATTTTACAATTAATGTTTACAACTAAAACAATATAAATTGCATGTAATCACAATGAATTATAAACGAGATAACAAATGAAAAATGAATTACAAGAAAATAATAATTACGATAACAAAATACAATAAAAACAAAAAATCCGATATTAACATAATGATGCAAGTATTAACTTTCTCATAACGTGGGATAATGATTCCATAGCAAAGGTAGCATTAATGTTGCTTTAACAGTAAAACGTACACACACACACACAGACATACACACACATGTATATCCGTACACATACAAATAAATAAAGTGTATATAATAAGCGAAGACTGTATCACGGTTGTAAATTAAAATTTAAAAATATACGTAGCTGCTAATATTGTGAAAACAAACACATAAAAACCATCACGGCTAAAGCAAACATTTCTCAGTTCAAGTATAATTTATAGTAGATGGTATATAAAATATCACAGTTGAACTATCACTTATAGACGATAGTGTATAAAATATTACCTATGAAATAAATATGATATAAGACAAACTAACACCGTATAACCACAAACAACATTAAAGCAATATATTTAATATGTAATGATAATACTTATTTTAAAACAAAAATGTGACTATCAATCTTTATCGTTTACCATTTACTTGATGATATTAGATATATTAACGCGCATTAATCGGATCTTAAACTTAGCCAGTGAAGCTGTGAACAATAAAAAATCATTACTACTAGATAGTAGGTTTGCGTAACGCATTATACGATCTATAGGATTAAACATTCCATAGTTCGTCGAGCGAAATGTCAATCTAAACAATGATCTGAATTGAGCATTCCTTGGTATATTGAAATTCAACATCTCTACTAGCTCCATACAGTTTAGGAACCCATTTACTAATTTAAATAAAAGTGAAATGTCTAAAAGCTTTCTCCTTACACTTAACGATTGTAGATTTGATCTTAACAACATTTGGGAATGACTAAGGATTGTATTAGGACCCTCCAGTTTAAACTGCATTAGCTTTAGAAATTGGCTCTGTACCATTTCAATTTGTTTAATTGCAGTAATAGTGTATGAAGCCCATACGGACGACCCATATTCTAAATGAGGTCGCACAAATGCCAAGTACAACCTCCTTACAGTACTCGGACTAAAGTCCCCAGCAAACCTTCTAATGAAACCCGAAATTGCTGAGCTTTTATTACAAATTACCCAAATCTCTTATTTCAGTAACCCTCTTTAGTTTATGATTACTAATAGTCGAAAATAAGTATTCACGTAAGAATATATGAATAATGTAAAATTGTTAATATAAATTTTGCAGTTTTCACCAAATGTCATCTTTAAATTCTTAAAATATCACGTGGTTTTTCTTTAATTTATCCCGACGCCTCCGCCATGGTGGAGGTGCCGGGCAAGCCCGTGGCTGGAAATCCGTGAGTAACTTCACATCGGTGCCTTAAAAGCATTGTACAGAAAAATATTACATGAAAATGGTTTGATATGATTGATAGATTTAAAATACTGTACTAAAAATAAGACATTGAACTAAATCAAATAAATCGGTAAATCTCTTGGTTTTAACCAGAAACTCCACCGCAAATTCAAAAATTTACGTGTCTACACACATATACACAACACATACATAAATAGGTTACATTTTGTATATACATATGTATATTTCATCAAATTCTTGCCGAAATAACATATATACCAGGTATGCCGGTATGAAGTGAGCGTCAAGATATAAATTTGTTGTGAACAAGCCTTATTTTTTTTGTGGTTGGTATGACATGTGTCAAACATATTTATTATACATCAAGTCATTGAACAAACATCATATTTTTTCATTGTGTTAAAAATGTCGAATTTTGTACCAGAGAGTGATGCTTTGCGGAAAGCATTATTTTTTGTTTTCATTTGAAGAAAAGTGTCGCAGAGTCGCATCGAATGCTTGTCGAATCATATGGTGATCATGCTCTATCAGAAGCAACATGATTTAAAAGGTTCAGAGATAATAATTTTTATGTGAAAAATGAAGAACGTGGAAGACCATCAAAAAAGTTTGAAGACGCCGAGTTGCAAGCAATATTCGATGAAGATGATATTTTTAGTCAAAAGCGAATGACAGGAATGTTATATGTTGCAGAATAAATAATTGCTGACCGTTTAAAAGCTATGTAAAAAATTTGCAAAGTGTGGAAAATGGCTGTCACATGAATTGAATGAAAAACAGATGGGAAAACAAACAAACACTTGTGAAATGTTGCTTCAAAGATACGAAAGAAAATCAGTTTTGCATTGAATAATTACCTGCGACCAGAAATTGATTTATTATAAGAATTCTAAACGGAAAAAATAATGGGTTAATCCGGGACAATCTTTAACATCGACCGCAAAACCAGATCGACTCGACAAGAAGGTTATGCTCTGTGTTTTGTGGGATCAGAAAGGTGTGGTGTATCATGAGCTTCTAAATCCTGGCGAAACTGTTAACACTAATCCCTACAGACCAATTTAAATCATGAATTGATCAAAAAAGGACCAGTATGGGCCGAAAGATACATCAAAGGAATTTTGTTACACGACAATGCACCTGCATACAAAGTAAAACCGGTTCAGGATACAATCAAAACACTTGGCTAGGAGCTGCTACCCCACCCGCTGTATTAACCAGACTTAGCCCCTTCCGACTACCATTTGTATTCTTCATTAAGGGATGCATTAGGTTGAGCAGTACTTTGATTCCTATGAAGAAGTCGAAAATTGGGTGTCCGAATGGTTTGCTTCAAAAGACGAACATTTTTATTGACGTGGTATCCATGGATTGCCAGAAAGGTGGTCAAGATGTGTAGAAAGCAATGATTTTTTTTATTTCAAATATTCAAAATTAAGTGCCCTATAGTCATTCAATCTTGTATTCCGAAACTGTTTGACAAGATTGTATATAAATATATGATGCTGCACTTTTCATCTACAATCATTGATCAACAACACGGATTATTTTCATCAAGATCTACAGAATAGAATCTATTTATTTATTCAAACTTTATACCGGATGCTTTGGAAGAAGGCTCGGTTGTTGATTCTATCTACACCGACTTCTCCAAAGCCTTCGATAGGGTTAATCATACGAGGCTCTTGTATAAACTTTGCTCATTTGGCGTTTCGGGACTCATGCTTGAATGGCTACGGTCTTTTATTTGTAATAGGAAATTGTTGGTCAGAGTAAATAACATTACATCTGATATCACAATTGATGCAAACTCAGGGGTACCACAGGGCTCTTACTTAGGACCGTTACTTTTTCTTATATTTGTGAATGATATCGGTAAACATCTTGTTTCCAATATTCTTCTATATAAAGTCCCTACACGACTGTAATACTACCCTTCAAAATGATTTAAATGAGATTATGGTTTGGTGTAATGATAATAATCTCTATTTAAATATAAATAAATGCAAGTTCATGCGATTTTCACGTAAAAAAGATTCAATATTACCTATTGATTATTCATTAAACAATCGTATCCTTGAGAGAGTTGATTCAATTAAGTATTTGGGTGTTTCGTTTGATTCTAAACTGCATCAAAAACTTCTTTCTACTAAGTATCACGCAACAAATTATGCATCCAACAGCTCTAGAAATACATTGATTGATAATATTAATAAATACTGTAAATTCATAGATGTTTTTGGCGTGAGCTTTAAATGTTTCAAGCGTGATTGTAAAAATGCGCTTGAAAGTAGTATGTAGTATGATTGTTTTTGTTATTATTTCTATTTGTTTAAAACTGTTTATTATTGTATTATGTAATGGCCCACCGTAAAATAAATAAATAAATAAATAAAATTAGTGTTTCATTTTCAGAAAAAAACGCTCATTTCATACCGCTATACAGTGTGTTCGTATATAGCAATCGCAATAAGAAGAGTCTATTGAGGCAACAAGAAAATGATCTTTTTCCTGCATTAGAAGGTGAATTGAAACTAGAAATATGTGTAAAAAAATGTAACAACTTTTTAAATAAGCTAGGAAACATGGCGAACTAATTCGTTGTTAAATTCACAATACATACAGTCCTTAATGATTTGAGGTAGTCTTGGATGAGATATGGATATTTTGCCAACGCTGGTGGCGTTGTTTATTTCAACGAGGGATATGTCATTTAAGCTATCATTGAAATAAGGAGTCAGGGAAACGTATGGTTTTCGAAGTAGATAGACGAATAAATAAATGTTCTTACTGTTGGATTTTTTTCTTCCTAAAACACAATGTGGATAAAACAGGCATATCCTTCATGAATTTATGAAGCTTTTCGCACATATCATATGCTATTTCCACAAACTATTATTCTATACGTTTTGGTTTTATAAAGGCACTAAAACCAAACCTTTATTTTTTTAAATAAAAAATAAATGCAAAAGCAATTTCATTGGGAAATGTCAAATATTTTAACTATTTTATGGTGGAGGCGGTTATTTTGTAATACATTTTAACTATTTAAATTAATAACACAAACTACTTAAAGTAATTAGTGAAAAATGCGCAAATTAATAACACAAATTACTTAAAGTAATTAGTGTTATTAATTTAAATAAATATTTTAATAGTTCTGGTGAAATCGCGAAAGCAATTTCATCACGAAAATTCTGTTATTTTGACTGCTGCATGGGTTCCGGTTTGTATAAATGTGTATAGGGTCCAAGAGTGACTGAATCTAGCGTAAATATTGTTAAATTCTTCTGGCAACTCGCAACACGATGTTTCAGTTATTGGCCTACTGTGAGTATTTATTTTCAGATTTTGCTAAAATTTTTCTCAATGTCAACGGATAATGATGCATAACCAATTACCGGCCCAGAAGTAATTATTTTGGAGGAAATCGCTCAAACGGGTCAATTAGAATTTTCAAATGAGCATCTTTTTCGCTAAAGATTTAATATACAGGATGTCCCATTAATAAATGCCGATACAAAGTTAACTATTCTTTTAATGGAACATCCTATATATTATAGGATATTTGGATTCATCAGAGAATTCTAGACACCTTTTATATGAAGATAGGTATTGGATACTTTTCCAATACCTATCTTCCTGACAGCAATATTAAATGATTTGCAATAATTACTATTTTTCTAAATAATAACCGATAATCATGTAACACCAATTACCGACCCACACGAGAACGGTTATCAGAAAATCAAAACACATCTAAAAGAATTTTCCAACCAATCGGCGAGCAACATTCCCCCCAGTCTAAAATCCGCAACAGGTGAATGGTAGTGACTTAAGCCGGCGTGACTTAAGCAGCGCCGGTTCGATTCCGATTCCTCGCTGTGTCGCAATTAAGATAATTGCCCCGCCATAATGGAAGCGCGACGGCGGGGACGCCCTCCGTCCGCGCGACTCCCGCTCACGAATTGATTACTCAATACGGCGACGCGACGATCCGAATTATTCATGGAATCACATGAAGAAAGGTCCGAATCGCCCATTAAATAACACATCGCTCACGAATTATTGTGTAAATAGTGGGAAGTGAAAAAAATAACAATTGTTCGATTTTTATGGGTTAATGTGTTTATACATATACATGTGAGGCGAATTGTTGGTTTTTTTAATAATTAACGCGTGTATATTTTATAAGAGAGAAAAAAATAGGGGCTGATAAATAATATATTTGTTTACTGTTAGTTGCGCGGTTTTACAAATAAAATATGATACGCGTGCGATGCTTTAAATTAAATATAGTCTTTTTTCGTTTCATGCTCCTACATTCACTTTCCATAATATTTTAGTAAATTTTATTAAAATATTATTAATAACCAGTGCAATTTCTATTTAAATCTTAGCCGAAAATGTTTTTTTGCCGTGAACGATAAGAACGCGCGTATCGTTCGCGTCCGTCGCCTAGCTCAATCATTCACACCTCAGATCGCAACTTTAAAATAATAAATAGTTTACTTTCAAATTATCAAACATTATTATTTTCTTTTATTAATTATTCATGCTTCTACTTCGTTATACATTGTAATTCAATTAATGAGAACACTTTTAACTTTGTTCGTTGAACACATTTATTTAGTGACTATTTAACGTCATTAACGCGTCATTATTGGCTGAGAGCAATTTAAACAAGCAATTAACAGGACATGCAGTACGTTCACAATGAAAGGAACAAATTTATTTAAACTGCACGTGATTATTTTCCAGAAAAATGCGCGAACGGTTTGATTAATGTTTTCAACTGCGCATCTTTTTCGCTAAAAATTTAATATATATAATGTTACGTAATTAAATGCCGATACAAAGTTATCTTTTTTAAATCGGAAGGACACCCTATATAGTATTGGATAATTTGATCCCTCGCAGAATTTCATACACCTTTTATATACAGGGTGGCGCAAGATTGCGGTGAACTCCTATATCTCAGTTATTTAGAAATGTACAAAATATGTTACTTACATAATTTTTAGCCACTATTAATATGCACATTTTAAAATTAGTTTCATATATACAGGGTATCCAATAATCACGTGACGTATCAAACATATATTTTTTTAAATGGAATACAATACTTTTCATATCGCTTAAAATTAATCATTTCTGATTTAAGGTTTATTAGGCCGATTTTTGATATTTTTAAAATTATAAACAATTGAATGTTGAAATTGATGGATATTTGGTGACTTATATTTCGGAATTGGAAAATTAATCAAACATTCTGTAAACGCAACGTAATTAGAAAAATACTCAATAATCTAAACAATACTCGTATTTTGATCTTAAAGTAAATTTTATATACATGGTTTAACAATACGCAAAATGATTTTTTTCTATATTTATTTAAATATCACACCCTATATTTTTGGTGTTATTTAAATAGACAATTATTTCCTTTTTCATTTTTATATACAATTCCCTTTACATAACTTTTGACATTATTGATATAATTCAATTCAAATTTCAGAATTTTGTTAATTTATAGTAGGCTACGACTCAAATATGGCAATAATTAAATATTTTACTACCATTTAACAATACTGTTATTACTTACAATATTCATCTGATTGAATTTGATTCATTAATACACAAACTACTCAGTACTGTTTAAGTAAAACTTTTATTAACCATCAATTGTACAATTAACCATTTAATTATGAAAGGCAAAAATGTAAAAAATGCATACAAAATAATTTATTAATTAATTTTTAAAGTGGCCACCTCGTGAATTAATGCATAATTGAAATCGTCGTTTGACTGATTTACTCACATCTCTCAACATCTGTGCAGTGATATTTCCAAATGCTCGAATTATTCTGTTTTACATGTCTGCTTTACTCGTTGGTGGTTCTTTGTATACTTGAATATTAATGTAACCCCACATAAAAAATCCATTTTTGTTAAATCAGGTAATCGAGAAGGCCACGTAATTGTCCCTCCTCTTCCCATCTATTTATTACTATAATTGGTACCGAACTTGGACAGTATTGTGGACTAGAGCTCCGTCATGTAAATACCACATAATTTGTCATAAATTAATGGGAACTTTTTCCAAAAGAACAGGCAAGTTGTTCCCCAAAAAATCTAAATATATTTATGCATTAACCAGTTCTTCAAAAAAATGTGGCCCAATCACATAATTTCCCAAAATACCTCCCCTTACATTACGCGACCACCTGGACTGGCTTCTAGTCCTAATTAGATGGGGATTATTTGTTGAGAAATAGTGCCGATTTAGACATCCGTAGCTTCGTCTGCAAATAATACATTATCATAAACATTTTTCTTGAAGCATAATTTTTTGTTGAACTCATTCACAAAATGTAGTTGGCTTAGCACAATCTTCATTCATCAATTCTTGATTTAAATGAATTTTGTGCAAAATTCTCTGAGCACTTCTTCTGATATCATGTTGCCTAGAAATTTCACGAGAACTTATGTGGGGATTTTCGGTGACAGCCATTAACACATTTCCTCATTTATAATTATTTCTTCTTTTGAATATTTTTTATATATTACCGACGCTGTTCTATTGAAGCGCTCCATGACTCTTTCCATTACTTGCAGAGTTGGTTGTTTTCGCAGTGAGTATTTTTCTTTGTAAAGTCTTATAGCAAGCAATCAATTCTTCATGATTTCCCCCAATATCCATACCATATCGGTTAATTCATTGACCGAAAACTGCATTTTATTTGTATCTTAATTCAAAAACTTTATTACAATATAAATATTGTTTGAGGTGAATGACAGCAAAACAATTTAATATTCCTTTTTTGTCATGACCAGCTACTTTAAATACACAATTAAAAAAAATCCAAAATTTCTATTTTAAATTGAATTATTACCTAAATATAATATATTTAAAAAATAAATGTGTCCGTTTCGTTATAATTCCACTGTATAAGGTCGTTTTAATCTGTCAGTATTTTGTTAACAATATATATAATCGAGACAAGTAGACAATGAAGAAAAAACCTGACACGAATTGGTAAAAGGGGACACCAATTAGGGTAGGTTTTTTTCTTCATTATTTTTTATTTATTTTATCGGCCGACAAATGTCTAGCGCGTCTTCATTGTCTACTTTTTAATTACTGTCCTCCAGTTGTTCCTGTCCTTAGCCATTTTTTTCTGCTTCTCTTAAGCCTATTCCTCTTTCTTGTAGTTCCTTTGTTACGTTGTACATCCAGTTTTCTATTGGTGTTCCTCTTGCTTCCCATATTTGTTTTACAGGAATTCTTCTCTCCATCCTCTGTATATATCCCGCCATCCCAGTTGCCTTTCTTCAACATAAATATAAATCTACTCAGACTCTCTACTAAACGCTATTTTCTTAATTTTTTAGTAGAAAATATATAAAAGTGAATGAAATATCAATTTTGATTGATAAGTCAATGCCTGTGACTACGTTTCACGTGGTCCATTCTGAAAGTCCAATTTTAACGCACATTTTTCCAACATTTCGGCCGGTATTTCACCAATGGCATGTGTAATAATGTAATAGGTAGCAATGGTGGCTGGCTTGTTTGTCCCTATAGACGAGTTACTTCACGACCTCAGTATGAAGTTATACAAAATACAGCTGGTGCACGAAATGTATTTCTGTGGGGGTCACAGAAATATATTTCTTGCACCAGCTGTAATTTGTATAACTTCATTATGAGGTCCTTACGTATATTCTCACAGGGGGTCGAATAATTAAAACCCAATTGCTGCGACTAGAGAAGGATGGGCATTTCGCGATCTTTATTAACACTGGCGGATGCAGTAACAATATTCTCCTCTCTCCTCGGATTACACCCTCTTTAATTGAATTGGTAGATTGATGTTCAATAGAGTGAACTTTGTGCGAAACTTGGACACAATGGCTTGAATAGCTTGCTCGGTGGATCGATTTTAACGACAATAAAATGCACGTAATTTGCGAAATACATTTTTCATAGAACACGAATTTTGATAATAAAATTTGTAAGCGTTATTATTTAGTAAGTTTGTTCATCGTAAATCGTAAAATTTGTCGAACACGCGTTGGTGTTGGAAAATTGTGAAAGGTGCATGTCGACTTATATTTAACGACCAAATTCTTAATAGTAGTCTCAGAAGAATGATGTTGATATTATGTCTCGAATTAAAAAAAAAATAGAACTTTCACAGTTGAATCATTATTACTTCAATTTTCGAGCGAAGTGAAATTCATTGTAATAATTGCTAAATCTACTGATATGTCTAAATACTAAATGTCAAAAAGATCATGTTAATCCGATTTGTCCTTATCTACATCTACTTTTTTTTCTGAAAGCCCTCTCAGTCAGCCAGTTTAATATAGCTTTTTAGGACGTTATTTATTATTGTATTTATATTAGTTTGTGGACAACATGATTTTTAAATATGTTAATATTATCATTATTGCATTGTAAATACTGTAACAACCTATTATTTATTTAAAATTCACTACTGAAGATGGAAACACAGATTCCGAAATATATTTAGTTTGATAAAAAATAAGTAGGAGAAAGGACAACTATTTTTATTTAAATAAAATAATATAAAAATATATAAAAACCATTAATTACCTAAAATAGCATTAAAAACAAATTTTATTGGCATATTATTTATAATGCAATACATAAAAAATTACAATACGTGCAAACTATAAAATTCTCTCAATCAGCTATTTTAATATAGCTTTTTAGTCTATTGTAAACCGACACTTAGGAAATCGCCCCTGAACCACAGGAAGCAGACACCCAACTAATCAGGGTGATTCCTTTGTAGTTAGTCACCTCCAATTTATCTACACTTTTATGTATTGGAATAATTATACCTTCTCTCCATACCAATGAGATTTCTTCTTTTTCTATTCAAATTGAACATCATTACCACACACTACTGATTAAAACACTTGGTATTTGTCAGTGAAACAAATATTAGGATGTCTGTGGTGGGGAAACCGTTGGCGATATTCTTCAACTATTAATATTTCCATATTCTAGATTTTCATAAGTAAAAGGTGTCCCAGAATAAACCGTCATTTTAATTTTTATAAATAAGTCGCATTCTTTTTGAAATATTTGGAAACTTTTATTGAAGTAAAGACATGGAGGTTAATTATGAAATTGGATATCAGCCAAATGGCCGCCTCGGTTCTGCGTGCACACACGGGCTCTTTTAATGAAATTTTCAATTACACTTTCGCATAATTGCGGCTCAATTTCTGCTTGGATTTCCTCTTTCAGTTCCGCAATCGTTCGAGGCTTATTGGCGTAGATCTTCCCTTTGAGGAAACTCCAAAGAAAGAAGTTCAAGGGTGTCAAATCGCAAGAACGGCGCAGCCAATGCACATCACTTCGGCGCGAAATAACTTTTCGTTCGAATCTGGTGTGCAATAACTTCATTGTTTTGTTGGCTGTGTGACAAGTGGCACCGTCCTGTTGGAACCACATATCTTCTAGATCCATATTATCAATTTGGGGTTAAAATAAGACCAAAATTCATACCAAATAGTGCACCGTTGTGGATGCATTGGAAACTCTTGGAGTGTCCTTGGATTTTCCAAGCCCCAAATACGGCAGTTATGCTCATTGACATACCCATTCAGATGGAAATGGGCTTCGTCGGAGAAGATGATCGATGCTGCGCATGGTTTGCCGGCTTCAGTGCTTGGGTCAACTTAATCGTGTATACGTATAGATGAAGATCTTTAGCTAAATGAGCTGCATGGAGCTCCTGGAGACATCAACTTCTTAAGCACGATGACGAATTGAGGTTAATGGGTCGTCATACATACTGGCCGCTACCAAGGCTACATTTTCGTTCGAACGGGCGGAACGCGGACGGCCAGGTTTCTTCATGTTAACAACTGAACCCGTGGACTCGAATTTATGGATAAAACCAGGGTGCTACGGGATGGTGCGTTATGATGACCGAGAAGTGTGCGAGTTTTACGGACCATCTCTGCAAAATGTTTACCATTTTTGTAATGAATTTTCACAACTACAACGCGTTGCTCGACCGTGAATCTATCCATGACTGATAACCTCAAAGTCTACTAGTGACTGTTGTAAAAGAATTAGCTCACTACGATTGTTACCAAAAAATTAATGCCCTATTCAAAACGACAGTTTATTCTGGGACACCCTTTATGTGGCATATTGTAATACTTTAATAGTTAACCTTAAATTACTGTCACAACACACCGACACATTATCAAAACAACAAAGTTTTCAAATGTTTTTGGGCCTTGAATACGGTAGACATAAACATTTTTAATAATGCTATAACTTGAAAACAAATAAAAATCGGATAACAATACTTGCGTTTTTTTACATTAGTTTCACGCGTAAAATACACTCCCCACTCATCCTATATAATAATACGATTAGTAATTCCTCACAGTATGCTGCAGTATATGACTATTTATAACGAGCAAAATTAACTTAATAAGTCTGGAAAACGTTTCCTGTGAATTTTCCCCGATTGTTTCTTTTGATAAATTTGCAAAGGATGGAATATTTCGCGTCCCGTACAATTAACTCATTTTATTATTCGATTTCAATTGGATATTTTAATTGACTCTTAATTAGCAACATGAAAGTAATTACTGGGAACAAATCGATCAATAAGGAATGCTAATTTGGCACACGGCGATTAACAAAGCGTGAAAATAAATACTAGCATAAAGAATAAACCAATTAAAAAAAAAACCTATAATTATTATAAAAAATAATTATTATTTTTTTAAAAGCATCTTCAAACCTGATGATGGATATAATGAAATCATTGTATTTATGAAAATTTAACACTTTACATTCACTTTTCTTTACTGGTTTATCACATCATCTTGAGTTAAATATAAATTACTGAGTTGACTAAAAGAAGAAAATCTTTAAGTTTATGTCTTTGCAATAAACAATAATAATACTGTTGTATTGAAATTTCAGGATTAAAAAGGTAAAGGATGAATCTCCGCTCGTAGTTTTTAGTTTCGAAAAAAGTAAATGTATTGTTTACATAATAAGGTCATTATTTACAGTAAATTTAATAAAAGAATTTTTAATTTTTTAAAACTTAAAAGCATTGAATCAATTTTTTTGAATAATATAGCACCTGAATCATTAAAATATATTTATCCGTTAGCTCCGAGAATTGTCGGACTAAGGTGGATTTTCTTACAAGAACTAGATGATTTTTTTATGTGAAGAGATAAATTACGTAAAATTAAACATGCCCGAAATGAACATTTAGCAATTAAATATACAAGTGAAAAAAGGGATACAGCGTGTTTTTTGTTTTGTTTTTATAAGTACTAAGCAAATACAAACATAAATCGGTGGCGAATTAGAAATTCTTCACGGATTCACGTTTCATCTCGACTGAATCTCCGATTACACGCTACTTTTAGACCAGCGGCTGAGTGTTACTTGATTTATAATCGTGATTTGCCGAGAAAAATTGGTAGACCTTTAAGCAAGCGCTTTACAATAAACCGTCTAAGCAGTAGGATTTAAGATTCCTAATGCAATTATTTTCAAATGCTACCTACAGTGCTATAAAAATGTACTATTTGTATTAATCATAATAAATTAAAGATGACGCAAGCGCCACCTTTTGTCTAATTTCAAGTGGCGTCTTCAACGATTTGGGTCTACTAGGTAGACGACCGAGAATCATTGTTTCGTCCACTAAAACTTGTCCTGTTTATGAAAACAAGGAAAACGAAATTCACATTTAATACTATTATATACAAATAGTATTAAATGTAAATTTCGTTTATATATAATAATATGTTTTTTGAAATGTGAGAAGTAACATACAAAAATGTATCTAATGAATAAGAGTGACTAAGAGTTATATTAATTTAAATGAATGGTTTATGTAGTAGAATAATATGAAAATATAATTATATTCAGTTAAATGAAATATAAATGAGTATTTTTTCAAGGTGTGTGCGAATGTAATTACTCAAAAGTGAATCTATGTGGAAATATTTAGAAGAAAAAGGGGGCGTTTTTAATTGGAATATATGCGAGAGGTCGACCGCGCTCGGGGAAAATGTGCGTTCCGTGTAAAGTTTAATTTAATAAAATAAAATATATAAATATTAATCCCGGCGCGTGAAAAGGGAATTTAATTTAATTTAATTTAATCCGCGGGTAATTTTTGTATCTTTGCCCAAGCAGCGAAGCGAGCGAGGGGAATGTGTATATATTTTAAATGTATTTTTACGAGGGCCGAATCTTGATAAAGTTTCTCGCGATGCACATTTAAAACGGGAGATGGTTCATTTAATGGTATCATCCGCAAGTATAAAGTACACTTCTGTCCGGATATAAATATCTATATGCATGTAGATTGTCCTTTATAGTAGACGTCTCATCGTTGGATAATGTATCTTATAGTCAGTCACCATTAAGCGGTAGCGATATACATCGCTTCGGGCCATAAAAGTTATGATACAGTTTAAAATTGTATATTTCTTAGGCCGTTTTATAACGCATATGTAAATACCTGCAACGGTTGTACATATAGATATACATATACACACAGCAGCCATATCGTATCCGTAGGGCCATCCGTTGCAGTATTACTCCCAATAGATCTGTATTTCGTACCGTTAACGAAATTGTAATTGCTTTTAGTCTATATTGCGGCGTGTTTCAATAATTGATCACATATATTTGATAGAACCCGCTGGGAAATATTTTTTACGGCCACTTAAGTTCCCACGTTTCGCGTACTATTAAAAACCAACCCCCCTTCCGCGCGCTTTCCCCTCTCGCCCACCACCGGCATTCGCCAGCCCTGACCTCCACCCCTTCGGCCCGCGCGCAGACGGCCAATTTTATTACCTCTACCTGCAATCCTTTAATATAAACATTTTAGGTGTAATTAAGTTACGCGTTTAACGTACTGCGCACACCTCTTTCACGTCGGAAATTGGCCCTCGCCAAAAACCAAGCACTCCTGTTTCATTTCGCGCGACCATTGCTTCCAATTAAAATATTTTCAGATGTTATTTTACAATTTTAATCAAATCATCTGCACTTTGATGTTTTAAATTCTATGTTTACACATTTTTTAAAATGACAATTTATCCATTACAATATTTTTTCACTGAATCTAATTAAATCCCACATCACTGGACAAGTATTTTATATTACTTAAAATAAAATTATAGTTTTTCATGATATAGTGAACAGATTAGTGTGACTAGTCCCTGATAGGACAAAGCCCTCAGAAAAAACACTGGATTTAAGGTATATCTTATTGCGAAGTAATAAATTAATATAACTAGGTCATTGAAGATTGTTCGTTCTATGTTTCCAGTTCACTTTATTTAAACAGCCCTCGTCTGTATGATCCTAATAACCTGATGGTTAACATTTACAAAGGGTTGATGTTGAAAGGTTTCGCTCAATAAAGTACAATATCAGTAGCTGTGTTTTCGTCACCCTAGCAAATTTCTCAACTCCGAAAAGGTGTATTTTGTGTAAAATTAAAAACGACTGTAACTTATTTTATTTTAAAAATAACTATGGCATATGTTATATCGGATTAAAGGGAAAAAAATAGCCCTTTTAATAAAGTCATAGTCAACTATTGTTTCCATTTAAAAAAAGGTAAGTTTGTGTCATATCTCCCAAAATATGGGCGAATTTTTTTTTTGATTTTTTGTTATTAATCTGTGTAAAATTTTCTACAACTTTGTCCTTTACAGTTTTTTTTCTATCTATGATAATAATAGAGATATATTGATTTCAAAAAATTGACACATTTTACTTTTTTCAAAATATCTAGTTACCCTTAACTTGTTCAAATAATTTGAAAGTGTCATTTTATTCGTCTTATAAAACTACACTTCTTTCCCCATTTAACCGTTTTTCTATCTCTTATAGTTTCTGAGATCCCCATAGAGAACATCGAAAAAAACTCACCCTGTATATATATATATATATATATAAAGTAAATATTTATAAATACATCATTAATAGTCGTCATGTATTGAAATACAATAAATAATTAAAAAATTAATTTAGTCATAAACAGTATTTAATTTCAAATTATCATGGATTTATTTTTTTATTCTAAATACTTCTATAAATAATCACGTGGATCCTTGTCGATCTCCTCTATCATAATTTTATGATTTATGCCATTGATGGTAATAAAGATATAATCATAAATACTTCTACCGCTTTGTAATTCGTGAATCTTGTTTCATATCAAATTTTAGTGATCATTTTCAACAATTTTCCTTATTTAATTTTAATAACAATGAGAACTACAGAGGTACTACATGAATGGGCTTTAAGATTTTTCATACCTGTTAATTAAAATGTAACTAAATCGTTTATGATATGTTTTAAAAATATCTTTAAAGCTTAATTTTTATACATATTTATAAATTTTACAAGAAAGCCATTTATATTTCCCGAAATAATCGACCCCGGCGGCGGATTCAGCAATTCGACAATCGGCGAATTTATTGCCGTGGTTTTGTTAAGCTAATTAGCCGAATTTATGCGGACGTTTTTGATAAAATTATTTCGTAATGATCGCGCATTAACGCCCAATTCATGTGATAATTATTTCACGATTTTCGATAATGCCGACAAGGCGAAGCGCAATATTAAATTTGGAATTTATTTCGACGCGCCGCCGTTTAGTGCGTTTTTGGCGAAACGCGAAATTAATAATAATAAACGCTGCGAAATAATGAACGGGCGTAAATATTGCATGATAAATAATTCATCATGAGCCATTAATTTTGTTGTGACAATTAAAGTTTGACACATCTAATGGTGCGTACAGACGGGAGACCTAAAAGTAACTTGAACTTATTTTGAACGACTCAGCTTACTTTTCTAGGCTATTACAGTTAAATTTCATTTAGATAAACCACTTTTAATTAATCAAATACAATTTGTTATATTGTTTCACTTTTACTAATATTAAAAGAATTATATTCAACTGATCCGTATTATAAATACAGGATATTCAATTTAAGTAAAGACATTGAAATATCTCAAAAACTACACATCGAATAACAAAAAAAAAAAAAAATAATTAAAATTTGTTCGCCTCGGAGCGGGATATCTTTAGAAATTTCAAAAATAATTATTCTTTAGTGTGTATTACAGAGAAACAATTTTATAAATAAAATTTAAGCGAAACTTTTATACAATAGAAGATTTAAATAATATAAATTAAATAAAAAATAATTTGAAAGCCGTTGTTTATTAAATAACTGTGAACTGAACTGATTCTATTATTACAACAATATTATCTTCCAAAATATGAGGCATTGCCGAAAATTCTTCTGTGCAATTCAAATTACATTTTCATTAATTAGCGCTTTAATGCAAAAAAGAAGATGAACATAGTCTTAATATAAACTATTTATACATAATAACTTTAATAAAAAATGCTTAATTCTCACATAACTTTCAGTGAGAATTATTTGTGTGTAAAATAACTAAAATAGAAACTTATAGGCGGAAAGACCTTCGGTTGTTAGCCATTTCATCTATTATATGTGAACATAACTCTAGAAATACATTGTAAATAATTATTTAAACTATGTATAAATGTTCTATAAATAAAGATTAGTTAGTTAGAAAATTATAATAGGGTTAAACAAAATGTTATAATTTTTTTGTGATATTAAAGTAATGGGTTCTATTTTTGGCAAATCCGCAATCTATTTTTTTAGCTTTTTTGTATGTTATATTATTGCACGCATAAATAACGACAATGCATCGCTATATGAATATTTCCCCCGAAAAATAATGAGGTAAAAAGCACATCCATTTTTCCATATCTTCTTAATTAATGTCTAGATCATCATAATTAATTTTAATGGTAACGTTCTGTCAAACAAAATATTACACGAAAATGGAATTTAAAATGGAAATTTTCATAATTACACACAATAAATAATGTCCGAGTATGTGTGTATGTGTGGGTGGTTAATTCTGTGCGGGGCGTATGTAATTCATTAATTCAGTTAGTTTTTATATTTAGATAATGAGTTGGGGTAAAAATTACGCCCGAAGAATCGATCCTAACGCGTTTAAAACCGCATAATGTACACGTTACTGATTATTTTTTCAGTATTTTTTTATCTGTTTTGTTTTGGATAATTGAGTTAATGATTATCCAATGTATTTAGAGGAACAAGAAAATATTTGTTAATTGTTGAGGCTTCTACTTTGTTTTACATTCACAAAAATGAATTAAAACATTGACCTTGTATAACAGGAGAGGTTTGTTCGAAAATATTTGCATTTATAAAGACATTCATATGCGAATTTTTTTTTTTTTTGTGATTATCCGACACCACTAATTTTGACCTAAATGAGATTGAAGTCATGTTGGCCAAATATGGTGGACATTCTATGCTATTTTACTATAGTATTTTAAAGCGTGGCCTCTGGCGAAACTTTTCGTATATTTGTTTTGGCCCTACTCAAAAAAATAAGAGAAATAACAATTTAATTATTTTAGTATAATATAACAACAAATATAACTTTTAAAACATAAAGTATACGTCAAAAATAAAGTTAATTAGATTTTTGCTGGTTTTCAAAGCACTCAAACAAACGCATAAAATGGGCATGACTGTAATCCGGGCAATATGTGTATACATTTTCCCCCTTTTTTGCATTTTTTTCTTACATAATACAAAGTACACATCCGGCGTACCTTTTTATTATTTTCATCTATTTTAGTTTTTAGAACATGAATATTACGACAGTTGGGTTTGACGTGTTTTATTTTTTTGTAAATTTAGCAAGCTTGATGCTATTTCTTCTCTAAACCATCGTATTTTAGTTGATTTTTTAGTTGCTGTTTTATATACTACAAAAGCATTCACAAGTAAAATACCTACCAAATAGTCTATGCCTAGCTTCCGGTTGTACCACTTTATATCCTTACTCAGGGTCGTGGCATAAGAATAATTTTGATCTGATAGATCAATACCAGCTTTCCCTCTGTTGTACGCCAGTATGGCGATTGGCTTTTGTTTATTTTGGCGTTTTCGATTAGTATTTGAAACTCGAATGATTAATGGTTGGTTAGCATTATATCCCGCATCTGCTCCAGCATTTTCTTCCTCGTCGCCTGTAATGTTTATCATGTGTGGATCATGTTTAGTTGATAAAATTCGTGCATCGCATGTATCCCGCCATTTTAGTACCACAAATCCATTTTGCTCTTCTTTCGCTATAATTTGGAATAGAGGCCAAATAGTTTAGCGTGTAAAAGTTCTCGTGGCATATATTTTTTATTCGCCCTCAAAGTACCAACTACGAGAGTATTTTGATGTAAAAAGGACAATATTAATTCATAGCTCGTATAGAAGTTATCGACAAATAATGTGCGACCTTGATTTAAAAGTCCTTGCGATAGCTCTTCACAACTACCTAAACCAACCCTTTTTGTATAATTTTCAGATTTCCCGGAGTATATTTTGCTGGACCAAGTATATACTTCAGTAGAGCATAGTTTGAAAAGCTTTATCCCATATCTGTGAGCTTTATTAGGTATGCTTTGTCGAAATACTAATCTACCTCTCCAAGGTACAAGGGTTTCATCAATAACAAAGTCTTCGTCTTGAAACTTCTTTTGCAATGCATCTATAAGAGCTTGTAGTTTTACTATTTTGGGGAATTTCTTCATTGTTTGAAAAGTGAATATTTGACAGCAATAATTCAAATCTATTACGAGACATAATTTTTGCCGCTACATTATTTTTATAAATATCGCTTGTTGACCTATAGGATGGAATACTAGCAAGTCTTACTAACGCCATCTATATAAGAACCCCCAAAAACTTTTTTATCTCTTCACTATTAGTTGGAACCCATTTTTTATTCAACTTTTACTCTTATATTGATTATTATTAAATTTCTGTTCAGCGTGTCTGTTTGTTTCCACTACAATAATATTTATAAAGTCGTCATTAACAATTAATGGAAACGCATCAAATGGAGTAATATCTTCCGCCACATCTATTTGTAAACAGAACCTTTTTGGTTCTTTTTACTCAATACTATATGAGCCTTAGCCGTCAAATGTTTCTCCAGTGAGCTCGCCTTCTGTTCTTCCCATTCTCTGGCCATTTGCCTAAACTGGGCTTTATTAAGCCCGTGACTTGAGCTGCGATCCCGCTTTTTTGCGAAGGTTTCGGCTTTTTCCTTACCCTCTATTCTCCGGTGTCCGCGAGACAATTATAAACTAGTCATGTACCAATACTTGCGAATTGTCCGGAAAAAGATAACCTACACACTGAACGCCACTTTCTTATGCATGTTATGTTTCACAAGATTCGAAATTGACAACAGAGGCTCCGCCTGAAAATAGAATGACATTTCGTTGTGGAGCAACAAAATATGCCGAGCTTGAGTCCTAAGTTGCAGCTTGAGATTTATCTACGTCTTAAAGTGTGTTAAAAGACCGCGCGTTAATGACCAAAATAACTAGCTTTAGTCTATATATATTTTTAAGATCGTTTAAAAAAAAGTCTAACGATAGGCACACACTTTTCGACCGTAAGATCGTGATTCAGTTCGAAGCAATCGTCAAAGCAACTTTGAGATCTTCTTCAGTGGTGAACCGTTTGCCTGAAAACTTTTCATTTAAAATGTGTCATAATGAAAAGTCCATTGGATCTCGTGAATATGGAGGCCAAATATTCTTGTTTCAGAGTCCTTGAAACAACTGTTCACAGAGTGCAATTGTTGAATTGGTGCAATACGCCAGCTAATACCAACTTGGCCGAAGTTCTTCGTTGTCTGGTAGAACTAGCTATTGGTAGTTATTGGTATTTATCTTATCTTTTTTTTATAGCAACACAAGATAGCACAAATACCAACCCAGACCATCATTGAAGCAGGAAAATGGCTGGTTGTGATTAATTGTTGACGCATCTGTGGTCCCCTGAAGATTTTTTCTAAACAGCTAGTGGTAATATAACGCCTCAATCATGAAAATATTTTCATCGGTAAAAAGAACTTTGGTCAAAACAAGCACTGTCGATCAATTGAATCATACGACGACATGTGTCCAACCATAAGTACTGGAACAACATCCTAGGTCTACGTCAATCAAAACGGCTTATCGGACTAGATCTCGGTCATAAGGTACTTGAAACAAGAAATGAGCTGAGAAAATTCACGGAACTGTCATGAGGGCACTATGGCCTCCGGTACCATTTGTGGAAAATTATAAAAGAGGAAAGTGGAAACTGCTGGCTATGTGAGTCGAAAATGAAACGACCGAGCATATACTCTGCGCTCTTGACGCGATTGCACATAAGCGTCTTTCACACTTCGACAGGGACCGTTTGTCCCACGAAGAGGTGAGCAACATCACCCCCAAAAAAGTCATCAACTTCATAGAGGACATGGGACTACTTGGAATGTGATTGGGTAACAACAATAGATCTTATAGTTCGCAGTTCAAGAGAGGCTAACATACCTGACAATAGCCCCATATATCCTATAACCTTATCCAATCGTTTCGTTTTCGGTACATCTCTTAGAAAATGGACAGGGGCGGTTTTGAAGCTATGTAGTGTCTTCTTGGGTTTTATAATAATTTGGATCCGTTCAGTATTTTTATTTATTGATTGAGGAGGTTAGTGGTTGTTGAAAGTTCATATTCACTTTATTAAATTAAATTATGTTCATTGTAAGACGCTACAATTGTTTCGCCACACTTTCTTTTTTAGGCCAAGAATAAGTGTTCAGTATTTATTCTCAGATCAGATGGTATTCTAGTTGAAGGTTTCAATAAATTCGGCATCGAGTTAATTAATTTTATTTGGAGTCATCGCGGTAATTGGAGTTATCCCGACGACGGTCCGAAGATGGTTCGCAGTCTTCTGTTTACTGCTTCGTAGTCGGTTCTGCACTTAAAACTAGTCGAACAATGTATTCTGTCTTTATTTCAGTTTAATTCAATTAAAAAAAATAATAATAACGTGCAAATTTGTTAAGTACATTATTAATACAAAGAAAGTATGCACAAACAAAATTATTAAGATAACCTTAAACAAAATTCCATCACAATACTATCAAATCAAATCGACATCCGAACAATTATGAAAATGTTTCACTCACCCTATAATATTAGGTGCGAAACTAAGTTCCCGCTGTTTTTTTTAAGAGATAACTCCAGTAGTAAGTACTGGTCGATTGCGACATAACCGAAATGTCATGAACCAAGCTTTATTTGGTAAAATATGGTAAACAAATCGCGTTGACACATTAATGATTTTGTTATTGCATCATATACATTTGGTAGTATGAAAATGTCTGATTTAGAGCCATATAATCGTCATTTATGGGAAATGTTGCTTTTCTTCTTTCATTCGAAGAAAACGACGGCTGAGGGGTATCGAGAACTCCAAAAAGTTTACGGAGATGCTGATCTAAGTGAAACAACGTGCCGCGATTGGTTTCCTCGAGTAAAAGCCGGTGATTTCGATCTTGACGACCGTTCGAGTGAAGGAAGGCCAAAAACCTTCGAAGACGCTGAATTGGACACATTGTTCGATGAGGATCCGTACTAAACGCAAAAAGAGCTTCAGATTAGGGGTTACCCGCAAGCCATTTTCAAGCGATTGTATGCAAAAAAAAGTGATTCTACAACATGATAACACTCGGCCTCACGTTACCAAACCCGTTAAAAACTACTTAGAAACGGTCAAGTGGGAAGTCTTACTCCACTCGCCACATTCCCTAGATATTGCGTCGTCCGATTATTACTTGTTCCGTTCGATGGTACATGGTCTGGTTAATCAGCAACTCCGCTCATATGAAGAAAATGGTTTGATTCACGGATAGCCTCAAAAGACGAACACTTCTACCGTGACGGTATTCGAGCTCTGCCATAAAGAAAGGAAAAAGTTGTCGTTAGCGATGGGTAATATTTTGAATGATTCATTTATGTCCAGGTTTTCACAATAAAGTTGCAGTTTCATGAAAAAATAAAAACAGAGAGAACTTAGTTGCGCTAATATGATTGAATAAATTTTCATTTTAGATATTCATATTTGATCTGAAATATTTCTCCTATTTCTGAGAAACTCCCCTGATTTTTCAGGTTTTTTACGACTTTCTGCTCTTTTCTGGAAATCCTGTTTAAATGTTTACATCATTTTTAAAATTGGTGATAAAATAAATAATTAAACAATTAATTATGAATAGTATATAATTGAATAATAATGTGGATGTGGTAAAGTAATTAATTTTAATGATATTAATTAAAATGTAAATCTTTCCCAATCAATTCTTAGCGGAAATACATATCTGGGGGATTCCCTCGCAAACCGTATAATGAGCAGATTGGACGTAAATCATTAGACCGCCAGTATAATAGGGTATATATTCATAATCTATAATTTGTGCAATATTCGATACAATACAATAAATAACTGTGCAGATAGTAATGTAGTAATGGTAATGGCGAGTCACCCCATGGCCGCCATTTGCGAATTGATGGCCGAAACCGATTGCGAATTTACACCTGCCCAGTATATTACGACTAAAGGGCACTAAATCTGCAGAATTAATAGATACCCGAGATTGACTCGAAAGCCACGCTACGCACACACACATGAACACACAAACACGCATAAACCGGTGATACATTTAAAACAATCATTTTCCGAGCCCGCGCGTTTCCCAATAATACGCTCATTAATTTCAGCCAGATGTCGGCTCGCCTTACCTGAAGTGCATAATTTGAGGACCAATTCCTCGAGCACGTAGCTTAATGGTCGCATGGTAAAAATGTTAATTGAAACTAAGCCCTCTCGGCTCGGTTACGGGAGCGGTATTGATTTTTTAAACGGTTTATTGGCGATGCCGTGAAATGTGAAATTAAATTAAATTTCCCAAAAACAGATTTTCAACGCGTCATAAACCAAACAATAACAACATTTATATAATAAAATACCGGACGGCACAATAAAATCTAATTAATAAATACGGGATGCGAATGGTAATATCAGCCGCCGGCCCATTTACAATTTATCGCGCGTGATATTTTTAGTTTGTTTTCGCGATGTGCGACAAACAGCCTTTAATTAATCAATGTGCATTTATTATTACCTTTTTATAATAACTTGCATTCAAAATTAGCATCATTATCTTTAATTCATTTGTATTTAATAACAACTATAATATTTATCAATAAATTAATATACCTCTTCCCATATGCAACTTGATGGTACACTATGCGAGGATTATTAGAGGTTGGCTATATGAAAATTTGCCTGATCGGTGGACAGGAAGAGGTGGACCAACCCCATGGCCGGTCAGATTACCAGACTTTAACATAATGGATTTTTTCTGGGGCTACATAAAAGATAAAGTTTACCAAACTACACCGGAAGCACTAGTTTTAGAGGAACCAATTTTTATTGCATCAAATGTAGTTACTGCGGAAATCTTGCATAGAATTCCAAGGAATATGAAAAAACTGGCTGAAGCTTATATTCTTTACAATGGTCAAATATTTGTTCATATGTAGTAATTTGAAATAGGTGCTGAATTTGTTAATGTATAAATTAAGTAATAACTGTTTATTAAGATAAATTTTGATAAAAGCTGTGTTTACTATTTTTAACCAATTACGATTTTTTATTTTTATTACCTTGCTTCTGTTATGGTAATATAATTTTTAATTACTGTTTTATTTAGTAGGTAACGGACACCATTGCCATTTTCTTCTTTGGTTTTTAACACATTACTCCTAATGGATCATTTCGATAACGATTTTTTTATAAATTAATATTATATGTACTATAGTTAACCTCCATTAAAGTGCTCGTGACACATCTGATAAATTGTATTTCACTAAACATAGTCCATGTTTAGTGAAATACAATTTTTACTGAATACCGTTTTAAGAATTATAGACTAAGGGGCAAAAGGATATTTTTTATTTTTAAAATACTAATTTAAGATTGTTGTGTTTTCTATTAACTATAACTATTTGTCATTAATTTTATTCTAGTTTAATATATACCTTTTTAAGAAATTAAAACATGATACGTAAATTTTAGAAAAATTTAAACAATTTTGTTCGATACTCAAATAATTTTGATTCTGTCTTATTATGTATACACAGAGCGTATCTATTATACCCAAATAATTACTTCTCAAACAAAAAGGAAACAAGCGGCACACACTTATCAATTCACTCGGGTGCCTTTCGATTAAAATCCCACGCACATTCCCCGCTTACCCCATTGAACCCCGATAATTAGAAAGGGCCAAACAATTAATATTTGGCTTAACTTATCAGTCGCCCGGGCGAATTATAAACGTATTAACGGAACGCCGCCCGCCCGTTTTTCCCAAAGTCACGCTCCACCACTTTAAACAACAATGAGTAAGTAGCCTTTGTTTCCGATCTTTTTATAAATACACGACGAATAGCCCCGGTATTTCACACAAATTGCGGATTCGCGAACGCCCGTAATGATACACCGCACCAAATCGGATTTTAATGTCCGGCAAACACACACTTTTGCATATCGCTGGATCTTATTTAATTATAGCGAAATAAAACGTACTAAATTATGCAAATCCGAACGCAAATATTGAAATTAAATAGAGTTGGAATTGGAATTTAGAAATAGAACAACAAATGTACGCTATCGAGCATTCCTCTCCAGTCCTCTCATAATAATAAGAATAATAATTTATTACCCAAGAGGTTTCCCAAAACTTAAGGCTTAATTATACACACAAAAATTTACAGAAATATTCAAAATTAAACATTTTACAATAAATTAGTGTTTGTTCAAAATATTACATATTATAAAAGGAAATATAATTAAAACGAAAATCTTTACAACTGAGAAATCAGATAAATAGAGTCCATCAGTACGTGTATAACTGACGCAAAAATGCAACTATGTCTGAAGTCGACATAAGTCGTTTAAAAGTATACGGAAGAGCAGAAATGGAGCAAAAAATCTGTTAATGATTAACTTTCTTTTAATGGACATTTTGAGAAGCAATAATCTCTTTTTGAAGCAAGGAACCACATATTATGTAAATAGAAAAGAGTATTTATTCATTCACTTGATCACAGTTATTTGCCCGGGAAGTAGTTATTTTAATATGCATTTGTTTAACGTACTTACGTAACGTAAGTCAAAATGTCGCAGAGCTAAATGTGAAAATAATTTATTTATTATTTTCAAATCATTTTTATTTAATACACATATTATGTATATTGAATAATGAACTATGACTGATTAATTGTAGTAATTGATAGACTCCTTTTTATACGGTAAATACATTTAAAAAAATGAGGGATTCTATCTAATATGATAACCATATTTTAATTTTCTTAATAGCCACTAAACAAAATGTTCACAAATAACGTTGCATCAACATAAAAACAACATTGAATAAAAATCTAACTTCATTGATAGATCGTTATTATCGGGGGTGTTCCCTATGGAAATATTAAACTTAACGTAAACGTTATTAATTAATTCACATTTTCTATGAATATACATCTATTATAAAAGCTAATTAGACTGTGATGATAAAAATTAACGTATATGTTAAATTAAACACGTCTCTTACACAATAGCGCGATATATCTATTTTATTCAATGGGTACAAAGCTAAAACATAATGATTTAATAGCATCCATTTTTTTTTAAGAAATAGCTGGATCTAATAATAAATCCAAACGTTTTTGAAGTTGATAAAGCAATGTTGTTCATGTGTTATTTATTTATTCACTTAACGAGATTCCTGTTACATATATAGAAAATTAAATTTTGTTAATAAAAATTAAAATCTGAACTAAAACGTATCACTAGATCCATCATTTCAGGATTATGTTTTAGCCGTATATTGTTAAGAGAATAAGTTGTTAAATATCTAGTCTGCCTATGAATAAAAATCATATGACTGTATTTATTAATGTTGAGTCCGTGTATGTGACACTAGTCCACAATGTTATTTATATTTCATTCGAGTAATTGAGCAATATGTCGGCCTTTAATATAGTCTGAATATACTAAAACATCACAGGATAAGGAATAAAGAATTAATAACAATTAGGATCATTTAGGAACTTTGAAGGCATTAAATTGGCCATAATTTACATAAGCGTCTGGATTTGTCATATATAATTTTAAGAAAAGTTGCAATTCATATGACGAATGCACACGAGAAATTTCTTTATATCGAGCGTATAACAAAAATCGACGACGAAGTTGGCATTGGAAATCTAAAGTCATGTCTGAACTAAAATCACACTGGTTGTCATGTTGACAAGTCAGTTGCCAATAATCCCTAATTATCGTAAACATGTTTTCTGAGGTACATAAAACGTTAATGATTGAATCTTATTTTCGTAATGGGCGAAAAGTTGGTGGAGAGTGGCAGTATTCTGTTCCCGATTGTTTGGAGGAATTTCGAAATCAATTTCCCAATGTTGGTAGGAAGGAAGGCACTGGATTTCCTAAAAATGGATTTCCATTTTAGGACCCGTACTGTATTCTATATATACTTCGTCAATTATATATTTCTTTTCCGTCAGATAAATACCGTGATGGCTTAGCCAAATTAAATTCAGACCTTAACATGTTATACGAAATCTTGTGCTCGCATGGTCTCATCTTAAACCCTTTAAAATCAACATATCTTCTTTTTGGACCAAAAAACAAATGTACGGATTTAGTTGATAATTTTAAGCCTTCAATAAATAACAATGCAATTCCATATAGTACTAGTGCAAAAAACCTAGGTGTTACACTTGATAATACTTTTAGGTATCATCAGTTTACTAATAAATGTATCAATACGGCCTTTGGTAATCTCAAACTTATTTTCCATAATCGTGAGTACTTAAACCACAAAGTTAAAGTATTACTGTGTGAATCAATAGTGCTATCTCAATTTATATACTGCTCCCCCTTAATACATCCATGTCTGGACCAAATTAGATTAATTTTCGGTGTACGTAAATTCGATAGAATAAGCCACAGGCTGTTAGACTTAAACTGGCTAAACATGGAAAATCGACGAATAATTCAAAGTTACTGTTTATTTTTCAATATAATTAAATATAAAACACCTAGCTATCTTTTCGAGAAACTTACGTATCGTTGCGATGTTCATAACGTTAATATTAGGAACCGCGGCCGGCGTAACAAATTAGCCATCTCCTGCAATGTTTTCGAGTCAAAATTTAAGTTTAAAAAATATATTTTTACGACATTGTATACCAATCAATACTCATTATAAATTGTGCATCCATTTTCATAATAACTTATATTTATTTTGTTGAAATATGTTGTTTTCTAACTCTTTTTTTTTTTATTCTTCTTCTTCTTATCTTTTTTCTTAATTTGTATACTGATTTATATTTGTTTATTTCTGTGCATCTACATTATTATTTTACTAAATTTATCATAATAAGGTGTAAAGGAAGATCAGAGTGTACGTCGGTACGCATCTGAATTGCATCTTTTTTTTTTCAGTATCAGAACTATTATTTTTAGGAATCGCTTATAATTGTTATAAATAATTTCGTTTCTGTATTTTTGTTCTGTTATGGAAAAATATTATTATTATTATTATTTGCAACAAAACGTACTTCAGAGTTAATTGAAAATGTGCGACAAATAATAGAAGATTCACTTAGAACTTCACTTCGTGTGCTTTCACAATTAACTGAAGTATCAATTAGTACCTGCGAGAAAATGTTGAAGAAGGATATGCATTTGTTCCCTTATCGATTAACTTGCGTACAGGAACTGCATAGACTTGATTTTCCTAAAAGAGTTACATTTTGCCGATAGTTCCTTCAAAACTTTGATGACGATCTCCTTGACAAAACCTTTGTCACAGATAAGGCATCGTTTCATTTAAGCGGGTACGTTAATTCGCAAAATATAAGGATGTTTAGTGCTGCAAAGCCCGAGGATTTTTATCTCGAAGAATCTCTACATCCCCAAAAAAAATGGCGTTTGGTGCGCCATGAGTCGCAGACGCGTAAGATCCATTTTTATTAACGGTACCCTAACAGGTGAACGGTATAGAGAAGAAATCCTGACCCCCTTTATCGAACAACTTGATGATGAAGAATTGAGATTTGGATATTTCATCAAGGCCCTACACCGAAAGGTAAAAGGGACAATGAATAAAAAAAAAATATTTCATCAAGACGGAGCAAAAGCACACACTGCCTCAGACACTATTAAAATGTTACATGAATTATTTGATGACCGTATTATCATGATAACATGAATAATATGTGACGTCTTTTTGTGGCTATTTTTAAAAAACTCCATATATCAAGTGCGTGTTAACAACTTGGTTCACCTGCAGGAGAGAATTACAGAAAAAATTAATAAAATTAATCAGAATCCTTTAATGTTGCAAAATGTTTTTGACTATTGTAATTTAAAATGAATTTAGTTTGGCTACCTATTTAACAAAATTAATATCTGATATGTCACTGTTTACCCGCAACCAGCATTTCACGCGTGTGATCTTAATACAGATATCACTCGAGACTCTCAACGCCAACTTTGTCGTCGATTTTTATTATACGCTCGATATAATATTACATTTACTTTAAGACTTGAATCTATATCTTTGGGTACATGCATTGAAAATGATGCTAGAGTTGAAAAACTTGACCTTTTGACATGAATCAATGTTGATTCATATAAATAAGAGATGAAGAAAATTTTGATACTTTAATAAACATAATTAATAATTTATAAAACCACAATGAGACATGTATAGATTTGTAAATCATATCTTCAAAAATCTTCGATGAGTTGCTCAATAGGTCGATGGTCTGAAAGCATGTATTTGTCGCCTTTTTTTAGTGCACAGGATTGTTTTTTGTTAGCTTCGATACGTTAGGAAAGAAAGATTTATTACTAAAATTAAAAGTTTTTGAATTGAAGGAGCAGATTTCAAATAGTTATTTTTTCGAAACTACAAAAGGCAGAACCTGAATTTCAACGATACTGGAGAGATGGAAGATCAAAATTTGAACCGTCTAGCTTGAACTTCCAATCATTGGCGCTATTGCTTGTCTTGATTATTATCTGCTGTAAAATAACGAACACAACAAAGAAAAAAAAATGTGTGCAGAAATTTTTTTATTTTAATTTTTTCCAATCCCTTTCAATTAAGCTATTTTAAACAATATCCTCTATGTACAGTGAATTTCGTATCACTACAGATTTGTGAGAAGTTTAGATTTTTATAAATTAATTAAACATTATTTGAAAATCATGGTTTTCAGCGAAATCGTAGGTCTAATTAAAGATAAAACGCGTAGCGGTAAATGTAGGAAAAACGATCCCAATTTTGATCAGTCAAGAAATTTAGGTCAATTATTTAATCTAAAATCAAAATTACCTATATAAATACTATCGAAAGCCAATTATCTTCTAATCCAAGTTAGTCCAGTTTTGGTCGTTAACACACAAAAAATCATTTATACATTTATACCTGCCTAAATGACTTGTAATTATGAAACCTATGAAACGCCTGATGATATTTCAAATGGTTTTCGTAAGCACTTTGAATCTGTTTTTATTCCTCAATCAGACAATACCAGTATTGAAATATTTTCAAATTTACCTTCTTTTTCATTTTCACAAATCCCACCTGAAACTATTTTCAAATATTTAAATAATCTGCCTAACAAGTTATCCTCAGGCGATGACAACTTACCAGCCTTTCTTCTCAAGGATTGTGCTTGTATTACTTTGTCCAAGAAAGACATGCCAAACTTCGTTCTCCGTTTTTCAAGAGTCCATATTGAATATTTCCAGTAACAACTATTAACTGAAACCTCTACCTGTATACGTTCTATTAACTTTAAAATATAAATATTTAATAAATTTTCGCTTAGATTAGAGTAATTTGCTGTGGAGTTACAGGGTACCAAGCCATAGAGGTATTTCAACTTTGACCTAATAGAGGCATTTAAGGGTGCGGTTTAGAAGAAAGAGATAGCTATACAAATATGGGCAATCACTAATTTGAGTTAGATTGTTGTTGTGATCAATGAACAATATTGTATTATACATTAAAATAATCTTAAAATAAGCAGGAATTTCATCAGATAAATTAAAAATTATTTTAATGTTTAGTTTCTGTGAAAAATAATTATGAAAAACAATGAACATTGATCAAATTTATTAGCAAATTAAATTTTTGCTAATAAAAACTTGTGCAATGAAAATTTAAAGGATTTCACTAAATTCTGCATTCAAATAACTTAGCAGACATGGCCTATTAATTTCATTATATCTGACAATTTTCTTTTCTAACTTAAACTAGTAAATTGACGTAATACACGAAAATTAACAAATTATTTTTTATTTAGACTGATACTTTATACTTGGTAGATAAAAATGTAAATACACATTCATATTATGAAATCCAAAAGAATAGCTCTATTTTCAAACGATTATTTCCATTTTACTATATAGCCATCTCTTTCCACTAAACCGCAACCTTAAGAGAGATTTCGGCGCTGTGATATTTTTAAGATCGAAAGAGTCTCTTACTACAAAACCTAAGGCCTTGAAGGACTTGTTGAAAGTTTCTTGAACATGCATATTAAATGTAAAAGTATTATCAAATTAGGTCTTTAAATACACTAACTTGTTCTAAGACTTTATTACATACACTGTAATCGAATTTAATAATGATATTTTTTCTAGTGAATGATATAAACTTGCACTTGTTCCTATTTAGAGTTAAGTGATTTAAGACACACGAATTATATACTATATATCACGTTGATTTTGCAACTGCTGATTGTACTCAAGTTATGAGGCAGATGCATATATTTTCAAATTATCAGCATATAAAAGGTATTTACAATTAAGTGCTGCTGAAAGAACATTAATAAATATATCAAAAAGATAAGGGCCCAAGACAGATCCTTGTGAAACCCCTGAGGTAGGGAAATAGGATTCTGATTTAAAATTGTTAACACAGACATTAGTTTCGCGACCGTTTGTTATAATGAAATCACTTGGTTTTGTTTTACTAAAATTTTGTTATATTTTCGACTAGTTTCGGCTAGATGCCATCTTCAAAAACGATTCTTGAAAATGACGGCCAGATGCCATTTTCAAGAATGATTCTTGAAAGGAATGATTATTAAATATGTTTTACCAAGTGATAAATGAGAAAAAAAGTATACAATTAGTTTCGCGATTCTGAAGATATGATTGTGAAAGCATTATAGGACCAAGTATCCCAATTTAGCTAAGAGTAAATTGTGATCGACTCTATCAAATGCCTTAGACATGTCAGTATAAATGAATCCAAGAAAAAAAGTATAAATGAATCCGGAATAATCCAATACTCTAGAAATATCATGTGCAAAAAGTTAAATTCGTAACAGTGGAACGGTCTTGAATGAATCCATGATGCTGCAAAGATAGATATGCAGCCGCATACATGTACATTTTATCATAGAGTGCCTTTTCAAAGACTTTTACTGGATGCGAAAGGATAGCTACCGGATGGTAATTCAGTTTTTTAAGAAACGTATAAGTTTGAATTGACAGATTACAAATAATTGAAAGATGATAGCAAAAAATACAAGCACAATCCTATCATGTGTTGTTCAAGAAAATAATTAATTGGAAGCGTGAATTTATTTCTTCAACTTATATTTATAGTGATGATGCGAATTTCTTGCGCCGCTCCCGATTAATTTAATATTTAAATTAAAACAATTTTCCCATTAAGCGAACGGCAAGGCGTGGGGGCGTTCTCTTCTAATTTGTCGTAATTACTTCAATTAAATTTATAAGAATAACTATTAGAAGCGACGCTCGCATAAATCACCTATTACGATATCAATTAAAGGCAGACATCCTCACTCTCGTTCCTCTCCTCACTCCGACTTCCTTCCTCCCCTCCTCGTCTACAGCCCTCGCTGAGCGTTTGTTGAATTAATTGTTACAATTTATAATTATTCCGTTCGATTTCCTCGAATAATATTTACGCCGACGTTAATTAATTTAGATTTGGTTTCATTCAAAATTCATACTTTCATTTTGTTGTAAAATATTTGTCTTAATTATATATTGTTACAATTTAATTAATAACTTCTAATTAATAATTACTAATTGTAAAATGTTTTGAATAACAATACGTCGTTATTAAAAAAATAAATGAATATTTCTTTCTTTCAACCTACAAGAGGTGGAAACACCACTCCAACGTTTTTGTAAATAAAAAGCTCTTTTTTTAAATTGTATTATTTGAACATAAGTGTCATGTATACACGACATATATCAAAAATGTTCAGAGTGGATTTAACTTGGGATGTTTAATCCACTCTGAACATTTTTGATGATAATAAGATTTTTCCCGCCCTGCCCACAGAGGGGGCAGCAGGGTTCTGAATTCAGAACAAGATGTTGTCCCCTTAAGAAATATTAATTTTTGGTTTCGTAAATTTTGTACCAATGTGAAATCTGTTTCTGGAAATCCGTGGGTAACGGATTTACAGAAACGGATTTGTCCGGCTCGTCCACCATGGTGGAGGCGCCGGGTAAATTATTTATTTTGAAAGTGATTCGCAGCTTATAAACGAATGAAAATAACTCAATTATACAAGAACAGTGAAAAGATATGTCCAACTTAATTTAAAATAATTTTTGCTTTCAATTATTAGCCTCGAATAAAGACTTAGTCCAAAACAAACGTATTTGTCACATTTCAGAAACTTGTTTTTGTTCTTAGATTGTTGCTAAAGGTCTAAGTAATCATTTAAATCATTTAAAACACTAAAATCAGGGGTATGTAATTCGTAACTTTTTTTATAAATTTTTAAACTTCAGCCACGGTTTCCTTATAAAGAGACGAACTTTCTAAATCAAAAACGAAGGTGCATGTCACAATTTAGGAACTTGTTTTTCTTTTTAGATTGTTGCTAAGGATCTAAATAATGATTTAAAACAATAAAATGAGAGGTATATATTTCGTAACATTTTAACAATAAAATCAGAGGTATATATTTCGTAACATTTTTTATAAGTTTTTAAATCTCAGCCACGGATTTCCTATAGAAATCCCAAAAATTAATATCAGCAAGAACAAAGACTGCTATATTCAAAACAATACTTATTCCTGTACTAACCTTTGGACGTGAAAACTAGGTGCTTACAAATAAGTTAAAAAGTAGAATTCGAAACAATGAAATTAAATTCTTAAGAGGAATAGTGGGGGTTACAAGGAAGGACCGGATCAAAAATGCTGCAATAAAAGAACAACTTAAAGTAGAACTTGTAAGTACAATTATAGAAAAGGAACAGTTGATATGGCTTGTACACTAATTCAAAATGGATAGATGGAGACCAACTAAGAAAATTTGGGAAGCAAGAGCTACACCAAAGAGGTCACAGAAACATGGGACAGATACGTGAAAAAAATCTTAATGAAACGAAAGGATTAAATCTACAAATTTAATCTTTTCCTTCCTTTTTCTTTTCGCCTTTTGTAGATTTAATCCTCGTTTTTAAGCAAAAAAATAGGAAACAATGGATGGAGATGGTTTATAGTGTATAATACAGTTGTAATATATCTGTAAAGTATTTTTAGAAACATCTTGCACTTTCGGGTAGATAGGACTATAGATTATTCATGATTATAATTGAAACATTATTAACGTCTCACATTATTATATCCATCATGTAATAAAATTTCGGTCGATTGTTTCAAAGCGCTTTCAGATTTTCAAGCAATTCACGCCGCACACTTACAAACTCCGCAGGTTTATTTTTTTGTTTCATTTATTATTCTATGTTATCGTTGCCCATTCGAAATCAATAAAGAGCCGCGCACATTTTATTTGCACATTTTTTTGTTGTGTTTCATTTCCCCGGTTTCCATCTGAAATGGGCAAATTAAAAAAAATTGCACGCATGAAATCCACTTTGAAAGCAAACAAAATATTTTGAAATGGTACTTTTAACTGACAATTAAGCTTATACAATAATATAAACAAATAGACGCATTGATTCGGAAAAAAATACATCCGTTCGTATTTATAAATAATAGAATTGCACAAGTTACACACGGAGGTTTTTTGTTGTTGTTGTAATTTTTACTGCGTACGCATTAAATTTAATTTAAGCTCGGATTCCGATAAAACTAAAAACGAGGGGGTGGTGAAAAATAGCGACGAGTGCGTTCGTATTCGGTTTGTTGTGTGGTGGTTCATTGTTCTTTAGGGGATGTAGTTTAGTTACGCAGGGGTTAATTCCATTTGAGGGAAAATATTTATGAAGTAATTTGATCAACTTTAGGTTGTGGTTTAGTAAAAAGATATAGCTATGCAGTATAGTGGAAATAATCTTTTAAAAGAAGTCAGTCTCTAGAATTCAATTTCACTTTATTAACGGAATCTCCATTTCCAAATTAAATTTATAATATTAAATAAAATGAAACAAAGATGATTCACACATTTGTAGTTATTTAAATTACAATGAAATTAAACAAGGAACATTTCTGGCAATGATCAATAAAAATATTTGTTGTTTCCTTTCATTAAATAATTTCGACTCAAACCGTTGCAATTCGCAGTAGTGCTGCTATGCAACAACAAATATCTATTGGGTGATCCAATGTCCGGCTGGGTAAATGCTCGGGAAGTAGTTGTTTCAATAGATGTTTGTAAAACTTACAGTGTAAGTAATTTTTGCAGTTGGAAAAAGGGATTGATCGAATTTTATTGATCATTGCCGGAAATGTTCCTAGTTTAATTTCATTGTAATTTAAACATATATAAAATGTACAAGAGAAGTGTGACATACTACAAAAATTACAAAACATATGTATAAAGAAGGTGAATTTCCAATCACATATTACGACAAAATACATAATAAAAATAATACGCATCAAAATAATTATTTCTCAATCCCAAACAGATCATAGTGAAAACAATATGTAATTCAATAATAAAAATAAAATATTAATTAAATTTAATTGCGCATTCTTGACTTTGTGTATTTGATATAAAAATTCGATCAAATGATGTTAAACTAAATTAATTCATACACTTTGATTAAATATGTTTCACCACGGGTCAAATGAGAATAATTCATCATAAATTAATTCATGTTAAAAAAAGAAAAAAAATCACCGTTGAAAGCAACCCACGGATTTTTTAAGTCCATAACATCTCCATGGCGAAGATGCCGAGAAATTATATTAATAATTTTACATTTTCAAGCAGAAACACCTTTCATCGTTGGCCAATTACTAAACATGAATATGTGTATTCTTGAAACGTGGGTGGAGAACGAGGAATGGGAGGATAAATGGGTTTAGATAGGAATTAGGGGCAATAAGAGATAGCACTAGAGGAAGGGCTAAGGGAGGGATTATAACCGGAATAAAAACATGGTGTGAGGAGGTGGAAGAACAGCTGACAAAGGATAAAATGGAAGGGGTGGTAAGCCGATCTTTTATGGTAAGAAAACAGCGGTCACCCTATACCGCTGTTTTCTTACCATAAAAGATCGGCAGTATATAATTAGCAGAGGGGTAAAGAGATTTGGGAGTGCGTCATTCGAATGCAAAAGGCGGTAGAAAATCCAGGCAATGTTACAGTGGGAATGAATTGGAACGTTAGGATAGGAAATCTCGAGACTTTAAGTGTAAACTAGGAGGGCAACTGGAGGAGGATAAAGAGGTCCAAAGACGCCATGGTGACTAAGGAAGGCAGGGAATGGATTGAGTGGGCGAATGATCAGGGTCTAGAGCTATTAAACGGAAACAGTTGGCGATTGGGAGGGAGAAATAACATATGTTGGGCCGAGGGGACAATCAGTGATAGACTATATTTTCGTGGGGGAAGAGATTAGGGAAGGGGTTAGGTATTTTAAAGTGGAAAATCGGACCACTTCCCGGTATCAGTGATGGTTGGGGAAGAAACGGAGGCAGGAAAGAAAGATGTGGGGGGAGGGTGATCTTGGTCTACTAGAGTAAAAATGGAGTATGCGAAGAAGGTAAAAGAAGTCAGCTTTGAGGGAGTTAAATCGTTGGAAATGTTAAAGGGAACAGTAAAACCGGCAATGATCAGGAAAAAGAAGGGGAGTAGCGCGCACTACAAAACGCAATGATTCGACGATGAATGTAAAAAAGAGAAAATGAGGCTAAGAAGAATTACGAGAGGATGGAGGGAAGGGAGGATTGAAGAGGAGGAGTTCCGTGATACCAGGAGACTATATAAGAAGGTGTATGAGAGCAAGCGGCAAAAGTGGTTGAAAACGGAGTTGGAGAAAGTGAGAAACATAAGAGAAAAAAATCTCTGGAGTTACATAAGAGAAAGGACGCCAAGAAGTAAGGAAAATGGCGATAGCTTATCAGTGGAGGAGTGGAAAAAACATTTCCAAAAACTGACAGGTTAGGGATAGGGATTACAACTGATAGAAGGGAAAGGTTCGAGGAGAATAATGACTTTAGCGAAGAAGAGTTTGAGCGGGTACTAAGGGGAATGAAGGGTGGGAAAGCCAGATGGAATAAAGGCAGAGGCGTGGAAGTTATGCAGTAAAGAAGGAAAAACAACAATGTTAGCGTTACTGAATAAGATATGGAGAGGTCAAGACCAAATACCGAGAGAGTGATGGGAAGGGGTGATTATTCCGATACACAAGGAAGGGGATAGTATGGTGATGAACAACTATAGATGAATTACGCTAATGGACAAAATGATGATGCTCTTGGTAAAGGAGAGATTCGAAATAGAAGTGGAAGAAAAACAACTGCTTCCAGAAGTGCAAGCAGTCTTCAGAAGAGGAAGATCCACTGTGAAGCAGATAGCTACACTAAACTGGATTATCGAAAAGGAAATGTATTGAGTGGGCGAATGATCAGGGTCTAGAGCTATTAAACGGAAACACAACTGGCGATTGGGAGGGAGAGCAGATGTGAAGCAGATAGCTACACTAAACTGGATTATCGAAAAGGAAATGAGCAAGAAGGAAAAAGTGTTTTTGATGTTCATAGACCTGAAGGCCGCGTATGATTCGGTAGAGAGAAAGTGGTTGATAGAAGTCTACAGGAGTACATGGTGTAAAGTAAGAGTGAGAGAGTCGGAGTCTGAGCACTTTGAGGTGCAAAGAGGGGTGAGAAAGGGATGCCCGTTACTACTATTTAATCAATATGTGGCTGATCTGGAGGCAGTATTGGAGAGGGGCAAGGCAGGAGGAATAGTAGTAGGTAGTGAGAAAGTCTGGAGACTGTCATATGCAGATGATGTAGTAGTATTGGCAAAGACGGTGAGTGAATTAAGAGAAGTAAAAGAGAAGCTTGAAAGGTATTTTGTGAGAAGAGGATTGACAGTGAATGTTCAAAAAACAAAGCGGATGGTGTGTAAGAATAGGGGTGGGAGGAGGACGAATGAGAAGTAGAAAGAGTGAAAGAATTTAAATACTTAGGGTACGTGTTTTCAGAGAGTGGAAGTAGAGCGCCACATATAGAGTGGTCGCGTAAGAAAGTGAGAGTAGCAATGGCGCGAATGCGGAGAGCATGGGAAGGAATGCTAGAGGAGAATGTATTGATGAAACTGACTTGATGGGATGCGTGCATAAAAGCGATTATGATGTATGCGGCGGAAGTATGGGGTGTGAATGGATCTGAAAAAATGGAGAGGGTACACCGGCGATACTTGAAAACAATACTAGGGTTAGAGAGAACAACGCCGTTCTACATAGTATTTCAGAAGTACCAGCGTAGGTCGGTGGAATGGTCGGCGATAAGGGTGGTGAAATTCGAGAGGAAGTTGTATGGCTTAGGGGAGGAAAGGTTGGTAAAACTGGCGTGGTGGTGGTATTACAGGGGATGGCAAAAGACGGGCACAGGAGGAAGATGTATGAGCGAAAGGAAAAACATATACAAAAAGTGGGATGAACAGTGGGTTTCGTAAAAGAGAAATTGGGAAGGGGGGAGAAAATAGAAGTGGAAGTGAGAGAAAGGTTTAAAGATTTAGAGCTGCAGATAAGAAAAGAGCATCCAGGGGAGCAATTACAACCCCATTTATAAGGACCTGCAAGTTTTCGAAAGCCATCCCCGGTATTTCACGAATTTGCGTGGGCAGGAGGTGCGTATGTTCGCGAGATTCAGGTTCTGGAATGAAGAGAGAGGAAGGAAAGTATAGATGGGGGAAATGTTTACAAGGTGTGGGTTTTGTGGAATGGACAGGGACGTGTAGGAGCACTGGATGAATGGTTGCAAGAATGTATTTATAGAGGGGAGTGTGAATGCTAAGAGGCGTGTGGAGATTTTAGATGAGAGCGGAAAAAAGATAGAGGTAGTGAAAGAGTTAGTAAGGCAGAGGGCAGGGAGGGGTAACTAGATGCAAAACAGTGGCGGACATCAGAGGAACTCGCATTGGAAGTAGAATAGAAGAGGATATTATATAATTTGTAGAAGTTTATGCCAAATAAAAGTTTATGATACTAAACTTAAATATGTAATAAATGTCAGCATATAGGTGTATTTATTTTAAAATGAATATTTTAAAAATGTTTGGTAATAAAGATGTATATATGTAATACATTTTCGATTCCCAAATATAATAAAATAGTGTAATTTATGGCAGCAAGCATCAAATCAATTTACTGCCAGAATATAGTCAAGGATTTCTCCATACACTGCGGTGAAATTCAGAATGGAAATTAACAAACTTTGTCGCCTGATTACTTTATTTTTTTAATTTATATACTTTCATTTATTCAATATTAAAAAAAACTTTCTTTTTAGTATATTGAACTCTTACAGGGTTAATTTGTAATCGTAAACGTTTTATTTATTATTTTAAATTATTCTTCGTGAATAAATATTGATGAAATTAATTTAAGATCAATAATTATTTTTAATTAATTTAATCAATATAAGTGAGTGTATATTTTAAAAAAAATATATATATTGAAACCCTTTTGATACATGTTTAGCCGCCTGTTTCAAATTATAGCCGTGAATATTAATTGGACTGTTCTTTTAGCCCCCGTACAATAAAATCATCAGTAATTAAAACAATTTATTCCCTTTGATAAAGGTTGTTAGTCAATTAGCGTGTATTGACAAGACACACGAGCAGCACGGCGTTGACCGAGCTCTGAAACATTTTGCCAGGCTTTTGTGTGTGTCTATGCATGTGTGTGCCGCTGTATGTGTGTGTATAATTTCAGAGTGCCCCTGTATTAATAAAACCGCAAAACTGCACGAAGACAATGCATACGGAATGTGGGAAACTAAACATTTCGCAGTTTTGCGTTTTCCGTTTTCGCTCCGGCCAACTTATTTTCATGTTTTAATATTGCATACGCGCAATTATTTATTGCGCCCGTTAACTATTCATGCGCTCTGAATTGCTGCGGACAATGTTTCATGTCGGGCGCACGACATCCCTTTCAATTATTCCTCCGCCGGGCTTTCTTTCGATTTACAGATTTCAATACAAAAAATAATAAAAATAAAATGTGCTAAATCAGCGTTTTAATATGTATTTGTTTCATTAGTAAAAATCAATTATTTTGAGTATAAAATGAAATTTAATTCATCATTACATTGGGCGCGTTCAGGGAACTGTAGCGCTTCAGCGCTTTACGAAAGCGGTGTCGTTGAACGGTACCGCTTTATCAAGCGGTAAAGCATATATTTTTTTCTACTGAATCGTTTTCAAGCCGCGCAGCTGTAAAAAAAACCGCCATATTTTCGTGATCGTCCTTAACCTCGAAAACGTGTTCAGGGAACATCAAGCGCTTTGCAGTGTAGCGCTACATGCCTAAAATTTCCCTGAACGCGCTCATTAAAATTTGGTGTTAGCAAACAAACAATATTAACTCATTTAGCTTAAGTCGGCGAAGTGAAAAAAAAAATGGATAAATGGTTTCCACATGAACTGAGTGAAAAATAGAAAAAAAGCGTTTGGAAGATTGTTTAATGTTGTATTTCTGTCACAAATCTGATCTATTTTAGAATCGAATTGTCACTTGTGATGAGAAATGAATCCAATATCAAAATCACAAACGTTCAGCACTGTTGGACAATGATGAATCACCAAAATACTCCAAAGCGTAATATTCATCAAAAGAAGCTGATTTTGAGTGTTTGGTTGTCTAGCGCAGATGCATAATGATTTCATAAAACCTACCACTGACTACCACCTCTTCTGCATTTTAAACAACTTTTTAATAGGAAACTAATTTAATTGCGATAATGCTGTAAAATTGGCCTTCCAGGAATTCATTTACTCTCGTCCGGCTTGTATAACCTGCCGCTTAAATGGCAAAAGTATACAGACTGGCCCAAAAGTAGGTATACAAGTTACACAAATATTTCTTTCTTTCAATTGCGTTTAATGTCATTTTATGCACATTTAATAAGTATTTTGCAAATCATGATTAAGGATTTAGAGGTAAGAGGGTCGGAAGTATACCATCCCACGTAGGCCATAGTCTCGGACCCTTTGTAGTGCCTCCCATTCAAGTGGCCAGACCCATTCCGCCAACCTGGTTATTTCCAGTAATTGGTTTTGGGCTAATGTCCACTTGGGTTTTAACGATTTTTTGGGCTTATCTGTGCTTGTGGAACTTCTCATCCTTGACAGCACTGGACATTCGTGAAGTATATGCTCTGCTGTTTTCATTTCTTCGTTTCATCCTCTACATAGGTCATCCCCTTCAATGCTTATTCTTATGAGGTACTTCCGAAAGTCGCAGTGGCTCGGTTAAAATTCTGATTTGCTGTGTTTCTTGGCCTTCTTAGGGTCGGACTTGGGGAAATACGTTTTTTGTTTGACCACACGATGTACTTCCTGCTTCTTGGAGGTGAATATCCTTGCTTATTTTGTTAGAGTTCTCGGCGTCAGCTCAATTTTTGTCTTTTCTATATTTCATAGCCTTGATGCCTTCCTTGCTAAGCCATCGGTTCTATTGCCAGCATTTTCATCACTGTAACTTATAGTCCACGTCAAGATTAACGTGTTACTCTCCACAACCTCATTCAGCCTCTTCATACATCTGTGCAATAGAGCTGAGGTTACTTCAGGTTTTCTTAGTACCTCTACTGCCACTTTACTGTCCTTGGCAATAGTAATATATTGCCCAGTTACGTTTTTTTTTTTTTCAGAATAATGTTCGCTCTCCATGATCGCGTATATTTCTGTGTCACCATGGCATGTCCATTCAGAGGTATTGAACAGGTTATGTTTAATGCCCTAGATAACACCCCAGCACCGCGTCCGGTGTGTTAGATCCATCATTGTATATTGTGAAGGCCTGTCATTCTGATGATCTATTCTTTTTTATTTTAAATTTATTCTTGAAATTAAATAAAGGGGTAGTTAGATTTAATGTATCTATCATCTTTGAGCCCTAGGTCAGGATTTGCATGTGTCCCTCTGTCAGATTTGGTCTTGACCGCTCCGCTCTCAGCTTTGCCACTTCCTTCATGTGAAAATCAATAGGTGTAAGGCAGAGTAGTGTTTCCATCACAGTTGTAGGCGTTGTCCTGAATGTCCTTGTTATGCTCATGCAGGCAAGCCTTTGTATATGATCGATTATTGCATTTGCTGTCGTTTTGTCTGTTCTGGGCCACCATTTAATGACTCATCAGTCTTATTATTCAAGTATATGGTTCCTTAGCAGAAGGCTCTGCTTGCTTTATCCGTTTTGTATTTTATGTCATGCCTAACTTAGCTTAGAGAGTACCTCTTTCGCTAGGATTAATCTGGTGATGAATAGTTTTAGTAGCATCATAACAGCAATTTTATGTTTCCTGGTGAATACTACCACCTCTGTTTTCGTAGAATTAACTGTGAGTACGTTGTGTTTACACCAGTCTTCCACTATTCTTATTGCTTTCTGCATTCTGTTACAAGGAAGTTTTCGTATTTTTTGTCGAGTAATATTGCCAGGTCATTTGCATTGCCTATCCTGAAGTAACCTTGGTTGTTCAGTTTAGTAATCAGTCTACTAGTGGTGACCACAGAAGGGGTGATAGTACCACCTGTTGGCACTTCCTTGCCTAGTGTCAAAATCACCTATCTGCTATTTAGCAGGTTGCTTATCTAGCTCATTAGCTGTCTCTATTGAATATTGTGTGCTTTTTAAGAACGCCTTGTTAAAGGCGTCTTCAATATCTATGAAAGTCCCTAATTTTGACATATTGTTAATTAATGCTTGCTCTTCTTTCTTCACAGTAGCATTCAGAGCTGATTCCGTCCCTTTGACCGCTGTGTAGTCCTTTTGTTGTTTACCTAGTGGTTAGCACTTGAATATATTGTCCCTGATGTGCCGGTTAAATAGTTTCTCCATCGTTTTTAATAAGAACAACAAGAGGCTAATTGGTCTGAAGGCTTTTGTCATTTGTCATTTTAGCAGGTTTTAAGCATGAACTCTAGTTTTCCTCCACGATTATGGAATGTAGCCATGAATTAGACATCGCTTGTAAATATCATGCAGGATTTTTGTTAGCTCCCTGGGTGCCGGCACAGGGAATTTATATTGTTTCAATGAGTGAATGGCCTATTTTATAATTCTTCTCGTCATTTCATCTATCGTCAATCTAACATTTACTGATCTGTCACTGTCTCTGTTAACATATCTGCACATTTTGCCGTTGCTGCTAATCATTTTCCTTCTCAGGAAGCATGCCTTCAGCATTATTTGTAGGATTTCAGTCTCACTCGAGTTGTATGTGCCATTCTCTTCCTTTGTTTTACCAAGGTAGTGTGGATCCTTGGATAAAACCTTCTTCAGCCTGGGCGATGCACTGGTGGATTCTTAATATGTCCTCACAGTATTGCCTCCAGGCATGTCTTTGTTTTTTTTTCCTTACTTCTGCTTTGTAGTTCCGTAAGTGTGCTTTCTGGGCATCCCATGATTCTTTTTTTTATCGTTTTTTTGTCTTGTTGAATAATTTGTTGGCTAACTTTTTCCATTTATATTGGCTTTTGTTACACCACGATGTCTGCGGCCTATTCAATTTCTGTTGTGCCTTTATAAATTAATAAAATATCAAAATTCCAAAAGCACTGAGTAGTCGTGAAGGTTTGAATAATGAGGTAAACATATGGTTCACAAACAGGCACATTTGAATCAATCTGAATAAAACATAACTCTACAACTCTTTCTACCGATATCATTAGATGGCCAAACAATTTATACACAACCTTTCCAATATACTCCTCTATCAGTTATGAAATGCGATTCTTGAGCATTTCTAATTACCTTTCCAAAATGTTGTCTAAAATTTTAATAATAATAAAATTCCCTGTATTTTTTCTAACTTCAAAATATTGAATGAAGTAAACCATTCTTTGCATTCTTTGCCTTATTTCGAAGATAAAATTAACGTAGTTAGTATTATCCGATATAGTTTTAATGTTTCAACCCCTGTACTTCTATGAAGTTCAGGAGCTGAGGGAATATTTTTTTAACTCTATTTAAGGAAGCATAGGCTTCCCGAATTGTTTTATGCGCTGTCGTTTGTAGGCTTCGAGTGGACATAAGAGGTATTAACATCTGCTTTAAATCGTCGTGCAGTATGACCCGATATGATGTAAAAATCATGGGTTATGACTCATTAAATATGAAAATGCTCACTTAATACTATCCTGCCACCAAGAATATAAAATTTATAAACTTTCATCAGAAAGACTCAAACAGGAACGTTATTGAAAATAATAAATAATAGGTGATAAAAGTAAACAATAATAGGCAGAAACACTTTTAGTCGATAGCCAATTATCAACCATCTATATTAAATTACATATTGTAATAAATTAAATAAAAGACGAAGATCCGACATCTTAATAATTCCCTTTATAATCCCCCTATTATATTGTTATGTAATGAGTTGGGCACCGAACAACTCTGACATGATATTGGTTGACGATTTTACTGAATATTTATTTACTCGAATAAAAAGCTAACACCAGGTCGAATATCACATACGGTAATCAAAGGCTGTTAATTTGTAATAATGAGAAACAGAAGCATATTCGACAATAACGCTGCATATCCGCTACAAGAATGCTTGCATCCGGCCGCAGGGTTGATTCGCGTAAACCGTTTACATTATAGTTTAGAGCTTCAATGTTTGAACGCTGATCTGAATATTATCCTACAGTATAGATGCATTTTTTGTTAAAAAAATACAATGTTTCGCATTTTTATAAACTAAAATAAATATAAACTAGGTTGAACGATTACAATTGATCAAAAATCCTAGAACATTCAATAATAATAACGCTATTTTTTACGTATTACTAAAGGTAAGGAAATATTAAAAATTCAATTTCACAATGACTAAGTAAGCGAGACGCAATTATTAAATTCTTTACAGACAATTATTTGTGGGTTAAAATATTTGAATAAAGCGTCCTCGGCACCATTAGTCAGACGATGACATAATAAAGCGAGTGAAGCCGCGTCTTCTCTATTTATACTCCTTGAAGATTACATCAATTCAGGCCGGAGAAATATAATTGTGCACGAAATGGATCAATTAAAAGTAAATAGTGCGCGTAATTAGCGGGCCGGACGATCGATGAAAATTACAAAATTCAGCAATTAGAGACGTTATCAATCATGCGCGAGCCCTAATCATCAATCAGCTGAAAAGAGTACGAATGTATGTGAAATTAGCAATGAGTTTGTAATGCGAATTTTTGCGAGTGACGTTTTAGGAAGTAGTTTCGGATGGGGATGAAAGATGAAGGAATTGCAGAAGTGGAGTGGATGGTCTGGGTACAATTTACAATTACGGTACTTTGTTGCATTTGTGTAATTGCTGTATATTTAGAAACTGCACCGCTCGGCGGCGGCCGTGCCTCGAATTTAAATATAAATTCATAATTATATTAAATTAGATACTCGTAACGCGCGGAATTACATTTAATGCTTCAGACGCGGCGTATCGGGGTATTAAATTGTGGAAAACCCTCGTTATTTATGCACTGACGAGACGGCTCCGCCAGCTCTGGTGGCCGTGGCTACGGCTCTTTCGGTTTACACCAACTTTAATTATAATTATTATGATAAGTGTAAAAATTATGCGTTTCCCGAGACGAGACGGGACTTTATGTTTTATTTACAGGTTTTCTTTCTCTCGATCCATACAATAATACTAAAATGTTATGTGTGAATTACGCGACGAATTTGCATTCCCATTTTAATCACTACACCTCCATGTATTAAAAATACATTATGTATGCAGAAATTCAAACTGTTTAAACAGTGTAATAACCGTTACAATTATGGATAATAGCATTTACAAGTTTAAAATATTTTCAATATTTATTTCAATTTCTTACGTAAGCAAAAACCGAAAATGTTCTTTTGATTGAATATTTAAACTCACGTTATAATCAATAACTTTTTTGATTTTTAAAACAATGGAGTTTTAGAACAATAAGTAACAACACACATTAATATATTTGGTAGATTTCAATTATATGTTAATCCCTCATATTTTTGTTTACTTACCTACTTAATGATTAAAGACAATTGTTGTACGTGACGCTCATATAATTAATACCGACACATTTTTACCATCAGAATAGCAAGAAAAGAATTGCTGTAATTTATTTTTAATTTACTGTAATGTAAAGAGATTAGCAATACTAATAAAGCAACTTTTAATAATTTTTTATAGTTTTAATTTATAATACGTTTAGTAATTAAGTAAACGGCGTAATACTCTTTAATTTTATCTACAAATTTTAAATAAGTATATTGGTTTTTCATTTGTTTTACTTTCGGAAATTGGATATTGTAGAGACAAAAATGATTTTTCATTTGAAATGTTTAAACAATAACATTTCACATTTAATATACTTTACAAAACATTTACAAAAGAAACTCAATAGGAAAAAGAGATTACATTTTACAGGTTATGCAAGTATCTCTAAATTCAGTCAATCTAACAATCAGCTATCACATTGTTTCAGAAACACGTAAAAAACTTTTAAAATAGGTACCATATTCCCGAAACATTAAGCGCGTTTAGGGAAATTTTAGACATGTAGCGCTGCAGCGCAAAGCGCTTAATGTTCCCTGAACACGCTTTCGAGGTTAAGTTTTGTTTAAGCTGCACGGCTTGAAAAGCGATCCAGCGGAAAAAAATATATGCTTTACCGCTCGATATTGCGCTACAGCGCCACACATAAAGTGGTACTGTTCAGCGATACCGCTTTTATAAAGCACTGCAGCGCTACAGTTCCCTGAACGCAAATTAATGCAAATTGCATGACTTACTGTTATAAGTAATACGTAATTATTTTCGTTTATTATCCTTCGTATTAATCACAAATGAGGTTATATCATAATTAAAATTTTGTTCATCCTTCTATTTATATAAAACGTGTAATAGTTAGTTATAGAACTAAATAAAAGGAAATATTTTTTATAGCTACCATAAATTCGGTTTATCTCATCAATTTTTAAATGTGAGTGAGTGTAAGTGGAGATAATCTGTGAATCCCTCTCTACTCTCTGTCAGCTCTGTGAATCCGCGTACACTATCTAAGTGTAAGAGAAAAAAAAAACTGTGAATTCCTGTCAACTCCCGACCCGCTCTGTTAATTTCTGTACGCCAATCAATCAAACATTTATATTAATAAGTTAGAATACAAAGAAATGTAAGATAGCTAAAGAGCGCAAAACAATGTGTGTCTCGTGTTGTAACTGTGGCAGATTAAAATATGAGTATCAAGGCGTTTTCTCGTAAAAAAAAAAGTAAAATTGAGGATTGTAATGATTCGCCTAATGATGAATACTACATCTATGAATAAGGAACTCATGGAATTTGCTATTGGATTTGGAGCTAATGAAATGATTATAATATTTGAATCCCAATTTGTATACCGATGATAGTGTTCATTTGAAATTATTAAGAAATTCTTGCGTGCCAAATCAAACGTACAATTTTCAAAAGGATATGATATACGCCTATTTAGACATGAATGGCTCAAAACACTTACACTTACTTAGCTTACTCATTTATCGTAAAAGGACCTCAGGGTCGAATTTGCGTCTTGTTTCGACCTCCAGTTCAAAGCGGCGTACAACGTCAATTTATTGTATCTTCCTGTTTGAAGTACCATAAGTTTCACAAAGCGACGTTTCATGCGTGATCTAAGTGGTAGAAGCTCTCATTTCATCCAAATATTTTGAAGACACTATGGATAGAAAGCAGTTAATTATTCATGAAAGTTTGGATACAGAGTATCACAAAGCAGTTGAAGAAAATAGGATGAAACTGCGCTCGATTGTTTCGACGAGTTTATTTTGAGGACAATATGTTCCTCTTCGTGGAAAAATTGATGAAGGTTCAGCGTTTATAGATCTTTTGCATTTTGGAGTTGATTCTGGGGACATTAAAATGACCATTTGGAATCAGGAGCGAAAACTGATTCAAATGTGTTCTGATGTTCTTAAAGTCAAGATAATTGACGAGATAAAACGTGCGCCTATTTTTATTTTGTTTAACAGACGAGACTGCTGAGATTAGTATAATTCAACAATTATCAATTGGTGTGCGATATCTTTCTTCGCTCTAATAAAAAAGAAGGAAAATTTGCAATTTGTGAATAATTTCTTGGATATGTATCTTTGACTCCAAATTTATTGCAGAAACAATTATCAAATTTCTAGATGATTTAAATCGAGGATATGACGGATATGCTGTAATGGCACATCATTCATTAATGAATTGAAGGATGTTTGTGAAGTGAGAAATACTGCTGGGTATTTCAGAGAGAGCACATTACGACGTTACAAAATTCGTAATGTTCCTTTGTTTTGTGAAACACGATTGTGATCAAAATAAAAAAATCTAAGAAAATTTCAGAATACGTTTTAATTATATTTAAAGCTTTGAAAGATTTTTACGAAAATTTTCAGAATTTAACAACGAGAGTTAAAATCATTTATATTTAATTTATTATGAAATATGTTGGGATTGTTGCATTCGCGAATAATTGATGAGCTTAATTATTTGCGAATGCAACAACCCCAACGTATATCATATTAAATTAAATATAAATGATTTGAAAATAATTAATAAATGATTTCCATATTTAGATCTACAAAATTTTGACTTACGTTGCGCAAGTATTTTAAAGAAATGCAGTAAAACAACTACTTCTCGGGTAAATACCCCGCCATATATCATAATGCCCTGGTCATAGTTAGTTATTTAAGTTGGAACCTGTTTGCAATAAACTTCAAGAAATCAATTACCGATTTATATAAATTAAGCGAGAATATTGGTAAATTGAGACAATTGTTCCAATCTTAGCGTACTGATGCCGTGTCAGAATTCTCGATGATCATTACAAAAGCTCAAGAAATTTGCAAATAATTAGAAGTTGTAAGTTCTGCGAAGGAGAAGCACAAATCAAATCATCCATCTGAAATTGCAGAAGAATTCTTCAAAAGATTAATGTTTATACCTTATTTGGATTCAGTTATAACTTCTTTGACGGACCGACTTACTTTCACCCACCAAAAAGCAATTTCTCTTTTGCAACTTCACGCAGAAGTTATGAAAATGTTGGATAAACCAGCATTCGTCACAAATTTAGAGAAAATAAATAGTATGTATGTATGTATTTCTGAATAACCAATTTTAAGTAGCTAAAGTTAATAAATAATAATAAATTGGAGTTTATTAATAAATAGGCGATACTTCCCAATTTTAATATTATAAATAATATTAAGAAAATTGTCATATACATCATTTTACAGTGACACAAGTATCGAAAAGATCAGCTTTGCCCATCTCTAGTTTTTATTCGAAAGATAAAAAAATAATTACATTTTAATGTTTTGCAAATGAAAAATTATATTCACTGAGATTGTATTTATTGATATGATTATGTTACATATGTTACAGTTTAATTTAAATTATTATTTTTTATTTATCCTATCTATAAGGATAGTTATTTTATAGTATTTTTAAACATTTAGTCCAAAAGCCAGCACCCATGAGGACAGGAGGACAGGGGGGGGGGGGTGGAAACAAGGACGATGGCTATAAAAAATAATAATAACAAATTAAGCTTAGTTTAATTGCGCTTTTTATACTTTTCGTTTATGGATTATTTTCAAATAAAATAATATCTAATCATGATGTAGTGTTCTATACGACGCCTATAGTAGTAATGATTAATATGTCAAATCAATGAATGCACACATAACAAAATTTATTTTTATTTAGTGATAATAGATTTTGATGTTAACTTGGAACTCTGAGAAATATTTGCTATTTCCAATGCTATCTGTGCATTACAATAATTAGTCATTGATGATATTAATGTTCAATAATAATTTAAAAACAGATATTCGGAATTCTATTGTAAGGTTAAGTTTATCGTGTACGTTATTTCTTATCATCGCAGTTTAAGAAACTTTTGTAATAGATATATACATATGGGATGTGAAGTGAATTAAAAACATATACTTTAAACTTAATGGAATCGGAATAGCCCCGATTCCATGCTTTTACAAGATAATTCTAGAAACTATAATGCAAAGAAATTAAATAAACTAATATTAAATATATTAAAATCGTAATGTAAATATTTTGTATATTGTATCTATTTATTTTTTGGTTATAATGAAATGTTAGTTGTTGCGACTCAATTTTCGTCAAGACACTTATCTATCTCGCATCGTAATCCGTTTTGTTGGAACTTTCGGTAATTAGCGGTAATTTATGTCCACAACGAAATTACACGTTCAAAATTCGACCGGGAAAATAAATCATAAAATTACTACATTACATTTTTCCTTCATTGATTTATCGCCCGGCTAGAATATCTTAAGCAAAGAGATCACATGTTAATTAAGAGGCCAAAAACGTTACACATGGCTGCGAGGCGTGGAATAATTTAGAACCAGATTTATCGGCGGTATCACTTTTATTGCACAAACACGATCGGTTTTCCTATAGTTTAAATATATATATTAAGCGCCGATGAAATGTTATACCTTTCCAATATAAATTTCACATGTCAAAAATATAAATCAAATAAATTATAATTTCTTAAAAACAATTCATAATGAATATTTGAATCAATATTACAGTTAAAACTATTAGTTAGAAATATTTTGTAACCATTACATCGAAATAAAGATGGTATATCTCGTTTAAAACAGAATCATCGCTTTTATTATATGAATATAACATCGGTAAAGCAAATTGCAGCAATTACACGTAATAACACAAAAGCCGTTCATGAAATAACAATAATAACAACAAACTATTACACGTTTTATAATAACGAAAGAGAGAGATAATAAATAAATAAATAAATTTAATCGCGATGCAATTTATATACGGTATTATATAAATAACAATCAGTTTTATATCTCCGGGAAAAATGGAAATAATGCGAGCGTAATTATTGTTGCGAATGCAAAATCAGAAATTGTTTTAATGCAAGGTTAACAGAAAACAACAATTTAAAAAGCATGATCGAAACGGAAACGGACAATGCGGCTTTTATAATAACAAATTTCAATTCCACATTCGCTAATTAATGTTTTTATCGCTAATTGATCTTAATTAATAACAATATTAATTTATTATATAATTCAGGCGCGGTGCGATATTTATGGACACGGCCTTTTTAATTTAATTATTACGGTTTTCTATTTTATATTTCTCTTACACACAGACATCATACATACCTGCGTATATTGTAATATTTAAAATATTAATTCAGAGTAATTTAAATTCGAAAATGACTATAATTCTTTTGTACGCAGAAGCTGCACAATTATCCACGACGGAATGCAAGAATTTTACTAACAGAATTAGCGAACTTTTGACTTTTTTTACTAAACGACTATATAATACAGAACTAATACATTCAATTTAGGCAATCAACGCAAAGACTCTGTATTACATTAAAGAAAGAAGTGAAGTTCAAATCAGATTGCGGGCTTTAGAGATTGCTAGAAACTACTAGAATTAGAGTTTAGATATTGTTACTAAGTAGATTCATAGTGTATACAATATTTTTAAGTTGAACTTGGTCACAGTTATTTAAATATATTAAATAAAAATGACTTTAAAATAATTAATAAATTATTCTCACATTTAGCTTTGTGACTATTGACTTACGTTACGTAAGTACGGTTATGTGCATTTGTTTAACGTACTTACGTAACGTAAGTCAATAGTCACAGAGCTAAATGTGACAATAACTTCCGAAAAATCTCTCTCAAATTCCAATAACACTAAAATCCTATTTTTTCTCTGTATTTTTTTAACCTCAATATATATTATAAATATAAATGTCCAACACAGACATAAATATTAGTAATCGTAGTGAATACGCGATAATACAAAATCATAAACTAAATTTCTTTACGATTTTCAATTCTCTGTCCCACCGATTATAATATAAAAATGAGAATAATCATATGGCCATATAAGTCTTCGAGTTGTCACGTAATTATACCATACAATATGGCGCAATATTTAAATTGACATTGAATATATAGAAAATACTTTTACTAGGAAAACGAAAATAGTGTGTTTTCGATTTTATATGGGGAGTCATAACGTCAATGAAAAGAGATAAAGATAATAATTGGGTTTGATTGAAATGCGCCACATTACGAACCATGTTATTCTATTGTCAATAAGACCTTTAAGAGTGCTCAGTGCTTTTTGTATTTTATTAATATATAATGATTTCCAAAATCTCTTAAGAATATTTGTAAGTCTACGAGTGCTGAGCCCTTAGAAAAATGTTATACAATGTTTGCGCTAAATTTATATAATTCATAAGAATTTGTGCATTTTTCTGTATATAATTCAATGTCTGGCGGGCTACAGTAGTTGTTTTAATGTTTATTTGTTTCAAAGTACTTAGTTAAGTCAAAACGTCAATATAGCTAAATAGGGATTAATTTATTAATTATTTTTATTTAATTTATTTGTATATTGATGATGTTACTCAACTGGCATAGGAATGTATTGGATAGGTTGTGTAAAGGATTGAATAAACCTCCGAATTTTATGAGCACAATGAGCTGCTTTGAGAGTTGCATCGTAACTTCAAAATATACGTTTTTTTATATGCCCAGCTGTTGTCGTGGAAATGCCTTTGTGTCTGTTTTTAATACTTTTTTTAGTAGTTTGGAATGTTCAGAAATGAACCAGGCATACATTTTAACTCCAAGATTTTTAAAATTAGAGGTGGGGAACATGGGAGTAACGAAGTCGGTGAAAAGGAATGAATTGTGTTTCATGGGGATTGGTTTGAAGATTGAAATACACTTTGCAGACAAACCTTGAAGAGTGTTCGGTGTTTTAGGGATACTGATATTTTATTAATTTATCATGATTTTCCAAGTCCCTATCCAATGTTTTAGTTGCCATTAAATAAATAGTAGATTCAGATAACTTCAAAAAACGATTTAGAAAACAACAGATTTTGGAGTTGAGATGATTAAATAATTATAGAAACATTTTACAACTCCTTTTAAAAAAATAAGTTTTTTTATATTGTATAAAAAAATAAGTTTTTTATATTGTATGATGGATTGTTTCATCATACAAACTAGAGAATTTTAAGAAAAATTGTCCCAATTTTCTATAAAATTTCTATGACCATTTAACCACCTCAAATCCAAAGACCTTTTGAAGTTTCTCTATTCCGCAAGTGAATTATTTATTGTTGTCTAAAATCACTTGAGACAACAATAAATGGAGATAAATCCATTTCCAAGAAGGGATTGTCGAATCCTAGAATCCTTGAGAAAGCCAACTTTAATGAATCATGAATGCAAAAAATACAGCATCAATGGATAGATATTTTGTACAAAAGTTGTTTCGAGAAGATTGAGGAAATTAGAGGGAGCAAAGAAGGAAGGAAGCAAAGAAGGAAAGAAATTGTAGTGTGGATTTTTGTTGAATATATAATCATATAGCTCTCCCCCTTTACGAAAATAATTCCCCTCCCGTCAAAAAATAAATGGAAGTGCTTGTTCCTTAAATGCAGCTATTTGAATAAATTTTGAAATAGTATTGCGCATTGAATAAGTATATAAATCAATGCAGATTAAAATAGTTTATTCATTGTGTATACTTAGTGAACAAAAAAGTTATTTTTTCCATTACCGCAAGCGTTAAAATTTATTTAGTTTTGAATAGCAGCGCTAGACTATAGTTAATTTGAAAGGACAAATGGAATGAAAATCCAATCCTCAAACATGTTCGAACGGTCGGCCGGGGGAAAAAATGGAATTTATAATTCACAGTTATAAATAATCGAAACGAACGAATTTTTCTGCGGAAACAGCGGGGACGTTATATAATTCAAAAAATCATTTCGGATATGGAGCGAGTTTTTTTTTTAATTATTGACGCCGCGGCGCTTATACATAATGCGTGTGCCAGTGTTTGTACACGTGTACGAAAAACGTCGAAGAGGGGACGGAACCCCCCCGCCCGAGCGCCCCTCCCGCGGCTCCCTATTGATTTTTTTAATTATGGTTTTTAAAAATTCATTTGCGTAATTAAATTTTAACCGTTGGGCTGCGAGCGCGGGCGGGCTTTCATATATTTTAAAACATTGTGTTCGGGCGGCCCGGCCGCGGTTGTTGAGCTTAATGCGCCCGGGCTGAAGGAAACGGCCGCAGAAAGTGTTACTTACTGCTGCTGTTGGTGTTTTTCGCCGACTGAAATAATGCTATCCTCAAGGAACATTTATATTAAAATACAACGGGCGATGGAGTTTAATTATTTAATAATTCAACGCCGGGTATAACTTTTTCGGGGTGATGTATGAGGGCGAGGCGAGGGTGCACTGGGATTTAGATGTTATTTCGTGTCGTGTTTCTATTCATTCAGATTATTTCTCTTTGCTCCCTCTTATTCTCTCTTTTTTCACAATTTAAAAATGCTATAACCGCGACTAAAATCAAAAATGCAACGGCAGCACTACCTAAAAAATGTATAAGAACCTACAAAAATCCTATACGTGAAACTGGTGTCCACAAAATGGAGATGGGGAATTTCGATCTGAGATTGTACATATAAATTTAGTAAAGTTTTGGATCATAACAATTTGACAATTGGGGAGGGGGGCAATTTGAACGCCTAACCTATCACCCACTCCCACCATTCTTCGTTACTCCTATTAAATATTCTATGTGATGAGTACCAGGCCCAGCGAAAATTGTGCTCGATCACTATTCGATGTCGCACTTCTTCTAACTAAAAAGGCCCAATTTGCTCTAATTGTTTGAACAACGCTATTGTTCCAACGGTTCGATCAGACCGAACAGTACAATCGCCTCGAAATAATTGAACGACTCAGAATGAGTGTAGATTCTAAACAAAAATGTATTTAAATGGATTATAAAGGGTTAGTTAAAATTACCGGAACATCTAAATAATTTTGCAATCGTAAGAATTTTACAAAAAAATCAAAATAATATTCATTGGATAAAAAAATGCTCAAAAAAATTTGTAAAATAACCGGAGTTCAATTTACTAAGATAACAAAGTAAATTTCCATTTTTTTTTTTAATGGAACACTATATATTTTCACATTTTTTAAATCTAATATTAATTCTATGAACTTTCTATAGCAATAATATTTCTCTAAAATGCGATTTTTTTAAGTTAGAAGCGACTCATATATAAATTAGATTGCATTTATTGTATCATTTTAATTAGTAATTTATTTTTTATTTTGTTAATTTTTTAGCCCTTTCATTGAAATAAATCTAGTTGCATGTAAGTGAAAAAATGTTATTATTACATTAAGATTAAAACAAGTAAGAACATATAGGGTGTTTAGAAAACACTAGTTTACCTAATTATCTCAACGAATTGATAACCCTTAAATTTAAAATATATTTTGTTAATATCCAAGAAACTTTCATTTGAAACATTTTTAGAACTTTTTTACTGTTTGAGAATTATTTAATTGTTCCAGTAATATTGATTAATCTTGTATATGCTTTGTGTTTAATTCATTTGATATCCGAAATATATATACGTCGATTTACATGATCGATTTTATTCTAATCCATTACTAGTATAGTGGGTTGCTTTATCCATTCGAAAAATGTCTAATGTGTAAATTACTCACTCGAGACGTCAAATGTCAGGAATGAAAAAAAATCTTGAACGTTAATATGTCGCAAAAAAAAAGATTTAGCGTAGAAATATATCTTTAATTTTGTTCTCAAGGATTACTTGTGTACTAGGATATTAAAATAATAGTAAAACATAGATTAATGATATAAAAAACAAAGCAATGTTTTATTTATAAACAAAATGAAAACATATTTTGTGATTATTGTTTTTAAAATGTTGTCTTATATTTCATTTAGTGTATTTGTAATGCGTTGTACTCGAAATGGACATCTAGCAGCAAGGTATTATTGAGTATGTAGTACTCGAAATGTACAATTAGCAAAATAAAATATATTGTAAAGAGAGTTTTAATGTTTTTATCTGAAGATTAATATTAATTAATAAATTTGTCTTTCTATCAATTAAATTTATTAGTAAACTACTGCAACTTATTGTTGTTCTAAATCCATACAATTATAATGTATTGGTTTAGAATATTAACACTTTTTGATGAAATAATAAATTCATAATTTAATATAACTTGAAACTAATATATACATGAAAATGTAAATTATACAATTATTACAATATGGAAGATATTTAAAAACGAATCGAATGAAATGTGGAATTATGGTAGGTACCATTTTAAAAATTAATACTTTGTTAAAAGTTTAAAATATTATAATTTGTGTATGTTATTAACCGCACAATTTATGTATACATATCAATTATAAAACTCTCACAGATTGTGATGATAAAAATACATTGTACATTAAATTTAATATTTCACATAAGGATTAGCCCCAAATACTTCATAATAATTAATAATTTAACTTAGCGGTGATCATTTGAAATTGTATAAATGCTGATATTAGAAGCTTTCGAATAAACACATTTACAAAACGGTACACAATATTTCATCTTAAAGTTCGAAAATCGTCGCATAAACACTGTTTTAATGATTTAAATTCTACATCCGTTTACAGGTTATATTTGAGTGGCCATATGATGGGGTTTGAGAGCTGTACCGTTCAGCTACGCGAAGTCTCTCCATTTTGCGTTATTTTTGGGAGTGTGATTACTGCTTAGAACTATACTGTGGTAATGTCCTTCACTTAGAATTCCGTAATTATTTAATTTTCACTATTTTTTTAGAAGTAGGATTGCCAAAATTTGAATATAGGACCAGTTGTTTGACGGAGTATTCCTTGTATTTTTATTGCTGACATATAATGTTAAAATATTATGTAAGCATCTCCCAGAAGGAATGGTTGGATACCCTACTGACTCAACAGTGATCGATGGCAGTTTCCTTTTATAGGGAATCTAAAATCCGAACGAATTACCTATTTTCTTGGCAATAAGTGCTGCCAAGCCATCTTTAGGTAAAAATTCGCCAGAACGGTAATGACTCCTTTCCTGAAGATAGAAAGAGTGGATATATACAATTCTCACGAATTCATGATTGAATAAATCAATGAAAACAATTAATATTCTTTTGTAATTTTAACAAGAATAAACTGTATATGCGGATATTACAATAAGTGATTTACAACATCATTGAACGGTGTTTCCTGTTACGATGAATATTTTTCTACTACAACCAGGAATCATTAATTGACTTCCCGCTAAGAAAACCAACAACAACACCTGCGAAATACAAAAAAGCTCGCAATGTTTAATCGCAAACTATTAATATTAATATTGATACAGCAATTAATTCCTGTTCCTTATTCACACAAACTCGACGCAACAGGCATAGACGAAACGACGAACACTCTCGCCGGCGAAGACAATGATGGATAAATAAATGTACCGTTCGTCATTTGTTTCAGCAGCACCGATACATTACTAATATGAATCAGGTAAATAATTTACATTCTCAGAGCGTCCTCTCGAATAGACAATGGCGTTGTTCGAGTGGCTGTCTTCTTGTCGTCACTGCGCACACAGCTTACGGAAGAGTGGCTGGCTTCGATGGGATGGACTCTGCTGGGTGTGAGAAAATTGTGGGACTCGATGACGTTTCGTCGGGCGCGATTGTTTCGTGTCGTTTATATTCACACGATGTGTACAGGAGGTTTTTGTTACGTTGAGAGTGTTTGTTGTGTGTGTACTAATTTCTTTGATTCAGGGAAATTAGTAATTTTATTCAATGCTAATATCATCCTAATTTTTCATTTTTTTTTTCATTCTTAGATACCAATGTTGATTGTCTCGTAATTTGGAAAAGTAATAATGAAAGACTATTATAATTTTAAAAATAAATTATAATAAACCTATAAATTTATTTTAATACCTTCAGCTTACCGAATTCACTAGTAAAAAATAATATTTCTATGGAAATTTTGAGATGATTAAAATACAAGGGGTATTCAAGGCCCAATTTTACAAACCTTAAGTAACGTCATTCTTGATTTTTTTAATTCGATTAGCAGCAATCTCTCATTGATAATGAATATGTTTATTAATAAATACACCTTTGTCAAAAATGATCGCGAGACAAGTGGTGGAGGTGTTGCAATTTACATAAATAATACACTTAACTTTAATCTAATTAATATAGCGATTAATATCGAGGAACTGTGGATTTTAGTTAAAACACGTAATTACAATTTCATTGTCTCTCATTGTATCGACCCCCCAATCAAAATATTGCACAATTAATTAGCGACCTTGAAATATCAATAACTAATTGTCTGCCTTTAACTGAGAATATTATTTGCTCCGAAGATTTAAATATTGACCTCTCTAAACAAGATAATAACTCATGCATAATGCTGACTGATATATTAGACAATATGGATATGATCCAAATTATTAGCGAACCAATCCGAATCACTGAGACATCTTCTGCACTTATTGATATCATTTGTGTTTCAAATGCAATAAATCTAGTTTCGCAGAAAGTTGTCGATTTTCATAGTTTTGATCATGATGCGGTTTTATGCACAATCTCATATAAATCTACTTGCAAAGATAATAACTTCAAAACATTTCGATCTTTACGTTATATTCAATTACCACAATTCGAGACTGATCTTAATAATATCCCTTTCTCAAACATCTTGTTAATCAATGATTTAAATGACAAAGTTAATTTTTTTAATGATTGCATTTTGTATTTATTTGATAAACATGCTCCCCTTAAAACTAAAAATATTACTAAAATCCGTCACCCTTGGTTTACAGACAACATACTTCTTATGATAGGTCTGAGAAATAAGGCAAAAGCTTCAAACGCTCTAAATCGCCTTCCGACTGGAGTTAGTACAAATCGTTACGCAATTATACCACCAATGCTATTATAAATGAAAAGAAAGCATATTTCAATCAATTACTTAAAAATCATATCCAGAAACTTCTATGAAAACAACATATGAAAAATGTACGACCAATATTCCAACTTCTCTAGGGACTGCCGAAGAAATTAATAAATACTTTATAGATTGCATACCAAAATATAATATCAATCTCACTGACATTAACAATCATTTCCAAAGCAATCATCCATCAGCTGGACAGTTTTCTTTTACTTTGTTAACGAACGATATGATTCTTCGCTATTTAAATGAAATAAAATCATATGTGTGAAGCTGGCAATGAATCCAGCAATGAACCCGGCGCCTCCACACTGAGACATTTTTTTTTAAATATTTATTTAAAGGAAAATAACACTTGTTTAATTGTTTATTCATAATTATAACTAAATGGAAGGTCAAGTGAATGCAACAGAATCAAATTTATTTATATAAATTCTAAAATATTCATAATACATATACTTTAAAAATCTGAAAATAGCGATTTTTTTTAAAAACAATATTTCCCAAACGGCGCACTTTTTTCGCAATTTTCTTTCTTAAATGGTTTAAACAATGTTTCTAGAAGTAATATAAACAATCAGAAATGCGTGCCCGTTAATAGTTTGTCTATAAACAAATCCAGTGCTGATGGCGATTTTCAAAGTGTCAAATTTCCCAAACGGCACACTTTTTTCGCAATTTTAGAAATTTCTTCGAAAATTGTAGCAGTCGGTTTTTTTAATTACTGTCTTTGTTACAATTGACAGATTTACCATCAACAGTTCAATTTTAAAATTAAGAATAAAATGACGTGTCTTAAAATAGAAAAAATAAAGCGGCCATGGACAAATTAAAAAAATATATATATTATTATCTATACATTAGAAACAAGTTCCATCATAAACACAAAAAGTAACCGACAATAAATTAAATAACTACTCTACAAGAATGTATATCAATATCATTGACATAAATAAGTAAATATAAAAGTATGTTTAAACGTAAGATATAATTACTTCAGTAGTAACTAGTGTGTATGTATGTGAATATATGTATATATTTATATGTATAAAATAAGGGTTAGATAATTTTAGAAATTAATAAATACATATATTTTAATAAGTTTAATGTTTAGCATATAAGTTGTAGATTTAATAACGCTGACACTACTCTCGCTTTATAATTATGCCATTTGAAGTTATTATTAATGATATTGCATCAATTTTAAAAAGACAAGTTCATACACACAGGTGAATTTTATTCATTTGATATTTTTTCAATGATTCAAATAATTATGGTGATTTGTGTTAAATTTCTAATTTAAATTTCAATTTGACATATTGAAATTAATATTAAAAATTCTCAAGTAAATCATTTCATAAAACTAATTGCAGTGGAAGCAATGACACGTCAACAATGACAAGAATAAACAATTTTAGCTAAAACTATCTTACACGAAATGTTTTTGAAAAATTAAGAATCTATATATTTCTATTACGAATAAGGAACAATAAAGCCAAATTCCATTTTTCTGGAAAGCATAAAGGGTGAATCGGTACACAGTTAACCTGTCACATTTACGAAAAACAGATGACCAGTTTTTTTAACGCCTCCAGCTAGGCTATTGACCATTGGTCAAGAACAAAATTATGATAATGAGGGTAGAGAGGAGGTACATCTTTGATTTTCTAAAAATGTAAACAGAACATGTGTTTAGCATTTGCTTTTACAATTAAAGAAGGAAGAAACAACTATACTGCACGAATTTATGATTGTTTGTTTTACATATAAGAACATCGTTCGTAAATTAGTTTAATTTTCTTTTTTTTTTATTTATGGAGTTACGTGAAGATAAAATAAATTGATAAAGCAATAATAATATTTCTTCAATATGTGTGAAGACTAACTATGAACGGACACGCATTTTTGATTGTTTATATTACTTCTAGAAATATTGTTTAAACCATTTCTGAAAGAAAATTGGAAAAAAGTGCGCCGTTTGGGAAATTTGACACTTTGAAAATCGCCATCAGGTGTTGGAAATACGACTCAGCAATGGATTTGTTTATAGACAAACCATTAACGGGCACGCATTTCTGATTGTTTATGTTGCTTCTAGAAACATTGTTTAAACCATTTCTGAAAGAAAATTGCGAAAAAGGTGCGCCGTTTGGGAAATATTGTTTATAAAAAAATCGGTATTTTCCGATTTTTAAAGTATATGTATTATGAATATTTTAGAATTTATAGGAATAAATTTGATTCTGTTGCATTCACTTGACCTTGCAGTGTTCTTTTCCTTTAAATAAATATTTTAGAAAAAAAAGTCTCAGTGTGGAGGCGCCGAGTTCATTGCTGGATTCATTGCCAGCTTCACACACATAATAAAATCTACATCTTTCGGGTCAGGCAATATTAATAGAACTATGATTCGTATGTGTTATCCAGTGATATTGACGGTATATAGTTCATATTCTAAATAGTTGCTTAATTGAAGCAGTGTTCCCCGACTGCTGGAAATACTCTATAGTCAAACCAATTGCGAAAATATCTAAACCATCTGAATTAAATCATCTGCGATCGATCAGTATTCTTCCGACCCTTTCAAAAATAAAAGCTATTAAGGAACAATTGGCTCATTATATATATATGAAAATCGAATTATAACTGATTTATACAGCAAGGAAATTACTAAACAGCTATATGTACGAGGACGAAAGTAGTGTGTATAATTCAATAATTCCCGATCTATATCTCCCCCTATTGTACAGGGTGCACCTCAAGGATCAGTCATTGGACCCCTTTTATTTTCTATTTACACGTGTACAATTCTGAATCAACTAAAATATTGTAAGGGTCATATGTATGCCGATGACAGCCAATTATATCTTTCTTTCTCTCCGGACGACTACTATAATGCTGAATATTGTATTAATTCTGACTTAGAAAACATTTATAATTTTTCAAGTCTTTTAAACTTATTATTAAACGCAGCGAAAACATCATTCATGTTATTTGGCAAAGATAAAATCTGTAATAAACTAAAAACGAAGTTAAATATTAAAATTAATGGATCAGAAATTTGTTACAGTTCTTAACAAAAATTTATGTGTATATATCGATAACACATTCAGATACAAAAAAACAAATAAATAAATACATTAGTCTTGCAAATGGAAATCTAAGAAAATTGTACCGTTGTAGATACTACCTATTATCTCAAAAATCAAATTATGTAACGCTTTTGTTCTGTCTCATTTCAATTACTGTTCCTCACTCTACAATCTAGCAATTGATCAATTTACAGCAAATAGTATATATAACTTCGTTATACATTAAGTGTAAATAAATAAAACTCTATTTAACTATTTTTTTATAAATAACAGTTGATGGGTAGATTTAAAAAAACAAGTGTTTAGTGTGTGTTTCACTTATTTTCTTTATTTTGCAACTAGTTTAAGTTAAATCTACCCATCAACTATGATCCAAAATACGTTTCTTCAAGTGTTGGATGAGTCAACTATCAACAGTTTATTTTTTATAAAAGAAAAAGAAATCGAATAAATGAAGCTAAGAAGTGTTATGTTTCTTGTTTGATTTTTATTATTCACTTGAATAAACAGTATTTAATCAATAAATATATTTATATAAGAAAATAAGTTAAATAAAAATAATTAATAAATTATTTCCATAAAATGTCAAAGAGCTAAATGTGGAAATAATTCATTAATCACTTTTATTTAATTTATTTAAATAACTGTTACCAAGTGAATAAATCCTCTTTTCTATTTATAATAAAATAAATATTATCGCCATTTTTATAATTTTTAGAACTTAAATTATCGTTATAAAACAGTTGTTTATTTAGCCGGAATAAAAAATCCAGTATTTATATAACCTTACAGAAATAAACTCAATATCTACACATATTTCCAAATACTCTCATTAAATTCATATTTAGAAATATCTACATATCTACAAAATACACACATACGCGCGCACATATTTATTCCTCTACAGACTTATTTCACATCGATAACCCATCTAATATACGCCCGACGACGGGAGTTCATCTCACAATATAATTCTAGGAGATAAGGGGGTTGGTTGGTGCCAGACGAACTCATTTATGGCCCGAGCATCAGAAATAAAATTTATCTAAACTACACGTGAACATTAAGCAAACGCTCTCCGCTCTCTAAGGGCGGTCTCCTCTTATCAGATATTGTAAAATCAAATCAATATAAACGCCCTCAAATGACGCGACATCAAAAACATTTAGATCCTAGAGTGCGCTGCGATGATATCTGCGGTTTGGTGGGAGGGGGAGATATTTATTGTGCCCGAGATGATAATGTTTGGAAGTTGCAATAAAATGAAATATTTTAGTACGTTTTCTTTAATGTAAATAATGTAGAAAAAATGGGTATCAAGAAATAACTTTAAGGTGTTTAAAAAAATGTATATTAAGGAGGTATGTCCTTAATATACATTTTTTAGAACAAAGAGAAAAAGAAATAAGTGTAATTTCTTTTTCTCTTTTGAATAAGGCAAGAAAATAATGCCTTATATCTATTTTGTTAACCGCTAATAATGGTATATAGTGAAATTTTAGGGGGAGAAAGTTAAAAAAATAAATCTTTCACCATAGATTTTAGTTTTGAACAATTATATATATATATACAGATTATTATTTTAATATATATATATATATATATATATATATATATATTAAATTATTTATTTAATTTAAATTACATATTTAATATGCTCATTTTATTTAAAATTAATGAAAAATTGTTTTAAAATAAACGCATAGAATCGACTCTAATGAATCATGAATCTTAAAAAATATTTATTAGTTGACCCACAATTATCTGAGAAATATTGGACTATTTGACATTTCCATAAAAAAATGAACGAAGAATGAAAATAGAAAATTTGGTTTTACTCAATTTTTTTACCTTCCTTTTTAAATGAATTCTCGTTTCGTCTCAACTACGCGTCCGAGATATGATGCCTAGCTTTTAACTTGTAACTTGATTTTTGGTATTTTTATGATAAAATATCTTTCCTGTGGTCTTGAGATAAAACAGATTATTATTTTAAAGTTAGTAAATAGATATTAGGTTAGGTAGATTTTAATTTTTTATGCCATTTTTATTATATTTGCGACTTGTTTCGTGCTTAGTTTGATAATGATTACTGTCATTATCAAACTAAGCACATTTTTGAAATGCAACATTAACGCGTTTTTAGTGAATAACCTGGTAAATCTAAAACTATTCTCACAAACAAACTAAAAAAAATATGTAACAAATCAAATTAATTATTTAACTCTCTGATTAATGAGAACTAAATTAAATAAATAAAGTTGTATGCTATACCAATACTGCATGTCAAAAAAAAAAACAGAATACTAGGGACCAAAAAAATGTTATTAATTTAAATAGGCATTCCTCGAGTATACACCTTATAGCTTTCAACTGTCACACACAAAATTTAAAGATATTTAGGTGGGAAACGGATGCAACCGGATGATAACGTATTATTATTTTATTGTGTTTGTTCAAGGAATGGACTATGGACTCCTCGAGTATTACTGTCCTTGATTTGATTTTATTGATATTTTTTACATTGGAAAGGGTGGTTAGGATGTGGATATGAGAGAGTTTTTTGGCTTTTTTGAGGATGCACAATTTATACAAACTTTTGCAATTGTTTTTACTGGATACTAATCGTTTGGCATGTATTATACATCATTTTTATGGGAGTAATATTGCTTGTGTGATATAGGAGGTTCTTGGTTGTTGTAAGGATTATGTAATGGATGAAGCTTGGTTAAGATGAGGAGACATTTCTTTGCAACTTCTATATTATTTAGTGTGATAGTACTAGGGTTTATATAAATGATAGAACAATAATGAAGGATTGGACGAAATGTTTTGTATATCTAATATCTAATGCCTATAATAATTATATAGTAAGAATACAATCTAATGTGATGAGTAATCGAAAAGATTTGTGGAAATTTGTTAATTTAAAAAAAGGTACAACCAGAATTCCTAGAGAACTTCACGATAATTTAACAACTTATTCTTCTGCACAAGAAATTGTTAATGCGTTCTCTGATTCATTTTCAAACGTTTTCATAACTAATAGCTCTGTAATTGATAATATAGTTACCAATAATAACCGTGAGACCCTTGTGATGCCCAACATTCAAGAGATACAAGTAATTAATAGTATAAATCAGCTGCATAATTCGGGAGTGTGTAGTGATGACGGCTTTCCATGTTTTTTGATCAAAGATTATAAATATGTCTTTGTCAAGCCCTTATTTAAAAAAAGGTGATAAAAATCACATAGGAAATTATAGACATATCTCAATTCTCTCTAACTTCTCAAAAATAATTGAACAAATCATAAATAAAACCATTTACAGTCATGTCACATGTTATATGTATCCAAAATAGCACGGGTTTTGTACTGGTAGATCAACTGCCACTAATCTATCCGTTATCACTCAACACCTTTGCGAATCATTGGACAAACGTGGGCAAGTCGATGTTATTTATACTTTTCCCGAGCATTTGATACTATAGACCATTCAATTTTGCTTAATAAACTTAGTTCGTTCGGGCTTTCCCTAAATATTGTACATTTTCTAGCATCATACCTGTATAGTTGAATGAATTATGTTTATTACAATGGATTTAAGTCACATAACTTAGGGGTACCTCAAGGGTCAAACTTGGGCCCATTATTATTTATTCTATATATAGATGACTTAATTGCATCTATTACGTGTCCAGCCTTAGCGTATGCCGATGATCTGAAAATCTATAGTACATGTATTACCGAACTTGAATGCGTACTATTGCAAGAAAACCTAAACACCATAGTTGACTGGCGTACTGCTAATAAATTATACCTAAATGTGAATAAATGCGTTGTAGTATCTTACACACGGAAAAGGCAACCATTTTTGAATGATTATAAAATCGGAAGCGATTCTAAAATTAAGGATCTTGGTGCTTGGTTTGATTCGCAACTTACATTTTCTGATCATATACATGTAAACAAGTCTTCTTTTAAAATGCTTGGATTTCTAATGCGAATATCACTATTTTTTACTGATGTACAATTACTAAAAGTTTTATATGTCGCTCTTGTACGTAGCCGACTTGAATATGCATCGATCATCTGGTATCCCATCTATGCGTCGAGCTCCTCGATAATTGAACAAGTACAGAAACGCTTTCTTAAATGTCTTACTATTAAAGTCAGCGGTATTTATCCCGATCACTCAACAGACTATATTGATTTGCTTCGACAACATGACTGTGTATCTTTATCTGAACGAAGAGAAAAATGTAGTGCGGTGTTCCTACGGAAATTATTGATCAATCGTATAGATTCAGCTGAGCTGTTGTCAATGGTTAAAATTAATGTACCGCGATTTAAATCAAGTCAAAACACAAATTATTACCAAGAGCGCCCATTACGCATATGATAACATCTATGATGACATTTTTATGTAGAACCTTAATTTAATTTTTATAATTCATTTTAGTTGTTATTTTTATATTATACTTACAGTAGTTATTAAACCATTTTTAGTTATTAATTAATTGATTTGAATTTTTGTTTTCTGATATTTGTCCTTTTATGGTATATCTGTTGGACAATAAAGATTATTATTATTATTATTATTTTAGTACTTATCTTCATACTAATTTGCATTGCACATTTCAGGTACCTTACCTATAATATTAGTTTTAATTACTGTCGTCTGCTTTTAAAGGGAAGAAAATGGGATCAAAAGGGATGCCAAGGTATTTTCAGACGGAAAATAGTGATCCGTTGATGATTTGGGGGGCAGAAGGAATAATTGAGTTTTACTGGAGTTTATTTTGAGTATCCATATAAAGAAACAATGGGAAACTGTATTTAATATTTTAATAGGGATTCTAATGCTTTCATCAGGGTAGTAGAGTCCTAGATTAGTTTATAGTCGGCAAATTATTTACACATTAAATTATGTAATTGAGGTTAGGGTTATACAGTCTTTCTCACATTTGATGAAAATGCTTCCATCAAAGTTCTTAGCGTAGAGGCTTCTATGAGTGATGGTTGGTGAATATTCTACATAACCTAAACATTTGCTTGCACCTAAGTAGGTGTGATTTGGTATTCATTGTAGTCACTTTGTGTACGTTTTCCGCAAAAAAAAACAATATCGAACAAAGAGCGAAAATTAAATTCTGTTTTAAATTGGGTAAAAACGGCCCATAAACGCATGAAACATTAAAATCATGTGCGCGGGATAAATGCATGTTTTGTTCACAGGTTTTCCATTGGTTTAACTGATTCTGTTACGGACTTTGGAGGCGATGACCGAGCAACGCCGGCAAAAACCACTCGCAATATAGAAAATATCGAGAAAGTCAAAGACATTACATGAAGCAACCCAGACCCATCAAATAAAAATTACAATACCGAAAAGTACCGTATATTAAATTTTTACTGAATATTTGGAGCAAACCCGAAGATCTTTGCGCTCCTCGTACCACATCCTGACAGGCAATAAAATTTTTTGGAGAGTTCAGCATTTTAGAGATACCTTAAAATATTATGAAGGTGTGCAGCAAGCATATATACGCCACTATAATTGATGATGAAATGTGGGAATCTGAAAACGAGCCAAAAACAAAACATCTGAAAGCGGTATAACAGTAACCAAGAATTCTAATAATAATATCTTTATTTGTCCAATATGATGAACCAATTACGGAACAAAAATTTGAAGACAGAATATAAGGAAAAATTCATATAAATAAATGAAGAATGCTGTCAGTTTTCTTCGTTTCAATGTGACTTTTTCATGGTAAATTCGATCCAAAAGTCGGAGAACGAAGAATATTATTTAGGGGTTCTACAACTATTCTAGACGAAAATTCGATAAGAAAGCCAAATTGGTAAACATTTTTCATTTCATTTAGAATTCTATGTTTTAACTTAATTTTATATTTAATTGTTACAAGTATTAATTGTAACAATTAAATATAAAATTAAGTTAAAAGTTCTAGCTGTCAAACTTTTCAAGCCACAGCGCCAACTTGATTTTTTAATTTGCACGTATATTCAAAATTATATACTTATTAGACAGCTTATTCCGTTCTCTATTTGGCAGTGTAATTATTTCTATCAAAAAATTGCCCTACAGTAACTACTGTATCTTGAAAAGTAGAATGCTAGAGCTTTCGAATTTGAATAGGTATTGTAAAATACGCAGGTTTGCGTTTTAGGTTTAAAATTACAAATACCACAAAGTTGAATTAAATAATGTTTATTCCAACTACTTACTAATATCATAATAACAAACTAAACAATATTTTGAACTTAGAAAATAATCGGTAAGCGCGTTGTCTCGGTGAATTGATCGAAGAATTTTTCCTCCCACACATCTTAAAGAAATGGAAGTCGGGGGTGTGTGGTTTCAACAAGACGGAGCCACGAGCCTCGTCATTTTTCAGAGAGGCGATCTCCAAATTTCATTTCATGTAACTTCTTGTGGAGTTATTTTAAGTCGATCGTTTACAACGATTGACCACTAAACCTAGCTCATGATTCAAAGATTGGCGCAAAACTTCCGAAATATGCTCAATCAGTGCATTAACAATGGCGGCCGTCATTTGATGGATGTAATTTTCATAACTGCACAAAAAAAAATGATGGGGTGATTTGTAAGGCGAAAAAATAATTATACCGATGATATCTACAATAGTTTCGCTTTTTATTAACCTTTCAAAAATGTATGTTATCGCACACTGCATGAACGAAATCGAATTCCATACATAAATATATTAGGGGACAGCGAAGTAATGTCGTTTTAAAAATTCAAGCGAATAAATTTATAATAAGTTTATATTTTTAATCAATAATTTAATCACCAACCTTTTGCAATCTAGTGTGCCAATTTTCAATCCCGGATCAATAAAAATAAATTTGTTTTCGAATAAAATATCTCGAGATGGTATTCTGAACATCATACAAATTTTCGATTTTTTGCCACTAAGAAAATGTCATAGGAATCGGAATAAATGGAAATACGAGTCTACGATATCGGGTGAGTATGGTGGGCGAGGTAGTACTTCCCACCCCATTTTTTTTTTCTCAGGGTTCAACAGTGCGGTCTTGTTGCGGAATTGTCGTGTTGCAGAATAACGCCGGATACTTTTCGATTAAAAATTAGTTCACTCGATCCAATTGTTCACAATAAAGGTCTATATTAACAGTTTGTCCAGGTTTCAGCACTTCAAAGTGAACAATTCCGCGAATACTCCACCAAACACAAAGAATGTTTGTGTATCCCGGTTTTACAGTACTTCGTAGTGATTCAATTGGAAAAAGCAACTGCCTTTTCAGTTTTGGATCCCATTTTTCGTCTCCAGTTCTGTGAGGTATCATTGAAGCAACATGTTGCTTGTAATGGATCGGTTGGCTTTGTTCTCTTCCAATATGCTACAAATGTTCCCAGGTGGTCGACGAAGTTTGGTTAAGGGTGTTTGAGAGTAGGATCTGCTTCGACTTCTGCCCTTAGCATATAGTCGTCTAATGTCGTTGGTCTTTTTGGTCGATAGGAGTTAGAGAGATCAAAATTATCCGATCTGAACTTGGAAAACAAACTTTGGCATTTACGAATATCTAATGCACTTGAATAAACATCGCAAATGTTTTTGGTCCAAACTGTTGCTAAACTCAAATGCATGCAATGCGGGATATGCTCTTCTGGTATTTCGCTGGCCATTTCACCCCAAATAAAAAAAAAAAGAATATTGAATTATTCAAAAGTGAACTAATCACAATAACCACGCCTTCGAGATACACAATGAGTGATAATCAAATATCAAAATGCTCAGAAACGACATTACTTTCCAGTCTCCCTAATAATATGCACTAAATTTATGACACATTTCAGCCAGATAAGTTAATTGTTCTGTGTTTTTTTAATACAAAATTATTATAACATCAATGAACATGACTAATCAGGAAATTGCAACAATTTGCAGAAACTCCAAATCTGCTATGGATAGTATCTCTAAACTACTAAAATTTGATTCAATAATTCAAGTCATCAGCTCATTCAAGAAAAAAATTTAAATGCAACAGAGCTCTAAACATGTAATATTTATTTAAATGCTAACACAGAACGTACTTTAAGGAAGTAAGCTAGCAGTTGTCGGCGGATGAAGATCATATTGATGATGTCCCAGACTGTCATGATGATATTAGGATATATCAACTGAAAAAAATGTAGATCGGCAAATGCAACTCACACTGGAGTCGTGGTAATTGTCAATAAATTTTAAAAGAGGAAGTAACCATCGATCGACTCCCTATAGAGTCACATTAAATTAACGTATGGCCTGATTTTTTTTGCTAAAAATATTAGTTGTATTTACTTTCAAAATGACCCTTATAAAATATAGCTGTATAAGCGCTTTAGAAATTATTCCTTATCAGTACCGCTTTGCCATATTTAAACAGTAAGGAAGCAATTGAATTAATATTAAGATTATAATAATAGAAAAGAGTATTTATTCACAGTTATATAAATTAATTAAATATAAAGAATTTGAAAATAATTAATAAATTATAACAAAAAAAGTCGCAGTATCTAAAGAAGAAATAATAATAAATATGATTATATTATTAAAAATCTACCAGTGAAATAAATAAACCACATATTAAATTGAATAACTTTAAATTTTCGACTGTTTTCGGGTTGTCCGCTCATTTTCAAGATAAGTCTCTTAAAATATTTATTATTTCAATGTGAACTACCAGTGTATTTAATTTACACCAATTATTATATTAAAGAGCAAATAATTTATGAATCGTGAAAATAATTATTTTTTTTTTTATTTTATTGAAAGACAAATTTTTCTTTAAATAAAGATGAAAAATCTATTACAATAAATAATTAAAGAATTATATAATTCATGAATTCTTGATTTTACTAAAATTTCGGTTTACGTTTTAATAACACCAAACAAAAATCGACGCATCTATTGTTGCAAAATTAAGCCATTTTTTTTCCTGTGTGTGTGTAATTGTTGATATTTGAGTATAGTTTCAATATCGATACTGCAGCGAAACGTTGAAACGGAACGGGAGAAAACAGGCTGAACAAAAAAAAAAAAGAGTGAGCGAGGTAAAGCGAAACGTAAATTTTTCCATCGAACCGATGCCGCCGAAATAAAAAGCGTTTCGGTATAATTCCGCATCGTGAAAAAGTTTCAAATTTACTTGATGCATAAATCGCTGGTGTTTTAAACAATAAAAGCCATCAACCGATGGTTCCGTACGTACGAATATAAATTAGGGTGGCTAAAATAAATAAAAGGGGGAGTCCGGATCGATAATTTACAACTGTGTAGAGTTTTATGTTAGTCTCATATGTACCTACTGAAATTACTGGTCCCGCTTTTTTTACAATCGTTAAATCTCCAGAGATATTGTTTCAAATAAATGTTCGATGACGTCACCGGGGCGCGCTGCTGCGAGTTGAACAAATTTTAACAAAAAAAGACTCCCCGGGATTTTTTTTTATTAAATATTTTCTTTTGTTCATTATCGATTCGACGCACGGGTCAAACCGATAAACGCTTAATTATTTTACCAAGAATCGATCCTCTTTAGTTTGACTTTCTATTATTCTCTCTAAAGTCCCTCTTAGATTTCATGCGGGCTCGTGTTATTCTACGGAGGATCGATCGGGATGGGGGGGTGCGTTTCCTACGGTTGGGCCCTTTTTGTACTACGTCGTCAAGCTGACACCAGTTGAATGCTGCCCTCGCGCTGACCGCTTTATCTATTATCTCAAGATAGCCGGCCGACATATAACAGTCAAGTTTCACCCTTAAATGCGATGAATTTATTATAATTGCCCGCTCGTTCGTGACAAATCCGACAGGCTTTGTTAATTTCCTACTAATTACTTCTCGACTTGTTAATTTAACTCGGTGATGTTTAAAAATGACATCCTCTTTCACTTACCTTGATGCAATGTCGAATGTAATATTACCTGCAATAAAATTGTATATTAATAAATAAATAAATAAATAAATAAAAAACAAATTGATTAAATAGTCACTTTTTTAAAAATACAAAAAAAAATAAATAGAAAAGTGTATTTATTCACTTGGTCGCAGTTATTTAATAAATTAAATAAAAATGTTTTGAAATTAATTAATAAATTATTTCCACATTTAGCTTTGTGGCATTTTGACTTACGTAAGTACTTTAAAATAAATGTACATTAAAACAACTAATTTTTGGGCAAATACATCGCCAAACATTGAATTACATAATGTACCTTTGCTGTTGCATATCAATTAAATATTGCATCATGCAACAATTCTTTTATCCGAAAAAAATAATGTAAGGCCATCTGCAGACACGTGTAATTCAATGTCCGTCGGTGTATTTACCCGGGAAGTAGTTGTCTTATTGTGCATTTGTTTAAAGTACTTACGTAACGTAAGTCAAAATGTGTCAGAGCTAAATATCGAAATAATTTAAATAATATATAATTTTCTATTAGCTAGTTATGGTCTGTTAATTAATTAGATAAAAGCCTTATCTTTTCTACAACTTGTTTTATGTTTTATAAGTTTTTTTTTTTTTCAAAATTCTAATTTTCTGACGTGTAAGATTTAGAATTATTCCAAAACTGCTCAAATAATTAAATTGTTTGGTTATAGTCTTTAAGTAACAAGAATTGTAATAATATATCTTTATTTCAAAATGTCATTACAATAACGTACAAAATGAAATGGTGTCAATTCTTAATTTAACTTACAAAAAACGATAAACCTAATACATAACAATAATCTATATTTATTTATAGCTGTATAGAGCATATACTCTGCACAAATAAAACAAAAATGGTTTGGATCATTCGCACAAACTCTTCTTGATCATGCGATATCAAATTATTGTAAGATATCTAAATATTTTTTAGATGGCAGCAAATAAACCGGTAGAAAATACTGAATTCAATGTGTACTTCACAAATGATAATCAGTTAATACATAAAAGAATTAACATTTTAACATTCTCTTTTTCAGGCAATTCTCATAAATAATGGCTCCTACAACTAGATCATCTACAGAAGTGTGACTGATTGGACAGCAAACTGTAAAATTGTCAATGGCAAAGCAATCTTTGAAAGGGGACGTTCTTCGAAAATTTTATTTGCGCCACTTGAATGAGAATCAAGAAGTGAAGAAGAGTATTCGCCTTACGATCGAAATTATATGTACAGCTTCGATCTGGAGCAGATGATTTCCATTCAAATAATTGTACTTTCTTTTAAAGAAAAACAAAGTAACAGAACTTGAAGGCCTTCGCGTGAAACAGGAACTCTTCCAGGCAGATCTTGATGACCTTTTTGATATTTCATCCAAAGTTACTCTGCAGATGATGATAAATGGAGAGGACAAAACATTCTCGTAAATGCAAAGAGATAAAACATGCTGCAGCAAGGTAAGTATGGTAACAGAACTTGAAGGTCTTCGCGTGAAACTGGAACTCTTCCAGGCAGATCTTGATAAAATTTTCGATATTTTATCCAAAGGTGCCAAATATGACAAATAAAGAGGACAAACCATTCCCGTAAATGCAAAGAGAGGACACAATGAGATGTAGCAAGACAAGTATCGTAACAGAACTTGAAGGTCTTCTCGTGAAACAGGAACTCTTCAAGACATATCTTGATAACCTTTTCGATATTTCATCCAAAGATGCTCTGCAGACGATGACAAACGAACAGGACAAAACATTCCCGTAAATGCAAAAAGAGGACACAATGATATGTAGCAAGGCAAGTATCGACATGTGCTTTTCTCTCTAAAAGAATTGATCACGTTAAAAGAAAGCTCAAAAAGTTGCTAGATGAGTATTTTCTTTTAAAGAAAAACCAAGCAACAGAACTTGACAGAATTCGCACAAAACAGGAAATCTTAAGAGCAGATCTTGATGACCTTTTCCACATTTTATCCAAAGATGCTCTGCAGACTATAACAAATGAAGAGGACAAAACATTCCTGCCAATGCAAAGAGAGGACATAATGAGCTGTAGGAAGATAGGTGTCGACATGTGCCTAAAGAAAAAAGATAATAGAAAACTAGAAAGGGAAATTAAGGCAGAAGAAAGGAGACTCTGAAGAAAACAATGAAACTGTTTCATGCAATTTTGGATTACAATGCCCGCCTTACAATCCATGTTATAAGTACAACTTTGATCTGACACAGATGATTTTCACTCAATGAATTGATTACGCTGAAGGTAAGCTCCAAAAGTTGATAGATAAGTACTTTCTTTAAAAAAAAAATAACAGAACTTGATAGCTTTCGCGTGAAACCGGAAATCTTGAAGGCAGATCTTGATGACCTTTTCGACATTTCACCCAACGATGACGAATAAAGAGGACAAAACATTCCTGTCAATGCAGAAAGAGGGCACAACTAGCTGTAGCATGGCAGGTGTCAACATGTGCTTGAAGAAAAAGCAGAATAGAAAATAAGAAAGGAAAAGTAAGACTGAAGAAAAGAGACTCCGAAACTGTTACATGCAGTTCTGAATTACAGGATGATGTGATTAGTGTTAATAGTAGCTCTGCCCCATCCTCATCTGATGATAAGTTCGAAATGCCTTCGTTTAATAGACTTTGATTAAAACACTTGGTTTATTTCACTGATTCACTGAATCAGTGTAACAAACCAAGTGTTTTAATCAAAGTCTATTAATTAAATATGTTTCATCACGGATTAAGTGAGAAATTAATTCAAAATATGCCTTCGTTTAGTTCTTGCACCAGCACATCGACTAAAAAGAAAAAAAGAAGGTCCTCAGCGGGGATGAGATTTCTAATGTAGACCGCATGAACCTTTCCGACCATAAAACATTATTCGTATTAGGAGTGGTAGATCAAGCGAAATGTCATTGTTGCGCAGTACTATACGGAGGACACGAAAAGAAAAAAAGTGCAGCTTTGACTAGAAGAGACCAGGCCTCCTTCTTCACAAATACATACAGTTTAAAAATCCACATGTTACAGGTTACAATCGCTAAAAATATGAAAAGCATCACTAACTTCCGTTTGTTTGTTTTGCTTATTTGCGGAAGCTACTAGAACGAGGTTCAACTAGCTGAAAAAGCTCCACTGAATAACTTAAAGCTTCTAACTCAGAGGCTTACTCTAATGAGGTAGTCAGAGATGCGACAGCAAAGGCTCTTTGCCGCCATCTTTGGTTTTTATCTAAACATTTGGTGGGATTGGCCCTATTTGGTACTAGAACTAAAGTTGCAATTAAGAAGGAAATAGTGAAGAATCTGCAGCAACCGGTAATGGAATTTTTTTTTAAATTGGACGGCGTAACATACAACTACGTAATTCTTCTTGACACCTATGTCACAAAGCGTACAATGAAATTCTTCGATCTTCTGACCATTAATGCACAAGATGGAGCTTTATCATTTCTTGTTAAAAATCCTGCAGAGTGAACTGAGGATGGAACCTACATCGAAATGATGCAGAAAGTTCGTAAGACGAAAGTAACGAACGATTGTGCCGAACAGGGCTTCATCCTAGTCCAAAAATTCAAGACTATAGTCTATTTATTTTCAAAAATCAGCGGAGATAAACAAATCCGGCTGCGTGATAGCCACGTGCGCACTTTAACAGGCAATTTCGATTGGTCATTTCCTGACCGGCTCGGTTTGAATTTTGATACAGTTTAGAAAGTGTTTTAAAATGTCTTCTACTGAGTCAGGCGACGAAGTGCCGGCAAATGTGTCGATAAATCCAAGAAAAAAAAAACGTGAATAAAGGAAAATTTAAGTGTTATGATAAAAAAAAACTACTTTAAAATATATTTATGGGAGCGAGGATTCGACCCTAAGTATTCTCGCCGTTAACGTGATTGTATTTACAAGCCGCAGCCTCTTGAATATGAACAGACTATAGTATTACGAAGGACGAGGAACAGAAAAAGTATCTGTTTCGCAAAGCAGTTCCCTGTCGCTTCAAAATCAGCCGTGATGAAGATGGCTGTTACTCACGATTAATTGCTGAAAAATTACTTAAATCAAATTCAGTTTTAGGTGGACTAACTGATATAGATCATCTTTGCGTTGTTATGCAAATAAATACAAAATTTTAAAAAGTTTGCTCACGATGAAGTTTTTTTATGTATTTATTCAAGCCAAAGGGAATTTCGTAAACTTTAATTATCCATAACAATTTCCGATATCAGTTCGCTGCAAAATAGCGTACAATTGAAGTTGTGGGACAATTTCTCGCATTTATAGTTTTGTGCGCATCAATTTGTTATGGGCTTTTTTAACAAAGCTACGTGATTTATTATTGATGTGTTCTACACAATAATTATATCATAATGATACATTTTTACAGTTTCTTAACAATTACAACACAAAAGTAAATAGATGGTGATTAAATGAAAATTACATATTTACATCGACAATTAATACAACGGAAGATATTGTTTGTCGTTCCAAAGACTAGGGATAATCTCCAATGCATTCAAAATTAAATCAATTTATAAACATTACAATCAACGCTATTTTTTTCAATAACTAATTGAATATTTATTGAAAAAAATCAACGCTGATTTTTTTTTTTTTTTTCAATAAATAATTGAATATTTATTGAAAAAAAAATCAGCGTTGATTGTGATGTTTATAAATTGATTTCATTTTGCATTGGAGATTATCCCTAGATTAAATTGAATATTTACTGAAAAAAAATAAGCTTTGATTGTGATGATTATAAATTGATTTAATTTTGAATGCATTGGAGAGAAACGAAGAAACGATTATTCTAATTCTTTAATTTTTCGGCGTTAACTTGGTGGTACAATATCGGATATGAAGAAAACAAGATAACTTTTTTATACCATTGGATTTTTTCACAATTTTTTGACAATTATTACCGTGTAATCGCAACTAGTCACGATTAATAATAATCCAAGTGGTATTAAAACGATTATTTCAATTGTTGAATTAAATGAGAAATAATAACAATAATAATTAATTTGATTTTAGGACATAATGATAGGTAGAAGTGATTCATCATTTGAGCCGCTATGTTGAATTTCGAGAACCACAAGATTTACACATATTATTATAAAAAATGTAGACTGAAATATTCAAAACTGAAAGTTAGTGTGTCTTTTCATTCTCCTACAAACAATTCTAAAACGTGTCTTTATTTTCGGTTAAATTAAAAGTAAACTAAGCGATTTCATTTGACCATATGGTACAAAACAAAACTTAAAATAACAAAATAGAAAATAAATAAGAATAAAAAAAAAATACAAAAAGAGTATGAATATTTAAAATCTAAGATTCATACACTCGTGAATATTTCACCGGTGTCGGGGGTCTGTCCCTTGTATTTTTTATGCGCGCGCGGCGATCTTAAAAATAAGTAATATGGATTTTTTAGCGGTTGCACATAAAACGGAAAGTTTGATAGGGAAAATAAAAATAAAATGCCGTAAAGTTCGGCGGCGGGGGCGGCATTCCTAAGTGCGCCGTCCAATGTCACCTTCGGATTACAAATGATGTCGCCCTTTAGGGCCGCGGGGGCAACAGAGAAAAGAGAGGGCCTGAAGAAGAAAAAAGAGAGAGGAGCGACACCGCCGCTCGCGCGCGGGGAGGAAATATTTAAATCCCCCATAAATCCTCTCTACACGCATACATGTGCACGGGCCAACATACAAGCCATCAATAAATTCTTTGCCGTTTTTTTATTTATTTATTTGCTTACGTTCAGATATAACTTTCGTAATCTTTATATATTTTTATAAAAAAATAAAATTGATGAACAAAAAAATATTTAAATAACAAAAAAATATAACAACTTAATCTTTTATTAATTAGAAATTAATTTACAAAATATTACAGAAATATTGATGGACAAGCCAGATGACTCAAAGTGTGAAGTAAATAAACTAAATTTTAAAAAAATAATTTTAAAATAATTAATTCATTAAAACCATATTTGTAATTGAATAACATTCACAATGCTAAAATAGTTGATGTTCTGCGCAGTGCTTCTGTTAATAAGTAATATATATATTTTTTTTTTTTTTTTTCTTCAGAAAAATCTGAACTTCTCGAGGTTTTACTTACGAATTATTAATTATTAATACATATTTCCGTAGAAATGTATTGTTTTTGCTTCTTATTAAATAATAAGAACATTATTACAATATTATATTATATTATATTATATTATATTATATTATATTATATTATATTATATTATATTATATTATATTATATTATATTATATTATATTATATTATATTATATTATATTATATTATATTATATTATATTATATTATATTATATTATATTATATTATATTATATTATATTTTTATTTTTATAATATAAATTTGTTTCCGCAAAGCAGGTTTTTTTAACAATGTGACTCTATCCGTATTATTATTTATAACCATTACACTCTAATCCTGTATTTTAATTACTTTCTTGATTGACATAAATCATTTATTTTTTTCATTACAAATCTGTAACTTCTCAAAGAAATGCAAATTGTGATAACCGTCTTATAATTACAATTTTAAAATACATCAAACCACAATCATAAATGTCTTAAAATCTTCTTAAATAGGCATTTCAATGAATTTAATTCATAGAAAGTTATTACTACCAATACTTTCAATGTGAGGAACATGCAAAAATAAGGCTGAAATTTTCTAGAGCATGCTTAATAAAACTTGCGAAATAGTATCCGAAAACTCCGCAAGGTCTTCGACAAAAAAAAACTCATGGCTTCCGAAAATATAACGCACGGTTGTTAACATTGTGCGAAAATATCATCTTTCGAGTACAGCTATCTAAATATAAAGTGTTATGGTCGTAAAAAAAGAGCCGTTTATCATTTTTATTATAAAATTTCTTTTTCTAATATCTTATCACAGACAAACATATATTGTCTATAATCTTACACTTAAACCATAATTTTTAAATATAAAAGTAATATAGCAGTAATATAAACAATTAGTACTATCTTGTTATTTTTTTATTACAACCAGCGGTGTGAAAACAGTCGTTAAAATACAATTTCACATGAATTAACCATTACATTCTTTTTTTGTTTCTGTCTTTCATTATTTTTTTGGGAGACGGAGCATGCACTAAAAATTTATTAATGAATAATTTACGCACGGCTCACATATAAATAATTTAATAACAAATTCGCGCGAATTACCATCACAATATATAAGTTTAAATTGTTTCATTAAGTATTTCGAACACGACTGCTTAAATTAATTTTAATTGAATCCTTGAACGCCGGAGGTTAACGGACGTTAGATTTACAAACTGTTTTAATAAAATCCAATTCGACTCTCCTAAAAATTAAAGAAAAAAACAACAACAGGCGTATGTGAATAAATAAATGATCGTTTGCGAAATTTATTTTCCGCTTATTCACACTTTTTAAACTTGGAATTATTTAATTATTTATAATTAATAAGACTAATAGCCAGTATTTTTTTGACGTTCGTAATAATTACACCTTCGGCTAAATAAATTCTCAATTATATATATATATAATAATTATTGTTTTGACATTATATTAATTATAGTTACCACAATCCCCCCCCTCAAAAAAAAAAAAAAAACACACAGATGGAATTAAATTTGTAATTATTTATATACAGTGCGTTCACAATGAAGGATAAAAAATTAATTTAATCAGCTAATGATTATTTTTTAATAAATGAATCCCAAAAAATCCTTTAACGGAACACCCTATATATTAATAATATTTAAAGGATAAATTAAACACTTGGTTTAAACATTATTAGTCCAAAATGTTTCGCCAAGTGATAAGTGAGAATGTTATACAATAAACCCTATATATTATTGCATATTTGAATTCCTTATAGAATTATATATATTTCTTCAACTGTTTACAAAATATTGCAAATTGTTTTAGTATAGCCATTAAAAATGTGGTTTATTGTTGAGTACTATCACTTTAACTTAATTAAGTTCTTTTCTAACTATTTCTGAATGTTTTCTTATTTTTGTATTTAAAAATAACTGGAATAGTAGAAATGTTCTAAATTTGACCACGTAACAAATCTCATCCCCCTACACTTCAACTATTCCTGCAGAGACACCACATATGGAGCCTTTTCGACATTGTGCCCAAGCTGATGGAAGGTATACCCAACGTCGCAATCTATTGCACAAATACAAAATCCCATTAATTCGACACGAATAACTCGCGAGTCCACTAACTATTAACCATATATGATGACATTTTATATACCTACACAAACGAAATTAATAATAACAGCACCTCGTTTAGAGTTGATCATGCTTCGTTCTGATAAAATCGAATATTCAATGTTATAATTACGTTCAACTGAAATAACAAAACATAATTACTGACGATATTGTTTTTTTATATACCAACATTTATTTCTTCTTCCAAAAATGTCATCTGGTTTATCACTGTGGTGTACTCCAACTTCCTTTAACTTCCAAATGAAACACAATATTTTGAGATAGAACTTTATTAATCGCTGGTCAAATTAACACTTAGATTGTAATCGCTCTAATAATAAAATCTAAGTTAACATGATGGTAGAAACCAAATTCTCTAATACTTTATCCTTCGGTATCTGGTCCAGTATTTAAATCCCTGCATCTATTTACAATCAAAATATAATTACGCTTGAAAAAAGCCACTCCTCTGCGAATTAATAACCTTTATAACTCAATTCATTCACTGTTGTCAATTGAAAATATAATATTTAAGAAGGCATCGCTTCGTGACAATACAATACTTAGAAAATTTAATCTGAACACTAACAAAAGAATATCTTTCTTTCTTAATCGTATCCTTTTTTACCCGTATGAGGTGTCGAGGTGACAAAAGAATATACTTAATACAATTCCTTCTCCACGCGCTAATTTCGAACAAATTAAAATCGCTCCGACCTTTATCATGAACCAACATCAAGCCACTACCCCTGACATTCTTTTATGCACCAGCAACATAAAACCACTGATACACTCAATACAACTGATCCTCGCCCTGCGTTCAGATCACCCTTCAATTTCCATTAAGGCTGGCGTTTACTAGAAAAGGAATGATGCGATGACAGAGATAGTTGCCAATCGTCAAGGAGGTGATGGCCTCTCGATTTTAATAGCGAACTATTTGAGAAATATGTAGAACACTGCAGTTTGGTTTCCTTATCTATGTGTGTGTCTGTGTATTCGACAACCGACGCTGACGCGATCGATTTTTTTATTAATGAATATATTATTTAGACAGTGTATAAATATATTTGATGAATTTTGTCGAATCATCGAAAGAATTACTCAATGCATGCTATTATATTTTTATTCTCATTTTTAAGAAAAAATCATTTTCACTGTAAGTTTGGATTCTTCGTGTGATGTTATTAAAAGAAGCGGTAAAAAGTCGTTATACTTATACCTAACCGTTTTTATTAATATTTGAATATTCATAAAAATTACCTTTTACGCAGAATTGATCCTCAAATTATATTTCGCGAGATAAAATGCATTTTGAAATAATAAAAATAGTAAGATAATATATACATCAAATTAAAGGTGTAATTTAGTGAAATAAAATGGATAAAATTATGTATACAGGGTGGGCCACTAATAACGGCCATTAAAAGTTTACGGGGTTCTTGACAGATTATATCGGAAATGGCTACCAATTTTGTTATTTTAAATAGAACACTACATATTATAATTTTTTGGATTCCCCATTTAATTGTCCATCCACTTATATGAATTTATATCCACATAATTGTTACAGTTTTTGAGTTAAAAATTTATTTTTCGAATATTAACACCAAATAGACGTTTCGAAAAATGTCTATAAATTCTAGTAGAATCAAAATATACTGATGAACGGCATCTTCAATTTTTACTAATAGATCCCTCTAGTATTAAACAAACATTTGTCAATTTTGACAATAGGTATTTCCATAAGATCCATATTTCAGTGCCCAATTAAAAACAGCATAATTCATTTTTTTAAATGGAATGCTCAATATTTTATCTCACAAATCGATTAGCAAATTAATTTGCAACATCAAAATATTATATATCTATATATCCAGAGCAAGTAGTTTTTGAGTTATTTCTAAATTTCTTTCCTCACATTTTTTTTTTTCATAATTGAGTAATTCGTGTTCTATTTACGCGTGCATCAATATTCTTTAGGAAAGATGTGGAAATCTAGCAGGCCAATTCTACGGACCTAAATTTCGAATCCATCTATCTTTATCGTTTTTAATGCTAATATGAATCGATAGAGAATTTGATTGCATAAAAATCTACAGAGGTTCCACTAAAAAACAGTTGAAACCTTACAAAGTTATGATATTTTTTTATAGATATATTGGATTTTTAAAAGAATATTAAAATAACACTCTTAATGGCGAATAACATTCCGTTGAAATAAAATATAATAAAAAATCGCAGCACTTCTTTTTGTTTTAAATTTTCCTATGTTACATTATATAGAATATGAAAAAGAAAATATGATTTGCGCTTTACTCACTCATTTATCTTGAAGGAATTTTCTTATTTTCCCTCATTAACCATTTGTTTTAGTATTGTCAGTTCTTGGATTATACTTTTTTGGGATAGACAAATATTTTAAATAGAAGTGTAGAACTTGAATAACTAAATATTTTTGTATAGCATTATCAAACGTCCTATTCTCTTTTAAATTTCTTTAAAAAATGGTGATGTGTCCGTCATGGTACTTTCCCCAGTGAATTCGGTCAAATAAGTTTCTGATTGAAAATTTAATAGGAAATCAAACATGATTAATTGAAAAAATGGATTGTTGTCTTTTAAAGTTAAAGGCGAGTACTTGGAAGGAGATTATAATTTAGTGTGATATTTATTACCTTACAATGGATTAAAGACATTTCTCTACACCCTTTTTCTTTTCAAACTGGAGGCGTTTGTGAATGATATGTTGAATATGAGGGAACTTTGACGTTTTATTTGTCATTAAAATAACTATTTCAATAAATAATATCTCCACAGCCAACACAAAGAAGATTATAAAAATAATTGTTATTTCTAAGGGAATTTATTAGGTAGATGAAATTCTTCCGCTTATAAAATGAAAACTGAAAGTCCTACAATAAAAGTTTGGTAACAAAAATTACTTATTTTTTAAGATCCTCAACTTTTATTTGAAACATTTTTCTATCCGAAATAAAAATGAACCTTCCCTGGCCGGGATTCCATTTTATTTTAAATTGTAATTATAAAAAAATTGACATCAATGTTAATAATCATATGTCATAAGTATACCAAAATTTAAAATTCTCTATTTGGGATGAATAACCCCACACATAGTGTAGAACTATATACATTTTTGGAAAGTATAATTTCTGCTTACATTACAATCATTCTATAATTTTTTTTATTAATTTTTGTATCCGTAAATATAATAAAATAAAAGTGAAATTAAAAATGGCCTATCGGGAAATATGAAGGCAAACATTTATATATATTTTGTGAAATATGACGAAAACTGCTACCCCATAACAAGTGTTTGGTTTGAAATGTATACTTCAAAAATAAAAAAAATAGAACATACAGTTCAAAAGAACCTATGAAACAGTAAGTGAAGTAACAACTTGATACAATTTAATAATTTTTAATAATAATTTTAATTTTACAATTATATTGATCTATTTTAGATCATTAGCCTTTTATTACAATCCTAAGGCTCAAATAAAATTATTTGAAAACATTACATTTTTTATAAAATAAAAAAGAAATCCATAATAATAATTTTTCACCGTGCAAACATTGGCAAAAAAGATTCATTCATATTTGTATGCTGCTTACTGAACGTTATTTAAAATGTTTATTATTTAAGAATGGCATGTGCATCGTCGGTGTTTTAAAAACGCGACGCGCAGAGATAACTATAAAAGATATTTTTGTCTTTCTCATATTCATTGAATGTGAAACAGCAATAAGCATACATACACAACATTATCAAGAAGAGGGGAGAAACATCTATTGAGTACTCTTGAAAATTAATTAAAAATCTTTGTTTGTGTTTTTCCACAGTATTAATTATTTAAATTATTACTCATAACATTAATTTTATAAATAACTTAAAGATGATAAACGCAAATAACATTTATTAAAATATAGTACACTATTTCCCGCTATCTATATGAGACTTAATGAACTAATATTTGTCTAGTCAAATGCAGAAAACTATATGCAACTTGCCGGTTTTATTCAATATGGCCGAATTTCACGGGAATTGATGATATTTTCGGAACGACCTTCCTCAGTAAACAGCATTGTTTTCTGACGAAAAAATGTATTGAACTATAACTACATTCAATGTAGATTATTACGACATATTTCATTTTCTTTCAAAAATTATATTAATAAGTAAAAATATAGCACATTCTTTGCATAAAATGTGCTAACTTTGGACGTAATTTTTTTCTAAACTATTAATCAGATTAATTTTTAAATAACTCGTTCGAAATCTGTGGAGTTTTAGGATTATTTTGATATATAATATGATGAAATTCATTATTCAGGGTTTGTTTATTAGAGGAATTCAATTGGTACAAAATTGCTTCATTTTACATACGATAAACGCCAGCCTTAAACTCAAACTCTACCTTGAGTATAAAATGCAGAAAATGCATGCACAAATTACGAACGATCTTCTAAAATTCATAGACTCGCACTCTGAAATAGAAATTAAATTAATAAAATACTGGTTAAATAGATCGAAACAAACATCTTCCTTTCTAATATTAGAGATTAAATTCAATGAATGAAATCTCTAATTTTAAAATAATCAACTTTGAATGAATAAAACCTCTAATTTTAAAAAAATTAAATTTGAGAGTAATAGCGGTAAAATTAATGTAAAACAATTTTGCACATTAAATATATGCATTTTTTATGATAAGTTGCGAATATAAATGAAATGTTTGTTGTTGCAAAACGCGAGCGATTCCGAATGAAAGGAATATAAATAGGGAACAATGGTCTTGTTTATTACGTGTTATATCCTGAATTACATGATCATCAGAACAGAACTAATTAGTTCATAAAATTTGTTAAAGTTTATTGTTGAGATCTGGATTTAATTGCACTCGCCACAATTAAATAAACCATTAATTTTTACATGGCTCTCGATTCGCGGCCCCGTGCACCGTGCACCGTGCGAAACACGTTCTTATTTACTTTAAATTGAATCAAACGGCATAATTACGCAAAACGTGGTTTTATTCAGAAGCGGTGAAAGTAATTTACTTTATTATTTCAGTTTATATATTGAATTGTAATTTTAATACAATTATTGCTGTTTAAAACACGATCAATTAAATTTTTATTAAGAATATGGAAAAAATTAAGGTCACCAAAATCAATGAAAAACATGAAACGTGGAATAAAACCCGACACACGTATCTACAGATGGCTTTATATATGGGGCCACTTAAAATAAAAAATATACGGTGCTATACATGTTAATATTGAGGTTCTGAAACACAAAATTACGGAAGAATTTAACAAAATTATCGAACCAGTAACTTGCTTTTTTGTACTATTAGTCCTATTTTGAAAATAATAACTAACTAACCATATTTATTCAAATGTGCCAAAATCCTTATTTTAGAACTACAGATAAATTTGCTCTGGAAAGAAATGATAACCAAGCACTTAAGGATATAAAATTAATCTTTAAGTGCTTGATTATCATTTCTTTCCAGAACAAATTTAAACACACAACTTCATCTAAGACTCAATTCAAAAATTTTTACACATTAAAGTTCCAAATTCTTAATGTGGATGTGTAATTTACAAAATGTATACAACGCCGAAACGCGCGTTTTCGTCGATAGGCTTACCTCTATACATATACTCGACCAACCTTGACTCAATACATCTTTCGCCAACGCCTCAAAAATGTTCGGGAAATCAAAAATAGTGTAGGAACATTTTTTAAAGCCATTGTAGGGTAAGAAATACCAAAATAAATTATAATATTCTTCCAAATACTTGGCTTCAACTTTAAAAGATAACAATCCAGTTTATTTTAATTTATTAATTCTTCATTTACTATTTAATGTTCATTCAAGAATATATTTGGCCGAATTCACCGGGGAAAGTACCATGATGGACACATCACCATTTTTCGAATTAATGTTCAAACTCCGATTTCGTAACAATATCATACAATAACTTATTTATATGATTTACTAATATGAATATTTAAAGAATCAAATTAAGGCCTATTTAATACTCGCCTAAATAATAAAACGAAACAAAAAAAGAAGAGGAAACATTCGAAGGTGGAATTCTAATCTCGGCGAAGCGGATGGAGAGATCGTCGTCGTCAGAGCGGCGGAGGGGGGATATGGGGGGAAGTTTCCGGACTGTGCTCTGCCCCACTTCAATTCACATCTAATTCATTATTTAGTTTTATGTGCCGCGCTGAATTATTCCCGACCCTATTAGAATTGAATGAATTTTCGTCTGCTCATTTATTTAGGGGCTGCCCCGTGCAGTATCAATTACGCGCCCTGTAATCATATCTGGATTGTTTTTTTAATAAAACAAAACCGCTCCGGATTTACTCTACTCAAGCCTGACGCGGACGGGTGAAAACGTCGATGGACGGCGTGCGTAAAAGCACACTCGCTTTTATTTTAATCATATTTAACAAAATCTAAAAAAATAATTCAATCATTAAATTCAGAAATTAGAAAAAATTAGAATAAATATATCCAATCTAGTATTAGTAATTTAGATAAAAAAACACTAAACTAGAAATCTTTCTTTTCTATTGACTCTTCGTGGGCAAGTGTGAAATATTTTTCGTTCAATGCCAGAAGACATAATAATAGTGACAAAACAAATTAATTATTTTTGTTACATCTAACGATAATTTAAGCTAAACTTGGACTGCTTAAAAATATTCGATTTGAAAGTATTTGTTACTTATAATTGTGGTTATAATGAAATGATACCTGTTTATGATATAATTTGAAATATTTTCTTCACATCTGAAAGGAAAATTACACTTTGATAGTTAAAGTAATTTTACTAATCAGTTCATTCAAGAACTTTCAGTTTTGCTTGGGAACGAATTTTTGGACTTTACATTCTCTTGATCGATTTTCAAATACCTATTAAATAAAAATTAATTTAAAATAATTAATAAATTATTCATTAATAAATTATTCACAGTTATTTAAATATATTAAATAAAAATGATTTGAAAATAATTAATAAATTATTTTTATTTAATACATTTAAATAACTGTGACCAAGTGAATAAATACTCTTTTCTATTTATAATAAATTATTTAATTTAATGAATTTATTACATTAAACCATTTTAAAATAATTTTTATTTAATTAATTCAATTCGTTTCTTTTAATTTTATTTGATTTTTATTTAACTTGAATTAATTTGGTTTGATTTAATTTAAATCGATTTAGTTTGATTTGATTTAACATAATTGATTTAATTTGACTAATTATGATTGATTTAATTAATTTAATTTAACATCTTTAAATTATGTAAGGCAGTGCTGTACTGACGAGGCATAGATCCCGAAACACGTGTCTGAAGATGGCTTTATATTGAGTAACGTCATTCAAGCGACTCTGAAAGTTCTTCACGGCTATAAGATCCGATCCGGCTCAGTCTGGGAAATTACTCCAAAATCTGTTAAAATGAATACAAGAGTCGATACAGAAACAAGGTTTCCAAAGGGCTCCAGTGTGTCATGCGAAATCTGTCGACACCACTGTTCCACCACCGATGAGAAGCTAGCCATAACTTTTTCAGCCATAAATGGCGGTAACCCTATTAACCCCTATTTATAAATTCATAAAGCTATATATTACGTGTCAGGTATATTTTCCACTAGATCGTACTGTATTAAAGAAGTATATCAAGCATTTTAAGCTAAATACAAACATTTTTATTTAGACAATATGATAAAAAAAAATTACAAACTTTATAGTAACAATATAAACAGTTGTGTTAGTAGTCTGTCATGGGATATCGACCATAGGTATTTCTGCCCTGTCTGAATTTATAGTAATTTGCAAATTAAAACTATTCTAGCTAACTGAACTGTCATGTATGCATGAGTTAATGAATTGAATGATAGTGACAGAAGGGTGGTTATGTTTGTATGGAATTATTAGAATATGCGAGAAATACAATATTTTGTAAGAAGGGATATATTGTGAGAGTTTTGAGCAATTTTTTTTTGAGGGTAAGTATACCTTCGGACATGGGAGTTATTTGGGTGGATTCGTAAAGGAATTTGTTAGAGGGATTATAGGTATATCATATTGGGATGTCGGAGTTTAATAAGGATTCTTAGGGAGGATCGTTCAGTATTTAGAGGTGGTATAAGGTTTTATATTGGTGAAAATAATTACATTTTATGACCTTAACTACATTTCATTGATTTGTCCAAATAGTCTGCTAAATATGTGTAACGTGACTTCTCGATTCACCAATTTATCTTTAGAGACAGAAAGTACTTATTTCTTTTAATTCCCTTGGCTAGATTGTAAGGGGCTAAGTTTGATTTAATCACGAATTTCGTGCTAAGTTGATTAAATCAAACTCCATCAACGATCCGCTGAGGAAGCGTTTTACCTTTTTCATTTTATTGTCGCTCTAGAAGCGTGTTTCTTTAATGATTCAGGGATGATAAAATAAAAGAAGATGTGAAACGCCTTCTCAGCAAATTAGCTGCGGAGTTTTACGACATTGGGATATAGAAATAATAACATTTTCTACAAAAATGTATATTTTTTTTTACGCCGATGATGTAGAAAAATTAAGCAAAATACATTATTTTAAATCTATTTGAATAAACAATGTTATCCATTCGTAAATTTGACGGGAATCTTATTTTTGGATCGACCCCCGTATTTTCATTTTAGAAAATCTGAATTATAACTAAGTAACTAAGATTTCAATTTATCATATATACAACGTTAGAATATTTACGACTATACATACATTTACAATGATTAACTTAGACTTGTATTTAAATTGGCTATCGACAGAAGATCTTTCCGCCTATCGTTATTTCGTTCTTGTCGTTGTCTATCCATTTGTTATGAATGCTAACGTTATTGTCAAAGTGTGAGTTATTAGATGAAATGTTAAATGGTGGAAGATGGGTATTTATATTTAGCGAGAGCATTAGGATTATGAAGGAGTGCTTAAAAAGAGTGGATAAGTAGGGATTTATGGCAAACTTAAGGGAGAGGATTTCTAGGCGCTCCTTAACATAAAACTAACATTACAGTTTTATGATAAATAAGTGTGTTAGTAGGACTGTGTAGTGTAGGTTATTTGGGTGTCGGATTTTCGTTGTACTCTTAGGGCTGATGGTTCTGCAACTACTAATTGACGCTAAGTGGAGGGGTGAGGATTGCAGTAAAGGATGTCCGCGTAATCGTGCGTGGGGGGGGATACATATCACCTTATAGATATGAACGGTTTTAGTGGATATGTCCTGTTGTTGATGTTAAATATTTAAAGAGTTTAAAGAATTTCGCCCTGCTCTTCACTACTGCTTTCAACTTTTGTGAATGTGTGCAAAATTAATTAATTTTGTATCCAAAATGATTCCTAAGTATTTATAATTTGAGGATGATAATTATTATGTTGTTAACTAAAATTGAATGTGGCAAATGCTCAGTACGATGATAGGGAATTAGGAGTTTTGTATAGATAGAATAAAACACTAACGTGTATAGTTTCAAAAATTAATAATAATTTTCAGTATTTTATTCTATCTATACAAGTATGGAGTTTCAACAAATAAAAGCCTCAATAATTCAATAAATTAGGAGTTTTGTTTTATTGGGGTTAAAGGAAATTCTCCACTTTGTGTAGCAGGTCTGAATCTTGTTGAGTACTTATCACTTTTTGGAATGTAGGAGCGTGGGTGATTAAGGCCGTGTCGTCCGCAAATAAGAGAACATAGGCGGAAAGATTGATATAGTGGGGATTAGTACTATAGATACAGATTAGAATACTTAACCGATAAACCTCGTCCATTAAAGTTGGAAATTGCCCATAGATTGAAAAATAGCAATATATATATATCAATAACGACTATACAAAGAACAATCCGAACAGAAAATTCTAAGGAGAATCCCAGTTTAAGTGCGAAGATTAAAAACTTCAAATTATTGGTATAAGGCAAATTATACACAATTGATAGACTTGAACAAGATCAGATATTCAAAGGTATCACCCAAAATGGAAGAACTCCTTTTCCAACTACTGAGGAAGTACTGGACAATCAAAAATCGGAGATATATACAGCACAAAATTCACCAACATTACGAGATATATCCATCGGCACAGAAGAGCCAATTAGATAAGATAAACCGCAGAAGAGAATCCAGCCCACACGCAAAACTAAAAAAGCTACTAACAATAATTAATCAACTAATAAATAATCTCTCATCATTAAATATCAACCAATATACGATAATATTCCTCACTCCCGCTATATAGAAGTTAGTAACACTTTCAAACATGCAAATTAAAAATTTAAACGCTAGGTCACTCCTTCCAAAACTACACTCCTTGCAAAATTTCCTAAAATGTCGTAACTATTCTGGAATCGTTATATTAGAGACTTGGCGAATTACATCAATCACAAATGATATGTTATTTATAGTAGGATATAATTTAATTAGATCGAACAGAAATACTAGAGGTGGTGGTGTATTACGAATACTAGTAATATTAAATAAAGATTTATTTAACAACTAGCTTAATGTATAGAAACAGATAACAAAATAATAAACTTAGAATTATAAGTGAGATTTAACGCGGATAGGACCGAAGAACGTGATGTTGCTCGTTTCACAGTTGAGAATAGACTCGCGGGAAGTTTCTGAGATGGCTCAGGGCTGCAATGGTTCCTAGAGGGGTGTTCACAATTCAATCCTTCGCCCGAGGACCATCTCGAATTGAGCCCAACCACGCACGCTCCGCTCGGCGCCTCAGCCGCATCCAACATTGAAGAAACACACAAAATGTTAATAAAAAGTCATTGAAGTCCACCCGAGGACGCCTCGGCCTTTTTTGCAACATCTGGCGCAAACACAATCTAAGGTACCTGATATTTGGAAATAATCTCATATAATACCCTTGGCGAAAAATAATACAGTATCACACTTTAACGATCTGCGGCCAATAAGTATCTTACCTACTGTTTCTAAAATACTTGAAAAGTTACTTGATCAGCAAATGTGAGAATATTTAGAAAAAAATAAACTTCTGCCTAAAGAACAGTCGGGATTTAGAAAAGGCCATAATTGCTTAACCGCTTTAACTAACATAGTAGATGATATAGTGGATTCTTGGGACAGAGGTAATATTTTAGTACTAATCGCAATTGACTATTCGAAAGCATTCGACCTAATAAATCATTATCTATTACTAGATACAATGTATTATCTTGGTTTTGACCATAATGCAGAACTGAAATATTAAAATTAGTACCGCGGGGAGCAATTCTAAGCCCATTATTGTACATAGCATACGCTACACAAATACCTAATGTGCTAAAACATGCAAATTTTATTCATATGCCAACGACACGCAGTTGTATTGCTTTTTCAACGCTACTGATATTTAATTAAGCGAAAAAAGGTTTTATTATTAGTTTTATTATTATTATTATGAGAATAAATCTTCTGCGATGATATTCGCCAAACAAAAAATTAAAAATTATACAAGATCACTCGACATAAAAATAAGTTCAAAAAACCATACCATTTTGAGAATCAATAAAAAATCTTGTTTTTTTTTGCATCACTCACGCATGGGCATTGGTTTTATCTTAACCTTGCAACCCAGTAACCTTTGTATATTTGTAATTTGAAATTTGGGGGACAATCACACCATTCATACAACGACCAGCCCACTCCCGGAATCGAACCGGATACCTCTGGCTGACTAGCCTGACGCTAAACCTGCGCGCCACCGAGGCGGACAAAATCTTTGTTTATTTATTGATGAAAAACTTAGATTAAAAAACACGTTACTAGCTGCATTAAAAAGTCGTATACTTCATTAAAAATGCTATTCACACACAGGCTTGACGGCAATTGTCCCCGACACCAATTGGTAAAAGGGGACATCGATTATATATATATATATATATATATATATATATATACGGCAATTGTCTTGATTACTTTGATAAGATGAGAATAGAAAAAATCAAAAATCATGCCTTAAATTCATCTATGGAATCAAGCGAGGAAAACCAAACTAAAAGAATGCAACTGGATTACAATGGCGAAACGCAGACAACTTCATGAAGCTTGCTTTTATTTTAAAAATTTAACATCCAAAAAAAACTTGAATATCTGCACAAGAAAATTAACTATAGACCTACCTACACTTACAGAGCATAAATATTAGAAATAAAAACATCATCAACATTCCGAAAATTTCAAAGAGAACTTTTCCCAATAAATTCATAAATATGCAGATAAGACATTTTAGAACAAACTATCTCCAAATTATATGATGCATCTTCCTCGTAATATATTATAACTTTCCCATTATCCCCTTTATCAATATTGATATAAATACTAATTAACTTAAACTTTTCAACCAGTTTTCGTTTTTCACTATACATACAAAATACAGTATTACACTTTAACGATCTGCGACCAATAAGTACTTAGGAATTTGTGGAAGATCAGAGAAACCCTATACAGGATTCCACTGAACAAATTCCTTTTGACCTTCTCATTTTGTTTATTATATATTCTGTACATACTTGTAATCTCTAAAGGTCAATAAACTACTATTATTATTATATATCTGAAGTGAAAATGTTGTATAAGATAGGAGATAGAGGGGATCCCTATAGTAGAACTTGTTAGGAAGAAAGTTGATGGGAGTGAGAGTTGTTAATTTTAACTGTTAGAGTTCGGTTGCAACGGAGTTTGTCTAGGGTTATGACTGAATTTGGGAGGATTTATAAAGAATGGTCTAAATGATTTAATAAAAAATATAGTAATTATTTTTATTGAATAGGATATGGATTACAGTCGAAACCATCGTGAGGTCTATTTTTATATATATATTTATAATTTCAAGCTTTATGGTCTTATAAAAATCGCGAACAGAAATACTTATTTTGCGATCACGCTTTTTTTATTTAAACTATAAAAGTCATGATTTTAGATCATTAATATAAAAGTTAATTCAATGTATAAAATATTAATAAAGCCGACAAGCATTTTCAATAATTAACATCCCGTCTGGCGTATCTTTTTCGCGTTGATGCGAGATGGCATGGAATATTTATAAAATGTAATTGCCAAGTTATTCGCGTAGGCATTAATGTCGAGTGTGCGCCGCGTGACTCATGTATACACCTTAAGGAGATCTACTTTGTTCTGTCATCACATTTAATTATTACGATCCGCTCGCTGATTAATTTTATATTGTTTCTGAGTTAATGCCTGCATACGGTGCGGTGCGCGCTGCGTACGTGCAACGCCAATTTATTTACAATGTATTGTTTTAATTTTACCGTCGCACTCATTATCAACTCCCATAACTGAAGAATCGCTGTTACACTTTATTATGTATACACATTAAATTTTACACGCTCGTATCTCGATTCGGATTTAATGGGAATCGGTGGTTGATTCTTTCTTTTCCCTTTTTTATTCCTCTCTCCGCGGGAAAATTATATAGATACGCATCTACGTTACAATCATAATCCAAAACAAAAAAAAAACAATAACAACATATGGTTGATATTGGATAGACAAATAAGCTCCTTCTGTTTTTTTTTATTTGATATTTCTCCGCAATTTGAATTGAAAGGTTCAAGCTAGGGAAACATTACTAATGTAACGAAATGACGCGTATTTAAATACGAATTATTCATATAATGATATTTAAAGTTTTACTCACTATGGCTAATTTAAAAATAATAATTGCGATCGTTGAGAAAAAATGGTCTTCCGAAACTGTAGCAAGTTAGGCAACACGATGAAAAATTCTAACTGCATAAGTTGAAAGAGGTTAATTTTTTGTACAACCGCATACGCATTTGTATATACGCGCACCAAAAATTAACCTCTTATATGTTATGATGCAGGATTTCATGTTGCCCAAGTCGGGATTGCCGTGGCACCCCCTTGTTCCTATCTTGGATAGGACTAACTGCATGCGGCAGGGTCGACTCAGCCCTGGTACTTGTCGCCGTTAAATGATGAGTCAGGGGTGGGCCGCTAAAAGCCCAAGGGTGTCTCTTCACCCTTCCAGTCCACACGTGGATTGACCTCCGACAGGCAGTGATGTCGATGATATAACGTCGACACCATCGCATAGTCATAAACCGAAATATAAAAGACCGGTGCAGGGCATGATCTAGTAATAGAACATGCTATCTACATGCCACATCATGAATACGGCTTTAGACAAAACAATGCTTGATTTCAGTAATTTTGTTTCATTGGGCATGTGCGGCTGCATTATGTTCATCTACAGCAAAATATTAAAAAGGATCTTTATCCCTCAACCTTCTCAAGATTTTCGTACCAGCCCCGTCGTCTCTCATTCATTCTACTACATTATTCTTCCTTTCCACGCATTCCTCATATACACTCATACATTTCTTCCTAAGTAACTCCATGTATCATTTCCATTTCCCACATAATACACACATCCCATCACATATTCCTTCCTCTCTTTTCCGAGCCACGTTGAGCCCTAGCCATCAGCACCTTTTCATCCGCCGTCAACTTAGTCTCGGCTAGACATCTTGGCATACATACACCTTTCATACATATAACTGTATTGTCTGAATACAACCCGGTCTCTCTTGCAATCAAATCTCCCTCAATTTATTCCCCATCCATTCACCCCCTTACAACCACTCATTAACCACAATTTCCGACACTTCTACCTTTTCATTACATTTTCCGTCTGACCCTTCTTCTCTGACACTCTCCTATTCTCACACTTTCCACACTTCCGTTACCATCCTTTCATCTTCCGTTTCACTCCACTTCATCTGATATTTCACAACTTTTCTCACTGGCTCACCATGCGTATTTCTTCTATGCGTCTCCTGAAACTGAATGTGTCTGGAGGTCTATTTCAGGAACATCATTTGTTCTAAATTAAATAAAAAGAATTTGAAAATAATTAATAAATTATTTCCTCTTTATGAAATAAATATGAATAAATTTTTAAAAATCAACCAATAAAACACAGATTAGATTGAATAACTTTAAATTCTCGACTAGTTTCGGGTTATTAGCCCATTTTCAAGAGAATTTAAAATTTGTTTTATTAAAATTTCTATGGCTATTTACATTAATGGATATATTGATTTTTTAATTTTTAATTTAATTTAATTGTGGGGCAGGCAAAATAATTTCCGTCCCAGCATTTGCTCACAAGGTGGAAAAAACCCACTAAAAAACATCCTCAGGATCATTATGGAATTATTTTGCTAAAATTAAACAAAATTAGTTATTTATAAATAAGTTGGATTGTTAAAATTATTAGAAATATAAAGATTATATATATGGTTTAATAATAGAATAAAGTGAAAAGTAGTATTTATAATACATCATAAAGTGAACAATATAATAGATCTACTTGTTTATTTAGAAGTGATGAATTAGTGTCTTTATTGTGTAAATAAATTTCGATTGCTTCCAATATATCTAATTTTTGACCTTTTTCACAATGATGTAAGATTTTTGTATCATTTAAATTTGAAAAAGTGTGACTATTTGTAAGTATATGATTTGAAAATGTACTACAATCTTTATTTAATCTAAATGCTCTGAAATGTTCATTGTGTCTTATATTAAAATTTCGACTAGTTTTTCCAATATACACACTATTACAATCAGAACATATAAGTTTATAAATACCAGATTTGTTAAATTTTTCTGTTTTATCTTTTCTATTGTATAAAATATTACCTAATTTATTTTTACTTCTAAATCCTATTTTGTAATTATTTTTTCTAAATATACTTGCAATTCTTTCTGAAATTTCTCCAAAATAAGTTAAAGTTAAATATTTTTTATTGTTTTCTTTAATTTTTGGATAAATTTCAAAAAGTGCTTTCTTTCTTTGTTAATTAATTTTTGAATTGTGTGATAAGGAAAACCATTTTTTGTAGCAATATTTCTTATTAAATTTAATTCATTATTGAATGATTGTTTTGATAGTGGAATTTTGAAAGCTCTATTGATCATAGAATAATATGTTGATAATTTTTGACAAAGGGGGTGAAATGCATCAAATGGGATAGTATTTTTGTTACTAGTTGGTTTTCTATAAATCTTAAATTGTATATGATTGTTTGTGTGTATAATAGTTAAATCTAAGAAGTTGATCTTTTTATTTAACTAAATTTCTAAAGTGAATTTTATGTGTTGGTTTAAAGAATTAATATATTCTAAAAATGAATTTAAATTTTCGTCAGATCCGTTAAAGCATGCAATAATATCAACATTTCTATACCAAAATTTAATAAGTTTTTTTGTAAGTGGATTTTTAAAAATTGTTTGTTCTAATGTATTCATGTAGATATCAGCTAGTAATGGACTTAAAGGAGATCCCATTGCCAATCCAGAATTCTGTTTATAATAAATGTTATTGAATTGAAAATAATTTTGATCGATACATAATTTAAAAGAAGAAAGCAATTCTTCTTTAATAATTGGATTAATATTATTTTTATCTAAAATATTTTTAATAATTTTAACACATTCACTTGAAGGAACAAATATGTTTCCTAGTAACATATTTGTTTCATCAAAAGAAACTATTTTTGAATTCATAGGTGTTTTATAATCTTTTAATTTATTTGTTAAATCTATATTATTTTTAATACTATATTTTGATTTATAATTTGTTATGTTTCTAAAATATTTACTAGTATAGATAGCTAAGTTTCTGCAAGGTGAATTTATATACGAAACAACAGGTCTGATTGGTAGGTTTGTTTTATGAGTTTTAATTAAACCGTAAAGTTTTGGAGCAATAGGACTTTTTGTTATTATATTAAATTTATCATTTTTATTAAAAATTGAATTTTTTGATAGAAATTGTTTAATTTCTCCTTGATATTTAATTGTTGGATCTTTTTTTTAAATTAATTATATTTTCTTGATTAATAAAAAATCAATACCCCTATTAAAGATAGACTTCGATTTCTCGCAGAACGATTTGCATGTAACGAGTCGAATTACGAACATCTTAAAAAAATGTGCATCCCTAGAAACCCCAACATAATCCCTAAATACAAAAACCCACCAATAACCCTTTTCGAATACATATCCTCCTTTTACCCTACTTTCCCACCTTGATATCGAAACAAACGCAGATCTACATCTAACCCCGGGCAGAAAGACTTATGGTCGATAGCCCTTGTGAAAAGGAAACATTTTTATTGGTTTTGTTAAAGAATGTATCAAGTTTATTTATTGTATTCCTTTTTCAATAAAGATATTATAGTAGTAAAAAATCAATATATCCATTAATGTAAATATCCATAGAAATTTTAATAAAACAAATTTTAAATTTTCTTGAAAATGGGCTAATAACCCGAAACTAGTCGAGAATTTAAAGTTATTCAATCTAATCTGTGTTTTATTGGTTGATTTTTAATAATTTATTCATATTTATTTCATACAATATGAACTACCAATGTCTAAATATTAAAACCATTAATTATATTTCCTCTTTAGCTACTGTGACAATTTGACTTATGTTACATAAATACTTTAACAAATGTCTAATTTAATTGTTTAATTTAAAAAAAAATGTTTTTGCATTAAATATTTTCGATTCAAAAATTGTTGCGTTATACAATATATTATTGTTATGCAACAGCAAATGTCTATTATTAGACATTTGTTATAGTACAAATGCACATTAAAACAACTACTTCCCAGGCAAATAAATAATGTGCATTTGTTTAACGCACTTACGTAACGTAAGTCAAAAGTCACAGAGCTAAATGTGAAAATAATTTATTAATTATTTTCAAATCTTTTTTATTTAATTTATTTAAATAACTATGAAAAAGTGAATGAATACTCTTTTCTATTTATATGTTTTTATTTATATTGTTTCAAAAAAGGAATAAATGAAATAAAATAAATTTCTTCTTCTGTGCCATGCTGCATGAAGTTAGTTTCTTGTTCTCATATTTATTTATTAACGGTGGTCTACCATAGAATATTACAATAAAAATATAATAAAATAGTTAGAATAAATACATTAAACTATTAAAATAAAACACAATTAATAAAATATAAAAACATATTACATTTACATCAAGGCCGTAAAAGTGTGAACCTGTGGCGTAATTCTTTAAGGCTGTTCGCAAAAAAAGTCAAAATTGCTACCTATCATCTTGATATTCATGTTTACTATATCAACGTCATTTTTAATGAGTTTGTTATTCTTCTCAAACTTTTTTAATCTGTGTTGCTATTATTAATTATTTTCAAATTATATTTATTTTATTTATTTTAAATAACTGTGAATAAATATTATTTTCGAGGCAGAAAGACCGATGGTCGATAGCCGTTTTCTAAGGACAACGTATAACATATTATAAGAATTAAATTGTTAATTTATTGTATATAAAATTGTCTGCAGAAATAAAGATGTTATATATATATTATTTTCTGTAATTATTAAAAACCAGATTTTTTTTATTTAAATCTGAGTCAAGAAGAAGACGAATTCGATCATTTATATTTGAGATCGCGGCCGGGATTGTACTGACGAGGGATGACTCCCGAAACACGTAACTGTAGGCAGCCTTATATTATGTAACTTTTGTGTTCTTTATATTAAATATTCTCGAATCAAAAAAAAATGTATACAATATATTATTGCTATGCAACAAGAAATGTCCATTATATAATTCAATGGCTGGAGGGGCATAGGCCCGAGAAGTAGTTTATTTAATGTATATTTGTTTTAAAGAATTTTTAACTTACGTTACGTATGTAAGTCAAAAATTCGCAGTAGCTAAAGGGAAAATAATTGATTAATAATTAAATATTGTCAAATTCTTTTTATTTAATTTATTTATATTACTGCTTATTTTAATTTTTTGTTCTAAATCGGTAAAATATAAAAAGACAATATTTTCCGTTTTTATTGTTTCCTTACTTTTTCTTTTTTATTGTTTTCTTCTGTTTTTTCTTTTTCTTTCTTTTTTATTTCTTCTTTTTGTACTTTTATTAGTTATTTTATGTTTTCATTCCATCATACTGTTTATTATCTTTATTTATACTCTCATAGTTTCACATGCCTCTTCCGTAGTATGTGATAATATATTCTTAATTGTTTCCATAGATCTTCTAAGTTTTTCTCTTTCATATTTATCTGAGCTTCTAATATATTTTTTTTTACTTTTTTAGGATATTTTGCAACTAAATGATCCTCTCTAAATTTGTAATATTAAATTGTTTTGTATGTTTTATTTTTTTGTTTATTCCTTTCATTTTTACAATCAGCATATTAAATCGCCTAATTTTACGTTCCCCTTTTAATAAAATAATTAGCATTTTTTTCTAAAAATCGCGAGAAATGCGATAGTTATATTTTCAGACCAGTGGCGCCGTACAAAAAAAATCCATCGAAAACTTACAGATTTTAAAAATTGTTAATTTAGAAAAAAATCACAATGATTAGAAGGTCATCTAAAAATCGTTCTGATTATACCTTACCTTTCTTGTATTATTATTGATGCTTTATGTTTAAAAAAGAGTTAGTTATAACTTATACATGAATAGTTATAACTTTTTTAAACATGAAAGCAACAATGATAATACATATTATTGTAATTTAGGGTACATATAATACATATTCTTTTCTATGGTAAGTAACTATGCAGCATAGTTTCTTCCTCTTCCATTTATTTCTCTTGATGTACATAGTAATTCTTCAAAATATTCCACCATCTGATTACTATATCTACATTAATTAATTATTCTTAACGACCAGTTTTTTTTTATGTTTGTCCCAAATCTTTCGAAATTCGAAAAAAGATTTTTTGCATTGTTATTATTTCCGTAGTTTTTCTTCTCTGTTCTTTGAATATATCTAATATCAATAATCCAAATTAATTCATACTTTATATTCATGAAATTAGATGTATTGTAATATTATTACTTTTATCTCGTCGATAAAGCTGTTGCTTTTGTCTATGTTCTCTTATTTTATTTACTTATACAAATCGAGCATACCGAGTTCTTTAATTATGTTTTATTGCAGTTCAGTTATTTCTTAAATTAGTAAATAGGTTAATCTAATGTTACTATAAGTAAATGAAAGTTAGAATCGTATGATATTTTTGTCTTTACAAATAATAAATAAAAACAATGGACGTGTTTTTGTGTTGAACGTTATAGAGGTTATTAACTGAGCAATATGATTTATTACAGCCATCAATAGTTTACCTTATGACATAAAGTTTACTTTCGTGAATAATTGCCATCATTACACGTTCAATAATACAGGCAATATAGCAAGCATCATGCGCCCCGGTCCGGACTTTTATATTTTAATTAAGACAATAACAATAAAGGAACATTACCTCTTTTTGTTTACGGCCGGGACTATAAATAACCGCTAATTATGAAATTGTTAGAAAAGTGAGCATTCCTGAAAGAAACCCAAACACAAACGATCATCCCGTGAGTACAGCGCACGGCGCACAATTTATCGCTTCTTCCACATATAAAAGGCTTTGGCTTTCTAACGAGCGTTCCCTTCCTTCACGTAATATTATTACCGAGACATCATAACAAATCGTCGGTGTAAATCATTAAAACGGGATGGGAAATATGAGTTATTTAAAAAATATTCGAGGCGTTTAAATATTTAATTTATTTTATGTGATAAATAGGCGTTATTAATCTGCGATAATTCACATATTTCTCGCTCACGGATTACGTTCATTTGTTAAAAAGGGCTTAAATACGGCCTCAGGATCCGTTTTAATTCGACGCAACGAAACATTCTTTACATATGAAATAATAAACGAATAAATAATTAATTATATTAAAATTATTTCATTAATAATTAAAATTTAACATAGTTTTATTTTTCTCATTTATTATTATTGAAAATTAAATCATTATTATTATAAATTAAAAATAATTTGAAAATAATTAATTGACAAAATTGTGATATTATAGGGAAAATAATTTGTTAATTAATTATTTTCAAATTATTTTTATTTAATTTATTTAAATAACTGTGTCCAAGTGATTAAATCCTTTTTCTATTATCATTCTTATTACAATTTAACCACACATTATGAATAGGAGCTTAATTTCTGAAATTGATCGTACCTTTAATTCGTACTAAATCTGTCATTTATATAGGAATTTACAAGTTAATTTGACAGTTACGTACAATGAATTCTAAGAATAAAACCACAAATCGGAAAATGCAAATTGATTTGAAAAGTCCCGCCAATACTCGCACTGGGTACAGAGTTGAATGAATGCTATCGATACCTTAGAGTGAAAAGAAATTATATAACAGAAGGTGAGCCCTTTCCACACGCGTTCGGTCATATCTTCTCTTAATTGTAAATTTAAAGCGCCAACATTTTTTACCACAAATTATGTATATATCAAATAAATAAGCTCACTTGTCTTGTTGCTTTATATGATGCTGCCAAAAATAAATTCGGTTGTTTTTAGAACTACTTGTCAATGCTTTGTATTTCCTTCCTATGCCGTTTATCGTGAAAACGAAATTTATACCAAGCCTATGTATGGGGGTAAATTGTTAGTCACGGAGTTAAATCCTTGCTTTGTATTTACTCGTGATTTTCCCTTGACAGCAATGTTCGTAATTTATTTATCGTTGGTAAGGTAAATTTTATTCACATCACATAGTGTGAAGTCAAGTCAAGTTGTTCATAGTTCAAGTGACTTCTGTCGGATGGCCATACTGGTGACGACATTTTTTTTGGATAACATATTTTTACGTATGTGATTGCAGTCTGCCTTGTACAATTAACTAATGGGAGTCCACCGAATAGTAAATAGATCGTTCGCATATTTCTAGAGATTTTTATTTATTTTAGGGGGTTTTAGTATTTTTCACGCCCCTAAGTTAGAATCTGTCGATGCACATGTTTTTCATGTTTCTAATCAAAATTAATTGGACCATTTATTTCTAAATTATCAATTTCGTCGATTCGAAATCCACGCTTGGCTATTTCCATCAAATCTTTATAATAATAATACTTTATTTACGGAATTCACCTTTTCACATAATAAAGTAGATTACTAATAATAAAAAAACAACTGTAAACTACTAATTAAAAGCTAAATATAACAAATAATAATATATAATAATAATGCTAAACTAATTCAAATTATAATTATCCGAAGTCAAGTCAATAAAGTTTATTGACATTCTATTTAATAATAACCCTATTCACCCTAAACACCTTTTAAATGATATACAAATAAGTTTGGAACAAAAAATAATAAAAATGACTACATGACACAAAAGTAATACATACTCAAAAATTACAATTTAACAATGTTAGATAAGTACATTCCCAAAATTTACTCGCCTAATACCGCTTTTAAATGTGTTAAATGATGTGCCAAATAATGAGGCGATGCGCATAGAATATTTGCATACTTGATCATTCGACATATTGGTTTATTTTGACCGTAATTAGATCTATGGAATGTTTCTTTAAATATAGATCTTGTTCTCGTAATAGATGGGATTTTGAAATTTAATGATGATAATAAATCACAGCAATAAACAATACCATTAACTACTTTATACAAAAAGCATAAGTCAGCCTAAATTCGTCTATAACTCAGAGGCACTAAGTTAATAGATCTTAACGTAGTAGATCTGCTATAATTCGATCTCTCAATACCCATACAAAATGAACACTGTAATAAAAAGCTATTTTCTACAGATTCAATCTGTTTAATATTATAAGTCTTTGACCAAATACAGAATGCATACTCCAGTTGCGGCCTGACTAATGAAATAAATAGTAGTTTTTGAGTGGTTAATGAGAAATCCCTTCCAAAACGCTGGATAAAACCCAACGTCTGATAGGCTTTCGAACAAATATTATTAATATGCATTGAGAAGGACATATTTTTCTCAAATGTCACGCCAAGATCTTTCACATATTGGCCGATAGGAATTTCATTATTATTAATAAAGTATTTATTCCCAGCATCACGATTACGTCCAAAAGAGATTGAAATGCACTTATTATAATTAAAAAATAGTAGATTATCGCAACATGATTGAAAAATGCTATCTAAAACATTTTGTATATAATTGGTGTCTTAATCAGAATAAATTAAACGAAATATTTTAAGATCATCAGCAAATAATACAAATTTTGAGTTTTTTTATATACGTATGAATATCGTTGATGTATAAGAGCAAAAGCACTGGCCCACAGTGAGATCCGTGTGGTACCACCGAGAGAACATTAATTGGTCTTGAAGTAAAATTATTAATTTTAACGATTTGAGTTCTGTCAGTTTCTCTATCTAACTCTTTCTACAATCTTTATCAACTGTAAACAACTTCTCGATTATCCTCAATCGACATGAAGTTGTAAATCTATTAGTTAGGCCCGCTTCTACAATTGATAGTTACACTTTTGGTAATTTAACGCAGACTTAAACCTTGGGCGGTGATTCTATAATTGTGAGGTAAAGCTTTATTTTCACCCCTGCTCGAAGCATGATATAAACCTGAAGTGAGACCGAACAAACGAGCGCGCATCGTCCATAAACGTCCTTCGTCATATATGTTTTAGTTTGTTATGACCGTGATTGTATTGTGGATTTTTGCTTTGTTTTATTGTATTGCTAGTGATTTTAGTATTTTGTTAAATTTTATGTTGTTAGTGTACATCATATTTAGAGCTTTTTAAGTACAGATTTAGTTTTTTTGTTTTTCATAAAATAGGTTATGTTAGATTGTTAAGGATTATTCCGGGCTATTCCCTATGAAAAATGTTAAGTTTAACATGTACGTTATTATCACAGTCTAAGGAGCTTTTGTAATAGATATGTATTAATAAAATGTTAAATTAATTGTTAATTATATTAACATGTACGTTATTATCACAGTCTAAGCAGCTTTTGTCATAGATATGTATTAATGAAATGTTAAATTAATTACTGAAGAGTAAATGCATAATGTGAAAATATATTTATCATCATTTAAGTAGTTTTTAACTCATTTGATAGAAATATGCATAATATTAGATAATTTAAAAAATATATGCATCTAATTTATTGTTGGAATCCGCTGTTAACGCCAGTTTTGTCTTTTTATTGGAACTTTAAAATTTGAAATAAATGTATAACCAACCAAATTTAAATAATTTTATATTTTTTATTATTTTGAAGTCACAACTAATAATTATTTATATTTGTTGCATTAGAAATAGTTGGTTGATATATTTATATATTTCTTAAATTAAAATTTATCTAGTTATTAATATCTATGGTATTATTCAATTCTTTTATTTTAAATAGCCGTGACCAAGTGAATAAATATTTTTTACATTGTATTTCAAAAGCGTTTTGAAATCTAAATTAGATTTTTAATACCGTTTTATATAGTTTTGAAATTAAATTTATGTTCTTTATGGTATTTATCAAATTTAAGGACTAAAGAATTTTTTAGTAGTTGAGCTTCCGATCCCAGTTAGCGCGATTATTTGTGGAGTTGTCAACTTTCACCATCTCGTCTAGGTTTTCTATTGTTTTGACGCCAGCTGGTCGCGCATGCGCATTTGTACCAACTGAGTGGTAAATTTGAAATGATTGTAGAATCGGAACGCTGTTTACCAATCAGTTAAACTAGAATACTGAATACCGAAGGTCTACGCTGCCAAAACTCTTACAATCAATTGTAGAAGTGGTCCTTAATTGTCCAAAATGGATGGTTAAATATTTGTTTTTTTTATGTTATCTTTATCACGATTAAGTCTTGGTGCAAGCCAATTTCAGACTTAACCGTGAATAACTATTTAATCATTATTAAATATCCACGGTGCAAGTGGGTGAAATGACTCAATTCCTTATTAAAATAAACAATGAAGTAAGAATCAAATAGCTTCGTCAATAAATGTATGCAGCAGTTATGAAAATAAAAAAATATTTTTATTGTCCAATAAAAAAAAATTATACCAACAAATTTATTTCAATAATAAATTTAAAAAAAGCGTGCGTTTGTTTATTAATGATTTATTTATGTATATAAAAACACTTTTTTGTTCCATTGTTGTTGCCGTGTATCAAAGAGAAGCCGTAACATTAAAGGCCTTTTTCGATTTTCGGGGGCAGCGGCCGGGTGAGCGAGAGAGGGCTAATTGCGCCCAGTGGGTGTAATTGAGAAGACACGAATTGTGCAACCGTTCACAAAGTAAATTATTAATTAAATTTCGAAGAGGTCATACCTTTAATCGATTCCATTCCGCTCACTGATTAGGAATATAATAAAATCATTTATAACGAACTTCCACTCAAAAAATCACGGCGCATCCGAACGGAACGTAATAAAATTACGGAACGAACGGGCCAAACATAAATTACTGCAGTTTTATATTTAATATAATCGGGGATTGTTTGTATTTCGGATTAAATCTTCCGTTTAAAAGATAACGGTTCGGTTGGAATTAATTTTGTTTTACTTACGAATATTAATTACGTTTTTCTGTGAAAATCTTCCTCGAATTAATTAAAATGTGAACAATTCTCACATGACTCATAAATATGCAGAATATTTATAAATTTATGCGAAGGATTTTAAAAGATGAATTTTCATAAAAAAATAGAGTATGGATCTGATTTTATATCAATTTATTCAAAACGCATTCCTCTCCTAGTAACAGCTAATATATATATTTACATACAGTTTACAATATATTACTTTAGTATTTACAAATAGCCTTGGACCATTGGTCTATCAGCCGGCAGTCCTGACTTTTATCACGTTTATTAGTTTATGAGTAATAATATGAATTCATGAAAGATGAATGTTATAATTTTCTAAAACTATACTGTAAATAAAGAAATATAAGACAGAGCTGTACTGACGAGATATAAATATCGAAACACATGTCTGCAGACGGCCTTATATTACGTAATGCGTTTTGCTTTTTACATTAAATATTCTGAAATTAAAAATTCTTGCATTATGCAACAGCAAGTGTCAATTATGTAATTCAATGTCTGGCGGGGTACTTATCCGAGAAGTAGTTGTTTTAATGTATATTTATTTTAAATTACTTACGTAGTGTAAGTCAAAATGTCACAGTAGCTAAATAATTTACTAATTTCTTTCAAATTGTTTTTATTTATATTATTTAAATAAATGCGACCAATTTAATGAATAATCTTTTGTATTGATAAAGAAAAGTGTTGATGATGGAGTTGCGTTATTCCACACGACAAATTCTTAGTGTCAATTATATTATAGACACATTATATTGAAGAAAGCATTTGCTACACATACTTTAATGTCAATGCATTTGACACGACTTTGCATTTTTCGTTAACTTGTTTCAAAATATTTGCGGTCTTTTCCAAATTTGATATAGCAGCAAATACAAAGGCACTACGTTCAATCCAGTATAATTCTTGTGCGATTCAAAATGAAAGTGAGTCAGGTAAAAGGGAGACGCTGAGCGACCATCGAAGTAATAGCACAGCGAGATGATATGTTGAACGCATGGACCGTAGAGCCCATACGGAATCCATGCAAAAGAGTGAATTTAGAACTGAGGATGGAGAAGCCAAGGCAATGGTATCGAAATTAACAAAAAAATCCGACGGAACTATTAAACCTGTTTTGCATAGCGAGACATCGCAACATCCTTCTAAACTTCAAACATCTTGAATCCACAATTCATATCATTACATATAAATGACTAACTGACATATGAGAAAAAGGACAATGACTACCGGCTAAATAACCACTGATCGATAGCCATTTTCGCGAATGACTAAAGTTATCGAAACGCCCTACAATTCCCAATAGCCATCTTGTAAATAAATATGTAATGTTTTGTAAACTAAATGTAAATGCAAATATCTCAACAAAGACGATTATGTATGCAGATATTATTGTAAGCAGAATAACCAGAGGAGTTTTGACTCTAAATCCCATATGATTTACATGGGAGTCAAAAATTACTTTAATTCCGGTCACTACGCCTGCCGATCGGATCGTTAAGCGCCAAACATATTTTGCATAAACAATTTTTTATACAATGTTTCTTTCTAAGCTATGAACTAAGGTATCGACGGCATCTGATATGAAAAATGTGGCTTTCGAGTTTCGTCCAAGACATAAAAAATCCTGTTCAAGAGTTTTAGTCTTTTGTCTTCCATGCAAAAATATTAAAAAAAAAACATCACAAAATTTAACTTGATAGCATAAACGCTTCAGTGCTAAATCTAGGCGCGAAATACTTTAATGTCTTTGAGGTTATTTAGCAAGTGGCCATAAATCCTCTCGGATTTGTATATCACGACCTTGTCATACAAATAACTATTGTTTCTAAGTGGAATTATCATTTTAATGAAATTTAAATTAAATCGCATAAATTATGCAACAAAAAAAAAACAATGAATGAGACAAGAAGTCACAACATAATAAAAGTGAATCGGATAATATAAATTCACAATATCCATCTTGCAGCGAATTAATGTATTCAATATTAATTCCGTGCCGCCCGAGGATATAAAATTATAATAAATCGAATCCGGTGAATCGGGACGAAACTTTCTCGAATAAAAAACAATGTTTAATCGATCGAGGGGGGAAAATCTTGAAAGCAATCAGCAATTGTTGTTTTCCGCCCCAACATTTTTTTTCCGTTTGCGATTTATGCAGTTGGTTTAATCGCGTTAAATTAATTAACGCGCGTGTGTGTATTTTTTTAATTAATCGTGAACGCGCTGTATAATCGCGCGCGTTCAATTAAAACATTTATTTTACGGGTGTTGTCAGGTGTTTTTGTTGTAATGCAATATAACTATCAGCATCAACGTCATATTAAATTAAATTAAATTAAATTCGCGGGAATAAATAAACGCGGTGGTGATCGCCATCGGAATAATCGGAACGATCGCCGCGCGACAGAACGCGGAACCGCGCGAAGGGAGCGAGAGAGACGGAGGAATTTCATTTGGACGCAATTAATTTTAATTCTTCATTTCGCGGGACGGGGATTTCGGGGGAGGCGTCCGTTCCCGTTCCCACCCCCTTGTTGCCATACTTTGTAGATTTAAAAACAATTAAATCGCCGCGGGGATTGGAAATATCGGAATAAACTCGACGGCTTGCGATATTATTCGTGCGCGCACAAACACACACACACACAAGCACGGTTTTATGGAAATGCCCGATGGATGAGGAAACTATGAAAGATTAATTGATTATCGATAATTGGAAATTGCTCACAACGTTATCGTATACATGCACACACAAGAATTCGGGCTTAATTAGTATTTGATACACTTGGCATGGCGGCGTGGAATTATCAAATTCGCAACGACCTCTTGTTTTAGGCTGGAATGTTACAAGTCCGGTTCGCAATCCGGCATTAGGTATTAGAGGAATCAATAAGCGATCATCTTTGTAATCTCGAAATCAATACATTCTAATAATCGCATCATTGATCATTTATACATATTCTGCCAATGTTCATTCCAAATTCCACACTCTCACATTCTATAATTTTAATTTTGTTCTCATTAGTAGCTTAACGAAATTAATTTAATAACATTTTCAACCACCATTTAAAAACAAAAGATGGCGCTTTAATGAACTTAAATTTAAAAAAATCACAGATGGATTCCATATATAAAAAGATTTTTTTCAAAATGTAATACTGATATATTATAAAACTAAATAAATTGTATTTCATTTATTAGCCATGTATATTTCGTTTACTATGTATGCAATTTTAATGGAGTATGCGATATACAGGGTTAGTTAAAATTACCGCAACACCTAAATAATTTTCAAACAATAATAAATTTCAAAAAATGCTTCAAATAAAAGTTTCTTGGATATAATTAGCTACCATTTAAATATATTTTGAATATACAGGGTGTTCAATTTACCTAGATGATTGGGTAAACTTCCATTTTATTGAAATAGATAACCCTATATATTTTTTCTTTTTTCATTAAATGTATAATTTTTAAATTATAAAATAAATAAATACTTGATTTAATTAATTTTAAAAATTAAATATCGCACCTAAATTTCACAACAAATTGTTGAGTGTGGAACAAAATAATGTTTTTTTTTAAATAAGAGGATCATCATCTTCAAATTTAAATATACAGGGTGTCTACCATTAAAAATTTGTAAACTTCCTTTTTCAAGTGTTGTCACATTTTTTTTATTTTAAGAACTTGTATATATATATATTTTTTTTGTTTTGAGAATTCATAATTTTTAAGATTTAAGATATACAGATTCTTAACCTTAAATATATTGTCTCGCTTACATTAATTTCAACCATACAGCAAAAAAAAAAGAAAATCAAAAATAAATGACAATGTCGAATATACAATTTTGAACATTCCATGATTAGCATCTGTATCAATAACTAACTCAATAATACTATTTTTTCTCCCTGAGTTCGATTGTGTCAGGCTATACAATCTATCTATCTATCGTTGAAGCTGGCAATGGAATAGTTGCCAGCTTCGACGTATGGGCGAAGTCTGGCGTTTCGTTTTTCCTCCGTTACCGGGTTGGGTTTATTATGGTTGGATTGCTCCAAGGTATCACCAATGGTGGCTATTTCTTCTATTGGATGGATTCTAAGTTTATCTCTCTCCTTCTCTCAATCTTCTCGCCGGGGTCTTCAATCTTTAGCTATTCTTGGACATCCTAGTTAGAGACAACAAAATGGATTCTCATTGTCCTTGACGAACTCATTGGTCTTAATTCTTCGTATTCAGCAGTCCGTTCGAGGACTACTTTCATTATGGATTATCTATTTCTTGCTGAGATAGTGCTGTGTTGGTTTAAGATATTGGATAACATCCTTATTATTTTTCTGACTAGACCGCTTCTTTTAATGACATGTTAATTAAAACTCTACGTACGGTCCTTGTGACTCCCAAATAGATAACTTCCTTAGGTATCTTGCTGCTATGGTCTAGCCATATGTAATTCTTTTTTGATCTTTTATTGCCGAAGAACAGGGCCACTGTTTTCTTTTTATTGAAGGAGATCTTCTAAGTTTTGGCAAAGGACAGGATCTTTTTCACAGCCTTTGCAGTCTTTTCCTGCGTTGCTTCGATGCCTTTGCCGGAGTTAAAGATGGCCGTATCGCGCTGAGTTTTATTTGGAGCCGCGAAGATTCAGGCGTGGTGGGGGTATGTAAAACTCAAATTGATATTAGACGAAAATTAAAAATGTCATTTTATTAAAATACTTTAAAACTTATAAAAATGAATTACCAGATTTTTAGGTGCACCAGTGTAAGTACAATGAACCGTCAAAGTCAAACATTTCTAAAAGTTGTTCAGAAAGACGCAGCAGAAATTTTAGGTGCTGTCTGTAAGGTGTTAAGAGAGCAAGGCAATAATTCGGCGGCACAATTATTAAAAACGAAAATGAAATCCCCTATAATAGCCAAGACATATTTAAAGTTGTGTAAAATATCTATGAAAGATGAAAACGCTACAAAATTATCAGAACAAAAAGCCTTAGCAGTAATGATAGATTTACGGTTAAATGTAAGCAACTACAAAAATCTTAGAAAAATTATAAAATTACACGGAGCCAAAAATCTGTTTCCCCCATATTTAAAAGTAAATACAGCGAAATTGATGTGTTATCCAAAAAATATTATAATTAATGAATATGGGGCATCTGTACCTCTCCAAGATTTATTAGAGCATACGTTTAGCAGAATTCAACAAACACTCACTTTTCCGGAAACCATGAATTTAACACAGTTAAAATTAACATGCAAATATGGCTGTGATGGCAGTTCGAGAAACAGTCAATATATGCAGAGAGTACCTGATGACACCTCTACTGACGAAGAAGAAGAAATCAGTGACAAAAGTGTATTTATGTTTTCGCTAGTGCTATTACAATTGGAGTCTGAGTACGATATTTTATGGAAAAATGAAAAACCTTCCTCCACTAAATATGCAGGCCCATAAAATTTATTGATGCAAAGGAATCAAAACGATGTATTATAAATTAAGTGGAAGTTATAGAAGCTGAAGTAAATAATTTAAAACCATTTATTACATGAAATAAATATGAATAAATTATTAAAAATCAACCAATAAAACACAGATTAGAATAACTTTAAATTCTCGACTAGTTTTGGGTTATTAGCCCATTTTCAAGAGAATTTAAAATTTGTTTTATTAAAATTTCTATGGATATTTACATTAATGGATATATTGATTTTTTTTCCACCTTGTGAGCTAATGCTGGGACCGAAATTATTTTGCCTGCCCCACAATTAAATTAAAATAAAAATTAAAAAATCAATATATCTGTTAATGTAAATATCCATAGAAATTTTAATAAAACAAATTTTAAATTCTCTTGAAAATGGGCTAATAACCCGAAACTAGTCGAGAATTTAAAGTTATTCAATCTAATCTGTGTTTTATTGGTTGATTTTTAATAATTTATTCATATTTATTTCATACAATATGAACTACCAATGTTTAAATGTTAAAACCATTTATTACAATGATAAGTGAGCAGAATGTTGAAGTAAATTTTAATTTATTGTTCATTATGATTGATGGTAAAGTTGTAAATGCGCTAACTGGAACTCCTAGTTCCAATTGCTTTATTTGCAAATGGAAACCAACGGATATGTGCAATATTGAAAAAGTATGCCGATAATGACAGAACATTTAAAATGTGGAATTTCTTCACTTCATGCTTGGATTAAGTGTTTAGAATGAATACTCCATATTTCGTATAAGTTGTATTTAAAGAAAACGACAACCCATGGGGTATCAGCTGAGCAAAGAAATCGGATCGTTGAAAGAAAAAAAAAACATGTCCAAAAATTATTAAGAAAAGAACTTGGCATCATTGTTGATGTAGTAGTGCCAGGGGGTGGGACATCAAACACTGGAAATGTGGCGAATTTTTAAAAATTCGCAAAAAGTCGCACCGGCAAAAATTCAGAATTGATTGGTCGATTCCACACAATTTTAACATTCCTAAGTAGTGGATGTAAAATAAATTCGGAAGTATTTGTTAATTATGCACTCGACATAGCAAAACTCTACGTTTTACATTACGGGTGGTATAGAATGCCAGTTAGCGTGCATAAAATATTAATTGATGGCAGTTTTTTTATTAATCATTTTTTTAGTCAATCATCAGAAGAGGCTCAAGAAGCCAGCAATAAAATATACAAGCGACTAAGAAAACATCACACAAGAAAAAAAAAATACGAATAAAAACAATCACGGATTTGTTCAACATGCTGTTGGTACATTTAGACCCGATGATTTCGTCAATGAGATCAACCCCAAAAATAAAAAAGCAAAACATGTCACTACAAACATTAACACTTTTACATCAATAGGATAGTGAAACTGATGACGATGAATCCGACGAGGATATGGAATATTTCACTATGTAGGTAAGAATGTATATATTATATATCTTATTTTATTCATTTTTTCTTCCGTTTACAAAATATATGGTTCTCCCCATTAAAAAAATACCAATGAAATATTATATTATATTATATTATATTATATTATATTATATTATATTATATTATATTATATTATATTATATTATATTATATTATATTATATTATATTATATTATATTATATTATATTATATTATATTATATTATATTATATTATATTATATTATATTATATTATCACGCAGCAATCCGCGCGCGTAAACTAAGCGGCAGCAGCATCTGCGCGCCCGGCTTCGCTGACTTGCGGAAGAAAAATATCATAACTGTTGACCATGGATCGCTATATACATGTTCTTTACACAGTCATTTAAAGGAAACTGCTGGCGATTTTTTGAAGTTAACATCATTCTGCTCTTTTTTGATAATATTTACTACGGCCTCTGTAAAGTTGAAATTTAATAATAAAAATTGCGCAACTTTAATTAATTATAACTACTATAAAAATTAAAATAATGCACTGAAATATATCTCATTAAATAAAGCAAATCATGTTTAAGATTGTGTTACAAACTGATTGTGACAAAATATTTGGGGGCCTGCTGGAAAATTATTAAATGTGATACACAATACCGCGCGCTGAACAACTTTTAGAAATGTTCGACTTGACGGTTCATTGTACTTACACCGATGCACCTAAAAATCTGGAAATTCATTTTTATAAGTTTTAAAGTATTTTTAATAATATGGCATTTTTAATTTTCGTCTAATATCAATTTGAGTTTTGCATACCCCCACCACGCCTGAATCTTCGCGGCTCCAAATAACACACAGTGTATCGTCAGAAAATTTGAAAATAGAAACTCCTTTTGGCACCCACACTTTTAGTAGGTCTGCTACAAAAATCTTGAAAAGAACCGGCGAAATAGGGGATCCCTGAGGTAGCCCTTCCTTGGCTATTCTGATAGCCGAGCAAGTTGTGTTGATTTTAACCAAAAATCGTCTCTCTTCTTCCAACCAGCTGTCGAGCGTTTTTACCATCCAGAACGAAAAATCAAGCAGCAACATTTTGTACTGTAGACCTTCCCTCCAGACCTTGCCACACGCATTTTCGTCATCCAGGAGATTGACTATTGTGGATGTTCTCGGGCAGCTCCTATCCGAGGACTCGCATTATTTGGCCAAAATAAGAAGAAAGGACGCCTCACAAGGCTCATATGAGACCGGAACCTTTAAAATTATGTCAGAAAAACACTTTCCAAACAGCATAAACTTAGGAAACAATGCCCAACTATATAAAGTGAGGTAGATAGTCCCCTCCTGAAGCCGAATTGGTGTGGTGAAATTACAATCTTCTCCAAAGCCACTTCCTCCTTTAGGATAATTTCCACTACTTTAGATAGTGATGAAAGGAGAGATATTGGTCTTCTGTTCGTTATGATTGTTGGGTCTTTCCCCTGCTTAGGAATCATCACGATCGCTGCGGTTTTCCAGCTACCCGGAAAGTAGTTGTACTTCCTGATTCCTTATTGATTATATTAGCCGTTGCCTCCTTCTTCTTCATCAATATTCGGGATATCATCTACCCCTGGCGCTTTATTAGGCGATAGCTTTTTAATAATGCCGCTCACCTTTTCTATTATGACCGAAGGCGGTCTCTTACTTCCCGACTTTCTAATATTTTTTAATGTCCTGTCCACTTCTGCTTCCACCTGGCTAGTACTTCTCTTTGAGTTGTTTAATTGTTCAGAGATTGCCTCTGTTTTATCTTTTTCCTCATCGATCAGTTTTCCATGGTGGTTTACCGGTGCATTTGGATTATTTGGGCGGTTGTAGTATTTCAGGAGCTTTCAAAATTGTTTCTTATCTTCGTTGGCTTGTTGAATTTTTCGCTGCCTTTCCTGTTCCTTGATCTCCTTCAACACATCTACCACTTGTTTTTGTAGCTGTTATTTTCATTTATCCTCCAGCACCTTGTACTTTGTCCTTTGCTTAGGTTCTATGCATGAACTAATTCTTGTTGTTCTTTTGTGAGCCCCAATCTATTATTCTTGAATCAATTCTTGCACCTCCTTATCAATGTCGTCCTTATTATTTATTGTTTTTCCAGGGGAAAGAGCTTCGCATCAGTTTTTGAAAGCCAACCAATTAATATTAGTGGGTGGATCCTCTTCGTGTCGTCGCTTATTACTGGGTAGTTTTCGGACCTTAGTACGAATATTGTCGTCACTTTTTTAACCGCACCGTGATAAAAAAGTCAATGACATCCCCTCTGGGTTTCGTTCTAGGAATGGAAGTGGCATCCTCAGGGCTTCAAGCGCGAACATCATTGTTATTTCTAATGAAGCTCATTAGTGTCTTCCCGATCGAATTTAAGGTTATGCTGCCCCAGATCTCAATAATACTTTCTTTCTTAATCTTATCCTCTTTTACCTGTATTGGGTGTCTAAATGTAAAAATTTTATTTTACATAGATAAATGTTAAAAACATTTAAATTAGGTTAGGTTGTTTACATTGATACTTTGCATAAATTAAATAAAAGAATTTGAAAATAATTAATTAATAAATTATTTTCTCTTTTGCTACTGTGACATTATGACTTATGTTACATAAGTACTTTAACAAATGTCTAATAATATTATTTTCAAATTTTTATTTAATTTATTTAAATAACAGTGACTAAGTGAATAAATCTTTTTCCTATTATTATTAATAGCCAGGGAGGCTTTATTAAAATCCGAGTCGAAAAGATTTTTTGCACAAAACAATTTATCGATGTCGCGCATGACTGTGGCGCGACCTGCCTGTCCAGATATGACCTCTACGTTCACCTACATCGAGAATCTCAGAGGTGACAGTGCGTTTTTAATTGATTATTTTTTTAATTATTAATTAATTTAATTATCAATTTTGAAATTACGTAAGGCACAGCTGTACTGACGAGGGATCAAATGCCGAAACACGTGTCTGCAGATAGCCTTATATTACCTAACCTTTATTTTATTTTTTTGTTTTTTGCATTAAATATTTTCGATTCAAAAATTGTTGCATTATACAATTGTTATTGTTATGCAACAGCAAATGTCTATTGTTAGACATTTGTTAAAGTACTTATGTAACATAAGTCATAATGTCACAGTAGCAAAAGAGAAAATAATTTATTAATTAATTATTTCTCTAATTTAATTTATTTAAATAACTGTGGCCAAGTGAATAAATTCTTTTCCTATTATTGATACTTTGCATTTTCTCCAATAGTTGCCACGAGTAAAAATAGACAAGTGCTTAATTAATATTTTGAATTAAGTCAATCATAAAATATATCTACAAATACCCCATTAGCAAGCGGATTCACAAGGATGTTCCCCAAACCCTTAACCACACGTTTATGAATATAACTTTAAAAACTCGCTAACGGCGCAGTGCTTATATTTTTTAATCAGGATTTTAACCTCGGTGCCGTTAGCGCATTTTTTAAGAATTACTTGTAAACGTAGTTAAGGATTTCCTGAAGCAAATCTCCATTTAAGGGGGAGGGGAGGTGCTTTTGGTTTTTATTTGTAATACGTGTCAACACCACCCTCTTCAAAAAACCTTCCGACCCGCAACGGGGATACATGTTAATGTAGATATCTTAATTTTTATTTTTCACGCTGTTCATTTTTAGATTACAGTAACATTGAGTACTGAATTTATAATCTCAGCAATAAAAGAAAAAGTATAGTGAAAAATGGAAGCATTTTAATAACAAACGACTCAATTCCATTTAATCGCGCCGTATTATTCAAATATCAGATATCAGATTTATAACAACGAGCGCCGTGGAAATACTTGAGCGGCCCCGTATTTTTAACAAATATAATTAGCGAGGAATTCCAGTTACACGAAACTACTCGCGAAGAATGTCCCCATCATGATTTTCCACTGATATTTATAAACGTCGCCTGGCATTATTCGACTTTTATTAATAATAAGTCGACTGTAATTTATTTCATTTTATTACACAAGAAGCGTGGATTTAAATCCTTCCCTCCTTTTCGTAAAGAAAATTCGAATAATTAAATTAATTCCGATAAAATCCCGCGCGCAGCGCCAAGTATTTTGATTAAATTTATATAAAATATTAAATTCGCCCCCCTCCCCCCTTTTCCCAGAATAGTTGGTAATTTATCTTTATTGCGCTGACAAGACTGAACTGTGCCGAACTAAAATTGCTTTTAATATTTAGTTCGTGTTTTGTTCGGGAAGTTTTTAATATAAAATAAATTTGTTGTGCATCGCTCGGAGTATTAAAAGTGAAGCGCGAGGGGGAGTAAACTTTAATTTTAATAAGATTATACCTCTCGAAGATCACAAAATAAATGTAACTCTTTTTGTTGTTGTTGGCGGCATTGGATTCTAAGGACGTGAAAATGCACATTTAAGAAAAAAGCAAAACTTTTAAAACAATTACACAAAATACATATTTAATTATTTTTGGCGGGGGGCTATGGAAGGGGAATTCCAATAACGGATGGAGTAGTAGAAGTAGCATAATCACTAAAACCCCTCCCACTTTACCGGCTTCGACTGCTAAGGTAATTAGCTGGTCTTAAGGCATATAAAATAGTCTGACTTAATCTCATGTGTGATATTTAATGTGATGTCAGGCATTCCCCATTGGTCCTCACAATTAATATCACAGTAGGGATAGTGCCCGGGTTATAAAAATACCCTGAGACGATTTATTTATTTTAGCTTTAGGTTATGTGTAAATGTATTGTTTGTAGGGAAACAATACATTTACACATAACCTGAAGGTAAAATAAATAAATCTAAAAATAAATTAAATAAAATTTAAACCTGCAACAAATTAAAAATCTAAACATAAAACATATTAAAGCGTAAACTTAATATCACAAAATAAACGGCACTGAGGTTTAAATTGACCCAAATACCAAATAAAAATTCTTAACCTAATACAACAGAATAGAAAGTGGTACTGAAATTGTAAAGGGACTACAAGGACCACACACATAAATTATAATAAAGTAACATAAAAAACAACACAAATGCTAAATTCGCTTCAAAATTTATTTTTCGTGTATATTTAGATATATATGTATACATAATCTTTATTATATTAAATATAAATATAAAAGTCACAGAGCTAAATGTGGAAATAATTTATTAATTATTTTCAAATCATTTTTATTAATTGTATTTAAATAACTGTGACCAAGTGAATGAATACTTTTTTCTATTTGTATAACCTTTATTTACAAACGTATTACTGTATCTACATTTAATATAGGATATTAAAATGTATATTGTAAAGGTCTGTTAATTGGTTATCGACCAATGGTCTTTCCGCGTGGATTTTGTATTTTCGTCCTTGTCAAAATATACGTTACTTAACTGTCTTGAATGTTGTAAATTAAAGTGACTCCTGAAGGGTTATGCTGGGGAGTTTACGTTTAGAACTTATATTTTTGTTGAAATGCATAGGGAGTTTATTAGTTCTATGTTTATGGGATTTGAGGCAAATTTTTGATATAGGAAGGCAAGTCTTTCTTTAATAGGAATGATATTGGCGAGTTCATATAGGAGTGGATTTGGAGGATAATGTAAAAGATTCTGGTAGTGTCTGATTTTAGTTAGCACTCTAATGGCCGATCTCTCGGCAATCTGGATATTTTTCAAGGTGACTGGATGGAGATAGTAATAAAGTATAGCTGCTGTGTCTATGAAAGGGCGACACACCATTTTGTAAATATATGCAGCTGTTTTCGTACTAATTCCTTGGTGTTTGCAGGTTAAAATTTGAAATGTGCCGCCCTATTCTTGACCTTGGCTTTTAGGGTTGTAAAATGATTTTTAAAGGTAAATTTAGGGTCAAAAAGGAGGCCTAGGTATTTACAATTAGATAATGTATAATTGAGTTTATTATTTATTGTGATCGAAAAAGGAGAATTGCGAAGTAAGTGAAAAGGAATTAAAAGTTGAGACTTATTGGGATTAATTGAAATACGCCATTTCGCGAACCATATTTGTATCGGAAAGGGCTGAGGGCTTTAGGAAGTGTAGAAGCGTATAATATGAATGCTGTACCATCGGTATAAAGAAGAGGGTAAACAGTTTTATCGATATGTTTATGATCAGAGTGGAATATGTCGTGTACTAGGAGATTATAAAGAAGCGGTGATAAGGGGGACCCTTGGGGTAGCCCTCGTTTGGGAATGCAGTTTTTGGAGAAGATCTGACGTATTTTACTTTGAAGGGATCTGTTGTTTAGGAAGTTGTCGAGAAAATTAATCAAGTGTGGGGATATTCAGCGAGTTGCACTTGTATACTAAGTCTCGGTGCCAAATAGAGTCAAATGCTTTTGTAATATCTAAAAATAAAATGCCGTATCATTTGCCCTCGAGACTTGCTATCTGACAGTTTGATGTGAAGATGGATAGAAAACATCGATCCACTACCTTGGATTGATGTTCAAGGAAACCGAACTGATAAGGAGGGATAACATTGGAGATGAATTTTAGGAGTTTGGTTTTATAAATCTATCCCTCGTTAGTACAGTTCTGCCTTACAAAGTTTGAAGATTTTAAATTAATTAAATTAAGGCTGCGATTTTACGCCTAATAGACGGTGCGATTAACGCTGGAGCGTGCAATGGTTTTTACAAAATTTTTGTGTTTATTTTATTCCAACTTTGATTTTTCAACTTATCGACAAATGTCTGAACTACATGGAGCTGTTCCAAATAAAAATGACGGCGTCGAACTAAATTTATTCTCATTGGCAATTTTATAGGATTAAAGAGCATACAAATAATAAAATTATGAATTTGTTAACTGTGGATTATTAATAGGAAGAGTTTCGACGTATACTCAGATATATTTAATATAGATTAAATGTACTTTTGTAAATCAAATTTTTGAAAAAAAAAATTTTTTCACTTTTTTTTTGTTTTTAGAAAATAAAAATTATCTGATGTCGTTTGTCAGTAAATAAGCTAAATGCCTGTATTTAATGTTTATTTTTTATGACTGTATAACATTGTCAATCCCTTAAAATGGAAACGTATTGGGGATCGCAGCCTTACGCTGAATTAATTAAATTAAACGCGTACCTTCCCGGCTGCGATCTCGGATAAAAATGACCTAGCTCGAGGAAGGACGCGAACAATGCGTTCGCCTTATCGCTTCTCGGACACAAAAAATATCTTCGGCTCTGATTTGAATAAATCACGTGTCTGCAGATGGCCTTATATTACATAGTTTAGTTGCTCCTTTTTACTATTTACATTAAATATTCTCGAATCAAAAAAATGTTGCATTATGCAATATGTTTTTGATATGCAACAGCAAGTTTCAATTATGTAATTCAACATCTGGAGGGGTAATTGCCCGAAAAGTAGTTGTTTTAATGTACATTTGTTTTAAAGTACTTACGTAACGTAAGTCAAATATGTCACAAATGCAAAAGATGAAATAATTTATTAATTATTTTCAAATTCTTTTTAATTAAATCAAATTTATATAAATAATCAATACATATTATCAATCTATGGTCGATAGCTCAGAATAAACAATTTCATTTTAATGTATACACTTTCTTTCTTTCTTTCTTTCTTTCTTTCTTTCTTAATCTTATCCTCTTTTACCCGTATTGGGTGTCGAGGTTTAGTTCTATCCCTTATGGAATGTTATTTACTCCTTTCTATTCGTTGATAGTTCCTTTGCCTGTGCCCATCTCATTCCTTTTTGTTTTAGCGCTTTCTTAATCGTATCATTCCAGGTCTCTCGTGGTCTTCTTAATGCTTGTAAAAATATATGTAACTGTCTGAATAAAGATATTTGTATGTATATATTATAATCAATTATAACAAAAAGACTGTAGAATAAAACATAACTATTCAAGCAAATCACGGTTTAGCCAACAACAAGAGATACATTGTTGTATCAATATCGCCCGTGGTTTCAATCTTCAATAATTTTCTTCCTTTATTATATTTTTTATTAATCCTCCATGCAAGATTTCGCGAAAGGGAGACGAGACGAGTTGAGAGTCGTGGAATCGGGCGAGGTAAATATACAGGAGGACGACGAAAAATTCCCCGGCGTGTGTCATTAGAATTCATTTACATACGCCGTTTCCCTCGGTCTGGTTTTCAAATCTGATTCGCTTTCCTTGCGGATTCCGGAATGGCATTAAATGCACTCTTTGTGCTCGCTCGCAAAGAGGCGCTCGAAATTACAATAATTCCCCCGCAGTTTCGACCACGGATGAATAGTGGAAGAACAAGAAAGCAACCAGATTCACTTTTTTATTAATAATAATATTCTTTAGTCATCACTTGCGAATTCTTACTCAAACACCAGTCGAGTATGATTATACAATTAATTGCTTTTTGGAAATAGACAATATTAAATTATATTGTGATTTTCACAATATTCCATATTATATTTTTTTACTTTTAAATGATGTGTACATTTTTTTGTACCAATTGCTGTGTTACCGAATATTCGTGTGTATAATTATATTATTTTCGTCAGGTTTACTTATGTTTACTTGTTTTAATTTATATGTATTGCTTTGCAGGGATTTTAATTTAATTTTTTGTATATTTTTTTTTGTAAAATTATTTATGCGTACTTATGTAAACTTTGCGCATCATTATTGCTATTGTGTTAATGGATTCTAATTGGAAAACTCAATGGTTATACTTGATCAAGGAGTTATTAGTCTAATTTTTGTCAAATCAATTCAATATATTGTTGAATTTTGTAATTACAGATTGCCATTAATTCTAAAAAGATGATTTTCCGTAAATAAAGAATTAATTAATTAATTAAAAACGGGCATTACTATATGAAAATAAAAAAATAATAAAAGACTTTGCTTGTACCACGCATTTGACCTTTTATTCCGTAACTAGTTTTCGAAACAAAATGCGTGGGTGGTACTTCCTAAAAAAAATGTCTCAATTATATAAATAGAAAAGAGTATTCATTCACTTGGTTAGTTATTTAATAAATTAAATAAAAATGATTTGTGTTATGTACTGGCCGATCGTACATAATACTGTTATGTATTTACCGGGAACGGGAGTGAATAAGAATAAAACTTAAGGCACCCTGCGAAAATAACGTTTATTCTGCGACGGTTCAAACAACACTGCTTGTGTCTAGCTTCAACGGCGCACATCCCGCGGCTCGTTATTTTTGCTAGTCACAAAAAAACCTTTTAAAATAATTCGAATACATTACAATTTGAAAATAAATTATTTCCACATTTAGCTTTGCCACATTTTGACTTACGTAAAGTAAGTACTTTAAACAAATGCACATTAAAACAACTATGCAACATGTTGCATTATTTTATTAATATGCAACAGCAGGTGTACATTATGTAGTTGGATATCCAGCGGGGTTTTTGACCGGGAAGTAGTTGTTTCAATGTGCATTTATTTAAAGTACTTACGTTACGTAAGTCAAAGGTCACAGAGATAAATGTGGAAATAATTTATTAATTATTTTCAAATCATTTTTATTTAATTTGTCTTAATTATTCTAATATAACTAATAGACACATTCCAGTAAGTTGCTTCATTTATATTTTGCGCGTTATTATAATAAACAAAAAGCAATCTACAAAATCGTTTGAAATTGTATTTTTTAGCTATCCACTTAACCTACGAAAAATGAAACATAAATATAATTGCAACACGTGAGGTAGGTAAATTCAAATACCATCTGAAGCTATTAAATTTTAATTGTTTTAGGTTTTTGAGAACTTTATTGTATAATTTATAGATGTTATAAGAAAAACATCTCGAATGAATAGCAGTTTTGTGCTTCGACGGTGTATGAGTCGTCGGAACCTAACACTGACATTATGAATATCAGTCTTAAACACAGTTCAACGATGTTGATAAGAGGGTTCGTGAAAATTAATGTTCTCATGGTAAAATGTGATCGACTTGTCTTATTCCCAAGATAAGCCGTATACAAGAGTTTTGAACTTTTTGTGTACGATTTATCGTTATACTATCTAAACAAGCACTATAGACTACATCCGAGAAGAGAAATGAATTACTGCTCCACTTTATTGATTTGAATGATTACAAATCAAAAATTACAAATTAACAGGTTAGTCGAAAGTATCGAGCGTATAACAAAAATCGACGACGAAGTTGGCGTTTGAAGTAAGTCTCGAGTCATGTCCGTACTAAGATCACACGCGTGAAATGCTGGTTGCTGTTAAATATGACAACCAGTACTTTACGCGTACGCGTGTGATTTTAGTTCAGACGTGACTCGAGACTTACTTCAAACGCCAACTTCGTCGTCGATTTTTGTTATACACCCGATATAAACCGTACCATATATATATAAAATCTAGCAATGAAACAATCTATTCGGAAAGCAATTTTCAAATTCAATGCGAAATAATAAAAATAATCAATATAAAAATCAAAATGTAAGAGGACAAGAAGTTTGAATTCAGCAATCAATATCAATTACTGTTAAAGAAAATAAGTTAAATAGTATATGTTGTCTTACGTGAAGATGTTACATATAAAGTAAGACAAGTTGTAAAAACTTTTTTTTTAGTTATTACTAAATGTACATTTCGGACGCTACAAAAAGGCGAAAAAACCCCACTTTTTTTATTATTGTGTGAAATATCAATTTGATCTTTATGGAATAGTTATACTGCATACAAATTAGAATTTACGGGTGATCGAAAATTTTAGTTGCACTTCCGGTTTCACGGGAAAGGACAAATACAGTGTGAGTTTCTTTTCTTCGTATTCTATATGGGGATCTCGGAAACTATAAGAGATAGAGAAACGGTTAAATGGACAAAGAAGTGCAGAATTAGAACTAAATAAAAATACACGTAAACATTTTCCAAAAAAGTCAAGGGTAACTAGATATTTAGAAAAATGTCAAACGTTTTTTATCTCGTTTATTAAAAAGATAGAAAAAAAAAAAACTCTAAGATAAACTCTTAGATGATTTTACGCTAAACAATAATATTTTATCATATTTTTTCTACCGACATTAGTTTTCGAGATATAACACTAGAAAACAAAAAAACTCTCCTTGTATATTATAAAACTGAGGCTGATAGTTGTTGAAACTCAATAATATCACTTTAATAAAACACCTAATTTGTTTAGGTTATCTGATGAAGCCACTGTGTGGTGAATTAATTGTGTATTTTGTTATACAGGGTCCTGCAACAGTGTGTCGGGCTTTCCTAGCGCCATTCCCGTGGAAAATAACAAAAAAAAAATGTTTCGTACAAAAAATTATTGATTTAAAAATCTTTATGGCGTAAAATTATTTTCAAACATACAGGGTGTCCCAATTTTGCAGTATAACAAAAATATTTTTTTTAATGGAACACCCTGCATTTATTCAACTTTTCTAATGACATTTTTCAACCTCTACACTGTTGTCCATTTGGTTTTTTATTATGTTACAGTGTTGCCAATTTACAATTTTTTTCTTCAAGTATCATGCATAAGCAAGCTCAACTTTAAAAAATCGTAGCGACCTCGTTTTTTGAAGGTAAGAATTACTTTTAGCAAATATCTTAGTGTAATTTTCTAATTTGACCATTCCAATCGCTATCAGATTTCCTCCTACTTTGCTAATTTACCCGACTTTGTAGCTCAAATAATAACAAAGTTAGAAATAATGTACACTTAATTTTGAACACCCTGTATATCAAAAGATCGCAGGTGGTCGCAGCTGTAAGTCACGAATTTACTTTTGTTAATTTCAGATTAAGTGTTGATTTATGTCAGAAACCTGCGCTAGCCCGCGCTTATAAGATACGCTTTATAGAAAATTCATTATTTTAGTACTTATTTTAAAAATTATGATATTTTTGAAAAACGTGTGTTTTAATTTTCTGAATATATGTTGTCATATGTCAGGAATCTGAGAAAAATATATTAACATCATTTTATTCTATAAAACAATATGAAATTGTAAAATAGAAAATTTGTTATTAAAATTCTCATAATGATGTAGTTGAAAATAAAATTTCTTACTTCAGTTTTAATTTTTATTAATAAACCAGATGTACATTTTAAATACTAAATACTCATTATCAATGGTAAATGATTCTGAACAACTAAATGCGGTATTATATATAATATATTAAGGGAAAATTTGAAGAGTTTAGTGGTTGTCGCCCAATTACAAGTCGGGTGATTAATGTTTTTTTCCGACATCGTTTGGGTAACAGATTTAACAGAAAAATTCTCATATCTAATTGCGAACTTTGAAAATTCATAATTATTACAAGAAAAATAATTTTCACAGTTTGGTAACGAAGATACCTTAATTAACTATCCTACAATCTGAAAATAAAGACGATTTTTCATTCCAGCATTTTGAAAAAAAGGAGGAGGATTTTGTCGCCGCCCAGACCACTGTGCGTTATGCAATAGTACAACTACAAAGAAAATAAAGGTGAACCGATTTTAATTACTACAGAAATAATAAATAATAATATAAAAAATATAAACATTATTAAATATCCACCGAGAATGGCTTTTTCGAAACTACTAAACTTTTGTGATTACGTTTTCTTTCTAACAAAAAATAGTCCGTTGTATTGTAACCTTTATTAAAATGCACCGGGTTTTCAGTGAATTCGTCAGACATATTAATAATTGTCAAAGCATCGCAATACGACCGATTAAATTTTCATGGAAACTCAATATTGGGTCGCGTTTCGAATACCGAGAAACGCTGGGTTAAAAGAAATTAAACGTTATTAAAATGTCGGACGTTTCCATAAATCACATTGTTTCATAATGATTAAATATTCAATCATTCCATGAAATCAATCTACGGAGTCTGAGTTTCCTGCACGATTGAAGAACTTGGAGAAATTTTACATTTTTTTTCTCTTCCATTAATAATCTATTATTACACTTATTACTCTTTTGGTTTCGCCTTGTAAAAGTCCGGCGATACTAAATATATATTTACATCTTTATTCCTTACAAGTCTGGTTTAACAAGTTTTTAACATTTTTAACAATTTATTTAAACTTTAAATAAATATTCTTGTAGGAATTGGCTATCTAAATTTACTAAAATACTAAAATTATTTAAATAATGAATTAAAGTTTGCTTTTTGCATATTTGTAACTATTTATAAGATTTCAAGAGAGAGCACCCTAATCTAATATTTAAACAAACAAATAATACTGGGACGGAAACACCACTGGTCGAAAGCCCAGACCGACTAACACGCACATGTATTTATTGTAATTATTTATGTTTTATAGTTTTGTATTACCTGTATAGTCTGAATGAAGATATATATAATTTTATATATTATTATACATACATATACACATTTGAATAAAGATGGTTAGTTAGTTAAGAAAAGAATTTTTAAAATAATAAAATTTCCATCAGCTAAAGAGAATAAAATCATGATTTATTTTTATTTATTGACTTACATTCTGTAATTACTTAAATAAATAATCACTGAAATAAAATTAGTACCACCGTGCAAAAAAAGTGTAATTAAATTGGCAATAATCTCTTGATTCAAGTGGTAGCGGAAAAATTGCATAATCTCTAAGGCTACTTCTAGAAATTGCATTTAATTATTGACAAACCAAAAGAAAATTTTCCATTCTTTTAATCATAAAACATTATGGTCAATATATTCATAAAATATTAGTTTGGACAATGATTAAAAAAATAGAAAATTTTCTTCAGATTTGTCAGTAATCAATCGAAATTTCTAGAAGTTAATCTTATTTTTATGCTATGCTATTCCCGTAGAGATTATGTTTTTTTTTAAATAGATTATAGTAAGCTCTTCTGATATATGTTTTTATTTTTATGATAGGAGTTGGCGAATTTTGGAAAAGGAAACCAGATACAAGGAATTAAAAAAAGGTGAAGGATGATTAAATCATTTCTTGATTCATGTACAAAAAATTCAATGAGCCAAGAAAAGATTTATTCGTGAAAATATACAATGTTAAAGGATGGAAGGTACTCCTTTAAACGACTCTAGCTCAGGAAGCACGTGAAGAGCAACTAATTCAAAACAACTGGTCCAAATGATGATGAAGTATATTTACACACGAACAAATATAAAATAATAAACGATTACAAAAAAAAACGGTAATGAAAATGACAGCAACCCAGGTGAACGGCGTCGACGGGTGCGGTCGTCGACGGAGAGGCAGGTAGCACGGACGGTGGTTGCTCTCTGGTTTGTGTCGGATCAGCTCTCCGGATTTATACACCGATTTCGTCGTAGGGGGTGGAGGCTGTCCTTTGTGGCACGATTACCGATTTGCACTTTTCGGATTACCAAAATACCGGCTAATGAGTTTCACGAGAAACGATAAAGAAAAGATTATCCTTTCTCGCGAAACGGATCGCCGCTTAATGGCTTTTGATAATCCGATTGGGGCACAGTAGGTAAACGTGCGTTTGGGACAAACTCATTTTAATTATTTTGGAAAAATAAAATTGAAAATTTTATTGTGACCGGCAAAAAATGTTTGCCGGTAACAACAAGAACTGTTACATAAGTATTCAACCATGGTTGTTGTTTAAATCCAGAAAAAAAAAAAAGAAAATTAAAAATATGTTTTTTCCTTCATGATTAAAAAATAACAACTGTGGAGGTTGTTTGTTACTTGGTGAAATTCTAAAAATTAAAACACAACACGTCTTGTTTTAAAATTAACTTTTATTTAGTTGACACTGCAACGACACTTTCGCTACACAGAAGCTTCATCAGGCAGATGTTTAAACAATTGTTTGAGTTTGATACTCAAATAAAAGTGAATTCTGAAAGAAAGAATGTTTCGTTTAGTATTATAAAAAGTAAAAGATAAACGTTAATTTCCCGACGGTAATTAAATTTCTTCTCGTGGGTTTTAGACGTTTACTTTGTGATGGATTAAAAAAATAAAACTTTGCTTAATCACTTTTTACTTTAAATGTAGATATTTTTTCGAGTGTTGGTAGCCATTATCATCAATCTAATGGGGAATTAAATATAAATCTAATGGAGTTACGTGAAGTTTTTCAATATAGAAAAAATTTAGACGGTTGTATTCACTTTACTTCACAGGTTTTATTATACCCTAAATATACATTTCGGATACATTATCAATAGTACAACTATTGTACTATTGATAATGGATTGATATCCATAAGTATCAATTATCAATAGTACAACTGTTGTACTATTGATAATGGCTTTATAGTATCCAAAATGTACATTTAGTGTCTAATAAAACTGTGAGCTAGCTAGCATAGATTTTTCTTTAACTTCATCATAAATTCACGACAGGGCAGAAAGACCTTTGGTCGATAGCCCAGACAGACTAACACATGTATTTTTATTATTTATATTGTTATATTGTTAAAATTATCTATATAGTCTGAATAAAGATATATATATAACTGTGAAGTAAAGTGAATACAACTGACTATTTTTTTTTTTTTTAATGAGGAATGTTAATAATTATTAATAAATTTTCAATTCCATGTCTATATTATAATCATTCATATATTCATTTTCAATTCTAGCCGTTATGTACATTATGTTTATTTCTACGTCATATTATCTAGCTTTGCTTATAACTTTTTGGTTATTCTATTATTTTATTGTATATTTTGTTATAAATGTAACAAAATGCGTAATTAATCTTTGTACATTTGCGTCAATAAATAAATATATTATTTAATAAAGCCTACTAAACAATCGAAACTAATATCATATTTTATATATTACAAAATATCATATTTGAGGTAAAACAACATTAATAATACTAACTACTAACTATGGGGAAGCTCACCATCTTCTAAACATATTTTATATTGCAAAAAAAAAGGAATCAGAATTTTAGCTGATGTAAAATTCATTTTAAACAACTAAGTATTCTAACAGTCCCTGCACTTTATGTATTGGAATGCTTACTATATGTAAAACAGAATGTATCTCAGAGGCAAAGACATGCAGACACACATAATTACAACACCAGACTCAAAAACAATCTCACATTACCAAGGATACGGTTACAGAAAACTGCCAACAGCTATGGATACAAATCTCTAGAAATGTACAATAAATTGCCTCAACTTGTACAAAACCTGCCTATAAATAAATTTAAACAAGTGATAATAAGAAGAAGACTGATTGTTGAAGCATTATACATTTACAGTGATTATTTTAATTTGGAATGGTGACCTGAGCTGTGATAGATATGTGATATACCGATATATTTTGTCATGTTTTTTTTTTCTATTTAGAAATGTTACGCTTATTTATCATTTTATGCTTAATTTATATTTTTCCATTGTTCTGTCCCATATTCAAATTTTAAATTATTTAATTTACTATTTTAATATGTGGTATTCATTCTAATAATTTTAAATAATTTTGTAAAGTTAGTTATCATAAGATTTTATACATTTATTTATTATTAGGATAATTTATAAAACCTCCTGACTACAGGCCGTACCTAGTAATAGATTAGATTATTTTTATTGTATTTTATTATTGACTATTTTTTTTAACTTAGACATATTTTTTATATTTATATATATTTTTTTATTATGACAATGTGATACCAATTTGGTGAAAAGCAATAAAGATTTATTAATTGAAAAGATAGCGCAAGCGCCATCTATTACCTAATTTCAAGCGGCGTCGCCAACAATGTGGGTGTACAAGGTAGACGACCGAGAATCTTTGTTTCGTCCACTAAAGGAAGGCGGAACTTGTTTATGAGAACAGGAAACGAAATTCATTTAAAGGCAGGAGTGCTCAAATACTTTTCATTAGAGTTAGTTTTACTCTTTAACTGTTTATTTGTTTAGAAAAAGAAAAGCTCCTCCTAGTACATATTATTGCTATCTTACGGTATGTGTTACACTCGATAAATCTAAAATATTTTTTTTTATTAACAACAAAAAAAGTATACAAAAAATAAAACAAATTCGGGGCTATTCCGTACGGTAAATGTTAAGTTTAACGTGAGTGTTATTAATTATTTCACATTCTATGAATATATTGAATATATATCTATTACAAAAATTGCTTAGACTGTGATGATAAAAAATAACGTATGCCTTAAACTTAACATATCTCTTACAGAATAGCCGCGATTAATTAGAAACGAGACATAATTTGAACTGTGTGAAAAATACCTCTCATGCCATATATGAAAGATTTTTTGTTAGAATATCTAGTTTTGCATTAAATCTACCTTAATATACCCAAATTAATTTTTACAGTATTTTAAAAATTGCGTCGTTAAAGTTACAAGCAGTTCACGCATTTTTGAATAGATAGCGTAATTAGTTTAACCGTCATTCTAGTGTAAGAATGACCAAAATGGCCATCACCAATTATCCATACGCTAGATGGACAGCAGATGGTTGAGCATTTTATTTGTTAAATAAAAAAACATCGATTAAACAAAATTAATTACACTTATAAATAAAACACTTATAAGTAAGTGTAATTAATTTTCGCAGAATTTCGTAATTTCCTCTCTCTTTCTTCTTAATATTTATTAAATTCAATAATCACCAAACGTTTCACCCTCGCACACCTCCAATGCCTTATTGTATTGTACATGCATTAAAAGTTATTAATCATTAAAATAATATAATTGCAACGCGCCGGTAGATCCTATCGGACGAACAAATATGTTACGACATGAAAAGATAATAAACAACGATTAAATTATTGAATAATAAAAAACCATAATGAGCTAGCTACAAATGCATACAAATACACATATGCACTCACACTTTAACTTTATATACACATATATTTATAAAAAATAAGCGTGGGTGTGTGTTTTTAATGTGTGTTTGTAAATGTTTATACGCATGCATTCATTATATATCGTTTACTTATTTATATAAAAAAAAACATTAAACAAACGCGCAATTACGCCGACTTGATCAACATCGTTAAATTTCCATATTAAATTAAATTTTAATAATAATAAAAAGAAAAACCTTCCTTTTTGTGCGTGTGTCTGTAAATAATGGATTTTTTTGCGTAATGAAGGGCGTAAAATACGTAATTTTCATCTTGTGTTGTTGTAAGCTGATAACGCAATAAAGTAAATGTAATTAAGTCGCGTTTGTCGTGAAATTAACCCGGTCGGGACTCGTGGCGCCATCTGTTGGAGAGCGCGCGAAGTGTTGAGCGCTCAAAGATTTGTATGGTCGGTGATTGTGGGAGATATTGCAGGGATCTCTGCAAGTTTTCGATGGTAGAAATCTAGAAACAGCGGGAATTAATGGAAGGAAGTTTTATAATTACAATATATGTATATTAGCGCTGAGCAAAATCGAATTATTTTAGTAATCGAATATTACTAATTGTGACATTTTAAGTAGCTAAAACTAATATATAATATACATACAGAAATATTTATTGACTGGCAGACACAGTTTTTCTAATTGCATATCAGGTATGACAATATATTCACATTTAATGAAACGTTCAGCCACCATTCATCGTTAACGATGCCACTTGAAATTAGGCAAAAATGACAATATATAACATATAGTATGTATCATCTGTCAATCGGCTATCAACCGGAGGGATAATATTTAATATTGTACTAAGTATTTATTAACGGATGTGAAATAATTATTGATATTAATATAATATACAATAAACCGTCATCTCGATTCCGATTAATAAAATTACAAGTCGAAATTTTCATATTCTCAATTCAATTTGTTGTTGTAATTATTTCCTAAATTCAAGAAACTGTAATATTTACGAAGTGTTAAAATTTTCTACAAAATACAGTTGATCATTTTAATGGATTAATCTTTTCTTAAAATTGTTGCAGATTGCTATTAACTTCTTACGATTATTCCCGTGCGCGCTTATCGCTATTCCGACAGATAAAATTACGCGTGCGGAATTTTGCTGTTTTTCATAAACCAAGATTTCTAATTGAACTTTCTTATAACACAAGCAGTGTCGTGCGTCGTATTTTGCCATTGTGTTCATTATTTGCTCGAATTTAATTATATTACATACTATTTCATAGACATCAATTGTTATCACGACTACTTTACGTAAATCTTTCTTTCTTTTTTTTTTTCTTTTTTTTTAACGCTAAAAACAGCAAATCATTTACCACAAATAAGTGATTTGCAAATTACATTTACCACTTACCACAAATAAGTGATTTTCTGTTTTTAAGGTTTGTTACGTCAATGTCAATCTAGGCGATTTTCTTTTCATTTGATCAGTTGTACCAACACGCATATTGAATTGCCCATTTCAAAAAAGAGTAATGATTTTTTTAGTACACCAGAACTGTCAAAATTTTTAGAAAATATTTATTTCTGCAGTAACGACTAATCAAAACTATGTTATATTGATGTAAAGATAATTTAAGAGGAATGAAATAAAAATATAATATCATTTAAAATATCAAAGTTGATATCATTTCCGGGAAAATAGGACACCCTGCATATAAAATAATTGGTTTACATTACGCGTCATCAATAGTCAAGCAAGTTTTATTAATAAACTAATGCTGAATTTCTAAGGACAAGGGGCTATGGTAGCCCAATATCTCCCCTTAAATTTTTTATGCGTGTTTTGGATCCGGCCTTACTTGAACGCTCTTAACTCCAAAACCGGAAGTCGCGGGTACCCTACCTCAGAATTAAAACTTCGCCAACATTCCAATCTATGAAATGTACACTTTCCCCTACTCCTACATAAAACCTTTTCTCGAGTTACCGTCGAAAATATCACCGAAAAACATGAAAACCCCGACTGGCGCCCGAACCGACACACTTACGGACAAACCGCATAGTGAAAAAAAGATCCGTCTTCTAGAGTAGCACGTTTTTTGATCTGTTTTTATTTTTCAAATTATTAAGCGTTTTTTTTTTTTTCAAAATCGAAAAAATGTCATTTTCGCAGTAAAATAAAATCCCAAAAAGCTGCCAAACGGTACGTCCTACGGCCAAATCACCCCAAAATTTTTCCATAGAATCCACCCACTTCCGGTTTTATCTTTTGACACCATCCCATTCTGCAACGCTCAACTTTTAAACCGGAAATCCCACGACAACCGATCACAGAGATTAAAACATTCGCACTTATTTTACACTTATCGCTAAAAACACACCGCAAAACAACAAAACACCCACAAACTCCCGGACCGAGACGGGCACTTCTGTGACTCACCCTGTATATATAATTTTTAACATTTTGTTTCTATAGTTTGTTTAATAACTAGGAGAAGTAAGTGCCATAGTCCGATTTACACTATAAAAAGTTACCAGAAGAATCACTAGATACTTTTGACGGCAAATTTAAATAATTTCGGAATTATTATCTAAATATAATTGAATATATAATGTAAATAATATTAAAAATTCAATAATAAAAAAATATTTTTATATAAAATTTACATTTAATGAACAAATAACTGAATTATAGACTACGTATTAATAATTTTTTAAAAAACTAAATCTATACACTTTTGCATTTTGTATATTGCAAAAAAATATTCATGTGAGTTAAAATTATTCATTTTCACTCACAAAATAAAATTCTGCTTTAATACGTGTATCATGAATTCTTAATATATATATATATATATATATATATATATATATATATATTTATAATCTATAATCATTTCTATCCGAATGTGTTAAGAATTGATTGTTTTCAGTTTCTACTTTCCTGGTTCTATCTTCTATGTTATCTTCCTCCATTCTTTTTTGTTTTTTTTGCTTTGGTTTTTGCCTGTTGCGTGTTAATCCTCGTTGTTTTAAAAGTTTCAAAGTTTCGCTATGCTGTCATTTTATGTTATTGCTGGTCTCCCTCGTGCTCTCTTTGCCCAAATCCTTGCTTCCCACACTTTCTTTGCTGGTCTGCTGTTATTCATTCTGATTAAGTGTACATATCGAACTAATTGGTTCTGTCCTATGCTGTTTTCTTATATTTATGTTTCTTATTTTTTTCTTTCTTTATACCCCCAATATCCCTCATAAAAATGTCATTTCCATGGTTTGAATTTTGTTTTTCAATTTATTTGTTAATATCCAGGGCATCCAAATGCATGTACAGGGATCACAACCTCTTTGTATACGCTCATCTTGGTTTTGGTAGATACATCTTTTTACCAGATAAATTTTGTTCTTAATGCATGATATAACTTTGCTGCACTGTCAATTCTAGCTGTGATTTCATAGTTGTTGCTTCCGGTTCTTGAAATATTTGTTGCCAGATATTTAAATGCTGCTCTATGCTGTTTCCATTTAAACTTACTTGGATTGGTGTTGTTTGCATTCCAATTTCCATTACTTTCGTTTTCTCTTAATTTATTTTTAGGTTTCTCTTCTTTACTGCTTCTTCCCAGATATTCAAATTTGTTTGCAGGTGTTAGCAAAAATTCCAAGGTCATCGGCAAACGCACATTCCCTTATCCATATTGGTTCTAGATTTCTGTGCCCCACATATACTTTCTTTGTTAGTTGTTTTGTTTCCTTTAAGATGTCATCCATTATAATGTTGAAGAGTATTAGGCTAAGAACTCTCCTTTGTCTTAGTCCACTTGTGATTTACTCGATTCATTATTATCTTTCCTAACAGAATTCCTACTATGATTATACAAACTTAATATCGCTCCACTTAGTCTTTCGTTTACATTTTTTGTTTTTAGGCAATGCTTATTCACATGCTTTTCATTCCGAATTCTTCCCATGATTGTTGTTTCGATACTTTGACCATTGTCTTTATTGTTTTGTTCTTTATATTGTTTAAAACACTCTTCTGTTCCTTCCGCTAAGTATTTTTTTTCATTTCATTTTCTTTACTTTAACTTGCTCCTTTATATCTGCTGTCCACCAAATGTTTGTTTTCTGTTTTTTGTTTACTTTGTGCCGCATACTTCTTTTGCCGCATTAATACTATTTTAAATGTTTCCCATTGTCCTTCGATGTCCATATTGTTGTGGTTACCGTTCAATTTGGTCTCGATTATTGATCTGTATTTCTGTGCTGTAGCTTTTTGAGATTTTCTACTATTGTTTGTTAATCCCTATTGTGGTTTTTGTCACTATTTCTGGGCCCCTTTAATTTCTGTTCTGTATTATCTGTTGATCATTATATAATCAATGATTGATTTTTCTCCCCTTGTCTTCATTTCCCTTGTGTATTTATGAATGTATTTAATACAAGCAAATTGTTTTCCCTGCAAAAGTTTATAATTCTTTCTCCATTTATGTTCCCTTGTTTTTATTTACAAATTACATCTTCATTTTCATTTTCATTTATTCTTAATCCCACTCTCCTATTTAAGTCACCCATGATTATTAGTCTTCCGTTAGCACTTTCTATCATTTGGTCTATTTCTTCCCGGAATAATACTTAAATATTATTACGAAATCGGGTTTAAACAGACTCGGAAATAAGCAACACAATGTCTATTTATTTACACCGACCTTAACACAATTTTCTTATGAACTTTGTTTAATACTATAGCAGTCATTTTTATACGTGGATCATATTTCATCCTCTGTTTATACATATTTATTATGCACTGTTTTTCGGACAGAAATAAATGCCCCAAATCTAATCTCTTACGCTTTCTTGCAGGCGAATGTGATCCCATCATCAAGTTTCAATCATCCATCACAGCAATATAAATGAAACAACACAACAGAACAACACTAAAGAAACACTAACGAAACACTAAAGAAACCCGACACGGAAGGATAATCCGAAAATGAAAAAAAATAAATTGGGTGACGTTTTAAGTTGATGTTATCGACGGTTGTGTCAAAAAAATAGTGTACACTATGCTAATTACACTATTTTTTGACACAACCGTCGATAACATCAACTTAAAACGTCACCGAATTTATTTTTTTTTCTTTTTCGGATTATCCTTCCGTGTCAGCCAATCAGAGTTGTAGGTTTTAGCGCGAGAAATTTAAAACACTCCTCCTAGTTATTAAACAGGCGATAATGTATTCAGAAATGGAGTATTTCTGTTAACACTTACGGGTTGAAATAATTGAGGTAGTTTATGTCAACTCAAAACCCAACATAAGTGATAAATTTATTAAGTTTTGTCGTTTAAGACATCTTCCTAAGGTTTAACTTTTTTGGTCGCAACAAAAAATGTATAAATAAAATTAAGTCCAAAACCATTATACAATGAGAATGGACTGTATTTACATTAAAACAAAAAAGCAACTGCCATAAAGAAGTTAAGACATTCAATTTTAAGTCAAAATACAGTTATTAAATGTACGACATGAACGCTAATTAGTATGATAAACACTGATGATATAGAATAAATAATAATATATGATATAATAAATGAAAGACAACGCAAGCGCCATCTTTAGCGAGCTTCCAGTTAACATGGAACACACTAGTCTGATCGAAATGGCCATCACTAGTTATCCGTACGCTAAATGAATGTTAGCTGAAAATGTTATTAAACACTAATGATGTTTTTTTATCTCAAATAATAAATATTGAGTATGACATACACTGTTACGCTCAATATTGATTTTAAGAATAGTCCAATCCCCACTAAAAATAAAACAATTATAAAAGAATAAGAATTAGACATAGTTTCAAAGTCGAAAACGAAGGTATTTGTCACTATTTCGGTACTTACTTTTCATATTATCGAGCGTATAACAAAAATCGGCGTTGCAAGTCTCGAGTCATGTCTGTACTAAGATCACACGTGTGGAATGCTGGTTGCGGTCAACATGACAACCATTAGTTTACGCGTACGCGTGTGATTTTAATTCAGACATGACATTAGATCTCCAATGTCAACTTCGTCGTTGATTTTTGTTATACGCTCGATATATTGTTGCTAAAGGAACAATTAACGATTTAAAACAATAAAATCAGGGGTATAAAATTCTTAACTTAAAAAAAACTTCCACCCACGGGTTTCGTAGAGAGACGAACTTCTCTAAGTCCAAACAAAAATGTTTGTCACTATTCACATACTTGGTTCTGAAAATATATTCTTGCTACAGGTCTAATTAACAACATAAATAAAATCAGATTTCGTATAGTGAGACTTTTCTATATCCAAAAATAAAGATGTATTGGAACTAACATACCATAGCTTAGGGCAAGGGGGGATTTTATCGCTTTTTTTTCAAGTACATATATATTTTTTTAATTATCTAAGAAGAGATTATCCCGTGAAAATGCTAGCCAGTCCAAAACAGTAATGTCCTGTTCAGCAAAGCATGCTTTGTTTAACCTTCTTGAATATACTGAGTCGTTATCTTGCTGAAATATCAATTCAGGTTGTACCCCAACCCCCTCGGATAAATTTTCTTGCGGCGCCCATGCTAGCAAGTAAAAGGATCTAGTGATATTTTATTATAAATTAAATTAGTATCGGTTTTGTTACAGTTACTGTCAAGTAGTTTTGTAAAATAAAATTGAATTGAATTAAAGTTTTAGGGCGCTTTGACAACATTGGTCATTTGCGCCGTTGTAAAATAGAAGTTTTGCATAAACGTTGTACTTAGCATTCCGACTTCTCACACTTATTTGTACTGAACATAACACTTTAACCCTAACAAGATGTTCAGGTAGGTAGAAAAATCCGTGGGTAACTTTACATGGGTACTAATTTTTTAGCCAAAGCTATAGAGCTGAGTATGGAAAATGAATTTGGAATAAAATTCATGTGCGTATCCACTAGACCAGCCCTTACAGCACAAATAGATTGCAGAAAGGTTGCATAAATATTGCACTACAAGATTGCAATATTGCAGTTTCGTTACAAATTATTGAAACAAGATGGATGCGATGTTGCTGCAAGGTTAAAATGTCAGCCTTTGGGAATATTGTATTACGTCATTGCTGCAAGATTGCATTGTGTGATTATTGCAAGATTGCATTATACAATTAATGCAAGATATGTATAGTGTTAGCCAACTATTGATAACTTCGCTAATAAGATAGTGGACAACAGGTCTTAAACAATTATCTCTTGGTCAACACATTCACGAAGGGACACGAACCAATTTCAAATCAAAGTAATTGCACTGCAGTGGTGTAGCATCTGTGAAGTTCGTATAGAACTGAACTTTTATTATCCGCACGTCCTTTAAAAAGACTGTCGGGACGTTCCTTATGCCCCCGGTGATGCATTTTCAACACGAATGCAATATTGCTAATATTACACTGCAGTAATGTAGCAACATTGCAATGATAACATCAACGTTGCGTCAATCTTGCAAAGCAATCTACAACATTGTAATGGTAGTTCAATATTGCTGAAATATTCTGCGCTGTATGGGAGGCGATAGAGATTTCAAGTATGATCTCAAGGATTGTACAAAATTATATTACGAGATGTCCCTTTCAAAACCATTACAATTTTATAATTAATATTTATTTAAAATTTTAAAAAATAAAATAGGTCACCGGGTACCTTTTCATTAATTTGTTATTTGACAACCATTGATAACGACCAATTCGTGATTGAAATATGTATCTGGTGTTTGTAAACAAGCAAAAGCAAAGAAAAGTGTTCGTTTTTTTTTTCTTAATTATACAGGGTCCTGCATCACAGCTTCCGTTTTCGATAGCTCAGTTACTAACGTACTTCAGAAAAATATTTTTGATTTTACATGGCGTCCCAAAAAAGACTTACGGCATGATGATATATTTTTTTTAAATTGCTTGATATACATTTTATTCATTATTTAGGTGCCTTTTATGATTACCTACACACCCCTAACATTTTATAGAAATAGGTTCAGTAATACCAACCAAAAAAATTGAAAAGTGGAAAAAAAAAATGGTTTAAAAAATTAATAAAAAATAAATTAGGATCTTGTGAATAAAATTATACAGGGTACTTGTTAAATAAGGATTAACAATCCTAATAGTCAAATTTTATTTATATGAATTATTTAGGGTGTCCAAAATTTTGTGTCAAATTTGAATGTATTTATTTTTTTTTATTTTAAATTGGAACCCCTGTATATTTTTATATCGTTCCATGCAGAATTAAAAAAAATAATTTCTTCCTATCAACCCTACCTGAATTCCCAATAGATTAAAAGTTATTTGCAAAAAACTGTTTTTTCGACTATTTCAGTAGCTATTTTGGTGAATAAAAATCGAAGGTTGCTTTGAAAAACATTTTTTTTGACACTGTAAACTTCAACTGTCAAAGTGACATGAGTCTACGTTAGCTTTAGTAATATTAAAAGTATAAATAATTGTTTGCTTAAGCTTTTCATAAACAATATTTTTTGACAACGAATTCAATCGAGATGATCTTATAGAAACGATTCTCGTATTTCTAAAATACAGAAAGAACTCGTTTTCACCTCCATCTACACAAGAAAACATGCAGCAAACAATCAAAGACCTATTTCAAAATATTACACCCAACCTATTACAAAAACTGGCAAGGAAATTTCAAGTTCGTCTTCATTTGTGCCTCCAAAACAATTGAAAACACGTCAAACATAATCTAGTATGTAATTTATTTTTAGAAATTGGGTTCCAATTTAAAATAAAAAAAAATGAAATACATTCAAATTTTAAAAGTTTGACACAAAATTATTTTTTGGGACACCTTGTATAATTAAAAATATTTTTCTGAAGTAAAGTTTTTAAATTTCAAAGTCCTAACTTAATTAGTAACTGAGCTATCGAAGACGGGAGCTGTAATGCAGAACCCTGTATAGAGAATTAAATAATTCACACTTGAGTTATTGCATATTGTTGTTAATAATTACGAGTTTCAATAACTTAGACTACCGTCTACTTTTTTTTATTCCCAACTCCTCATTAAAAGTGTTAAAATATAAGAAAAACGTAAACAATGTATTTTGTACAATTATTAATTATACTAACATTTATATTTATCGTATGTTAATAGAAATATTAATATATTTTCATATAAACAAAACATGGGTTTTGTTCGGGCTTAATATTTCATACGTTTTTCAATTACCAAAATTTGAATGTTCCACTCAGACATATTATTATATGAAATTAACACCCTTATGAAATGTTAGATTCATGGTTGTGGAGTTGTGGTAGGAGTCGGAGTTTTTTTTTTTTTTATTTTGACTGGAATCGAAATCATGGGGTTGTACATCTGATGCCGGTCGGATAGCAACAGATGATGGCTAACTATGATAAATTAAAGTTATAATAATAATATCAACGAGGGCAGAAAGACCTCCGGTCGATAGCCCATAGCCCATGATAAACTACTAACCCATCAATATGTATTGTAAATATAAATATTTGTAAAGAATTGTAATTCTGCTCTCTGAATAAAGATGTTTGTATAATATCAAGGTAATTAGTAGGAAAAAGTATATATGATTATTTAATTTCAGTGTCCTCCGACTTTTTGGATTTTGACTGAAGTCAGAGTCGGGGAGTCGATTTACTTTTCAGTTAAGATGTTGGAGTCGACTGCACAATCCAACGGCTCCACAATCCTAATCGGCACAACATCTGATGCCGGTGGACTGGTGATAAATAATTGCTATGATAGATTTGATTTATAATAATGAAATTAAAGTAAATAGTAGGAAGATTATTTAATGTCGGAGTCGTGGAATCGAAGTTTTTTAACTTTGAGTAACGTCGGAGTCGTAAAGTCATTTTTTTAGTTAACGAGTCGGAGTCTATTGCTCCTATTTACAAGAATTAAAAGTTTATGCACCTTAATTTGCAGTTATTTATACAATCAGAATTATGTTTCATTGAACATACACAGTTCATGATAATTTATGGCGTTAATAAAATTTCTCTGATTACTTGAATATACTTCCAATGAAAAATCATCGCTGTATAATTGCATATGAAAAGAACTTTGGAAACAATTAATAACAAATTAATCGTAATTGTATTATCTTGGATAATGTTCTCTTATGCGCCGCCAGTGGATACTTGCCCCATGCCAAATACGAATATCCATGCGGGTAAACCCCGACGCGACGATCACAAGCGCCAACTATTGCAAGAGATTAAATACTCGCTAAGGCGCTCGAGAGACGCGTTAGACATTCGTCGGCCGATTAAATAAATAACAAGTCGATTGCTCTATTCAACGAATCCACAGCCCTGACCACAATAGGTCTGAATAAACTCATTTTACGCGATTTAAGAATTTTATCAAGTTTTTAGAAAGAGTTCTGCAAAATAATATTTTGTAAATTTTGACGTGACTTATTATTATTTTTTTATAATTCTCAATCGTTTTGATTTGCAAAATATTGTAACGAAAGTGAAAGAAGAAACTAGAGAGATTACTCTGGAATGTTCCACAGAGCGCGCGACAGTAAACACGGCGTCATCGAAAGTTCGAGAAACAAGCACGCTATACAAGTGCGCGTTTGTGGCGCTGCATGGAGTCAGACTATCACGAACGTCTGAGTGCTCAACATCTCGTTATAAATAAATAGTGACAGTATGATGTAAATAAATGTGTTAAGTGTACTCTAAATAAATAAATGGACATTGTGTTACTTATTTCCGAGTCCGATTAAACCCGATTTCGTAACAATATATTCGTCAAGGAGATTTTTAAAGAAAACCCTAATTGCAAAATGTTGAAAAGTTAATATTTATAGCTCTATCAGAAAATTAAATTTTGATTTTAAAAAAATAAGATTAAATTTAAATTGAAAGCAAACATTTTATTTTCATCAACAAGTAGTTCTTGTATTAATCAGTTAGTACTGTAAGTTCGACTCAGAACTACTGATATTCTCAATTGGTTTATTATTTTTATCTAAATAATTTTTAATATTCTATATAGTCCTTGATAATTCTGATTCTTTATACGTTTAGTTTATAAAGAATTGAGTGTATATTATAAAAATTTTGATTAATCAAATATTTTCTGATAATTTTCAATTTTTAAATATCGAGCGTATAACAAAAATCGACAACGAAGTTGGCGTTGGAAGCTTCGAGTTAACATGACAACCAGTACTTTACTCGTACGCGTGTGATTTTAGTTCAGATTCTGAACTAAAATCACACGCAGAATCTGAATCACACACGTACGAGTAAAGTACTGGTTGTCATGTTGACCGCAACCATCATTTCACGCGAGTGATCTAAAGTCATATCTGAACTTCAGATATTAGATTTCTGTTATACGTTCGATATATTTATTATATAGATTTTAAAGTGAATTGAAGACTCTATTCTAACTATTATTTTACATTAGGTGCTAACTTGACATATATACTTGACATATTAGGTAATCGAGTTCAAAAAATTCTGGCGTGATATTTGTATTTTTCATTAGTGAGGTTCGGAATTTCAATGTAGTGTAAATAATTTGTTATTTAAATATAATCTGAAAAACAAAATACGAAAATTTTGTACTGGCGAATATAGGCATAACATAAACTTGTATGTGGTGAGGAGGGACTAGCCGGATTTTTTTAAATTTTTATCATAAAAAAATAAAAACGGGGAGGTTTGAACACTCGAAACACACTCGGCCGTTGTATGCGGACGAAGAATAATTAATTATAAGTTATAAATCAATCATTAGTTTCGAAAGTTAGAGGGGAGTCTGTCCCCCTTGACCACCCCCTACCTCCCAAGCCTCTACGAGTGCCAATGGCTAAATACGCTACTAAAATGATAATTTGGAAAAGTATATTATTCCTTTAGCAATACTGAAAACCAAAAATGTACTAAAATTTATTATATTTTTTTGTGACTAAATTATATTTTTTGAAACAATAATTTTCATTTTAATATTTATGTACAAAAATATTCCTTTAGACAGAATCCATTATAATAATTAAAGATAATACAAGGTTTCAATAAGAATTAATTTCATGTATTTCATTGTGTATTTTTTTCATCATAACGATAATATTTATAATTCCCGTTGATGTATTACGCTGAAAACAAAAAAATGCAATATTATTGTCCGGACAAAGAGGACATAACATCCGTCCTCCTCGTTTCAAGTTTTTGAACGGCGATTCACTAGACGCGAGCGCGCACGCGAGACAAAACAAACCGGAATCCCGGCAGCGGCAGCAGGGTGGTGGGTGTACATAAATAAACCATAACCTCAAAAACCGCGCTGTCGGGACGGATTCCGGCGATTTTCGCGGGCGAAAAGCCCCGCGGCCCACCAAAACTCGTGTCCGCGATTCGTTAAAACAGGAAACCGTCGCGAAATCCGCCGTCATCCGTCCAGGGAAACGCGCAAACGTACAGACGCCAGGCGTCCTATGACCTTAAGCGACAGAAACAAAGTGCGGAAAAAATAAAAAGAAAATAAATAAAAATAAAGCTCACCTCTGCACGGAACGGAAAATAATCGGAAATAATAAATGAACACAAAACTGCGTGGCGTCGGGGTGCGGGTGTTATTTTTTTTATACGGTGAAAGCGCGGAAAATCGACGTCGGTTTGTGCAGGAATGCCTGTGCTTAACAGGTGGACGACGCGTCGTGGCGCGGACAACGTCCAAAATAGCGGCGCTGTCGTCGCGGCGCCCGCCACTCGTACGCCTCTTTCAAACGGACGCCCTTGCCCTGCAACCGCGTCCCGACTTTTCACGCAGTTTAATTAATTTTTACCCGGTTTTTCCTTACCTTTCAAAGCTCATTTGGCGCCTGTTAACAAACAACACGTGCTACTTTGACAGTAGCACATGTGTTTTTTTAACGTAAACAATGCGTTTTAAAACACGAAATTTGTTTACCTCTAGTGCCATCTATGATTTTTTCCTGTGACTGTTGATTAAATCCAATTGGAATCCATTTTAAATATTGCGCCACCTATGTAATTATACTTGAACTATCAAACAAATCAAAACAATTTTAAGACTCGTTATAAGTAATTTGGCCTTGACGAAATGGAGCCTAAGGAAAGAAAATGTTGCCGCCCTAAAATTGGTCATACGTTTTCGTCGTACAAAATTTGTCATTTAGATTGAAATTTACATAAGAATTTTACAGTTACGTAAGACCGAAACGTGCGATCAATTTCACGAATATGGGCCCTGGTAGTAATGAATGGAATTAAATAATTTACTCATCTATATGATTTCAATGGTATTTTCTATAAAACAAATCCTTCGTTTACATTTGTCGCGATCCGTCTTTAATCCTGACAAGTATTAGGTATAACAATGAGGGTTGGGTTCCATTGTTATACCTGAAAAAATATATAATTACCCTCCGTGTTAATTTATTTAACCATTACATTAGCTGCCTGATGATGATACTGTGTATCGAAACAATTGTAGCAGTGTTTACTACAATAAATAAATAAAATTTAAAAACAAAACCGTGTGTTTTACTTGTATAATCAGTTATAATGGAGTTTCATCAAGTAACAGCCTCTACCATAGAAAAAAATGCAAATTTGAGGAAATATGTCAATTTAATTATAATCAGTATGGTTGAATAAAACTTGTAGTTTTATAAATTTGCTGATATATAGTTGCTGATTAAATATCCAATTTATAACTGAAGAATAAAGAAACAATAACAGAGTACGTCACAATTGACGCAAATGTAAAATACTTTTCATCAATAATTGGTCTCTGATGAAGCTTTGCTCTATTCAGCTACTTTTTTTTCAAAACATAAACATACTAATTCACAATCACAAAAGTTTGCCAAATGGAGGTAAGAATAAACACAATTTCAAAATAAATCCCGCCAATTTATTGCTTTACACTACGCCATCTATAGAGTTATACTGTGAACTGAAAAGTACACTAATTTCTGATAAGCTGCCGTTACATGACACTGAAGCATGGTGAAATTATCGGGACAAGTGGAAATTTTGATTTGAGCTTTCCCAGGCAATTTCGTGAAAATCTAAATTTCCACAAATAATCAGGGAGCAAAAATAGTACCGGTGTGCACCAGTTATGCAAATTGGTGACAATTTCTGAAGATTTTTTCGTGATTGAAAAGAAATACGATTTTCAAAATTTATTTCTGAAAAACAAAATTGCCAAAAGTCATAAGTGATGCACGCGATTCGATCCCAAAAATGGGCTCTAGATTATATGTATTTTTTTTTTGTAACTCTAGCTTTTCTGGAAAGGCTGCAATAAAAATTAAAGATTTCGGTACACTTAAAGACCCTTAAATTTAACATTTACGGAATTTCCCTGAACTAAGGGTCGATTCATAATCGCCATGGAACGGACTGGGAATAGCCCGCGAACAAATCGTAACAGAAAGGGTCCTAAGGCTCCGTTTCGGGAAATTATCCATTCATAATTGCCCGAGAATAAAGGGTTTTCCAATAAGAGTGATATGATTTCTTTCAAAAAAAAAAACACACACTTATTGTTAAGGAAATTCAAATGTTTTTTATTTAATTTGAAGTACAATCGATACAATTAAGTTCTAAATAAAACGTCATTCGAATAACCTCCACGACTTCTTCTGCAGGAACGAATTCGATGAACCCAATTTTTGAGCACTTTTTCCACTAAATCAAGTCGTATGTCATGAATAGCACGTTCAATATTGACTTCTAAAGTTTGAAGAGAGTCTGGTTTATTTCGAAAGACCAATGACTTCAAATAACCCCACAAGAAATAGTCTAATGGTGTTAAATCACAACTTCTTGGAGGCCATTCAATATCACAATTTCTTGAAATAATCGAATCTCCAAACTTGTCTCGCAATAATTCAATTGTTACATTTGCTGTGTGGCATGTAGCCCCGTCTTGTTAGAACCAAATGTTGTCAAGATCAACTTCTTCCAATTTCGGCCATAAAAAGTTGGTTGTCATCGATCTATACCACTCTCCATACGGACCGATGATTCCACCAGACCAAACACCACACCAAATTGTCAATTTAGGTGAATGTAATGGTTTTTCTTGAATAATTTGTGGATTTTCTTCGCACCAGAATCGACAGTTTTGTTTATTTACCGCACTACTCAGATGAAAGTGAGCCTCATCGGAAAAGATGATTTTCTTAAAAAAATCGTTATCGTTTTCAAGTTGTTCCAAGGCAAAATCAGCAAATTCACGACGTTTACGGTGGTCCAATGGCTTCAGTTCTTGAGTGAGAACAATTTTATACGGATGCAAACCCAAATCCTTTTTCAAAATCCGCCAGATTGTGGTTTGAGACAGTCCCAATTGTTGATAACGTCTTGGAATCGACAAATTGCGGTCTTTAGCAACACTTGCCTGAACGGCAGCAATATTTGCATTACTTCGAGCGGTTCTTTGTCTAATTGGCACTTTAACATATTGAAAAGAAAATGTACGCTCACTATTTTCAACAATTCGACGAATAGCGAGCACACTTGGACGGTTATTACGACCATAAAATGGCAAAAGCGCACGAAAAGTTGCAATTGGAGAAAAATTATTTTGATAATAAAACTGAATAATTTGTAAACGTTGTTCTTGTGTATATCTTGCCATGATGAAATTGTAAACACTACTGAATACAATGAAAAATATTTTAATCTGTTGTTTGTATTTTACATTTTTTATTGTATTTATATTTGAATTGTATTTGTATTCATATTTTATTTTAGATTTAAGACATGTATATATCTACTTAAATGGACATCCGTTAAATAAATAAATAATAAAAAAAAATAAATGACAGATCATGACATATTACAAATGGCCGAAACGTCACTTCAAAATCATATCACCCCTATTGGAAAACCTTATATTTATATTAAGTTGCATATGATGAAAATATTTTTTTGTATTCGTCAGAACTTTCTCCAGTTTTTCTTATAAAACAACCACTGGTAAATTATTATTTGTAGTTCAAAACACGTTTGCTTATTAATTTCTATGAATTGTATATTTCTGAAAAAACTGAACTTAAAATTATGAACCAATTGAGTAATAATTATTCATAAATATAATTTATTTCCCACATTCTCATTTTTTACAATATAGTTTATGGTAAAATTTATGATTAATGGAAAAATTTGTATTTGACATAGACGTTTTTGAAGTAATATTTATATACATATTTTCCTAAATTCCGTAAACAAATGAGTTCATAAAATTACCCAGCTGAGAAATTGATAGTTCTCTGAAAAAAAAAAACCATAAAAAATAACACATAAAAACAACAATATTTTTAAGTGCAATATATTAAACTTATAAAAGTATCATTTAACCTGTTATTACATTCATGTATAAATTAAAACATATTAATTTTAGTCATATTAATTAATATTAATTGATATTAATTCAAATTATAACTGTAATTAATTTGTTTTAATTTATACATGAATGTAATAACAGGTTAAATGATACTTTTATAAGTTTAATATATTGTACTTAAAAACATTGTTGTTTTTATGTGTCATTTTTTATGTTTTTTTTTCAGATTTTATTTATTGCAATTTCTTATTTGCATGATCTACCGGTATTTTTTTCTCTAAAATTGCACATTTATAAAAAAATAAAAAAACTTTTTATATTAATAATTTGAAGTAAAATAGTGAACTAAAAATAATAAATGGAAAAATGTTCAAAAGTCCCGCCATTAGTTATATTATAGTTTGTACACAAACCTAACCTCAAAACCTTATAAAGGTTTGAAACTTGGGAAGTAGTTTTTCACTTGAGCACTGGATGGCGCTGCGCACGTTTCCCGCTAAACACATGGATCTCTTAAATTAATCTCTATGAAATGTCACAAATAATTGCAATTTTATTTCGCAAAAATGTTTAAAAAAAGTAATACAATATTCAGAGCTATTCCTTATGGGAAATATTAAGTTTAACGTGTACGTTTTTAATTAAATTCACATTCCATGTATTAAATATCTATTACCAAAATTGCTAGACTGTTGATAAACAATAACGTACACGTTAAACTTAATTTTCCACTTAGTGAATGACACCGATTGATAAAAGTATGTTTTTGAATATAGTAAAATTATGGAGTGTGTAAAACACATAGAGATAAAATGAAATAATTTATTTTCATAGATCTAGTAATTACATACCACATCTATGTATATTTTAATTTAAATTAGGCAACTTAACATTCATCAACGCAAATATTGAGTTGCATACGATGACAATTTCAAAAATTTAATTTTTATTTTACAAATATCTCCTTGATAGTTCATTATTTATATACATATTTCGCTTTCAATCATTGTATAACAAATATTTGTTTAACTATGTACACCCTTAGGTATATATAGTTTTCCTGAATACATATTTTTTGTAAACATTTAATCACTTAATTTTGTTCATAAATAAGGATTATAATTTGAAAATTATTTTAACGTCAACATTACTATTTAACATTAATTGAATAAAAACCCATTATATACTTTTGACATGGAGTAATGAATTCATTAATATCATTTTTCTTATTCTTTACTCTGTACTTCCGAGTTGTTTTTTTTTGCTGGTTAATTTGTATTTATTTGTAAATAGAAGAACAGTTCTTTTTTAAGTTTCACAAAATTTATTGTAGAGACTCTGCTACAATTGTTGCGCTATCACAATGGCAACATTAGGCAGAAGATTAATGCTGAAACAATTGTGGCAGTGTCTCTACAATAAATTTTGTGAAACTTAAAAAAACTGTTCTTTTATTTATAGTGTATTGTAGAGTTTCATCAAGTAAAAGCCGCAACCATCGATAATTTGTATCTGTATGTTGAATATTTATCATTCAATAATCTGTATGTATATAAATCATACATATATTTTTATTTTATTTATATTATTTTTTATTTATTTTTTATTCAAATCAAGTAAAATCTTAATATTGATTTCATTTACATATTATTTAACTTGCGGAATATTTTCAAATTAGGATAAATAAAACAATAACAACTTATATCACTAATAGTTTATATATTTTGAGTGGTATACAAAAATTATTCAATATTTTCTTTTTCCTCATATTAAAAATGTAACACACCTAAAAGATTTAATAATTATTTTCGTATTTTCGTAACTTTACAATATTAGTGATAAATAAAGTTTATTATTAAATTCTTCTAAATTACAATTAGCTGATAATAATAGAACAAATTATTTTAATTAAGACATTTATAATTACGTATAAATGACTCAATTATGGTATTTTTGTATAATTTATAACAGAACATAATTTATTCGCTATTTGTTTTTAATATATCCCTATTTGAAACAGAACTGCAATTAGAGAATTAAAAAAATACAGTATCCATAAAAATATATAATTAACTTTTAATATTCATTAAGACTAATGAAAAGTAAAATCAATCAGAAGATTAAACAAATAAAATAGTGCATTTTCTCATTACAAATAAGAGAAAATGCAAGTATTTTATTTGTCAATTATTCAAATTGATAAAGCTGATAAATCATCTTAATCTTTCAAAACTACTGTAATCTTCTTTATAAAAAAGAATTAAAACTAAAAATTGTTGAACGTAATGAAACAAATCTTTCACTTCCTTGATTATATGGAATTGACTTTAATCGATTACTCGACATAAATTTCAATGAAATTTGAAACTATAAACAATTACATAATCCCGAGTAATTCGTTCCAGTTAAAAATAAACTCTTTGCGCGAATAAAATCCAAGAACAACCGCACGAATATCATGACCATATAAGGTTCTTTTCAGCCTGACCCAAATCCACTGGCGCACTTGCACTTTCACGGAACAAGTGTTATTAAAAAAGAGAAAATAATTAATCCCGCACTTAAATAAAACGAACTATTGATAAAAACAAGGCGGGATTAATGAAATAATTAATTTAAAATAATATTAATCCAGAAGATAAATGTTTGTGATTTAAAACTCCCGCGAGAAACTGGGTTTTCAATTGGCTGGCTGGAATTAGGTGTGGTGTGGTGGTATGCTTGCGTGAATCACCGACTGTCATTGCGTTTTCTCCACTTCACTATCGTCAACGTTTCCATTTTTTCACGTTAATTTAAATAAGAAATACACGTAAGTAATTAATTCGTGCGTTATAATTTATGGTAATTACTGTGTTCTTGATTAACCCTCTCAATTTTTCGTTATTTGTTTGGTTTCCTTTGTTGTGTTTTATAGTGACCTTTTGTGTTGTATTTATTCCTCCAAACAAAGTCAACTTTGTTAAAAAAACAATTGTGCTATTTATAATTGTTGAATTTGACAAAATTGGAGTTATTTATTTTATAATTATTACTAAAAGGGAGTGTTACTCGTGGGGTTGATTAATTTTCATGTGATTTCTCGGGTGTTAAAAATTGTGACTCACTTAACAGTCGCTGTTGTGTTATCAGTTAATGTAAACTTTGAGTTCAGTGAATTTTTGTTAATCTAAGGAATTTCATTAAGTGCATTGTTTTTCCTTAATGTTTTACATTTTAACAATGTTCTGTTATTTGAATTGAAACTGGGAAATTATTTTTATTTATGTGTGAGGATAGATGATTAAAAATGCATCTATCTAATACAGCAGGTTAGGTTAATAATATCAATTAATAATTGTCCAAACTGTAGATACTAAGGTTTGGGAGGTTATTCCCAAAATTGGTTGTACGTTTCAGAAAGTATAAGACCAAAAGAGTAATCAATTTCAGGAATATGTTTTTTTAATTGTGGCTTTAACTTCAACTCCGTTTAAACATATAAATATTACTGATGATATATATATATATATAAAACAATTATGAATTGTTATTTGAAAATAATCGATTAATTAAAAGTGTAAAAGATCTGATGTTTTGTTTCCCTCCCTTTACAATTACACAATTATTAATAATTATTTAGTGGTATAAAAAATGTATTGTTTTCTTTAACCTAATATAGATTATGTGCTAAATGAATGCTTTAAATATTTAATAATGAAATTTATATTTATTTTTTTATTTCCAAAGTGTAATACATTTTTGTTTTGTTTAGGATGTCTTCACGCAAAACAGTAAGTCGCCGTGGAACGACCAAGAAGCGTGCCCAGAGGGCCACCTCGAACGTCTTCGCCATGTTCGACCAAGCCCAAATTGCCGAATTCAAAGAGGCCTTCAACATGATCGACCAAAACCACGACGGTTTCGTCGACAAAGAAGACCTCCATGACATGCTTGCCTCCTTGGGGAAAAACCCCACCGATGATTATTTGGACGGGATGATGCGCGAAGCCCCTGGTCCAATTAACTTCACCATGTTCCTCACTCTCTTCGGCGAGCGCCTCCAAGGCACTGACCCTGAAGACGTAATCAAGAACGCTTTTGGGTGTTTCGACGAGGAAAACATGGGGGTGATCAATGAAGAGCGTCTGAGAGAGTTGCTGACTTCAATGGGGGATAGATTTACTGATGATGAGGTTGATGAAATGTACAGGGAGGCTCCGATTAAAGGGGGCTTATTTGATTACGTCGAGTTCACTCGCATACTTAAGCACGGTGCTAAGGAAAAAGACGAGCAGTGAATTGGTTGATTTTTGATTTAGGTATGCGATGAGTTTTATCTCGAGTATTATTGCATTTACATGGGGGAAAATTTATAGCCGATTTATTTAATATTTATTATTATAAGGGATGTTTTATTCAAAATTTTATATCGCAAGTTTAATTATTGTCATCATTATAAAAATTATATATATTAGCCATGAATGAAAAATGTGAATAGATTAGGTTTTTGACCTTCTTATAATTATATATAATAATTGTGATTATATTATTACAATTTTGTACTTAGATGCAGGGTTTTTTTTACCTCAACCTCCATGTTTTCCACATTTAATCCTTTCATTCAATATCTTTCCATTTAATTATTTCATAAGTTTACTGGGTTGTCTTATCAAAAAGAAGAAAAAAAATTAAATGAATGGTAGTGTTGGGCAAAATCGAGTAAATTTAGTAATCGAGTATTTCTAAATAACCAATTTTAAGTAGCTGAAATTAATAAATAACAATAAATTAGAGTTTATTAATAGATTGGTGACAGTTGCCAATATTAATATTACAAATAACATTAAGAAAATTGTCATATTTTATTTTGCTGTGACAAAAATATTGACTTTGCCCATCTCTAGTTATAAGGCACATCATTTTTTTGTAGAGTATAAATCATCTTGTTTAGAGTTTGTTCCCACAAAATAGTTGTTACAAACATGGTTTATATATCTAACAATTACATTATGGTGTAAAGTCAGCATGTTTCATTGTATGGTGTTATAAGTTTTTAATAACGAGCAAACTTTTTGTAAATATTTTCTTATATCAATATATACATAGTAATAGAAAAGTGTATTTATTCACTTCGTCACAGTTATTTAAATTAAATAAAAAGAATTTGAAAATTATTAATAAATTATTTCTTCTTTAGCTTTTAATGTAAGTCAAAATTTTCTTTACTTAAGTCAGGAGGTCATTTAATCTTGAGATTGCAGCATGGACGGTACATTTAATTAATTTAATTTAATAACTTTAAAATTATATAAGGCAGAGCTGTACTAATGAGGGATCAATTCTGAAACACATGTCCGCAGACAGCCTTATATTATGTAATGTTTTTCGTTCTTTGAATTAAATGTTCTTGAATCAACAAAAATTGTTTGCATTATACAATATGTAATAGCAAATGCTCATTATGTAATTCAATGTCTGGAGGGGTATTTGCACCAGAAATGTTTGTTTTAATGTATATTTGATTTAAAGTACATACAGAAGTCAAAAAAGTCGGAGTAGCAAAAGAGAAAATATTTTATTAATTATTTTCAACATTCTCGAATTTATTAATTTCAAATTCTTTTTATTTAATTTAATATAGATTTGCAAAGTAATTAAATTCTTACAAATATCCATTAAATTATAAATATTAATTTTATTTATATTAATCTTAAATGATAAATATTAATTTTATATAAATCTCACTTGGCAATGTGATTCTATTATACTGGATAATTCGTGTGCTGTTGCAGTCTGCAAAATTGTCTCAGCTTGATGAAAGATAAATTGATATTTATTTATTTGGATTTCAAAGTAGTAAACAAAGTTGCCATTTATTGATAAATGTGTGTAGAAGGAAAAACAAATGGAATCCTGGTACATGTTATATTTGCAGTAGCCTCAAATAATAAAGATTTTTTTTTAATATCCTCAAAAACAAAGAATTATAGTGCAGTTTTCTGAACAAAATATTATTCAGCATGAAATTTTGGAAATGTGCCAAATTAAAACCTCTATTTTTTTATAATAAGCGAGATTTCAATGGTAAGACTTGAATTTGAAAAACCCTATATATACAGGGTGATTCAGTTTGGTGTTCCACCCCCTTCTAACTTTTTTTATTTTGACAGTAAACTATAACAAACAATATATATTTGTAAACGGCAAGAAATTCTCTATTTAATCGTGTCACTAAATTGATAATACGATGACAACTGTCAAAGTAGTGATAGTCAACTTTTCTTTTCAAATGACACCATACCTATTTTTTTGTTCAATACGGATAGGGGGCACTTTCCTGCACCCGAATATCCATCTCAACTATAGGTTATAGGTGCTAACAATATAATCCATAAAACTATAAAAACATTTATTTTACATTTCTACAGGAAAATATATATTACACTAAAATTAGACGATAAAAATTAACGTTCCTAATGAATAATTATGTACAAAAATTAATTTCGATCTTATAATACACATAACATACACCTACACATCACATAAACAAAAAAATACAATATATCTTACACGTCCCTTGATAATCGTCGTTTGGTTTCAAGTCTGAGTGAGTATTTACGATACTTCCTTTACAATCAATAAATTATCGGAATTCGATTAATTAAAATATAAAAAGTCTATAGGATCGGGGAACTATCGCACAGCGACCCCGTTGATGGTAACTACGTTTCCGTTTCTCCCGACTGGCTCCGGTTCGTAAGTGCCGCTGTCCCGGCTGGTCTCCTCATATGGAGCATCATACATGTTTTCGTTCTCGTGGATGTTCTCGTAGATGTTGGAGCCAAATTGGGAACCGCCGTAGCCATTCCTGTCGCTCAGTGTCGAGTAGCTCATCACCGCAGCACTGCGGTCTTCTTTCCGTTCGGCGGCTTCCACGTTTTCTGTGTTTTTCACCGGAGTTGCTTTTCTCCTAAATAAATTAAATCACAATGAATAAATGTCATCAGTATAAATACAATTTCAAATGTTCTTGTAGGTTCATTCTATTTTTATTTTGAATATTTAAATATTCTTCTTGTAACTTTACTGCCAATTGGCTATCGACCAATGGTCTTTCCGCCTCATGAATTTTATTAATAATAAACTTTATTACCCAACAGACAACATAGGCGAATTACAGACTAATAAATTATCTACACAGATGCAAAGAAATGGGTCACTGTTTTTGTCATTGTGTTTTTTTTTGCATTTTTTAAGTTGTGGTAGTTCTTAGAAGAAAACTTTTAGAATTCTAAAATTAAACAGACCATCAGGGTGTAGAAAATACAATGTATGGTACCTATCAGTTTATTTAATGAACATTAATAATGATGAAAATGATGAACACTAAAGAAAATGCATTTCTGAAAAATCAACTTAACAGAGATTAAAAGTAAATAGGATTTCAATACTTTGTATTGCTTCCTCTAGCCCTAACTATTGCCTGCATTCGGCGGCCCATGCCACCAATGAGCTCACGAATATCATTCTGTGGAATTTCTTCCATTCTTCTTGAAGCGCCACACGAAGATCATTTATTATGGTTGGAGCAACTTATAAATACCATACGTTTGTATTTTTTACACCCTAATAATCTGTTAAATTATAAAACACTAAAAGTTTTCTTCTAAGTACTACCTTAAATTAAAAATTATAAAAAAAACACAGTGACTCGTTTTTTTTTGCATCTGAGTGTATATGAAATATTAACAATAACAAATATAAAAATAATTAAAACTAAAAATAGGATCAAAAAGAGTATATATACATACAAAAATAAAATTAAATTGAACATAGGGTCTTAAAGGGAGGAATTCCAATACAATCCTAATTGAATACAGGCTTTACTCAAATGAAAATTGTAAAGCCTGCCATTCAGTAAGGAATGTATTGGTATTCTTTCCTTCAAGACCATTAGTTGAATTTAATAAAATTCATGAGGTGGAAAGACCATTGGTCGATAGCCAATAGGCAGACTTCTACAATATACATTGTAATATTTTATGTTATATGCGGATATTGCATTACGTTTGTCAATAAAGATTATGTATATATAAAATTCATATCAACGCGAAGTGTTAACATACTCAAGTGAAATTTTATTTAATTGAATTATGTTCAATGAAGTAAAATCCTCACTCTATATAAAAAAACACTGTCATTTTCTTCACAAAATCAAGGTAAGGTTGTGATGAATTCATATTACCTTTTATTATTCTAATTTATTTTTTTAGTACTTACAATTTGAGATATATAAGTCCTAAAAGTAGAAGAAGAAATAGGACGACACCAGCTCCAATTCCAATACTCGTTCCCAAATTCGAAGAATCTTGCGGTTCTCCAGTGGAAACTGTAATAAACGGTATTGTTATAAAAAAAAACACTTAAGACGTAAATACAATAAATGAACCATTGTGTTTTAAATATAAATATTTAAAAACAAGCTCCCAATCATAAATATTCTATCTGTTATATCTTCAACAATATGTATTTTAAAGCCATCATGATTTATAAGGCCTTTCCTTAAAGTAATCGGACTCAGTTTATTTATTACTATATATCAATTGATATGCAATATTCTTAGAAGTAGAAGCTTTCTGCATCCATATACCGCTGCCAATGGGATTTCCAACTCCAGTACACTCCCTAGCCGCTACGATGAGCGGTTTTGAAGGACAGGAAGAGGAAAATGTTTTGTGGGGCAATGTTGGAACTGTAAAGTAGAGATGGTTCTCCTGAACCACTCAATTGAACCGGTTTACTAAAAGGAACACTCCTGAACCGGTTCACAAAAAAGGAGTTGCGGTTCGCAAAACGGTTCGTGAGTGAGTTCGGATCCGCTCCTGAACCGATTCGCGAAATAAGTGGTTCAGGAGTGAGATGCACTGGCTCGTTAGAGGACTAATTTGGAAACGGACTCACTAAATTTCGTCGGCGCAGTTTCGATGATGGGGCATATTTTTTTATTGGCTCGGTTGTTTTACAATCGTTTTCTGAATTATTTGAATCTAATATATAATTTATTTTCAGATGCGTTTAATATTAAGAAAATATGATGAATATAAGTTAAAAATATTGATATACAACTATAGAAACATAAGTGAATTAAATGTTCATAATATACCTCAAAATGGGAAAAGGTGTTTTAATTTGATTTTCTTAATTTATTGTTAGAACAAATGTATTATGCATTATTTAGCGTAAATATAACAACGAGCACATCCGATTAAAAATAATGACTTGTATCGCGTTATAATTTACCGAAATTCATATGAGTCGATGTTTGTGTTCACACTTTATGATTGTAAATAATTGTCATCGCTAAAAATTATATTAAATGTAATATGTAATATTTTGAATAAAAAAAAAATACTTCACACAACTCAATAAAACAAACGAACGATGAAAAAAATGAAGTTGATAATTTGGATATGGATAAAAATATATAAATATATTATTGTGACCATCTACTTCGACATCTCATCCAACACCATCTAGTTCAACTATTCCTCATTCTTTACAACATTTGGCGCCTTCAACATCGAGACAATAGTCGATAACAACATTTGTAGATGTGTTCAGGCTTATACTACCATAATAAAAACAAGGACAATTGATAATCAATTGCTAAAAATGATTTGTAAAGAATAACATCCATTTTCGATTGTTGAACACAATGAATTTAAAAAGTTTGTGCGAGTTTTATGTCCCTCGTATAAATTAGCAACTAAGAAGACGTTATCAAGTTCATTATTACCTGCACTTTATAAAGAAATTGAGGAGTCACTATAGCAAGTGTCATATGTGGGATTAACATGTGATAGCTGGACAAATATAAATCATGTTAGTTTTTATGCTTTAATTGGACATTATTTAGAGAATAATTTTAAACTTAATTCAATATTATTAGCATGTTCTGAATTTGAGACAAAACACACTGGACTAAATATAGCAAAATAGATTCAGGAAATAATTGATAATCATGATTTAAAATTAAAAATATGTGCAATAGTTACCGATAATGCTGCAAATATGAAATCTGCTGTGGACATATAAAAAATTCCACATATTTCATTTTTTGTACATTCCTTGAATTTAATTGTGCAATCAGCAATCAGTTCCACTATTAAACCCCTTATTGATAAAATTAAAACAATAATTCAATATTTCAAACGAAGTAACTACGCATGACATAAATTTCAAGAAATACAGAAATCAATTTATATTAATATTCTTAAACTGAAGCAAGACACGATGGAACTCTACAAATGATACGCTCAATAGATCATTAGAACATTCTTTGAAAAGGAGCGAAACTCTATTATTGCTGAGTCCATTTTGTTAGACCCTAGGTTAAAAAAAAAACAGGGTGAAGGTGAAATACAGGGTGTGGCAGAGAGGACGGACGTTTTTGAGATGGGTAGTACTCTCCCTCTCCCTCTACGAGAGAGGTGGGGAGGGTGCCGTTTGACTCGTGAGTTCCTAGCATTGTTTTACCAGTTGTCGTCATGGAGCCTTGGACGGTGGAGCACCGCGTTTTCGCCTATGATTGTTTCGTTCGAAATAATGAGTCAGTCACCGTCGTACAGCATGAGTTTCATCGCCACTTCAACATTCATCGGAATAGAACTGTTCCCTCTCGAAACACCATCCTTCGTTGGGTTGAATCACTTCGGAGGCATGGTGAACTGATCAACAGAAGACCAAGAGGAGCTCCGTGAACAGTTCGAACTCCTGAAAATGTTGAACGCGTTCGACAAGCCTTTCTTCGCAGTCCGGCTCCATCTGCCCGGAAACATGCTGCTACACTTCGCCTCATTGATTATTCGGTAAGGCGAATTTTGCGTATGGATCTCCGCTTTCATCCCTAAAAATTGGCCATTGTGCAACAGTTACAGCCCGGAGATTATGCACAACGAATGAACTTCACACGAGAGATGGAAGCACTGATCGATCAAAATGAGAACCTCATTTTGTTCATGAGTGACGAAGTCAACTTTCACCTAAACAGCATGGTTAACTAGCAGAATTGCCGTTATTGGACTAATGAAAATCCGCAACAGTTACACGAAAGACCGCTACGTCGAAATGATCACCGACTTCTTTTTCCCTGAATTACGACGGCGACGTGTTCCAATCCGACGTGTGTGGTTCCAGCAGGATGGGGCGACCGCCCACACGGCCAGAGCATCAATGGATGTTATTCGCCCTCTCTTCCCTGGTCGCCTTATTTTCAGGTTTGGCGATGTTCATTGGACTCCTCGGTCCACAGATTTATCCATATGTGATTTTTTCTTATGGGGACACCTTACGGCCAATCCGACGAGTATACGAGAACAAGTCCTGAACTCTGGACGAATTGAAGGAGGAAATTCGCGTGGAAGTCGCCCAAGTTGAGAGAGCGATGTTGGAGAGAGTCTACGCGAACTTCCAAGAACGCCTCCAGCACTGCATCAACTATTTCGGCTACCACATGCCTGATGTGTTTTTCCATACTTGACTGTCTCAAATGCTATTTCCTTGCAAACCTGATTCCATGAATAAATTTGTTTTTGAGTAAAAATTAACTATTTTATGATTTTTTTAAAACCGTCCGTCCGTACAGGGTGCGGCACCCTGTATTTAGGGAGACCTATCAGAGTTTGATAAATAAAATCAAACAATCGATAATTCCCCATATAGATAGTGAAACTAATACTAATGTTGAGAAATCATCATTTTTATGGGAAGCATTTGACGATACCATAATTAATCTTCGAACAACATATGATCCTACTACGTTGGCAGCCGTAGATTTGGATAAATATTTATCGGAAATGCATATTTCTAGAATAAGTGATCCATTGCTATAATGGTATTCACGTAACAATACATATCCTAATTTATATAATATTGCCCAAAAGAGGCTATGCATTCCAGGATCTTCTGTTCCGTGCGAACAAATATTTTCAATAGCAGGACAAATTTGTATTCATAAACGCAGTAGACTTATTACAAATAAGATTAGTCAAATTTTAATGGTTAGTTGTAATTTAGATTTAATTGATACATCATAAACTATGTAATTCAAATAGAAAAGAGATCACAGCGCACGGCAAGTGAGGGTCGCTCTTTTTAATTAATTAAATTCAATTCTTTTCGTAATTTTATTCGGTTTTGATTTAAATTGAATTAATTTGGTTTAATTTAATTTAAATTGATTTAATATAATTGATTTAATTTTGCTGATTGTATTTGAATTAATTTAATTGATTTATTTTAACATCTTTAAATTATGTAAGGCATAGCTGTACTGACGAGGGATAGATCCCGAAACACGTGTCTGCAGATGGCCTTATATTAAATAACGTTCCTTTTGTTGTTTTTACATTAAATTTTTCTCGGAGCAAAAAATTTGTTGCATTATGCAATATTTTATTGATGTGCAGCAGCAGGTGTGCATTATTTAATTCAATGTCCGGCGTGGGTATTTGCTCGGAAAGTAGTTGTTTTAATGTGCATTTGTTTAACGTACTTAAGTAACGTAAGTCAAAAGTCACAGAGCTAAATGTGGAAATAATTTATTAATTATTTTAAAATCATTTTTATTTAAGGGTGCGGTTTAGAAGAAAGAGATAGCTATACAAATATGGGCAATCACTAATTTGAGTTAGATTGTTGTTGTGATTAATGAACAATATTGTATTATACATTAAAATAATCTTAAAGTAAGCAGGAATTTCATCAGATAAATTAAAAATTATTTTAATGTTTAGTTTCTGTGAAAAATAATTATGAAAAACAATGAAAATTGATCAAATTTATAGCAAATTTTAAATTAAATTTTTGCTAATAAAAACTTGTGCAATGAAAATTTAAAGGATTTCACTAAATTCTGCATTCAAATAACTTAGGAGACATGACCTATTAATTTCATTATATCTTACAATTTTCTTTTCTAACTTAAACTAGTAAATTAACGATTTATTTTTTATTTATAATGATACTTTATACTTGGTAGATAAAAACATGTAAATACACATTCATATTATGAAATCCAAAAGAATAGCTCTATTTTCAAATGATAATTTCCATTTTACTATATAGCTATCTCTTTCCACTAAACCGCAACCTTAATATAACTATGAATTGCAAGTTATATAGTTTCTGATGTTTGAATGCATTTCTTGTGACGTAATAAAATAAAAGCATGCATGTGTATAGTTATATTCAATAAAAAAGCGCACAACTACTGAAGCCGATGTTTTAAATGTATTAGTAGGTTTTACAATTTGAAACCTGTACCATAGCAACCACTTGAATTATAATCATAATATACAATGTAAAACATTAAGTATACGCTTTTTATTCAATAGAACTGTACATACTAATTTTATTTAACAAATATTTTTTTATTTAGAGCAAATTTGTTATCAAAAGAACCATTGAACCGTTTTAATGAACCGGTTGGGAACCACTCACTTAAGTGAACCGTTTTGCCCATCTCTACTGTAACCAGTATTTCAACCGCTAGACCACTGCGGTCCTAACTGTATCTGTGTGGCAAATATTCCCTGTGGACCACATTTTGGAGCAAAAATAGTAGATGAGTATGCTTTTCTGCTTCCACTTTCTCTTACGAGCCTTTTTCTGGTGTGGAGATACAGGAGTGTACCATTCCGCGCTTTGACGTTTGATATGAAGGTCATGCTTAAACGTTCACTAACCAAATTGTCTAAAAAGTCAGTCTTTTCACTAACTTCTAGAGAAGATCCATCTGCGAAATTCATTTTGTTCTTTTCTTAGCATCAATTTTGCGCATTTTTTTCAATTCAAATATTTCATTCACAATTTCATCCACTTTAGTTTTGGCGAAGCCAAGTTCATCGGCTATAATACGAACACTTAATCTGCGGTCATTGTTCAGGATATTTTTATATTTCATCTGTTTTAGAGCTCAACGGCCATTCTGAACGTGCGTTGTCTTTAACTTCTTCCTTCCCCTGCCGAAACAGCTTGTGAGAGTCATAAACACTCGATCTACTCATGCCGTTATCGTCGTAGGCCGTTTTGATTATCTCTTTTGCAGTTTTGACGAGCTTAACATACAATTTTTTAGAATATCGTTCTTCCGAAAGAATAACAGCATGTTGAGGAAACTAGCAGAGGTTAGACAAATAAACCATTTACACTTTGAATCAGTCGCTGATCTGCAGTCTTTCCTTAGACTAACAATGGGTAAAAAAACATCGGAAATTTATCCGAAATCTATGATGGAGCAAAGAATTGATGATGGCTGGATGGACGGTGCGTTTTCTTAGCCATTCAAATACGTCCACGTAAAAACAGCATCTTTTTTAAAAGGATAGGTGAAGATAAGATTTTAATGCAGGGATAATAAAATGAGGATGAACTGCCCGAAAAAAAAAACAGGCCGACTACTTTTAGAAGAGACCATGTATAGATAACATTGATAATAAACTATTATAAAAAAGTATTTTTGTTTTTATCTTAGATATTCATATCCTATATGATATATATATTTTCCGGCTTATTTGAGTCACAACTTCTTTTATATTTTAATAATATTTTGAAATAGAACGTTACCTTCGCATCTGGGTTCCTCTCCTGACCAAATTCCCGTTTCCATACATTTCCTCAAATACGGTCCTATCCTTTCATATTTCGGTATGCAGTGGTATTCGATCGCGCTGTTGTAAGTCGTACCGTTCATTACTATTACTCTTCCGTTGTCTATCGTTCCTGGATGCTTACAATCGACGGCTGAAAATATACAAATGCAATGTTGATCCACATTTAAACTACGCAACATTTATATTATATGATTTCAATTTAAAACACTTGTTTAGTTTCATATTGTTGTATCCAGTTTCTTGACATGTATTTTAGATAATAACGTGAAACACGTGCAAGGAAATTAAATACAACAATATGAAATTAAACAAGAATTTTAATATTAAAATATCGGGAAATATACCATAGACGCCCTTATTTGGAAATATATTTTGAAAATATGTATTTATTATATTATGTTATATCATATACGATGTATTATCTTTCTCAGATAATAAAGATTTAGTAGTATTAAAATATCTAATATCAAGACATGTGGTTCGGTCAATAATGAACATTTAAATTAAATAAAAAATGGAATTAATTAATTTACACAATTGAATAATTATTTATTTTTCCCTTCAGACACTGCAACTTTTTGAATTAAATAACGTAAACACTTTAAAAAGGGCAAGCGTCTATTGAAACAATGGACAATTGCTATTGCAACATAAATGATTGCAACCAGGCGCGTAGGTAGAAATATTTTTCGGGGGTGGGGGGCGGTGCGTTGTTATCATTTCGTATTATATATATAATTGTATTTTAACAAAGATATCCTGGACCACGTCGGATTCTCCAAAGTTATGACTTCTTCTAATCTTCTTTATGTTGGTTGTTGGTTGTGGAGACTTTAATTATTTAAATAAAAATAGTTGTCCTTTCTCTTACTTATAGGAGAAAGGACAACTATTTTTATTTAAATAATTATGACTTCTTATTGTAAATAATGTTATACGAATGAAATAAAATTAAAAAAAAGTAATAACGTACTGAGCACACATTTTAGTAATGTCTCATCATCGTGATAATACCGTTTAATGTTACGTTAGCAAAACGTTATTTTGTCATTAAAATATTCCAGCTCTCCTGGAATATTATTATAACCCTCTACTGCGCCCTATCTACGCCACTGATTACAACAGTAAAAAAGCAAAAAGTTGCTGTAGCTAAAGAGAATATAATTAATTAGTTATTCAATTGTGTAAAATAATTAATTTAAAATGTGTTTTAGTTTAATTTAAATAACTGTGACTAAGTGAATAAATTTCCAATTTCTATTACGACCATTATCGTCGAAATATGTGTCAGGAAATTCAACTAAAAATTAATTTCAAATTAAAACATGAGATTTCATACTACTTTTCATGAAAACTACTATGAACACAATATTTACCATAATACAAATATGTTTTAATACGCAAGATATGTTTCTTATTTTTGTACAGGACAACAAATGAACATTTCGTGTTGATTGAAACTTCAAACTTACAGACACATGTTGGCGCTCTTCCACTCCAAGAACCACTCTTCATACAAATCCTCGTGTTGTTACCCTGCATATTGTGGCCTCTGGGGCAGAAATACTGGGCGATACCTCCGACACTGTGAGTGCTGACTTTGAATGAAACTCCCTCAAACGCATCCGGATCTTTGCATTGGATTTCTGTGGAGAATAATGAATACATATTAAAAAAATAATAATGTACAGTTTTGGATGAGATATGTGAAGATCAATATGATTTGATAAAAAAAAAACACTAATAACTTTTCTTCGCTACTTTAAATGTTAAAGTCAAATTTGAAATAGTAGCTGTGACTGGTCGAGGGCTTAAAATCTAAAGCCACTAAATTCACAAGGAAAAGGAGAGGACGGAAGGTTTTAAAAGTGGCGAAGAAAGGTAATATCAAGTCGAAAGAACATCTTCAGAAATTTTATGTTTTTCTTTGTAAAGCAGTGTTATGCTTAATGCTCAGTGTATTCGAGTATTAATCATGACGCTGCTTTACAAAAAAAATATCTGACAATTTTCTACATTCACTCAACAAAATTTTCCTTATTTGCTTAAACAGGACAAGTTCGCCTTCCTTTAGTGGACGAAACAATGATTCTCGGTCATCTACCTTGTAGACCCAAATCGTTGACGATGCCACTTGAAATTAGGCAAAAGGTGGCGCTTGCGTCGTCTTTAATTTATTAAAATCACATTAATTTAAATCGATTTAGTTTAATTTGATTTAATATAATTGATTTAATGTCACTGAGTATAGTTGAATTAATTTAATTGATTTATTTTAACATCTTTGAATTATGAAAGGCATAGCTGTACTGACGAGAGATAGATCCCGAAACACGTGTCTGCAGATGGCCTTATATTAAGTAACGATCCTTTTGTTTGTTTTGCATTAAAATTTTTCTCGGATCAAAATTTGTTGCATTATGCAATATTTTATTGATGTACATTATGTAATTCAATGTCCGGCGTGGATATTTGCCCGGGAAGTAGTTGTTTTAATGTGCATTTGTTTAACGTACTTACGTAGGGTAAGTCAAAAGTCACAGAGCTAAATGTGGAAATAATTTATTAATTACTTTCAAATTATTTTTATTTAATTTAAAAATCACATTCATTTACATCCCAGTAAACTTCGATTGAATGCCGACAAGTCTGTATAAAGTTGACATGTGGAAGGAAGAGTGTATCGTCTAATTGAAGTGATAGCCAATTATGTAAAACACAAGCATACGTCTGGTAATTGGACACAAGCACAAAAACAGTCATTGCTCGACCGCACTATACAAAAAAGGATGAATTCTCTTTTGAACTCGATTTCTCTTTCGCCAGTTTTGTCCTGTTATTACGATGTGCATTAGAATATTTTACGGTTACGAGTAAAACTTTAAATAATCGCACAAGAAATTTTTACATTTTTCTTCCGCGCAATAAACTATAATAAGTGAATCAAATAATTACGATTTACAACATCTATTTCACAGTTTAACTGGAATTTTTTCGCTACATTGTTCTGATGAAAAAAGTATGTCTTCAATTAATAATAATTAATTATTTACAAATTCTTTTTAATTAATTTATTTTAAATAACAATGACCATGTGAATAAAACCTTTTTTACATACAAGGTGGCCAGAAAACGTGTGATAATCTTCAGGTAAAGTGGTTTATTGAATAATTTCAAGCAGAAAATTTAAGTAAAAAAATATTGTACTGTCACTTACAATTTCAAACACTTCAAACAAGTGTTTAATTTAATAATAATCATAAATTTAACAAATCTAGACAAAAATCGTATTTGAAGTATACATCAGAAATGAAAGATTAAGGGTGCGGTTTACACGAAAGAGATAGCTATATAAATATTGGCAAACACTAATTCGAGTTAGATTGCTGTTGTGATCAATGAACAATATTGTATTATATATTGAAGTAATCTTAAAATAAGCAGGAATTTCATCAGATGAATTAAAAATTATTTTAATGTTTAGTTTGTGTGAAAAACAATTATGAAAAACAATGAAAATTAATCAAATTTATAGAAAATTTCAAATTATATTTTTGCTAATAAAAACTTGAGCAATGAAAATTTAAATTATTTCACTAAATTCTGCATTCAAATAACTTAGCAGGCATGACCTATTAATTTCATTATATCTTACAATTTTATTTTCTAACTTAAACTAGTAAATTGACGTAATGCACGAAAATTAACTATTTAATTTTTATTTACACTGATACTTTATACTTGGTAGATAAAAAATGTAAATACATATTCATGTTATTAAATCCAAAAGAATAGCTCTTTTTCAAACGATTATTTCCATTTTACTATATAGCTATCTCTTTCTACTAAACCGCATCCTTAAGGTTGCGGTTTAGCAGAAAGAGATAGCTGTATACCAAATTGGAAATAATCATTGATAAAAAGAGTCGGGCTCCAGAATTAATAACGTGAATATATATTTGCATTTTTTTACATTTTAAATAGAAAAATATCGGCCTGATTACAAAAAAAAACTTTCAATTATTACATATCATCCAAATTCACTAGTTCTTGTTAGAATAAAAAAATGGAAGGTATAATGAAATTAATAGGTAATGAGTATAAAGCTATTTTAATGAATAATTTAGTGAAATTGTTAAAATTTTCATTAAGCACGTTTTTGTTACTAAAACTATACATTAAAAATTGACATAAAACTGACAGATTTTCATTGTTTCTTTATAATTGTTTTCTGTAAAATCTAATTATAACAACGCATTTTAATTTATCTGGTGGAAATCCTGCATGCTTTAAGATTACTTTAATGTAAAATACAATATTGTTCATTGATCACAACAGCAATGCAACTCGAATTACTAACCAACAATAATTATATATCCATCTCTTTCTACGAAATCGCACCCTTAAAGAAAATGTTCGAATTGATAATCATCTGTTTCTAAGCAGATTGAATGTATACATCTTGAGAAAGTATGATGAACTTACACAAAGTTACATAAAAAAATATGACAAGTATATATCAAAGTGAAGAGAAATTTAATAAAGTAATATATAAATATACATTATTGTCAGATCTATTTGTATTAAAAAAATGCGTCTTAAGAAGTTATTAATTCGTTAAAGTGTGCAATTTATTTATCACCTATCTCATTTAAATTGTACAAATGTGTCATTGATTGTAAGTTCTATAGATTTTTTCCAAAATATTTAGAAAATAATACTCATTTCTGGAGACACATTTAATATTTTAACGGCCTCTTGAGATGTTACGAGGAAGAATACAATATTTTTTTTTATTTGGATTTTTTATCATTAATCAACTACCTGAAAATTATCACACCTTTTCTGGCGACCTTGTATATGTCTTCACTTGAACAAGCTACAATGTAACGAAACAAGTGCAGTAAAACAATAAATACATTTTTTAAAAATCAACCATATGGATAACTATTGATGGCCATTTCTGTCATTTATATCTCATCAGACCAATGTTTTCCATGTGCAATGCCTCGATGAAAGTAATTGAACAGAAAAGAGTATTATTCATTCACTTGATCACAGTTATTTAAATATATTAAATAAACATGATTTGAAAACAATTAATAAATTATTTTCACATTTAGCTCTGTCACTTTTGACTTACGTTACGTAAGTACGTTAAACAAATGCACATTAAAACAACTACTTCCCGGGCAAATACCCACGCCGGACATTGAATTACATAATGTACACATGCTGTTGCACATCAATAACATATTGCATAAGGCAACTTACGTAACGTAAGTCAAAAGTCATATAGCTAAATGTGAAAATAATTTATTAAATATTTTCAAATCATGTTTATTTAATTGAACAGATGTTGTGATATGAATCATATAATTGGATAGATAGCGTGGATGGCGCTCTGTGTTATCTTTCCAATTATGCAATATATAATTGTTGAAAATTATAAATATTTTATAATATGAAGTTAAATCTGTTTTGATAATCCGGTATAAAAGCAAACAAATATATGGACAAAACTGTAGATAAAAAAAACAAAGAGCATCCACTGTAAAAATGCAGTAGAATCGCCGACATTCAGCCTGCCGATGGCCGTTGAGATATAAAAGAGGTGAGCAAGTATTAGGCCGATGTACTGTATCGACTAACGAATCGCCAGTATTAGGCTATTATGTAAATATTTGCTGGGATAGGTTAGGTCTGCTTACTTAGGCCCACTTAGGCCCATTGTGTTACCACAAGTAGATGATTTTTCCTCCTAAACAACCCAATTTGAGCATCTGATGAACCTGTTCAGATCGTTCACCCTTATAGTGAAAGATCCGCCTGCTGGGATATTATGTACACAATGAGTTATTACCGCTCTGATAAATTATTTTAACATTTGTAAATTGTAAAGTGTTATACAAAACAAAGTTTAATGTTTTTGATTATCATCAACATGTATAATGAAGTAGAAACCTCCACAATAGAAAATATTTGTAAATTTATATAATTTTATATAATTAAATTGTTATTCCCCTTTAAGTTATGAATTGAAGAAATTTCAATATACAACATTGAGAAATAATTTAATTAAATGAGTAAGTTGGTAACACACTCGGCTAGAAATCGGGGGACATGGGTTCAAATCCCATCAGAGATGTTTCGTTGCCACTTATATTTAATTAATTTAATATAAATTATATCCCAATGTTATACATTGAAATTTCTTCAATTCATGGATATAATTTTGTTATTAATTTCTATTAACGGAGCAATAAACATTTTTTAAAATATTAGTAGTTGTTTTATACAAACCTTTACAAGCCGGTGGATCTGAACTCCAAGTACTATTCTCCAAACATAGCCTTCTAGAAACACCATCCAATTCGAAATTCGGATCACAAGAATACAATGCCAATGCACCATGGTATGTTGCATTTGTCGTTAACGAGACTTTTCCATTTTCGATTTTCGGTGGATTTCCGCAATCAACATCTAAAAAATATAATAATTGTATTTAAATGTTTAATGGAAATGATTGATACTGAATATAACAATTAGGTACTCAAGAAATAATTTTTCGACAATAAAAATATCAATTGTATGAGAAGACAAACATATAAACTATTTACTTTTATAAACTACAAGGTAGCGTAGAATGAACGTAGTGGTTTAAATGCTTTATAACTTGATTTATGTATGAATAGATTTTAATCATTATCATATTGTATATGAATGGGCATTTTATAAATAAATCGGAAAAATATATCTCGCAGATACTGCCCATTTTCTAAATTCGTGCTCTTTCCAACATACGTTCCATGACTTTTCACAGAATTTTAGGGTTTATGGTAAGGATTGGATTACGAAAATTGTTTTTTTAGTTGAGGGATGATATAAAAGTATACTTTTTCTTTTAAATATACCTAAAGAATAAAGTCTTTAGCGGTCAAATCCGGCGAACGAAAATTGCTCCTATTTCTTATAATGTATTCGTCAAAGATTTCTCTTGAGAGAACTATTGCATCACTTGCAGAATAGGCCGTGAAGCCTCCTTATTGAAGTTTTTCAACACGTTACGATAAATCGTAGCATTAATGGCAATTGAAGCATCGGCTACATTTTCATACAATTGAGCTATATTGTATGAAAATGCAGCCGATGCTTGATGATTTTTTCGGACGATACGCTCAACCATTTGGTGTGGTCTATTGAAAGAATCATTGGGCCACATTTGTTTGAAAATGCAGTAGGTGATCTCGCTGGTGAATTGCTCTTGGATTCTCCATTGCAAATATTCTGCTGTTTTGTGTATTGATAAATCTTATTAAATGGAAATGGATTCCAACGCTTATAATTCTGCAAAAAGCAGGCAAAAACGATTTTATGTTTTTTGTCTGCTTTTTGCTGTAACACTATAAAAAAATTATACCTCGCACTCTGTCGACTTTAATTCTTGCACCAGCTATATTTTGCATAGAAACATGGCCAACATTCTCTGAACAGACCTTCACGATAGCCCAAGTTGTACAAAAAGTCTGATGATTTTTGCATCCAGAAACATTCCTTCCACACTCTCCTATATACAGGGTTAGTTAAAATTAAAAACACCTAAATAATTATTTCATAAAAAATTCTTGGATATAAACAATCTATCATTTAAATTTATTTTGAATATACAGAGTGTTCAATTTACTTAGGTTTTTTTTTAATGGAACATCCTATGTTTTTTTTACATTTTTGAATTATAAGATTAATTCTAATAATATTTTGTATATTTTTTTTATAAAATATACAATTTTAAGTTATAAAATATAGAAATAATTAATTCAATTAATATTAAAAATGAAATATCGAACCCAATGTTGGCAACAACATTGTTGGGAAATATTCGGAACAAATTAATGTATTTTTCGAAAAATAAAAAGAATTGGCAGAAAGACCTCTGGTCGATAGCCATTTAACAATTAATTAATTTTTGTGTGATATACATAATCAATGTTTGTTACCTTATTGTAAACTTAATTGTTAATAAAGATTGTTATATATATATATTATATATATAAGGAATTAATATGCTTATCTTCAAAATTCGGTCAAAAGAGTTTTTGAATAATCAATTAATAATAAATGGAAATTATTAAATAAAAATGTGAATTATTGTCTTTTAATGTTAAAGCCAAATATTTAGAAGAAACATTTTTGTAGTCGTTCACAAAAGATTTATTCAGTTACTGAAATATGATGGCATTTTGACGTTTTATTTGAAATAAAAATAATTGTTTATTTTTAAGACAATTTATCAGGCAGAAGACGAAACACTTCCGCTTATAACATAAAAACTAAGGCCTTAGAATAAAAAGTTATATAACAAACAGAATTTTGTTTTTTAAGATCTACAACTTTTATTTGAAATATTTTCCTATCTGAATAAAAAAAAATCACTAAGAGTAAAATTGCACTTAATGAGTTTTGATTCTAACCAAAAGCTTTTCTGATCATTCCTCTGTTTAAATATAACGTTTGGATTCAATCAATTTAGCCCTTTATGCGCAATCGTGGAAACACACACTGACATTTTTCAAAGCTCGATGGAATGGACCCGGAGGACCTAAAAACGTGCATATCCATTGAAATTGGCGATTTGATTTTTTTACGATCGCAATACTTTCCCTTGAACAGAAGTCTGGGGAAAGTAAAAATTGGTAAATTTCTCTTTTTCAGACAGATCACCCTGTATATTATAATATTTTTGAATTCTAAGAACTTATATTAGGAATTATTGTTTTACTGAATTCATAATTCTTAAGTTGAAAGTTGTATAGATTCTCGATCGTAAGAGTAATAATAATAATAAATCAACTTTATTTCAGGAAATGTTTAGAAAATAATAATTTTGAGGAACTTAAATGAAATTGTGTCAGGTAGCAAATTAACAAAATAAACATTCTCAATTCACAGCAAAGAAATCGTTTATGCTATACAATTCTCAGTCAAATAAGAAATAATGTATTTCACTTTTATATTTTTTAAAAATGTCTATTGTCTTTATGTTGTCTGGTAAAGTGTTGTAGAATGTAATGAACCGGTAAAGGGTATTGCGCTCAGTTAAAGTTATTTTGTGTGCTGGATAAGTAATATTTTTAGTTCTTGTGCTATATGCGTGATCATTTACAACGTTAAAAAAATCATGTCTATTTTTGAATAAAAAAATAAGGCACTCGTATACAAAAAGTGTAAAAAACAGTTAATATTTTGTTTGCCTTAAATATTCCTCGGCATGAGTCTCTATATTTTAGTTTGAACAAAAAAAAAAATGGCAAAAAATGAACAAAATAAAAAATAAATGACAAAATAATTAAGTGGAATAGAAGTAAATGATAAAACAAATGCAATATTTTACATTTATGGATTGCTTATAACATAAAAAACAATGCATTTTATATTAAAAAAATATTCCTACAAAAAGTTCTTACAATTAATCTTGGTGTTCCATTAAAAAATAAACGAAAGTCTACCCAATTATCTAAATAAATTGAACATCCTGTATATTCAAAATATATTTAAATAACAATTTGTCCGGGAAGCTTTTATTAGAAATATTTATGGAAAATTCTTACGCCTAGAGAATTATTTAGGCGTAATTATTCCGTCATCAGAAAGATCTGTTACTGAACCTTGTTGAAGAAAATTTTGCAACCACACAAGTTATTGTTGGCCCTGAGGATCTAGTATGCACATTAAATTATCGAAAACGTGCATCAGAACAACTTCTAAATGTTATATATGTGTGACTTGTGGAGAATGTTCTTAATTATAAAAAATAGTTTTATCTCTTTTCGTCTATTTTTTTTTTTTAATTTTAGCTAAATATATTTCAAAAAAACAGAGTTTTCTACTCCAATAGTATTGAAGTTTAATAAAATATGTGGTTTATATATCAACGCGACTGAAGATGGAACTTCGTTTTTCGAAATATATTTAGTGTATATAAAAAAGTAAGAGAAAGAAAACAAAAGTTTTATTAAGAACAGAGCTTCTATGGGCAAAATAAAATTTAATAATTTGTAATAATAGGAAAAGGATTTTTTCATTTGGTCACAGTTATTTAAATAAATTAAATAAAAGAATTTGAAAATAATTAATTAATAAATTATTTTCTATTTTGCTACTGTGACATTATGACTTATGTTACATAAGTACTTTAACAAATGTATTATTAGACATTTGTTAAAGTAAACAACATTCGCTGTTGCATAAAAAATAATTTATTAATTAATTATTTTCAAATTTCTTTTATTTAATTTATTTAAATAACTGTGACCAAGTGAAAAAATTTGTAATAATAGGATTATTACAAATTATTAAATTTTATTTTGCCCACAGTAGCTCTGTTCTTAATAAAACTGTTTTTTCTTTCTTTTTTTCATTTTTGAATCGAAAATATTTAATGTAAAAAAACAAACAAAAATTTAATTTTTAATTAATTTAATTAAGAACTTTGCAATTACGTAATGCACAGCTGTACTGACGAAGGATCAAATCCCGAAACACTTGTCTGCAGATAACCTTATATTACGTAACTTTTATTTAATTTTTACTTTTTTTTTGTTTTTTTGCATTAAATATTCAAAAAGTATTGCATTATACAATTGTTATTGTTAATGTCTATTATTAGACATTTGTAAAAGTACTTATGTAACTTAAGTCAATATGTCACAGTAGCAAAAGAGAAAATAATTTATTAATTAATTATTTTCAATTTTTTTATTTAATTTAATAATTTGTATTCGATGTTCTATACTGTTCCATTTTAAACTCAACAATTCTCTTTTATACAAATTTAAAATCAATTTAAAATAAAACCAGTTATAAAGCAATTACACAACAGCGTATATGTCACGCTAAGTTGTCTTTTTTTGCAAAATATTACACAGAGAGCATTTTGAAAATCAAAATATTGTATAGAGATTATAGTTTCAGAATTTTAATATTTTTGTACTTACAAACACATTGTGGCACCGCCCCGCTCCATTGACCAGAATCTTCACAAGTACTCAGAGGTTCACCAATGACCTTATAGCCCCTCTCACATCGGTACTTCACTAAGGCACCAATTTTGTAAGAGGTGGCTCCGACGTTGGAGGATTCAGCCGTCCTGATAAGTGTCCTTCCGTACATTCTGTCGTTTCCAGTCACGGAAAGGATGCTATGTTCAGCCAGAATTGGCTCTGGGCATCTGATTTCTAAAAAAAAGTCATAATATAATTATTATGGCCTGGATTAATAGAATTGCTTAATAAAAACCAATAAATAAAGAAAGAACTTAAACAATCATATATAATGAAATGTTCAGCCACCATTCATCTAGCGTATAGATAACTAGTGATGGCCATTTAGGTTTTTTTCGTCTACCTGTATACCCAACTCGTTGACGATGCCACTTGAAATTAGGCAAAAGGTGGCACTTGCGTCGTCTTTAATTTATTATGATAAACAATCATGTTAGTACTTATATTCTCAAAAATACGATCAATGACAAAATTTTATTGCTGGCTGTAGGTCAGGTATTAGTCATCAAATAAATCATAATGTGTGTTTCGATAAATAACCAAATATCTGAATTATAGATTATACAATGCGTTTACAATAAAAGAAACAAATTCATTTAGACTGCTTGTGATTATTTTCGAGAAAAACGCTTCGACTGGTCGATTAGTACTTTCAACTGCGTATCTTTTTCACTAAAAGTTTTACATAGAAGGTGTCCCATAAACATACGATGACACAAAGTTACCCTTTTTAAAATGGAACACCCTGTATATTATAACATATTTGGATTCTCTGAAGAATTTTAGATAATTTTTTTATGCATTTGTCATATATTCAACTTATCTTCAACTGTTGAAGAAATATTGCACCATACAGTGGAATAATAACAGTATAAGAATAATTGCCACATAATAAATGGTCTGATGCTGACATAGCATTATTAAACAATTGAACAAATTTCGTAAACAGGTGAAGATAGCTATAGGAAACTATTTACAAAAAGTGCCTAGAATTCTCTGAGGTATTCAAATATATAATAATATTTATTTGTGGGACACACTGTATATAATTTATATGAGTTCCAACAATTTCTAATCAGTAAAAATCTGATGGTTACTAACGCATTAATAGATTTTCATTTCATATGATTATTGAACCAGTTATAATTTTATTTTATCTTATACAAAATTAATCACATTTGTTATTCAGTAAGGTTTTTATTTTACTGAACATAGCCTTATGAGTAACTTAATAAAATCCATGTCAATGTTTCACAGGAACAAATTCAATATGATTGCTTTAATATGTTGAATTTGTGCCTGTAAAGCATTGGCATGGTTTTTATTAAATTTATTAAGGCTATGTTCAGTGAAATAAATTCAAATGAAATTTAATGACATTTTTCGTCTAAATGAAATTATTATTTTGTTAATTGTTAAGGCTTTTACTTTGTTATACATTGTAATTCAATTTTAATTCATTTATTAAAATTGAAATTATTACTGTCAAAAATCGTTAAAAAACAACACTTATCGAATGACTTTGGACTGTTTAATTAGTAAAATGTCACTGATTAAAGAGTTAATATTAAATTGAATAAAGGGCTGTATTTCACGAAACAAAATTCTTCACTTAATAGAAGACATAAAGGCGTCAATTAATAATATGTTTCTATTGTTGAAATAAGGATTATATCACAGTTATCTGGAAGACTTTTTAAGTCCTATGTTTTTTCTAACTTCTCATTATTCCATAAATTACAAATTATTTTTATTATTTTAACGATATTCTTTACATTCAGGAATTAAGATAACTATAGCTTTAACCAATCACTCTTGGAAATATCGAATAATATAATAAAAAAAGATGGTACTCTAGCCAACTACACTTTAATTTCAAAAATCACTATAATTCAATAATTTGCAAAGCCAACAGAACTCTCGGGTTTATCATTCGTAACACTAATTTAAAAATATTGAAGCTTCAAAAGTTCTATATAATTTGTATGTACGATCTACGCTGGAATACGGTTCGATTATCTGGAATCTAATATATCACTCTCATAAGCAATAACTTGAGAACATTCAACGTAAATTCTACAAGTACTTGTGGTATAAAAAGCATGGAATATATCCTCCGCAGTGTTTTAACAATGACTTGCTTTTGAATGAGTTTGTTGCTGTCTCACTATTAACACGGAGAAATACACTAGGTCAAGTATTTCTATTCAAAATCCTCCATAATCGATTGTTCCAATCTATTATTTAAAATTAACTTTAATGTACCTAGATTATCTAGTAGATGTTGCACGTCCTTCTATATAGCTAATGCACGCTCTAATATACTTGAATTCTCTCCAATGCGTCGAATCTGGCAAACTCATAATTATTTTAATTGTGACATATTTAACTTTAGTCTGAGTGAATTCAAGGCATTTCTTTCTGTAGTCACATCGAACAAAATATACTCAAATGCAAAAAAGAAACGAGTCATTCGGTATTAAAAAAAAAAAAAAAAAAAATCGGATTGTTTTAGTACTACGAATAACACTTTTAGTGTTTTATAATTAAAGAAGCCGTCAGAATGTAGAGAAAAAAAAAAACAACATATTTTACAAAATGTTCAACCACCATTTATCTAGCGTATGGATAACCTTTAGTGGACGAAACAACGATTTTCGGTTGTCTATTTTGTACACTTGAATCGTTGACAACAACAACATATTTGTTTTAAAAAATAATGGAAGTCTTGCTAAAGACATAATTTTTTGGATCTGAAATGCAAAAACTTCAGCAATAGATATACCGCTATTGCTAAAGTGGATGTCGCTGCTTATTTAATTGTGTGAAATTATGAGATTGGATCAAATATGACGGTGGAGTCATTTGATAATTTGAAAGACAAAATTTTGATATATATTTGGCATTGAAAATGTTTTTCCATTTGGTTTTAATACTCTTTTCACTTATAATATAAGAAATATTTCTTAATTTGAGAAAATTAGTATTAAAACTAAAAAGCGCCCCCTAACGGTTACAAAATAATTTAATTTTGTTATATTAGTTATAATTTCATTAGTTTTTAATTATAGAATTTTTTTTAATTACAACTTAGGATAGGATTTAGATATAGACTTCCGGTTTTCACTAAATTTCTTACTTTTTAATCCTCTTTCTACTAACATTAAGAAAAATATATCATTCCATTTGAAATTTTTAAGAAAAATATGAAAATAATCTATACTTTAAGTTGGCGCCACCTAGCGGCGTTAATGTTAGTTATTTTAATGATTTTTGTCAATAATTTTAATCAGCATGATAAGTTCTTTCGCATGACAATAAAATCATTAAGATCGGTTAAAAAACAAAAGAGTTATTTGATATTTGCTCTTTATAAATTCTGACCTTCCCTCGCCCTCTATTTCAAGAGTAAGAAAAAAAATTCTGTAACATTTTTGTTTCACGAACTTATCATGATTTCAAAAAGTGTAGTTTTATGATGACTTTATTAAACATTTTTTTGAGGTAATCGCAATATTACTTTTCGACTGTTCATTGCGCCCTCTACCGGAAGAGTTACGTACTTGAAATTCATTTCTAGCATTTTCTCATGATCACTTTTATGAACATTTTTTTTATTTGAAAGCTCTAGCACTCATAGTTCTTGAGATATAGCCGGTGACCTTTCTTATCTGGACACCCGGTACAATAATATATAAAATTAGAATTATATTCTGCACATTAATCGGCTATCGACCGGAGGTCTTTCGGCCTATTTATATTTTATTTTCGTTCATAAATGACTATTAAATAAACTAACTGTATTTTAAATAAAACACTTTTTAACTTTGTATAACAAGTTATATAAACAAAGTTAAAAAGTGTTTTATTTAATAAACTCAAAATGTATAACCAAGTGAAAGCCTTAACAATCAACAAATCTAATTGTATGTTGTTTTTTGCTATATTTTGATAGTATCTATGATTGTAAAACACTAAAAGTTTTAATCAAAGTATTAAAAAATACCCGTTTTTTGTTTTGCAAAAAATACCCAATGAACCGTTTTTTACATCTGAGTGTAGTATGGAACAAGCTTAATATTAAAGTATTCAAAATTGAGTATAATATAATGAATTACTATTAAAAATAATATAGTCTTCTGGTCTATACCTTCACATTTCGGTGAAGTGTCGCTCCACAGTTTACTCTCCAAGCAAACCCTCTTCGACACGCCGACGAGCTGGTGGTGTTTCGTGCAACCGTAGGTAATCTCGCTGCCCAAAAACGTGGTGCCGTTGGCATACTCAACGTTTCCATAAAGCATGGAGGGCACTTTGCCGCAGTCGATGTCTGAAAAAGGAGAAACGATGACACGGTGAACTATTTGCGCGGGCGGTTTTTAACTCACATTCGCACGTGGGTGTGTTTCCCGACCATTCTCCGTCTTTCATGCAGGTCCTGGTCGGCTCGCCTCGCAGGATATGGCCTGCTTCGCAATGGTATTCGATGTTGGAGTGGACGTTGAAATCGTAACCGACTACGTAGGATCCAGCAGGTACTTCCGGTTCATCACAGATGATCACTAAAAAAGTATTATTTTTGTAGAACATTCATTATTGTCGTTTTTTTTTTCATTTGGAAGTATGCTATGCATTTATAGTAAGCTATAAATATAATTACATTTACAATCTCCAATTAAATTCTATATGCAAATTTAAATACTATAATAGTCGATAAGCGATCATTTTTGATTTTATAATTATGAAATGGACCATTAAGGTTGCGGTTTAGTAGAAAGAGATAGCTATATAATAAAACGGAAATAATCGTATGAAAAAAGAGGCATTCTTTTAGATTTAATAATATGAATATGTATTTACATTTTTTATCTATCAAGTATAAAGTAATAATTTAAATAAAAAATAAATCGTTAAGTTTCGTGTATTACGTCAATTTACTAGTTCAAGCTAGAAAAGAAAATTGTAAGATATAATGAAATTAATAAGTGATGACTGCTAAGTTATTTGAATGCAGAATTTAGTGAAATCCTTTAAATTTTCATTGCATAAGTTTCAATTAGCAAAAATATAATTTGAAATTTGCTATAAATTTGACCAATTTTCAATGTTTTTCATAATTGTTTTTCACACAAACTAAACATTAAAATGATTTTTAATTCATCTAATGAAATTCCTGCTTATTTTAAGATTACTTTAACGTAAAATACAATATTGTTCATTGGTCACAACAGCAATCTAACTCGAATTAGTGATTGCCAATATTTATATAGCTATCTCTTTCCTATAAACCGCACCCTTAAGTATATTTGCTAAGATTCATAATATATACGATGCTTAGCTATTAACTATTATTATTATTCTTAATTTACCGTAATAGTAGTAAATATCTTTATTATGGCTGAAATACCGATGGTCGATAGCTATTTAGTAAGAATATTATAAAAAATGTATTGTATTATACCTAATGTAAATTCTACAATAAAGATTATATATATTTTTTATTTTTATATTATTCGCCTAGATTTCGAATGGGACTGACGTATCCGCGAGTGCTTTCACTTAGTGCATTTTATTTTATTTTATTTTATTTTAATATATTATTGTTTCGCAGTGATAGTTATAACAGGAAAATTCTTTTTGTGTTCTACACAGTGATGTTAAAATTAATTCGGTAGTATGTCCGTAAAATAAAATATTTATGAAAATATTAAGAAATCGACGGTGAAATTTTCACCAAGTGAGTTTTTGTCCGCATTCATTAGTACATTATCAAAAAAAAAACTGGACAGCATTAGATTTCACGGTTGAGGTCAACGAATCTTAGGAAAAAGCTACTATACTTGTAGTAAAAATAAATTATTGTGAATTAAAATTCATTCACTGCCGAAGGATGAATTGTGGAAAATGCAATGCACCCGTTCCTACCGACGGAAGATAAGTATGTTGTAAATGGTGCAATTCTGTTTTCCATCACAAAAATCAACATAAAAGGGAATGAGTGAAATACGAAAGAATGAACGAAAGTGTTCCTCTTGTCGTGATGGAATGAGCTCACAATTTGATTTAATCAGGGGTGATACAATCATGATGATTTATTTCTTAAAACAAATGAAAGAATTGAAAGAGACTATTGAAGATGGTCAGAAAATGTTAGTAGAAGAAATTTAAAAAAAAAAATAATGGAATAATGGAAAAACTAAATAAAATAAACGAAGAGAAAGACAAAACAATAAAAGCATTGGAAAATAAAGTTTACGAACTAGAGAATGAAATTTTTGCAAACGTAATAGTAATTGTAGGAGTTAAAGAAGTTCTCTACTTCTTCGGTAAATTGATAGATATCGGTAAAATGATAAATAAAACTGGTGTGAAGATTGAAAAGTATGAAATAACTGATGCTTGTAAAGTAGAAACCAGAAACCCCCCCCCCCAAAAAAAAAACAATAATTGTTAAAATGAATACAAGAAAAGTAAAACAGGAAATAATAGAGTACAAAAATAAGATCATTCTAATTTCAGAAATCATAGGACATCAATACACGAGAAAAATCAAAGTATTTGAAAGATTATCGAAATGCACAAAAAAGCTCTTGTGGACCTCCCTGTTACAAAAGATGAAGGATGGACTAATGAGGGAAGAATACTAGCATGAAAAAAAAAAAAATGTCAGAAGTAATAGAAATTCGAGACGAAAATAACTTCAACAGACTTTGCCGAGGGCAGCTCTGCAAAGGAATAAAAAAGGTTGAATTTATATCCTAATTTAATACTTGTCTTCTTCTTGTGATGGAAACAAGAAGAAGACAAGGATTAAATTAGGATATAAATTCATGTAAGTATTACAATCACGCCAGTTTATCAGATTTTTGTTTTGTATATATTTATTGTTAATACTCTTATTACCATTATAATTATATACATACAAACATCTTTATTCAGACAAAATTACATAAGCTTATACATACATTTATATTTACTTAACAAGAATAAATATTGTGTTAGTCTGTCCGGGCTATCGACCTGGGATCTTTCTGCCCGATTATTATTATTAATTAAATTAAAAAATTGCAATTAATTACATATTATTATTCAAAAATAAACAACAGAGAAAAATCCGCAATTGCATTTGGACATAAATTTTCGTTAAACAATTTAAAAAATTTAAAAATGTCAAATTCTCCAAAATTAATATGTTAGAAGCAATTGAAATGTATAAAAATTCTAGTAAACTTTTAAATTTTGACTTAACTCCGTTAAATAACAATTTATTAAAATTAATTGATTTAATTCAATAAATTACCTTTATCTGATTTTTTAATAACACATCACATTTGTATATTAAATTTTGTTTACATGTTTATTTATTTGTCAGTTTTACATAAAAAACTATTGATAAAGAGCACGCTGTGCTTGAAATGTACATATAGTGATAAAAATAAAAAAGTGAAGAAAGGAATAAAATATTACTACATTATACATATGTGATGTTTATTTTAGTACACGTATATTTAATAATAATAAACGATTATCGGCAGGCTCCTGACCAACCTCAAATAGAAAAAAATATTTTGTTTAATATATAATGCTTTGTTAGACTATTATTCTGGTTATGTAGAGTTGTTATAGTTTGAAATAGAGTTTCTGGGAGATTGAGATATTTAGGGGGTATGTGAGAATGCAGAAATGCAAAATTGGGAGAGGATGTTAAAGTTTATTTAATTTTGGGAGATTTTTTTTTGTTAATTTTGGAGTCGGGGTGATTTCTGTTAAACCATAAAGGAGATCGTTCAATGGATTATGCAGTGGGTTAAGTGGATGTCGAATTTTAGAGAGGGATCTGATAGAAGAGCGTTAGCTGACTGGAATGACACGAATGGAGGGGTTATTACGAGAAGAAAAGAATATGGCTCCATATTCTAGCAATGGCCTATGTTTCATTCTATATATTTTAGATGAATTTTGCGTGGAGATTCCTAGCTTTTTGTAGATGAGATCTAAAATGTTTAGCTCTGGTGGATATTTTTTGTTTGTTACTTTCTTTATTTCCATTAAAATGCACTATATGACAGCAAAATGTGCACTTAAAATTAAATCTGCGTCAAAATAATATATATGCAAAAAAATATACAGAGAGCTTTTTGTATCAGTATACATTTCCCTTATGTATACCTGTAAAATATGCGAGTCAACACATTGATGTATGTGCCTATAACACGCAACTAAAAATACATATGTCAATTAAATCAATCGTGCTAGACTTCAAATTGAGTTAAATGCGTTTGACTCCCGTTTTTTGCATCTTCTCTAATGTATACTGATAAAAAAACCTCTCTGTATATCTTTAATGAATTAATCGTATTCGTCTATGTTATAAGGTTCCATCAATTATTCTTTTTTTTTTAAATTTGAATATTGTTTTCCTTTTTGAGGCATTTTAGCAAATGGTTATAGAATTTAAAACTTCTATATTCAGGGCTTCTTTCTGTAAAAGACTATTTATGGATTGGATAAACAAAATTATTTTTATGACGTCTAAGATGAGTGTGAATGTTACCATTATGAATGACACATGAACTGTTTTTTTTTTAATGCAAACCTTCCATTTTATATACGACTTATATTGTATGTAATACACTCGTACGAAACAGACTTCTACAAAAGATTGAAGAGATTGTGGGTTTAAGATCTAGCTTTGCTGCACTAACGGAGGAATTTTAAAATTTTATCAATCGATGTAGAGCTGTCCCAGTGGATTATTCCGCATTTGACCAAACTTCCAAAATATAATAATAATAATCATTATTCACACTAATTATCATATAAAAACTATTGAATAAATTACTATCATATACAGAGAGGTTTTTTTTAACAGTATACATATCCCCTATGTATACATATAAAATAGCAATGTCAAACGCATTGATGTATGTATTTAGTTGCCTATAATACGCAACCCGAACGATCGATTCCTTCAACTAGGATAAATCAAAAAACAATTAAACATTTTTTTTCAATTGTGGAAGTATTTTCAAATTGTCTTAATAAAATCTCTTAATATTTTTTACCTGTAATTTCTCCATAATAATAAGTGACGTATTTTTGATAAAAAAGGAAATTGCTTGAGACGGATAACAATGCAGTATTAGTCATGATTTTTGTTGCGTTTTTCAACAGAATAAAGAGAACGAAACATACAATCTTCCAAAGAAAATGTTTTAGTTTAATTATTTTTAGAATCATCCTAACCGAGGTATTTGGCCGCTTTGAATTCATTGAAAACATGTCTTACGTTCGACTTTTTCTTCATTTGTATACATTTTCGTTCAAATATTTCACACACGTCAAACTAAGCGTTTGACGTTTAGTTGTCTGTTATAGACAACTAAACATACACACATTAATCAGTTCAATGCGTTTGACTTGGTTTTTTTGTATCTATACAGTTCGCCTAATGTATACTGATAAAAAACCTCTCTATATGTATTTTTTATTCCTTGTCTCGAATTTACTGATCATGAAGAAGAAAAAGTGTGACAAAGCCACGAGTTGAATTGAAGGTATGTGCAAAAAATGTGTGGGAGCATATTTGCATTTAGGAGGGATTATGGCATTTCTGATAATACAAAATTTATTAAAAGAAGATTGTTTGAAAGGTTTATTCGGGAATTTAGAGCTTATGTATTTTATACATATTATACTTTGCTATACGGTTGCATTTCTACATCAGTTTGTTGAATGGATTATGGAGTGGATACTATAATATATTTAATTAGTTTATCACTCGGTGAAACATTTTTTTTTAATACAAATGTGTTTCACTTATATCATTGAGCATCGTTACTTTGTTAAGTGACATAAGTCGCATATAAGTTCCATTTTACAATATGTATAATATATATAAGCTCAAAATTCTCGAATAAAACTTTCCTGAATAAAATCATTCTTTTTAAATATTTTTGTGAAACTTAAAAAAAAACTTTTTTTTATTAACAAATAGTTTTTTTTTGGGGGGGAAGGATGGGTTCATTAAGTAAGAGCCATCGATACTTGAGGCTTTTACTTAATGAATACATAAGCTCAAAATTCTCGAATAAAACTTTCCCGAATAAAATCATTCTTTTTAAATATTTTTGTGAAACTTTTAAAAAAAAACTTGTTTTATTAACAAATAGTGTATTTTTTTTTTTTTTGGGGGGGGGGTTATTAAGTAAAAGTCATCGATACTTGAGGCTTTTACTTAATGAACACCCCCTTCCCCCCACCAAAAAAAGAATACACTAAATGTTAATAAAACAAGTTTTTTTAAAGTTTTTTTTTTTATTTGGGAATACAAATAATAAATTTTGTATTCCCAAATATCCCTCCTACAATTTATCTAGTTGTAGGAGGGATCCCCACAATTTAATAATTTATTTGCACTTAAAATCAAGACATTTCAACTAGTAGGTTTATCTGAATTGCAATTATTAATAGTTGTAAAATATAATTAAACTTGTTTAATAAGTGAAAAGAAAGGTTTTTGTGACTTTAAATTTAAAGAGGGAATAATTTATTAATAATTTTCAAATACCTTATATTTAATTTATTTAAGAGGCCAGTGTGTATGTATCGGTATATGGAGAAATAATGTAAAATATTAAGTGCTCTAAAAAATAAGAAAATTTGCTTTCACAAAATTATTTTCTTTATTACTTACTATGGCGCGTACTATTTTATTTAATTTTTACATCAATAAAACAAAAAATCTGGCTAATGAAAAACAAAAAATATCTACGTAAATGTCACTTTTCTAATTTCATAACAAATAAATGTACTACCAAAAACATATTTATTGACGCAAAGGGTCAATAAATGATAACTCAAATTTTCTTTTCGTCACTGTTTAGCTCTTTTAGAATGCCTAAAAAAATTGTTTTTATACCACTTATTTCTGACATGTAAGAGTTAAATATTATTTCCTGATAGACGAAGATATTATTTAATATATTTATTTACGGTATCTCCTTTTTACAAAACTTATGCAACAAAAATCAATATTACAACTAAATATATAAATGTATGTAAATGATAATCAAACTGAAATATAATTATAAACTGACAGTGAATAATACTAATATTTAAATTGGTCATAACAAAAGTATATATCAATACACACGTCAGATCTTCTCTTTTTCGCCACGTGAATATATTATGAACCTCTCACTATTTATTTCAGTCCGATACACACAGGACTCTTAAATATCTGTGATCATGTGAATGACTCCTTTTTCTATTACTAAAGAACTATAATGGAATTTTATGACAAGTTCGTATATTATATTTAATTTATATTAATTTCAAGAAACTTACATTCACAAGAAGGTGCATCAGCAGACCATTTCCCTTCTCTAGTACACTTCTGTATCCTCTGCCCATCCAACCAATAATCATCATTACACGAATATTCGATAGCACTATCAACAGTCGTGGATCCATTCAAGAGCGTATACCTTCCATTATCAATATTCGGTGGGGATCCACAATCTACATATTTACAAGACGGAGCCTTTCCACTCCACTCACCACCCAACCCGCAAGAAAGCACCCCTTGCCCGAAGAGGATGTAACCCGCCTGGCAGATGTAGGTCGCGGTATCGCCAGCCCTGTGACCGGAAACCCTGACCACTCCACCGTTAATTTCCGGAGGGTTGGGGCACCAGTCGAGGAGGCATTCAGGTGTGGTGTCGCTCCAGACGCCGTGGTCGCCGCAGGTGCGCTTTTCTCTTCCGATGAGCGTGTAGTTTTCGTGGCAGGAGTACACAGCCAGGGCTCCGAATGTTGTTCGTTTGTTTTCCAAATTGAGGGTTCCGTGTTGTAAATCGGGAAGACCACCACAATCAATATCTACAAAATTAAATTCTTTAGTCAAATGTAGGTTAATTTTAATAACTTTAACAATTTCATTATCAAACTAAAATTGGCCTTAATTATACAACTACTAAATCTTTATTATCTGAGAAAAAATAAATAATACATTGTATATAATCTAACATAATATAAAAAATAAGTAAATAGGTCTTTCTGTCCTCTAAATTATATTAACAATAAATATGAATAAATTATTTAAAATTTACCAATAAAATAAATAAAAACATAGACATTCAAGAGAATTAGAAAATTAAATTAAATTTCGAGAATTTAACGTTATTCATTATAATAAGTTTTAGTTTATTTTATTGTTAGATATTTAATAATTTATTCATATTTATTATTAAAATATGAACCACCAATGTTTAAACATTGAAAATACTATATTAGATTATAATAATTAATCAAGTATTAATTTAAAAATTTCAGTTAATTAATCTTTTTGCATTTGACCAAAACAGATTTCACAATGAAGTAATTACAAACAAGCAAAAAGATATTCTATGTTATTTATATATTTGAATAATGAATGGAATTTGAAAAAATGAAAATAATAGAAGAATGAGCAAATGTGGATGTAGAATTATACAAGAGAATTCGAACCTTAGAATGGAGAGAAGAAACTGGAAGAAGGTCAAACAGTAGAAACAACATTTTAATAAAGGAAGCCAAATATATACAAGATGGCCAGAAAAGGTGTGATAATCTTCAGGTAAAATTGTTCATTGATTAATTTCAAGTAGACAATTTCAGTAAAAAAATTGTGTACGGTTCTTCATTAACGCTCACGAGGCCATTGATATAATAAATATGTGACTAGAAATCAGTAATATTTTGATTAAAATTAAAATTAGTTCTATTAACATCCAGTTAAACATTGCAAATGTTTATTTAATGATAAGTCGATTATTAATAGCAATAATTATACATAAAATGTTAAAAACAAATTATAGTCACATACTTAGGATATTAATGGCCTTATAAAGCTTATTGAATAATTGCCCAATATTTTTTTGTGTTTTATTTAATTTAATTTTTTATTTTAAAATATTTTCTTTAATGTTTTTTCTACTTAAAATTGATTAACGAACCACTTTAACTGAAGATTATCACACCTTTTCTGGCCACCCTATATATATATATATATATATATATATATATGAAGCGGAAAAAAACAAGAAAATATAAATTAAAATGCAATATTGAAAAGATCCAAAAAGTATAGTAATGGAAAACAAAAATGTGTTAAAAGGACAAGACACATACAGACACACACACAGGCAATGATCCCACTGAGCAAAATTATAATAAAAACACAGCATCAATGTTACAATAGAATTTAAATTTGTTTTAATGTTTATGTAATGTTTTTTTGTGGATATTTTGTTCTGTGATATATACTTACACCATTTTTAGCACTATTTCAGAAAATACCCCATTAATTATTAAAAATTTGAAATTCAAAAAGTATGAATTGTATTTCAAGTTTACATAATGTACTTCAGAAATCATTAATATGTAATTCAGGTATTATATTCTAGAAACTGTAATTTGATAGTGATAATAATATAAATTTTAAAATTAATAAATCGTGAATCAGATTAATTATATGCAATTTAGATTATATTATACAATAATTAGATTTAACAATACACATTATGTTTTCTTTAATTATCATTTTTGAACCTTTTAAATTTATATCATTAATATAAATAATATATTCATTTTACTAATATGATTCTTATATTTTCTAAAAAAATATATTTCCTAAATACAATTTAGTTTACCTGGAAAACATTTTATAATGTATAATACTTTCAATTTCCATTTGCTGATTTTATATTAATGATACGTTTATTAATATAAAATTCAACTTATTTATTATTAAATATATATTTTCTGAAATACTGTTAAAAATGACTTAGACGGAAAAGGCAGATACAAAAAGGTTAAGTGAAATAACAAGAAATGACAGACAAAATGGAAATAATGCAAAAGTTGTATATAAACAAATTAATAGCAAGAAGTATTTATGTAACGAAATGAAAACAAAAAATATCATAAAAAACAAACCAACCAAATAATAACAATAAAGAATAGCAACAATAGACGGTTGAAATTACATACAGAAAGACTAGAAGATACGAAAACTAGAAAATAATTTTGAAATTTTCTTATTGCCATATGTTTCAGTCTTTCGAGAGGATAAGTAATATGAAGAGCAAAGCGTAGAAAATAAATACAAATATTACAATTTATAAAAAAAAAACAAATAAACACAGTGAATGTAAATAAAATAATGAAACAACACTCTGGAATAAAAAGTGAGGGGGGATATTAGCAGTTAACGAATAAGAAGAAAAGCTAATATGAGAAGAACACTTTGAAGTATTTTTCCTACTAAAATATAGATTTGTATGTATTTTGTATATAGCAGAAAAATCATCAATGGTATTTCTTCGATTGACGGAAATATTTATAAAATAGGAAAAATGAAAAGACATCATCAAGGAGATAGGGGTAAATTTGTAAATGAAAAAATAGGAAACGTGATTATGTAAAGTCATTATATTATGTAATGTAAGTCAGAAAGTCACAGCAGGTAAGGAAAAATGATTGATTAGTAATTACTTATATTCAAATTCTTTCTATTTATTTTAATTTTTACTCCTATCCCGAAAGATATTCTCATTTTGTTTGTTGTCTGAAACAGGTTGATTGTTTCCCCTTTTGTCTTTTTTTACTCGAACCACTTCGGACTTCTCTTATAGTATTTAAGATATCTGCTTTACTAATGATTTAAAAAATTTCAATATATTTTATTTATTTTTCTATTACATACATGCTTACTGGATATTAAGATAAAATTGAACCAATAAAGATAATTTTAATTGAATTATGTTGTAAAATGGTTTGCCAAATTTTTCCTGATAATAATATTACTTTCTATATGTTGGTAATAATAATTGAATCAGAATAAGCAGTTTTTATTGATGGTTAATTAATATAACAGCAAATGAAAGATTGTTTTGTATTATAACTTTTGAGTTGTGTGAAGTTGAGATTAATCGTATACTTTACTTCAGTTATTTTAGTGAAGTGATAATGCAAAAGTTTGTAGGCAAAGTTTGTAAGCAAAAGTGAAATAGGCAAAATATTTTTTTTAATAACTAAATTTATTTATTCGGTGACTTTAGTTTTTTATAGTTTCTTTTTATGTAATTTATTTTAAATAACTGTGACCATGTGAATAAATATTTTTTCTATTATTATTATATTGCCCATATATACAATTGTACTTCCCTATTCATCAAATAAGATTCACTATATCTCAAATATATTTCCCGCTGTCAAATACTTTTCTATCCTTTATGCCAGAATTTCTCTGGGTATTGTATCCTCTTTGTGTATTACTAATATTAATATTTTAATTAATTGAAATGCAATTCACTTGTAGGGAAATATATTTGATATACAGTAAAATACAATTGAAGGAAAGATAATATAAAAATTATGGAGGAACAATAACATACTATGTATAATATGTTATATCTTGTGTAACATAAAAAGTATTAGCAATTTTTGTAGAGAAAAAATCGTGTGCGTGCCCAAGCAACATTGTCAGAGACTATCAAAATACACTTGGTAAACAAAATAATTACGATTAAAGCTAAGATACACATGTACAAAACAGAAATACTGCCGATAATCACATATGCAATGAAAACAAAGAGTAAGTTAAATTAAATGTAACAGGAAAATTATTAGAAGCATTATAGGATAATAAACTAACAAAGGCCGAAAGACCTTCAGTCGATTAGCGTTTTTCTACTATATATGTGTTTTAAAATGTTTCATTTATTGAATATTAAATTAATATGTATATATTCTTTGGGAATAAAGATGTTTGTATATATAAACTAACAAATGCAGAAATAAGAAGAAGAAATAATGCGGAAATACTAGAAATATTAGGAGAACTGTTATTAGCATAGTAAAGATACTCCATATAAGCTGGTTGGAGCATATAAAAAGTGTATGAAACCAAAGCAACATAAAAGCAATAATGAAGTGGAAGAAGGCGGAAATAACAGAAGGAAAATTAAATCATGAATTTTATGAAAAAGTAGAAAATATTTATAAAACACATTAGAACGAGATACAATAATAATAATGGGTTAAAGTCACCCATTATTATTATTGTATGCATAGATTGGAAAGGAAAACTACATAAGAATAGTAGCGTGTAAGAACATGATAATACAAACGACAATGGTCAAAGAACGAAAAGAAGAGGTAGAACAAAAAATAGATCGAGGACTTAAAACGAATACGAATTATGTCGTCTAGTTTTGGGAGAATAACATTTAAGATAGGAAAAGGAGCAAAATAGTGGAGGACATCTTAGTCCATTTTAAAAAGAAGAAGAGTAAATCAGCCTTGAGTTTCTTGAAAATTTTCTAAATGTCATTTTGTCCAGTTCAAAAAAAAAAACATACTTCTTTTTCCGTTTAAAGGTTACTCTGTCTTTCATAGTTTCCTAAATCCCCATAGAACGCTGTATATGTATTTTCATTAGTGATTGAAATGCATTTCAGTCAATAATAATGGCATCAAACTTGGCCACCTAACTTATATTTACCACAAGAATGCTGTACTAAAATGTCAACTCCCTCGGTCTATTTTTATATTTATTTAATATCAAATAATTTACATACTTCCGGTAGTAATTATGTCGTCCAATTATGGAAGAATAGTTAGAAATAGAGAAAAATAACGGAGGATATCTCGGGGCATTGAAAAAAAAAAATAAGTTCATAAAACTGTACATCTTTGCCCAACAATAAATTTCTCTATATCTTATATGGAAGAGAGACAGAAATAGAGCAAAATAGCAGAGGATATTTCGGCGCATTCAAATAACAATAATAATAAGAGTTCATAAAACTGCACATCTCTATATCTTATAGTTGATCCCCATAGAGATCACAAAAAAACTCACCATGTATATTTATATAATATATTTACTGGAAGAAAAATATTTGAAGTAGAAAAGCAGAAGTAGGAAAAAATATATCGGCTATTATTTGTGGAGAACAAATAAAAGTTGGAAACCATCGAAGAAAATGAAATTATATAGTTTTTAAAATCATACAAACCATATTATAGCTATCATATCAACAAAATGATAACAAGACAAAATATTTGAAAAAATAGAACACTGATAGTGAACTCATGGAAGTCTAGAGACTAACAATAACACATTTATTTACACGTATTTACAGTTAGTACGAACTATGCAACAATCGAGGATTATTGTGTGACGCTACTAAAAATCATGGGCGTGAGGGGGAAGCGTTAGTTTAACAACAACGAAGGAAAATGAACTATTTTTTAACAATGGTTCAATTATTCACGATTAGGCTTCCTTAAGTGTGGATTCCGTAAGAATGGATTCCAGTATTTAAAGTGAATGTTACCTTGAAACTAAGTAGATGCAAATGTGTTTTTAATTTCTATTGGCACCTATAGATGAGCGGCGTTTCGCTATTTAAATAGCTACCTTGACCATTTATTCTGTTAAGGAATCATTTATTGCAAATGACTTAATACTTTAAAAGGTGAACTGAAATAATGTTTATATTATATAGTTGGAATACAATTTATTAAATGCAGGATATATTGAAAAGTAGGCTTCATTTTTTTTAGTAAATATATAAATAATAATAATTTCAAAATGAAGAAATACTGCCCATTCCTTCATTTTGAAATAGCACTCGGGGAAATCTTGAATATATCATATCAAAAGAATGGGGTTAACGAAGAAATGTAGTGGACTGGTTTAAATCAACGACAACGAAGACCTTTGGAATTCCCAGATATTAAATGCCCTTATTACCTAATAAAACGCAAATCCGTTTATTTATTCGAAAACAAATCCATTTGTACATCATTCTTGATAATGGCATCAAGCCGAAACTAGTAGAAAATAAAATACAAATAAGTGAAACAAAACCAAGTGAATTTAATTTACAAACTAATATTTAAAAAAAGTTATTAATGAGAAAAAAGTGTCCGATATATTAAATCATACCTTTTTAACGGAAAACAGAGAGTGGGAGTAATGAAGAATTGTAAATAATATGAGTTATACATGCCCACAATCTCGAATTCCAGACTTATACTATTTATCATTCTTCATTATTCTAACATTCTGTTTTCTGTTAATCTGGTATGACTTAAACCAGTTCAATTTCCTCCTTGATCCCATATTTCTGACAATGTATTCCAAGTCAAGTATATTACGATCTGTTATATTTATCACGTATACAAAGTATATGTATTTATTACAAATTATTTTTTTTTGTAATTGCACAACAATATGATACAAACTTCCTAATAAAAGCTAAATATTGCCAAGGTCTTAGATCTAGATGTGATCAGATATAGAGCGGATTATGAAACTTATTTTCACAAACTTGTAGTGAATACAGAAAAGACGAACGATTTAAAATAAACAAAATTTAACCAACTAAAGAAATTTATTTAGATAATAATATCTTTGAGTTGAAGATGTCAAATAAAATTCCTGGATATTTATATGGATAATGTTCTAGAACAGCAGAAACACGTTTAATATTTATTTTTTATAACTGCGATAATATGCTATATTTTGAAAAATATAAAATCGTATATTACTCAATGAAAATAATTTACTATGACTCTTTTGAGTCAAAATTAAGATTTAGTATCATTTTTGGGATACTAGTTGAAACATTTGAGTGTACAGCGACAGAATGGACAGATCAAAATAAAAAAATTGTGTGCGTTATAATTTATCGTGCACCTGGAAGTGAAACAATTAAATATTTATTTTACAAGTTAGAAATACTTATACAAAAACTATTAATAGAAAATGTGACTTACTTAATAGCCGGTGATTTCAATATCAATTTAGGAGGTGATTCCACAGAGTCAAACGAATTTCAAAGTTTATTATTATCGTTTAATGCGTCAGCGACTGTCAATTGCGCCACGTCGAATTACTCAGCACTCAGAAACGGCAATAGACAACATTATCACTAATATGATAGACGGTTACAGAACAAGCACTTTTGATACACATATGTCAGACCATAATGCACAAAAAATAATTTGTAAAATAAAATCTAGTGACAGTAAATTCCCTAAAATTAAAAAACTGCGTAAAATAACTCAAGATATAAATACATTTGTAAAAATTTTAAATATGGTCACCAATTGGGAAAAAATATATGTGGAAAACAATGTCGATGTTGCTTGGGACTATTTTTTGAGCATTGTTGAAGCTGCATTAAACAGGGCATATACAGCAGTACCCACCCTTGAACATAAAAAATAGTCTCCACACGCAATAAATCCGTCAATTAACAACTTAAAGTATATTCTGGACAACATGACTGTTGTGAAAGAGTACTGCAATGATGCAATGCAGTAATATACATTATTAAAAAAGGAATATAATTTACTAATTATAACAGAAAAAAAGAACGATATTAAAAATCGAATCTTGTGCAGTGTCAATAAAAGTAAAACAACATGGAAAATAATAAATAATATGTTAATAAAAAATACATCACAATCTCAAAATAAATGTATTCAAAATAAAGAAGATGACTTAAATCTTTATTTCAACAACATCACAACAAAGGAAGTAAAAAAAAAACCATATACAGGGTGAGTTTTTTTTTCGATGTTCTCTATGGGGATCTCGGAAACTATAAGAGATAGAAAAACGGTTAAATGGGGAAAGAAGTGTAGTTTTATAAGACGAATAAAATTACACTTTCAAAATATTTGAAAAAGTCAAGGGTAACTAGATATTTTGAAAAAAGTAAAATGTGTCAATTTTTTGAAATCAATATATCTCTATTATTATCATAGATAGAAAAATACTGTAAAGGACAAAGTTGTACAAAATTTTACACAGATTAATAATAAAAAATAAAAAAAAACAATAGCCAACTATTGTTTCCATTTTAAAAAAGGTAAGTTTGTGTTATATCTCCCAAAATATGGGCGAAAATTTTTTTTTTATTTTTTATTATTAATCTGTGTAAAATTTTCCACAACTTTGTCTTTTACAGTTTTTTTCTATCTATGATAATAATAGATATATATTGATTTCAAAAAAATGACACATTTTACGTTTTTCAAAATATCTAGTTACCCTTGACTTTTTCAAATATTTTGAAAGTGTAATTTTATTCGTCTTATAAAACTACACTTTTTTCCCCATTTAACCGTTTTTCTATCTCTTATAGTTTCCGAGATCCCCATAGAGAACATCGAAAAAAACTCACCCTGTATACCATTCACATGTTCAACAGATAGGCAAGTAAATTCAATATTTTTTAAACCTGTAATAGATTCAGAATTTTTTAACATAATTAATTCATTACACAATAAAACTTCACACGGTTATGATGAAATACCCTCTTCCTTAATTAAGTCTGCTGCGCATGTTTTACTAGAACCACTAACACATTTAATAAATATAATATTTGAAAATGGTACTTTACCAAAATGCTTAAAAGAGGGTCATATTATCCCAATATATAAAAACAAAAGCGTGCAAGTGAATTTTGTAATTACAGACACATCACCTTGCTTCATGTAATTTCTAAAATTGTAGAGAAAGCAATAGCACATCGTATTATTAATTATTTTTCATCAAATAATATGTTTGACACTTCACAAAATGGGTTTGAAAAAACCAAATCGACGAATACGGCCGTTTTTGAGTATATAGAAAGAATATTAGGTGCATTTGAGAGATCAGAAATTTCGATTGGAATATTTCTAGATCTCTCAAAAGCTTTTGATACAGTGAACCATAATATACTCTTAGATAAATTACATTATTACAGGTTTAGAGGAATTAGTTTGAACTTAATTAAATCATATTTATCACATAGAACCCATAGAACCCAGATCTAAGGTTGCGGTTTAGTAGAAAGAGATAACTATATAGGAAAATGGAAATAATCGTTTGAGAAAAGAACCAAAAAAAAGATTTAATAATATGAATATGTATTTACATATTTTAACCATCAAGTTTAAAGTATGAGTAAATAAAAAATAAATCGTCAATTTTCCTGTAATACGTCAATTTACTAGTTCAAGTTAGAAAAGAAAATTTTAAGATATAATGAAATTAATAAATAATGAATACTCAGTTATTTAAATGCAGAATTTAGTGAAATCCTTGAAATTTTCATTGCACAAGTTTTTATTAGCAAAAATATTATTTAAAATTTGCTATAAATTTCCTCAATTTTCATTGTTTTTCCATAATTATTTTTTACACAAACTAAACATTAAAATAATTTTTAATTCTTCTGATGAAATTCCTGTTTATGTTAAGATTACTTTAATGTATAATATAATATTGTTCATTGATCACAACAGCAATCTAACTCTAATTGGTGATTGCCAATATTTATATAGCTATCTCTTTCGTCTAAACCGCACCCTTAAAGATAAAGTGTCGAACTTAAAAACTATTAATATTGGAATTCCTCTTTATTCATTATATATGTTAACGACTTGCCAAAACATATAAAAAATATAAATACGAATATTACAACTTATGCAGATGACACTAGTCTGCTGATCACAAGCACTAATGAATTCGATTTATTTAAAAATTGTAAGTCGGCATTTGAGAAGGTTGAATTGTGGATGAATAAAAACAAATTAATGATAAACACCGAAAAAAAAAAACAATTTCATGTTATTTACAACTAAAAATAAAATATTTGAAAAAACGAAAGAAATCAATATTAAAAACAATACTTTTCAATTTAAAGATAACACTAACTTTTTAAGGATGATAATAGACAATAATTTAAACTTGTCACTGAATTGCGAACAACTAACAAAAATATTAAATACACTATGCTATTCATTGCGAATGATGCGTCAAGTACTCGATGAAAAAAAAAATTAATTGTTATATATAAATCTACTTTCGAAAGTCTTCTACTATATGGTCTCATTCACTATGGCTTATCAAATTTAATGAAAAACATTTTCATTATTCAAAAACGTGCAATCAGAATTATTTTTAATCTAAAACACAGATATAGTTGCCGTGGATATTTTCAAAAAGCTGGAATCCTCACAATTTTCAGGTTACACATATTTGAACTGCTGATATTTAATTTTATATATAAGAGTAAGTTTAAAATATACTGCACACATCATGGTTATAACCCACGAAATATGAATAACTACGCCTATCCTATACATAGACTATCTTTATTAGAAAAATCCCCTGCATATGCAGCTTTAAAAATGTTTAATGGATTGCCAAATCATATGAAAAATATAACAAATGAAAGAGAATTAAAAGAAAAAAAAACAATATTGAAATACTAGATAGACAAAGGATGTTATTCTATAGATGACTATTTGTATACCACTATTTAGTCGATTTTTCTCTTTTTCTGACGTTTCAATTAGCAGTTGGCGGAGCATAAAATAATTTTATATGTATATATATGTTAAGTAATTGTAGACTTTATGTACTACTTCTACATTGAATAAACGTATTATTATTATTATTAATTAGTAAATTAATCAAAATACTAAAGAGATGTATACGAATCATCTATAGTTTAAAATAAATAGATTTGTTTCGATGACTTTTCAAATCAAAAATATACGAAGCGTCTATTCACTTATGTTAACATGTGTCTTTGTTTCGACTTCAAAAATAAACGGGTTTATTAAGTATAAAAAAAACGAGTACATATAAAACAAGACTTAAAGAACTTAAATATGAGGCACATAAAGCAGTTCCAACAGGAAAGACGGCTAGATGTCGCTGCATTAAACTTTCAACAAGCTACTGAATCGAATACAGGATATTCAGAGTGTTAGCGCTTGGGCGCGCGCCCCGCCGCCGCTTATCGGAGGTTTCTTCAAGGGTGGTTACACCACAGTATATGTATACTGTGGTTACACCCTAAGAAGAGAGACCGATTAGTGCCACGGTACCATTAAGTTGTTCTGTAAATATGTGTAAATAAATCTGTTGAACATCGCTGGAATTTTCCTTGGACCCGACACTGAGTTAAGAATAAGCCCAACACCGCTTAACACAGAGATTTGTCAAGTTTCAGGTGGCGAATGAACTATTAATAGACAGTAAATTGTATGATATGAAGAGTACAAATAGTGAAGATGAAATATTTTGTAATCTTTTCTGTTTCATTTATGTTAAATTTTGTGGCAGTATTAAAATAAAGATTGTTTTCTGTTTATTTTTGTTAATAATTCAATTTTTCCTCAATCAAATGAAGTAATTTCTTACTAAACAAAACATTCACAAATAACACTGATTCAAAATTAAACGTTAATGTAAGAGTTATGCAACGTTTTTAAGCTATTTTATTCAGTATTTTGTGTGAGATGAGATTTTACTATATTATCCGAAAACAGCGCTTTTTTTCTGTCAAGACAAATTATTAATTTAACCGGTATCCAATTGAAGGTAGCATCAATGTTTTGTATGTTTAAATATATTCTAAAACACTTACATACATACAATTTATTAAACGTTTAAATGCCACAGCCGTAGTTGCAAACATCGTGACTTCAATAATAAATTCATTTAATCGCACTGTAAATACGCTTTTCTAATAATTATAAATGAATATGTTGAGCAAGGTAAAGTTTTATTTGCTTCTTTTAAATTGCGATGATTCCAAAACGCAAAACACATAATTAATTACAATCATACTCACATTTACAAGTGGGTGCAGTACCAGACCAGAATCCATCCTTTCCGCATGTTCTGTTGGCCGCGCCTACCAGCATGTGTCCTTCGGGGCAGTGGTACTGTATGGTGCCGTCAATGTTATAGTTTTTTCCGGTTATCGTCGTGTTTAATTGCTTGTCCGGACTTCCGCAAGACGAAGGCTCTGCAATTAAATGGAATATGAGTCGAGCGAGCCAAATGGGATTAAGTGGATAATTGTCGGGGGAGTCAGTGGCGATCTTAATGTCCGATTCGGGACACACTGGGCCTTGATTTTACAGAAGAAATTACGGGCAGATTTCACGTTCTCTCAAGGTTTGTTTTTAATTGTAATTGGTGTATGGTTGTTGTTCTTGTAATTGAGTGTTAATTGTTGATCTCTGTGATTCATTTCTGTTAACGTGTTTCTATTAATGTTGTGTGAATCAGATATTCTGTATCAATGATCAAATACTGTGAAAACATGTTTTATTCACTGTTACTTGCTTTTGTGAAAAAAAAAGGTGAAGAAATAGCCAATATAACGGTTTTCATATTATACAGTAGAGATTGTATGTTATTGAATACGGTCCAGCATATTGTTTTCCTTTTATTTATTTTTTATATTTTATATTTTTGCAAAAAAAAAAAAATAAAAAAAAACTCAACGCTATGCCCCCCGCAACTAATAAATACAAATATCAGCGAAGACAGATTTTAAATATCGTCAATAATAACAAAAAAAAAACAACTTTATTAGAAAAGAAGGAGGTATAGCGCGCTCTTAAGAGTCCTGGGTACTACTATAGTATTTATGAAAAACCCGCAAATCTCGTTTAATACTGCATATATTTTAAATCCGTTTTTTACGTATTGTCTGAAATTAATTTACAGAGCGATTGACGGTCAGATATTTTATTTATTGTTGTTTATAACAAAAATAAAAACAAAAAAACTAATTTTAAAATATTTAAAAGTCTAACCGTCAAGCGCTCCGTAATTAAATATACAAGATATTTTATTTTAATAAATTTCATGCTAATTTCACTATTAAATGAGATGTTTAAATTATAAGATTTTACACATTTTTTTATTTTATAAATCACCACCAAACTTTAAAAACAACGGAAACACACGCGTTGAACGTGCAGACCAAGCGCGCGTTTCTTCTCTGGACGTTTATGTGTTTATCTGTTTTAGATAAGATATATAAACAACAACACTTGTTCTTTGGTTATATTTTACGGATGAAACTTGAATGAATATTATTGATTTCTATTAATGTTTTACATCGCGGCGGGGTGCAGCCGATTGTTGATTGCAACTAACAACCGCAACAATAAAAGCCGCTGCAATTATTATTTAGCCCCAATAATATATGATTTTATAAGTTGTTTTCTTATAAAATAGCATAATGGTAAAAAATACATGTTATAATGTATTTAAATTACCTGTAGCCCCCTATTGTCATCCACTGTACGCAACTTTGAGATCCCGTTTATATATAGCAAGATTTTTTTAAAGTTGTTCGATTTAGACAAAGAATTTACGAATTTACAATAATAAAGTCCTGTCCGTATTCCGAAAAATTGAAAAACGTGGTGTCCAGATGTTAAAAAAATACCTATCCGAATTATAACATTAATTACAATTCTTCAAGAGTGGAAATATTTTTATAGAAAAAATAATGTTAAATGTGTGACATTTCAAACCGGTTTAATTTGTTTTTAATTGCACCATTGAATTTTTTTCTTAACTTCTTATAACAATAGGAACTTTTTTTATGTATATGGCTATATGCTTATCTTTCGTAATTTTCAAAATATTTCACATTTAATACTGTTTAAGAAATTGTAAAACTTAATATTAGCAGGCTATGGAAACAGAGAAATAACAGTAAAAAACAAACAATAATGTTTTATAGTATTCTAATAACTAAAATTTCAGATGATAGATATTCTATAACGATAATTTAAATAGAAAATAGTATTTATTTGATTTCAATTTCTTTAATTTTTAATACTTGATTACTTTTTACGTTCTTGATTACATTTTTATCGTTTTATATTTCCAACAATTTAATTCATTGTTAAAAAGTTAAAATACTAAAATATTTCGAGATTACAGAAAATAGGCTATTATATTCTTAATAAAAAAATGTATCTTTTTATGACAATTTAAGAAAAAATATAGTTTCATTTGAAAAAAAGTTGAAAAGTCACACATTTAAAATTATTTTATGAGCACCCTGTATCAAAATATTTCTTATTTAAAGTTATTATTGAATTGTGTGGTCTTATCTTAATATAAATAGAAAAATTCATTTTTCCATCTCAAAAAACACAAAAGTAATGCTTTTTTAGTACACCACTGCAACTGTCAACATTTTTAGATAAAAAATAACTATATTGTATTGTATTTTGAATTAATTTCTCACTTGACCCGTGGTGAAACATATTTAATTAATATACTTTGATTAAAACACTTGGATATCTCCCTGAGAATGACCTAAGGTCGAAACTAATCGGAGTAAAAATAAAAAATCAGTGAAACAAACCAAGTGTTTTAATCAAAGTCTATTATATTGTATTGATATAAAGATAATTTGTAAAAATAGGATGATCCATTAAAATAACAAAGTTAGTATCAATTCCAGGAAAACGGGACACTTTATATATAAAGAGTGTCTCAGCGTGTACGCCGAGTAGCTTTACGGTTTTTTAAATGCGTTTTTACAGGAGTATGTAAGTCCATCAGAAGCACATTTTATACAGGGTGTCCCATAAAAGCACGGCTTATCATGGTCATATTTTTTTTATAGAACACCTTATATTTGATTTTTTTAGAATTTAAATTAAAAATAAGTTTAAAATGAAATTTTGTATCAGCAAATTGGTCCAATGGGTGAAAATTTTAGGTTATTTATAGGAATTTATGTTTTGATAATTCTGATTTAATTTCATTTGATTTAGTTTAATCCAAAATAAACGATAATCGGTTTAATTTGATAAAATATAATTGATTTAATTAAATTAATTTAACTTAACATCTTTACATTATGTCTGCTTATATTAAGTAACGTTCTTTTTTGTTTTTTTACATTAAATTTTTCTCGGACCAAAAAATTTTGCATGATGTTATGATATGCAACAGCGAGTGTACATTATGTAATTCAATGTCTAGCTGGGTATTTGCCCGGGAAGTAGTTGTTTTAATGTGCATTTGTTTAAAGTACTTACGTAACTTAAGTCAAAATGTCGCAGAGCTAAATGTGGAAATAATTTATTAATTATTTTCAAATCATTTTTATTTAATTTATATTTTAATTGGGGCTATTCTATACAGCAAATTTTAAATTTTACGTATATGTTATTAATTATAGTCACATTCTATGTATACATACCTATTACAAAACTTACTTAGACTGTGGTGATAAAATATAACGTAAACGTTTAACTTAACGTTTTCCTTGCAGAATAGCCCCAAATATATGTATTAGAACAATTTATATTTTTGTGTGAATAAAAAGTAATTATAACATTGAAATCGAATTTTTCAATTAGCGAAACGCGAAACTAATTATCTTAATGTTCCTCCGTCATAAAAAATATACTGAAATAATAGTCAGGTTAGTTTTCTAAGAAATGTTAAATTTAATTATATGTTTTTATTCAGCATTAGTGGCGTATTTAGGAATGCCGGTTAGTACTTATATAGTAATATAGCAATATCATATCTATAAATACGCCACTGTTCCGCTTAGAAGGTGAAGCTATTATAATATGTACATTTAATTTAACAATTCGCTATTATATGAATATAAATTTTCTTTTTAATTGACAGTTACTATATTTAATTGTCCTTTTTGCATTTGCAACTTTGTAATAAGTAAAGTTATTTTCAAATTTAAAATAAAAATACACGAATAGTGAATTCATCGATTAGACCAATATTTCTACTGAAATTAGATGAACAAGCGTGTGGTAAGGCGGTGAATGTTCTTCGTAAATGAAAATAAATAAATCTGTCGTCTTATACCCTCTGTTTCGCAGTTATGCCTAAGATTGAATGTAGTAGGCCAGTCAATAAATAATAACAGTGCTTTAGACGGCTGTCTAATTAATGCGTATGGTCCACTATAACAGAATTAAGCCGACCTATTACCCCTCTGGACCTAGACGTAAGTAAGGGAAAGGTTTGTTTACATTTAAATTTTTTCCACGCTCCCCAATGCTCTTAATGCATTATCGTTGACGATGCTACATGAAATTAGGCAAAAGATGGCGCTTGCGTCGTTTTTCATTTATTGTGATTAATGCATTACAAACATATTCATGTAATCAGTAAATTTTTATTATATACACACATCTTTATTAGGTTATACAAATAACACAAAACAACGTAGCACAAATATTTACAATACTTGTATGTGACAGTCAAAAATTTCATCAATGTCACAATTGTCATAAATAATACATGTAATCTCAGTGTAATAAATTATTCACTGTATATTATCTTTAACTAAAAATATGGTAAATTAAAACAAATATAATTTGACGTTTTCAAAGGTTTTTAGTTTAAAATAATATTTTTTTAAGATATTCCATACTTTTCTTCCACCCTTTATATACCCTGCAATTATAAATCTTATCTTATAAATACATATCTATTTGAAATAGAAAAACTATATTGTTGTAAGTTATCTATTGACCATAAGTCTTTCTGCCTTTTTGTCCTTATCATATAAAAGGTGGTTATTGTTTTGTAGGTCTATGTTTAATAATGTAAGTTATTAAAAAAATGTGTAAATTATTGAATTTTAATTAAGGAGGAATCTGGATTTCGGGGAATTCAGGTTTTTGGTATCTTTGAAATTATAATAATAATATTAACAAATCTTTATTGTCAAAAATGTTTTCTTAAATTTATAGTAAAATACTTGCAAATACAGGCAGAAATACCGATGGTCGATAGCCGTTTTCTAAGGAGAATGTATAACATAGTATAAGAATTATATTGTTAATTTATTGTATATAAAATTGTCTGCGGAAATAAAGATATTATATATATATATATATATATATATATATATATATATATATATATACTTGTAAATATTTACACAAATATATGACAATAACAAATTTATGATATAGCCAGTAGCTCTTCTAAAAAAATGATTGATTTTAATGGAATTCACTAAGCTAGCTTAACGCAGTTCTTAATTAGAATTTCAAACTTTATTTAAACCATATCGAATTTCCTGGAGAAATTTAGTTAGTAAACGTTAAACTATCCTTTTTTATTTCTAAAAAATCACTATGCAAAACAGTGCACGAAAAATCAACATAAAAGGCATCGGCAAAAACCGGCACGATTGATTTTTAATATGCATTATCGGTGTGCGTTTCCATTTTAGCGAAACCAAAGTTCACTTGTTCGACTTTCACTTTCTAAAATCGGTTTAAAAATCCTTCAACGCCCGGCGATTGCCGTGCAGCGTTAAAATAGAAATTCGGATTCTCGGTATTTTTTTACTTTTATTGTTGTACGTTTTCGGTGCAATGGACACAGCATTTATTTTCTGAATAATCCAGAAACTAGACGGAATTGCGCAATTGTGGCCGCAAACAGAGCGTGTCGTTTTTATATCATCGCATTGTTTCTGATACTCGAATCGATTTTTGTTGTTGATATCACAGTAATTTTGTGTACAAGCTGTGCTTTATTTACATATGAGATATATTTTTATTAACAATGTTATCAATGTCTATTAATAATGTTCGCAGATATAGTATAATTGTACTAAAACTGGTAGACTGGCAAAAAATTTTAATACGCAAGTACTTCCATGATCAATTCAGTACATTTCTCGTTTTACGTTTTAAATTAACCACGTAAACCAATTTGTCAATTTCGAACTGAAAGGTTTTTCAACAAGATTTTTTTATTTAAAAAATTGAAGAAAACATTTATATGACAATTATTCAATAGAAAAGAGTGTTTATTCACTTGGCCACAGTTACTTAAATAAATTGTTGCGATATGTTATTAATATGGAACAGCAAATGTCCATAATATAATTCAATGTTTGGCGGGATATTTGTCCGAGAACTAGTTGTTTTTATGTACATTTGTTTTAAAATACTTACGTAACGTAAATCAAAATGTCACAGAACTATAAAAGAGGAAATAACCTGAAAATAATTATTTTTTTATTATACTATAAAACCATATATCAATGATATCCATATCCACACAAATATTGAGTTGTTAACATCTTTCGGTGGCGTAATTCATTGACCTTAACCGCACTTCCAGTCGAAAATTTGAAAGAAAAAATCCCAATCATGCTTCAAACCAGAGCCTACTAAATATACAGGCCGGGATTTGGAGTGAGGATTTCGAAAACTCGGAGTTCATACGGAAGAATTAATTCACTTACGAACCATTGTAATAGAAACATCTTCCGTTCACAATCATTTTTTTTACCTAATTTGAAATTGTATTTTCATCTAAATGAAATAATTTTAATTAATCCCCATAAGTTATTTTTTCATAGAAAAAAACATTTACCATTATAACTAGATGCAAAAATAATGGCTACAATTTAACACACTTGCATTAGAGCCATGCGCGAGTCGAGCAGGTGCTCCAAGGCCATACGTATGTTTCTCGAAGTCCTCCGCACTCCGATTTTCTGGCCTGTATATTTATTAGGCTCTGCGCTTGTATGATGCGCGTTAATCATTCAAAGACTCATTAACAATCGTTCTTGGATTTTCAGAAACATAAATGTGTCAGACAAATAAAAATGGGCTTTGTTTGATTTTTTGTTTGAGAAAACCCAGCCGGTTGTCCGTGAATGAATTCATCGAATTTACGGCGATATTAATTATCGGTCGGGTTCAAATCTTTCACCTTATTAGAATTTAAAGCCAAATCCTTACAAAAAAATCGTCATGTGGCCGTTGTGAATAACCTCAATTTCCGAAACGACACCAAATGTATTTTGTACATTGCCTTTAAATTCTCAAAACATCTTCATTTTGATTCAAAATTTTCTTCATCGAGAAACATTTATTGATTCCCATAGATTTTTTAGAATTATATTCATTTACATCAACATTTATCCCTTCTGGTGAAGCATTTTTGGCAACTTCTTCATAAAAATCATGAAACCAACTTTGGAATCTTCAATACTTCACGATTAATTACTTTAGCGTACTGTGTACTTATTTACACTAAGTTTGTACCCTCCATAAATCCTAAAATGAACAAATTTGTTTGTATTTTTATTTAAAACTTCGGCACCTAATTTTAAGAATTGAAGCATTGATTTTTATATGATTTTAGACTGTGGATAAAATAAATTAAAATAATTTTATATTTACCACCAAAAAATATTATAGTATTTTTTTGTTGTTGTATAAATGTGATTTTCACGATTATTCCGCCTGGTTATAGAATAAAGTATGGTCAATACTGAAAAATCTTGTATCAATCGAAATCTATATACATAAGTGTATTCCTGGGGAAAGTTTAGAGATTAGGCTTGTTAGTTATTTTTGTGTAATGATTACAATCCTTTTTAAATATTACTTCTTCTTTTCTTCTTCTACTTCTTCCAAATTAATAGTTCTAGCTTCGAAGCCCTACCTACTAGTTAGAGCAATAATATTTTTTTGTATTCCAGTTCTTCGCATCTTATATGTAAGAGAACATTCAGCACAAATATTGAATAAAATAATTTATAAAATGTATTTATTATAATAAAACATTGTCGATGTAAACTAATTAAATAAATAAATATTCAATTTAATAAAAATGTTTATGCATTTCAAACATACTTTCAACTGTGATTCAAGTAGTTATTGAAATATCATTAAAGTCTGATAAACTGAATATGTTCATTGAAATAGATGAACGAATGAATTAAAATCTTCACTGTATGTCTTTATAATTATTATTTTATCTTTAAGATTAAAACAGATTATTACTTCATTAATAAAAATAATCACAAATGACGTTGCATTAACATTTAACATTAATGAAACATTTTTTATGTTAATTTTGCTCTGTGGGAATGTAAATAGTCTTCTTGTGTATTTTCGGAAATTGAATAAAATATTTAATTAATTAATTTTTAAACAACAATTTTAGGAAGTTTGCCCGTAAGTAAAATTAAGATAAAAACGATGCATTTATGTAACATTAACGTTTAATGCTGATAAAACGTTATTTCTGTTAGCAACAAAATTTCCGAAGATACTCGAAAAATAAAATTTTGAGAAATTATTTATTTCTGCACTATTTGTATCTGTAACTGATAAATATCCATCACTAATGTTTCACGACCCAACCCATCTTTTCTACTTACAAAAAAATAACTAGCGATTTATTTCAAATTTAAATTATTGATAATGAATGTTGTTAGAAAAACTACGATCTATTTCACGACGAAATCTTCTTCAGGTGTTCAAAAATATCATTCCGCGTCCGATTATTTTGAGAAAGTTGATTATCACCCAGAAGAAAGGGGTGAAAAAAATATTTATTTTACATCAGTTTTTAAAATTAAGACAATAATTACTGTAACTAATAAACGATGATATGTTTCATAATGAAACCTTCACTGTTTTATTAAGCACTTCATTCTGCATTGAATGGTATATATGAAGTTGATTGCTATCCGGTAGGAAGGGATGAAAAAAAAAATATTTATTTTCCATCAGGTTTCAAAATCATTAATTGCTGTAATAAACGGTGATATGTTTCACAATAAAACGTTCACTAGTTTTTTAAAGCACTTCATTCTGCATTGAATAGCATATATGAAGTTTTGTAGAAATAAATAATTTCTCAAAATTATATTGTTCGGATATCTTCGGAAATTTTGTTGCTAACTTCACACTGGTTACTTTTATTTACTCTGCTTAGACCCTGTCTAAGAGAAAATATTGTGATCGTAAAAAAATAGAATGAATCTGCGAATAAGTGAGGTATAAAGAATATAAACACCAACAATAAGTTATTTGGCTGATTACATCGAAAAAAGTGCTTTGATGGACATTTCACTATTTTCATTATATCATGTAACAAAATCTTTGAATTGTTTGATATTTTGACATTATTCAAGGTTCACCAATAATTTTGTGTCAATATTAATTGTTAATGTAAAATTAATACCCATTTTACTCGGTGGGAAATTGCAACTGTGATAAACTGAACAAAGGGAGCATGTTCAATGAAATAACAAAAAACATATAAAAATATAAACTCCTATCAATGAATAATATATACAAAGTTAATGTTATAAGATAGGAGTTTATACTTTCATATAATTTTTATTGAATGTTGTCATTTCAGGACACATTTACATTGTATTGAATAATTTTATACCCGTGTTATCGAATATCATTAATCACATAGAAGTTAACCGCAAACTAAAATTATTAAACCCAAAATGGGCTGTTTTGAATTTATTGAAATCCTACTCGGGTCCCCAACTCGACTAGGAATCTTCGGTAATGAAGAAGAGTTTGTGAATTCAGTCTTGGAGGCACTAAAGAATTTGATTTCTTCAGAGTATTTCGTGACAACCAATGTAAACACAGAAATGGAATTTATATCGACGAAGAATGTATACTTGATAAACATTTCTCTCTGGTAAAGAAGAATAATTACAATAAATCAGAATATATTAATATTATAATAATTATTAAAAAATATCTGGATATGTGTAGTGGTTCAAAGCTTCTCGCATTGAATGATTACAAAATCCTCCATATACTTACCACGAGAATAAAATTGGAAACAAACTAGAGCACTGAGTCCAGTATCTTGAGAAGAAACTTAAAAACTTAGCACAATCATTTTTATTTAATTTATTAAATATACTATAAATTAAATAAAAATGATTTGAAAATAATTAATAAATTATTTCGACATTTAGCTCTGTGACATTTGACTTACGTTACGTAAGTACGTTAAACAAATGTACATTAAAACAACTACTTCCCGGGCAAATACCCACGCCGGACAGTTGTTTTAATGTGCATTTGTTTAACGTACTTACGTAACGTAAGTTAAATGTCACAGAGCTAAATTTGGAAATAATTTATTAATTATTTTCAAATCATTTTTATTTAATTTATTTAAATAACTGTGACCAAGAGAATGAATACTCTTTTCTATTTAATATATTTAATGTTAATATATTACTATTATTTGACTTGTGGGGCTATGGTGGCACTTCGACCTAAAGATCTTTTGTGCCTCCCCTTACGAAAAATGATTTTAATTTAATTTGTTACTTCACAGGATACACCTATCCTTGTGAAGTACCCTAAAAGGTTTTTAGTCTTGATATATATTAGTTCGTCAATAATGTTAATATTAAAACCTCCTTATGTTGTTACCAATAATTGTTTCTATTTCGAGATATCATTTATTATATCAAAATCAAATTAGTTCGACATCTGTGTATTAACTCAAATTAGAAACAATTTCATAAATAAAAAAATAAAAAAACAGGTTCATTTGAAGGTTATAGTAATAATATATTTTCCCAGATTATTATTTCTTTATAGAGTTCAATATTTACTATATACTTGCTACAATAAAAATTGTAACAACTTTTTTATAGGAAATATAAAGGAAATAAAAAATATATATCCTAATAAATAATTGCTACTTACTTATTCATTAACTTATTTTATATCTTTTTAATTCGTTATAATTATAGAGGAAAATAACTTTCGCGAAATTAACGGCGATAAATAAAATTAATGTGATTGTTGGTTCTTTGCGAAAAGGTCATTCCTTTCCGAGCTGCAATTTCATTCCATCGGATCGCGCCTTACTTTCACGCCCAATACTCTTTATTAAAGATGAATTCATGGTAATTATACATGGCGTATTGATTTAAGATGAAATCTTACGCAATTTTATGAATGAAGTTGGAAATAAATTTTATACATAGTGAAACAAACAAAACACATAGATATTAAATACTCGTTAACACATTGATTTCTAGTTATTTTTGTTTAGATTATAAATAAATTAAATATAAGAAATAACTACAATCAAGTAAATAAACTATTTTCTAATATAATTAAGCATTTTAAAATATTTCTTTTGATTACTACTTCTGTTAATCAATAGAAACATTTTTTAAGTGCTTTTAAATGTGTTTTGACCCAATGCAATTAATTAGTTTAATAAAATATCATGTACCACCTTGTAATGTATGAAGTCATATGCTATTGCATATAGATTTTTGTAGAACCACATTCGGTGTAAATTCCCATTGCAAATAGAATCTGTTTCAAAATTGATCTACATAATACAACATTAAGGGTACTAAAGAGGCGTCTAAAGGAGGTGTAATTGTTTATATTTACATATTTCTTATACTTGTGTTACTCTATACATATGTCATTTTGTGCCAAATTGCCCAATTAAATTTGCTTGATGGTTATGCATTTCTGGCAGTGAATTTTACAATAAATATTTTAAAATTAAAACCGCGTTATTATTCATTAAAAAACTTAATTCATCTTTAATATTAATGAGTTATATAAAGTAACATTTTTTTAATAAATAAAACTTCATGCAACTGCTTCGAATTGTTAGATTTTTGTGTTATTTTTCTGTGGCAATAATAATACATGTGCTACTTTCTCAGATGCAAAAATTTAAAATTTAATATCTTCGCTCTAAACTACTTAACCATCTGGCCAATCATATTCATCTCTATTAATCCCAATAAACCTTTTACGACACCTAATAAAAAACCTATCAATTCACCTGACAATTATCAATAAATCGTTCAACTTTCTGCATCTGGTATAACATTAGAGCTCATACAAACACACAAAAAGATGAATAATTTAAAAATTTCTAGATGCACATGGTGGACATAAATAAAATCATCCGTTAAAAATTGTAATCGATATTTCCATATGTTCCTGATGCTCGAACGCGGCCTCCATATCGGAACTTTCACATTGTGAAAACGGCTTAATGAAGGATTGTCTAGATTTTCCGAGTTTGCGAATGCAATTGGAGCGATGGCGTGTGTACGGGCAGAACATGAGATCCTCTTGGAATACAATGCAAATAGGATGGATTATTTACGAAGTGGATGGTTTATTAAAGTATGGAAATTGGTTTTCTATTTCAATTTATATGAAAGTAATTATTATTATCTTATTAAATATGACGTATATTAAATGCATTATTTATTATTAATAATTTATTTAATTATTAATAATAGCAATGATTAAATAGGATGGAAATGATCATTTTTAATATTTTGCCTTGTTTAATTTTAATATAAATAACTGTAAACGCTGTAAACGTGTAAATTATATTTGCTTATATTAATAATATTTATTCGGTGCTATTCTGTAAGACAAACGTTAAGTGTAACGTGTAAGTTATTTTTATGATCGCAGTTTACGCAGCTTTTTAAAAAGATATACGGAGAAATTCCATACAGAAAATGTTATGTTTAAAGTATATGTTATTAAATATCTTCACATTCTATGTATATACATCTATTACAAAAGCAGCATATATTGTGGTAATAAAATATAACGTACACGTTAAACTTAACATTTCCGGTACGGAATAGCCCCGATTATTAATACTATACACTTCTTTTGAACTTATTTATTTCACAGTTATTTCATTATTGCAAAAAAAATACAAACGATCTTAAAGTGGACACAATTTATAAAAATACAGTTACAAATTCCTGTCAAATAAAACTCTTTGTTTGTTTTCGCCAATACTCAATTAGTACCGTTAGTTTTTCAACGCCACTTAACGTAAGTGTAAATACAAATAGAAAGCAACAAATTATATATATTTTCAGAATTCTCTAAATAAAAAAAAATAAATAAAGAGTAATATTATTAATATTTTTATAAACATTTGATTTATATAATTTAATCATTTAAAAAGCACGAGTACTCGGAAAAGAAGAGGAAAAAATAATGGGTAATGTTTACAGTTAACAATAATCATTTATTAGAACAAGCTCAAGGAGACACGGACAAACTGGTCGAATAACGGAATCCGATCCGCAAAAAGTAAGAATAAATAGTGCAAATGCAATAATAGCCGTTATTTACCACATACACGCACGCTCCAGCATAATACATTTACAATTTAAAAGAGTCCAGTAATTAATTCCAATCTATTATTAATTAATATTGCGTGGTATGATTTTAGAAGAATTTAAATAATCTATTTGAAGTTTCACAATTCATGTTTTAATGAATAAACGTTTTAATAAAATTTTCTCATACCTTAAAACTAAAATCTACGTAATTACATATTTCAAAATGCTGATACTAACATACTGAAATGAAGAAATATCCATTATTAAATTGAACAGTTATCTTTGTACAATACTCAAGATAATTTATAGTGGACGTGGGAGTATTTTAATCGGTGTAATAAAAAGCGTAAAAGGCATGGGGAAATGGTAATGAAAAAATGAGATAAATGGATTAGGGGTAAGTTTCAGGTAGCATTCAAGAGTAAAGCCTATTCTCATGTATGGTGTGATATGGAGCAGAGGAGATTCTTGGGGCTTAAAAAATCTACCCCGAATTACATTTTACTTCAGACGAAGAATACTTGGAGAGGCAGTAAAGAGATTGATGAATGATATGAGGATGTAAGTTTTAAAGAAACGAAATATGGAAATCTTATCTAGGGAGTACGTAAGTGTAAATGGAGGATTGGTCATAAACAGATATACAAAAGAGCAAGATTGTCAGAAGGTATGGCAAATGAGTACGTACGGGGCGGCTCAAAGACAAGTTTAGAGAGATGAAGGAATATGAGAGGCAAGTACACTTTCAATCTTTCAATAATGATATTCTCGAATTAAAAATTGTTGTATTATACAACTATTTGTTATGCAACAGAAAATGTTCATTGTGTAGTTCAATGTCTGACGGGGTATTTGTCCGAAAAGTAGTTGTTTCAATAGATGTTTGTTTTAAAGCACTTATGTAACGTAAGTCAAAAAGTTGAAGTAGCTGGGGAGATGATAATTAATTATTTAATTGAGTAAATTAATTATTTTAAAATTAACAAGTTTTTCTCTTTCCTTTTTATAAACTTCAAAAATGGCTCCTTTACAAAATGACTGAAATGTGTAAATTACAATTATTTCTTTTCTATTTTCACAGGTGGATTTTCTAAACAGAAGATGTTGAAAACCTCGCCTATGCATGATCCAGTTTCACGCCAAGGGGAGCATCGTGTCTGTCGCGGGCACAATAACGGAATAATCTCACATCTGTAACAATTGTGGGAAGTTTGTAAACGGAAAGTAATGCTCGTTATACGCGGACAGAATAATGAAACGGAGATGGTTTATCTGTTAAATTTTGTAACGTATACAAATTGAATGACGGAAAGAATGCGAACGGGTATTTAGTAATTTTCATTTTGACATTTCATATATATATGTTGAATATAAATACAACAATAAAAATAATTTATATCCTATAAAATAGAATAATGAAAACATTTCTTAAACTTGTTTTTGATTAAACATCGTTAAAATGTTTTCGTTTTTTTTTAATTAGCGAACAGTGGAGTAAACAAAAATTTGTTAATCCATAAAAAAAAAAATAACTCGGTGGAAATTGGAAGATAGCTTTCTTGGTAAAATTTGTTAGTCGATACACAACAAAATTAAAACTTTAAAGAAAAGTACTCCGGGAATACTTGGAGCCTGGAGTAGTAGTTTAAAGAAAACTACTCCAAGCTCCATGTATTCCCGGAGTACTTTTCTTTAAAGCATTAATTTTGTTGTAAATCGACTTTTAAAAATTTGAATAATAGTTTTTGAAACATATAATGGTCAATGTTCTCCAAACAATTAGACTTCCATTAGAAATCGATATCCTTCAGTCAATCTATGCTAATGTTCAGAATTTGTTGATCAGCCAAGCCCTTATTTTCTTTTTTACTTGAACCCATCAGCTTTCACTGAATGGATTTTAAATGCTCGGAATTTTGAATTAAGCGAAAATAAATTAAACCGCTATTTGCATTTCGGTGAAAGTGGAAAGAAAATCGAAAGTGATTGATTGAGTCGTAATATTTCCAAAAATACTCGAATTTATTTAGATGAAATATTTGAAATTATACTTTTAATAATTTTATTAAACCAGTTTAAAGTGATGTAAGACGTAGTAATACTTTTAAATAAATTAATGTAATATAAATTACATTATATGTATAGCAAATACTATTAGCATGTTAAAATACGTATGAATATTTATGGCTATTAAACCAATTGAATAGCGAATAGCCTCAAGAGTTTGTACAATGAATGATTTTAATATTTCAACATTAGTAGATCATATTGTATAAAATAAATATGAATACATTATTAAAAATCAACCAATTAAACACAGATTAGTTTGAATAACTTTAAATTCTTGAATATTTTCGGGTTATTAGCCCATTTTTAGGAGAAAATTTCCCTTGAAAATGGGCTAATAACTCAAAACTAGTCAAGAATTTAAAGTTATTCAAACTAATCTGTGCTTAACTGTTTTATTGGTTGACTTTTAATAATCTATTAATATTTATTTTATATAATTTTGTACAAATAAATATCAATCACAAAAATAGTATAGTATTTTATAGACAATCATCTTTATTGTAAAATTTATATTATATATATATACAATACATTAAATATCATATTATTTCTAAATAGCTATCGACCATCGATCTTTCAGCCAACAGTGTTTTATTTGAAGCCAATTGAAATTAAGAATTTTTAAGAAAACTGATAGAAGAAATATTTGAAACACTTCAATTACTTCTTCCACGGAAATTAATCCAAATGGATGGGGAAGCATGTGGTGTCTTAAAAACAGAAATGTCATTTCTATCTCTCAGTTAATAAAGCAAAAATATATACTGATGATATTGAAATTTACTAGCTTGCCAAATGGAAAATCAGCATACATCTAGATAAGTCTCAACTTTTCATTCTGTGGTGTATTTGTATTAGAATATTAAAATAGATTTTGTATTGCTTTTTTTGTACCTGTTTTTTTTTTAGTTGATAAAACGGAGCGCGATGAGTGTAGAGGAGTGTTAATTTGACCAACGATTAATAAAGTTCTATCTCAAAATATTGTGTTTCATTTGTAAGTTAAAGGAAATTGGAGTACACCACACATTCCATAGACCTAATAACTGACACTTCTCCATTACAATAATTATTTAATCAGGCCCTTAAATACAGCTGAATACTATTTTTATTTAAACAGAAATGCTTGTCCTTCCTCATTTTTATTATTTTATTATTATTTTCACTAGTTTAAAATAAGTAGGAGAAAGGATAAGCATTTTTATTTAAATAATTAAAGTCTCTACAACCAACATAAAGAAGATTACAACTAAATACCTTAGAATAACCTTCGATACGATATTTTTTTTTGAATATTCTATTTTTTATGAATCAGAATCTAGTTAGTCCAGAATACACAATTATCCAAATCGGTACTTTTCAAAAAAGAAAGTGCAGCTGGAAAAAGGAAACAAGCGCCGTTTATATAATTAAGCAATTGACAAATGGGTTTATTTTTATCGACGAGTGAAAGTAAACGGCGACGGAGTGTGTCCTTACATTTTTAATCGTTTCAGTTTGAAAAGGATACGATTCGTTGACCTTCGGAGTGAGTTGATATTTTTTGCGCGGTTTAAACAAAAAATATCAAGAAAAATATAGGTTACAATGAAATTTATTTACAAAATTCTCTTGACCTGATGATTTTGTTTCAAATCTAATAAAAACATTCATACTTTTTACATAAATATAAGATCTGTTCGGACTGAACTTAGTGGAGTATTTTTAACATTTTCTTCACTGGGTGCAATGTAATATTGGGGGCTATTCTGTACGGGAAATGTAAAGTTTAACGTGTATGTTATTAGTTACTTTCACATTCTATGTATATTTATCTATTATAAAAGCTTCTTAGACTGTGATGATATTAAATAGCGTATATGCTAAACTGAACATTTCCCTTACAGAATAGCCCCGATTAATATTGTTTGCTTTCTTACATAAAATTACGGTTGCACGCATTGCACTGTCCCGGGTTTCAAACACTGCTTGCGATTCTGCGAAGTCAAATATGCGAACTAGAAATTGGTAGTCGATTTTAGAACACAATCATGTTTACAATTATGTCAGCGACTCGAAAGAATCGCATTATAGATGCGATAGAAATATGTCCAGAAATGGTAGAAAGTACAAATTCCACATTAACGGTATGGTATAGACCGTTGGGTTTAAAGAATGTCCACTATGACCGCTAATAAATTAAATAAGTATCAGAATTCTGTTTACAAGCTTCAGCGCCCTGTGTTAAATCGGTGAACCATTCACTGGACATCGAACATAAATAAAAGAGAGATGCGAAAGACTCCGAACAACTTTCGCATCTCCCTTTTATTTGAGTCCGATGTCCAACGAATGGTGATTTCACACTGGGCGCTGAAGCTTGTAAACAGAACTTTGATACCTATTTAATTTATTAGGGGCAATAAAATATGAAATACATGGACGAGTACCTGCTAAGTCAACTGCATATTTTCTAGTTACCGCGTACTTTTCAAATCTTTTCATCACCTCCCAATACTCTTCTCTTAATTGTACTGTTCCTTATTTTGATTTTTAATACGAGTAGACATTTCAATAGTTTTTTGTATTTAAAAAAAGTCAAATTTAAAATAATATGACTATTCAATATTCAAAAAAATGTTATTTATAAAAAATAAAAAAAGTCTTTAGAGTGTATACGAATTTATGTAAAAAAAGTTTGGTACTAGTAAATAATTATGAAATATATATTTTCTTCAAATATTTATAAGATTTTTACTCAAAGTGTTAACTTAAATTGTTCAAAGCAATCCATAATATAAAATTGTTGAACAAAATATTAATTAAACAACAAAACGAAAATAATAATTAGTTGATATTTAAAAAAAAATATTACAAATGCAGAAATATAAACAAACAATTATTATTTGTCAATTTGTATAAATCAAAATTAAATGAAAAAATTAGCGGCTCGAAAGATATAAGGATTTTGATGGCATTATCTGTAAATCATAATGATAATCTCCAATTTATTTTAAATGTAAGATTATCAAATTAAATTGATTTCCCAAATAATAAGATAATAAACTTACCACAAACCTCTCACCTCAATCAAAGTTAATATCAACACCTTGCTCTCCCCTTCTCTCACCTGTAAATATCTCGGAATTATCTTTGATCCCAAACTTTTCTTTAAAACTCATTCTCAATCAATCAAAACCAAAGTCCAGAATAGGGCACGACATTTTAGATCATATAACATAGGCGTCGCTGTTTTTGTGGAAACGGAGGCATTTCCACAAAAACAGCGACGCCTATGTTATATTATTAATAGCAATAATTATACATAAAATGTTAATGGCTTCATAAAGCTTATTGAATAATTACCCAATATTTTTTTGTGTTTTTTCTTTTTTGTGTATTTATTAATTTTTTATTTATTTTTTTATTTTCAAAACTATTTTTTAGTTTTTTTTTCTACTTAAAATTGACGAACGAACCACTTTAACAGAAGATTATCACACTGGCCACCCTGTATTCCTTTCTTCATATCTTTATTTTAGACATTATATGTTCATTTCAAGCACAATGTGTTCTATCAATATTTTTTTATATGCTATTAATAAATAAATAAACAAAATTAACATCACATTTGTATATTTAATTTTATTTACGTTTATTTATTTAACTTGTTAATTGTTGAGTTATACAAACAAAGTAAAATAGTGTTTCATTTATTAAAATTAGTTTATTTATTTGTCAATTTTATATAAAATAAACTATTGATAAAGAGCACAATGTACTCAAAATTTACATATAGTATTTGAAATAAAGAAGTCAATAAAGGAATATAATATAAATATTACTAATGAATTAATAGATTAACTAAATATTTAAAAAACATTTAACTCATTGTTTTCTCCATCATATTGCTCTAGAACTCACATATTCTTACTTTCCGAGCCAGTTTTCGATTATATCACATTTTTATATAAACAGATAACGATTTTAACAACAATGTACACTAAAAAGTGGAGATGCGCAGATGCCGTAAGTAGAAAACACTCTAAATCTTACTGGTGACGTCACATACTTGCACTCAGTTAATCTTAGTGCAGAACAAACAAACAAAAAACTCTTAATTGAGTTGAGTATTATTTTATGTAGCAATAAATACAAATGTGCTCCTGGAAAATCGCATTGACATTGTACGCGCATATCAGTCGGTATTAAATGGATTTTCTTATGTAAGAGTAACGAGCGAATGTGAAGGTAACTTGACAGCCCGATGTGTCCATTACCGGCTACTTAGTTACAAACTCTTGAGCGAGTCAAGGCCGCGGAAGCAATTAATTTCGGCCGAAAACGCTGTTTGCATTGAATCAATTTTGTTTGCGCGAGTTTCACGGTTTGTTGATCACCAACACCAAAAGCAAAAATTAAATTGTTAAAGTATAATTTACCTCAAAATTGAGAAATAATATCTCTTATAACATCTACAAACATTTCTGTTAATGATACGCTATACTTTTCCATTTAAACGAACTTATTAATGTATCTGATTTCTTTATATATATACATCTTTATTCAGACTATACAAATAATTTTAACAATATAACAATATAAATAATTACAATATATCCAGGTGTTAGTCTGTCTGGGCTATCGACCAGAGGTCTTTCTGCCGTGTCATGAATTTATGATGAGGTTGAAGAAAAATCTATGCTAGCTAGCAGAACTGTCCTGATGATTAGCGTAAATGAATGGTGATTGTAGGATGTTTGAATGTAGGAATGATATTAGGGTTACGGGGAATATCAGTATTCTTGGCATTTTTTTTACTTAAAGCTAATATACGTTGGGATATGGGTGGGATTTTTGTGGATTTATAAAGGTATTCGTTGAAAGATTGTAGAGCGGGTTGTTGGGATATCGGATTTCTTTTTTCTCAACTTGTAAATTAACTGAATTATTTACAAGCTAATTGTAAATAAATTCACACACCCTTTGTGAATAGAAGTCGTCTGATTAACAAATACAATATTTACACTTAATATGTTGGGCCATGTATTTTAGATGATTTTATGAACTTTAAATTCATTAAGATAAATAATTATTTAAATAAAAATGATTGACCTTTCTCCCACTTTTTTATATTGAACTAGTTTTGGACAAAATCTATTATTTAAAAAATGAATAATTTGAAAAATAAAAAATGCAAAAGACATCGAAAATTGAATTTGAAACTACGTCAAGTAGTTGTAAAAATAGTGATTGTATTAACTAATTTTAAAATTTTGAATCATACATACAAGGTTTTCCAACAGGTATGATATGATTTTGAAGTGTCGTTTCGGCCATTTGTAATATGTTATGATCTGTCATTTATTTTCCATTGTATTCAGTAGTGTTTACAATTTCATCATGGAGAGATATACACAAGAACAACGTTTACAAATTATTCAGTTTTATTGTCAAAATAATTGTTCTCCAATTGCAACTTTTCGTGCGATTTTACCATTTTATGGTCATAATAATCGTCCAAGTGTGCTCGCAATTCGTCGAATTGTTGAAAATTGTGAGCGTACATTTTCTTTACATAATGTTAAAATGCCAATAAGACAAAGAATCGCTCGATGTAACGCAAATATTGCTGCCGTTCAGGCAAGTGTTGCTGAAGACCGCAATTTGTCGATTCCAAGACGTTCTCAACAATTGGGACTGTCTCAAACCAAAATCTGGCGGATTTTGAAAAAGGATTTGGGTTTGCATCCGTATAAAATTGTTCTCACTCAAGAACTGAAGCCATTGGACCACCGTAAATGTCGTGAATTTGCTGATTTTGCCTTGGAACAACTTGAAAACGATAACGATTTTTTTAAGAAAATTATCTTCTCCGATGAGGCTCTTTCATCTGAGTGGTGCGGTAAATAAACAAAACTGTCGATTCTGGTGCGAAGAAAATCCACAAATTATTCAAGAAAAACCATTACATTCACCTAAATTGACAGTTTGGTGTGGTGTTTGATCTGGTGGAATCATCGGTCCGTACTTCTTTCGAAATGAAGCTGGTAACACCGTTACTGTCAATGGAGAGCGGTATTGATCGATGATAACCAACTTTTTATGGCCGAAATTGGAAGAAGTTGATCTTGACAACATTTGGTTCCAACGAGACGGGGCTACATGCCACACAACAAAAGCAACAATTGAATTATTGCGAGAAAAGTTTGGAGATTCGATTATTTCAAGAAATTGTGATATTGAATGGCTTCCAAGAAGTTGTGATTTAACACCATTAGACTATTTCTTGTGGGGTTATTTGAAGTCATTGGTCTTTCGAAATAAACCAGACTCTCTTCAAGTTTTACAAGTCAATATTGAACGTGCTATTCATGACATACGACTTGATTTAGTGGAAAAAGTGCTCGAAAATTGGGTTAATCGAATTCGTTTCTGCAGAAGAAGTCGTGGAGGCCATTTGAATGACGTTTTATTTAGAACTTAATTGTATCGATTGTACTTCACATTAAATAAAAAACATTTGAATTTCCTTAACAATATGTGTGTTTTTTTATTTAAAGAAATCATATCACTCTTATTGGAAAAACCTGTACATTCATAGGAATAATTAAATCAACATTTTGTTATTGAAAATAATAGGTTATTTCGCATTCGACAACTAAAATATTCGATTTTGCCCATCACTATATATATAACATGTTGAAGTCATTATATAATCATTTATTTTAGTGCAGTACAATTTTGTTGGATTATTGTTTTGTTCTAAATATGATCCATTATTCAAAATATCTTGAATTTGATATATATAATCCAATATTTTCAGAATGACGAAGGAATTTTCTTTGTCGGCTTTAAGATAAAATATGTTCTTTTCCCTCGAAACTTTATTAATTTGGTCTCCCCCTCAGTTCGCTTGTTTCTTCTTCTTCTTCTTCCTCTTCCGTTTTCTTTAAAATTTCTTTCACGTTGTTCTTGAATATAATTGACTCTATACTGGTCAATTTATTTGAAGCTATGTCTAAATAATTTATTATTTGTTCTAATGGAATATTTTTGGGTAAAATGGAATATTTAGGTCCTTCCTTTAACAAATTAAATTCTTTATTCAAAATTGTTGTCAACAATCCAGTTTATTTATTTATTTTTTAATGTTTGTTTTTATTTTAAATTTAGTTTTTATAACACCATGAATTTCCAGACCATATTAAGAGTAAAATAATATTCGACAATTTTGAATGTAGTTGGTAAGCTTTAATTTTTAATATATTTCTTTTTTAATAAAAAAAAAATACGAAATTACAGACTTCATAATTTTGATTTTAAAGTTTTATATTAATTTATCTTTATTATTATTGAATCTTCCTACCGTGATTTTGCTTGAATTCTTCTAGAAAATATATGTATCATATAAGTTTAATTTTTAATAATTTGTTGTATTTTGTTAACTAAGCCTTATCACAATATTTAGATACACAGTCACTCCCAAAAGTCATTGTACACTAATATTTCCAAAGATAGTGCTTTAATAAAAATGACATTTCTTTATGACAGTTATAATTATTTAGGTACCTTATTTACATGATATTTCCTAAAAAATGATGACTAGTATGTCACAAAAATAATCGCAGAGATGAATATTGAAGAACAAAAAATCAGTTCTTTGTAAATTATATAATTACATGTATGGGTATCCTATTTTAACTTAATTTTACATAAAGTGGACATTTATTGCATGATAGTTGTCTAATGAACGCCATGTTTATCAAAAAAAAAGTACACCCTCATTTACTGAAACAAAAGTGCTTCTAAAATTCAAGGAAACAAGGAATAATTAAAAGATTTTGATTAAATTGACATCATAGAAAATGCGCATTATTCAGTTCGTTCAAAATTAGTAACAACTTGAGAATAAAAAAGTATCAATACAAATGCACGGATTAATAGCCAAAAATTATAGCAATCTTACAAAATCAACACATGATGATCGTTAGTTCAAAAATTTTCAGAAAATCTTTCTTTAATGGAAATGTATCGTAAAAGAATCATCTCATTAGTTACATGAATCGAAAGAAAATAACTGAATTCTTTTAAGAAAGGGATATTGACTTTCGGAAAAGGGTAAACTTTACGGGCAATCAAAACATCAATATTTTTGGATGCGATGGTTGAGAAATAATATGAAGTAACATGAATGAAAGCTGGCAATACGTCAAATTTAAAAAACTGTATAACAGTATCATTGTAAAAGCTGTGTTTCTGTGGGGATTTATGCTGCTTCAGAAACAAGCAATACTGTTTTTTTATTGGTAAAATAAAATAATAAAAATGTCAATATTTAATTATTTTGAAGGGAAATATAAAATAAAGTGTTGCAAAATTGTGACTTATCAAAAACTTGATCTTTTAATAGACTTTAATAGACCCAAAATATGCAGCTCATGTAATTCGCGAATGGCTTTTATACAATATACTTAAGCAGATGCTTTCACCACTACAATCACCAGACCACATATAAATCACATTGAAGAAGTATGGGATTATGTAGAGAGGGTTATTGGAAAATACGAAATAAGCAGCAGATTGTCTTCGAAAGTTGCGTTGCAGACAGAGACATTTGTTAGCTTCAAACGAATGATTTTTAATATTTTTGGTTTTGATTGGACAACGTTTTCTGTATATAAATATTCTCATATACAGAAAACGTTGTCCAATCAAAACCAAAAATATTAAAAATCATTCGTTTGAAGCTAACAAATGTTTTTAATCTATTATTAGTACAATAAATTAAGAACATAATTAGTTGTCTTATAATGAAGTATATAATTAATTAATAGATAATTAATACACATTGCAGTCAATTGATTTAAATAAATTCTTAATTGCTTTGTGGTTTTGTTAAACGAACTGAATTTTGTTGTTGATCCGCTCCAAAATATTTGAAAAGAAAAACAAACATGTTTAATTATTTTACGCTTATTTTAGAAATATAATAACATTTAATATTTTTTTTAAAGAATCATCCCTTAAAAATAAAAATGCTTTAGGAATTGTTGAGTAAGTTTAACTTGGTTTGTTTTACACGCAAGAATTTTATTTTCGACTAGTTTCGGCACTTTGCCATTATCAACAATTCCTAATATTATTAAAACGTTTTACCAAGTGATTAAGGCTTCGATCCTCAATACGTTTCCGTTTTAAGGGATTAACAATTTTATACAGTCATAAAAAAATTAACAATAAATACAGAGAGATAGCCTATTTACTGATGAACAACATCAGATAATTTATATTTTTTTAAAACAAAAAAATATTTTTTCAAAAATTAATTTAATTTACAAAAATGCATTTAATCTATATTAAATATATCTGATTATACATGAAAAGTCTTCCTCTTAATATCCATATTTAATACAATAATAATATTATTATTTGTATACTCCTTAATTCTTTAAAACAATCAATGAGAACAAATTTATTTCGACGCCATCATATTTATTGTGGAAAATTATCTGGTAGTTCAGATGTTTGCCGCTAGGTTGAAAAATCAAAGTTGGAATAAAATAAACACACACATTTTGTAAAAACTCTGTCGTTAATCGTACCGTTTATTAGGCGTAACATCGCAGCTACAATGAGACTCAAATTGAAAATATAATAATGGTTTGTTTGACAAAAATTACGACGTTTTTAGTTTATTATCTTAAGCTGTATAATTTAGACGTGTTGATATAAACGTCTAAATTATTTAATACTATTAAAATAAATAATAAACAGATATAAACAATGTAATAATGATGTTAACACAAGGGTTTACGATTTAATCACAATTAATTTAATTAATCAATTAATGTTACTTATTTCCTAAATTATTCAGCTTATAAAAGAAATCACAATTTCCTGTGAAACTTTCCCGCACGCAACAGGCACGACAAATATCCTCGTTCCCGTAGAAAGTGCGAATCTGCGATTCGCAAACAATTCGATGGGTTCCGATTCGTGATTAATATTCGTTCGCGATATAAAAAAAGGCGCGTTTCGCAATATGCATTCGTTTTTGTTATCGCAATATTGTTATATAAGTTATGTCCATTTTACAGCCGGTCGACATCATTACGGTCCTTTTCATTTGTGCAATCACACAATGAAAAATTCTGTATTATTTCATAACAACGACCTAAAAAATTATATGTACACTTTTGAAACGCGTACGTTCAATTAATTAAGAAATTATACTAGGTTTTATTTTCAATCGATTGTGCTGTAATATTCAACGTGAATTAATTATTAATCTATTAATGCTAAGGATTAGATAAGTTAGTTTGAAACTTATAATTTGTTACAGTGGGCCTCCAATTAAAAGTTTACGGGGTTGTTGACATAGAAAAAATTTGAAAAAAATCTACATTCCACGGTTCAATGTGGTATCTTCATGGGAAATATTTTCGACTTTCTATCACTTCCGGTTATACCAGAAATAGCTACCAACTTTGTTATTTTAAGTGGAACACCCTATATATTAACTTTTTTTGGATCCCCGTACAATTGCCCGATTTATTATATCCACACAACTCTTTTGTGTTAAAAAATTTATTTGTCAAATATTAATCTGAAATAGACGTTTCGAAAAATTCCTACAGCTTCTAGTAGGAACTAGATAGACAGACGAGCGGCATCTTGAATTTTTACTAATAGATCCTTCTAAAATTAAAAAAAATATATATTTGTCAATTTTGCCAATAGGTATTTCAAAAGTGTCAATATTTCAGTGCCTATTTAAAAACATTATAATTCCATTATTTTAAATAGAATAACCAATATTTTATCGCATGGGGCGATTGATAAGATAATTTATTATTATTACACATCCATATATCTAAGCAAGTAATTTTTGAGTTAAATTTCTTTCCTTTCAAAATGTTTGCACAATTGAGGAGCACCACATTATGATACTGTCAATATACACTAAATCGAATGTGGAAAAAATCAATTTCTTGCAAATTGTTTTGCCAATCGCACTATGAGATAAAATATTGGTCATTCCATTTGAAAAAAAAAAAATTATGATGTTTTTATGTGGGCACTGAAATATTGACACTTTTAAAATACCTATTGTTAAAATTGGCACATGTTATTTTTTTTTTAATTCTAGAGGGATCTATTAGTAAAAATTGCCGCTCATCTATCTATGTTCTTCCTACTATAAGTTATAGGAATTTTTTGAAACGTCTATTTCATGTTAACATCTGACTAATAAATGTTTAACAAAAAACTGTAAAAGTTATGTGGATATAAATCCATATAAGTGAGTAGGCAATTTAACAATTTAACGTGGAATCAAATATATATATATATATATATATATATATATATATATATATATAGGGTGTTCTATTTAAAATAACAAAGTTGGTGCCCATTTCCAATACAACCGGAAGTGATAGAAATTCGAAAATATTTTCCATGATGATATCACATTCAACCGTGTAATGTAGAATATTTTTCAATTGTCTTTTTTTTCATTTTTTTCTCCGCCAGGAACCCCTTAAACTTTTATTTGTCGTTATTCGTAGCCCACCCTATATAATAAGCCTTCGATACCACCAGTCATGAAAATTATTTTGTGAAAAATATCTACTTTATTGATATGTAGGAAGATTTAGTTTTATATTCATTAGTGGGTTACCCCAAGAATCAAATTTAGGACCCCTTATATTTATTAGCTTAATTAACGACATCATATTCCGTAATAAATGATCCATACTTATCTACGCTGACAATATCAAACTATAACGATTAAATCATTGATTGTGAGATTTTAAAATATATTATTCACCGTAATTTTATCCTCAATGTTGCCGAAATATCCTCTCTCAGGTAAGGATTGATACATTTATACTTGTAAAATATTCCTTAATTTATTTTTTTATCAGCCTTTTTTTCTGGGTCAAACATTTATATAAATTTTGTTTAATATTAAATAAATGATTAAGCTACATCGTATAAATTATTTGATTTTCAAAATTGTGTTTATTTTTAACACTACAAATGTTTCGCAAAACTTGTCTGCTTCTTCAGGTTCTAACATTAATAATACAATTTACAAACTTAAATCTATATTTATATATACTGAATATCTTCAGTACTGGGAAGTTTGGTAACTCAGTTTATTGGTTTCCTGTTTTTTTTTTTACTATTGACCTTCAGGTTTTCCAATATATTACATTTTTTTCCATTTTATTTAATATCGAGGATCCTTTTCTTCAAGAAGACGGTTTTCATACGTAGACGTTTTTTTCCATCGATCTTCCGGTTTGGCCGATGTATATTTTGGGTCAAATAAATGAAAACTATAGTTTTAAGTATAATGTAACAATAAATCATGTTTTGATATTTATAGTGTATACACATGTTTGGTATTGTATTTACTTTAGTTCTAAACTTGTGAAAAATATGAAATAAATATGAATAGATTATTAAAAATCAACCATAAAACAAAGATTAGAATGAATAACTTTAAATCTAATCATATTTATTTCATACAATATGAACTACCAATGTCTAAATATTAAAACCATCATTTGTGTGAAATATTCAGAAATGTTTGGAATATTATTCTTATAACTATTGTTTGTGTCAGGCGTTGCAAAAAAAAGATCATCGACGTTCTTCGGTCGTATTCGCTTTAATTTTAACTTTTTATTCTGTATTTTTGTTATCTGATTTTATACTTTAAGCTAGTTGTTAAATTAATATTTATTTATTATTACTAGTATCCGTAATTTTGATCACGTAAATTACAACCATTTAATTTTTGGGGTTAGATTACATATTTATCCAAAGTTGTAGATTTTATTGAGTTTAAAAATCTCTTATTTTATTTATTTTTTGCTATATCTCCTTTCTGCGCCATAACTTATTTATTGATCGCAGAGAAAACGATATACTGGAAAGTTGTTGGTTTTGAAGGGATTCAAAATTTTTAAATGTAAATTTTTGCTACATTAAAAAATTATGAAAATTATTATTTTGCTTATTTTTGGAATTTTTTTGCTATCATTTTTCTATTTTCGAATTAAAGCAGAATAATACATGTGCAAATTTATTAATTTTCATAACATAACCAGCCTTGTGTTAATAGATAGAGCATCCATTCAATTGATCACAGTTATTTAAATAAATTAAATAAAAATATTTTGAAAATAATTAAAAAAATATTTCCTCTTTAGTTACTGCGACATTTTTGACATACGTTACGTAAGTACAAATATACATTAGAACAACTCTCGGGCCTATACCCCTCTAGATTTTGAATTGCAAAATGAACACTTGCTGTTTCATGGCAATAACATATTGTATAATACAAAATCTTTTTATTTAATTTATCTAATTTAAATTTTCTATCTAATGTTAAATTAAATAAAAAAAATGAAAATAATTAATTAATAAATTATTTTCCCTTTAACTACTATGACTATTATTAGACATTTGTTAAAGTACTTATGTAACACAAATCATTATGTCACAGTAGCTAAAGGGAAAATAATTTATTAATTAATTATTTTCAAATTCTTTTTATTTAATTTATTTAAATAACTGTGATCAAGTGAATGGATACAAGGGCAGAAAGACCCCAGGTCGATAGCCCGGACAGACTAACACAAATTTATTCTTGTTAAGTAAATATAAATGTATGTATAAGCTTATGTAATATTGTCCGAATAAATGTGTTATATATATATATATATATATATATATACAGGGTGGCGCAAGATTCCGTTGAAGTCCAATATCTCAGTTATTTAGAAATTTACAAAAAGATATTACTGACATGGTTTGTAGCTACTGTAAAACTTCACATTTTAAAATTGGTTTCATATATACAGCGTGTCCAATAATCACGTGACGTATCAAACATGATTTTGAAATGGAATGCTATATTTTTTATGTCGATTTTAGATTCTACGCTTAAAATTAATCATTTTTGACATAAGGTTTATTAGGTCAGATTTTAATATTTTAAAAGTTATAAACAATTTAAGGTTGAAATCAATGGAAAATTGGGGCCTTATTTTTCAAAAATGAAAAACGATGTAAACTTTCTGTTAAGGCAATTTAATTGAAAAAATGCTTAATAATATAAGGAATTATCGTTTGTTACCATAAAGCAAATGTTGTATAGAGGGTGAAACAATACGCAAAATGATTTTTTCTTTTTTTCACTTAAATGGAACACCCTATATTTTTTACACTATTTCGATAGAAAATTGATTGTTCTTTAATTTTTGTATTATAAACTATACCCCTATCTGTTACCATTTTTAACAATTTCAATTCAAAGTACAAAATTATAAGTTTCGCTTATAATCTATAATTTAAGTAGGCTATAATTAAAACAAATGCAATTCATAATCGTTTTCTGGTATTTAATAACATACTTACTCCCTAACCTAAAAGGATATTCAAATGACAATCGATATTTAAAGGCGCATGCAAAATTTAAAGAAAATAGTTGCTCGACGATTATTTAGCGAGTTATAATGGTTATTGGGACATATTTTTTAAGAAAAAAATTGTAAAATGTTTGAATGCTATTGAATTAAAAAAATGTGAATGTGTGAAATAAATACATAAAAATGTCAACAAAACATAATATAAATATTTTATTATTTCACTTAGTATCTATTTTCGGTTTTTCAGTCAACATGAATTGTTTAAATAAATCAATTTAACAAGCATATGGGAATATTTTAAATATTTTTCGAATAATAACCAAAAAATATAGTTGTTGTTAGTTTTTAACAATTAAATTAATCATTTATTGAAGAAGTATGTTTAACTGCACCAGTGTTACAAAATATTACGTAAAATGTACTTTACTTACTAATTATAATATTAAGCGTAACTTTCACAACTAAATAAATTAGTTGTCCTGGCGCGGCCTACTTTGGTTAAAAATTCTATACGAAATTTGTATTTGAGATTAAATATCTTAAAAACGGTAAATGGTAGCTATTTAATGTTTTATATAAGAAATGAAGAGTGATCAATTTTCTACTAAACTAGCGTAAAAAATATAGGGTGTCCCATTTAAGTAATTATGGAATAGGATAGAAGCGTATTCGAGCAAGGGACGGCATATCTTCCATTTATTATAACATTTTGTAAAAAACAAGTGTTAGTTTTTTGGAAAATTTCAAAGATTATTCAAAAATATTTCACCGCGGGTTAAGTGATGAAAATGATTAAAAATTTACGAAAAAAATGTTTTCTTTGTTGCAAAATTAATTTATTGTTTAACATAATTTTTGCGATGTGGACGATTTAAAAGAATAGGAATCGCAAAAAAAAACTAGCAAATCTTCATTAATGAATTTAGAACTAATGTATACCTACTTTAGTCTTGCGAAAATCGCATTTGTTTAATGCGAAAGTAATTTATTGATAAATGCAATTTTGGAGAATAAATTGATGATAATAATAGGAATCGTAAAATCTATTTAAAAATAAATTATTAAAATTAACATACCTTAATAGAAAAAATAACTTCCAACCCATTCCTGGTGAATCGAAAACCAACTCACCTCCACCACTCACTAATTACCACTTGTTCATAAACAAAAATAAATCGCGTTTTTAATTATTAATAATTTCTAACGTTAAAAATTAAACCGGAATAGTGAACACTGCGCGTTTTCGGACGACTGAATCGAAATACAAGAGCGCAATTATCGCAAATCAAGAAGAAAAAAACGATCGACGACTCACTCCGAGAACGCATCCCGAGATACGAAGATTCGTTGTACTTGGATCCTGGCGCACAGCCAAGAACATACCTATTTAAATTGTTGTATTTTCAATATTATCGCGTATTAAAATAATTACAGCTTAATATTTATTTACTTTTTTTTATTAAATTCTCATTTATCCCGTGGTAAAAAAATATGTATGAATTATGATGTATTTTAATTAATACACTTGATTATTCGTTTCACTAAATTATTTTATATTTGTGTTCGCGTAACTTTCACAACTAAATAAATTAGTTGTTCTGGCACGGCCTACTTTGATTAAAAATTGTTTACCAAATTTGTATTTGAGATTAAATATCTCAAAAACGGTAAAGGGTAGCTATTTAATATGTTATATAAAAAAATGAAGAGTGATTAATTTTCTATTAAAATAGCATAAAAAATATAGGGTGTCGCATTTAAGTAAAAAGAGAAAAAAAATTGTTTTGAGAGAAAAAAAGAGTATTTCTTTTATTATTAAGTATTTTTGCATTTGTATGGCGTTGACAGAATGTTTATTTCATTTTTCATTATTGAAATATTATATATACTAAACGCATATGGCCTATGTCTACTTGAGGGGGTTCCCGAGGGGTGAGGCGTTAGGCTCTAAACATCTATCGATTTCAACATTCATTTGTTTATAACTTTTAAACTATGAAAAATTGACCTATTAAATCTTATATAGAAAATGATTATTTTTAAACGTAGAATCGAAAATCTTCATAAAAAATATATCATTCCATTTAAAAAAACATATGTTTGATACGTTACGTGATTATTGGACACCTTGTATATATGAAACTAATTTTAAAATGTGAATTTTGACAGTAGCTACTAATAATATAAGTAACATTTTTTTGTATATTTCTTAATAACTGAGATATTGGACTTCATCGTAATCTTGCGCCACCCTGTATATATATATGTGACCAAGTGAATAAATCATTTTTCTATTATTATCTAACATTATGGTTCGTCTCCTTCCTTTTATAAGTTATAGCCCAAAATGTGCAAAAAACAATTAAATTTTTAAAAATGTTTGCAATTTTATTGTTATTTTTAAAAAGCAAAGTTGTGAATTTTGATTAAATCGATATATTTATAACATTTTTTGCAACATTCTATAATTTTTGGCAATTGTTTATTTGCCATATTTTCGCTACTGTATTTTTTATAAAAAAACAATTTATTAAAAAACTTATATTTTCTTCAAATATATCTTCAAATATACAATTTAATCATACTATTATTTTTTAAATCCATTTCATGCCAATTTGCACATTTAATTTTTTGTAATTTTTCTACGATATTCTTTTAATTTTTATTCCCAAAGTTGTTCAAATATTCAACTAAACTTATTTTAATTCAAAAGTTATGTCCAAAAAGCATTTTTTCTATTTTTTTGCTCAATATTTATAATTTTTCGCACTGCTTTATTTTATTTTCGGTAAGCCAATAATGATTGACAGAGTTTAATGCGAGGTTTGGTCAAATAATACTCTTAAATGGCTCTTAAATGCGCAGTGCGTGCGATAGTAAAGCAATACAAATCCTTGCTAGTCAGGGATTTGTATTGCTTGCTGTCGGTTTATTGAAGATCGGTTAAAACCAAATTAATAAATGTAAACAATTGTGTAAGGCAGAGCTGTACTGATGAGGGATAGATATCGAAACACGTGTTTGCAAATAACCTGACTTTTCCTAGATTTGTTGCTTTTTTTACTCTTTAAATATTCTCGAATCAAAAATTGCTACATTATGCAATATGTTATTGATATGCAACAGCAAATATGCATTATGTAATTCAATATCTGGCGGGGTTTTTGCCAGAGAAGTAGTTGTTTTAATGTACATTTGTACTTACGTAACATAAGTAACGTAAATCAAGAAAACAATTTCATTTTGTTTGGTAATATTAAAATTCCTATTAACTTAAACTTGTAAATTAAATTCACTTGGTTTTGTTTTAATTATGTTTATTTTAACTTCAACTAGTTTCGGCTTTTTGATTATGGCATATCAAGAATTCTAGATAATGGCATTAAGCCGTCTAAAGTCAGTTGAAAACATTTCTCGGATATCTAAAATCTAATTATTTCTCATCAAAATATTTACTTTTCAATAACATTCAAAACAAGAATTACTGATTTATAATTTATGATTTTTAATTTTATTCTTCAAAAAAAATGTTTAGAACATTATATAATTCGATTATTTATATAAACAAAACCAAGTGAATTTAATTTACAAGTTTAATTCAATATTAACAATGTTTTACCACGTGATTAATGAGAAAAAAGTGTCCGATATTAAAGTTCCTAATTAAGGACTTATCGTAACTTACATGATAAACAATTTCAAAGGTTTGGGTTGTTTCATGATGCTTAAGGGTGCGGTTTAGTAGAAAGAGATGGCTACATAATTATTGACAGTTAGTAATTCGAGTTACATTGATGTTGTGATCAATGAACAATATTGTATGAAATAAATATGAATAAATTATTAAAAATCAACTAATATAACACAGATTATATTGAATAACTTTAAATTCTCGACTAGTTTCGGGTTATTAGCCCATTTTCAAGAGAATTTAAAATTTTAACCCGAAACTAGTCGAGAATTTAAAGTTATTCAATCTAATCTGTGTTTTATTCGTTGATTTTTAATAATTTATTCATATTTATTTCATACAATATGAACTACCAATGTCTAAATATTAAAACCATGAACAATATTGTATTATACATTAAAGTAATTTTAAAGCAAACAGGATTTTTACCAGATAAATTGAAATGCGCTGTTATAATTATATTTTATAGAAAACAATTATGAAAGAAATAATAAAAATCTGTCAGTTTTATGTCAATTTTTAATGTATAGTTTTAGCAACAAAAACATCCTTAGTGAAATTTTTAAGATTTCACTAAATTCTTCATTAAAATGGCTTTACACTGAGTACCTATTAATTTCATTAAATCTTCCATTATTTTTATTTTAACAAGAATTAATGAATTTAGGTGAAATGTAATAATTGACTTTTTTTTTAAATCAGGTCGATATTTTTCTACCTAACATGTAAAAAAAATCATATTCATGTTATTAATTCTGTTAAATTATAAATTATTATTTTCATTTTAGTGTAGAGATATTTCTTTCTACTAAACCGCAACCTTAAAGTGCACTTTTTCCACAACCATCTTGATAATTACAATTGTGTAATTTATATAACAATAAATTACTTAATAGTAATTAATAAAACAAAAACAGCCATCAATCAAAAATTCCTAAGGTCCGGTCGTCGCCGATTATCTAGGATTGTAGAACTACGATCTAGAAATTTATCAATTAATAAGCAGTGATATCCGCAATTATCTCACTTACTGACACACCTCGCTGATTCGTGAATATTCAGCAGGTGAAGTAACGCGGCCTCAAAGAAATCTCGATAAATACAGGTTTTTCCTATTATTACGATGCATTTTATGAAAAGATAAAACAATTGCAGAAAGAAACAATAATGTTATGCATCGCGATAAAGAGCAATCATCTAATCAGGCCTAATCACCCGCAGAGAATCTTTAAATAAAGGAATGTGTAATACTCAGATTTTAATTAGGTTTTAGTTAATAAAAAAATAACAGTAATTGGAAACTATTGGATAATGTAATCATTTTAACATTAATAATAATAAAATATTAACGTAAATGATAAGAAAATTTGTAATGGGAATAAATAATTAATTATAATGTTTACGAATGACTTGCTGTCTTTAAGCGTAATAAAAAGAGATAAAAAGATTGCAAAAAGAAACAATCATATAATCACGCCTAATCACTCGCAGAGAATCTTTAAATATAGGAATTTGTAATACTTCAAAACTTGGATATTAATTATGTTTTACTTAATGAAAAAATAACAGTAATTGGAAACAGTTAGATAATGTAATCAAATTAACATTAATAAGAAGAAAATATTAACGTGAACGATAAGAAAATTTGTAATGGGAATAAATAATTAATTATAATGTTTACAAATGACATGCTGTCTTTAAGCGTAATAAAAAGAGATAAAACGATTGCAGAAAGAAACAATAATGTTATGCATTGCAATCACATAATCATGACTAATCACGCGCAGAGAATCTGTAAATAAAGGAATTTGTAATACTTCAAAACTTGGATTTTAATTATGTTTTATTTAATAAAAAAATAACAGTAATTGGAAACTATTGGATAATGTAATCAAATTAACATTAACAAGAAGAAAATATTAACGTGAAAATATGTAATAGGAATAATTATTCATTTTAGTCTTTACGAATGATTTGTTTTCAAGCGTAATAAAAACTATTTAAAAATCATTAATGATCATTTGATAGCCACAAAAAGTATTTATTTTGGATCATTGAATCGATGAAATATGTAATTAACAACATATTTTATCGACGGTATCAGCCAGTTGGTCAATTTTCGGTTATTCTGCTTTTTTAATATCAATTTTTACCGAGTTTCATGGTTTCTGCCTCACATTTCAGACCATACTATTTTATTTCACTATAATAACATATACATAGAAAAGGGTATTTATTCACTTGGTCACAGTTATTTAAATATATTAAATATAAATGATTTGAAAATAATTTATAAATAACATACTTCAAATAGTTAAGTTGGTTGTTAGTTGAGAAACATATAGAAATGTTTGAAAGAGTCGTAGATATATATTATTTTATAATATTTATCATTTGTATTTATTAAAAAGGTGTTTATTTAAGAAAATTGATATAATAATAATTATAATCAATGTTATGAACGATTTATTTTATTTGACGTTTAGTTATAGCTATTTTGAACTACTAAAATCAGCCAATGAATTGGAAAAATCCTGAAAATATTGATTTAAATACGCAATTTCAAAGAATTTGATGGCAAAGTAGGAAAAGAATTTTTGAAATAATTAATAAAAAAATAATTGTTATCTTGGATCTTTCAGGCGTTCACTTCGTGATACTTTTTCACTTAAAATGTGATATACGTAGTTATTAAGTGTTTTTTTTTATCTTAATTATTTTTTCTTTAACTTCTATTATTATTAAGAAATGTTGTTATTGAATATTTAATTATTCAAAATTCCCAAACCGAAAGGAAACCGATCGTAATTTTCCACATGATTCCAATAAAATCCCGATGAATATTTATGAGGCGTGATCATTTGGCTGTGGACTGTTTTAGAAGTGCTCGTTTGAACTTTAAGAAAAAAAGGCGAACGCACGTGAACAGTTAGCCAGACGCTTGTAAACAAGTTCCGAGCAAAAGTAAGTAAGCCAGTTTACTCACTGTGCTGACAAATCCAGTGTAAATAATCCAAGTTGCATCCCACGTCGTTCCACAGCCATCCGCGACCTCCGTCCAGGACTACGCAATTCTGCTCGCCGTTGTAATTGTTGGGTTGGTCCTTTCCCCACGCCGGACGGACGACTAAATCACCTGGAATTAGATTTATTGGTTATTATTATTATTTTGTTCTATTTTCAAATTTAATTGAATGTTATTCATTTTTTATTCTTCTACTAAGATGGTTTTATATATACGAATGGTAAATTTCAACCATCCAGGGTTGACAACAAAAAATATCCCTTAATTAGTACAGTTTAGCGTTGGATAGTTTACAAACATGATTTAATATCATTTATTTATGTAGAAATATCGGCATTTTGAAGTTTTAAATTTACCATTTTTAAGATAAAAATATAGATGTAGAATATATTAGACAAGCAATGATGTGGCGTGGATGGGTAATATTTATAATCCGATATGTTGCTTATGCAAATATAAACATAAACACAACTAGAACTTCACAACTGTTTGAAATAGATAAAAATATTAAACAATTATTTAGTAATGTTTATGTTGGTCAAAATTGCTCAGTATCATTGAGAAATGACCTATTTGTTTTATGGTTATATTATTTTTTGGATACATTTCTCACGTATCACTAGGTGAAATATTGTTAAAATATTTAAGGTTTTTATTTTTCGTTAATAAGAAAATTTGGATTGTTTCATTTATTAGTCTTGTATTTCAATATAAAAAGCGAAACTAGTCGAGCAAAAATTAAGACGAATAAGTGAAACAAACCATGTGCCCTAATTTACCTAAAACAAATCTTAAATAAATAATATATGAATTAAACATAGAACACATAATTGACAATTTTATTTTAGTGACTATAGTTTCGTTATCAAACCAAAAAGCATATTGTTTTCTCAGTGATATTTAAAACGATATATAAGGAAGTAGAAGCTTCAATCAACTATTTTATAAATATAAAAATATAATTATTTTTAATAAAATTATTTAAATTATAGATATATTGGAAATTGTATTCTGGTAAAGTTGTGTCATGCAAAACAATGAAATATTTCGGACTTATAGTCCGTCACGAGTGTGAATCATGAATAAGGCAATCACATTGATGCCGATTATGAACACCAATAGCAATATTAATTTGTATTTAAATATATCCTTAACATTTTACACAAATAATTCTAAATGAAACAATGACAATATAACAACAATCACTAACCAACCAATAAACACAGATCAATAAACCACAAATAATCACTAAGGAGTTTATATATTGGATTAGCCGACAAAATCAGCTGAGGCGATCTTTTGCGTTTACAAATTGTGTATTCACATTACGTTTTTCCTCTGTATGTTGGTAGTTAACAACAGGGTGTATGCTTCTTGTGTGTTTCCTATAAACAGTTTTAAGCACTAATTTCATGATGACATTAGTTACGAGGAAAAAATGCGGCTTAAAGTGTTTAAAATCAGAATTCAAGCTGAATAATCTTATACAATAAATGATAAAAACAATAAAATCTATTGGTAACACGACGCGAGAAATTATTTATAAAGAGAAAGGATGCGGAAAATGAAGTTTGTGAATTCCGACATGGAATAAATACAAGAGAAAGGATAAGGAAATGGAGTTAATTAAAAAAAAATAACTTGCCCGAAAATGATCGAAATTGCGTTTAATTACGAGAGAGATAATAAATAGCAACCTAAATTACAGCTTTCCAAAAATTACCAATTTATTCCAATAAATTAGATATATTGAAATAGTTCACCCATTGGAATTCAATTTATGGAAAAGTTGTTTGCAGGAAAAAAGTGTCTACACTAAAATTAATAATCTAAATGTATTTTTAAGTAAATATTAAAGTTTCAATTAATTTTTTAAAGGTTCTTATTATAATCAACTAATCCATTTTAGTGATTATAGTTTTGACATATAATTATTATCAAACCAAAAAGCGTGTTGTTTTCTCATTGAAAGTTAAAACAGGATATAACGAAGTAGAATCTTCAGCCAACAATATTTTAAAATCTCAGCATCATTGAAACATGACCTACTTGTTTTACGGTTATAAAATATATTAATTTACATTTCTCACTTATTTAGTGAAATATTGTTAAAATATTTGAGATTTTTTTTTTTTTAAATAAGAAAACTTGGATTGATTCATTAATTCGTCTTGTATTTTACTATAAAAAGCGAAATTATTCGAGTAAAAATTAAGACGAATAAGTGAAACAAACCAAGTGTTCTAATTTACCTAAAACTAACCTTGAAAAAATTATAATGTGTTAATTAAACATAGAATATAAATAATTGTAATTTTTGTAACTTCTCTTCCTTGACGTTTACATCTTACAACTATGTTATTCAACATTTATTGTAGCTAAAGTGATAAATAAATAAATAAAAAAAATAAAAAATACATAATCGACTATATTATTTTGGTGACTATAGTTTCGATTTATAATCATTATCAAATTTTGTTTTCTTTTTCTAAAACGAGTAGAAGCTCCAAGAACAATATTTTAAATATAAATAAATATATATAAAATTCTTTTTAGTAAAATAATTTATATTATGGATATAATGGAAATCGTATTTTGGAAAAGCTGTATCATGCAAAACAATTTCATTTTTCGGACTCCGTCATGAGTGTGAATCCTCCATAAGACAATCGCAATGATGCCGATTATTAACACAAAAATCGTATTATTTATTATTATTATTAATTCTATACAAAAAATTATATTATACATTATTTTTAACGAAACAAGGCATTTATAAATAATTAACTCCGCAATTATTTTATACAATGAACATAAAGGTCAATGATCGATGGTTCTTTGCTAAGAAGAAAAAAGAAGAACTGAAAGACATATGGTCACTAGCCCTTTCTAAATATGAACAAGTAAAGTAGCATAACCTTTTTTTTTTTATTTATTATTATATAATCTTCAATAAAAGAAACTCTCCAAAATTACATAAATTAGATGTATTACATTGTTAACGTTACAGCAATTTGTTGTTACCAAAAACGTTTTATTATTCAAAGATTGTGTTTCCTATTCCCGATGGTCTAATAATAATTTGACATTCCCAAATCTAATTTACTGCTTAAATCGCCTTTATTTGCAATGTGGTTTTGTATAATGATCTACTTTTGCGCGATCCAACCCTTGATTCATTTTACATATCTACACCTAAACAGATGTTCACTTATATTCTTAACATCTTGCACGGTTCTTAGATGTATTGTGTGTATTGAATGTTCACTTTTTATATTAATTTTAGTTTAACACTTACAATTATAAGCCATGTTATTGATTTGTATTGATATTTTGGATATTTATGATTTTAAATTATTGTTTTTGTATTTTGTAATTGTGAAATTTGTAATTTATGTAATCCTTAATCTAGCCTTAGGGCTGTTGGGTTATTAAATAAATCATATCCTATATGGTTTTCTATTTAACTAAAAAGCAATTAATGGGGAAAAATACATATTATAAAGTGACTAGAATTATATAAATTCAGTGAGAAATAAATCCAACATGGTTCAATGGTCAATGATAAATAACAATTCTAACTTAACTGATATGAACGATATTGTTTATCTTCGTAATTCCTCTCCTCTTAATTTTTGTCTTTCTTACTCAATTCTATAATGTATAATAGAATTGGGTCTTAAAAAGTTAGAGAACAAATTAACTTTTAATTGAGATAGTCTTTATGCTCTAATTTTATAGATCTATTGATTTGTCTTACCAAAACCTTTAGAACACAGTTTTTCTTACATTTGAAACTGATTGTATTCCCAAATGTATGGAAGAAAACAGGAATTATTAAATAGATGTAATTCGCTGATGAAATATGAATTGAATTGCTGACCGTCCAATTCGGAAATGCTTAGGTTTTTTATTAAGTGATTATATTAGTGATTTTGTGGATTCTAAAATAAGTGGTATAAACATGGTTTTAAATCTAAGCAGTCAATGCCCACCAGTTTTATTTTGCTGACACAAAATTTTGTCAAATTGTTTAGATCAACAAATGCAGTTTAACAGCAATAACGAATCTTAGATATTGTAGCATCCCAGTGCAAATCAAAAATCATATCCCTATCATACAAAAAAGAACTCTTAAATATACATAATCTTTATTGACAAACGTACTACAACACCTACATATAACATAAAATATTACAATACATGCTGTAAGAGTTTGCCAATTCGCTATCGACCGGTGGTATTTCCGCCAAGAACTCTTAATAAACTACGATTAAGCAATTAATTTTAATTTACTTCGCAGAGTAACTAAATTTATAAATCTGTATAGTTTATTTGGAGACAAATTATATTTTATTAACAATATTGACAATATTATGTCATCAGCCAATCGTTTTATTATATTCTTTATAATCTTTATTTCTGAGTATTATATTATATAATTTTATAATAATACAATCATTTACACATTGTTAGACCTCAGAAAATGGCTATCGACCGTCGGTCTTTCTGCCTGTCTCTATCCAGTTCTTGTCGTTTTAGTTAATCATCATGATTGCGAATCGTTTTAATTTCACACTATATCTATTTTAAAATTATATTCTGCATTTTTTTCGATGAAGCTTTGAATACGGATATGGCTTATGGAACCCATGACTCTATTCCAAAAAGGATTTGTAAAATTTCTTTATTTAAGAGGTGTGCAATTGTCAATTTTGTATTCTATCGGTTCCGATATAAAAACAAATATTATCATATGTGCTCCAAAGCCACGACATCGTTTGTACTTCTTAGTCTCTAGGAAAATATAGAAATATAGAAAACTACATTAACTCCAGAAAATTGATAGTTTCTATTTATTGTACATGTGAAGGGCAAACGTCATAAAATGACACATATATAATTATATATTCAATTGTATTTTCAAATAAATATTATTATTATATTGCAATATACCTTGAAATAAAAAAAAATATTTTTTCTTGATAGAGACGTTAAAAATATCTGTATGTGCCCACGAAATTCTAATACTAATCTTTCTAAAAATAAATTTGAAAAATATATTATAACAATGCTGAAATGAAAGTCGTAACATACAATTTTTAAATGGCTTAATCCCCCTATCAATCAATTTGATAATCATGGCATTCAGTTGTTGAAAAACTATAATCAATTTTGTATAAATTAATTTTAAATAAAATCAATTGATTTAAAAAAATGTTTATTTTAGCATTACGATTGTTTCGACTTGCTTGCTTCTTCAGGTAATTGTACAATAATACCTCAACAATAATAATTTGGATTGATTTATCATACACAAACTCATGCGGTTAACTCTTTTTTACTCTTTTTTCTTTCAACCGTTAGGTGTAAGGAACTTTTTATTTATAATCTTATATAATTTTATAGACTGATCGCTGTTACTCACGCAAATATAATCCATATTCTATATTCTTTACGCCAAACTATATTTTTAGTTTCCTATTCTTCGAACAAATATTTTGAAATTCCAATTATTTTCAATATGAATGCGGTCGATGGCCAATTAATAGATATAAATTATATATATGATTTACTAATTTTTATTATTTGTGTTCTATATTTTTCTGTATATTTCTGTTAATAAAGATTATTATTATAAATGTGCATTATTGTCAATAAAGCTATTATTTGTCATTTTTCATATTAGCCTAGCCCCCGCGTCGTTTTGCTTCCGAATAATCTTCAATTGATCCAATTTTGATAGATGTACAAAATTAGATTTCTGGTTTTGTATAGTCTGTGGTAATCTTTCTTTTAGCATAGCATTTGAAATTTTATAATACATTTATAATTTTTTTGCTGTTCTTATTTTGTTTTACATTAATTAATTAATCATTATTAATTTTATTACTTATGAGTAATAATAGAAGTACATTATAAATGTACAATGAACATAAAGATCGATCGATAGCTCTTTGCTAAGAAGAAAAAAGAAGAACTGAAAGACATATGGTCGCTAACCCTTTCTAAGTAAGTACAAGTAAAGTAGCATAGCCCTTTTTTTCTTTATTATTATATAATCTTCAATAAAACAAACTCTCTAAAATTACATAAATTAGATGCATTAGATTGTTAACGTTGCAGCAATTTGTTGTTACCAAAAATGTTTCATTATTCAAAGATTGTGTTTCCTATTCCCGATGTTCCAATAATAAATCATATCATAATGGTTTTCTATTTAACTAAAAAGCAATTAATAGGGAAAAAATACATATTATAAAGTGACTAGAATTATATAAATTCAATGAGAAATAAATCCAACATGGTTCAATCAATGATATATAACAATTCTGACTTAACTGATATGAACGATATTGTTTATCATTGTAATTCCTCTCCTCTCAATTTTTGTCTTTCTTACAAAACTGTCAACGGCAAAGTTGTAGCTTTTTGAAAGTTCTACAACTCTCTAATTTGAATTTTTATTCTATCTCTAACCGTTTAGAAATTATATTGAAAAAAGTGCATTTTTTGCTATTTTTGGGGGTTTTTCGGTCATAACAAATTATTATTAGAGATAGAACAAAACTGTAAACGGCAAAGATGTAGCCTTTAATTATTAAGTAACGTTTAAAAATATTTTATAAGAGTGATTTAATATCTGCATATGTATAAATAAAATAAATAAATCAAAAACATAATGTAAATAGATTTCTTATAAACACTGCTACACTATAAATAGAAAAGAGTTAGAGCTACACTATCTTTAAGCAATATTATAAGATTTAATGTAATAATTCAGAAGCATGTACTTCGTTCTTTTTATTTTTCACATTTAATATCTACGACTTTCGCGTAATTTTGTGAAAGGACTCTTTTTACATTCACAAACGACAAGTCCTGGCGTTTCAAAACTGATTAAAACATTCCTTCGTGGCGTCTCAATGAGACGATAAAAAGCCGTAAATGGCATTTTCAAATAAAGTGCGAGAGAAACGTCGTCTCTGGCTAAATTTAACCGTGACTCAATTATGAAACCGTTCCTTCAATTCAACAACAGTTATTAAATCATGTGGCCGTAAAAATAATTTGCTGCTTTCAGGTGTTTTAAATTCAAGAAAACAACATATTCGTAAGAGGAAATTGTATGTGAATACAAACAAAAAATTCTAACGAATTTTCATCGAGAGTATGAAAATGATTTCTAAATGCAAAAAGTGTGTGACGATGGTTTGATACATAACTATAGGCTAGTTTCACTTCACATTGTTTTATTCCTATAAGTAGAAGAGACTAAAAAGAATTAGTATTATCTTTCATGGGTTGACAGATGTAAAATTTATCTACTAAAGCAACAAAGTGATTAAAATAATTACAGAAAATATCAGTTATACAAATTAAATAAAAATGATTTGAAAATAATTAATAAATTATTTTCACATACGTCACAGAGTCACAAGTCACAGAGCTAAATGTGGAAATAATTTATTAATTATTTTCAAATCATTTTTATTTAATATATTTAAAATATGTGACCAAGTGAATGAATAATACTCTTTTCTATTTATATCAGTTATACATTTTATTTCGTTTCTGATAACTTAATACAACTTTTTCCCCACAATCGGGCTTGTATTCAAGGGAAAGGGGGTCTTGTTTGCCCTTATCAAAAACTCTAAAGACCTTTAAAAATAATACATACGTCGCGAAAAATAATGCTTTTTATTAATTAACCTTACTAAAACAGCGAAGTGATTAAAAAAAATCGCAGTAAATATCAGTTTTACATTTAATTTCGTTTTAGAAAACTTAATACACCTTTTTTTACTCAATCGGGCTCGTATACAAGAGAAAGGATATGGTATTGTTTGTTTAAAGGAAGTAATGTCCTTATCCAAAACTCCACAGACCTTTATACATTGTTATCGGCGCATCATTTGGATTCACCGAAACTTGCCCCATGATAACATAATACATTGATCTTTATTTGGCAAAAAATAATACTTTCTTTTAATTAACCTAACAACATTCCAACTAAATTAATGAAATCACTTGGTTTTACTAACATTTTAGTAAAACAAAACCAAGTGATTTCATTATAACAAACGCTTATTAAATATGTTTTACCAAGTGATTAATGAGGAAAAAGTAAACAATATAAATTAAATAAAATGAAACAAAGATGATTCACACATTTAAATTACAATGAAATTAAACAGGGAAAATTTCTGGCAATGATAAATACAATTCGATCAATCCCTTTTTCCCAACTCCAAAAAATTACTTGCAAATATCTATTGAAATAACTACTTCCCGAGCATTCACCCCGCCGGACATTGAATTACACAACATTCCAATTAATTTAGCGATTCCATCTCTTTCGCATGAGTTAACTACACGACCCTACTCTCAATTTCACTAATTTCTTACACACATATTTTCCATTTTTACTCTCATATGCTCCTTTCGACAGTCTTTTATATAGCCCATTGGACACTCATTCGCCAAGAGTTTTTAAACATCCATCTCGTTGCCACAAAACACATACACTTCGTATACTTAGATCCATCCAATTTTTTTTCCCTCATTCCCACATCTCAGACTTGCTAATACTCTTATATCCTCTGGTGTACTTTATTATAGTATTTTATAGTTTATAGCTCTTTTAGATTTTATTTTTTTGTCACCATTTAGTCTTGAGCCCTTCGACACATAGGACACATTCATATCATTTTTTCTGTTTTTGATTCAAAAATTATCATAATTTCGTTCTTCTGACTTTGTAATAACCCATCCATACTTCTTTTACCAACACCCCATCCTTTAGCTCATTTAACTTTCTTTCCAACCTTACCACTTTCTTTGCTGTGAAGCATACAACAGACATTATAATTTATTTCTGCAATACCACATATCCCGGAAGTGTGTTTTGCCGACCCAGATTCTTATTTAGATATTGCCATATTTCCCATACTTTCATACTCACCACCAAGAATGATCTTATGCACGCATTCCATCAAATAATTTGCATCCTCACATTACTTCTTAACATCTCCTGCTATATTCTCCGTAGACTTTCCATCGCTACTCTCGCTTTCTTGCATGCAGCTTCGCTTTGCTTTGCCAATTTGTTTTCTTTTTCATTTTAAATCTACCTCTTTCCATCTCCTTCCAGCATTATAAAAAATCATACATTTCATTTCACTCACATTGATCACAAACTTTCTTTCTGCAAAATATCACTCAAACCCTTCCTTTGATTCCTTTCATTTAATTAAATGATTTTGCCAACATCATTACATCAACGGTGTATGCCAAACTTAAAATTTTAGTCTTTCCAATCACTAACACCCTGCTTGTCCCAACTGTAGAGTCCTTTCCGAATCAACCATATATAAAATGTATTTTAGTGGGCTTACTACAATTCAATCAGGCAGTCTTCCTTAATCTTTGCTACAGAAGTGGCCATCACTAGTTATCCATACCCTAGATGAATGGTGGTTGAACATTTTATTAAATTTGCTTCAGACAATTTATAAACTTTCCGGATATTCCACAAGACGATTTCCAAAATTTCCAAACAACTAACTCCTACAACCCCTCCCCTCTAAGTAAATAGCCCAAATTCAAACGAGGAAACTACAAACAAATATCTATTGAAATAACTACTTCCCGAGCATTCACCCCGACGGAAGGTTTGTATTGTTTTTTGTTTTCATTGGTAGGTTTCAATAAATATCAAGTCCCCTCCAAAAAGGAATAGCTAGATGCACTACTGCCGTTCACCTTTTATTATCTTATTCACCTAGCTTTCACAATTTGTATGCACATATTTGTACAAGCCTATACTACTACATCTTCGCGCCATTTAGCGATGAAGAAATAATTAATGGAGACGCTCGAGTGCAATTACAGCGCGAATTCAAATGAAGCATCCTCGTCGTCGGGACTGAATGAATTCTCTCACAGTGGATGCTCGAAAATTGCGCGGAATTCAATTTGCCGGAGATCGTCACGCCGCGCGTGAAAGTGCCTCTTGCTCCATCCTTGGCTGAATCGCCGAAGAGATGATTGATCATCAGCCCGGCTAATGGTATAATAATAAGGGTTGATGTCTCATCCGTTTCGAAATAGGTTAACGCGGGTCATCTCACGCCGCGCTGTTTATGCACGCGTGAACTTTTCCGCGGAACGAAAAGAATTCTACATTTTTTTATATATTTACGAGAATATGATAAATTGAATATACCTCTCTTCTATTAATATTTAAACAAATTAATTTGCTTATTTCAATAATCGTGTGAATTTAGTAATCGAATATTACTGAATAACCAATTTTTAGTAGCTAAAGTTATTAAATAACAATAAAATTGAGTTTATTAATCAATAGGTAAAACTTTCCAATATTAATATTATAAATAACATTAAGAAAATTGCCATAAACTTCATTTTGCAGTGACAAAAAAGATCGAAAATATCGACTTTGCCCATCTCTACTTTCTACAGACGAATAAAAATAAACAATATGTAAAGTAAATAAAAAGAATTTGAAAATAATTAATTAATAAATTATTTTCCCTTTAGCTATTAATTATTTTCATATTATTTTTATTTAATTTATTTAAATAACTGCGACTAAGTGAATAAATTCTTTTTCTATTAGTAAACAATATGCATTTTTCAATTTGTATGGGGAGGATATAAATAGGTCTACCTTTGAGATATTTAAACGATTTGAAAAACTACGATTAAGGAAGCAAAAGATAAACAGATTCGAGAGAATAGGAGTAATTATGGAAGCTATTTCTTTAAGCATACATACATTTAACTTATATACATCCTTCGATTTAATAAGTTTTAAATTTTTAATAATAGTTGAAATTTCGTGGTCATTAGTTGGAATAAAAAAAGAAAGATCCATTATCACTAATAGACTTTAAGGGAGACAAGGATACGTTGAGGATATTTTTTATTATATCATTAATGTACCAGCAGTATAATTTTTTTTAAATATTTTTCCTTTCTACCGTTAGGTGTGATTATTAATATTTGTTAAAATGTTATCAATACAACTTTCCGATTTCGAAGATATTCAAGTAACAACTTTTATTGTTAAATTGAGCCCAAATGACTCGATTTAAGATGAAAATTGACACTCTACAGGAGATATCTTATTCAAATCAATATAGAAATCACCCGCAATTGTTATCAAACGTTTTTATAATAAATATTTATAGTAAGTTGGTTAAGAATATTGTAAAGCTTTTCAAAAAACACTCATGAATCACCATTGGGAGAGTTTATACTATATAAATACACTGCACAAATTCAGCATCCTTCTCACTGCAGGAACGACTAACTGGGATATTTTCTGCGGTAAAATCCTTCCTGATGTAAATGTATAAATTGAGTTCTGTAGAAATATGCGGCCATGGTAAATTCAGGTAGGATTTGTATATTTACAATATCCTCTGTATCCCAATGTTTATATATACGGATAACACGATATAATTTATGTTGTAAAAAAAAATGATAATATGTTAATTTTATTGTTGACATTGCACATTTACATGAAATATATTAAATGAAACGGATTCATCTAAGAAAGAATTATTGGCGATTAACTTTTGCGACTATAGATATTTTTCTTTGTGATGATAGGAATATAAATCGGTTCTCCTGCTTTTAATAATATGTCAAGTTAAAGAGAGACCTAAAATATCGTAGTTGCAATATTGTTTGATCAGGTAATATTTTCTGATTATTGAGCTTTTTGCTATTTTTGAGTATTGTTACAGTAAGTTACACTCCAAGATAACTTTCAGTAATCTAATTACTTAGTCTTTAATTTTTACTTATTAGACTAACTTTCTGTACAATTGTCAACGCATTAAGGTTGCGGTTTAGTAGAAAGAGATAGCTATATAGTAAAATGGAAATAATCGTTTGAGAGAAAAGAGCCATTCTTTTGGATTTAATAATATGAATATGTATTTACAATTTTTATCTACCAAGTATAATGTCTAAATAAAAAATAAATCAATGGTTTTAATATTTAGACATTGGTAATTCTTATTGTATGAAATAAATATGAATAAAATATTAAAAATCAACCAATAAAATAACTTTAAATTTAAAGTTATTCAATCTAATCTGTGTTTTATTCGTTGATTTTTAATATTTTATTCATATTTATTTCAAAAAATAAATCGTTAATTATCGTGTATTACGTCAATTTACTAGTTCAAGTTAAAAAAGAACATTGCAAGATGTAATGAAATTAATAGGTCATGCCTGCTAAATTATTTGAATTCATAATTTAGTGAGGAATTAGAAAGAATAGGTCAGCGACTAGAGGAGATAAATTGGAGTGAAGTGGAAAGCATGGAGGAAATAAATACAAGAGATGATAGCAGGTTGCGGGAGAAAAGTGAAACGGAGCGGTGGCGATGGGGGAACATGGTTCAATAAAGAGTGTGGGGAGGCAAAAAGGAAAATAAGAAACGACTGGAAAAATGTAAAAAATTGGGAGAAGGAAGTAACAGAGGCCAGGGCAAATTACAATAAATTATGTGATATAAAGAAGGAGCAAGCTATTAGAAAAATCACGGAGGATTTGAGGGCTTGTCAAAACCTAGGGGAAATGTGGAAAATTCTAAAATTAAATAAAATGAAAAAATCTCTACAGGAGTGGAAGGAGAAATGTGTAGAAAGCTGCGGAAAGCAGGTGCAGCTCGGTAGAAGAGAAGACAGAGGAGAAGTGGAGGAATTTTCAGATGAGGAAGTGGAAAGGGGGTTTGAAGCGGTGAAAGGTGGAAAAGCGGCCGGATTAGACGGATTAAAGACCGAAATGTGGAAAAGGATTGGAGGCGAAGGAAGACGAAGATTTAGAGAGCTGCTTAATCAGATGTGGAGAGAAGAGATCCTGAAGGTTCGGCGTGTGGGAGTAGTGTGTCCGGTGCACAAAAATGGTAGTAAGAAGGAAACAAATAACTATCGGGGCATAAAGCTAATGTGCACCGAATACAAAATCTCCATGACAATTGTAAAGAATAGGCTGGAAAAAGAAGAAGAAAATAAAGATTTGCTGCCAGAATTACAGGAAGGATTTCGAAAAGCGAGGGGTACGAGAGATCAAATTTTTACTCTAGCAAGAATAGTAGAGAGAGTGATAGAGGAAAGAAAGTGAATATATGCGGTATTCCTAGATTTAAAAGCTGCGTATGATTCGGTACTGAGAGATAGGTTAATGCAAGTGCTGAAAAGGAGAGGAGTGAGTGATGTGATGGTGGAATGAGTGAAAGAAATGTACGAGGAAACATGAGAGAGAGCAAAAGTAGATTAATGTATATTAGGTGAGTTTAGAGTATGGATGGGAGTGAGACAGGAATGCCCCCTTAGCCCGTTACTGTTCAACTTATACATATGTGAAATGGAAGAGGTACTCAGAAATGGACAGACGGGCTAAGTGGCAATAGGAAAAATGAAGGTATTGATGTTAGCGTATTCAGATGACGTGGTTTTATTGGCGAGAGAATAGGTAGAAATGAAAGAGATGTTGAAGAGAGTTAAGCAGTATATGAATAAGCGAGTGCTGTGTGTGAATGTAGAGAAGACGAGGTGGATGAGATTTAGGAATAGGGGGAGAGAAGGAACAATGAAAGATTTGATGTGGAAGGGAAAAGAGATAGAACGGGTAAAAGTGTTTAAATACTTAGGATTTTGTTTGTTTGGAGAGAATGGAGGATACAGGGAGCATGTCAGATTGGCGCAAATGAAGGCAAGGAGACATGTAATGAAGGAAAAATGGGGTAAGTGGCTCGGAGGGAATGTGAAGATGGCGTGCTATTTGTGGGATGCATGTGTTAAGCCAATAATAACGTATGGGGTGGAAATGAGGGGAACGAAAGTGTATGAATGTGTTGAGAAAGAGCAATATTTGTTCGTAAGGCAAGTACTGGGTGTGGAGAAGTCAACGCCTAGTTACGTACTGTTGCAGTCTTCATATAGAGCAAGTATATATGAAGACGCAATGGAACGAGTGGCAAGGTATGAGATGAGGCTGAGAGAATTTGAGAATGAAAGATTGGTGAAATAAATACATAAGTTCTATGTTGGAGAGAGTAAGTGGAGAGTGGAACGCAGAAAAATGTATGAACGAGCAGGGGTATCTAAAAGTCTGGTAAATGAGTAGTTAGGAAAGGGTGTGAATGTAGCAGCGTGGATGAAAGAGAAATGGGGTGAAGTATAAAAGCAGGAAAGACAAGGAAGGATCGAAAATAATAGGTATAACCCGACGTATAGAAGTTGGCAGATGCACGGGAAATGGCCAGAGTACCTATTAAGATCCGACGTTACTAAACTGCAGAAGGTGGCATAAGCAAGGGCTATGGTGGATCAGATCAGAGAGTAAGGAAGGTATGGATGGGTGAAGAGTATGGTAGCTGTGTGTTGTATAGGGAAGGAAGGGATACATAGACACATATAGGAAGGGAATGGTAGGAGTATGGATGCGAGAAGATGAAGCTGGTGTAAAAATTGTGATGAGGTTAGGGTGGGAGAAGGAGAAAAGAAGAAAACTATGTTAATTGAAATATGTAATATATCTTTGTATATATATATATGAAGGGTATGCCAAGAAAGGTATTTTTTAAATTATATTATTTTCACTTTATTTACGTTCTTTAATTTCTTTAAAAAATCCTCTAAATATATCAGTATGTATATTACTTGCATGCAATTCAGATTCATTTATTTTCTTCTTTAAATGTTAAATGATTAATTATTAAACTTCCACTTCGTAACGCATTGTTATTTGATTAATGAAAACACTTTTAACTTTTTATTTGTTTGTTTCAATTGTTTTTCCCATTTCCGTGTTCTATATTTAGTGTTAGCATTTACTTATTGTAACATTAAAACACGTTTCATTTACGACATTTAAAAATATATTCACTAAACCCACAAATTCCATTTCTTCTTCTAAATCATCTAATAAAGAAACATCTAGCGTTTCCCAAGATGGAACGCTCACGAAAGAAGAAATCTCATAAAAAACGTTAATGTAACTATAAACGTGTCCAATTTTTAAATCGCTGGTTGACCACAGTGCAGTAATGTCGAAAGGCAATATGCCCGATCGAAAGATCATGATTCCGACCCACTTTCTACTGACATTTCATTTTTTCCCGCCACCACCGCTCGCGGTTTCTTTTGTAAGAATTTAGAAATCCGCGGGTCTGTCTCGTGCTAACACCCACAATTCCACCCGGAGCCACTTAATTATTTATAATAAATACTGCAAATAGATTATTACGTATTGCTTTTTCTATTATTATTTGCTGTTGTTGTAGAACAAAAATAGAGGCACGCTACAGTACATTGCGTAATATTTATCTATAATCAATTATGTTTCATTCAAGATAAATCTCCAGGAGTTTTTAAATATGAATAGTCTATATCTTGAAACGCCAGGAACTGATCACAGAATGCTGCAGGGGGAAAGAGTAACTTTTTTTATTAGGGGCAGCAATTAATGTTTCAAATTAAACCCTCTCTACTCCTAGCCGTTTCTTAAAATTAAACGTAGTCACATCTCCAGATTGCGCATGTGATGAATATGGAGATTTGAATTATGTTTTTTTTTCTCCATTGCGTCGTATCTGCTTAAGTCACAATTATTTTAATTGTGACATATTTAACTGCAGTCTCAGTGAATTCAAGGCATTCCTTTCTGGAGTAGAATTTAACTTATAAGATTTCACGGTTTCTATTTTTTATCAACAAGATATAAATACTAAAACCTGTCCTACTAACTTTTAAACAAAAAATCTCTTTCTGTTCTTTTCCTAATTTCTGCTCATTATTATATATATATATATATGTGAAATCATTAAATTTAACCTTTTCCGCGTAAAAAAAGAATCCGTTCATTACGAAAGATGCGTCGAAGAGCCTGCAATTACACAAGCTGGTTCGTTTTTTGTGTCTCGTGGAACACGCGAATTAATTATTCGCAGTCGTGACATTTGTCATTAAAATGTTAGCAATTAATTTCACATGCTTATTTAAAGGTTGAAATGCTATTATTCACTTTTAATATAAATACCAAAATATATATTCCTAGAATAATATTTTGTGAATTAAATACAAAGTTTTTCAATTGCATTTCTAGATCAATAGTCATCAATGTTCATTCATAAACTTTTTTAACTCAATGGGCGCGTTCAGGGAAATTTTAGATATGTGGCGCTGCACCACAAAGCGCTTGATTTTCCCTGAACACGCTTTCGAGATTAGAGACGTTCACGAAAATATGGCGGTTTTGTTTACAGCTGCACGACTTGAAAAGCGATCGAGCAGAAAAATATATGCTTTACCGCTTGATACAGCGGTACAGCGCCACGCATAAAGCGGTAACGTATAACGACACCGCTTTCGTAAAGCGCTGCAGCGCTACAGTTCCCTGAACGCGCTCAATGTCAACTGTCTCCGGGTTTAACAACAAACAATCACAAAAAATAGTACATTTTAATGTTTGATAATTTACAAATATTATTCAATATACAGGGTAGGCCACGAATAACCGCCGTTAAAACGGGGTTCCTAACAGAGAAAATTTTGAAAAATTCTACATTGCACTGTTGAATGGCATGGTGCAAAATATTTTAACTTTCTATCTCTTTCGATTTTACCGGAAATAGCTACCAACGTTGTTACCCCTATATATTTTTTTAATTCCCCATTCAATTGTCTACCTCCTAATATAGATGTATGTCCACATAACTCTTACATTTTTTGAGATAAATATTATTTGTTAAATATTAACCTCAAATAGACGACCGGCATCTTAAATAAGGAAGACTTTGATTTACTAAGCAAGTTAATCATAAGATCAAAAGATGGTGTGTATGTTCGTTCAACAAAGAATCATAAGCTCTATGCTACAAGTCGAGATTAAAAAATCAAAAGTACGATTAATTAAAATTATAAATAAGAAATGTTATTCATTCTCTATAAACTAAAACAATTATACAAGCATAAACATAATATAGATAATTTCAAAAGATTTTCTGTTATGTGTTTGAGGTTTCTGTAGTATTTATGAGCATATTGTGCTCAAAATGTACATATTTAAAATAAAGAAGAGAAGACTAGAATATAATATAAATATTACTATCAATAAAAGTTAACGTACGCGCCAATTAATATATTCAATATCTATGAGTTTTATGAGTTTTCTGTACAATATAATATAATATAATATAATATAATATAATATAATATAATATAATATAATATAATATAATATAATATAATATAATATAATATAATATAATATAATATAATATAATATAATATAATATAATATAATATAATATAATATAATATAATATAACATATAAAAATGATTTGAAAATAATTCATAAATTATTTCCACATTTAGCTCTATGACTTTTGACTTACGTTACGTAAGTACGTTAAACAAATGCACATTAAAACAACTACTTCCCGGACAAATACCCACGTCGGACATTGAATTACATAATGTACACCTGCTGTTGCATATCAATAAAATAATTTATTAATTATTTGCAAATCATTTTTATCTAATATATTTAAATAACTGTGACCAAGTGAATGAATACTCATTTCTATTTAATATAATATAAAAATAATTGAATAACAGAAAATAACAAAAATACATAGAATAGAGTCAAGTATTTCAGATCATACGATACTAATAATAAATGTAAAAACAACGGAGAAAAAAATACGAACACTTTACAATCTATAAAATAGATAATAAACAAATAAACAAAAATATTGAAAATATAGATGAAACAACGAACAATCTGGAAGAACTTTCAAGAAAACTACACAATATTATAAGAAACAATATGAAAAAAAGAAGATTAAAACAGCAATCAAAAATCCATGGGTAAATGAAGAAGTAATAAATCACATCCACGAAAGAAATAAACTATCAAGAAAGTACGACCTACAACCCAGATAACCCCATTATCAGAGAAAAATATATAAAATAAAAGAAATAACAAGCACAAAAGTAGAGGAAACAAAAATAAAATATTACAAAAACCTCTTCAATAAAAATACACACGTACCGAAAAAATATGGAATTTAATAAATAATCAAATAAATAATAAACATATTATATAAACAAAATATTAAACAAAATGTAATAGTGATCAAAATCGATCTAGAAATGGCAAATGAAATATATACTTATTTTGTGGAAATAGAAAAAAAAACTAGCAGAAAAACAAATCGAAAAATATCACGAACTGACAAATAAAAATAAGTGAAATAATTGAAGACATTACTACATTTAACCTAAAAACAAATACAGAAATAAAAAATATTATAAATAATTTGAAAAACTACACAGCTTTCGGATTTGATAAAATTACAAACAAAATTTTGAAAGAAAATGTCAACAAATTGGCTCCAATAATAACAAACAACATAAACAAAATTCTATCAGTAGGGAAATAAACAGATTACATTAAAACCTCAATAATAATTCCGACATATAAAACTGGAGACAAAACCAGACCTGAGAACTATAGACCCATAACCCTCACATCAACCCTAAACAAAATCTTGGAAAAATGATTCATATTAGGATAATAGAATATCTAGATAAATACAACATTATCAATAAACAGCAATATGCCTTCCAAAAACAAACAGGTATAGCATCACTAACTTATGAATTAATAAAGACATCAAAGAGAATTAAAAAAAGGAAACAACTATAGCTATCATTATTGATATGAAAAAGGCATTTGATACCATCTCAGTGAAACAATAGAAGCAAAATATGTAATCCCTCAGGAATATACACAAATGACATATTTCAAATAAATCTAATAGGAAAATTATATGAGTAGGAATGCGAATGTTCAATATGACGATATTTTTATGTAAACTTGTTTCCAACTTGTAACATATTGCGTTATTGTCTAAAGTTAAGCTTGTACAATTGCTTTATAATCTTTTGCATTCTCTCTTCTTTTGTTTGTATTGCTATCAGTTTAAGTTACACGTTACAATTATTTTTTATATATTGTTTGTTTGTAAATTTTAAACTCTAAAATTAGTACATTATTTCTTATATAAATACATTGTCCTATTAATGGTGTCTGTTTGGCAATAAATAAATCGTATTATTATTATTATTATATATTTACACAGATGATACTTGCATCTTATATTCAGGAAAAGACTTACAACAAGTGCAAGAAAATATAAAATCAGACATGAAAAAATAGAAATATGGTACATCAAAAACACTCTGACAATAAATGAACACAAATCTAAATTTATACATTTAAACAAAACAAAAAATAGCCCAAACCTCCAAATAAACATCAAAAACACACAAATTGAGGAAATAGAAACAATAAAACATCTTGAATTAAACATACAGAACAATCTAAAATGGGACACACATTTTCAGAAACTTAGGAAAAACAACTGTAAAACTATAGCTGCAATAAGAAAAATCAACAATTATTTAACAAAAATAACAAGGAAAAACTTTGTAATAGCTTATTTGTTGCTAAAAACACATATCTAATAACTGTATGGGGAAATACAACCAAAAATTGCTACAACGGTTACAAATAAAACAGAACAAAATACTGAAAATTCTTAATAAACTAAATAAAAGAACACCAACGGAAAACGTATACGTACAAACAGGTGAATTAAACATAAAAAAACTATTCACACTAAATAATATATTATTATTATACAAAATTATAAAATAAAAAACAAACATAAAATTGATAATAAACAAACAGATACGTAGTCATCAAACAACAAGAAAATCAATGCTAAGAACCGAGAAATACGCAACACAAAAATACGCACAATATCTAACAACGACCATAATAAATCAATACAATGCACTACCAACATATATAAAAAACTTAAAATTGATTCCCTTAAAATGGAAATAAAAAACTTAATTAAAAAATTGAAATTAGGTAAATTGAATATGACACATCATTAAATAATCCAACAGACCATCCTCCAATACCATTAGCCTGGTCGGGAATTAATCCAGGAACTCGAGGTGAAGAAAGATGGATGGAACCACTGTACATAGTCTAATAGTTTAATAACTATATGGGCAAATACAACCAAAAAAATGCTACAACGGTTACAAATACAACAGAACAAAGTAAATAAACTAAATATAGTCGTTTTATATATAGGTATTATATTTATGATTATTTTGAATTTTGAATAAAATTCTTAATTATCAAAAAAATATTAATTAATTGCCTTTTTTGAGAGATAATGCTATTGTAAAGCAAAATATTACGTATCATGTATTACCAATTGATTAATGTGATCCAAAAAAGAAATATTACGTAATTGTAACTCATTTAAATTTCACAAAGAAAACACCATTATTTCGCTCATCTCGAAATCCAGAACAGTAAATATTGTGGGCGCGCACGATGTTTCGCTCGCAAACGCCAAATATTTGCTGGGTGTGGGCGTGCTAGGTGGCAATCGACCGTCACGTCGCCATAAACCAAAGAAACCGGAAGTCTCGATGTTTATTGTTTCGTGAAGTGATTTCGCAAAATGATTACACGTCGCAAGAATGTGGATCGGAACCGGCGGATATTGAATGATACATATAATAATACAAAATTTGTTTCGTTTTGTTCGAAATGTCTCAACGTGATATTAGCAATGCGTTGTTATTGGCAATGTTGCGTCCATTCCGGCGTGAAGCGTATAATTTGTTTTATTGGTAATAAAATTTAATGGATTTTAGAAATTGGCTTTCGGTTTAATTATAGATGAAATACAGGTTGTGCAATGAAAACAGTGTAAGTTTGGTAAAGAAAACTCTTTTCTACTAGCCATAGACGTAGTATATAAATAGATGAAGCATGATGTGGTGGGGATAGGATACCACTTGTGCCATCATCTTAGGTTAGGTTTTCTGTTTGTAAATACGACTATTTGTAAACAGATCGATCGATTTTACCACGAATTTTAAAATTATGTAAACAGTAAACATATATTTATATGAAATTTCATTATGTTTATTGAAATTTAAGAACAGATATAATTAATATAACATTATATAATGATATATATAGATGACCAATGACACAAAAATGCAAAAGGAGATAAAGACAATTAATTATAAAACAGGCACCTATGGTCGATAGCCGATTGACAAGAAACCTTTACATTTTCAAAATATTTTATATTGTTATTAGTATTATTGTAAACTCAAAAAACTTCTCAAGAAAGATGTGTAACTAACTGATACATATATATGTTTTATAATAATGTAAAGCTTTTATATGAAAATCCTTAAATTATAATAATTGTCAAAAGCCCTAAAAAAGTTTGATCATTTGTTAAGTTATATCCTATGCAAAATCATTTAATGAATTTAAAACAATTAGAAATTAAGTTGTGAAAATTAATTAAATTGGTACAACTAAACCATTTTGATCATCACTATACACCAATCGAAGATATTTGTTGGTGAATACATGAAGTTTCTTGATATAATATAATAATATTGTATTCCTATCTTCTCTTATTTTATTTTTATCACTATATGTACATTTCAAGCACAACGTGCTCTTTATGACGTTATGCTTGAAATGTACATATAGTTATAAAAATAAAAAAGTGATGAAAAGAATAAAATATTATTATATTATAACTATAAACCAATGTCTACTTAATATTAACCTACTAAATTTAAAATTGATATCTCGAATAATAAAACACGAAAGTAGCATTTATTCCGATTTCAAACGATGTAAACAAATAACGCAAAGAATAGCTGATAATAACAAAATACAAAAGTAAAGACCCCTCGTACCTTAGATATTGGCACGTTGAAAACTAGCCAGAAGGGTTCTTGACTGACAGTGCTTAATGTTAAGCGAGCCCGTAGGGGCTCTTGAATTACAATGCTTACTATCAAACCACGGCGAGCTTATAATTCTCGCTCTTAAAGTATGAAGTTTAATAGCGAACGTGAGGTTATAAGTACTTTTAACTGGCAAAGTTTAAAGTCAAATTTGAGAACGAAATGGCTCCTGACAGGTAAAACTTAGTGTCAAGTTAGCGACCGATGGCGAGTCTATAGCTGGATATCTTATTTGAAGTATAAACGTGTGTTCTATATTAAATTTTAAATGTATAAGAAAGTAGAAGCCGCATCCATCCATTAATAATTTAAATCAAATAATTTAAAAAAGTGTTGACATAGAATTATCAGATTACTATTATTTTGATTATGATAATTCTGTGATGTAAAGTTCTTTTTCTTCAAATACACTCTTGAATTGGTTATTTCTTTATTGTTTTCTTTTCATTTAATTTAATTAAATTTATATTATTGTTTCTATAGGTTGAGTGGGTTTATAGAGAATCCCGCTCATTGAATGTTGTAGTAAATCCAGATGTCCTTTTTTGGTATTTCCATGATGAACATTTTTCATAGGTCCGTTATTATTGTTATTACTCCGAGGGCTGATTTTTATATTACTCGGATTTTCAGAAAATAATAATACATATTCGGGCAGAAAGATCTCAGGTCGATACCCCAGGACAGAATAACACATTCATATAAACTTATAATTGTATTATATAACTATATATTATATAAAGTTATTGTCTGAATAATATATATTCTCATTGAGTCGACAATTATGAATAGAATTCGATAAATCCCGTTTTATGAGAATAATTAAATATTTTAAAAATAATGGTTACCTGTCAATCGGCTCTCGACCATTGGTCTTTCTGCCTGCCTTTTAATTTATTGATTTTTTTATTATGTTTTTTTTGTAAATTATTTCATCGTTAATCGCCATTGTTAAACTGTCTTTAGAAATCATCTATGTCAAATTAACTGTCTATGGCTTGAAAGGATGTAATGAATTAAAATGTTTTATTTAACTGAAATTTAATTTATTTTATATATTGCAAAATTAGTAATTAAATATAATAATATTATGATTGTGTGTACATAATTTGTCCACACAATCCTTATTTTAATTAATTTATTGTCGAAATAATAAATGTTAAAGAAGAGCGAGACAATCAATCCGTGCCATCATTATCATTCATTCCAATTAAATACCCGCAAATTAATTAAGCGGCCGTAAATCAGCGTTTCATATAATCACCAGACATGAGAAATATTTTAATTCCTGCAATTACACCGAGCGCACGGCTAATTAGGATGACTTCATGCAATTGTTGCGCGTTTCGTGAATTCAAACAAAAAGAAACAGAAAAAAAAATGTGAGTATGACCGCAATCTACCGTTTTATTTTACGATAATGGCTTGTAAAGTAAATACAATAACGCAAAAAATAAATATGATAATTAATGAAGAAAAATGTAACCATTAAAAGTGTTGTGTTTTTAAAAACAAGCGAGTATTTGGGGAATGTGGAAATTACAGTTATTCTACTTGTGTTTATAATGTGTGGTTTTTGCGTACTTTAATATTTTTTGCTGGTCATTTCATGGATCAACAGATTAATAGAGTTCTTACTGAAATTAAACATTCCAAGCAATGTTTGCCACCCTAAGTGCAAAATATGCAAATTCTTCGAAATCAATAGCAAAATGTACGGCGATTGCAATAAAGTTATATATACTGAAGTTTAAAGTTATTTTTATTGTTGATAAACATTACTTACGTCCATTTTGTTCAGTATGTTATGTATAATCAATAGACATTTTATAATATTAGAGAATTAGAAAAATCTTTAATAATATATGAAATATAACTTGAATATTAGGAATTGTTGAGTGAATTTCACTTGGTTTGTTTTATAGATTTTTTACAATTTGAGTATACATTTCAATTGTAAAACTCACTTAGGTTCTAAATAGAAAACAGTATTCATTCCACTTGGTCATAGTTATTTAAATATATTAAATAAAAATGATTTGAAAATAATTAATAAATTATTTCCACATTTAGCTCTGTGACTATTGACTTACTTACGTAAGTACGTTAAACAAATGCACATTAAAACAACTACTTCCCGGGCAAATACCCACGCCGGACATTGAATTACATAATGTACACCTGCTGCTGCATAGCAATAAAATATTGCATAATGCAACAAAATTTTTGATCCGAGAAAAATTTTATGTAAAAACAACAAAAATTAACGTTACTTAATATAAGGCCATCTGCAGACACGTGTTTCGGGATCTATCCCTCGTCAGTACAGCTATGCCTTACACAATTTAAAGATGTTAAAAAATCAATTAAATTAATTCAAATACAATCAACAAAATTAAATCAGTTATATTAAATCAAATTAAACTAAATCAATTTAAATTAAATTAAACCAAATTAATTCAATTTAAATTTGCTGATTGTATTTGAATTAATTTAATTGATTTTTTAACATCTTTAAATTGTGTAAGGCATAGCTGTACTGACGAGGGATAGATCCCGAAACACGTGTCTGCAGATGGCCTTATATTAAGTAACGTTAATTTTTGTTGTTTTTACATAAAATTTTTCTCGGATAAAAATTTTGTTGCATTATGCAATATTTTATTGCTATGCAGCAGCAGGTGTACATTATGTAATTCAATGTCCGGCGTGGGTATTTGCCCGGGAAGTAGTTGTTTTAATGTGCATTTGTTTAACGTACTTACGTAAGTAAGTCAATAGTCACAGAGCTAAATGTGGAAATAATTTATTAATTATTTTCAAATCATTTTTATTTAATATACTCACTTAGGTTGTTGTGATAATAAAAATACATTAAATTCAACATTTCACATGGTAATGGGCCCACTCGACTGAGAATAATCGAATCAAAGAGGATGAAATACTAGTTACTCTATGATCGAATCATTCGATTATTAAAATCATCAATTATTTAATAATCTATTATCATTCGAATGATCATTGGAATTATAATTTGAATAATAATTTGAATTATGATATTGATCATTCATATCATAATTCGAATTATTATTCAAATGGTTATTTGAAACATCTTCCCAGCAATCATTCAAATATTTGTATGAATAATAATTCATTGGTAATCAAACAATTGTTGTGAAAAATAAACGCTACAATAAAATGAGTTTATTTTTCATCACAAAGTTACTCATAAATTTATTTACACATATTACAAATATATACAGGCCATATTTCTTATATGTATGGCGAAATAACCGTGTTTACAATTGATTAAAAATTTCAATATCTAATAAGAAATTTACATGCGGGATTTTTTTTATAACTGAAATTGTGATCGGTAAAATTTATTAGAATAAGATTGAACATTAAATCATCAAGTTGAGAATATTTTAAAATATACGGTAAGTTATTATTGAATATGATTGGCGTATAAAGTAGAATTTTGAGTTTACAAAAGCCTTAAAATTCGGCTTGGCCGCTTCCAAATGATTACACGAATGATAATAATGGATTATTAAATACTCGTTGATTTTAATAATCGAATGATTCTCGATTACTCTGAGTCGAGTCGAGTCGGTCCATCATAAGTTCTGAGACTAGTTTCAGATATGGTATAGAAATTAAATATTTATTTCAAACTATTTTTTTATATTAACACAGGGGGAATGTAACAATTGATTACAGTTGAAAAAAGTAAATGAATTGAAATTGTAAAAAAAACTAGAGAATAGAAGATATATAATTAAAATCATTTCGATAATCGACTAATTATTCGGACGACACAAGCACCATCTTTAGCTTAATTTCATGTGGCATCGTCAATCAACGATTCGAATATTCAACCGAAAATCGTTGTTTCGTTCACTAAAGGAAAGCGAACTTGTCCTTTTTATGAGAACAGGGGAAACTAAATTCATTTAATAAAATTCAACCACCTAAACGAATGGTGGTTGAACGTTTTATTAAATCATTCGAATGATCATTTGATTCAAGTATCGATCATTCGATTATTGAATTGATAACGCCCATCACTACGTGTTCCTAGTTTTAATTATTAATATTTTTTCATAAATTAATAATAAAATAACAGACAATAAACAAAATTTATTTATTACGATTTTTTAATTAAGATTATTTTTTCGTAAATTAATAATAAATTAACAGACAGAAAACAAAATTTATTTATTACGATTTTTGAATGCGATGTTTTAATCCTTACTACTTTATTGTATTTTCAACATTTTTTTTTAATCATGTTTGTTTTGCAAGATTAACATCACTTTACATTTTACAATAAGGAATTTAATGAATACATGACGGCAATTCTATTTATTTACGAAATTGCTGGAATTTACGGCACGCGTGTGAAATTTCTTAAACAACGAAAATATGTTAAAGTACAAGGTTTAGCCTTCGCCTATAATTTTATTAATGCAACTTCATTGTATTCATAGAAGAAGAAAAAACAGTTTGCAAAAATTACAGATTGATTAAAGTATAATTAAAGAGATTAAATTATAGGCATTTTTATTACTTAAAAACAATAAACATAGTTTAATAAACGTATTATCTTTATATATTTTAATTTTATATTAAATAAAAATGATTTGAAAATAATTAATAAATTATTTCCAGATTTAACTTTTGAAATACGTTATGTAAGTACGTTAAACACATGCACATTAAAACAACTAGTGTATTATAAATATTATCTTTATAGTCATTTCACTTAACAGTTAAATGTACATTTCGAGTACCATGTAAGCATTATCAATAGCGAATGTTTACAAAAATCACTGAAAAATAATTTAATTTTTACCAAATTTATTTATTGTGATACAATAAACAATAAAATACTCGGGCTATTGAATAAATTCAACTTGACTCTTGCGTTTTACAATGATCCAAATTAAAAAAAAAATAATTAGAAACACTTTTCCGAAAAAGAACCATTTAGCAAAGTCGGATATTTATTCAATAATTTGTAGTGATTGTGATGAAACATATTTTGAACAATCTCAGAGGAATCCACTAAAATAATTTAAAGAACATTTATAAAGATGGTGGTAATGTTTCTCATTGCAGTTTAATTAAATTAAAAAAATAAAATAATTAATCACTTTTTCCATTTATTCTGCAATTAAGTACTTACAAAGTATACAATAATACAAATAACTATTGAAACAACTACTAGGGATAGATCCCGAAAGACGAGTCTACAGATGGTATTTTTAACATATTTAGTCATCATTTCTTCGCCTGAAGAAGCCACAGTGTGGTGAAACAACTGTAGCGATATTACAATAGACTAAATAGTGTTATTTATTATAAGTAATATTTAGTTTTGTTTGTGTGCAATTTTCTTAATTTGAAAAACGTGGTTTTTTAGCTTTGCTGAGATGCAACAGCTATCTATTGTATAATTTAATGTCGCGCGTGGGTATTTGCCCGGGAAGTAGTTGTTTCAATAGATATTTGTATATTAACTTTGTACGTACTTAATTGCAGAGCATATGGAAAAAAGTGATTAGATAATTAATTATTTTCTTTTTTATTCTTTTAATTTAAAGAACATGTTTATACTTAAAATATAATTTCAAATCTTCTCTAGCAAAATTCGAAAACATGCCACCTCTTTTTTTAGAAAATGTGAAACTTAAAAAAAATGCAAAGAAACTCCGCTTAAATATTCTGCAGGCAATAGAAATATATAAACAAATAGATAAACTCTTAAATACAGACTTAACCTCTCTAGACTTTTGGACCTTTTAAGAAAAAAAGCACATTAAAAGAATCCCGTTTCTTAATCCCCTCCACCCATTTTTTGTATACCATAACACTAATTACCTATCGGATTACAATTTTGTATAAATATCTGCCGCACTAATTTTTGTAAACGTTCGCTATTAATAATGGTACTCGAAATGTACATTTATCTATTAAAAATGAAAAGTAAAGTAAGGAACAAATTTTGTTTCAAATAAAAATGTGGATCATTTAGAATAAGTAGCTTATTGAAAAATAAATAAATATTTTTCAATAAGCTACTTATTCTAAATGATCCACATTATTGTATTTTTTATTCGAATAGATTTCTGCTGCAACATGAGGTTTTTTGTAAGCTTCTTCCCGCACCACAAATATTACCAAGGACAAAAAAGTTTTATTAGTTTTAACAGTTAATTGTATGCCAATAAATTATTTGAAAAAAAAATTGGAATATATACTTTTCGAGAAAAACAATTGATAAATTTAAACAGAACCAGGATTATTAAATACATTGTTTTTATTTGTTATTGTAATAAAGAATTAATTAAGATTATAAAACTCCTTACATAACAAGTAATCCTGCATAAAATTCAAATAACATTCACGTAATCGTAATATTAATTTAGAATATTTCAATATGCGTGGTATGAACTTTAATAAATCGCAAATGGAGATAATTAGCGCTATTTTATTCTGTCGATCTGAAAGCGGCCGCTTGTTAATAATTACTTCTCGCTCCTTCTTTTGTGGGTGTTGTGCGGTATTTGATCTCTTGCACCTTGCGGAGGTGGGATTTGTGAATGTCATTTCAATATCAATAACAATGCTATAAGTCTTTCACTTTATTTATAATTAGAAATAAAGAGATTATTTGTTCTCATTATAAAATTGACGTATTTTATAATGAGAATTATTATTAATATTTATTTCCCTGTATTAGGAATAATAATAAGCCGTATTCTCTTCTTGTGTTTATTTTAATAAATACATTTTAAACACGACTTTAATATCTGTATTCTTTCCGTGTTTAATGCAAATCATTAGGTAAAGCAAATGTCAAATGGCTTAATCATAAGAAAATAATAAACTTGTGATTAAAGCAATGATTACCGTTTTTTTATGCACGGGGTCGTTTAGCTGTTCAGTCTTCCTGCACCGCGACCAATGAGATCTATTGTGCCTAACTTCTGCCTTTATTCAGCAAAGAACTTTACCTCTTGAGTGAAGTCCAGGATATTCTCAGCAATATCCATTTTGTCCAATTTCGCGAAACTTTTTGAAATTGTACTACATAGTGAAATGGCATTCGCAGTAAGATATCTTCATATCTACATGGATTTATGCCCGTCAGGTCTATTACAACTAATTTAGCTAAAATTTCTCAGTATTTAGCTGATTCTTTAGATGCTCGTGGTCAGGTGGACGTCATTTACACTGATTTTTCCCGTGCCTTTGACGCTATCGACCATGAGATACTGATTTTCCAACTTTGGGTGCAGTCCCTGCAGTTACTAACCTCATCAAATCCTATTTATCAAATCGTTCCTGCTATGTGTTCTATAATGGCTTCAAATCTTATGAATTCTCTCCCGCCTCTGGTGTTTCTCAGGGTTCTTGTCTAGGACCACTACTTTTTAACATTTTTTATAAATAAGTTATTAAGTATGCTTACTTGCCCTGTCTTGGCATATGCGGATGACATTAAAATCTACCAAAGTACCAATGATGTCCTCACTCTTCAAGACAACTTGGATATAATCGCTGATTAGTGTGACCATGTTCATCTTTACTTTAACATTAAGAAGTGCTGTGTAATGAGCTATTTCCGTACACACACGTCAGTTGACTCTTCATATCATATTTCCGGAAACGTATTATCGAAATGAACAACTTTTAAAGATTTAGGTATTGTATTTGACCGCCAACTTACTTTTAAACACCATATTGAGTTTACTTGTACAAATACCTCTAAGGCATTACGTTTTATTATACGCGTTAGTCGTGACTTTCGCAATATAGATGCTCTAAAATATTCTGCGTTTGTTTTAAGTAAATGGGAATACAATACTTTAATATGGTTTCCCATCTATGCCAGTCATTCGCTATTCCTAGATCGCATTCACCGTCAATTTTTGAAATTTCTGTCATTTAGAGCTGACCAAGTATATCCCACTACTGGAACGCCGCAAGATGAACTTCTTCAACGTCATGACATGGATTCTCTTATCTCTAGAAGAATTCTGTGCTGTTCGAGATTTATGAAGAAATTAATCGATAGAATAATCGGCTGCCCGGATATCCTAGCTCAAGTGCCATTTAACGTGCCTGCAAAACATTCAAAATTTGCCTCTACGTTTAAATTAACGACCTCCAACACAAATATCCTGCAACATTCACCAGCGCATGTACTGTGCAAGTGCTCAGAAGAGTATTACGAAGACATTTTCATTTAAATGCTATATGTATAAATTCACCGTCACTCAAAATATAACTATTTTAAATTATAAATTATGACATTATATATACTTCTAAATATTACGTAAATTAACGGAAATTCCGGCGGTTATAATGCCGTCTGTGTTGATGATCTCGTGCTGGTTATTGAGGGCGTAATCTCCTTCGTTGATTATTCGCTTAATTTCTAAACCCTCTAGTAGGTTAAGCTTCCGACCTTTTCTGAACGACTTTGTGGATTGGAAAAATCTCGTCTTGTCGTTACGCCATGTTCTGCTAATCCCGTATTTGATCCGTTTAAAATTGTTTTTCTGTGTTCACATTGTCTCGTTTCGAAATTTCTTCCTGTTTGTCCTATGTAATATCCATCGCAATTTACGCATTCGATTTTGTATTAACGTTGTTAAGTGTCTGCAGGAATATGTCTTGTTGTCAGTTTGAACTTCCCCATATGCAGAACACATCATCTACATATCGGTACCATTGTATAATATATTTCCTCATTGGGTTGTTGTTGTTCAACACTTTCCTCGAACCATTTCATATATATCTCTGCAAACAGTGGTGGCGTCGGCGAGCCCATGGGAAGGACTTCTTTCTGTATATAAAATTTGTTATTAAACCGAAAGTAATTCTGTTCTAAGCAGGATTCGATCATTGAGTATAAGTCGGCTTCCCGTGGATGTTCTATTAAGTCCTTAATTATCCCTTTTAGTTCTGGAACTGGTATTGTCATGAATAAACTTTTAAAATCGAATGAAACTAGACGTACTTTAATATCGTTGGCTACTTTTTGCTTTATACAAGTGAAAAGCTTTGCTATGCAAGTCATCTCTTTTTTTGGTTTCATAGTCTTGAAAATATTTTGAATTAATTTCTCATTTAACTTGTGGTGAAACATATTTAATTAATAGACTTTGGTTAAAACACTTCGTTTGTTTCACTGATAAGTGAAATCAGTGAAACAAACCAAGTGTTTTAATCAAAGTCTGTCTTGAAAATTATTGTTACGGCCTAATATAGGGATATTATGTTTAATATACAGGAGATACTCAAGGATAAACATAAATGGGACATGATAAATTAAAGACGACGCAAGCGCCATCTTTTGCCATCTCTTTTTGGCTGAACATTTCATTAAATACATGGGACAGTTAGTATTTTGACCCTTTTGTAGTCATTACGATATCCAAGACCGAATACTACTCAAATGTCGCTCCTTTGCAATGTGAAGATATCATTTAATATAGAGGAGTATCGCCATATACATATGGGACTGAATAAAAGAATAGAATGGTCGTATCAACTGAAACTGATTTTTTTAAGTTTTCCCTTATTAGTTTTAAATCAATGATCAATCCAATAGGAATAACCCGTTATCTATATTAACCGCATTAATGTTTACTGCCATCATTAAACTTTGATTTATTTGTTAATAATTATTCAAGCTTTGCAGAGCGCTGTTGGTCATTGATCTGGATTCATTTAGTTTAAGTTGAGGTTGAATTGTCAACTATTTTATGTATTTTTTTATGTGTATTAATATGTTTTTCATTAATATAGTTTGAGTTGTATTTGTAGTATTGACATATGTAAAATTATCTTTATGTATACTCAGTTCCCTGTAATTTGACCAATTTTCAATTTGTAGATAATTATCATTTATTAAATAAATAAAATAAAATCCCAGCAATTTCACAGATTTTACCCATGGTGCAGGAATTTGTTTCAATGACATTATCATTTAAATTGATTTTGATATGTTTCATTTTATTACAATCCAAAGCCATTTCTAACTTTTATTGATGCTCGTTCAAAGGTTGCATCTGTTGCTGAGAAAGTTGTGCCATCTGCATTGAGCACTGTCGAAGTGTGCAACATGTTATGTGGGAGGTCATTGCATAGATTAGGAACAAAAGTGGTCCTAAAATTGGCCCTTGTGGTACACCATTTAATAATTACATTTCATTAATTAATAGTAGAAAAAAAGGATTTATTCACTTAGTCACAGTTATTTAAATAAATAAATTAATATGTATATCTGTGCCTTATATAATTACAAAGATGTTAAATTAAATTTTTCAAGATTAATATGTAATAATTTGTGCGTGTCTAGTGTTTCTTTTAATGTTGTGTTTTGCTTTTGTGTAATTACATTTTTCGAGTTATCGTGTAAAAATTCATGGTTTGCAGAACCCTGATTTCAAATTAATTGTAATCCACAGCTGGGATAAATTAAGCAATTATTTGTAACCATCTTCATGAATTTGTTCTCACAGGTTTGGGTCTGCATTAACTGATCAGTCTTCGATTACCATCGATCAGTTTATTTTATTCACTCATTTAAACAAAACTGCACGTAACCACAAAATAACAACCGTAAGACAAGTAAATCAATCTAAACTGGGAAACTATCAATCTAAAGCTTTCCCAGTTTAGATTGATTTACTTGTCTTACGGTTGTTATTTTGTGGTTACGTGCAGTTTTGTTTAAATGAGTGAATAAAATAAACTGATCGATGGTAATCGAAGACTGATCAGTTAATGCAGACCCAAACCTGTGAGAACAAATTCATGAAGATGGTTACAAATAATTGCTTAATTTAATATAATAAAATATTTATTATGATAATATTGTTTTAGTTTTATTATAAATAATTAGGTAGTTACGTTAAATAGAAATAATGTTACATTATATTTATCAGGTTCGTCTGAATGAACTGCACTGGTAAACAGTGTTTCTCGTACAGTTTACCAATTCAAGCAACCTGTAAATATAATTAACATTATTTCCATAAAAATCCCTAGTAGAAATTGAATATTGTTTGAATTACAACTTGTAGATCTATATTGAAAGATTATTGTACCAACTTCAATCAAGCCTGAAATACAAGTTGAAATACAAGATTATTTCAATCTAGAAATTCATTATCGAGTCAAGATTGTATCAAAATGACACAATATTGTATCAACTTGACACAATCTAGAAACTCATCATTGAGTTAAGATTGTGTCTACAATATTTGTCAACTTGACATGTTGAGTGTCAATCTTGTATAATTATTTATTTTCAAAATTTATTTAAATATTGTGTCAACCTAGTGTCGTGTTCACATCCCAATATTGCTACAAGATTATAGAATTGAAATTCAATAATGTGTCAACATTGCTACAAGATATAATTTCTACTAGGGACGATTGTCATACATTGCGTATGACAATCGTTTGATTTTTTTTTTTTTTTTTTCGGTAGAAATCTTTTTCGACTCGGATTTAAATAAAGCACATTAAAGTACTTATGTAACATAAGTCAGAATATCACAGTAGCTAAAGATGAAATAATTTATTAATTATTTTCTAGTTCTTTTTATTAATTCAGAAATTTTGTTACAATTAAAGATTAGCACTATTCTTTTGAAACAACAAAATATTCACGAAGAGATAAAATCTGTGATTTAAAGAACCGCTTAATTTGAATGATTCAAAAGAAAATGAAAGTACTATTTGAAAATACTTCGATCAACTGATTAATAAGTTTTGAAATCTAGAAACGATAAAAATATTTAATTATCGATTATTTCGTATTCAATTGCTGAAATAATCGATTTTATCTATCACTAATCATTATGAAAGTGGATATATAAAGATTAATAAGAGGTTCAATTCATATATTATCCTTCAGATAACTTATCAATAAAACTAATTGATATACCAAGTTTAGTTTCTGAACCAGTCGGAGAAAAATAAAATAAAATTGAGAAACTCTCAAAGTGTTTATTTAAAAAAAAATAATGTGTAGAGAAAATCTTGATGAATCTGTGCTTATTAGTAGATTTTTTAGACTCCAGACGAAACATTTTCAATAATATAATTAATACTGAAATAATCGATTTTATCTAATCATTATAAAAGTAGTTATATAATATTAATAAGAAATTCGATTCATATATAACCTTTCATATAAAACTTAGCAATTAGTTTGATTGATATACCAAGTTTCGGAACTTGTCGGAGAAAAATAAAATAATATTGAGAAAGTATTCAACTGTTTGTTTAAAAGTGTATTATATGTAGAAAATATTTTCCGGAAATAATCTCGTTTAATACGTAATTAAACAATTATTAGTTGCGGAAGTATTTTTAAGCACGAGCACGTAAATTAAACGGTGACAATTGCAACCGGAACAAACGAGAGCTTGGCTCTCCGTAGAAACGATTGTAATTTGATTTGAATAATTAGCGGGTAATTAAGATTTACAACTACTCAAACCGTATTAGAGCCACTTCTGCACTTCCTGCTGTTTGTGCAACGGAAATCATTAGCGAGATGTATTTATTCGCTCGACAAAAAAAAATAAGAGTTGTGAAACTGAATGGATCGAACCAACACTTTCTATTAGTATAGAAATCTCGTTTTCTACAAGGAATTTTGATAGATAAAAATAAAATATATAATAATATAACAAATTGTTTATATTACAGTGTTACAAAATTTACGCAAGATTTGATTTTAGCCTCATTTATGCAATAAAGTACCTCAAATAAAAAATAAATATAATAGCATGAGACTAGGGTTAATGTTAAGTGTATTAGCATAGAGTAACTAGTATTTCATCCTCTTTGGTATTAGGGTAAATGAAAATTCAGCAGTAAAAGACAAAACAACTGGTTTTCTTTATTGAACTGTGTTTCAAAAATGATGACAAATTTCTAAAAAAATATGCTAAGCAACGAAGTCCGTTTTCACCTAGAGTTTCGTTATTGGTCATAATTGGATTTAGAGAATTCCTTTGACTATATAAATATGGACTGCTAACGCCAACTTCATGTTTGAATCAAAGTGACAGTGGCGTTGCCATAGACCAAGTGCCAAATCCAAGTACTAAATGAAAGCCATTTTACGCTCGAGTCAGCTGTGTGTAAGTTTATTGTGTTTAAATCTTGTGATACCTTGAAAGTTTTTAAGAACATGGCGATATATTGCTTTGTGGAACGCTGCAATTCGACTATAGCAGTATCTGTCGATGTGACAGCGTGTTGAGGTTATGTTTACGGTTACGGTTCCATCTGCCGTCGTTCACCGAAATTCGTTGGAAATTGATAAAAAAAATCACATGGGAGCAGTCATTCCTGGTGGAAATAACGACCGCGTGTGTTTTCCGTGTGTGAAAAGTGCCATCGTGTCGTCTTTCCATGCATTGAAAATATTATAAACTATGTAAAACCGATGTCAGGCGCCCCGCGCCCGCTCTTTCGCGGGCTGAATAAATTGAAAAACCGCAAGTATCGATGTTAAAACCCCCCGTCGTGATCAAAATCCAGATGGTGCAAGTGTCCCAAGACGGGCCCATCGAAGCCCCCATTCCGCAAAAATATTCTCAATTAGCTACGAAAACATTTATGTTAGCATTGTATTAAATTGACCTATTCAAATTGTATAAGGAATAAACATATGCATGAAAACTCTATTGAATATCAATCTGAAGGTTTTCACTGCAGCGCTAAGCTTCACTGAACGCACGAATTTTCAAGGTCGCGAGAAAAACATATATGCATTACCGCTTGATTAAAATGCTGCAGTGCCACACAAATCGGTGTTCCCTGAACGCGACCACTTTTTGAATTTCCCACCTTTTTGGTCACTGGGGCGGGGCTTAGTCGGGTTCCCATTTGGATACAAATGTTGATCAGTGTTTACATGAGAAATCAGCAGTCCATATTTTAATAGTCAAAGGAGAATTCACATTTGATTGTCAAATGCTTCCACAACAGTTATATTTATTTATTTTGTAATTTACTGGATAAGTCGAAGATGTTTAGAAATGTGCAAAAAAAAAATAAAAACAAAACAAAAATATGACAATTTTCTTAAAAAAAATAAATTAGCTGTCAGAATCATCATCCATAAAGTTTCACTATTTGGTGCGAAATTTGGTCTGTGTCCCATATTTTTTTTTTTTTAATTATATAGCTGGTCAAAAAGTTTATGTTACTGCGACATAATAAACTAGTTCTTACTACGTAAGTTAAATAAAGTCGAATTACCACTCATTCAAGCAAATAAAAAACTCAATTTTTCAACCCACATTCTCAGCACAACAGCAAGCACATTCAATATGTAAATCCCCGAGAATAAACCCACGCTATCCTACATACACACGATACCGATCTAGATGACTCAGTGATCCGTGAACTTACCATTAACCCATTTCCAGGTGCGCTGGGTGAGACCCGGCTCCTTCTGGGCGCCGATCCACACCAGCTGCGTCTTCAGCGTGGGCTTTCTCCTCTCCAATTCCGCATACAGGAATGAAGTTTGGCCGGGACTCATGCCGTGGACCAGATCTCCGGAGTGGCTTTGGCAATAAGCGCGGGCCTCCTGGAACGAGCCGCCCCTTCCGACGCCGAACTCGTAGCAGGTCCGCGCGAACGCGGCGAGTTGGGCGTCTTCGGGGGATGATTTCGGCGCGCATCTATCCACAGAAAATTCTGAAAAAAATAACATGTTTCAATCAAATATTTCGTATTTAGAATTTTGCTATAAAATAATTGTCGATTTCAATGGACTTCTTGACCTAAAATCAATTAAAAACCCTGATTGCAAATGGTTCATAAAAGAGAATATCGGGGAAATATCAAAAAAGACCTATCTTCATATAACATTTTCTTTTTCTTAAAATGACTTCCCGAACACGATGTCAAAGTTTTTTTACGCCTATTATAAAAAGTGATTTATAATTTAATGACATGTTCAGCCATCTAGCGATAACTAGTGATGACCATTTCGGTTTTCCGAACCTCATCAGACTTGTGTGTTATTACTGTGATTTATAACATTCAATACTTAAAAAAAACTTTTAAAATTTAATGTTCTTCGCCTGAATTGCACAATTGTAGAAAAATTAAAAATGAAATTCACAAAGTAAATCATGGATTTTCAAAATATATGTGCTTCAGTAATCAACGATGTTAAAATTAATGGGCGCATATACAAGGTGATCCATTTTAATTCATTCAGTGGAATATCTCGACAAATATGCGTCGTACAAAAACATATTTCAGAAAAAAAGTTTTTTTTTTCGAAATCTTGATAAATGGCGCGATATTTGCAAAGTTAAATCCAAAAAATGGCGTTCATAGAGCGTAAAATATGCATCGTAAAAAATGTTTCGGACAAAAGTTTAATGGTTCTTAGGGGTTCTATATTTCAAAGTTAGCCAATTTTATATAGCAACGTATATCCCCCTCGGAACCAGAAAACTTTTATTCGAAATATTTTTTGTACGATGCATATTTGTCGAGATATTTCACTGTATAGAATCTTCTTAGTGTTTTTTTTTTTGTAAAATAAACTTTATATTTTGTTTAATGTTCGCAAACAACATTTTTCTTTTCCACCTTTCTGATAGAGTTTCTTTTTTTTTCATTAAAGAATGAGTAACGTTTTATTGAAGCAACCTAACAGGTACTCCTAAAGAACTGAAGGTGTAACTTAATTTTGTGTCCTGAAAAATTGCTACATTGGTAGAAGATTAAAAAGAAATATCAATGACGTATTGATTAATAAACTCGAAATTTTGTTTCAACTGGGGAGATGAAAGAAGTTTGTAAACGTCGTTATACAGAAACTAAATGATTTAAAAATGTATCTGCAAAATTCATCCCACAAAAAATAAATCTTTAACACTGTCACACATTCATTAATGTAAATCCAGCATTTGATTCCATTGCAGGAAACTAAGTTCTCATTTAATTAAATGTTCAGCCACCATTCATCTAGCGTATGGGCATCGCTGGGGCCATTTCGGTTTTTCGAACCTCATCACATGAAATTATGCGAAAGATGACACTTACATTGTCTTTCATTTATTATGATTAATATCGGGTATATAGCCACAAGACAATTTCCGTTCACCTGCCTTCATAAAGTTATTGTACACACTAGTCTGATGAGGTTCGAAAAAAAGAAATGGCCATCACTAGTTATAGCGTATGGATAACTAGTGATGGTGGATGAATGGGGGCCTAACATTTCATTAAATAAGTATAGTTCTCTCTTTAAATTTCTGTTCAATTAAGAAAAAATAAATTACTCTTTGAAATAGATACCTACATAAATATGGACCTGCAAAACTAGAACCACCTTTTAGCTAATGCTCTGAAAGTTATTTATTCGATTAACAAAAAGTATTTCTTATTGTATTATACATAATATAGTTTAAACTCATTTAAACTGTTGGTGGTTGATTTCTAGAAAACACTAAAGCAGATCGATAAGCATTTTAAATGCGAATGTTTCGGAATAAATATTAAATAGAAGGAGCAAACAAATTCCGATACAAAGTTATCGATCCATCACAGTTTTTGTGTTAATTGGTATGGCACGCAAAGACCAAGCTTCTTATAGAATCCAGCTGCATACAAATAGTTTAAAACTGTTATATTAGTCAATCTTTAGCTTCTGGGCGATACTACGACTACTAATATGTCGGTCAACTTCGATTATCTCTGTAATTTTATCGAATATCTATTGCGTTCTAAGAAAAGAGGAACGAGGATTTTAATGCAAGAATAGGGAAAGCTATAGGGGGGAATAAACGATCAAGACGAACTAATAAACAGGAACAAATATGAGCGATTGGGTTATACAACAGGTGTTAACCCTTTCGCGACTGCTGGAACACATATATACCACTAAGACTTATGTCAGGACTAAAGACTTTTAATTCGGTTAAAGTTCATGTTTATGTGTAAAATTTAGTTTACTAAATGGAGTCTGCAACTGAGTCAGCATAAAATGTTTTGATTTCTTCTCATTTTTTCTTTAATCTAACATGTTGCGTGACGCAGCGGATATTTAGTAAATGTTTTCATTGAAATTAGTGCAAAAATTGTAATTCGTTTAGAAATTGAATACCAAGTAACAGTTAAGCAATTTCCATACTACTAATATTATGTCTGTCAGTACAAATTTGAAAGATGGCTCCAAAATCAGTGTTCCGTGTCCAGAAATGGTTGCAACATATGGAGATTACGAGAGCGGTTGATTTAGTGGACCAGATGATGGGTTCGCAAATCAAATAAATGGCGGAAGAAGGTTTTTTATTGTTTGTTTATGATGGCTGTCGTAAGCACATGGATTATCTATAAAAATAAGACAATAAATAAAATCGTTTCCTGCAATTTTTAGTGCCCCTGGTGTAAGAAATGATACCTGTACGAAAAAACAACAACTATGCGACGTTTATTGAAGAAAGACCATTTGGAAACAGACAGCGTTTCGAAAACGTATCTTTACATCTTCCATTTGAAGGTACAACGAGAAGAAGGTGCAAAAACTGTGCGGAAAATAAAACCCAAAAACACACAAAAACAATTTGTCAAGAATGCGGCATTCCGCTATGTTCCAAATGTTTTGTAATATATGATTCTTAAAATATTTTGTATTATATACAATAAAAATATTTAACATTTTTCGAAAAAAGTTTTTTAATAGGACTGATGGTACATAAAGGTACCATAGCAAAAGACTAATGGTGTTTATATGTACGACTACCCCACCAACCTCTAGTTGTTTCTTTTCGATATTTTTATATTATGAAATATAATTTTATCTTATACAAACACGAAAAACCACAAAAGTATTCATATGTCTCTGAGAAAAAAATCGTCGCGAAAGGGTTAAATGGCTGCACTGGACGGGATTTGGAAGGATAAAAACATATGTTATACACGAAGAATATTAAAAGATGGAACTGAAAGAAGTCTTAGGATCAGATCATTTACCACTGAGAATGGAGGTTATGATTGCAGATACAGAAGAGGAAGAAGAAAGTGCAAGATAGCTGGAAGCTTAATAGAAGTACAAATGCAATAGAAAAAATAAGAGAATGTCTGAAAGAGGTGAACTGGAGATAATGGAAGAAATCGAAAAAAAAAAAACTATTGTAGGGTGTGGAATCAAGCGAAAATGAAGTAAAGGAAAAGCTTGTATACTATTTGATTCAGAATGTAATCCATGCGAAGGAAGAATTAAGAACAGTGATGAAGGAATTGAAATTGGACAGAGAGGAAAAAAAATGAGTGGTAGAAGCGGGAGCTAAGTAAACGAGGGTATGTGAAAAGAGAACGATACAGTATCTGGAAGAAACTGCTTTTTTTATATATATATATATATATATATATATATATATATTTAATCTTACACGCTCCGAACGAATTTTACTTATTTAGAAAGAAGTTTAAAAAGATCGAAGTTATAAGGAGAAATCGCGTATTGAAAATTATGTAATAAAAATGTCGTCCATAATTAGGGTACAGCTTAAATTATTACTAAGATCAAGTTTTCGGAGTTTACGGTAAAACACCGGTAACACTGCTGAGGAGATGAAATGTTGAAAGAAATGTGGACTATTTTAAAAAGAGGGGAAAAAAATCTCTAAGAGGTAAATATGTTGCAGCGTGGGAGGATAAATGATACAAGACAAGTGGAGAGCCGGGGGATGCTGGTGAAAAGAATGATATAAGAGAGATGAAAACCTTCACCTAAGAGGAAGTGAATGAAAATTTCGTGGAAGTTAAGTGTGGAAAAGTTTCTGAACTTTATGGGTTGATACCAGAAATGTGGAAGGAGATAGACGAGAAGAGAAAATCAAAATAAATGGAGCTATTAAATCAGATGTGGAAAGGATAAACAGAGATACCGGATAATTGGCGGGTTGGCATAATGTGCCCAATATACAAAGGAGTGGTGGAGAATTTCAGAAGGCTATCTATAATGAGTATACATTACAAGACTGCATGAAAAACCCACTGGAAGAAGAAGTTTCTAACAGAAACTCAAGAGGGATTTAGGAACGAGAGAAGAACAAGAGATCACTGGTAAGGATGGTAGAGAGAGAAATAGAGAAGAAAAGAAGTATGAATGCAGTGTTTTTACACCTGAAGGCTATATATAATACTGTACCGAAAAATAAATTAATAGAAAATCTGTCAATATTTCTATAACAGTTATAGATATGTATATAATAATTTAAATAAAAATAAATAGAATTTTCCAATCAATCCAAATATGCAATTATATATTGAGTGTTCCGTTTAGATAACTTCGTATAGTCATTTATTGATAAAATATATAAAATGTTTAGTGCCAAAGATGCGCAATTAAAAATACTAATCGACCCGTTTTTCTATAAATTAAAAACTAGCAGTTTAAAAGTATTTGTTCCTTCCATTGTGAATGCACTATATTTTAAGCAAAAATTGTGCTTTGCTTTCTCAACAACTTATATAATTCAAACAAAACAAAAACTAACGTGTGTGTTGTACCTGACCTTCTGTGCAAGAAGAACAATCCGACGGGCCCCCGAGGGGGCTTTGTATGCAAACCTGAATTCATCAACAAAACGAAACCCGAGTCCATCCTGTCGTCGCTCTTGCGTCAGATGGCTTCCGAAGCCGTAAACCGTGACCGGCGTAATTTATTTCGTCTGGTTCGAATGGCGAATTTCGATTCACTTTCGATTGCAAGAAACCCGTCTCGCGTCCAATTAACATCGCTAACAGATTGCCGCATTAATTGACGATCATCGATCATAGATGAGAGTTTCCGCGATTATGTTAATGGAATTTATTTCATAATCAAGGAGCGAATGGTACATAATTTGATTATTAAAAATGCCTTAAATGAATGAATCCAATTTTCTATTTTTATTTCCCTAATCTTTATTGGAGAAATAACAATGGAAAAATGTACAAAAATTGATGACAAGAGCGGAGACCACTAGTCGATAGCCAATTAGCAGACACAGCCTGCATCGTAATATTTTATGTTATACGTAGATGTTGTATTACGCTTGTCAATAAAGATTATGTATATATATAGATGAACAAGAAATATACTTAATATTAATGAAAAACGCCCACTTATTTCCGGAATTATGACCTGTGACTAACTATCAGAACTACAAATATCTATAGGCCAAATCAAAAATATTATTTAATAAAATATTTAACCACTATTCATCTAGCGTATCGATAACTAGTGATGGCCATTTCGGTTTTTCGAACCTCAGCAGATTAGTATGTTCCATAAGCAATGTCTTGATGAAGACGTTATAAATTAAATTTCGTAGAAATTATCCAAATTTTGAAGAAAATTTAATTTATAACAAAACGACAGAAAATTTCAGTGAAACAGAAATCAATTTATTGAAGAAAGGATTTAAACATTCAATAATACCTACAAAATTTCCAATTGAAGAGATAATAAATGACATCGAAACAGCTTCATCCAAATTAAATATGGAAGATTCTACTGCCTTTAAAAAATTGGCAAAACAAGAAGTTGAAAAATGCATCAAAAAGAAAAATCATGAGACAAGAAAGAAGAGCGAATATGAAATCATTAAAAAACTGAAAGAAAGAGATGTTTATTATATAGAATCAGATAAAGGTAATTCTTTAGTAATAATAGAAAAATGTGACTATATCAATGATATAAATTATATGTTATTTTCAGGCCCATATTTAGAGCAACCAAAAAATCCACTAAATTCATATATTAGTAAAATCAACAAAATTCTCAATGAACCAACAACCCTTTTTGATAAAAGTACCCTATTTAAATTAAAAGTTAAAAATCCTAAATTACCCAAATTATATTGTCTTCCAAAAACTCATAAACCCGGCAACAAATATAGACCAATTGTTTCTAACATAAATTCACCTACTTGCCAAATGGTTAGTACAAGATCTCAAATCTCTCAAAATTAACAATGATTTTTCTATTAAAAATTCATTTGATTTGACAACAAATTTAAAAAATATAAATATTAAAGATGACGACATATTAATCTCTGTTGATGTTGTTTCACTTTTTCCAAACATTCCTTTAGATCAAACAATTAACATTTTAGAAAATATTCTTAAAGAAAATAATAAAACGGAAAATGAAATTTATTTTTATATTAAATTAACTAAATTAATAATGAATTGCAATACTTTTGAATTTAACAATAAATTTTACAAACAAACTTTCGGTACAGCAATGGGCAATCCATTGTCACAATTTTTAGCAAATATTTTCATGAACCATTTAGAAAATGTTGCCAAATATAAAATTTTTAATTTTCCAAATTTATGGTTTAGATATGTAGATGACATTTTTGGTATTATTAAAAATAACGTTAATATCCATTTTTTTCTAAATGAATTAAACAAATTATTCCACACTATCAATTTTACACACGAAACTGAAACTAACGGCTGTCTTCCATTTTTAGACCTTTTAATGATTAGAAACAATAAGAAATTAAATTTTAATATTTATAGAAAATCAACACACACCATTAATTATATACATTCGAGTTCTTTTTGTAATATAAAACATAAATTTTCAATTTTTAACAGCATGATTTTTCGAACAATGAATTTACCAATTACAGATCAAAATAGAAATGAGGAATTTAAATTAATTCTAGATGTTGCAAATTTTCTAAATTATGATGTTTCAATAATTAATAAATTAATTAACAAACAAAAAAGGAAATATTTAATTAATCATATTACAAAATTGGAAAAAATCAATGAAACAAATACAAATAAAAAATTTATTAAACACCAGCATTTTATTCTAAAACTAAGACAACATTTTTATTAGGAAATACATTTAACAAAATTAATGGTTTAGAAAAAAGTGGCATTTATTCAGCACAGTACTGTAACTGTGAGAAATTATATATTGGACAAACAAAAAGAAATTTAAAAAGAAGATACAAAGAACACATTTATTATTCAAAAATAAACAACAGAGAAAAATCGCCAATTGCTAACCACATAATAACATTTGGACATAAATTTACGTTAAACAATTTAAAAATTTTAAAAATGTCAAATTCTCCTAAACTAAATATGTTAGAAGTAATTAAGATGTATAAAAATTCTAGTAAACTTTTAAATTTTGACTTAACTCCGTTAAATAACAATTTATTAAAATTAATTGATTTAATTCAATAAATTACCTTTAGCTAATATTTTTTAATAACACATCACATTTGTATATTAAACTTTGTTTACATGTTTATTTATTTATTTGTCAATTTTACATAAAACTATTTAAAAGGAGCACGTTGTGCTTGAAATGTACATATATTTAGTGATTAAAATAAAAAAGTGAAGAAAGGAATAAAATATTACTACATTATATCAAGAAACTTCACTTACTCACCAACAAATATCTTAGCCTTATATTAAATAGCATTTTTTGATCTTTATATTAAATATTTTCGAATCCAAAATTATTGCATGATGCAATATATTTTTTAAATGCAGCAATACATCTCCATTATATAATTCATTTTCAGGCGGGGTTTTTACCCGGAAAAGAAGTTGTTTTATTGTACATTTGTTTAAGGTACTTGCGTAACATAGGTCACAATGTCATAGAGCTAAACGTGGATATAATTTATTAATTATTTTCAAATTCTTTTTATTTAATTTATAAAAATAAAGAATTACGATCGAATACTAACCTTCGATTTGGAATAAGTCATTAGCCAAATTTAGTGACCTATACCTATATAATCTACAATTTGTACCAACTTCAAAACCAATGAAAAATCTACTGACCAATTAAATAATCTACTATTTGAAAACATTAAAACAAATGAAAAAATCATTAAATCCTGCTCTACTCTAAGATAACTAGATTTGCATTTTGGGGAAAGGTAATTCGGTTATTTTGTAAAGATGCATGGTCTCAAAAAAGAAGTGTACAAATCAATTATGTACAGTATAGAGAATATTACAGTAAATTTCTGTCTATATTCGTCTCCAAATTACAGCGAAAATAATGAACCAGAGTCCAAGAGGCTGATCGGTCGAGTCACTATAATATTTCTTGATCCTCGAATATGAGGAATATGTATTTCATTAATTTTCCTTCACAGAAGGTAGTATTGCTTTTGAATATTAAGATTTAAAATATATTCGTTAATTTTATTGAACAGCCATCAGTATGTCTACGTCTCTTTCTCAAGATGACTTTTTCCAAAAAGGTGGATATCAAAACTAGCTGAATTAAATAATTAAGCATGCATGTTTTTAACATTGCTATTCAACTTCTATCGAACAGACAAGTTTAAAAATGTACTCGTTCATTAGTAATTTGTTTGTTAAACTTTTGAAAAGCACAGGCTGAAAAATAACTTTTTTTATAATTGACGCCATTTATTTTTTCATTATTATTACCAAAATACATCATAAATTATTATTTTGTTAGCGTTTTTTTTAATTTCATGAATGAACATTGAGCAACTAATTCCACGATTACCATAATTGTTATGTCCGATTATTGTATATATGATCTATTTAATATAATTATCTAATTTGAATAAAATAACTTTTACTTTAATCCATAGTAAAAATTTAGGGTAGTATATACATATGTCACTAGGAACCGGCAACTCTCAAGAAGTCACTCCAGTTGGGTAATATAGCTAAGTTGGTATTACCGTTTTAAGTTACTTGATTTCGCGTATACAATTTTTCAATTTGTTTTTACACTAATCTTCTTTATGTTGTTTGTTGGTTGTGGAGACTTTAATTATTTAAATGAAAATATATGTCCTTTCTCCTACTTATTTTTTTATTTAACTAAATATATTTCGGAAACTATGTTTCCATCTTCAGTAGTGAAGTTTAAAATTTTAAAATTTTAAATAAATTATTTTTATACGTTTGTTTGTTAATTTGTTTGTGGTGAATTAACACTAAAAAATAATGTTCTTGAGTGCCTACGATTGTATTACATATCTTTATTTTGCGTTCGAGTTTAACGAGTTATATTCATTTTATGTTGCATATTTATTTCTACTCTAAATCTTACGACTAAATTTGTATATTCAAAAATTGTTACATTTTTAATATCTAAATTTTTTCATAACATTAATGAAATAAAAAAAAATAAAATTAAGTACAACTTCCAATTTGTAACTTTAAATCAAAACTATTAAAAGCAATTTAATATATTTGAATAATATTAATTTAATATTTATTATATAATTAACATATCAGCATCAATGAATTATTATGATTTGTTTAATTTAATAGATAAAAGATGCCTTAATTCTGTTGTATACATACAGTGTATGTAATTTCCACTTTAGCGAGAATCAGAAATTCGTTCACAGAAATTGCGAACACAATAAAATCTAAAAAAAATATTCGCAGTACTTGCGGATGTGAATTATTTAGAATAAATCGATGAGCCTACTTCAAAATTAATTGCACAATTCATAGATTCCTCAACAATTCCAAGGATGAAACTCCGTCCTCTAATAAATCAGGTGTTTATGTGCTAAACTGTAATGATTAGGATAAAGACTACATTGGCCAAAATAGTTGTAGTTTCTATACTAAAATTAACAAATATGACTTTTTTTTGGATAATAAAGGCCTTTATACTTTTGCCGAACATCTCCTAGATAGCAATCATTCCTTTAATGATTTTAAAACTCGACCTTCTTGAAATGATTGAAATAAATGAATTAAAATCCAAGGGTATTCTTCTTAATGATCAACTAAACTATAATAATTCTCCCATGTTAAACTTATAATAATATTAAATAGAGGTTATAAGACCTCTATTTAATATACTATCGCAATATTTTGTATTTTTTCTTCAACTATACTCTTCATCCCCACCACATATTTCCTTGTTTTAATATATAACCAGCCTTTTTTTTGTAAAACACATTAATGAACTGCCCTATAATTCTAATCTATTTTATTTTATTTATTAATTTGACAAATAAATAATTTTACAAATTATTACACATAAATATACATATTTATAAATAAATTTAAAATACACAATTTCAAATTATACATGGCGAATTACGATTTACAAACGCTTAAATTTAGACATAAATTGAGACGGTGAAGATGAGTTAAGAATATCGAAATTTCGATGCATAGATAAATTATTTTTCGACCCCATAAATCGTGTTAATGGGCTGTTAAGATCATAATTTGTTTTGTGGATTCGAAGACGAAATAAAGGTATGTCTTGTTGATTTGATAACGTTGTAGAAAAATCGATTTGTGCCAGAAGAGAAGAACAATCGACGAGATTATTAATTAGTTTGTAAAAAAAACAAGTCGGCATATGTACGACGGCAACAAAATTTATACTGATGGTATTAAGTATGGAGTCTAAGATTAATTTGTACATAAATATCCTTAAAACAATATTTTGTACCCTTTCAAAGAAATTAATATACGTGCTCTGAGCAGTTGCCTATATGCATGAACCATATTCTAAATGAGAACGAACAGTGTCTCTACAATAAAAAATGTGAAACTTAAAATAACTTTATTTTATTTACAAATAGTAAAATATAATCAACTTTCTCAAAGCAATATTTTATTCTGACTTCGAATATGTTTAGATTTTTTTCTTCGCCATTGTTTTTATCATTAAAAATTGGCCTAGGGTCGCGAAAACGGTGTTTCGATATCTCTTAAAATAAAAAAATCCATATGTGGCACCACCAAAATGCACCACCCTGTACGGATCTACAACTACTTACAGCAATCACTCCATAATACAAGCTTTTTATCATTTTTCGCAATTATTTTAATCGTATTAAATCGTTTTTTTTTTTCAATTGGGGGACTTTCTAATCAATGTCGATGCATACATTTTATTGCTAGGTGGATGCGTATTTTTTAATATATAATATATTTAAATATCTTATATATTAAAAAAAAAACATTGAGGAAGCGGAACCCAACGCAAACGCACCCAACTAGCAATAAAATGTATGCATTGACATTGATTTGGACTATATAAGTAAATATGCGAAGTAAAGAAAGAAATGGTATCTTATGATTTTGTTAGATTCACATTAACTTAAAACTCAATTAATCTATTATCAGATTAATTGAATTGTTAAAAATAAGCAGCACATAAAGAGTATAATAACAGCAAATAGTTTATTATCAACTACAAAAAAAAACAAGAGTCAATATACAGGGTGTCTCAGCGTGCGCGCCGAGTAGCTTTACGGCTAAATGGTTTATTTTTTTCAAAATCGGCTTTCGCAGGCGTATGTAGGTCTATTAGGACCACATTTTAAAATTAGTTTCAAATATACAGGGTGTCCCATAAAAGCATGCCGTATCATAGTTATATTTTTTCTAATGGAATGACCCATATTTTATATTTTTTTCAGATTCTATATCAAAAATAAAGTTAACTTTCATAATATGTTCATAGGCCTAAACCTAATAATTTTTGAAATATTTAAATATTTTTGGAAAAATTGACGTTTCGAAAAAAAAATCATAACTCTCTAATGGATGAATGAAAACAGATGAAATTTTGTACCAGTATATTAGACTAATGGGTAAATATTTTAGGCTATTTACAGGAATTTAAAATCTTAAGATGTTTTGATAATTTAACGTAACTCCAGAAACACATTCAAGGTCAAATTTCATGCTTATTTTAAATGGCACACCCTATATCTAATAGCCCTATCTTGTAGGAAATTGTATTGTCTTTCAAAAAGTATAAAGGTATTTTTTACCTAAACCTAACAGTTTTCAAGATATATGCATTTTCGTTAACTTTTGACGTAATATTTATTATTCATAATATGGAAAGTCGATACAAAGCGCCATCTATTGTTTAAATTTATATTTATTATTATTATTCCATAAAGGCAAGTGTTTAGTTCTTGTTTATAAATAAAGTCAATTGACCCAACAAATGATTTTCGAGATATTTCCTAAATTAATACACTAATTTTATTAATTGTGAGTATACTAATTACATTATTTATTTACACATGTGTAAATTATTTGATAAAAACTTGTTAGAATTGTAAAACAAATATAACGAAATACATCAAATAAATTGACGAAATATAATTAAAAGTAATTTATAATAAATATTCAAAAATACTACCATCGAATGCATAATTCAATTTTATTTTAAATGATATTTCGACATTTCTCAGCATATTAGGTATAATTAATCTAAATGTATTATTAATTCTGCATTCCATGTATTCTTCCAATTCATTGTTTATTAAACTACCTTTTTTGACCAATATTCAATGGAATTAAACTTGTAATTGTGTCTCCTCATTATTAGTTACTGTATTCAAGGTAGTTTTTTTTCCAAATACTTCATACTGCCTACAGTTTTGAATGTATTTAAAACTTCCTCTACAGTCTTCTTATTAGGATGTCTTCCATCAGAGAACATTTTGTACACTAAGAGACAATCATAATAACATTACATTATTATTAGAGTCATGTTAATTCTTTCATTTAAAGGAACATTATTTTTTCAATTGTTAGTAATAATTCGAATGTGTCAATTAAATTTGCTTATAAACAAAAGCCTATTAGAATAACTGGCAATAATAATTATTAAATTAAGCAATAGATGGCGCTTTATGTTACATTGTCATATTAAAATAATAATGATAATGACGAAAATTAACAAAAATGGATATATCTTGAAAACTATTAGGTTTAGGTGTAGAATACCTCTATACTTTCTGAAAGACAATACAATTTCCTACAAGATAGGCCTATTAGATATAGGGTATGCCATTTAAAATAAGCACGAAATTTAACCTTGAATGTGCTTCTAGAGATATGTTGAACTATCAAAACATCTTAAGATTTTAAATTCCTCTTAATAGTCTGAAATATTCACCCATTAGTCTGATATACTGACACAAAATTTCATTTGTTTTCATACATCCATTTCAAAGTTATGATTTTTTTTCGAAACGTCAATTTTTCCAAAAATATTTAAATATTTCAAAAGTTATTAGGTTTAGGCATATGAACATATTATGAAAGTTAACTTTATTTTTGATGTAGAATCTGAAAAAAGTATAAAATATGGGTCATTCCATTAGAAAAATTATAACTATGATACGCCATGCTTTTATGGGACACCCTGTATATTTGATACTAATTTTAAAATGTGGTCCTAATAGACCTACATACGACTGCGAAAGCCGATTTTGAAAAAAATAAACCATTTAGCCGTAAAGCTACTCGGCGCGCACGCTGAGACACCCTGTATTTATTTTTTTTTATTTTTTTTTATTGTTGATAACAATTTCAAATATTACGCTTCTCATCAAGATTGGCTACTATTATATTCCATTATTTTTTAAAAATTTGCAGTGATATGGCTTAGTGAAATTCCATCAAATTTGTATTTTAATTATTTTCATCTTGTTGAAAGAAGAACGCATGAATCAAGCTATTGATACTAAAAGGCACATATTTCTAAATCTTTGAATCTCACAAATGAAAAATTCAAATATTCGCAGATTTTATTTAAGTCACTAAGGAGGGATAATAGCCTCGATCTGTGTTCAAAGCCTCCATGAAAACTCGAAAAATTTAAAGGTTCCACTAAGCCAAATCACTGCAAGTACAAATACGCGCCTGCGTATGAAGATAATCAATCCATTAAATAATCGCTTTCACTTGATGAAACTCTATAACACTATTTGTAAATAAAATAACAATTTTTTTTTAATTTTCACAAAATGTATTATTGAGACACTGCTACAATTGTTTTGCCAACACAGTGGCATCATCAGGCAGATGATAAATAAGTTTTATAAACATAAGGCGGATTATATATACCTAAAAACAGGTAGATAAGTGGAGTACAGTTGGTACAAGATTATAAATGCAAGAATATTATAAAATACAAAAATATTGAATTGATTTGTCATCTTTGGTTCTCAGTTTTTAGGAATAATATCATGAATAAACTTAAATTATTAAATTCTCATAACTTCGCTTAACAATAATCAATATCTATATTTGAACAAAATTAACAATTTTCAAGTTTCGAAACCAACGATTACATACCACTATTTTCTCTTCCCTTTTTCAGTTTTAGCGTAACTATTTAGTACATTTACAAAAATTATTTAGGTAAACCATTACGTAACAAAACCCGCCAATTTAAACTCTTCCATTTTTCTCCATTTGTCGTTATGGTAGCGATTTTCCGCGCATACCTTCAAATAAGGATGTGGCGTGGTGAAATCGGGTGCACTTGTTGTATAATTTGTCCGCTGTGTGCGTTTATGGAGGTGCTCTCTTCGCCTTGTTACCATTTTGTCGTGGTTGCGCAAGGGCGATTGTATCCTTAATTAATTTGCATAGAATCGACTGCGAACCTCGAGCGAGAAAGAGAAGGAAAAAGAGAAAATCCTCGAAAGATGCGCGCGAGTCTCTCACATGGAAAGTGTGCCTTATCGAATTATTTTCTCCTCGGATTTATAAACGTTTGTTGTTTTGCATAATTGTGGCTAATGCAATTTCACTTGTATATTAAAGAACATACAAATAAAAATTAATAAGTTATATGCATCAGTATTGTACACTTAAATAATTTATATTACAAAAATAAAAATTTATATAAAAAAATACACGAAAACCATTTTAGTGTATAAAGAAAACAAAATTACTTTTTTATACCAAGTGGTATAAAAAAGTAATTTATATTGAAAATGTACCACCAAGTTAACGCCGAAAAAAATTAAAGAAAACCATTTTTTTGGTAATGAGTATGAAATAAATCAAGTGATTATATTTTTAATTTAACAAGTAGCGTGTTCCTTCTGAGGGAGGGGAGGGTTGGTATATATATATATAACAAAATAGAATGGAGATAATTTGCGCACGCAACAATCAAATGATTTTAAATAGTTAAAAACAATTTAAATGAAATAGAAATAATTTAGCAATAATTAATGAATTATTTATTTTGTTTTGCTACCGTGTCATTTTGACTTACGATACATAAGTACTTTTAAAAAGAATATACATTAAAATACATATGTACAGGGTGTTCAATAATCACGTGACGTATCAAATATATGTTTTTTTTTAAATGGAATGGCATATTTTTTATGAATATTTTCGATTCTCGGGCATATAGCCCGGATATTGAATTACATAATAGGCACTTGCTGTTGCATATCAATAACATATTTCATAATGCAACAATTTATTTCATTCGAGAATATTTAATGTAAAGAACAAAAAACGTTACGTAATATAAAACCATCTGCAGACACGTATTTCAGGATTTCAACCCTCGCCAGTACAGTTCAGCAAACTCCGTAATTCTGTTGGCATCAGCGCCATACCACCGAAACCAAAGTCAACCCAAGTGTGTGTAATACAGCTCTGCATTACATAATTTAAAGATGTAAAATTAAATTAATTAAGCTAAACTAATTAAATTAAATAAATTAAGCGTACGGTCCCGACTGCGATCTGAAATGTAAATGATCGAGTTCGGGGAAGGACGCGAACAATGCGGGCGTTTTATCGCAATTCCAACAAAAATATATACTTGACTAAGATTTAAATAAATATATTACGTAACGTTTTTGCTATTTGTATTAAATATTCTCGAATCAAATATTTTTTATTATGCAATATGTTATTCATATTCAACAGCAAGTTTCTATTATGTAATTCAATCTTTGTCCGAGAAGTAGTTGTTTTAATGTACATTTGCTTTAAAGTACTTATGTAACATAGTCAAAATGTCATAGTTGTTAAAGAGGAAATAATTTATTAATTATTTTCAAATTCTTTTTATCTCATTTATTTAAATAAATGTGACCAAGTGAATGAATACCCTTTTTATTAAAATAATTTAATTCGGTAATTTCCCTTCCAATACTTCACGAACCTTTAGAATTTATGTTTGTTTTTTTTGTTTTTTTCGAATTTTCAGCAGTGTTACAATTTTACCATAAAACCAGACAATTGTTCTCCCTTTATCGAGTTCCAAAAATCGCTGATGGGGATTTTCTTTCAAATTCTTATCCTTTTTTGTCTTTTTTTGTGCACAAACTTTCTCCATTTCATTATGTTTTAGCGTTTATCTCAGCTTCGTTCCATTTGTATTTGCTTCATTTTTAGTGAGTCCTTTTAGCATGATTGAGAATATTAAGCTTCATTGAAATTCCATGTTTTCTTTAATCTTCTTATTTATCTTTTATAATGCATCTTTGTATCGCATGTTATCTTATTGCCACTTTTTTATTCGCTAAAAATACCCCTAGTAAGTTATTTGCCTTATTTTTTAATTCTTCTATGGATTTTCTACGCCTTCTTTATTATTACATTGTAGATTCTGAATATTTAATATTTATTAATATATTTAATTTCGATTGTCTGAATTTTATTACCACTGTTTTTTTTTTACTGTTTGGTAAAAAAAATGTCAGAAAACGATTATGAATTGCATTTGTTTTAATTATAGCCTACTTATATTATAGATTATAAGCGAAACTTATAATTTTGTACTTTGAATTGAAATTGTTAAAAAATGGTAACAGATAGGGGTATAGTTTATTATACAAATTAAAGAACAACCAATTTTTTATCGAAATAGTGTGAAAAATATAGGGTGTTCCATTTAAGTGAAAAAAGAAAAAAAATCATTTTGCGTATTGTTTCACCCTGTACACAACATTTACTTTATGGTAACAAACGATTATTCCTTATATTATTAAGCATTTTTTCAATTAAATTGCGTTAACAGAAAGTTTACATCGTTTTTCAATTCTGAAAAATAACGCCCTAAACTTCCATCGATTTCAACATTAAATTGTTTATAACTTTTAAAATATTAAAAATTGACCTAATATACCTTATGTCAGAAATGATTAATTTTAAGCGTAGAATCTAAAATCGACATAAAAAATATAGCATTCCATTTAAAAAATCATATGTTTGATACGTCACGTGATTATTGGACATCCTGTATATATGAAACTAATTTTAAAATGTGAAGTTTTACAGTAGCTACAAATTATGTCAGTAATATTTTTTTGTAAATTTCTAAATAACTGAGATATTTGACTTCATCGGAATCTTGCGCCACCCTGTATATACAATCATCTTTATTGTGGTATTTACATATACATATATTATACAATGTTTTTGATCTATGGCTATCGACCTTAGGTCTTTCAGTCAGAACATTTATAATATATTAAAAAAACTTTGAAACTTCTACTTTTCATGGCTACAAAGATTTTGGATTTGTGCTTTAGTAAATACGATTTTTTCTAAAATGGATCCATCATTTATAATAACCATGTATAATCTCAAATAAGGGCTATCGAGCATAAATCTTTCTTTCTTTGTTTTCTTCTTTTCTGTATTTATGGTAATTGGGATTTAGGTAGGGGTAGGAGAGTGTAGTGAGGATATATATTAAAAAAAAAGTGGTTAGGTTTTTGAATTTAGGAGTGATGTCGGGATTTCTGGGGATATTAAATAAAACACTTCTTCACTTTGTTTGTATAACTTGTTATTTATGTTATTTATAGTCACTAAAATAAAATAACAAGTTATACAAATAAAGTGAAAAAGTGTTTTATTTAATAAACTCAAAATGTATAACCAAGTACTCGAGCAGTTCATATTATTATCGTTGCATGCGATTTTCTCAGCCAAGAATGGAAGTCTATCATAGATTAGTAATATTTTTGTTGTTTCATAAAGAATATTGGAGGGATTATGGATGAAGGAGTTTTGTAAGAGTACGGAGGGATACTCTCTCAGCAACTTCGAGATTGTTGAGTGTAGCTTTTGATGGATTTAGGTACAGGATGGAGTCATATTCTAATGTGGGATGACAGATCATTTTGAATACAAGGTGGCCAGAAAAGGTGTGATAATCTTCAGGTAAAGTGGTTCATTGATTAATTTCAAGAAGAAAATTTAAGTACAAAAATATTGTACGGTTCTTCACTAACACTCACGAGGCCATTGATATAATAAATATGTGACTAGAAATCAGTAATATTTTTAAGATATTTTGATTAAAATTAGTTTTATTAACATCCAGCTAAACATTGCAAATATTTATTTAATGATAAGTCGATAATTAATAGCAATAATTATACATAAAATGTTAAAAACAAATTCTAGTCACATATTTAAGATATTAATGACTTCATAAAGCTTATTGAATAATTACCAAATATTTTTTTATGTTTTGTTTTATTTAATTTTTTATTTTAAAAACTTGTTTACTTTTTTCTACTTAAAATTCATTAACGAACTACTTTAACTGAAGATTATCACACCTTTTCTAGCCACCTTGTATTTGTGCCCCGGTGTTTATACTTATATCTTGACTTTTATAAGTCAGACAACAGAAATATTTTCCGAAACACAGCTCATATTTAGCAGCTCATATTATTATATTTGCATGCGAATTTATCAACCAGGAATCAAGGTCTATCACAAATTGGTAATATTTTTGTTGTTTGATATAGAAGAATATTCGAGGCATTATTTTCCTCGTTTTATTTACATTGTTTTTACTAATGACGTGTGCTTTTTAAGTGAACATTTACTATCAAAGTGGATGCAGAGGTATTTACATATGAGGAAGGGTGAATTGCTATGTTATATATAGAAATTGATGGGGAGTTACGTGTTACCCGATAGAAGGAAATGAACAGTTGGGATTTACTATCATTAATTTTAAATCACCTGGAAAACCATCGAGGGCTTTCTAATATCAAATTTCAAAGGTAATTAATTGTTGAGAATATTGTAGTTGAGTGGTATCATCGGCTAATTGTAAAGGATAACTGGTGTAAGTTTTATGAAATCAAGATTATAGAGGTCATGGTATAATAGATTGCATAACAGTGGTGATAGAGAAGAACCTTTAAAGGACACATTGTTTTAGGTCAAATACATCTAATCTTCTTTATGTTGGTTGTTGGTTGTGGAGACTTTGATTATTTAAATAATCAAATACATCTGAAAGAGCTTTTCCGATACGGATTTGTAGTAAGCGGTTTTCTAAGAAATTTTGGATGAGTTTGATGTTGGAGGGGTAGGTTAAGGATACCACATTTTTATAGTAATCCCCGATGTTATTCTCTATCCAAGGCCTTAGCTATAACTAAAAATAGGACATCACTTTCTTTCCTTCTAAATGACTAGTTTTTGAGGTAAAGATACTTAATCGAAGTGTAGTAAAGTGTTTTGGAAGAAAACCTAATTGGTATTTAGGTATGGTTGTTTTATTTGGGACAGGAGTTTTTGTTTTAGTATGAATTCAAACAGCTTTCCAATGACAGGTAGGGCGGTGATAAGACTATAGTTATTTAAGATAAGGGGGTCGGTGGTAGATTTATGGATGCAAATATCAATACCATACTGCCATTCCGGAGAAAATATTTAATGTTTGTCGTAGTTCAGGATTTTTATGATGAATGTGTGTATGGAGTAGGGAATGCTTTTAGAACTTGTCTATGCACCTTATCATGTCTAGAGGCGGTGTTTTTACCTTTATGTAGCAGTTCATAGTACATCTCTCTAAATTGTCATCTGTGGGAGGTGTATTAGAAAAAAACTGGTTTTCATACTAGCTATTTACTTTATTATAGAAGGTGGCGTTGTAGGATGTGGCGTATACCATTTTGAATGTGTTTTCGTAGTGTGTAGCAAAGACCTGCGATAGTCCTTATCTGAAGTGAGTCGCTGGTTTGGCGTTGGGTCAATTATTTCTAAAATGTTACTATAACATTTGTATTTGCTTAGGTTTTCAATTTCCATCCATTTTTTATTTCATGCAAGTTGTTAATATTTTTACAGTCTCTAGCTATTTACTTGTTTTATATTCTAATATAGGCTTTTGTATTCAGTCTGTTAAATATCGCTTTAATTCGTTCGTTATGCCCGTTTGCACCTATTTTACTTTAAGGGTTCCTTAAAAGTTAAGGAAAGAATAGTAGAGATTGGACCGCTCATATCAAATCTCCGCTTAGTTAAGGTCTCCTTAGTTGGGGGAAAATCTAGGGGAATGTCAATGCCTAACTTCATGTCGTCTACAGAAGCGTTCTAACCTTGAAATCATAGAGAATTATTATTTATTTTAGAAAATCACTATTATTTGGAGTAATTATTATCGTTATAAACATTACAGTAATCAAAAAAAAACTTTAACAATATATTTAAGTAAGAATTTATAATTTTCACCATTTTCTTTATAACATTATTGATTCACTTTCTATACTCGAATTGTTATCTACAATTGTGTTAGTAGACTGTTATGGGCTGTCTACCATAGGTCTTTCTGTCCTTATTTTATAATATTATTTAACATTTCTACAATTCAGTGTGTGTATTGTAACTGTGTGTTTTGGGTCTCATGTTGTAATCCAAAGTTTTCATTTGTTATATGAAGGAAATTGTATCAACAATATAACAATCCTATTAACTCGTATTTTTTAAACAATTAGTGATTAATATAATAATAAATATAATAACAATATTTATGTTCTTATAGAATTCTTCACGATCTGCTTATTCGTGTGAAAGTTGAGAAAGTTTTAAATGTGTTTGACAAATAAAAACATCATTACATTTCTGCCTGTTTGTAATAAATGAATCAATTGCCGTTCTAATTAAAGATATAGCATATGATCGAGAACTGTTCTTCTCTAGAATGATTTTTTTATTAACATCGGTGAATAGCAAGAAATAATTTCACATATGCCATTATTTATCAAATCAAATTATTTAATTTCTTAGAATAACATAACCTACAACGTATGGTCACTATTATTGCTAACATCATTTTTTATATAAAAAAAAATCAAAGCACTCTACAAGAGAAAAGTTCTCGATCACATGGTATAATACAATACTGTAACCCGTAATTAAAGGTAAATAATTTTTAACAATAGTTAAATAAAAATATGGTGATGTGTCCATCATGTTACTTTCTCCGGTGAATTCGGTCAAACACGTTTTCAGATTTTTCCACTGTTATAAAAAGCTTGGATATAAAGTTTGCGTTTAATCCATTTAGCCGTTTATGCGCTATCGCGGAAACGCGCAGACATTTTTCAAAAATCGATGGAATGGACTCAGGGGGACCTCAAAACGTGCTATTTGTTGAAATTGAAGATTCTAAAGATTATACGATTACAATACTTTCCCGTAAACAGGAGTCCGGGGAAAGTAATTAATAAATTTCATTCACTCCTCTAATCTATGCAACAACAAATTATTTGTTTTATTGGTAGAATTTTAATAATGTATTCATATTTGTATTCGCTTATATTTTTATCATCCCCTTCTTAAAAAAATGGAATGGCCACTTCCATGATTACCATTCATGTTTTAATATTTTTCATAATTTTTCTCCCATTTAATGTACTCTCGACGAAATTAGGAAGTAAAATCCGCGCGATGTTAAACAATTTAATGGTTTCCAACAAAGACTGGACACAATTCTATTAAACCGTAATTAATTACTCACTTGTTGAGTAAGTAAGTAATTTCAATTATAAACACTTCACAATATGCATGTTTTATTTGCGTGCACTTTCATTCGATTGTTTGCATCATCCTTAGAAAGTCCGAAACTTCTTGAATAAAAGAGACAATTTCTAATTCCACAGCGTACGAAATCGATTTTACGCGATTTAATTAGCTTTTTTTACTATCGCTCATTTCATGGATTTAGTTGCTGCTAACATTCTATAAAAATTAAGTGCCACGACAAATTTTCTCTTCCTGTATTACAAATTAAAAGCATGCTAGTTGGACTGTTTCTGATAGTGAACTTAAGCTCTCGTCTCCAACAATACAATCTGGACTCATCACTAAAGTAAATGAAGTTCTATTCTACATCCCAGTTGAATCTGGCTTGACACCATTACAAATGACGAGCTTTGTGCAGCGGAGTCATCGTTAACATCCACATATATATTTTTTTTTAATTTAATAGTTTAGTTGTGATTTAAACCAGAGGCGATTCGCGGGCTAACTTCAAGTGAAGTTCCATAACCAAGGTATTGAAAATTGTATGACTCCTTTCTATTAACAACGTATTACAACACATGACGTCATTGTGTATTACCTTAGCGGTGGATGAAGTTAATTCCCGAGCTAGCACTGATTTAGTCCCGCACTAATCGATCCAAATTGAGTATTACATCTCAGTTGGATGTCAAAATATATAAAATTGTAGATATAATCCTGGATTATTTTGAAAACAATCCGTAATCCACCAATAATAGTCGCGAATCCGGAATTCAACAATCCCAAATTGATTCAAGGATAAAGCTATAACTATTAGTATGGCCATTAGATTACCTTATTCGATGACAAAATGGCAACAACAACATTTTATAGTTAAAGTTATTGTATAAATATGCAAAGCGCCAACTTTTACTAATTTGGACATGACAAACTGTAAGTAATTTTAATTAATATACATTTCACGATATGCATGTTTTATTCGCATGCACTTTCATTTTATTGTTTGCATCATCCTTAGAAAGTCCGAAACTTATTGAAAAAGAAGAGACATTTTCAAATTCCACAACGTACGAAATCAATTTTATGCGATTTAATTAGATTTTTTTTATTGCTGTCGCTTATTTCATGGATTTCATTGTTCTCAATATTGTAAAAAAAGTGCCACGACGAATATTAGTTTTCTGTAATTTACAAGACAAAAATTGCTAATCTACTGGTTTGTAGTTATAAAAGGGCATACTTTTTTTATATTAATTATCTAATTGCATTAAGGTTTTTTCACCCTCAATTTTCCCACAATAATGACATATTAGATATCCTTTTCTCTAATTTGCCATTGGGAAAATACTATTTTTACATAAGATTTTTTAAGCCCTCTAAAATAGCAAAACGGTGATAAAATATTATTTTTTCAAATCCTTTCCCCAATTTAATTAGACATCTAGAAATCGCCGGATGGTCAGCCTTGAGAGTGCTTAATAATATTAAACATCCCAAAATTCCTTTACATAATCCTTCCACAAATCCTACAAAATTATCAATATCCCTATAATAGCTGAACCCCTCCAAAATATATCCCTTAAGTTTACCTCTAATCCTTATCACACAGGAATTCTTTGTATTCCTCACAATGGTAGGATTGCTCAAATATTAATTTCGCCTTTCTACAATGCATCAGTTCATCACACTTCATCAGCAGAAGACTGACAAACGTTAGCGATCATGACATTTAAACAATGGACAAGGAAAGACGGAAAGACCTCTAATTTATAACTGATTTCCGAACACGGAGTCACAATAGATATTCGAGACATTGGAATATCATTAGGGTTACAATATGAATATAATTAAAGGCCAAATTTATGAATTTAATTTCTTCAAGTAATATTAAATATCTATTATTTATCATTAGAAAAGAGTATTAATTACAATTTTACGTGAAAATTTGGGCATGTGCAAGTTGGTTTCGAAGCGGGTGCCGTGTTTGGTCACACCGGACCAGAAACAACAACGCATGGACGTTTCAAAGTGCTGTTGAAGCAAAATAAAAAGATTTTCTTGCGTCGGTATGTGACAAATGGATGAAATATGGATCCACAACTGCATGCCTGAATCAAAAATAAATGTCAGCTGAGTGGACAAGAAAGGGTGAAAGTCGTCCAAAGCGTCCAAAAAGCAAATGCATCCGTATTTTGAAACGCACATAGAATTTTATTCATTGACTATCATGAGAAAGGCAAAACTATCGATGGTGAATATTATCCCAAATCCTAAAGTTTTTTTTTTGTTAAAGATTGCAAACACATATTTGCAAAATAACGTGTTATTATATACAATCTTGCTATACAGACCTCGTCATTCCATGTAGTGTGGAAAACTGCTATTGTAACAGCTATATTTAAGAAAGGCGATCCTTCTCACACTTCTAATTATAGGCCAATTGCACTACTATCAAACTTTGCTAAAGTGATAATAAATTAAAGACGACGCAAGGGCCACCTTTTACCTAATTTCAAGTGGCATCGTCAACGATTTGGGTCTACAATGTAGACGACCGAGAATTATTGTTTCGTCCACTAAAGGAAGGCGAACTTGTCCTGTTTAAGCAAACAATTTGCTAAAGTGTTCGAGCATATAATTTATAACTCTATTTATAATCACATTCATAGGTATCTATCTTCATTTCAGCATGTTTTTTTATCGGGCAAATCAATCTCTACAAATTTAGCTGTAATTACTCAAAATATAAGTGAAGCTATCTATAAACTGATGTAATCTATACTGATTTCAGCGGTGCATTTGACTCAATGTACTGCTGCAAAAACTGAATATTTTTGGATTTACTAGCTCATGTTTTGAATTTATGTCTTCATACCTAAACAACAGAATAAACTATGTATGTTATAACGGTTTCAAATCAAAATTAGCATATCGGGGGTTCTGCAAGGATCGAACTTGGGTTCGCTCCTTTTTATTGTATACATTCATGATCTGTTTTACAATTACATGTCCGGTATTAGCATACGCAGATGACATAAAAATATATTGAACAATTAATTGTACTTCAGAATAACCTCAATCCTATTATACATTGGTGTTCAGAAAATAAAATTGTACTCAACATTAATAAGTGTCTTGTAGTGTCATACCATCGTAAGAACACACCTATATTATTGCCCTACCATGCTGGAAACAATAATTGAACGTAACACTCAATGTAAAGATTTGGGGGTTTTATTTGACAGCAGATTAACCTTTACTGAAGACATATCACGCACTTCTACCTCTTCATTAAAAATGTTAGGATTCCTGATGCGCACATAGCGTTATTTTAAGGACCTTATATTGCTAAACACTTTATATTATGGCCTCGTTTGGAGTAAGCTTAATACGCTTCGATTGTATGGTATCCTTATTACACCAACGCATCGTCGTCAATTAAGCGTGTTCAGAGAAGGTTTCTGAAATTTGTGTAATTTAAAACTCACGGCACTTATCCGGATATATCTTGTGATTATGTGAGCTTGTTAAATGAATTTAAGTTCGTCACTTTGTCTTCGCGGAGAGAAGAATATAGTGCAAGGTTTATGAAAACAAAGTTGACTGTCCGCAATTACTTTCTAAGATTAATTTCCATGTTCCACGCATCCAGACACAGTAGCACGTTTTATATTCCACATGCAAGCACAAATATTTTATGTAAGTCACCCATTTTTCACATGTCTGTTAATGCAACCAACTTATACAATTATATATTTGTTCGTAGCCATATATAAAACAATATGTCTATTGTATTTACACCTAGGCTAGTGTTATGTTTATATTATTATTTAGTTTTTATTTATATTTTGTCCCTGTATTGGTTTTTCGTTGGAGCAAATAAATGTTATTATTATTATTACATGGTGTTGGATCGATCAAGAAAAAACAGACCTACATTCAAAAGAAAAAAGTGCTGTTGGTTAAATTGGATGATTTTTTTAATTGCTTCCCCATCCACCGTACTCTCCATTTTTGGTCCCCACCGACTACTGGATTTTTGTAGACATGAAAAAGTAGCTCCATTGAAGAAATTTGGCTCAAATGAAGAAATTATTTTCGAAACTGAGGCATATTTTGAGAGATAATCATTTTACATGAAAGACACATAAAAGTGAGAATATTGATTAATAAAGTGGAATTTTTCCAAAAAATGTTTTTTTTTTTTGGTAATTAAGTGATGTGTTAAATTCGCAAAGGACTGCAGCGTACTTTAGCTCCCCGAACGCGACTACACAAAATTAAATTATTTGTCTATTTTATTATATACTTATAACAAATGCAATTGTCCACAACTATACGAATCAAAAGTAAATGTCAGCTTTATGGACAGGAACCGGTAAAAGTCATCCAGAGCGACCAAAAAATCAAAAATCGGGTGGCAAAATTATGGCATCCGCATTTTGAAACGCATAACTAATTTGAATTAGTTGAAATCAAATTTGATAAAAATAATGTTCAGTAAAAAAACATGAATAAAATACACAATTCCTTGCTTCAGTTATTTATTTTTATAAATAAAATATATAATTCCTTTCTTCACTTCACAAGCAAAAAATAAATATGTACTTAAATTATTTATTTTTATGATAAAATACACAATTCCTTGCTTGTAAAGTGAAGAAAGGAATTATATATTAGTATAGTACTAATAAAATAATTGTGTATTTTGTTCATCATAATATAGAATACTTCATTTTACTTAGCCTAAAATAAAAGAACATATTTGAATAACTATTTACCACATAGTGAATGCCAACCAAATCGCAAATATTTTTTTATATACAGCGTATAAACACACTTGTTTATTATTTCTCATTTGTATTGTTTATTAAAAACTTACCATCAGTGGTGAAGACCTCGACTTCGCAGAGCGATAAGGATCCCTCGACGCCCACGAGTTGCAGAAACACGTACTGTCCGATGAGGGAGCGCGCACACGTGAAAGTCTTCGTCACGCCTTCATCTGAAAAGAAAATTTCCATTAGCAATGAAAATCCCGAGATTAATTAATTAATAGACAGCAGCGCGAACCTTGAACTCAATCCGGCTGAATACTCTGAATTTCCTGCATCCACGCATCTATGACCGTTTATAATTAACGAAAATAGTTTTGTTGTGGTAATTTATGCAAATCTTTGTAATTAATTCGTACGCATATACAGGTTTTGAATGTTTGAAATTTTATTACACAATATTTTATAAATAAATAAAAATACACAGGTTGCGATAAAGGTTGTTGAAATTATATATTTTTTTGAATAACCTTTTTATTCTGGCCTAAATAAGCAACAACAGCAGGATAGGTTACCTTTTATTATCAAGTAAGCGAAGCACGTGACAATTTGTACAATACACTAAAACTTCTATGAGCTGGTTACGTAGAATCGAAATACAGGTTTTTAATGTTTGAAATTCGATTACACAATATAATAAATATAAAAAGGTGTTGAGAAAATATTTAAAAAAAAACTTTTTTATTCTGGCCTAACTAATAAACAGCAGCAGGACAGGTTATGTTTTGTTAGTCAGTAAGCCAAGAACGTCAAATTTTGTACAATACAATAAAACTTTTATGAGCTGGTTATGCAAAATCTTTTTAGTTTTAATAAAAGTAATTTCAATTCTCCTATTATTTAGTATTTACTAAATATATTTAAAAAACGAAATTTCCTTCATCGGCGGTATTCAAGTTTAATAAATAATTTCGTTCCCGAAATATATAAAAAATATATAAAAAGTAAAAATAGAAAGTATTTTTATTAAAATCAATACAGTAGGACAGAAAGACCTCATACGTATTAGTAAATGTAATATATAGTTGTATATAAAATTTAATGTAATTATCTGAATAAAGATGATGCAGTAAATATAAAGAAAATGTTAAAAATTATTTATTTAAGCAACCCGAATATTCAATTTTGCACACCATTTTTTTAACTGCAATCATTGTTTCTGGAGTTTATTTAGATATTTTTCGTTTCAAACGTTTTGATTGGTGGTCGTTAGAACGTTTTCCTTCAAGATTTTAAAAATAGAAAATATCCTCAAAATCATTCATTTATTTTTTGATGTTATTATTATAAAAACATCTATGTTTTTATTTAAATCCCAGCTAACAAAAAAAATCATTTAAATTCAAGGAAATCCAGCGACATTATTTTCTCCGCAGTCATGAATATTGACCTATAAGATGTTTTTTGTGTACCTTTGTATGGAATAGAAAGGTCCTGCTGTTGTTAACCTAGCTAAAATAAACAACCATGCATAACAACCATGTGAGTAAAGACACGATTTCACGAATCGGTGTAAATGGTTCAGTGAACAATGGCCGAGGCAGACACGAATGAACGCATCGCCGGCTTTCGCAACTGCGAACAAAGAATTTTTTTTGACCAACGCTACTTTTTGTAAATAATTTAAATTGTATAAAATAATTACTTGTATAATTTAAAACACTTTTTCAGTATCTCCAAGATGTTTTTTTTTTTTAATTAAGAATACTTATTTCGGCTTTAATTTAATTAAATTAAATTAGTTTGAATGAAAAAATTCAATCTCAAACTAATTGTAAATAAATGTAAATTTTTATTTTAAAATACAACCGAAACATTTTTTTTTTAATTTATAAAAAAGTCTATTTGCCCAATATTCTTTATTGTCGCTATTTTAATAAAAAAAACTCTAGCGAAATTAACTTTTTAACGATTTATAAGGGAATCATTAAAAAAGCTCATTTCGTTAGTTTTTTACATAATCAACTTAAACTGCATTTATAAAAGACCAATCAAACTAATCTACGTTACCTTAATGGAGATATGTACAAAGATATTCTCGGGATCTCCTGTAATCTTCAATTATTTCTATTAAAAAAAACATTGTCGAAGTGGCTATAGAAGAATTAACAGAACTAATTATGTTGGCTTTCCATGAGTTCTGCCCGACAAGTTCTCCTAATGTCGTGGGAAACATAATGATGGAACAAAAGTCTAGACAAAATGAAGAAAGTAAGAAAGAAACTATTTAAGAGAATATGGAGTAAAAGAATCAAAGAAGTTTGGAACGTCTACAAAACATACTTAGGAAAATACAAAAGCGAAGTAAGAAAAAGACAAGCATGGAGACAAAACCGCGTAGACATTGAATTGCAACCAGACTAAAGAAAATATCCGAGGAACGCCTGCTTTGAATGCGACGTTTTGTCGCTACCTTAGATTTTTCATGTAGATGGCGTTAAGATCTGTTTAAGATGTTATTAGGTTAGTTTTTATAAAAACGTGCTTTTAGTTGTGGAAACATCGTAACATCGAAATCGACACGAGTCACAATTATGTGATTCTTGATTATTTGAGCAGTTTTCAACTTTCTCTCTGAATGTTTGAAATATAGGGACTGTAATGCGGATGTAAAATTCACATGGAAGTTTGAACGTGGACTTGGATTTGCCTTAGTCACGACGTACAAATATCAGTTTACACGGCAAATTTCTTCGAGACCGAAAACAAATTAAGTCTACTAAGCAAATCGTCAATTAATAATCGTCATGTGTATGTTAGGCCACTTCGACTACCATATTCTGTTCATTGATGGATCTTTATAGAGGCTTTAGCAATGCCGCATATTACATTTAACGAAGAGAAGCAGAAAAAACCTTGAGGTAGGAAACGAAGAAACTCGTTATGAGTGTATCAGGCAACGGATCGTGGAAGAAACGAGGTATTTCTTTCTTATTGGGGATTTCGACGATGATAAGGAAGTACTCGCACGAAGTTCTAGATTTGATGGTCAAATTATCCTTCTATTAAGCTGCAGCTATTGGTATTCTCAAAAGGAACCGCGGAATATGATACTTGGCTCATAAAGAAAACTGCTCCATAAATCATTCCAGAAGTGTTGGTAAGATGGAAGTCGATGGCATAATTGAAATATTTTCCCATTCCGAAGAGCTATTTGGCATTAAATATGCAACCTACATTAGCGATGAAGAAACCAAAACTTTTCGTGCTCTCCTGGATTGTAACCCTTATAGTGACCTCATTGTACAGAAGAAAGAATGTATAAGACACGAGCAGAAGCGGGTGGACACTCAATTGAACGACGAAAAAAAACTAAAGGGATCGGAGGCAAAGTTAAAGATAAATTGACAGACAAATTATTTAAAGACTTGACATTAGATTATGGACTCCGCATCCAGAGGTACCCTGATTCTCTGAAAAAGATGAGAAAGGCTATGTGGGCAACTTTCTTTCACAAATATTCCGCGGATAACAACCCTCGTCATTACAACTGCCCTCCAGAAAAAAAAGTTGGTGTAAGTACCGATGCGTTCAAACTTTCATTGTCGTTTTGAGTGTTTCCTCTAGTACATCGTCTCAACAAATCTTCCGTACAGAAAGCCTCGTAAACAGATAGAAGAGCCTTCTTAACGTTTTCGCAAAAGTTCAAAAAATGACCCATTTTTCAGTCGTCAGAGATCCAGGGCCCGTATTCCTGAAATTTATCGTATGAAATCTATCATTTAGATGGGGATTTATATATGAATTTGACAGTTGTGTACGCATTGAAAGAAAGTATACAAAACTTCACGCAACTCAATAGTTATTTTACTATAGTATCATATTTATTCCTAAACACTGCAAAGATAATTACGTGAATGAAAAATATTACTGAATGTTTTTACACATGAGTCAGCGTTTTGAGAAAACGTTCAGAAGGCTGTTCGATCAGTCTACTGGGCTACGGAGGATTTGTTAAGACGATGTACTAGAGGAAACACTCAAAACTAGAATGAAAGTTTGAATGCATGTGTGTGGAAGTTGGCTCCAAAGAATTTGCATTGCGGTGCAAAGACAGTCGAGATTGTTTCGTTTATAGCTGCATCCATTTTCAATGAAGACTGTTCGTCAACATTAAAAATTATGAACGCGATAGGGATGGGTCCTATAAGCAGGGACTTCGCCGAACTGACAGAGAAGAAATGCGTGACGGAAGCGGAAAACAGCCAAAAAGAGCTAGCTTTGAGAAAACAACGAATCAAATTCTGCAACAAAAGATGTTTGAGGAAGACGAGGGATGTTTTTATGGCGCAGGATTAGCAGACTAACTGTAGGTTAGCGAAATTCGAGATTTTCGACAACATACAAGCGAAAAACTGTGACAAACTTTAAACGCGCTTTTCTCGATTTTTTTAATGCGCTCTGGGCGCTCTAGTACTCAATCCGATGTATGATTTCACTCCATTCTTTGTGTTCAAGACAGAAAATTTAATTTGTGGGGCTTTGCCGTTTGTCTTTTTTTTAAATTAAAATTGTTTGTACTTTAAAAGAAAATAAATCTGCTACCCCAGAATCCTTTACATAATCCTTCAAATCCACTCCTATATGAACTCACCAATATTACTCCCATCAGAGAAAGTCTTCCCTTCTTATCTCAAAAATTTGCCTCAAATCCCATAAACATAGAACTAATAAACTCCCTATACATTCCTCGCAACAAAACTATAAGTCCCAAACGTAAATTCCCCAGTTTAACACTACATAAATGCATCACTTAATTTCACAACATTGAAAACTGTTAAGCGACGTAAATATCTGATGGAGAGTTTTATCCGTATATCGTTGTCCGGTTGTCCGGTTGGAGACTTGAGCCGCAATTTTCGATTTTTTCTCTAAAAACTGGAAATGTGCACTCCATTATATAGTCAATTCAACTGACGAAACCACATTTCAAAAGTCGAATAAATGGATAGAGAAACTAAATGATATATCTGAGGTCATACACTCAAATATCGACTATTACACCAATAACGACTCGCCTATATGCCAGTCAAAGTAATAAAATCTACCCTGTATGCTGTGATGATGATAGAACGGGCACTAATTAAAAAATGTTTATATTAGGAACATTCATTGGCATTAAAAGAGCCTTTGACTATATTTATAATTTATGTCAATGACCTTCTAAACACTACCGATAAACAAGAAGCAGCCATTAAGTCATACGCGGATGATACTAATCTTCTAATAATAGAAAAAAAAAACCAGACTGATGTAGAAATCAAATCACATCTACTGTAAAATACACACTTGGATGCACGAAAATAAGCTTATCCTAAACTACTCAAAAACTAAATCTATAATCTTCCAAACTAGAATTCCGAAAATCGACTTGATACACTGAACATGGACATGTAATTCCGTCAAATTCTTAGGTGTCATTATAGACATGAAACTTGATTGGAAGAGTCATTGTGGTAATTTGTACACAAAATTGAGTACTTAACCTTCCATATGCGAAATCATGTAGAGGACACTTTCGTCAAGCTAATATTTTAACTTTTTACAGCTTGCACATCTATGAAATACTTATATTCAATTTTAAACACAAAGATAAATTCAACACAAATAATTTAAGGCTGCGATTTTACGCCTAATATACGGTGCGATTAACGACAGAACGTGCAGTGGTTTTTAAAAAATGTGTGTGTTTTGATTTTTCAATCTAGCGGCAAACATTTGAACTATTAGATACTGTTCCACAATAAAAATGATGGCGTCGAATTAATTTGTTCTCATTGACTATTTTATAGGATTAAGGAGTATACAAATAATAATATTATGATTGTATTAAATATGGATATTAAGAGGAAGACTTTCCACGTATAATCAGATATATTTAATATAGATTAAATGAATTTTTGTAAATTAAATTAATTTTTTAAAAAATATTTTTTTTTCACTTTTTTTGTTTTTAAAAAATAAAAAATATCTGATGTTGTTCATCAATAAATAAGCTATCTGCCTGTAAAAAAAAACAACCTTTATTGGCATAACCTTACACACAAAAAAACAATTAACCCAACTTAAATATTTCATTTCTTTTACTAAGATGCCAGACATCTCCTCTGCTTTTCCCACCCCAGCCTTGTCAACACTTTTACGCCCGCCCCATTCTCTCTCAGCCAATCCAATACTGTCATATCACCCATCCATTCGCTCTTCACTCCTCGAGATTCGTTTCCTACATGCATCCAAGTGTCCCTTCCATCCTCACAAAACATGCATCTTCCATACTCCTGTCCCATCCAAGTTTTCCTTCCTCGCTCCTCAGATCCACATCTTGCTCTTGCCAGGGTTACCTTTTCATCCGTTTTCCACATCCTATTTGTAATTGTAAGATACCCTGGCAACATTCCATACACTTGCACTCTAGCATACAAGGGATTATACTCACTCCTTCTTATACACATCTGTCTCTCCTGTAGTTCAACCTCCATCCACTTCATTCTTCCCGACTCAGCAACATTCACTCCTCTCTCTAGCCATTCGCTTACCACTGTTTCGGACATTCCGGGCTTTTCATACATCTTCGCTCTTTCCTGTCTCCATCCACTAACTTTTTCTCTCAAACAAAACCGCCACACATCTTTCACCAGCCTTTCCTCTTCTAATCCACTCAACCTCATCTCATACCTCCCGACTCTCACCATTGCTTCCATATGTACACTCACCCTATTTGTTTCCTGCAGCACGATATATTCAGGAGTTGATTTTTCAACCCCCAATATCTGCTTCAGAAACCAACACTGCCCTCTCTCAATGCTCTCATGCCGTCTTACACCCCATACTTCCACACCGTACATCAGAATAGGTTTTACACAGCATCCCATAGTTTGCAGGCCACTTTAAAGTTCCCTGCAAACCATCTTTCCTGGCTGTACTCTGCACCCATTTGACATGACCCATATACTCTCCTGAACCTTTGAAAACAAATCCCAAATACTTAAATTCATTCACTCTCTCAATTTTTTCTCCCTTCCACTCAAATTCTGCCATTCTTCCTTCCCTACCTCTATTTCTAAATTTCATCCACTTTGTCTTTCTCACATTTACAGTCAAACCTCTCTTATCCATATATTTTTCTACCCTCTGCAACATTTCCTTCATTTCCCCACTCTCCCTCGCCAATAACACTACATCATCCGCATACGCCAACATCCATATCTTCCTCTTACCCACTACCACACCGCCCGCCTACCCATTTCTCAACACTTCTTCCAACTCGCTCACATATATATTAAATAGCAATGGGCTCAGCGGGCACCCCTGTCTCACCCCCATCCACACTCTAAACATTTCCGACACATCCGTTCCCACTTTCGCTCGTACCCAGGTTTCTTCATACACTCTCTTTATCCATTCCAGCATTGTTTTATTAACTCCTCTCCTCTCCTATCTGCCTGTATTTAATGTTTATTTTTTTATGATTTTATAAAATTGTTAATCCTTTAAAACGGAAACGTATTGAGGATCGCAGCCTAAACTACAATACACGATACAACAATCTATATGCATATCCGATAAAATTGTTTGATTATTAAATGGCTTTTGATCATAGGTCTTTCTGCCTGAATTTTAAATGATCTGTCTGTCTTATTATGTGTAAAAACGGGCCATGATTACTAATTTTATAGAAAGATGCAATAAAATCATGAATTGAGGATATTTACGGTAGCAAATTATATTCTTATTACGGGAAATATAATGCGACTGTAATAGATCAATGTGAATAGGATAAGAGGCAAATTTTGTAGCAACTAATTTTAGACGGAATTGGATAGGAGTGGCATGAGTTGTTATTTATATATTCATTAAATGTAAAAGCACTCTGGGGCAGAAGTACTGAATATAACTGAATAAAAGAAATTGACCTGATATTACCATTGCCATTCACAACAAAGCTGCACTAACAGCACTAAGTAAAGCTATATAAAAAAACACCATTACCTTGATGTGGACCAAGAGTCACAGCAAAGGCAATCTAAGAAATATTTCTGCTGACAAACTAGCGAGAAATTATATCAAAATAGCAGATGCAGGCAAAATACAAGTGGAACTGACGTCTACAGCTCTAACCAAACTAATTTAAACATTCAGCTCTAAAAATAGGAAGAAACAAACTAAAGGTCAAGTAGTTAAATAAAACCTTATCGCTGGGTAAACTGGATTGTTTCGAATACTTAATAATCGATTATTTTGAGTAATAACATTTATTTTAATCATTTAAATAAAATGTATGATTGAAAACTTAAAATCAGTTCTATAAATGTTTTTAATTCATACAATCTTTATTTTTGTATTTTTCAATTAAATCGATTGTTAAAATAATCGTTTTTGCCCATCACTGCGTCAAACCTAACTATAAAGAAGCTTGCATATTAGAAATCTAATCGGATACATTTCCGGGCACTAAGGATTCAAGAAGCACCTCTCAGAAATAATTAAAGATTAAGACCCTTATGTTAATTCTCAATGTACGTTGCCTTTTCTTTTTTTTCTTTATGAAGTCCGATAATTTTAAATTTAAAAAATCACTTCTTAAATCTTTAAGGCGTATAGTTAAATATTAGGACAAAAAAAAAACATTTAATAACTTTTTTATGACAACGATTTATTTCACTGTGACTAGTTTCGACTACACGGTAAACTTTTAGAATAATTAATAACTTATTTATTCCACTTTTAATAATAATAATAGCAAGACAAACAGGAATATAAATATAAATATAAATATAAATATAAATATAAATATAAATATAAATATAAATATAAATATAAATATAAATATAAATATAAATATAAATATAAATATAAATATAAATATAAATATAAATATAAATATAAATATAAATATAAATATAAATATAAATATAAATATAAATATAAATATAAATATAAATATAAATATAAATATAAATATAAATATAAATATAAATATAAATATAAATATAAATATAAATATAAATATAAATATAAATATAAATATAAATAAATACCAGTACAAAAGATTTATTAAATCGTTGTGGTATAAAAAATTGGCATAAAAAAGTTTCGTTTAAAAGTATTTGATATTAAGAAGAAAATAAGAAGGCAACAGATTAGACTGAGAATGATTTTTATTAAATAATATTTAAGTTAATTTCCAAATTTCCTTAAACAGTTTAAATTTTGCTGGATTTCAAAAAGAAAAAAGTAAGGAAACGTAGATTAGTCTTTTCTTAAACGATTTAAAATTGCTGGATTTCAAGAAGAAAAGATAAGAGATTGAATTTTATGAAAGAAAGTATAAGTTAACGATTTATTAAATCGTTTTTTATACCAATTAACGATTTAATTAAGTGTTTTTATTCTAATCTTACAAAAATCATTTCGCCAGCACATTTTTATATCATTTTTTCTTCTTAATATCAAATAATTTAAAAATGTTTAAAAAAACATTGTTTCTCAAACGCTTTTATTATTTAGTCAATTTAAACATTCTTTCATTAAATACAATTCCAAACAAATATTAATCTACGTTCTCTTCTCTTTTTTTCTTTTTAAATCTAATAATTTAAAATTGTTTAAAAACAGTTCGTTTCACAAATGTATATTTCATTTGTGAAACGAACATTTATTATTTATTTTTTATTTAATTATTTATTTTTACGGAACCTCCATTTTACAATATACATATCATATACAAAAAAAACTTATAAATAAAATCAAAAATCTAATTCATGCATTGAATCTTGAAATAGTCCAATAAAACTTTTTAATATTAGAATAATAAAACTCAACTTTACTATCGAATACAAGAAAAAAATTTCATAATGATCGAGCAAAAATATACATTTTTAAAAACATAATATTTTCTGACGTAGTATACGATAAAGAAATATAACATATAATAAAATAAAAGTAAAATATAAGCGTATTACTCTATCTAAATCTAAGTTCCATTCTATTTATTTTTAATCAAACGATTTTAAATTATTTACGAATATTCGTATCGCTCTAGTATTATTTCATTAACTTACATTTTCTTTCATAAAATCCAATCTCAAACTAATTAATCTACGTTCCATTCTTTTTTCCTCTTGAAATACAACAATTTTAAATTCTATAAGAAAATTTGTTACGCCATCGCCTATTTATTTAATTAACATAAACTTTCTTTCTTAATATTCAATCTCAAACCAATCTACGTAGCCTTCTTTTTTTTTTAGAAATTCAACAATTTTAAATTGTTTATCTAGCATCAAACATTGTCTGCTTTGTCGCGCATCCTTTTTCTTCCCCTCTCATTCTCCTTTCGCAATAAATAATTTTAACAACTTAATCCGCGAGAGTGTAGTAATCTCTAATTAAAAAAATAATTACCAAGATGACGTTTTTCTTTTTTCTCTTTCTTTTTCAACAGGTAATTATGATTATTAAAAGATCGCCCAGACACCGCGTATGCTCTATTTCGTTATGCAAATCTTTCGTGAGGCGAAAGGTCACAAAAGCCAGGTTGTGCTGTGTGGTAAAGCAAAAGGTAAGGTAAGGTTACCGATGCATGGATTTACTTTCTAAAAAAAATACCGAAGGTTCCGACACGGACTCGCCTGCCTTCTCGCGGCTCTTCCAAAGGAATTTCTTCAGTTGCTTAATTATTATTTTTTTTAATAATTAGTTATTTAGTTGCTCAATTTTCTACAAGCATCTAAGAAGCAATATACGAAATAAATTATGAATTGAAAACACTAATTGGTTAAATTCTCCGTTATCACTTGCTTAAATGAAACATATGAAAGTAATACATTTAAATAACAATATCATCTGTAATATTCTGATTTTTTTTTAATTGATAAAAAAGTGCTAACCTTTCTTCACACTTTTATTTTTATTCCATATGTACATTGAGTCCGAAATAATATAATCTTAATAATAAATATTATCTTTATTGACAAACGTAATACACCTACATAAACCTTAAAATATTACAAAGATATCCCCTCACAGACAGCTGTGGTCGTGACAATATGCTGTAAGAGTTTGTCAATTGGCTATCGATCAGTGGTCTTTCCGCCTAACTTAATTGTATTTTTATTATTTTTTTTATTAAAATGTTAAAAAGCAAACCCGTAAAAATGATTTTATAATATTAATAATTTCGATTAATTTGCACAAATATATTATTGTCTTAATTAATTTTTATTGCATTAAAAACGGATTTATTAAATTCACAAAAATATCACTTCCCAACCATAAGTTACAAATTTACGTAATTAAAATTAATTAAAAACATTTTTATAATTATCAATTTGCGGCGGTCCGGTTAGACTTGCATAAAATAATCATTTATCTGTGAAAATTGTTACCATTAACCCAGTTAATCCGGTTAATACAGCCGGCGAAGAATGTGTGTTTGTAAGCGCTTGGCAGTTAAGTTTCCTTCGGGTTTTCAAATAATAAACCCAAATACGTAGAAATCTAGATGTTTTCCTTTTTTTATTATATTTATAACATAAACACTATCATTAAAAGTAAAAAGCGTTTTAATTTTAGTTATTTATTCAAAATATTTCTTGGATAAATTTCTCACTTATCACTTGGTAAAACGTGATAATATTTAATATTTAAGTATGAACTCTTGGTTTGTTTCACTTATTCGACTTGAATTGTTACTCCACTAGTTTCGCTTTTTATATAAGTTTATCGAAAAATCTGATCTAAACTATTTAGAAATATAAATAAAAATAGTTAAATAATAACTGAGTGTTTTATTAAGAAAACCTTCACACAATATATAATATAAATATATATATATATATATATATATATATATTTTATTCATTGACCATTACCTTTCGGTGTAGAGTTTTATAAACATACAATACAAATTGATATAATTCTCTTATTTTTATTTGGATTTATTGTGTACGATAGTATTCCCTCCATTTATTTCTATCCTGTGTTTTTTTTAACTCGATAAGGTAATTTGCGGATATGTCAAGTTAGCACCCAAATGAAAAAAAAAATAGTTGGAATAGAGTCCTCAACTCACTTTAAAATCTATAAAAATTTATTGAGTTTTTATATGAAGATTGAATTTGATAAATATATCGAGTGTATAAGAAAAATAGACGACGAAGTTGGCATTGGAAATCTAAAGTCATGTCTGAACTAAAATCACACGCGCACGGGTAAGGTACTGGTTGTCATGTTGACCGCAACCAGCATTTCACGCGTGTGATCTTAGTACAGACATGACTCGAGACTTCCAACGCCAACTTCGTCGTCGATTTTTGTTATACGTTCGATATTATTGTACATAAATATATTTGATGGTTACATTTGAATAATGATGGTTAGTTATAAATTTTAATAAAAAGAAATTTAGAAATAATTAATAATTATTTTCTTTTTAGCTACTGCAATTTTGATATATATTACGTAAACACTAAAAAATGCCAAATTTTTATTGAAGCAGCTACTATCCAGCATTTCTGTTTTGTAGCGACAATGGAATAAAGATTTCGTCATTTCAATAATCCAGTTTCAGTTTTGCTAATTTATTTATTCTTTATTTATTAATAAAGAACCTTGATAAAGGTATTTACTGACATCCAGCTTCGATAATATATTTTTTTTTCCTTTATCTTAATTTTATTTAAATTAGAAACTCACCTATAGTTCCAGGAAACCAAGCACACAGTGGATTTCTCTGCAGATCCGAACTACTGTTTCCCACACGAATTTCTAAATCCTGAAGAGGTTGATGGCCACAACATCCCCTTGTCGTTACCCGTACCACTTTTACGGGGTACGGCCTTAGTAGATCAACGTGCCACCATGGGCTCACCTCCTTCTGCGTTTCGGTGCACCTTTTGCCGTCGTGGTCCGTGTTTTTGTCGCCATCGTTTGCGTTTAAAGCACTTCCACCCCTAACGGACGTCGATTGATTAGCGGGTTTTCTAAACGCAATATTTGTTCCTAGAAAAAAAAAAAGTATATGAATGAAATATTATACGTTTTTGTTTATCATAATTCGATGGTTATTGAATGTTTTAGGAACATTAAAATTGTGATTTATTAGCTCACTAAAAATTAAGCAAAATGACTATTAATAATATAAATAAATAACTTTTTATTTACGTTACGTAAGTATAAAAAGTCATTGTAGCTAAAGGGGAAAAGATTTTATGAAATAAATATGAATAAATTATTAAAAATCAACCAATAAAACACAGATTAGATTGAATAACTTTAAATTCTCAACTACTTTCGGGTTATCAGCCCATTTTCAAGAGATAACCTGAAACTAGTTGAGAATTTAAAGTTATTCAATGTAATCTGTGTTTTATTGGTTGATTTTTAATAATTCATTCATATTTATTTCATACAATATGAACTACCAATGTCTAAATATTAAAACCATTAATTATATTAAAGGGAAAAGATTTATTAAATATTAATTATTTTTAATTTTTTTAAATTTAAATAGTAAAAAGTATTCATTCACTTGGTCACAGTTATTTAAATAAACTAAATAAAAATGATTTTAAAACAATTAATAAATTATTTCCACATTTAACTCTGTGATATTCTGACCCACGCAATTACATTAAGGGTGCGGTTTAGAAGAAAGAGATAGCCAAACAAATATGGGCAATCACTAATTTGAGTTAGATTGTTGTTGTGATCAATGAACAATATTGTATTATACATTAAATTAATCTTAAAATAAGCAGGAATTTCATCAGGTAAATTAAAAATTATTTTAATGTTTAGTTTCTGTGAAAACTAATTATGAAAAACAATGAAAATTGATCAAATTTATAGCAAATTTTAAATTATATTCTTGCTAATAAAAACTTGTGCAATGAAAATTTAAAGGATTTCACTAAATTCTGCATTCAAATAACTTAGCAGACATGACCTATTAATTTCATTATATCTTACAATTTTCTTTTCTAACTTAAACAGCAACCTTAAACAAATGCACATTAAGGTAGTAATTGTTTCGCAAATGAATATGCATTTTTTACGTGAGTCGAAATGTCACAGACCTAAATATTGAAATAATTTATTAATTGTTTTCAAATCATTTTTATTTGATTCTTTTAATAACTGTGACCACGTGATTTTTTTTTTTTTTTCTAACATGACTATTATGTTGGTTCCTTTTAGTGAACTCATCTAACAACCGAAATGTTTTCTTTTATGTCTTTTTTTTGAGTACTTAAGAAATTTGTTCATTTAATATTTTATGCATTTAAGGACAAAATATGTATTCAATCGAAAATTCCCAAATATGTATCTTCATGTTATAGAGATAAATAGTGGTCGAGCGCCCAAGGAACTAATCGAATAAGCAGATGATTATTAAAGGTATAAACATTTCAAAACACAAATATTTCTTGACCCTTATACGTTTGAAATATAATTTCATTCAATTTATAAATTGCCCCATAAAAGACAGTATTTCTGTCGTGACGAATAATTTGTAGTAATTTATTCGTAAATATCCATTGGTTTTCTTGTCGAGTCGTTTATTTTAAGATCTATATTTATGTATTTAACAGATTTACATGTTTACAAATTTAGAATATAATTAATAATATTTATGTATAGTGGATTGTAAACAAAAATAAAGAAATAATAACAACAAGAACAACAACAACAACAACAACAAAAAAGTAGTTTAAATCTATTTATTTTAAAATTAAGATATTTAGAGGTAAAATGAGTCATAGTACTTGAGTGTATCTAAAGATTTTAAATTTACAATTCCTTTTAAATTAATGGCAATTATTAATTGAATTACATGCTTTTATTACCAATAATGGAGTTCGTTGTAAAATTTATAGGTGCCCAAGTCCATTCAATACAATTTAAGAAAAATAAAAACACAATTTATTTTGCATATCTTTACAAAATTTTCGAAACATAATTTATGCGATTTTTTTTAAATTATTAATAACTAAAGCTACAACTTTGTTACTGTTACTATTTGTCAATTAAATAAAACACTTTAAGCTTTATTTGTATAACACAAAATTTAATTAATTGTGACTATAGTTGCAACAATTTATACTTGTCATCAAAACAAATGTTTAGTTTAATAACGACAAGTGTAAATTGTTGAAACTAAAGTCACAATAAAAATTTTAGTTTAATAATTACAAGAGTATATTGTTGAAACTATAATCACAATAAATTACTTTTAGTGTTATGCAAACATAGTTTAAAGTGTTTTTTTAACATCATAATGAATAAACTTACAAATTAAAAAAATAATTTACTATTCATCTACATTTTGTGTGTCTGAAATTCCGGTGGAATATATAGTAATAGGTCAGTTATGCCCTTGAATTTTGCTGTTGTAATTTGTCTGGTATTTTTATATAGATATTTATATATATACAAACATCTTTATTCAGACAAGATTACATAAGCTTATACATACATTTATATTTACTTAACAAGAATAAATATTGTGTTAGTCTGTCCGGGCTATCGATCTGGGGTCTTTCTGCCCATAGATACTTATTTTAACTTTTTTCAACATTCTTGGTCTACCCCGACGTGGGGGTCCTGAATTTATGGACTTTAAAATATGTGTTCTAATTCACTAATGTCTTATAACAAATGTTAAACTGTTCATTCACGCATCCAAAATATTTTTAACCAGTTTATTGATTCTCCGCTAATATTCTTAATCCTTCTTAAAATTGCGTTTTCTAATTATTTTATTGATACAAAATCTTCTTGTATCTTTCATTTACAATGAAGTTATTACCTTTGCGACATTTTTTGATCATATTGTAATAGTCTTGGGGGGCAAACAGTATTTTTGTTAACGACATTTGTATCACATCAAAATCTCTATCAATTGGTAAAAACGAATATCCTGATATTGAAAAAAAAAAGTTCTATGATTTCTACATTATTTTCAACAGTTTAGATAATTTAAATTAAAGTTATTTTATTTATTTATTCAAACGGTACACCATTTTACAAAATAAAAACAAAATATATGAAAGAAAAATACAAATTGATCACAAATAGACTTAATTTATTAATAGTGCCTTACTACATGCGTTGCTCGGTATATTAAAATTTAAGCGATAACTACAATTTATATGCCCATTGACTAACTTCTACAATATACATAAATCCATTGTAATGCGTCATTCTTCTAAACGTTTCAAGTTTCTACAATACGAGCAAGCATACTATTGCGACTATATATTTCGTCATGTTCTCTAGTTCGATGATATATATGTTGTAAAAATTTATTTTGCATGCATTCAATGTGATATATAGAGTTGTCAAAGTGAGGTGACCAAATACAGGTAGCATACTCTAATTTGCGTACCTAATTGTGTCAATAGAAAAGTCCTTGTCGAATCTTTAATAAAAGTTAGAATTTGGAGTGACTTACGGCATATACTGTCTCTCTGTTTCGCAAGTGAAACTTTACAATCAAATAATACCCCAAAATCACGAATAATGCAAACTTGTGTTAGTACATGGCCATTTAACAAATACTGAGAGTGTGCACTCTTATTTCAAAAAAAAAAACTGTATACAATAGCATTTTCTAATGTTAAAAAATAAACAATTATTCTGGCATCAGTAGCTTAAATTTTAAAGATCTTTTTTGTATTAATTCAATGTCTTGGACATTTGATACCGTTCTAAATAACTTTAAGTTACTCGCATATAATAATACTTTCAATGCTTTATGTGCTCAACTATATCATTAATAAATAAAAAAATAAAATAGGGCCGTAATGTGAACCTTGCAGTACACCAGATAGAACGCTTTTTAATGTTTCCATTTTACCCTGCACGTATAACAAAAAATTAAAAAACGAAAGACACATTGTAGCTTACAACAATGTGTCTTTCGTTTCTTAAATTATTAATATATTTTATGATCCATGGAGCTATTTCTTGAGCACCTCTTGTTTGATTAAAAATAAACGGCTCATATTAAATTTGACAGGCATGCTTTCAATAATATTAAACAAAATGTGAGGATCATAAATTTTTTAAATGCACTCCTTCATTGTTAATTTAATTGTTACACTTTGAAAATCATAGGTTAAAAATGATTTATTTTATCAAGCCTCCTCCATTTATTTTCTAATTATTATAAACAAAACGATGGATCGTCACAAGTTGCATGTGTATTCTAAATTAATATTTGCTAATCGTTTTTGTTTTTGTTTGGACTATTCCTCAGATAGCAGCACTCTTCATCACAAATGAACTCCGCGAAAAAACATTGACCATTTTCTACACTGACTACAATGACAGTAATCGTTTGGGTGTTTCAAATTCGAGTCTCGCCATTGAGATATCGCTTATTATAAGAGTTTAAACTTTTGCAAGGTGTACAGAAAATGAGTGAAAACCTTCAGGTAACTCAATTCATTAATTAATTTTTAATAGAAAATCCAAATAAAAAAATGTTGTATGGTTCTTCATTGAGGCTCACGAAGTCTTCGGAATTTTAAATATGTGACTATAAATTAGTATTGTTTTTTAAATATTTTTTTAAAAAATCAATAGAATTAACAATCAATTGGACACGTGTATAATTCCATTGATATAAATGGTTAATAAATCGGATATTTTTACAATTTTATAACTTCATCAGAAGCATTCTTTTAATGAAAATAGATCTGGCAACGACGCACGATCGTTTGCAAAAGAAAAGGTGTATGCAACACCTCCAGCGGATGATGTAGCAGTTATAGACAGGATAAATGCACACTTGTTTGATGCAGCGTTGCCAAATGTATAGTTCTTTTAAGTGGCCCGTGAGGCTTAAGGAAGGACCGTGTGACTTATTTTCGTTAATATTTTTATCTAAAAATTAGTCTAAGAGTCATGCTACCTAAAGTTTTTCACTCATTTTCTGTACACCTTGTATAGTGCTGATTAATATCCCATTAAAAAAAAACTGGGCTAATTTTTTTTGGATTCAAGAAAAATGAATCATAGGATCGTAAAAAATAGAGGGTTGAATATACGTACGTAACCCTTACCGTATTAAAAATATATCAAACTTACCACAAAACGGCAATTCTCCGCTCCAAACACCATTTGCTGAGCATGTAAGGACCGTATTTCCGAACGTTTCGTATCCTTCATCGCAAACATACGTCGCTGATGTTCCCGGGATCAAATTTTCCGAGCTCAGAGATACCCTTGAATTGACTGGAACTGCCGGGTGGCCACATTTCGTCTCTGCAAATATATTTATATATTTAAAACTTTAAAAAGAAAAACTCAGAAACAAAATTATATCACCTTATATATCAGTCTGAAGACTCTATTACTTCCTTTAGTTCGAGCACAGACAAAATATATGATTGTCTGTGTTATTACTAAACGAAAACAATTATAACATAATTACACTTCACTTACATATATTTTTCTTATTGTTTAGCATTTATACTGTGATTAAATTAAATAAATTACTATATTTTTTATTCTATAGTTTTATTTACATTCTTACAAAAAATGATTTTATTTAAAAAAAAAAAACAATAGTTTTAAAATAGCTAGAAATTTTAAACTAACAAAAAAATGTATTTCCAGCTAATTAATAAAAAAATTAACTAACAATTCATTTACGTAAATTAAGTCAGTAGGAAATTGACTATTTATTTAAAAATAAAATTAATTTTAGAGGATTTATCAAAGAAAATAAATTTAAATAAGGCATCAGCCGTTGAAATAATGAATAAACGTAAATTTATTCAAATTGATTGAGTTACGTGAAAATCAAATTAATTTGTTTGAATTGTGTTAAATCATTGTTAATGGTTACTCTGTGTCCGAAATGTACATTTGCTAATACAAATAAAAATTCTAAGAACGATTATTAGCACTTTATTCGTCATGCAACGGCTGAGTTAAACGGCTCAATTCAATATTTACATTTAGATAATCTCAAGCATATCGACCAATATCAATTAGATTATTGTGAATAAAGTCAGCACAGGAGAACGACTTAAAAGTGTAGAGAATAACAGCAATGTAAGTAATTCGATTAATTTATTATTTCGTTAATTTTCCCATCAATTCTTCAATTATTGCAGGTATAAATCGGCATATTTTTACTTTATTTTGTTTTATCCGGTGTTTATTGAGGGGGAAAACTACTGTAATAATACATATGATAGGAATATCAATTATCCTAGAAGAAATTTTAATTATAATTATAATTATTATAATTATAATATAAATAAAGTAATATCAAATTGCAAATATACCGCACTAAAAAATCCACATTTTTTCGATTTAACACCTGAATATGTTGAGATTAAAGGTGAATTAAAATCTTCAATTGAAAAAATAATTTACACTAATATTTACGCAAGTGAAATTAAAGATATTGAGGAAGTAACATTTACTGGCGTTACAAATATAAAATCAATTACAATTGAAAATTCACAAGTTGCCGCAATTAAGTATTATGCATTTAAAAATTTTGTTAATCTAGAAGAATTATTACTACCATATAATAATTTAACTGAATTAAAAAACGGTTCACTTTCGAAATTGAAGCGATTGAAACGGTTAGTGTTGACGAACAATAATATTAACAAAATTGATCAAGATGTTTTTCAAGATTTAACAAACTTAAAAACCTTAGAACTTCAATTTAATCACATATCAATACTTAATAATTCATTGCATAAACTTAAAAATTTAACAATGATCAATTTGGAAAACAATAATATAATAAAATTGGAATCCTACTCTTTCAACAATATGGATTTTCTGATACAAATTTTATTGTCGCAAAATAATATTAGTTCCATTGAATCTGAAGCATTTACACAGCTGGCACGATTAGAACTAATTGATTTATCACATAATCAAATTGATTTCATTAATTCAAACAGTTTTTATTCAGTGAATTTAATTGAAACATTAAAATTAAACAATAATAAAATTCAAAACATTACGTTCCATGAAAATCTCCCTTGGTTAAAAACACTCGATCTTAATGCAAATTCCATAAAAGAGATTGGAGTATTAAACTTCGTAAATTTAAATTCTCTTCTGTTATCGAATAATAAAATTCAAGCACTGCGACCCGGTTGTTTCGCATATATGAAACGTCTTACCGAATTAGATCTTTCGAGAAATTTGATACCCTCTATAAACACTGGAACATTTTCTGGATTGCAATCGCTACAATCGCTCAACTTAAGCCGAAACTATATCAACTCAGTCAAAGGCGTTCCGTTTCACAATACAAAACAACTTATATGGTTGGATATTAGCGAAAATCAATTGAAAAACTTCGACCCAACGGATTTAGCGAATATTTTACATTTATATGTGCAAAACAACAACTTCACATGCGCAAATTTGTACAAACTCTTCAATATAATGGATGAAAAAATCGTGAAAGGGAGCAGCTTCGAGGGTGTCAATGTAAAAGGAATCGTATGCCAGGATCATGAGGTGACCGGAAAGGAGGAAAGTTCGTTGGAAAGATATTTAGAGCACGGTTTCCAAAATTCGACGTTTGTGAAATATTTCGAAAAAAAAATCCAATCGGATTCTGAAAACCAAATCGGTTACGTTGAAATGATGCAGATTTTTCAAAACCTCACTAACGCTACTTTAGAAAATAACGAACGCGAAAAAGTCGGATTTGAATCAGTAATCAATTATATGAGTGTTAAAGAAGAACAGGATGAGAAACAAATTTTGAAATTAGATATGATTGTGCAATTATTAAATAATACTAAATTGGAGGAGATAGTGGAACTTCTAAACAACACGGAAAGAAACTACGAAATTTTGGGCAGCCTAAAACAACAAGTAACCCCAGAAGGTAGCCGGCAAGAAAATAACATTCAAATTGAATTAATGAAACTAAATACAGATCTTTTATACACTTTAACGATTCTTACTAGTTTCATTATAATTATACTTGGAATATTCACGAGCGTGTATATCTACTTCCAATGTATGAATCAAACACGGAAAACTGGGAGGTATTTTCGAGAATCGCAATCGATGAATGAAATGAATCCAATTATATAAATTATTTAACGCTTCATATTATAATTATAAAACTTTTTATATTCACTTTTAATATATTAATAAAATTATCATACTATTTAAAAATGTTTACTATCATTTAACCTAAGGTATAACAAAAAATAATGAGCGCTATAAAAAAATCAATAATTTCGTCTTGATTTATATTTGTTTTATAACAATTACATTGAGCTACAACTCGAAATTCTATTTCAGCTAGAATTTCGAGTTGTAGCTATTTGAGCAAATGCTCATTCGAGAACAAACTCGAGAAACCGACCGAAAGTAATACTCGAGCGTTTTTCCAGAATGAACTTCAATAAAAAAATAATAATAAAATTATTTTTTTAATAGTTCTCATTAATATTTTCTGAATTGTTATCTCTCAATGCATTTTATAAATTTTAATTGATTGACATTTTCCGGTTATCGATGTGAAGTTACCCACGGATTTAGACTGCTCCTCCAACATAGTGGAGGCGCCGGGTAAAATATTTATTTTAAAAGCTATTAATAGTTTATAAATGAATGTTAATAACCCAATTATACAAAAGCCGTAACAATATACGTGTAACTTAATTTAAAACAAATTTTACTTTTAATTTTTATTAGACTATCATGAAGTCTTAGACATATCGGATTCAAGATCCAAAATGAAAGTATTTGTCACTATTCAGGTAGTTGTTTTCCTTACTAGATTGTTGCTAAAGGTCTATTTAATAATTCTAAATAGTAAAATCAGGAGTATGTATTTCGTAACTTTTTTAAAGAATTTTTAACGCTCAGGGACAGATTCCTTATAGAGAGACGAACTTTCCTAAGTCCATAACGAAAATGTTTGTCACTATTTAGATACTTGTTTTTCTTACTACATTGTTGCTAAAGGTCTATTTAATGATTCTAAACAGTAAAATCAAGGATATGTATTTTGTAACTTTTTTAAAGAATTTTTAACGTTCAGCCACGGATTCTGTATGGAGAGGCGAACTTTTCTAAGTCCAAATTGAAGGTTTTTTTTTACTAGATTGTTCACTATTCAGGTACTTGTTTTTTTTTACTATATTGTTGCTAAATGTCTATTTAATGATTCTAAATAGTAAAATCAAGGATATGTATTTTGTAACTTTTTTTAAAGAATTTTTAACTCTCAGTCATGGATTCTGTATAGAGAGACAAACTTTTTAAGTCGAAAACGAAAGTGTTTTGTCACTATTCAGGTACTTATTTTTTTATTATATTGTTGCTAGCGGTTTATTTACTAATTCTAAACAATAAAATCAGAGGTATGTATTTCGTAACTTTTTTAAAGAATTTTTAACGCTCAGCCACGGATTCTGTATGGAGAGGCGAACTTTTCTAAGTCCAAATTGAAGGCGTTTGTCACTATTCAGGTACTTGTTTTTTTTTACTATATTGTTGCTAAGGTCTATTTAATGATTCGAAATAGTAAAATCAGGGATAAGTATTTCTTAACGTTTTGAATGAATTTTAGCGCTCAGCTACGGATTCTGTATGGAGAGGCGAACTTTTCCAAATTGAAGGCGTTTTTCACTATACCTGAATAGTGAAATAGTTGTTTTTTTACTATATTGTTGCTAGAGGTTTATTTACTGATACGAAACAGTAAAATCAGAGGTATGTATTTCGTAACTTTTTAAAAGAATTTTTAATGCTCGGTCATGGATTCCGTACGGGGAGACGAAATTTTCTAAGTCCAAAACGAAAGTTTTTTCACTAATTAGGGACTTGTTTTTATTATTAAATTGTTGCTGCAGGTCTAATTAACGATTTTTGAAACAATAAAATTATGAAAACCAGGGGTATGTATTTCGTAACTTAAAAAGAAATAACGCACAGCCACTGATAATAAGGAGACGAAGTCCAAAGCGATTGTTTGTCACAATTCAGGTACTTGTTTTTATTACGTTGTTATTGTAAAGGTTTGTGTGACAATTTAAAACAATAAAATCTGAGGTTTCTGTAGAGACCACATTTTCTAAAACACCTTCTTTTTGTCACTATTCATGTAATTGTTTTTTCTTACTAGATTGTTTCTAATGATATAATTAGCGATCCACAACAATAAAATCAGGGGTATATAATCGTTAACTTTTTAGTTTCCCGTATACAAGGGGACGTATTGTGATACCACAGAAAAACATATATTTTGTATGTGGTAATACTTTCTCTTGGGCAGGAGTAAAACTTTTCGAATCGCCAATTTCAACAAATATGCACGTTTTAAGGTCCCCTGAGTCCATTCCATCGAGTTTTGAAAATGTGCGTGTGTGTGTGTGTGTGTGTGTGTGTGTTTCCGCGATGGCGCTGCTAAACTTTATATCTAAGCTTAATAAAGGTACTATGATGGACACATCACTGACTGAGAGTTATTTTAAAAAAGTTACAGAATGTATATGGTAATCCTGATTTTTTTTATTTAAATCATTAATTAAACATTTAGCAACAATTCAGTACGAAAAATCGACACCTTCGTTTTGGATTTCGAAAATATCATCTCTTTAAGGAATTCGTGAATAAAAGTTAAAAATTGTTTAAAAAAGTGACGAAATACATTATTTTTTTAAATATTTAAACAGACCGTTAGCAATAATCTAGTAACAAAAACAAGAATCTGAGTAGTGAAAAAACACCTACGTTTTGGACCTTGAGTCTGATATATCTTAATCTTGATTCGAGGGTAATAATTGAAAGCAAAAAATACTTAAAATTAAGTTCGATATATATTATCACATTTTTGGAGAATTATTTATTATTTTCATACGTTTAAAAACTGTTAATCACTTTTAAAGGGGGAGTCTTATTAATCGGGCAAAAAAACATTTTTTTTTTATTTTCTTAGTCATATTTCAAAAATACTCAAAACATAACCTATTTTAGACACATCTTATAGGGTTCCCCCCTTAAAATATATAATTTACCCGGCGCATCCGCCACGGTGGAGTAGCCGGGCAAAACAGTGGCTGGAAATCCGTGGGTAATCGGTCTGTGGGTTTCTCTCGAGCAAATCACTCCAGTTATATTTTTATCGAAATATTAAAAATCGATCGAAAATAAAAAAATTGTCAAATGACTTAATATATATAAAGAATGAGAGATTAATCAATGAGAAGGTGAGTCCAACAAACATTTAAATTTCGATCAACACACCCTCTATTGACCTTCACAAAGTCGACTTTGTGAAAATTTTGGTCGACTTTGCATTTTTTTATGGCGCTCACGGGCATCTAGAAAAGATAGTGAATTCCTCCTTTATATTAGGTTAGTAATCTTGATCTAACCGCAGACTTTGCTTAAACTTTTGGCATAAAGTCCCTTGTTAATTTTACGGAGCGATTCAAACGTAACTATTTTATTTTTAATACTGCAGTGATAATTTAACCATGCTAATAAATCTTCTTTATGTTGGATGTTGGTTGTAGAGACTTTAATTATTTAAATAAAAATAATTGTCCATTCTCCTACTTATTACTATATATATTTCGGAAACTATGTTTCCCTCTTCAGTAGTTGACATTTTAATAAATAATATGTTGTTATAGTATTTGCAATGCATAATATTAAAAAATTCATAAATCATGTTGTCTATAAACTAATATAAATTCAATTATAAATAACGTGCTAAAAATTATGAATTAATAAGATCTAACAGGGGGTTATGTAAGCAACTAGTATCAAAATTTAAAAGATTATCAATGTGTTTTTTTTTTATTTCTATAGATTGGAGTCCATTGAAATGAAAAAAAAAAAAACACATTGATAATTGCTTACATAACCTCCTGTTAGATCTTATTAATTCATACATTTTAGCACGTTATTTATAATTGTATTTATATTAGTTTATAGGCAACATGATTTGTGAATATTTTAATATTATCACTATTGCATTGCAAATACTATAACAACCTATTATTTATTAAAATGTCAACTACTGAAGATGGAAACATAGTTTCCGAAATACATCTAGTTCAATAAAAAATAACTATGAGAAAGGACAACTATTTTTATTTAAATACATGCTAATAAAATTCAATTTAATTATATACAGAGTGTCGTCAAATTATTTATTATAAGAGATATAATAGCAGAATTTCATGTTCATTAACATCCCGTAGAGAAAACTGGCCTACATTTTTCTGTATCTGTAACATTTTAGACTATATACTATGGATTAAAACACTTGGTATTGTTTCACTCATTTTATTTTAATTTTCCGACTAGTTTGACTGTAAGTCATTATGAAGGAATACAGAAATATACAAATGTACCGCGCTATATATAAAAACTGTTGCTTTTTTAAGTAAATTCAAGTAATAAGGGATGTCATTATGGGCGAAATCTAAAGCTCCTCGATACTATTTACGATGGGTTTACTTCGAATCCCTCTCTGTAATTCAAATGTCGTCCCTTATTACAATATTTAAAATCATTAATGTTAAATAAGTGATTATTTTCTATACAATGCTGGAAAAATCCAGTTGATTATTTTTGTATTGATAATTGAATGTTGATGTTCTTTTATCCTAGTTGATATTGACTTACAGTCGAAACTAGTCGGAAAAATAAAATAAAATCAGTAAAACAATATCAGGTGTTTTAATCAAGAGTCTATATTTTTTCAGTTAAAAAAAACTGAAAAAAAAAATGAAAAATGCGATTATATTTTTTTAAATCTTAGTTATTTGAAGCAATATTTCAATGCAATGAAAACATTCTTATAGCACCTTTTTATGGTCTAATTGATGGAGTATTTCTTTTAGTAATAACACGTTTCGCTTGACGTAGACCATCATCAACTTTCTTATTACTTATGGACGCCATATTGTTTTTTTTTTGTCAGAATAAAATCCTCATTTATTTCTGATTATAATGATTTAACACAGTATACCTTTATTGTAATTGTAATTTTCATATATTCTTTATTATCACTGAATTATCATGATAATAATAATTATCATTTATAGCACCTTTACAAAAGTCATTAAGTCATTGGTTGTCAATATGTAATATTAAATATTGCTATTTAAATAAATATTTAAATCATAAAACTTAATTTCAGAAGTGTTTTCATATTTTAGATGTTTTTTAATGCAAATTATAAACAAATATTTAGTATAAAACCCCAATATTCCATTGAAATAAATATTTGTCCATATATGTAGAGTCAGAATTCAATATAATATTGAGCAATTCAAATATTTAATTAAAAAAAGTATTTTTATGTTAATAGTAAATCGCTTGAATATGTGTTAGTGCAACGGATGTTTGAACACTAATTACAAATTAAAAAGTAATGTTTTTGTTACCATTTTTTTATTATTAATAATGGTGATATTCTGCATTTCCTTTATTTTTTAGAAGTAACTGTTTAATTGCCCAGTTACTAATTATGTAATTTTTTGCTTAGAAGATAAAAATAGAAAACTTTTTTTTGATGTTTTCATTAAAAAAACTTTTATTTTACAAAGTAGCATTGATTACATTCAATTTCATAGCCAGAAAGATTTCTTAGTGTTAACAAAACAATTTTATCAAAACTATGTTTATCACAATGGCGTGCGATATCATTGCAATCAGAAAAAATAAAGGATTTGAATGTGATAAAAAACCAATATGACGTCAATAAGAAATAAGAACCATCATCAAAGGTTCAAATGAAACGAAACATGCTAACGATAAAATGAGTATGTTATCAATTGGATCATAAAAGAAAGTAAATAAAATGAAACAAAGTTGATCGAATTTTATTGATCATTGCCAGAATTCATAAAAAAATGCTATAACAATATGTTCATTTCATTTATTTATTTATTTATTTACGGAATACTCCATTTTATAATTTTTACATTACAAGAATATTAGATACATACATAAGTGAGAGAGTTAAATAAATATACGTACTGCTGGCCTATATAAGATTAAAAATAAATATTTGTAATATTACTTCAAACATCGAAGATATAAATAAAAAAAGAAAGTCGCATTTTCAGTTTTTTATTTTTCTTGAAAACCAACAAACTTAGCCCAGTTTTCTCAACTGAATATTAATCAGCATGAAATTCTGCAAAATTGGCAAATTTAAACATAACTTCTATCTCATATAATAAACGAGATCACCATGGTGAAACTCGAATTTGAAACACCCTGTATATGAGAAAATATCAAAACTCCACCTTAAAATTCTTATTTTTACAATTCTTTTATTATAGTAATAATTATTTCTTTTTGCAACATTAATTAATTGTTTTTAATTAAAGTTTTAATAAGTAAAGAACAGAATCTCCCACGTGGATTAGATGTAATCAGCCGGCGGATTGTAATTAAGCTCATTTTTTCTAGAATTCAGTCTCGCGGTTTTATTTTCAATAATACGGAGAAAGTTTACCGTGGAAAGGTGCAACGATCCTCATTGTTATTCCTTCTTTCAATCTTTGATTTCTATACGGGATTTCTCTATAAAACACCACAAGAATTATTTATTATAGTTTGAACAAAGAAAAGAAAAATTCAAAGGAAAGGTAAGTAATAAAAAGTTATTTATTTGTTACTCACTGTTGAATTAATTGAATTGAAGAGAAAATAGAAAAAAAAAACATTATTATTTTTTTTATAAAGAAAATATAATTATTTTATTCAGAATAGCGTACGATTATTGTGTTCGTTTTTACCGAGTGATAAATTTCAACTGCCTAGGGTTGGCAACAAACATTATTAACATAATTTATTATTTGCGTCGAATTGTCTGACTATTAATTAAGCAAACTTTTTATATTCATTTTATTTCTGGTATCTATTTATTCAACTATTTATTGTACCTTTGTAACGTTAATCGTGATATGTTTAATTTGATTAAATCATAATAATTGAAAACATAATTTATTCAGGGCAGAAAGACTTATGGTCCCATGATAGGCTACTAACACAATTGTACATATTGTTATAATAAATTTTGTAAATTTTTGTTGTCATATTGTCTGAATAAAGATGTTTGTATGTATATAATTTACTCACACGACCACAGTTATTTAAAATAAATTAAATATCCATTGAAATTTAAATAAAATAAATTTTAAATTCTCTTAAAAATGGACCAATAATCCGAAACTAGTCGAGAATTTAAAGTTATTAACAAAAAAACACTGATTAGATAGTGTTTTTTTTTTGTTTTATTGCTTTTTAATAATTTATTCATACTTATTTTAAAAATTAAAAGAATTTGAAAATATTTAATAATTAATCAATTATTTTCCCTTTAACTACGGTGACTTTTTGACTTACGTAAGTACTTTAAAATAAGTGTCTATTATATAATTCAATGTCTGGTAGGCTACAGGCCCGAGAAGTAGTTGTTTTAATGTACATTTGTTTTAAAGTACTTACGTAACATAAGTCAAAAAGTCATAGTAACTAAAGACAAACATGTTGAAGTCTATAGAAATGAAAAATCACATTGATAACCTTCTAAATTACTAGTTCCTTTAAATCTTATTGATTTAGCAAGTTTAGTACATTATATACAATTATATTAATAGTTTATAGTTAACAAGGTTTGTAATTATTTTAATTTTATCACTATAGCACCATAACAACTCATTATTTATAAACTTCAACTATTGAAGATGTAAACATAGTTTCCGAAATATATTTATTTCAATAAAAAAATAAGAAGGAGAAAGGATAACCGTTTTATTTAAATAAATAAGAAAAACATTTTGATTAATAAATCGTTATTTTCAAATCCTTTTCATTTAATTTATTTTTTTATTAAATCATTTATGTTTATACCTTTTATCTTGCAATTAGGAAAATTCATTTTCGTGTTTGGCAATAAATACAAATTATCTTTATTACCAAATACTGCAAAATAGATATTTTATAATAAATCTGTAAATACGTTCATCATATAAATAGAAAACTTGGTCATAGTTATTTAAATAAATTAAATAAAAATGATTTGAAAATAATTAATGTATTATTTCCAATGTCACAGATCTAAATGTGGAAATAATTTTTATTAATTATTTTCAAATCATTTTCATTTAATTTACTTTTATCATGAAATTTTCATTGGTGTTCGGTAATTGACTATCTTTCTGCCTCTATTTAATTATTTGCTATTTTACTATTAATTATTTTTTAAAATACTATAAAACTCTTAAACTCCTTGACATTAGTATAGAAAACATGAACAGAATATTGAACATCGTGGTAATGTTTAATCATAGCTAGTAAAGGGGAATTAAAGTTATGGTTCGTGCGGGGAGTGCTGAATATGAATGTATTTTTAGTTCTTGAACATAGTCTAGGTACTCTGAAATTAAGCAGTGAATAAAAATCAGATGAATCGGATTTATTTTAAACCAACTTATAAAGTTCACAAACTAAAATGTATATTTTTGTATATTACGAATAGTTGGAATATCGAATTCATTTAAAAGAGACTGATGCACGTATATCAGATGCAGGATATACATTCAATTTCCTGTACTATAAATATCGCAGAAAGCGCTTCTGAACTTATTCTGGTGAATTGATTTCACTAATAACTAAAGATTCAAATAACCGAATAATCGTTAATAAATTAGAAAGATTGCCAATATTGCCAAGATTTTTTTTGAACGTCATTAATTACTTATGAGATTTGGTCTATGAACGATAATTTATCATCAACTATAATTCCCAAGTTAGTATGCGTGTCATTTCTTGCAATTAATTAATTATGTTCAAAAACTGATGGATTTTGTATGACAGTACACGGCATTTATTAAATCACTGACTATAGAGACTTCTAATTCGTTATACATTGTTTAATATAAATAAAAACACTGTATATTACTTTGATTGTATCACAATTTATTTGGTCGATGATTGTAAACAGTATATTCAAAATAATTAACACTGTTGTATCATTTCTTCACACTTTATTAAAGTGCGAAGAAAGAATACAACAGTGTTAATTATTTTAATTTATTTGGTGACCATAGTTTCGATACATTCACGTATTGTTATGAAACCATTTTATTTGCATTTATTAAAGCTTATTTGAAGAACTAATTATACATAGTTTCTAAATTGCTTTTAAATGATCTATATCATCAGCATACATGAGGTATTTGCACTTAATTTATTAGTAAATATAAGGAAAAAAGCGGTCCCAGGTTTGGTCCCTGAGAAACACCCGATTTTGGAGAAAAATATGAAGTACGAGATCCCATACACGAAACAAATTGTTATCTATCAGACATATACGATTTTAATACTGATATAAGTTATCGTTAAAGATATAGTCTGTAAGATAAGATATTAATTTATCATGTGGCATTTTAACAAAGGCTTTAGTTATATCACATCGATTTGTTTACAACGGTCCTTTTGTTAGGATATAAATTGATTGAAAGATAGTATGTTTGAATGTGTGTTCCTTTCCTTCATAAAGTCATGTTGCCTCGGAGTAATTTATGGTGAAACATTATGATAAATATGACTATGCAACACAATCTAAAATACTTTTGAGAAGTTAGAAACCAACGCTACAAATCACAAATCGATAGTTTATCATTTTACTGCTGTCCCCTGATTTAAATATGGAAATTAACGAAAGTAACTCCTGTAGTTACTTTCGTTAATTTCCATAGCGTAGGAAATATACCTTTTGGTAATATTAAATTAAAGATTATTGTCGCAAGCTTTGTAAACTAATGTGCACAGTCTCTGATAAGACATGCAGGAATTTGAGCAGCACCCACGCTCGTTTAAGGTTTTAAGGATTTTAGGTCGAATAGAACAGTATATTCGTTAATGCAATAATTACCTAGAAAGCTATTAGCATGTTTAAAAGTCATGATTTTTGAATCCTTCAACTATACCGTTTAGCGTTTTGTCCTCTTCAAAAATCATTAAGCCTGACCGTCTTGTTTTCTTCTTTTTTATTGAGATATGACCAAAATGTCTTGGGGTTTTCGATATATTTCGTTTCAAATACTTCATTACGTTTTCAGAAGCCTGGCGATTTCTTTCCTTTAGTTTAGTCCTTATTGAACGATATTTAGGGAATAACAGATCGGTTTTACTTTTTTATTTCTTGGTGAAATTTTGTTTTATATATAACTAAATATTTAAGTCATCATTCACTTGATCACAATTATTTAATAAATTAAATAAAAATTATTTGAAAATGATTAATAATTTAATTTTTTACATTGAATTTTTCTCGTATCAAAAAAAAAGTTGCATAATGCAATATTTTATTGATATGTAACATCAGGTGTACATTATGTAGTTCAATGTCCGGCGTGGGTATTTACCCGGGAAGTAATTGTTTTAATGTACATTTGTTTACAGTTCTTACGTTACGTAAGTCAAAATGTCACAGAGCTAAATGTGGAAATAATTTATTAATTATTTTCAAATCATTTTTGTTTATTTTTTTAAATATTTAAGTAACATGGAAGATATTTATTCATATTGTATTTTGACTGACGTTTTTGAATAAATTTGTCTAATATAATATATATTCTAGAAAAGAATGTTTTCATAATAATAATAACATCTTGTGATTCCTTGATTATCGAAAAGTCAATAAGACCCATAATATGCATCATAAAAATGTGGTGTGTAAATATTTTAAAATATTCCTCTTTGGAATTATTGTAGAAATTAGCTTCAACAATGAGTTGAAGTTAAAAATACAAAGCTGGATGATGTGAGTCTTCAACAATATTAGGATTATCGGCTTTGTCAATGGAGTAATTAATATTTTTCTAAACATCCAGTAGGCGGTTATTGGAATTATTATTATTGGAATTAAATATAAAATTGTATTTTAGTTTCAAGCCGTTAAAAGATAATAAGATAAGAAAACTATGAACTTTATTACAAATTGAAAACGAATATAAAGCAGAACTGTAGTTAGTAATATTAAAATTTCCACAAATAATTGTATTTGCCTTATTAAAGCGTTCACCGCAATAATCAAATAAGATATAATAATTCATGCTTAAGTTCCACACCCTTCTAACTTTTTTATTTTGACAGTAAACTATAATAAACCATATATATTTGTAAACGACAAAAAATCTCTATATAATGGTGTCACCAAATTGACAATAAGATGACAACTGTCAAGGTAGCGATTGTCAACTTTTTTTTTTCAAGTGACACCATATCTATTTTTTGTTCAATTCGGATAGGGGCACTTTCCTGCACCTGAATATGCATCACAACTATACGCTTAGCTAGCAAAAAAAAATGAACAAAATAAGAAATATCCAAATTTATAAAAAAAAAAACGAAAATTATAATAAATTAAATAAACTATTTCAAATTCAAAATGACCACCACCTACTTCTAAACATACCTCTCCTCATCCCGATTTAATTTAGGGCATTCAATGCGAATCCTATTTATTAGGATATTTTTTTATTTTATTCATTTTTTTGTTAGCTAAGCGTATAGTTGTGATGGATATTTGGGTGCCCTATCCGAATTGAACAAAAAATAGATATGGTGTCATTTGAAAAAAAAGTTGACTATCGCTACCTTGACAGTTGTCACCTTATTGTCAATTTGGTGACAGCATTAAATAGAGAATTTCTTGCCGTTTAGAAAAATATATGGTTTGTTATAGTTTATTGTCAAAATAAAAAGTATATGTATATGCACACAATAACAAATATTGAAGTTCCTATTACAACATTTATGGCAACTAAATCAATATCACTGACTGGGTAATTAATCATTTTAATAGTGCAATAATGTACGGTTCATAATTTTTATTTTTAATAACAACAATATTTTTTCTATATTAAATATAAATGTTGAATTAAATTGAATGAATTCAATATTGTTTCAATACTATATGCATATTAAATAATATTTATACAAGAAATTACAGCAATATAGATTTCTATTGGGATATTTTTATCACAGTTGCTGTATGTAGATTTTTTCCCCTTTTACTATCCCCATTACAATTTAATTGCTGCAATAATATACATCGTACCAGAAAATCTACGAGTCAAGGGCCGACGGTGAAACTTAATGGGCCCCGCATATCCGAAGAGAAACTAATAATTCCGCACGTTTCCCGCCAACACCAGGAAGCGGTCCGGATTGACCTGACGTTGAAATCACCGGCGAATGTGAAAAAAACGCGCCCGAGGCCGTTTTCTGTGCAGTCGAAGGCCATGCAGTGATTTCATTTTCGTTCGAAATCAACTATATAAAAATGACAATAATATTATGGTAATAACCATGATATTTCTATTAGTTGTAATAATGTTTAATAAAATTGTTATATGCAAACGTTTTATTGTACATTACATTAAAACGAGTAACTCTTTGTACTTCATCGATGTTACAAATGTATATAAAATTATGTTAAAATTGTTGTTGGTGGTTTTCATATATTTTTTTCAGTTTCAGTTTTAATACATTATTGCTGATTGAGATTATCTAGCAAAATTATTTCAATGAGCAATAATATATTAAAACTAAAATTTTAAAAAATATATGAAAACTATCAAGAACGATTTTAACTTGTCAATATCAAACTAAAAATTCAAATATGGTTTATTTGTTTCTCATTTATCATTTGGTGAAACATTTTTAAAATAGAAAGACTAAAATCACTTGGTTTGTTTTACACTCAGCGATTTTTATTCATAACTTTCTCAAAAAAAATCCAGAAAATATTATTTTACTCAAACCAGTGGAGAATTATAAACTCTGAGTATAAAAAAAACAAGTAATTCTATTTACAAATAATCCATATCCATAAATCGATTTTTTGTCAAGTCTGTTACTTCATGAAATTTCATATTATTATTTAATATTTTTTCTTGTGATTAAGTTGTAAATTGGTAATTTGATTTTATTAAATATTAAGTGTGTTTATATGGCGGCACACTGAAATTATTAAAATAACTTACGGCTTTCTTAGTGTCTTTATTGATTTTGGGTTTTCTTTATTTTAAAAAAAATATAATGTATAAAAAAACTGCAGTAAAAGTGTCACTCCTATGGCGTTAATAATTTACATTTTTTGTTTACTTCAAAATTTCTTTATATTAAAGGATTTCTTTAAAATTTAAGATTGATGCAACCAAATACTTTAGATATTTATTTATTTATTGAATATACGGCGTACCTTTTATATAAAATCTTGAAATGAAATAAAACAGTAATGTCTAAAATTAATAATAAAAACAAAAAATACACAAATTAATTGGCAGAAAGGCTACTGGCCGATAGCCGTTTATCAAAATATAAATGTACTAATTAATGTATTATTTTAAACTATTGTACACACGTTTGATAATGTTTACTACTACTACACAAATGTAACAGAAATTACAAATTTCGTAATTTTGATCTAAGAGTACTTTTCGAACATATCGAAATTTATACTATTTGCATGTCGTAAAATACGTACAGAGGCCGAGTTTTTGGTATAATCCATTCTCTTAATCCTCTTTAATGGTATATGAAAAGTATTTTCATTGCGAAATAATCTGGACGGGACCCTTATACCAATTTGAGATAAAAGGTCTCAATTTGAGAACGGAGAATTTTAAAAACTAGGATAATATCGGCATCGATGCGTCTTTGTTCGAGAGTTTTTATATTAAATATTTTCAATGAAGCCTTGTATGATTCCCACATATTAAACTTAAACCCAAGATATTTAAATAATTTCTTTTGAACCAATCTCAATTCTAATGATGATGCACTATGTATATGGTGACCACAGATATGAGCAGTTTTCCAAATGTGAAATTAATAACAATTAGTATGGTTTTAGGATCAAAACCTAACAATTGTTAAGCCTTCGAAGCAATATTTGATATGTCTTTAGAAAATGACAAACTATTATTAACGTGGATTCCCGGATCATTTGTAGAATCCACTCGCTCACATAATTAATAATCATTAACAATTATAGAAGAAAAATGTAATTACTTTACATTTATCCACATTCAGAAGTAGTTGATTGCTTACACACCATTATCAGAATTTGCCAGGACAGATTGCAGATTTATAATATAAATATATAAAAATTAATTTGCAAAAATATTTTCATATCATCTGTAAACAGCGAACATTCGGCGTATGAAAAGCAATGAACAAAATCATTAATAAATATGTTGAATAACAGTGGTCCTAAATTAGAGCCCTGAAGTACACTTGAAGTAACACGTATTGGGTGGGATGATAAATAAACATATTTAACATATTGTAAACGACAGGTTAGATAAGATTCTATCCAATTCAGCAATTCGTCAGAAATACCAACACCAGCTAAATTATCTACAAATATTCTGCGATAGTCGATAGTGTATCGAACGCCTTAGAAAAATCCGTATAGATTGAATCTATCTCTCCACTCTAGTCTAAGGCATTAACAATGTAAAAATCACAAATTAAAATATTAGGTGCGGTTGAAGCACCTATTCTAAAGCCATGTTGTTTGGATGAAACAGTAGACTTGAGAGCGCTGGATAGAGACGATGTAATTAGCTTTTCGAATAACTTGGGAATTGCCAAAAGTATAGATATTTGATTTAACCCTACACCCATATGGGTAGAAAGGGTATATATATATATATATATATATATAGAGAGAGAGATATTTGATTTACTTAATATTATCTTTACATTGAAGGATTTTTTTTAAATAATGGTTTGATTTTGTTATTTGAAGTAAATAAAAAAAATCAAATATTTACCCCATAAGAGAGAATTTTTTGTAGTTTTTTATATAGTATCAATCTAAAATGTGATTGCTCGGTTCTCAAAGCGGTATTAATTGTAAACATAATTTGACCATATTTCATGAGAATTTTTTTCTGGAGCCATGATTTATGTTATCGTAATATTATTTTGTGCATTATTGTTTAATGAATTCTTGGCGAAGATTGGAGAAACTCCATGATATTTTTAAATAAATAACAAACATTTTTCTAAATATCCACAATCAAACAAAAATACGATAATACCAAGACCTTACATACCAACTAACTTATACAAAACCACATCAACCTTGCAACAAATATCTCACCTTGTGCGTGGACATATCGAAAAAATCCAAAAACTGTAATCACAAACACACTGACCACACATCTACCACCAGCAAGAAACATAGTTGCACATGGATTCACACAAAAATACACTTTCGAAATCGCGCGTAATGCCACCTATTCCATCGCCCGCGAATGAAGAACAAAAACAAAACTGAATTCGGTTTCGCGGAGTCGCGTCCGCGGTTCGCACTGGAATGAAAGTCTTCGGATTGTTGTCCGTCGCGGCGGCGAACAGGTGAGAGAGCACAGGCCCCCCTTTTAGACGGTGTTCCAGTCACGTGTGTGTTGTGGAGTTTGTGTGTTACGCATTAAGGACTAACGGTCAGACCTGTAATTGCTAAATTACAACTGTTCAGGACTCCCAAAGACATACATACATACGCGAGGTGTGGACGTGGTTCCAATTGTTGATTTGACATTTGTTGCTCACATTTCGTGTTTCGGTTGCCAATGCTTTTGATATACAGTTATGGACACACCGTGTACAGTTTAGTTACACATTTCGTGCGTTGGTTTCAAATATTGTGAGGACTTTATTTATTTCATTGAACACATACAATAAAATCCATGGCAAAACATTACAGACATATTTAGAGAATCAGTGAAATAATGACAGAGCCATTATTTTACAGAAGAAAAAATAATGAAATATCATCAATATCAATAATTGTCATAAACAGTATACTTGCATAGTATTTTACTGGAATATGATTTAACTTAATTTGTTGACTTAAATAGCATTGAGGCATAAAAGATCTTTAGATCGAAGTGCCACCACAGCCCCACAAATGAAATAATAATAATAAACAGCATTGACATGAATGACATTGATTTGATATAATACTATGTTCAACAAAATTAAATTTTCACTGTATGTCTAAATTTAAATAAATTAATCCGTCAAATTTGACACTTGACGGATTAATTTATTGTAACGAAAACCAATTCTCCAATTCCTTTTTATCATCACAAATAAAAGAAAAAATAATGTCCACATTGTTTTAGAGATATCCCACAAGTTATATATTTAAACAGTAGTAGGCTCCCTTGTTAAACAATGGCTTAATTCTTCAAATTCCATCATCCTTCATATACTACTTCAGAATTGCCAAAAAATCAGCCGTAAACTCGGGCATTCTACTAAACTACTTCAAATACATCAATGAATACAAAATTTGTGAACCGACCTATCAAAGCCATTTCTTTTTTTTTTAGAAGTGCTACATCAATTGAATTGTAAAATATTTTAAATGTGTGATTTTGAACAATTTTGTTCGTTGGTTCTGCACTAAATTGAACCGAATGCGAATGTATATTCCGTTGAGAATCAAGTCTCGTTATAATCGGTTTTTATGGTCTACACTCGATTTGAACGAACACTTTTGATACAGTTTTAAGCATGTTATGTAAAACAATAATATTACTATGGTAATTAAAACAATAATGTATTATTTCCTATGGTTATATATTAATGGTGCAGTTTAGAAGAAAGAGATAAGTATATAAATATTGGCAATCACTAATTCGAGTTAGATTGCTGTTGTGATCAATGAACAAAATTGTATTATACATTAAAATAATCTTAAAATAAGCAGGAATTTCATCAGATGAATTAAAAAATTATTTTAATGTTTGTGTGAAAATCAATTATGAAAAACAATGAAAATTGATCAAATTTATAGCAAATTTCAAATTATATTTTTGCTAATAAAAACTTGTGCAATGAAAATTTAAAGGATTTCACTAAATTCTGCATTCAAATAACTTAACAGACATGACCTATTAATTTCATTATATCTTACAATTTTACAATTTTCTTTTCTAACTTGAACTAGTAAATGGAAGTATTAACTATTTATTTAACAATTATACAAACAAAGTGAAAAAAGTGTTTTATTTAATAAACTCAAAATGTATAACCAAGTGAAAGCCTTAATAATCAACAGATTTATTTTTTATTTAGACTGATACTTTATACTTGGTAGATAAAAAATGTAAATACATATTTATATTATTAAATCCAAAAGAATGACTCTTTTTTAAATTATTATTTTCATTTTACTACATAGCTATCTCTTTCGTTTAGTAGAAAGAGCAACCTTAAAGTGAATTTTTACTTATAATTTTCATGCGTTGGCAAAATCGTACCAGCGAGTTAAATCGTACCATCTACAAATTTCGCTTAACATTTTTTCAGCAAGTTCGTTTTTAATTTAATTGAAATTTGAAAGAATCTGAGCCGAAATGTTGATATAACAATATAAGAAAGTTAAAAGAGAACAAAATTGTAAAATTTAAGTGTTATTGTAATTGCGGTGGCCATGCTAATGGTATATACATATTAAATATTGTTGTATTAAATATAACTCTGCATGTAATACTAAATGTTATTAGTGTAAAATTAGCTTAGAATTACTCTCAAAGTAAACTATTTCTGAATATCAACAAGTTCAACGAGTTTGCAAAATCGTACCTCTAGATGTAGGTTTTGTTTGGCCCAATGCAAAGTTACTACAATCAAGCATTACATGATTGGTTGACATCCAATTCAAGGCAGTATATTAGTTAATATGAAATTGCACCCTTAATATCTAGAGCATATTTAAAAGCTTCCACAGTAATGAATGCAATCAGTTCATTCTAGGTGGTTGTTTGCCACTCAATCGTTTTACTTCCAATGATGCAGATTTCGAGGCAAGCTCTCTTTTAAATAACCCACAAACTATAACTGAAGATGTCCTTAACAATATATCTATATATAATAAATGAAGAATTTAACACTCCTGTTGAAGCTGCAAATATTCCCATTTATAAAATTTGTCCACTTTCAATAATCACGCAAAGAGGAAAAACTGGCCAACCAGCTACACTTCTGACTGATGAAAATTATCTGAAAAATTTGGAACAGTTGGAACAAATAATGTTAACAGAAGTGAAGAAGCAAGAAAAGTAACTGTATATTTTCGAGTATTCGTGAAGTGATTGATCACAAAATAGAAAGACTGTTATTCCTTACTTCACTTTTTATTTTTATGTACAGTTTGTTATTGATAATGAGCACTTTGTGTCTCGAAATGTACATCTAACATAAAAGTAAAAAGTGAAGTAAGGAATAACAGTCTTTCTATTTTGTAAGCAAGAAAAGACTAAGAGAAAATCGGCACTGCTTCAACAAATTCATCATCAACAATAACAGTATCATTAACTGAAGAACTTTCTTGCACTTTATGAAAAGAAGTTCGACTGGAGGATACAATTCAATGTCTAAATATATGGGTACATCAGTCATGTGCTCATATACTTTATTTGTATATTATAAAATGAAATGTTTTATTTATAAACTTAACAAACATAAGATAACTTCAGGGTGTGATCTTGCATTTTTTTCATCAAATCAATCTTTCAATTCAACTGAACTTGCATTCATATCTGTTCGTTGCATACACTTTAAATAATTTAATTCTTATTAGTGACGTCACAAACTTGCACCCACAAACAAACTTAGAGCACACAAAACCTATTATATTTATGCTCCAGTGTAAACAAAAATTGCACGTCAGTTCATATTAGTGCACGTAGAAAGCGGTTTCAGTGCAGAAAGTGCAAAAAAAATGTGCACGGGTTCATGTAACGGATAAACCTATTAAGTTTAAAAAAATATATGAATTGTAAATATCTCAAAAAATTCTGTACGGGTTTATGTAACGAATAATCCTATTAAGTTTAAAAAAATATATATGAATTGTAAATATCTTCAATAAAAGTTTATACACATTGAATAACTGCTTTTAATTGAGTAATTGTTGTTATAGAACAGGTTATAAATATTTTTCAAAACAAATTGTTACTTGAAATGTATGCTACATTTATGGGATAATGTAGCATACATTTCAAGTAACAATTTTAACAATAATGTCTACATCAGTATTCCGTTAAATGGAATTAGGTGCATAGATCTTTTTCTCTGTACAGAAGTTTTCTACAGTAAATTGAATGAGAAATACTTTTCATTTGATAAATTCTCGGGTTTTCAATGGTGGTTCTAACTTCAGCTTAGATGAGATAAATAACTGTCATTTAGGAAATTTATAAACAAAGGTAATATTTCCAAAATAAAGAAATATTATTTTGGTTCTATCACGTAAATGAAACATGTGCTTGTTGCGCTACACTCTTGATAGAACCGAATCTATAAATCTGGAGTAGGTAACTTATTTTATTCCATAATTTTATTCTCAGTTGCCTGACACGTATTTTGATTTATTACCAACCGTATTAAAAGTTAACTTTTGAAAATGATTAGTTATTCTTTGAAAAAGACTGAAATAAATTGAAACCCGGAAACTGAGAATAAAATAATACAACAAAATAAACGTTTATCTACCCCAAATTCTATTTTATATGGCAAAGATATTAGATATTGTTTCATTCGAAGATAACGCATTAAGATATACTGCTTCTAAACTAAATTTTAATTTAAAGAAAATTAAGTCACATTGAAAAAACAAACTTAAATAAAGTTTTTTTTTTTTTGATTAATACAAATTTTAAAAAATAAATTATAGAATAGGATATTAAGGTATGGATAATAAAAATAGAATAAACACAAACTGGCCTCAGCTACTCGTCCATTAAGCCAACATCACAAATTTATATATATTCCAAGCCGAAGATGAGGACAATCACTAACACCAATAGATTTCGGGACGAGAACTTCGATTATAAAATTCTAGCCTGGGGCAGGACTTTAGCGTTTATGTAAACAATATGTTAGCCTACCGATTACTTCCTATGCATATAAAGGAAACACTAATATTTACCATTATTTACTTTATTTGCACTTATATTCATGTTTATTTCAGAATATATTTGCATTTTAGTCAAAAAAATTTCAATGTGAAATTTAAATTACAGAAATCTTTAAGCCGGTACTTACAGTTTTACTTCAATTTTTGTAATTACAGTAATCTATAAATTGATAATTACAGTTTCCTTTTTAATTACGGAAATAGGAATCTATAAGTGAAGATTGCCAGAATTGTTACTTGCAGATTCCTGTAATAAAAATATAAAGATAACTTTACAAAAAATAGATACCTGTTGCATCCACCACTTGTCAAATGCATAACCTATAAATTTATAACAATAATAATATGTGTAAATATAGATTATAAAGATGAACAGACAAATTACTAAGTTTCGGATACCGTTCAGGTTGATTTTAAACAGCGTACGTGATTATAGAAATTTAAATCATGCCAAAATCACGAATGATGCAATTCAGTCGAATGGCATCACAACATACAAACGGATTCAACCGATTAATCACAAGGTAAGCCCTTTAAGATTCAATACGTTTAAAATATGGGATACTAAAACTACATAGAGAACCAATTGGATTAATTTAAGGATTGGCACCAATTAATACTTCTTTTATTAGCAATTGCACGAATATAATAATACAGATCGGTATACATCGATTATTAGCTTAATTTACAATGCTAATGTGCTCTAAATGGGATCTTCAGAATCTCATTGTACCCCAGTGGACCACTCTTGAGCAGCACAGGATGCAAACCACCACATATCCGTATTGAATTTCAAAAATATTTATTTAATGAATAACTTTTACATAAAATCTTAAAATTAAAGGAAACAATAACATCTAAAATTAATAACAATAACAAAAAAATATGCAAACCAACACAAATATAATATAAATTACAAGTTTCGTAGTTTTGAAAAGAACCTTCCTACGAACATATGTATACTATTTGATTGAAATTAGAAATGTATCAATAAACATTGGCTATTTTAATAAACCATTTACTCATATTTAAAAAAAAGGTAAATAAATAAATACAGATATATAAGATTGACCCTTTTTAAGTCATTTGGATTTTAGTAGATGGGAGTGAACCTATAAAAATCCAATTGTCACAAATTTAAATTTGGAGTAGATTAGATTTATAAATCTAAAAAAATAAAGAAACAAATTATATCGACTACTATAATAATAATAATCATTATTAACAGATATATACAGCTAAATATATAAAATACAATCACTCGCCTTAAAATTTACCTGCAATCACTATAACACTGAAATCCTAAATGACCTATGTTTAAAACGTAATCCTAACATCATCCCAAAATGTGAATTCACTTCCATTAATGAATTCATCACATCTCATCAGGAAGACTCAGACAATGATGTTAGTTACAATGTCCCTTGAATACGAACGAGTCATTGACTATACAAGAACAGGCGGAAAGATCTTAAAGGTGTTACTATCGAACATATCGTCACAGCCCACAAAAATAAAACTTTTAATTTTATTTTCCTAAAATAATTAAAATGAGTTTAACTCAAATGCACATTTATTGACTTTACCAGAAAAGCCCCAATCGGATTACCTAGATCCATTAACGGATGGTCCATTTCGTGAGAAAGGATAATCTTTTGTAAATCGTTTGTCGTGAAACTCATTAGTTGGAATTTTGATAATCCGAGCAGAAGGCCAGCCTTCACTTCCTGCGAAGAAATCGGGGTATAAAGTCGTAGCAATGATCCACCAGAAGCAGAGAGCAACCACCATCAATTATAATTAAAACATTTTGTTTTAGTTTATATCGAAACTAAATAACGAGTATTCTGCAGTATGTGCATTATTAAAGAGATCAGGTTTGAAGGACATCGATTCATTACCAAAATATTTATCGTGTCGGAAATTTCATAATTCTGCTCAGAATTATCAGAAACCAACACCAAATCCAAATGATCCTAAAAAGCCGAACAAAGAAGATGACGAGGACAATAAAGTTTCGTCATTATTGGCCAAAGCTTTCTTATGGATGTTATCGGCATATATGGTCATTGCCATTATTTCATTAATGTTCCCCAGCAGTAATCAACCAGAGGTAAGTAATGTCAGCATATATTTTCAAGAAATATTCAATTATTTATTGTGAGTTCTTAATCAATTTTCTGTTATTGTACAGAATTCATCACAATAAAAGCGTTACAGTTTGTGTTTCTTTTATCACTTTTACTATGATTTTAGGTTGTGCGATATGTATCATGGAATGAATTCTTGTATCAAATGCTGGCTAAAGGAGAAGTTGAGGAAATTATTGTTAGGCCTGATGTGGAGATTGTTACAATAATACTTTATGATGGTGCAGTGATTAAAGGAAAAAAGGTTTTTATTTTTAAAATTTATAGGAACCATGAATTCTTCTTATGATGGAATTATTATTTAAGGAAGGAGTTCCAAATATATACCTATGTTCAATAGTTGAAGGTCAGAAGATGAAACAAATTTTTATCATTTTTATTTCATGTTTCAGAACATTTATTTATGATAAAATGATATATTTTATGTTTTTTTTTTAAATATAACAGAAAGTGTGTATTTTTAATTTCAAGCTCTATGATTTCTGCAGATCCTGGTGAAATTGAAATATACGTCCTCAAAGTAAGGACAATGGACCACGACATATAAATTGGTTAAAAACATAAACTATAATAAATTGAACACAAAAGTTTTATTTTCCAATTTTTTCTTTGCTAATAAAAAAGTGGTATCTTCAAATAAATTACATAAAAATATAGGTATATATTGCGGAGAAAATAGTTCCAAACATTGAATAGAAATAACAGCATTCAATTTGAATGAAATCTGTGTTCTCTAAATTTTTAGGAGAAGCATTTAGATATCTGACATATTTCATCCCATAACAAACATTTTAATGAATGTATGTTATGGGATGATATGACTGCAACATTGTAAAGAAGTCTATATACATTTGAGGACACATGCCATAATATTGTGGATCAAATATTTTCAAAAACATTAAATATATGTATATATATATATTTGTTTACACTAGAATAAATAATCATATTTATTCGACAAATACATTTACACAATTTATATACAGGATGAGCTATTTTTATTCATCCAGTGGAATATCTTGACAAATATGCATCATACAAAAATTATTTTTCGTACAAAATTTAACATAACCTTTACATTTTGTATGAAAAATTATTTTTGTATGATGCATATTTGTCAGTGGGGGAGGTAGACAACTTTGAAATCATAAATAGTAACCTATATTTTTTATTGCAGATTCATATACTACACCAAAAATTATGTGTTTTATCCGAAATAGATAGATAGATGGTATAGTAGTCGCAAAAATAAAAAAAGTTGAATCTGAAAAAAAAGTGTTCAAAGAATATGGTGACTCCTTATAAAATTTTAAAAATGTAAAAACAGTTTACTTAGAGGTTGTGTTTTATTTCTAAGAGAATGCGATAAAATCATCGATATTAGTTTCTTTTATTTGCTAAAACGGCAAGGATGAGATGAGCATTCAATTATGATAATTTTATGTAACATCAACATGGATTGAAGTTAACATTTCATTTGTTTCATGAACAAATGAAATTTTAACAAAATAAATAATAGTTTCTATACAGAACGCACTAATATAAGAACTTAAAACGAATACGCTGAAATTTATTAAAAATGAGTGATTATTCTCCCAATAAAATGGTGGATATTCTCCTTGTCCTAGAAGAATGCTGCAGTTCGTACTGAAGAGCTGCTGCATTATATAGAAGAAGATTTCCTCATTGACAGCATCATCTGAATCATACAATGGTTCAATAGATTACTTTAAGATATAGAAGAGGAAATATTCAACGTCAACGGAGGTGAAACAATATTGATTATCCGCACAATAATCCGCACTTTATTACCATTTTGACATTAGTGCATTTGAATCCACACATATCAGTTCACAAAACGCAGCATCAAATTGGCATTCCGAGAGAGACTGAAAGAAAATATTTAAAAATCACAAAGTTTCATTCGTACCACATATCCTTGAATTTGCCATTGAGTGAGCATTATTATGAATAACAGCGATTGTTTTGTTATTGGACAAGACAACAATTGGAAAATGATTTTTTTCAATTTCATTGTTTTCTGAAACAGTGAGAATTATTTGCATCTCTTCCATAATGTTCTTCCCATTTTTTGAATATGTCAACTTGTAAACTTGGGATTAGACTTGTTTTAGCAGGATGGTGCTCCACTACATTTTGCAAATATAAGAACCGTGAAAAATATTTCACTCAACATTCTCTTGCGGACAATTCAAAATTTTGAACGGCGAATTCAGCTTTACCAGGAACAGAATAGTGTGACTTTTGAGCATGTAATTAATTAAACAAACAAAACCTTAGCTTTAAAATTATACCTTTGTTATACACATTTATCAGAACCGAATACGCCATTTTTGTAACAAAAAAAAACTATTGACGTTTTCAGCACCTTCTCTCAGAAATAAAAAAACAATTTATAAATAAACTATCTTTACATATATTAAATGTATTAATATTTTTGTGACTACTGGGCTATTTACCACATTTTCAAAAAAATTTAGATATAACCTATATCATTTTTGGTGTAGTATCCGAGTCTGTAATAAAGGAGGGGGGGTTAATGTTTGGCAGAATTTATTTTTTTTAGGATCGGATATCCTCATTTTTGTATGATGCATATTTTACACCCTATGAATTTGTTTGGATTTAACTTTGCAGATACCGTGCCATCTATCAAGATTTCAAAAAAAGCCTCACATAAAACTTTTATCATTTTCGATATAGAATTTGAATCTGCAATAAAAAAATATACGTTTCCCATTTAAGATTTTAAAGTTAACCACCTCTCCCGCCCCTAGGGGGCGGCAGTGAACATTTTTTTACAGCATTGGATGTCCCCCTCGAAACCATTAAACTTTTGTACGAAACATATTTTTGTAAAATATTTCTCAAGATATTGCGCTGGATGAATTAAAATGGGTCACCCTGTATATTTATATTTACTGACCAGACCAGTAAAGTTTTTATACCCTATTAATATTTTTATTTTAATAAAAATTCATTTAATAGGTAGATCATAAAACTTACCACATGAATGTAGTCGACATACATAGGTTTGAAGATAAATTAAGGGAAGCGGAAAGAAGGTTGGGTATCAGAGATGGAGTTCCTGTTGTTTTTGAGCGTGGAGGAGATACAGCTGGAAAATTGTTAATTTCTTTGATAATTGTTGGTATTCTCGTATCAATTCTTGCAAGAAATGTCAGTATACGACCACATCTTACTATGGATAGTTTTGTAAGTTTCTTTTCAACATTCTACAATAATATACTACAAGAGGCCAATCTCTAAAAACAATATTTAATAGGATAAATAATTATTAATTTTTTATCACTTTTTATTTAATTTGCTTTAAATAATGATTTTTAAAGCAAATCAAATAAAAAGTATTTGCAAATAATTAATAAATTATTCCCTCTTTAGAAGCTGTGACATTTTGACTTACGTTACGTAAGCATTTTAAAACAAATGTACTAAAAAGGAAATAATTTATTCATAAATTCATCAAGGCATTGCACATGGAACACACTAGTCTGATGAGGTTCGAAAAACCATCACTAGTTATCCATACGCTAGATGAATTGTGACTGAACGTTTCATTAAATGTAAATAATTTATTAATTATTTTCAAATCATTTTAAATAACTGTCACCATGTGGGTGAATCCTTTTTTCTATTGTAATGGTTTAAAGCTTATTAAGTGTACGTAAACCAACTATAAAAGTGGGCCTGAATAAAGCTCAAGAATATTTCAATTTCATGATGTTTTTTTTTTACATCACACACTATACATATGCATCGATTCAATTAAATAGAATTAACTTTTTTTTAATTATTTATATAGACTCAGATGGGGAGAGCAAAATTCACATTAGTCGATCCTCTTACTGGTCCAGGTAAAGGAGTGAGATTTGCTGATGTTGCCGGACTCAGAGAAGCCAAACAAGAAGTAATGGAATTCGTTGATTACCTGAAAAGGCCAGAACATTACAAAGCTCTGGGTGCAAAAGTACCACGTGGGGCTCTCCTTCTAGGCCCTCCCGGCTGCGGAAAAACTTTACTAGCCAAAGCTGTCGCTACAGAAGCTAACGTACCTTTCTTATCGATGGCTGGATCGGAGTTTATAGAAATGATCGGTGGTTTGGGAGCAGCAAGAGTAAGGTAATTCGAGAGGATTTAAGAAAGTGTAGGTTTTTTATGTATTTTTTTTATTTTAGGGATTTGTTTAAAGAAGCTCGTAAACGCGCCCCTTGTATTATTTATATAGATGAGATTGATGCAGTTGGGAGGAAGAGGAGTGGGGAAGGAGGAAGTCAGACGGGTGCCACAGGTGAAAGTGAGCAGACTTTAAATCAACTTCTAGTGGAAATGGATGGAATGGCTTCGAAAGAAAATATTATTATGTTAGCTTCCACAAATCGAGGTGACATTTTAGATAGAGTAAGTTTTGCATAAAGCCTACACCTGAAAAGGTAGAAAGGGTCATTGAATACGTATATATATAAGTTTTGCATAATTTATAATTATTAATGAAAAAATAGGTATATACAAAATACTTCAATTTTAATTTATGTTTATGATTTATTTATGGCCACATGAATTATTGTATTTACTGCAAAATGTGTAAGTCCTGCTTTAACACCTGCACATTTAGCTGCAAAAATAATGAAATGTCGGCAATTTATTGTCAATCTGACCTAAATAAAAAAAAATGTGGTCAAATTCCACTTGGGTAGACCAATTATAAATAAATTAATCAAAGACAATTTATGATATTGCTTTTTTCACTCTATCCAATCTTATAACAACATTGTAAATCTTTATTATAAATGTCATAGATTTATGGCAAGATTGAGAATTTAAGGGAGAAGAGCATACAATTTCCAAAGATGATCAAACTGTGTGAATTATTGTGTTTTTTATGTCGAATCTATTATAATAGAAAATGAATAGATTTTCTAATGTTATGTATCTACAAACCATACGATTGGCTCTAAATTACATTAATATTTCAAAAACTAGAAGGGAATAGGGTTTAAAACAAGTGTTGTGAAAAAATGTATACATATATAATCAGTAATCCATTTTAACATACGGTGTCGGGTTTTATTGCTTATTTAACATTGTCCGTTTCTGACATATTTCCATTGAGTTCTGTCTATTGCAAGTTGCTTGGCGTCCTCTACTGTGGATCCTCTTCTTAAAATATTATTCTTCACAATGTCCTCCCATGTTTTCGGTGGTCTCCCTCTGCCTTTACATATTTATGTTTTTGCTATCTAGACTTTCTTTACCTGCACTTGTTCGTTCATCCACACCATATGCCCTCACCATCCCAGTTGTCGTTTTTCTATATATTCGTTCACTCATTGTATTTGTAATTCCTCTCTGATTAGTGTGTTCTTTATTCTGCCAAGTTTTTTTTACTCCCCTTAGATATTTCATTTTTATTACCTATATTTTGCTATTCGTCTTCTTCACTGTCCACGTTTCGCACCCATATTTTAGGATTGATCTGAATATTGTTCTAAATACTATCATTATTGTGCTGATAGATATTTCTTTTTTATGAAGGAATTTTGACCATAATGCATAATATAATCGTCCCATTCTTTGCAATCTTCCAGTTATGTCATCTTGGTTCCTTTGTTGGTTTATTACTGTTCCTGATATTTGAAATTGTCCACTTGTTCTATGATATTTTGTTCCAGTTATATTTTTATTTTTTTTAAGTTTTTTCTTGTCATCATTACTTTTGTTTTGTTGATATTGATCTTCATATCATACTTCTTTAGTATCATATGCCATACATTTAAGTTGTGTTGGAGCTCTTTTTCGTTTTTGTTTCTGTATCCAATATTCAATGATTTTATTTAATAGCATTTACGGTTTTTGCACTTTTTCAGTGCGCCTTCTCAAAATCTTTTTCTGCTTACAGACCTGACTAAATACAAGAAAATGACACAGACTGAGGGAGTGAGTACACAAGTTCCAATGCTCTGAATTGTTGAAATATTTATTTACTTTTTTTTACTTATTATGAAGCAATATGAATATCCTTCTCTGTTTAGTCATCTTTTTGTCGTATCTATAATGAAATGTATTTCTCTCATATAACCCAGCATAATTTTAAACAGATTATGTTTTGAAATCGGCTGCCAATTCATATTTTTCGCATTTTATTTCTTGATGCTACATCAAAAGCTTGATTTACAAGATAACATGAATAACTTGTCCTAATATGACAACCTGCATTACAGCACTCAATATTTAAAAATCTAATTTCATAAAACTATAAATTTGTTGAAAATGCAACAGCAAGTTGCTATAAAACTATATTTTTTTGCAAAATAAACATCCTTTATATTATTATAAGATTAAAAACTATTTGCATAACAAACACATTTTAATTATTATGCAAATAAATTTATAGATTTAGTGTACAACTTGATGTTGCATTTTTCAATAACTAATATTTGTTAATTATAACAATTTATTTTAAAAATAATTATATTTTTCTTTTGCTCCTAGGCATTACTCAGGCCAGGAAGATTCGACAGACACATCCTAATTGATCTTCCTGATTTAGAAGAACGAAAGCAAATCTTCGAACAGCACATGAAGGGAATTGCTTTGGAACACACTCCGAATCACTATTCCCACAATCTAGCCTACTTAACCCCTGGATTCAGTGGAGCAGACATCGCGAATGTCTGCAATGAGGCAGCTCTACATGCAGCCCGACTGAAGAAAACTCAAATTACGAAAAGTGATTTAGAGTATGCAGTCGAAAGATTAGTTGGTGTGTATTAAAAAATGTTCATGTAAAATTTAGTTTAATGTTTTGTATAATGATAGGTGGAACGGAAAAACGCAACCATGCAATGTCCCATGAAACCAAACGTGTCGTTGCTTATCATGAATCGGGACATGCTCTAGTCGGATGGATGTTGAAGCACACAGACGCGTTGCTAAAAGTTACTATAGTTCCTCGTACTAACTTAGCCTTAGGTTTCGCCCAGTATGTACCAAAAGATCAAAAATTGTTCTCAAAGGAAGAGGTTTGTATAAAGGATTTATCAACAATAATTGATTTAACTACTTGCTTACTTTAACAAAACACATTCTTTGTTCGACTGTAATTTTAATTTGAAATTATAATTTATATTCATTACAACTTCATCATTCAAGTTTTCTAATATTTAAAGGTAGACTTTAAATATTAGAAAACCCAAATAGTTGACTTGGCCACATGAAATTAAGCAATAGATGGCGCTTGCATTCTCTCCCAATTAATATTTAAACATTGACAGCTCTTGTTATTATAATAATAATAATTTTGAATAAAATATTAAAAAGGAGGGCAGAAAGACTTTTGGTCGATAGCCCTTACTTAAGTAAAATTTGTACATACATATCATAAGTTGTATATAATATAATTACATGTAAATTCTTAAGTAATAAAGATTTGTTAGTAGTATTAAAAAGTACCAATAAAACAAAAATAAAAACATATTAAATTCAGAGCACATTAGATGAAAATTAGATTAATAAGTTGAAATTATGAAAATATAAATAGGATTTTAATTTTACATTTAGTTTTTGTAAGACATTAGATAATTTACTATTAGTGGTTCATTTAATGAAATATTCAACCACCATTCATCTAGTGTATGGGTAATAGGTGATGGCTTTCTCGGTCTTTCAGACCCCGTCAGACCAGTAAGTCCATGTGCAATGCCTTGATGAGGGTAATTGAATGGAGGTTGTGTTATAATTAAATAACCTTATACAGTAATATTATCATTGACAAATTATAGTTTCTAAAATATAAAACATAATGTCTCAATACAATCATGATACGATTCATTATGTTTTATATTTTGTAAACTATTATTTTTCAATGATAATATTACTGTATATTTCAGTATTAATAAATTATGAATCAGATTAAAAATATGCATTTTTGAACATCTTAGAATCCCATGCTCTTTCCAAATTCAACATAAAAAAATGGGTTTCCATTTTACAAAAATATCGCTTACATCATTTCTCAAAAACAAAAGATGATCCTTAAGTTATAATTACAGTAAAATATGTTATTTAAAAAAATAACCTCCTCAAGAGTTTTTTTCAAAAACTTTTACCAAAAGATTTATTGTAAGTTTTTATACTTGCACTGTATATCATTACCATAAAGTACAATTTATATTTACATGAATACTGTTTAAAATGGTAAAGTTGAGAAATTAATGTGTTTTTATTTTCGTTTTCAGTAGATTTTTAATAAGTTATTCACATTTATTATCATTTCAGTTATTTGAAAAGATGTGCATGACATTAGGAGGAAGAGTGGCGGAATCGTTAACTTTCAATAAAATCACAACAGGTGCTCAAAATGATTTGGAGAAAGTGACAAAAATGGCATACGCACAAATCAAGGAATTTGGAATGAACCGAGAAGTCGGCTTGATTTCTTTCCCTGAACAGGAGACGAAAGAATTGGGAAGGAGGCCATACAGCAAGAAACTCGCAGCAATCATTGATGAAGAAGCCAGGAAATTAATCGTTCAAGCTTATAAAAAGACTGAAGAAGTTTTGACAGTAAATAAGGATAAATTAGAACTGGTAATTTTCAAATTATTTAATGTTAAATTTAACTGAAATCATTAATTTATAAGAAAATCTAATTAAGGGGGTATTTGTGCTCATAGCCAGTAGCGGATACAGCTACCGGTCATATTTTATGCGCGGAAAGGGCCGCATGAAACTGGAGAAATATGCAAATCAGAAGGATTGTAGTGGAATGTGGGGCTGCAATATTCCTTCATGCCAGTGTCCATAGTGTATCCACCACTGCTCATAGCACTGATTTTTTTAAATGATTTTATAATCTATCATCAATCAAACCGATGGAAAGAGTGCTAAATGCTTTACACCATATTTTTATAAAATTATAATGAGAATAAATGCGATAGTTACAATTTTACACATCTAAAACAAAATATAGCGACATTTAATCTATACAGGGTGATCCAATGACACCGTTCCTTGCGATAATATATTGAAAACTATTAGATTTAGATGATTTTTAACATTTATCATTAAATTTTATGTGAAACTTTAATTAACAATAAAAATTATATTATATTTATTTATTATATTTTCCATTTAAAATACCAAATTTTGTATCTACTTCCGGTTTAACTAAAAGCAGTTAAGACAAAAGTAATTTCTTAGAAAAGAGTGTTGACACATCGATATAGTGACAGATTCCCAATACTTTTAGGGAGCGGTTTCATTGGGCCACCCTGTATAGATTTAGCATATTTTAGCATTTATATAAAAAGGACATGGTTTGGAAAACAAAATACAAAAATTATTTATCTTTTTAATGGTCATACTAATAGTTGTAGCTTAATCCTTTGCATTGATGAATCTGATTCACCAATATTGTTGATGAATCCAAGAATTGTTTACATATGGGGCTTATTAATAATTGCCTGGGAACAGGTTGTATATGAAAAGGCCGTAATCCTAGACGATTACATGTAAATTATATGCTTCAACATTTCTTTTCCCGGGCGATTATAAGTGGTCCATAATCCAGGATTATGTCAACTATTTTGTATATTTTAACAAGATCTGAGAATTAATTATTCAATTTTGCATCAAACTATTAGCACAGGCAAACATATATTTTGTCTGTGCAATTAGTACGAGCAATAGAGGTTTAAAAATTAGAAAATTGGATAATATGTCACTTTTTAAAAACTCCAGTTATAGCCATTAGAGTTTCAAACAAAATAAAAAAAATCATTAAGATCTGTTTGGTAGTTTTTTTTTTTTTTTAATTTTCATATTGAAAAAAGTAGTTTTGAGAGAATGGAGTTTTCTAGTGTAATAAATTGGTCTAATTAAAGGAATTTAATTGTGGGATTGCATTTTTGGAAAAATATAGTTTATAAAAAAAGAATCAAATAGAATAAAAATAGAAAAACAATTTTTTTATTACGAAAAATGAATGAATTAAATTCAAAGTGATAAGTCTGTTATGCTCTATTTCTTTAGTTGGCCGAAACATTACTGAAAAATGAAACGTTAAATTATGATGATGTCGAGAGATTAATCGGTCCCCCTCCGCATGGAAGGAAGAAGCTGATCGAGCCTGCCGAGTTTGAAGAGTCATTGAAAACAATGAAGACAAAGGAGCAGGATGAAAATGAGCCTAGAGCTGAGAAAAATCAAACATCGTCAGCGAAAGTGTGAGCTTGTAATTTATGCTGTTTAGTTGAAATAAAGTTGTTTTTTATCAATCTACTTTTCTTTAGAATAATTATAAAACAAAAATATTCAAGGGAATAATTGTTTGATTCATTACGAGAAATACTTCACCTACTTTATTCTGCAATACCAATACATATCAATAATTAAGTTTCTCTATAATTTTTCTCGCTTGTATGAAAATTTTAAATCGCAAATCGGTGCTTTCAAATTTGAGTCTTTTGGATCTTGCTTATTATAAGAGATGGTGGGTTTAAATTTGGCATTTTTGCAAAATTTCATGCTGATTAATATTCCATTGAGAAAAAAATGTTTTCAAGAAAAATGAAGAAAACAGTTCTCTTTTTTTATTTATATCTTCGCTATTTGAAGCAATAGTTCAATACAGTGAAGATATTCTTATAACACTTTTTAATGATCATGTTTCGACCATTATTATTATTTTTTATTATTTACAAACTTTTGAGAAAAGTTTATTATCTGTTGGGATATGGGAGTAACTTGGATAAATTGGTATAGGTAAAATACATTATTGGGATGCCTGACTTTTTTCAAGATTGTTAGATCTTTCAGCTAATTGGATTTGGTAAAGGGAGGATGGTTTGATTTAATTAAAAAAGATGGCACCTTAATCTAAATCTTTATGGCTATTTTGATACTTATCCCCTCCTGTTTATAAGTCAGGGATCTAAAATCAAAAAAAACTTTGATGTTTGTCCATAGAATCTGTGATTTGAAGGATAATTTGGAGTCTAAAAGAATGCTGAAGTATTTACATCTACAGCAGGGTGAAATCTATTATTTGCAAATTATAATTTAGTACTCAGAATTATTAGCTAAAATGACATGACATTTTAATGTCATTTTAGCTAATTATAAGCATAGTTACTTTTCAATTAAAGTGTATCGACATATCAATGAGAATGTAAGAGAGAAAATTATGCAAGGTTTAGAAGATGGGATTATATGCATTTATTAAAATTACCATTCACACTAACAAAATGGAGGTTTCCTGATTTTAAATTCAGTGGATGTACCAGATACTAACTTATAATGTAACCTAACAAAAAAAAATCAAGTTAAATAATCCTATTATCCAATTTATAACACACTAAGTCATCTATAAATTTAAAAATAAACAATTTTATATAACATTTATTTAAATAATGAGGTAAGAACAATAAATTGTACATATTCATTTAACATATCCAGCTGTTTGCAAAACTTGCCTGGCAGCATTATTTATGTGTTTAAATCTGTCTGGACCTAGCTGGATTCCTCCATACCTAAAAAATATTTATTGAAGTATAATTTTACTAAATAAAAAAAAATTATATTACCATCTTGTAACGACAACAAAAACATTGTGCACCTCGAGGATGTCGAGAAGGTGCATCAACCGACTTCCAGCATGAGTTTCACCATCATCATCACAGTCCTAAATTTTAAGTAAATTGATATTTTTAACTTTATTAGCATTAATCATCTGAATATTTGAAATTGAAATGGTTTATATTAGTGACAGTCATTTGTGTATACAGGGTACATAGCAAAAACTTAACCTCATGTTATATGTTTTTCTCTCTATATGGATTTTGATAAAGATAAACATTGGTAAAATATTTTTTGCAATTAGTAGATTTAAGTTCTATTATATCAATTAATATTTTTTAATATTAAATTAAAATGATGACAATATTCGTATTAGCAGCCTTAGTTCACTGATTTTGATTGCACTTATAAAAGTAGTGTAGTGTTGTAAACCTTTTACTTCCAGAATGTCTATACCATCCAAGAAAAGGTAAAAATGGTAAGAGGATCATGAAGCAGATGAATATGTGATAATTTTCTCTCTCAAAAAATGTCTAACGATTTTATCAAATTTAGCCATTAAGTAAGTCTTATGTTTTGAAAAAAAAATCAAGTTGTGAGAGAAGATTTGAAGGAAATTGGGTGCATGGCAATTAAAATTAATCGATCAGTAAATATTATAAAACTATCACACCAATTTCACACAAAACAGTTATTACAAAGCTATGACTTAAAAGCTTTTAGAGAGTAACTGTTCTTAGAATGGAATTTAATGAATATTGTGGACAGAGAAAGCCAATAACTATAGAAATAAAATTACCAGAAATCTTTTTATTGATGGAAAAACATTTATATTAAATAAAATGAAACAAAGATTTCTGGCAATGATCAATAAAATTCGATCAATACCTTTTTCCAACTGCACAAAATTACTTACACTGTAAGTTTTACAAACATCCATTGAAACAACTACTTCTGAAGCATTTATCCCGCCCGACATTGGATTACACAATAGATAGAAATACTGCGAATTGCAACGGTTTGAGTCGAAATTATTTAATGAAAGGAAACCACAAATAATAGTTACAACGCTATCTGTAGACAAGTGTTTCGGAATTTTATCCCGCATCAGTACAACTCTGCCCTGTAAGCCCTTAGTTGTTAAATAACCTTTAATTAATTTCTACATAACGTCCTTATAGAGATCGCATTGAGCGATATGTACAGATAGCCTTCTAAATATTATTTGTTGTTTCTTTTGATTAAATAATTTCCACTCAAACCGTTGCAGGTATTTGCAAAAATTTTTTTTCACATGTAAAATCCCTATACATACCTGATCGCATCAACACCCAGTATATTTTTGTTTTGTTTTATTAACTGTTAAAAATTTACAGAATACAAAAAATACTATTCAATACGATGCTCATAATTGTCCAAAAAAAAACCTACATATTGTTACCTTTAATAAAGATCCACCCAATTTTTGTATCCTGTAAGCTTGAATATTATGAGTGGCTTGTGCTATTTTCTTGTTTTCCAGCAATATATTGAGAACTGCTCTGCAATTAAGAATTAAGTGATTAAATTCAATTTAGGAATTTAAATTATAACTTACTTAACGTCCTGCTCATTTTTTACTTCACAAACGTGTCCCTGAAACCGGCTTTTTCGATCCACAATCACAGGACCGTGAATAATCGAGTAAGATTGCGATTCCGTACTAGCACTCTCACTCTTTTCAATGGCAACATCTTCTTCGACAATTTCGGGTAGTTCTTGCACGTCGCCTTCGACGATTTCCTTAAGTCTGTCTATCCATTGAAACAAAACCGGTTGGCCTATATTGTTCCTGTGATAAGCAACAAGAAGTATTTCAGAAATCAATCACTTTAAAATTTAAAGTTTTTTTTTGCAATAACTTCGTTATTCATCTTTTCAAAACTTAACAAACAGAATTTAAGGGCCGGTTCACAATCAGTCAGCTAAGGAATGGTAACAGTTTATTTTTTATTAAATTGTCCTGTATTGTAATAACTGACCCAATTACAGGACAATTTAATAAAAAATAAACTTATATTAGAGCAATAATAATAAAGGTAATTATGTAACAAATATGTAAATATGATTCTTTTTCGTATTTGAGCAATTGTGATATGGCCCTAAAAGCTAAGTCTATTTAATTTTTTACCAAAACTTTTGCCAAGACTGTAGGGATTACTTCCTTGTTGCTAATGAAAATCAAGTTGGTAGATAAATTAATTCTTATGAATTAATAACTTACTAGGTTTTAAACAAATTATATGTGCCTTCATACCGATTCATCCACTTCTCAAAAAATGAGCAAAGAACACCCCATAATACACGCTTCTTCAATAATGTTGTCGTATACACAAATTTTTAAGCATTAATTATAACTTTGTGATGACTTTTAACATAGTAATCAACGTCACGTTGATTAATCGCACTACCAACTCTATTATGTTATTTTATTATAACATTTTGAATAATTCTGTAATTGAATAAATAAATTAAATAAGTCACACAAAGATATCATAAGCATCTTGATCGTTATGGATTACCAAACTAATGCTACATATGTAGTTGTCACTCCGCTCATTCTCCAACTTATTGTATTTGATCGGTAAACTATCCAACACTGTTCTTGATGCTTATATAGCATTTCTATATGAGATAATTTTTAATTCAAATATTACGATTCCATTTTTTTAACAATTCACTCAATTATTAAAATAATGGAATCATAATATTTGAATACATAATTTTTTTTTTACTCACAGATAAATTTCATCAAACGCATTGCTTATTAATAATTTTGTAGCCCTGGGTATCCCCGGTGCGAGCAGTTGATAAGTGGGCGGACCGTCCGAGGGATACAATGCGTTTAATGTAACGAACAACTTAACGTCAGGATTTATGACAATACTATACGACTCGTCACTACCAACCTCTTTCTTCCATTCGTCCGGATAAATTGATTCTAAGGCCTCGATTTCCTGCTTCTGTTCAGCAATGTTATCCATTATTGTTTTGAAGTATTTAGAGGTTGGAATGTGACTAAAATGGTCAATATGACAATAATGTACGTTGTGTTGTCTATTCATTTCTTTGTAAATTAGAAATATCTGTAAACATTTAATTTTATTGAAATGTGTTATATTTATTGAATTTATTAAAAATTTATGATACATAAAATGTATTCAGGGCATCATAAAAAAAGATATAGACAAATCAAGATGAATGTAATAATATTTGCTTCAAAAATAACCAATCTATCGAAATGTGTCAAAAAATTGCTTATTTTATACTCTCCAATTATTTCTATGTATTTTATATTCTTATTAATAATTAAAGCTAATTTTATTTCTTAAATAATCATATATATATATATATATATATATATATATAAATCTTTATTAGCAGATTATTTTGAATAAAGTAATAATAATAAATAAATACAATAAATAACCAACATAAAAATAAATTCTTCTGCCAATTGGCTATCGACCGTTGGTCTTTCCGCCTGATTTTGTAGGCGTCTGTCCTTGTCAGTTGCTGTGTCAAAAAGGTTTTGATCGCTAATGTCGTCCATTGTCTTGTGAAATGAATTTACTCGTCGTGATCACTAAAGTCATGAAATGATGAAATGAAATCATGAATGGTGATGGTGAAACGTATACGTTTGGGAGTGATATTTTGGTTTCGGGGAATGCACAAAGGGTGTAGGAAAATAATCATATTTTTTAATTCTTATGATTATTTTAAAACCCTACACCCATATGGGTACAAAGGGTCATTGAATATATATATATTATTTTATTGGATATATATTTCTCATTAATCATTGTTTGATGACATTTTAGGAAATTAATATCTTAATTATATAAAATAAATATGAATAGATTACTAAAAATAAACAAATAAAACAATTAAACACAGATTAGTCCAGAATTTAAAGTTATTCAATCTGTGTTTAATTGTTTTAATGATTGATTTTTAATAATATATTCATATTATTTTTATACAATATGAACCACCAATGTTTAAATATTAAAACCATTAAATATTTTAATTATTTAATAAAAGTTCTTATAAATAAAGGAAACTAAAGCCATTTAAAATTAATTTTCCAAAATAATTTATTCTGCTTATTTAATTTAATGATCGCACATCAGATAGTCTATATTTTATTTCTATATCATTTAAAACAGCATTACAGAAAATGTAACTTGTATTTTATGTCAATTGTTTATATATCAGAAAACTTAAATTTAAATTCAGAATAAAATAATAAAATGTTTTCCATCAAAAACATTAACATACTGTTTTGAGAGGAAACATTTTATAATTCTGAATTAAAATTAACTTTTCTGATATATAAACAATATAAAATAGAAGTTATATTTTCTGTGTAGAAATGTTATTTTATGTTTTTATGTCCCACAACTCTCAAATAAAATTCATAAACTTTGTAAAAAAATCAATTTAATTCTAGTATATTATACAATACAAAATTAATAATAAAATTCTTTATATGGCATTGATTCTTTAGAAATTAATAAAATTCTCCATTAATTATAGACTTAATACATTTGACTCATAAACATTGATTTCAGCCTATTAGTTAATCCTTTTCTAGAATTTATCTCACCGCTTTAATCCATGTTACCCGAAAGAATATTATTATTTGAATTCGATTTTTAGTTTGACTTGATTATGGTCATTATTAGATTGCAGACAACTGCTAAGAAACACTATAATATTACATTAATATATATTTATAGTACTCTGTACAAGTCTGGTAATAAAGATATTTCTTTCTCATATTAGAAACAATAATATGTATTTAAATTAATGAAATGAATAATAAATATGAATTCATATTTAATGTATCAATACATTATAAAAATCTTCTTCTTATTAGCCGTTTTAAATTCTCTTGAAAAAGTTATATTAAATAAAAACACAGTTTAAGTGTTCTTATTTAATTTATTAGTAGATTTTTAATACTATACTGATATTTATCATTATAATACAAACTACCAATATTTATATAATATAAGGTTTTCCAATAGGGATGATATGATCTTGAAGTGACGTTTCGGCCATTTGTAATATGTCATGATCTGTCATTTATTTTTCATTGTATTCAGTAGTATTTACAATTTCATCATGGAGAGATATACACAAGAACAACGTTTACAAATTATTCAGTTTTATTATCAAAATAATCCTTCTCCAATTGCAACTTTTCGTGCTTTTGCCATTTTATGGTCGTAATAATCGTCCAATTCGTCGAATTGTTGAAAATTGTGAGCGTACATTTTCTTTACATAATGTTAAAGTGCCAATAAGACAAAGAACCGCTCGAAGTAATGCAAATATTGCTGCCGTTCAGGCAAGTGTTGCTAAAGACCGCAATTTGTCGATTCCAAGACGTTCTCAACAATTGGGACTGTCTCAAACCATAATCTGGCGGATTTTGAAAGAGGATTTGGGTTTGCATCCGTATAAAATTGTTCTGACTCAAGAACTGAAGCCATTGGACCACCGTAAACGTCGTGAATTTGCTGATTTTGCCTTGGAACAACTTGAAAACGATAACGATTTTTTTAAGAAAATCATTTTCTCCGATGAGGCTCACTTTCAACAGTGGTACGGCAAATAAACAAAACTGTCGATTCTGGTGCGAAGAAAATCCACAAATTATTCAAGAAAAACCATTACATTCACCTAAATTGACAGTTTGGTGTGGTGTTTGGTCTGGTGGAATCATCGGTCCGTACTTCTTTCGAAATGAAGATGGTTACACCGTTACTGTCAATTGTGAGCGGTATAGATCGATGATAACCAGCTTTTTATGGCCGAAATTGGAAGTAGTTGATCTTGACAACATTTGGTTCTAACAAGACGGGGCTACATGCCACACAGCAAAAGCAACAATTGAATTATTGCGAGAAAAGTTTGGAGATTCAATTATTTCAAGAAATTGTGATATTGCATGGCTTCCAAAAAGCTGTGATTTAACACCATTTTACTATTTCTTGTGGGGTTATTTGAAGTCATTGGTCTTTCGAAATAAAGCAGACTCTCTTCAAACTTTACAAGTCAATATTGAACGTACTATTCATGACATACGACTTGATTTAGTGAAAAAAGTGCTCGAAAATTAGGTTCATCGAATTCGTTTCTGCAGAAGAAGTCGTAGAGGCCATTTGAATGACGTTTTATTTAGAACTTAATTGTATCGATTGTACTTCACATCAAATAAAAAACATTTGAATTTCCTTAGCAATAAGTGTGTTTTTTTTAAGAAATCATATCACTCTTATTGGAATACCCTTTATATACATATTATCAAAATCCCATTTACCCATTCGGGTGTGGGGTATATTTAAATATTAGAAATATTAATCAATTTCGGATAATCGAATGATTTTAAAAAAATCCGAAACGATAATTAGAAAAAAATACATTTTATACCGAATAATAACTAGTGTTGGGCAAAATCGAATAATATTAGTAATCGAGTATTACTAAATGTTTCATAATAAGTATTTAAATTTTCGTTTTAAATATGAAATAGTGATTTCAAATTTATGTTTATTAATATTTTATTTATTTATTTAGTCTTATATAACATCGTTATATGTTCCTCTCTACTTCTCAGTGTGAGGTGTGTTTATTAATAAATGGGAAGTTATTCTTGATATTTTTATAATAAGTAAAATTGTAATATACTTAATTTAGTAGTAATAAATGATCGACTTTGCCCATCACTAATAATAACTGTCTTCATTATTCTAAAAAGCATATCATTTATGTAAATTAAAAGTAATCAATTCCTAAATATATTTTATTGTTATAATATTATTATTAAATTATTGTTTACAAAATACAAATCATGAAAACTTAATATAAACTAACATTTTCTGAAACACATAATTGGAATTCAATTTCTATAATATTTTCCGAATTTCAACTTATTAATCTAATTTTCATCATATATGTTCTGAAATTAATACATTATTTCAGAAATTGAATTGTCGCCAAGTTTTCTTAATTAAGCCAATTACCGGTCTGTGGAGATAAAAATAAACTGCTAATGAATTAATGAGATGCAAATTGCTTTAATTAATTAATACGAATTAAGGCGTTCAGAGCGGTTATTACAAGTGTTGATAATGCATAATTAAATTTATTTATAGACATAATTAGGTGCAAAAATATAAGTTGTTGTAAACGCGAGTTGCATTTTTAATTTTCTAGCACGGCTAACTTTTCCCAATCGTTATAACTTATCGAAAATAATAATTATTTATGTACCAAGTCAGTAAAATAAGACTTTATCGAACGAGTCTGAGGTTATGAGACGAGCGAGCGGAGCGAGCGAGGTGAATAAAGACGAGTTCGATAAAGATATTTTACTGACGTGGTGCATACAAAATTTTATCGCCAATCTTAAAAATAAATGAAAAAGTATAGGATAATTGATTACTATCTTACCTTCATCATTAAATATATTTCATTTGGTGCATTCAATAGAAACTGTATTATTTCTTCTTGTGTGAGAACTTTCGATTTTTTTGGCGTATAATTTTTTGATTTCTGTTTTAAAAACGCCGTAAGTTTCTTATATTGGCTTATATCAACGTCGTTTTTTACCGAAAGAGATGCTTTTAACATAGAATAATATGACCATAATGTTGCTGCTTTATATTCCTTGGATTTTTCAGAAAAATATGTCAAGAGAACGTTTTCGCTAATTTTTTTAATGTTATTTCTGTCACACCAACTTGTGAATAAATCGTGTTGACGATTATAAATATGTCTAGACTTATTTGGAAGAATTTCGAGCGTTGTTTCTATCGCTCTTTCGCGTATTTCTGGTGGAGTACATGGTATTTCAAACTCTTCACTACTCATGTTTTTTTTTGACAACTAAACTGACAGGATTCGACCTCCTTAGATTTTGTTAGTATTGTCCCATAATGTTACTTGTTGAAAGTAGTAAAATAATGGGACGGTTTAGTGCCGCAAATGGCGATAATAATAGATGTATTTAGTGCCGATTGGCGATAAATTAATTTAAATGTAATTAATGGTTTAATATTTAAACATTGGTAGTTCATATTGTATGAAATAAATATGAATATAATATTAAAAATCAACGAATAAAACACAGATTAGATTGAATAACTTTAAATTCTCGACTAGTTTCGGGTGATTAGCCCATTTTCAAGAGAATTTTAAATTCTAATCACCCGAAACTAGTCGAGAATTTAAAGTTATTCAATCTAATCTGTGTTTTATTGGTTGATTTTTAATATTATATTCATATTTATTTCATATAATTTAAAAATGTTTCGCAAATTTTGTTATATGCAAATGTTTTTTTTTAATCTCAAGTAATCAGAAGACTGAATCAATTAAGTCTCATTATAATCAGAAGAAAAAAATAAGCATTTTAGTTAACTCGATATGAATGTAATCGAAGAAAAGGTGACATTCAATGAATTTGATTTCCTGAATAACATTCACACTTGGTTCAAATCTCAAAGGATGAAATATTATTTCATGTAAATAAAAAGCACTTGCTTTCAAGAGCTATGCACATTGGTGTATCTTCTAATTCTAGGCGGCCATGAAGCGATTCCGTAAAATGCAAAATAGACGAAAGAAGAAATTGGAATACCAAAGCCAAGTCATTAAGGAATGCCGTAACAACTGTTTCTTCTAATTAGATCAAATACATTAGACAGGTATCATTAATTTGCATGTAACAATTTTATATATAAGGCTGTGATCAAGTGGATTACACACTAGTAAATATCTTTAAAACAAAAAGGACGATATCTTTAAAATTAAGTTAATTAAGTAAATGCAATGAGGCAAAATGCATCTGATGTACATTTTTTGTTTAATAATTATATATTTCTGATTTAACCAAAAATACCCACAACTTTATTAATTTCAATCCTGTATATTTCTGAAGATTTGTAAAGAGCATGTTATTTGGAATTTGAACATACTGTGTTTAGTGTAAAATAAATATCTGTGGGCAGAAAGACCTCTGGTCGATAGCCCAGAACACTTACATGTATTCTAATTATTATTCATATTGATAAATTTATCTGTATAGTCTGAATAAAGATGTATAGATGTGTAGATTTGATTCACGCACAATATGGATTTCCATGTTAAATTCTTAACATTTAAATATTGACACCACATGGGTGGTGTCTTGGAATTGTTGAAACTAACAACCTGGGCTAAGTTTATTTGTTTTCAAGATTAATGAAAAGACTGAAAATGCGATTTTCTTTTTTTATTTATATCTTCGTAATTTGAAGCAATAATTTAATACAATGAAGACATTCTTATAGCACTTTTTTATGATCTAATCGATGGCGTACTAATTTTACTAATAGCATGTTTCGTTTTTTCTGGACCATCATCAACTTTCTTATTTCTTATGGGCGCCATATTGGTCTTTATCAGATTAAAATCTTCTATGTTTCCTTATTACAATGATACCACATATTATATCTTTATTCTGATAAACAAACACAGTCTTAACAAAATATTTTTTAATACTAATAAATCACGCATGCCATGAAATTAAAAGTAATGAATAGAAAATATAAAATGTAGCTTTGTGAATACAATATTTATAAAAAAAGTATTGCAATGGAACAAAAATTTAGATAATGATTCTTATTATAAACTAAAAATTATTTTTAAAATAGTAATATTCTGAATATTATCATTAATATTAATAAAAATATTAACACAAAAAATACTTTTTTAATTTATGTTCAAAAAAACAGCCTTATCAGCAATAGAAATTCAAAGGTGTTAGTTAAATTATTTATTGTAGTATAGAAATTCCTTCTAGAAATTTTATTGAATTTCGAGACGAAATTATTAATGTTTTATAATCTCCTAATTTATGTTCTGACTATACACATTTTACCAAATATTTATTTTAAAGGAACATTGGGTCTCATATTCAAGCTTTGTTTTGCCTTTAAATCACTTAAAATCTTATAAAATTAGGTACATATTTATAAAAAGACACTTAATAAAAATTGAACGATTTAAATATTTAATTTTAAATTTTGACAATCAATGACAGAATCCATCTAGTTGCTTAAAATGAGTGCTTCTTTAGTGTCAACAAAGAAAATTCCAAAAAAGAGGATAAGGAGGATAACTAATTACAATAAAGTTATGATATGACAATGATATAATATCATTGTAATCAGAATAAATAGAGGATTTTAATATGATAACAAAACAATATGGCGCCCATAAGAAATAAGAAAGTTGATGATGGTCCAGAAGAAACGAAACATGCTATTAGTTAAATTGATATAAGAATGTCTTCATTGTATTGAAATATTGCTTCAAATTACGAAGATATAAATAAAAAAATAGCATTTTTCAGTTTTTTCATTTTTCTTGAAAAGAAAGAAACTTAGCCCAGTTTTCTCAACGGGATATTAATCAGCATGAAATTCTATAGAAGTGCCGAATTTAAACCTACCCTCCATCTCTTATAATATCCCCATGGTGAGACACGAATTTGAAAAATCATGTATATACAAGGTGTACAAAAAATGAGTGAAAAGCTTTAGGTAGCGTGACTCTTTGACCATTTTTTAGATAAAAATATTAACGAAAATAAGTCACACGGTCCTTCTTTAAGCCTCACGGCCCACTTAAAAGAACTATACATTTGTCAACGCTGGATCAAACAAGTGTTATTAAAAATAATCATACATTTCACATGTCAAATTTGAAGTTTAAGATCAAAATTATAGAAACTGTTCAAACTGGTATCCATTAGTTTCTAAACAAATCTGGAGCCTTCGAGGAATAGAATTTATTACCCGGAGCAACATATCTTCTGTAATTAATTCAACTGTAGCATTTATCCTATTTATAACTTCTACATCATACGCTGGAGGTGTTGCATACACCTTTTCTCTTAAAAAGTCCCAAATACAAAAATCCATTGGTCCATTACGTCCAATCCATCTTTCGGGAAAATGTTCATCCAGCCACTCTTTAGAAATTCGTGCACTGTGAACAGGTGCTCCATCATGCATGTATAACATTTGCATTGTTCAATAAATTTAATGGAACATTTTCTAGAATTTCTTCTAAAACATTTACATATTCCAATGCATTTAATCGAGTCGGAAGAAAAATTGGCTCAATAACACGTAAATTTAAAATACCAAGCCAAACATTTACCGAAAATTTTCTTTGATGCCCAAATTCTCTGACCATCAATGGTTGTACTTTTCGGATATGAAAAGGCCTTAACAGATTTTGCGTTAGCACTTTATATACTGTTGTTTGGCTGGGAACATTTAATTGCCTGGCTATTTGTCTCGTACTGGAAGTAGGATCTTCATGAACAGCATCTAGAATTTGTTCCTCCAACTGAACTGTACAACGCTCCCTAGGTCTACCTCTGTTCAAGTAATTTGGAACAAATTTACTAAATTCACAGTCTCTGGTCCAATTTGCGGAATGTATTACTACATGGGTGTTGTCGATTTGGATATCGTGTTCGATATTCTTCTCTTGCCATGTTTGCATTTCCGTTGCAAAATCCAAATATGTACATATAAGCATATTCGTTAAACGAATACATCGTACAAAAAAAACGCGTTGGAAAGTCACTTGAATAATTGTAGATTTACGTAGACCTTTTTCGAATAAACTAATGTCAAATCAATCAAATAAACGTCAACATTATCAAATTTGCAAACGAGCGTGCGTCGTTGCCAGATCTATTTTCATTAAAAGAATGCTTCTGATGAAGTTATAAAATTGTAAAAATATCCGATTTATTAATCATTTACATCAATGGAATTATACACGTGTCTAATTGATTGTTAATGCTATTGATTTTTTACAAAATATTTAAAAAACAATACTAATTTATAGTCACATATTTAAAATTCCGAATACCTCGTGAGCCTCAATGAAGAACCATACAACATTTTTCTATTGAGATTTTCTATTAAAAATTAATTAATGAATTGAGTTACCTGAAGGTTTTCACTCATTTTCTGTACACCTTGTATAGGTATAAAGAATATCAAGTAAATCCTTTTCAAAATTATGTTTTTCATCAATGAGGTGTTTTGCAAAGGATGACTTGTCACTTTGTTTTAGCCGGAAGTCTGACGTTAAATGTACAACCGGATTGACCAATGTATACGCCTTTACAATCGGTCGATTTTGTTTGATCGAGAAACATATAAAATGTAATAGAATTTAGGAAAATGGACATTCCCGATGAAATTCTTCAAGAAGCTGAAGAAGCTAACAGAAAATTATTGCCAGAGAAATCCAGAGGTCGTTATGAAATGGAGTTGAAGATTTGACAAGTGGAGAAAAGCTATAGCGTTTGTTACTGTTTTATATGAAACAGTAATGTTGGTGTATCCCTTTTATGAAAACAGTTTAGCTTCAAGTTTATAGATAAACATAATTGCTGTTATTATTTTGTAGTAGATACTAAATGCATGTTTTATATAAAAATTCAAAATATCGAAAGATGTGAGACGTTTCAAGTAAAATATGTTGCTATTGATATGGATTATCAACAGCTCGAAAAAATCTCATAGCCCCTAGAGACTTTACTCTTTGATTGCTATTTTTTATCACGAACAATTATCCCAGGTGGCGACAGGCCAAGTCATCCAGGGACAAAAATGATTTTAAAATAAAATTATTAATTAAAGTTTTCATAACAATACATATTGATTTTTGAGAAAGTTGTGGATTTATGAATACAAAAGTACATTTTTTGCATTTCCCAAAACTCATTTCGAAAAAAATGCGATTAAATACAGTCTTATTTTTTGCACTGCGAAAGTGATATCGGGAATTGTTGAGTAAGTTTCATGCATGCGTGTAAAACAAACCAAGTGAAACTTACTCAACAATTTCTAATATTACTAAAATGTGATTATTTATTTAGTCTTATATAACATAGTTATATGTTCCTCTCTACTTCTCAGTGTGAGGTGAGCAAATGATTAATGAGACTCAAATTAAAAATGATATTTATATTTTTAAATATTTGTGTTCGATTTTTTATTCTTGGTGTTTTGTAAAGTAATCTTGACTCGAAATTCTTGCGAGAAGCGGATTATAAATCATACGTTTAGTGTTATAAAACTTTAATTAAGTACAAATAATGTAAATATCGATCTTAATTACGTTAGATATGAAATGAGTTATAGAGAAGCAATAACAATTTCTTATTATATGTGTTAATTATTGTTCTTTAATTCCTTTAACATGTAAAAAAATAAAACATTGATTAGATAATATTGAATGTGGCTTATGAATCGCGGCGATTGTAATTACGCGAGATGCAGGAGTAGGAAGGCGTTATTACAAAACGGGTTTATACAACGGCGCATTCCAGAATCGACAAACACGAGTAAATTGCAATTGAGAGAGGACCCAATAACCCACACAGCGCGCACCACGAAGAAAACGAAAACAATGCCGACGTCGGTGGTCGCCGCATTCCACGCATTTCGGAGAACCACTTACCAACAGGTACTCGGATCAATGGAGTCATCACAGGGGTGCCCTTACCTGTCCTCACCCCTCCCACAAAAAATCAATTAGCGTTCGGCGTAGAATGATTACCTGTAAATTGCGCAATATGTATAAATTTAGCGCTGTGTGAATAAAATTTAATGCGCGGCGCGCGGAGTTAGTTCGAGTTGCGCGCTTCATACGGTTTTAAAGGCGCGCTTTTTGCGCGCACTCGAGGTTTTTTTTGAAGAACATCACTAGTTGTTTTTATTGCGTTTAGGTATTTTTGTTTGTTGAAGAGAGCGTGGTGTTTTCAGTGTGGAAACCGCGCCAGCAATCGGAATTTCGGTGCGTCTTTGAAATTGCCGCTAGTGTTCTTGGAAGTGGGGAGACAATCAGCAGCAAAACAAGTTTTCTAAAGGCGACGGCACGATGCTAGATGCTGGCGAGTTTCTTGAAATATTTTGGTCGGAAACAATCTAAACAGACGGAACGAGAGCGGATTCAGTCGGTGGTGATAATTCATAGTGGTAAGGACCCTTTTTGCGCCAGTCGCGCCTTGCTCACGCGGACGCACTGGATTACTGCCCGAGGGCATACAGAGTAGCCCAGGGTGACTTAAGTCAAGTGAGCGCGCCGCCGTTTTTCCAGATTTCCCGCAGCGAGATGTCACGATGGACGATCCTCTGCGCCACCCTCTTCTTCACCCTCGCATTCATCCTCCGGGAGGTGCACAACTGCAACGAGGCAGTGTGTGGGTCCATCGTGAGCAAGTGTCTCCTCACGCAGTCGTGCAAGTGTGATTTCCAAAAAGACTGCAGTTGCTGCAAGGATTGCGCTTACTGCCTGAGTTATCTCTACAACGAGTGCTGTTCGTGCGTAGGTAGGTGCTGCTAAATTGTGCATTTCCTGTGTGTGCGTGTTTTCTTACTCATCACGGATTGCTTTTTATTAGACATGTGTCCCAAGCCCAACGACACTAAGAGGAATTTAAGCGAACAGTCACAGGTCGAGGACATCCAATCAAAAATTTCTGGACTCTTCAACGCCCTCACCGAAACCACGGATCAACAAAAGAGGTGGACCAGCTTTGTTTTTCCTGTGGACTTTAATATACTTTTAGCCCCAAAAAGTGACATTAAATATCAACTACGTAAGTAATTAACACATTTTATTAATCTTTAAAATTAACTAAATTAAAATATTAATACACCATAAAATAATTTAGGCAATGAAGGAAACCATATCCCATAATTAATCTATTTTTTTACTGTCTTTCTTGTAATATAAATAAATTTAAAAAAGCAAAACAAAGATTTTAAAGAAAAGTTCTTGCTTTATTTCTTTTATACCATTATACATATTTTTAAAATTTTCTTTTGTGGTTTCATTTAAATCTATAATCAAAATATTATGACAATCAAGTCGTTAAAACTGTCATCACAGCTGAAATAAGAGGTGTTATGCAAAAATTAAATTCAATATTGTTAGTATTAAGTGTAGCAACTTCTTAAACCTTTTGTCGTAGAATTGTATAAAGAATTCAAATCGTCAATACCAACTTCTTTATTTTAAATACGACTCTATATTTTTTACTGTAATATAGGAATCTATTTAAAATAAGGGAAGTCCGAAGTGGTTCAGGTAAAAAGAGACAAAAGTGGAAACAATCAACCTGATTGGGACAACAAACAAAATGAGAATATCTTTCTTGATAGGAGTAAAATAAAATAAAATAAAGAAGTTGGTATCGACTGTCGCTATAAACAGATGTAGTGGATATTTAAAAAATATTCATGAATAAGTGATTATATATCTACATACATAGTAAAAACATTATTTCAAACCATTAATTAGATCCTCATAAACTTTTAGTATACCTTGAGGGTGTAAGGTTTAACAAAAATATTTAATAAAGATTATTACCTAAGAATTCATACAAACTTGTTGATTTTATTCATTAATTAATATTCGAGGCTACTCCGTGTATGAAGTGTTAAATTTAACATACACTTTATTTTATTGAATACTTAAATTGTATAGTTAAAACTAATGTACATGTTAAATTTAACATTTCATTTACGTAATAGCCTTGGATATAAGTTAATTAAATCAATAACATGTTTGTATGAATTCTTATTTAAGAATATTTATTAAATATTTTTGTTGTTAGTTATAAACAAAAATATTTAATCCAAGTGAAAGCCTTAACAATCGTTAAGAGTTTACTAAACTCTTAACGATTGTTTAAACACTTTTTTACTTTGTTTCTTTAACTTGTTATTTTAGTTTAATAATGCTCTATACTTCGAAACTATAGTCACTAAAATAAAATAACAAGTCATGGAAGCAAAGTTACAAAGTGTTTTATTTAATTAAATATTTTTGTTACAGCCGCAATTAACTCACTTTGCTATGAAGTTTTATATCTTAAAATCCTCCTGTTTAAAGAATTACAAAATATTTATAGTCTTCATTCACCACAATTGTGAACTTTCTTAAAACGTTTTTGTTTCGATTATAAACTAAACTAAAAATATTACACAATGTGTTAAATGAGAAATCTATTAAATAAAAATATTTCAATGTAAATAACATTAGCAATTAAAATGTAATAAACATTGTAATTATTCCTGAAACCATTTGTAAAATATGTCGTACGCAATGTTATGTGCATCATCGGCTAGCTCAGTGAACAAATTGTGTTTTTATGCTCTCCGGGCTTGCACTTGCATTAATTTATTATACTCTTTATCGCAATTATGTGACAGCTTTCTTGATTACAATTATCAGAACGGCACGTTTTATCACAGCCGTCTGCCTATTCGACTAGTTTCTGATTAAAGCATCACATAAAACTACTTGTCTGATGTTACCACATTTTTAATCACAAACAATAAATTATAAGAGATAAACAAGAAATAGGATTATCATAAAGAAAGAATTATTAATGATGTCAGTTAAAATACAAGATATGTTGTCGGATGATTTTAAACTAAATTTTTTTAAATGAATCAATTTGTTTTAAAACAAGAAAAACTTTTAGTTCTACAAAACTATCGACTTTTTGGTTGCACAACCAAATGAACATATAAACTTATTTAACTACTTTTTAACTATTTTTTTTATAAAACAATATAAAATACCATCCAGCTTGATACCGTGCCAGCTTGACCATTTTGTCAAAAATTATAGCACAGCTGAATAAAAATTATAAATATTCTTAAATATTTATTAAATTACCATATTTAGAATTTTGTTACTTAATAATTTTTAATAAACCAGTTATCAGGCGAGCACTTTGTAGTTCTCATTTGATTTTGTTTGTAATAAATTTCTCACTTCGCTTAGTGTGGAAATGACCTCCTTATGCACTAATTTTTATATGGTTTAATAAATATTTAGAAAAAATATCACTGGAAAATTAAACAACACAGGACACACACTGAATAACTGTAGCTAAACGTAGATAAAATCATAGATAATAATTATGAATAATGTGGACTAAATCATATATCAGCTACCCGATATCTGTTTGTTTTTTTCCCTAACCTTTATTATCCTATTAATTGATAGGATAATAAAGGTTAGGGAGTGATGAAATCAAAATGTCAATAAAAACACTGTGATAATCAAAGTTAACCATCATCTTAGTGGTCATAGCATCGCCCAGGAACTAAAGATAAATCATAAAACAGTTTTAAACCATTTGCACAAAGCTGGATTCAAAAAAAGCTTGATATTTGGGTGCCACACCAATTAACACCAAAAACATGATGGACGGAATTTTCATCTGCCAAAAAAAAAATGAAATCTATTTTATCCGTTTAGGTGACTAGGGATGAGAAATGGGTCATATTTTACTAAATTGTACAAAAACGATTGTGATTAAAGCGCGGTGAAACAGCTCAAACTGTAGCCAAATCAAAATTAACGGCCAAAAACTTTATGCTGTGCATTTGGTGGGAGTGGAAAGGAATAATTTATTATGAGTTGCTTTCATATGGCTAAACACTAAATTCAGATCTCCACTGTCAACAATTGGACCGTTAAAAACTAGCAATTGACTAAAAATGGCCAACAGAAGAGGTATTGTGTACCATCAGGACAACACCAGACCACACACATCTATAGTGGTGACTCTTCAGAAATTCTGGGAGCTTATCATCTTTTTCTTCCATTGCAAAAGTTTCATATTTAAGTTTTTTGGCAAGACTTCTATGAGAGCATTTTTAATTCAAATAAAACAATCTGAAACATTGAGTAAAGTCTTGAAATTCGTCTAAAAATTATTAATTCTTTTTTCTCCAACCTAATAAATTGTAATATTTTTATTGAATAGATCAGTAGTTTATTGATATGTAGTCGGAAATGCATCCCTCTATTTTAAAAAACAAAACCATGAAGATTTGTACTAACAATATTATATTATTGTAAAAACAATTTATAAATTTGAATCGACTTTAAATATAATATACTGGGTATTCCATTTAAAGTAACAAAATTGACATCGATTCTGTAAAAAATGGGAAACCCTGCATTTTTTAAAGGATCTTCATTGTATAGACTCTTAAAAATGACATAAAATAGTGTTTGAATTACTTTTTGACATATTAATCCTTTTAGTTTTAACAGACCCATCTTCAATTGTGCGGATATCCTGCATGGAGATAAAATTACTCCTATAAAGTATAAATAATATTTAAAATAATACAATTAATAATTTTTCAAAGCAAATTAGTTTAGTTTTTATAATTATTAAAAACTTACAATTTCTTTCTGCATTGGTAATATTTCAAATATTGTGTTTTAGAAGAAATTAGAACTAATAAACGGCATTTAAATTTTGCCGTGGTATTAAAATATTTTATGTGATTTTATAATAAAAGTATTCTTATTATATTTTAGAAAGTGTGGAACAAGAAGTTGTACCATTAAAGCCGAATATTACAACGTTAAATTGCACAGTAGCCTACATCACACAGTGCATGAGTTGGGAGAAATGTCGGAGTTACTGTGAGTCCATGGGAGCGAGCAGTTTGCGTTGGTTTCATGATGGATGCTGTGAATGTGTCGGAGATTATTGTATAAATTACGGCATCAATGAAAGCAGGTAGGTTCAATAATAAAATATTTTATATTACAATGTTTGCAACCAGGAGCATAGAGAGGAATAATTTTCTAGGTTTTAATAACCCGCTGAGCGCACATTTTATATAAGACTAAATAAATAAATAAAATTCATCAACAAGAAAATAACGTTTAATGTTGTTACCGTATTGCTAAAACGTTATTTTTTTAATCAATCATTAAAGTCTCTGTGGAATTATAACCTGCCTTCCCCTAAAATACGCCACTGGTTTTAACTGTTATTTCTTATTTTCAATATATGTTATTCTGGCTAAACCTATTGAGCATAATAATTAATAATTTATTTGAAAGATGGACGAAGTCGAGCTTTTTTGTTTCTGCAAAATTAAATATGTGACATTTTTCTTAATGTAACTTATTGTATTAATATTTATAACTGTCCCGTATTTATTAATAAACACCACTTTATTTTTAACTTTAGCTAAAATCTATAGAAATACTCACTAAAATTACTTGATTTTGCCTAACGATTTTCTAAAGATGTATGTTTTTATAAGACATAATATCCCACTGAACCAAATTGGACTTTATTATATCAAAAAATTAAACCGATGTTACATTGTTGTTTAACGTTATTTAATGTTACTAAATTTCATCAAAAATCAGTTTCCAAAATAAAATATTTGTATTGAAATTTATCCATAAAGAAATGTATATTTAAAATGTTTTTAAATTTAAGATGTTTAAACTGCACAAGAGACATAGCAAGTGAGGAAGACGACCAAATACCAGAGGAAGAAAAAGATTTCGGAGAGGACGAAGACATGGACTATGGAATGGAAGAAGAAGAAACCAACTGAATTTTTTAGCTCCTCTGTGACATTCCCTCCACGGGAACACCAATTTGAGACGCAGCCTAATTAAATCCAGATCTCCCCGAGACTTCCCGGCAGAATTTTCGAGGATTTGATCGGAACTTGTATATCTCGTGTACATCTTACTTTTTAATCGAATGCCCACACCCCTCCTCCCCCTCCTCTAGCAAATAAGTTCCCTTTTTGTGCGTGTATAAATACGAAATCTGTAATAATCTAACATTTAAGGTAAAAATTTTAGGGTAAGAAATAAAATGCGGACAGTATTAGACAATACATATTATATATTTTTTAAATACTGTTATGTGTATAACATGTATAATTGAATAAATAAAATATATGTATAACCTGAAATTTTCGATTTTCTTTACTTTACGTCACTTACAAAAATTGTATAAAATCCGTTTGTACCAGACAAACTGAACCCAATTACAATTACATTACATGACTAGAGTATTATGTAAATAATAATACAAAAAATAGTCTTTTGAAAAATCGTACACTTCATCAACATTAACAAGTTTCTTTTTTTTATATAAAAAATTGTATAAAATATCTTTTTAAATGTAATTATTAATTTTAATATAAATGATCATACTTTAATGTTAATTAAATCAATTTTATTGTATAGAAGGATTATAACAAATTAAAAAAAAAGTTGGAATATTTTTTTGATAATTTTATACTCAAGGTCTATTCATTATATGAAATAGTGCATAGTTTTTTGCACTTTGTGCATTGTCAAAAATGTAAACCATTTAAGTGACAGGTGAACAAACATTTGGTGAAATCCATTTTATTTTTTATAAATTATTATTATAATAAACTTTCTTCTTGTACCCTTTCGGGTGTCGAAGTATTAATATAAATATTCTATTAAAATATAGCCATAGGCATAATAAAAATATTCACAGAATGATCAGTCTCAACTGCCTGGGGTTGTCACAAAAAAAAAACTGTACATTAGTACATTATCATATTGGATAGTTTACAAACATGTTTCAGTAATTAATTATTTCTGTCGAACTGTCAATCTTGTTGAGAGTTTTATAATAACCATTGTAACATAAAAACATAACATTTGTTTGACAGATTTATATTGGAATAAATTATGTAGTTTCAATTATATCCAGTTTCCACAACTTAAACTCGGGACAGTTAACATTGATCACTTGTTATATTGATGTTCAATATAAAACAATCATTAAGTATTTTTTATATTGATTTAGTAACGCAATAGCATTTAAATAAATCAAAGATAAAATTTAACAAATGCAAAAAACAGATTAAAGTATGATCACTTACACTTCCCAACATAAAACCCAGAAACATACATTCATAGTTATTTGAGACCAAATAAGCAAAAAACACTTTAATAATTCTCTCTTTTAGTCTGAAATAACTATAAACGAATTAAGCAAATCTTTAAAAATAAATAACCTAAGGCTTTTATTTAACCATAATAATTTACATTTCTTTTTATTTACCCACATCTAAAACTAACCAAAAATGAGCGCGGGCCAGCCTCGCACCATTTGCAAACAATAACAAAATACAGTCTACGTTTCCAGAAATGAAACAACATGAAAAATGAGTTAGTGCAGGATGATGATGATTTGGCCCCAATATTTTTATTTATTTTTAATGGAAAATTATGTAGAGGAATGTTATTAAGTTGCAAGCTAAAATGAGTTTCACATTTGTTCTTTGTGCTTGGACTAAGAAATATATTCTTTGATTAATAATGACATTCAATAATCACATGTTGAAATGAGTATGAATTAATAATATAATTCTGTATTATTGGAGTTTTGTTTGTTTTTAATTCTTTTCTAATGGAGTAAAGTCAAATTTAACAGAGTAGTAACTTTTACAATGATTAATTTATTGAAACGAAACAATATAGGATTTTACAAATTGCTGCTCCCCATTTAATATCACCAATTAGAGGAGTTTTTTTTTTTGAGGTGCAAATCAATTAATTCTAATTGTATTACAGTTACAAAGTTATTTATTTAAATATCCTTTAAATTAATATGTATAATGAAGTATCAAAAATGCAATTAACTCTAAGTAATTAATACACAGGGTGTCCCAATGTAAATCAATTCTCAGAATAACTCGAAAAGTATGTGTACAACAAAAATACTGTTTTAGACAAAAGTTTAACTGTTTTGAGAGGGACAATTATTTAAAAAGTGTAGTTTTCCCCTTCTATCCCCAGGGGAGAAGTAATAGGACTAAAATCAAATAGTTTTTAATATACTATTGAAATCTCCAATAACATCTTTACTATAATGGCTTTGCTTATTTTAAACTATGCCACCTCCACCCATTTTATAGGAAATAAACTACATAAAATAAAATATATTTTGATGCTATTAGGAATACAAAATTGTGATGTCATGGAATGACTCTTGAAACAATTGCCTGAAATAATTTTTTCTATTTATTCTGGAATATTAATTAAAATGAATCACCCTGTATATTGATTCCAATTAGTCGAATCATTTTTAATTGGTAACATTAGAAATTCTCTAAACTGAAACAGAGAGCAGCAGTCTGTGAAATTCCCATATAAATGTTTGGTATTAAAGTATAGTTAAATTGAATTAAAAAGTTAGAATTGGTTTTAATTTTAATTATCGATATATTAAAATAAAATTAAATAGAGAGAACATGAACTCTGATTAATTATAATAATTGGAAAGATAACACAAAGACCATCTTCCAGAAATATCTTAAAATAGTTGAAACAGTTACTATTATTTTTGCAGTTTATAAATAAAGTTTATTTTTTATTATGACCCTTCAAATTTGACGTTTCAAGAATTTAGTGTGTGTAATACATGCTATGGTTAGGGCTAGATTACTCTTGTGTTATCTTGTAATTCGAGCTTTTAATTTGTTAGTTATATATCAATATAACAATTTTATTAACTTAATTTATATAATAATCAGTAATAATATAACAATTTAATTAACTAATTTTATATAATAACCAGTAATTATATAACAAACACTAATTTGTGCAAAATTCTTCTTGATCTGCAGAATTCATGTGTTTATATTTTGAGAAAGTTGTAAATTAATCTGACTGGTTATGATTTATATGTCAAATTAACAATATATTGCTACATTTGAAAATTCAGTGATGAAAATATCCTGTTTTAGAAACAGGAAACTGTTCACAGTAAACATACCCTAAATTTAGTCACATTAAAAAGAAAAAATATTTTACATATGTGAGTATTTTTGTAGATATAAATAAAATATTACATTTAAATTTGACCTCACTCCAAAGCAGATATTTCAAACACAAAATATGATTGTCACAACATCAATTCGATATACAAATTCACACATAATACTGATTTATTTCGGATATAAATTTGTATGCAAATAGAGAGACGAATTCAGTAACAGACTGGCTGAAACAAGGCGGAGAGAGACTCAAACACATCTCGGCAGTCGCATGAATGATATGATTTGTTTAAAAAACGACATACAAAAATCCCTTACCTACAGTCAGATTTAAGTGGGCTTCGGGAACAAAGGTTTACCACCATGATCTGTGGGCGTATCCTCAGCATCGCTGTCCTCCTGAGGTTCCTGGGATTCTGGCAGTCTTATGAAAGGCAAGTGCTCGTTACCGCTCCACATGGAGTAAAGGTTCGTGTGCAGGCGCATGGCATCCTAAAATGATCCTCAGCTATAAGGGTGATTATAGTGGATTTCACTTTGTGATACATATTTTTCAATATTCTGAATTAAATAAATTACATTTTTGTTATTCATTTTTCCAATGTAAAATGAAGAAAAAAAGTTATTCGCATCATTTTGAAATATTGCAATACATATTTCGAGTTTTTGGAAGGAGATAATTGACACATTTTTCCAAGACAATCCAACTCCCATCCCCACCCATACAAAGTGCTTGCTAATGAAATACTGCCCCTCCAACCTTAGGGATTTATAAAAAATCACCAATAGACTAGGGGTCACAAACCAGGACCCCAGATTATAAAAATAGCAGATTACCGTATCGAAACAAATACTTAAAAATTAAAAAAAAAGTAAGTGATCCGCCCATCAGAAAACGTTATAAAGTTATACTGGTAAAACCCGCTTAAAAAACAAATTCAATCTCAAGATAATTTTTCTTAATAAATTTTCTTACCAGCAGACATTGACATTTTTTAGTCCTTTAATCAAAATGTAAATTACTCATAAAAACTGGGGTTCTAGAGGAAAATATTTTTAGTTGGCTTAGCATAGTCATTTACGGTCAAGATTGAGTCGATGAAATGAAATAAAACCCTCACTTTTCTTTTTCGTCTAACCTGCACCTGTCTTAGAAGAGTAAAAGCTGTTTGGCATATGGGAATCATTATTGTGAAACTTTGATAAATAATAAAATAAATTATATGTTAGTAAATATTTAATACCCCTCCACTACTGATGCTTTCCGAGCCCCGTTCCGATGATCCAGTAGTCGATCTACTGTGAATCGATAAACAAGAAGATGAATCTGTGGACGAACTACTTTTGCGTGAAGTCAATGGAAGCCCTGGTGGAAAGATGTCATAGTGTTCTGTTACTGACATACCACTAGTGTGTGGGACATCTATCGATTGCCATCCACCCCTAAAAATAAGAATAATTTTAATTGTTTTTATGAAATCGTATTTCTGTGTTACCTTTGGAGAGGACCTGGGTACTTGCGGTGAATGCGATCTTCATGTGTTTCACCCCAAATGGATTGCTGATATTGGTTTTGTATTTGACTGCCAAAAGAACTGTGTGGAAGAATGCAGCGTATTGGCCGACACGACAGGAGCTGTATAGCTTCACTTAAACCCTCACCACTTGTGATTGTTCCTGCTTGTGGTACACTTTCTAAAAATATAATTAATATTAATTTAAAATGTGTAATTTTTAATTACAAATAAAAAACGGTGTTTATTAACATTTATTAATTAAAGCAATTATTTTATAAACAATTTAAATAATAAATATACTTCTTATTAATTTAAACAAATTTGATTATTTTTTATATAATTTAGAGTAATACTTAAAAAAAAGTAAATTATAGGGACAATAACCTTATTTCATAACAAATAACATTTTTTTTTTTTCAAAAATTAACTTAATATAGAAAATTGCATTTCGTTAATTTTAAACATTTTCCATTGTTCTGGAAAATGTTCCTCTTTAAATATATATATAACATCTTTATTGAGGCTTTCATACAATTAGGTATAATACAATATTTAATTTAATACGAACTAAATGGCTATCGACCATTGGTCTTTCAGCCGGAAGTCCTTGTCTTTATGTTATGTCAGTCTGTCAGTTGTTGATGAGTGATGAGATGGATGAATATATTGTGGATTTAGGATGTTGAAATTTAGGAGCTCTTTAAATATTTATCTTCAAAACATTATAAATGTATGTTTTCTCATTAACCTTTTAAAACAGTCAATGAGAACAAATTTTGGTTATGTTGAATTTTACGTTGAACAACACCTTGCAGGGGGTTGGGTTGGGGTCGGATAGCCGAGTGAGTAAAGGCCTTGCTCATGAGGTAGAAGACTACGGGTTCGAGTCCCATACCGGATGGAATTTGTTTGAAAAGACAAATTTCATTCGGAGTCCATGGATGTATTGTGACGTCTTAAATTAATATTAAAAATAACAGTGACTGGTCGAAAGGGCCTAAGTAGCCAAGGCCATTAAAAAAATAAAAAATAAACACCTTGCAGTTTGCATATAGGTTTACAAATCAAAGTTGGTAGAAATAATATACAACTAAACACAAAATATTAATTTTATTAATTCACATCCTCCTTTTTCACTAAAAAAATATTGCAATCATTGCTCAAATGATTTACTGAAGTTATGTTATTTTAGTGAGGCATTTAATAAAGACATTCAATTGTAATACATAGTTTCAATACTATGTATTAATATCATAATTGTAGAAATATTGTATTAAATATAGAGTGGAAAAGAAACTTCTCTGATGGGATTTGAACCCACATCCCCCCGATTGCCAGTCGGGTGCGCCACCAACTACAACTCAGAGACCTGTGATATCAAATCTCACACAGTACTTTAAATCCACCTATATTCAAACCATACAGACACTCATGATGGGCCCGAGGATGATACACAGCTCTAACAAAATGTCGCATTTTTAATTAATTAAACTAAATTGCTATTTCTTTTAAATTGTATCCACATCCATGAATTATAGAAATTTTCAATGTACAACATTGAGGTATAATTTAAATTTAATTAAATATTAAGTGGAAAAGAAACATCTCTGATGGGATTTGAACACACGTCCCCCGGGCGTCCTTGGTCCCATCACGAGTGTTTGTACGGTTGAATATAGGTGGATTTGCAGTACTGTGTGAGATTTGATATCACAGGTCTGTGTGGTGTAGTTGGTGGCGCACCCGACCGGCAATCGGGGGATGTGGGTTCAAATCCCATCAGAGATGTTTCTTTTCCACTCTATATTTACTTAAATTTAAATTATACCTCAATGTTGTACATTGAAAATTTATACAATTCATGGATGTGGATACAATTTAAAAGGAAGTGGAGTAGTAATAATACATATTTCCTTAAAATACTATAATGCAATATTATTAGCGATCATGAAAAGTAAGTAGACGATGACAAGAACAAGACAAAGACAGGAGGAAAGGCCTCTGGTCTTTAACCATAAAGACCAGAGGTCTTATATAAATATAATGTATTATATTTCTTTCAGCATATTTTAATTTTAATTTAAGATTATATTAAAATATAGTAATGTATGAATTATAAGAAACCTCCGCTCTAGTCTGATGGCCAACTCAACAAAGGTTTGTTTATAATTGAATAAATGTTCATGTTCTATATACTCTTTAACTTGATTGTGCTACACAAAAGGGGTGGGTTCACTTCTTTGCTCATTATATTAATTTTTACAATTGCCAATACAACATATTTCATGGTTGATGTTGTAATTATTATTTATTGGGGGTAAAATTGCAGCCTTAAAGTTAATAATTCTATAGTTTTAATTTAAGTGTGTTTTTGTTAATAATGTTATTGTTATAGACATTTTAAAATGAATAAATTCTAATAATTCAAAACAAAAATAAATTACAACCTGGAGTTGTACTCCGACTCCTTTCTTGTGACACACTTGACGGGACTGCTAATTTCGACGGCAAATACCTCTGATGCCAGGGTGTTTCAATCCTCCCGCAATCCCAAGGCATTGACCACCTCCTCATTGTTCCTTCCCCACTCTCTCCAGAAACTTCCCCTGCTGCGGCTTCAGACCATCTCCTCTGCCCACTCAAAGGAAATAGCGGGAAGTGTAGTGGAGACCTTGATCCCCTCCCAGGAAAAGGGGACTTCATCGAGTGCAACTGCCCCGGATTTGGAAAAGGCCCTTTAATCGTCTCAATAATTCCTGGAAGATTGTGTATGGGACTCGGCCCTCTGGCCTCATGAAAAGGCGACGATCCCCTCTCAGGATTCATCGGACTTTGTTGCCTGGAAAATTCCTTTGGAACATCTTTGGGACTATCCAAAGCCCCACAATGCGGACTTGACATTTGCGACCTCGATTCCTGTGTATACAACCTAGCAAAACACTGCTGTAAGTTAGCCATACTACAATCTGGATCATGCAAAGCTCCAGCCATCGTCTGGCAAGACGGGCACATGGCCATCGCACCCAAACACTCACAGCCAGCAATTGAGAATTGGTATTGAAGATTAATAAACGTTAATAGATTTTCAGTAATAATCTGCTGGTTGTGCTCTTGCTGCCGCTGAGCATCAACTTCGGTGAAAGTTTCGCCAATACAGAGATCCTGCATGGCCGCAGCAATGTGTGTTTTAACTGTGTGACTCGCCACTATGGTTGATTTAGTCAGCTCATCCCAGCTCGTGAGATTCTGCATTGCCAGGGATACATTCTGCGCTTGGGCTAAATTGCTCATTGATTGGGATAGTCTCAGACCAGCTGAACATAAACTGTTGAGCATCTAAAAATTGATAGAAAAAGAATTCACAGTTATTTAAGCTAAATTACAATACAAACAATTAAAATCTATTCCAAAGATTCAGATACATAATATTGAGTCAAAATCTACATTTACTTATTATTATTAAATTAAACTGATCGAATATTTAATTTACAAGTATTTGTTTGATAATGATCATTTACTAACAGTGGCGTAGATAGGAGGGTGGTTAGAGGGTTATAACCTCGACCTCAAAATTTTATTGACTGATTAAAAAAATAATGTTTGTAACAACATTAAACATTATTTTCATGTTGATAAAACATTAGTAAAATGTGTGCTACGTGTGTTTTTTAAATTTTATTTAATTTGTTAATTTGATTATTTGTACAATCAGTAATTACCTTATATAGAAATAATTTTTTGGGGATGGAGGGTGGCGCATGTTTTATGTAAGAAGTCATAAAACATACTCGAGCCCCCAACCCCTAAAAATTATTTCTATATAAGCGACTTTACTGATTGTACAAAAAATCAGGTTAATAATCTTGTTATACATTAAAACAGATACATTTTGAAAGGAAAAAAAACTTTTCTTGATTTTAACTTTAAATAAAAACATTAATTTACTTTTATTAAATTAAACACTTTTTAACTTTGTTTGTATAACTTGTTATTTTATTTTAGCGTCTATAGTTTCGAAGCATAGAGCTTAAAAAAAGTGTTTTATTTAATAAACTCAAAATGTATTACCTAGTGAAAGCTTTAACAATTAACAGACTAATTTACTCCATTCACTATTAAAGTCTTATAAAATTTATACAAATTTCACTTTGTTATCAAAGTTAATAAGTAATTTTATTCAAACTTAATAAAATATATATCTCAGTAGAAACCTTATTTATCAATACTTTTCTTGATACTTGCAATATAGGAATTTGTAGTTAGAACATTTTAAATTGCACTATAAGAAAAATGGATATAATTCTGATTGGTTTATATTATAGTTATTTTTTTTTTAAATTCTCTCTCAACTAAGAACTTTTCTATATTGTTAAAGTAGTTAAAAATAATATGAAATTTTCACAGAATTAAACCTGTTTCAAATATTCCACTGATAACAACATTTAGCATACCTGCAAATAACATATCCAACTATTCAAACAATCCGTAGCAGCAACTTTAAGAGCATTAGGACTGGGCGGTTGCGGAGGTTCGTCCAGTTTCTTCTCCTTCGGCTCCATCTGCGGTTCGGACAGCTCCTGGCTGGGCTGAGTTTCGACTCTGAACACAAAAACGAAAAGATAAAACACACACGACCGGGTATAAAAATAAACCAACTTTGGCCCTGACCATCCAAACAATACTCACTGTTCCATTCCTGTTTATTGGCACACTCTCTGCAATTCATAATTATTTATTGATGGAGGCGGTTATGACGGACATGGTGCTGCTGAGGAGGCCCCGTTTATTTCCGTACGGATGCATGAGTGTTTTCAGTGATGTTCCGCAACATTTATTTTCGTGTGGAGTGAAATAAATACACAACACTTTGTGAAGGTGCAAACGTCAATGTCAATGTCAGAAGTGGAGGAGCAATTTTTTGCTGAAAATGAAATATTTCGTTTGAATGATGATGTCTAAAATATTTTAAAAACAGATTTTATAATCTCATTCATTATTTGATTTTAGATATAGCAAAAATTAATAAAAAAAAACAATGCGATATAAATTTCGCAGTTGGTCACCCTATTAATTAAAAATTAAAATCATTACAGCTTTCTATAATTATAGAAATATTGTTTTTGATTGTTGAAAATCTGTAATTAAACATGACAGGAATCTGTTTTTTTTTTAACTTAATAGAAATCTGTATTTCAATTCGACAGAAACCTGTTTTTAAATGTAATAGAAATCTGTAATACGACTTTACAGAAATCTGTAGTTTGACTTTCACAATCAAATTGAAATTGTAGAAAACTGTAATTTAACTATATCAAAATTTGTAATGTGACGTTATAGAAAACTGTAATGTAGCGTTAGAAAAATTTAATTTTCATTTTGTAAATTTGATAATTAAAAACTATAAAACATTCTTTAAGTTTAAAGAACAATAGTATTGAATTATTTACCCACATAGCACAAACACGTCAAATGGATAGACATTGAATATCCCTTTTCGACTATTGGAATATCCGCGGATATCCATTCAGCGTCCAATGGAGTTGTAATGTAAATTTTTAAATTTTTAAAATGGGCGGAATAAATATTCTATGGAAATCCATAGAACATAATAAAATAAATAACCACATTTAATTCATGAAATGATAACCATTGAATATACTTTGATGGATTCATTAGATATTGAATATCCATTGTATGTTTTGGATATATGGTGGATACCCATTGGATATTTTGTGCTACGTGGGTATTATCGTATCTGTTGAATGATATTAATATGAATCAATAAATTCTGGTAGGGAATTTAAAGTAATTCAATAAAATGTGTTTTATATTCTAGTTTATTGGTAGATTATAAATATTGTATACATATCTTATATTAAAATAAGGACTATCAATAATAATATATATGCTATATAATTCCTTATTACGTCCACATTTAGAGGATTGCTCCTCTCTGTGGTCGCCTTACACTCAATGCGGGATTAAAAAAATTGAGTTGTTCCAAAAGAAATGTTTAAAATACATTAAATTTAAATTAGACATGCAGGAGTCATATACAAATTTACTGCATGAAATTTGACTTAAATGTTTGGTGCAGAGACGCATTAACGCGGACGTATTCCTGGTGTTTAAAGTTTTACACGGGTTTTTTGTCCGGATCCACTTGGAAATATTGGCTTTCGTGTTCCAGCTAGAATGATAACATATGCTATAATTTTGTGTATTTCTTAAATGTTTGTTATAATTTTAATTTTCAATGTTAAATATTTATTTTTTATAATCTAAATACCGGGGAATGTTAGTTTAACGTTAACGATATTTATTAATTTCACAGAGTCTCTCTATAAATATCTATTATAAAAGTTGCTTAGACTGTGATGATAAAACGTACACGTTAAACTCAAAATTTCTCTTATTTAATAGCGCTGAACATATCTATTACCTTAGTATTAAGCTAAATTGTAAATGGTCCGCCGTATATTTAATAAATAAATATTTTTTTTTCTATTTTATATAATTTTATATAAACATCCACTCAAATTACATTTATTTAATATTTTTATTTAGTGTACTGTGTATTATTTTGGGATTAGATTAGTTATGTAAACTAAAAAAAAAATATTTGAAGTAAAAATACATGGTGGCCAGAAAAGTTGTGGCATTTTTCACATTCTGAAGAAGTTATAAAATTGTTAAAATCTAGTTTATTTATTTCCTGTGTCATTCAAAACTCACAAATATGTAATAGATTGTAAGTTCTTTTGATTTTGTCCAAAATATTTAGAGAATAATACAATTTGCCAGACAAACACCTAATTTTTCAACTGCCCCGTGAGACGGCATCAACAAGAATATATATTTATTTAGATTATTCATCCAATATCAAACAACGAACCACTTTAAGATTATCACACTCTTTTGGACATCTTGTATCCATATGCAATACAAATAATACGCATACAAATATATTTAATATGTAGTGAAATATTTTGCGTTTATCCTCAGTAATTATTTATCACTTAACTAATTTACATTCTTGTCAGGAATAGTTGTTATTTTAAATATATTCATACACATTTTTGTATAGTATTTTCTGATTTAAAAACAGTGTAGTGATGTATGATTATACTATACTTGTATTAGCTTTCTGTGAAACTTAAAAAATGATTTAGTTAAAATATTTTTTTAGAAATGTTTTATAAAACTTAAAATTTTCAAACGTTTAATTAAAAAATGTTCTCAGCCCTGGAATTAAAAAAGTTTTATTTGCAAACACTTTAAAATATTAATTTTTGGAATTTTCAAAGAATTGCAGTTGTTATGGGCATTTATTGATATTAAAACATAATATTTGTAATCACCATTAATAAAATTTGAAGGTGAAATATAATTTTGCATGAAATAACAAAGGAAATTTTGCGTTCTATGATAAATGGAAATGACTTTTTAAGAAATTATAAGATTGCACTTGCCTTTTATATAAATATATTCAGTGACCCTTTCTACCTTTTCAGGTGTAGGGTTTCTTTTTTCTTTCTTTCTATGTCCTAATAAATCTCGTCCATATCTTTCGGTCTTTCGCTATTTTTATTGCTTCTTCTCTCTTCTCTAGTATTTCGTTTGTCGTTCCTTTTTTTCTTGGTCGGGGCTTTTTTTGTTTCCCTTGTATTCTTGCTTCCCATACATTTTTTTATTTGTTTGTTTTCATTCATTCTTTATAATGTGCCGACCATTTTTATCATAAAATAAAATAATGATAATATATTTTATTTAATCAATAATTTCATTTAAAAAAATGTTTCTAAAATTAAATATACAGTATCCATCCTCTTTAATCACATTAAACCGCCATCCTTATATCATCTCCAGGTAGCTGAAAGATCCTCCCTTAGAACCCTTACGAAACTTTGGCATCCTAATAATCAACTCCATACTCTCTCTAACTAATTCCTGTATGAATCCACCCAAATTACTCCCATATCCCAGCGTATAATATCTCTACCACAAAATTTGTCAATAACCCACACAATCATCCCCTTCTTACAAAATTCTGCATTACTCGCAACCTTAATATCCCTCCCAAGCATAAACACCCTTCAGTTACATTTCATCAATTCATCACTCATTTACATGACAGTTCAGCAGCTAACAAAGTTTTTATTTGTAAATCACCATAAATTCATGACAGGGCAGAAAGACCTCCTCTCGATAGCCCATTAACCCATGATATGTATTGTAAATATAAATATTTGTAAAGAATTGTAATTCTGCAGTCTGAATAAAGATATTTGTATATATATGAAATATACAGGGTGGATATTTCTAAACATTTACACGTAGTGGCTGAAAATTCATTGTCCAGCTTATTAATCAAAATATTAAAGACACATAAAAACTTAAATATGAACTGAGTGTACAGAACGTGATCTGCGAAATAGCATAATCCATTATTTTCCTTGGTCCATGGGTATTTTCGGAAACCAATTAAAAATATTTTTGAAAGAGAATGGCTTGATTTTGCCTAATATTCATATTTTTAATCAAATTGTCTTAACAATGGTGTTTAATGAGTAACACAATATCATTGTAAAAGCAATTTGATTAATAATATGTGCACCAGGAAAAAATCAGTGCATATATAAAGAATCTCTATTGTCAGTACAATATACATATAAATGTGAAAGAAATTAACAATAAATATTATTATTTTATTTACTGACAATCGGCTATCGGCCAACAGTCTTTCTGCCAAAGTTCGCGCATTTTATGGGTGTGTCTTATTGCCGGTTAAGCGAAGTGATGAATTGGAATAGGGTTTGTGAAGGATTTTTGAATTTAGGAATTATATTATCGTCTCTGGGGATGCAAAGTTGGGAGAGAATTGTGAAATTAGATTGTTTTCTGGAGAATTTTTTGGATAGGTTGCGAAGGCGTTCGATAAAAGGGACAACTTCAGTTCGGTTGTAGAAGAGGGTATTAGATGGGTTGTAAAGTGGATTAAAATCAGTGCATTTTTTTAAATAAATAAATTTTGATATTTTTTCGAAGATACAGAGGACTTGGAAAATATTCTTGTGTCGTTTGGGAAATGATATTCTGTATAGCAAGTTCTTTATTGATCTTATTTTTGTATATTTATTATTAAGCACTAAAATGAATTTTTAGCCACCCTTGGTAAATGTTCAGAAATATTCTTGATTGAAAGTGACAACAGAAGACATGAAGGTAGTTTTATTAAATTATGAAAGGACATTGTAATTTTTCTTAATTGTAATCCTCGACCAATTCCTAAAATGAATAATTCATAAGACAGGATGACTCGATACACATTTTAATAATAACTTTAACCCTGGCGGTAATAATAACAAGTTCAATCTATATAATTATGTTATTCCACGGCGAGTGTCGTTCATTAAAAAAAGAGAGGAGGGAAATTGAATGGAATTTATTCTTGCAGGACGTGGAGTGAGTGCATGTGGAGGACAACAAAAGAGACACTCCGGTGGCAATATGGCGTCCACGCCAATGGGAACGAAGAACGGACGGAACGGACAATGAGAGGCACTGCCTGTGCCTGGGGGCCCCAATGTTCCCACTTCGGCCACTTCACGCGGCAGCCTGCGTCAATATTATTTTAGCTCCCCTCGTCCTCTTTCTCCTTCCAACATCATTGTCCACTCAATCGACGGGGAAGAACAGAGACGGCCCTATATGTCTGCTCGTCCGTCCTGCGTTCCTCGTCGGGTTTTTCGTTCATTCATAGGGTGGATTCAATAACTGATGGATTGATTGGAGTGGAATTTTCTACGATCAAAAATAATAATGCCTTGTGGTAATTCAAGAACAATGGCAATTTTAATTTTTCTTTATATACATATTATTTCGCAGAAAAAAATATAAACTATATCAATAGCATCATCGATTTTCTGACATAGTTAAACAATCGATATTTTGTAATTTAGCAATTATACTCAATGTATCCTACTTGAGTATAATTTTATTTTTTCAACTCTAATTGAGTTGATTAATAACGAACACTAAATTGTAATACAAGTTGGTTATTGATAGCTTTATAAGTTGCTATTAGCAAAGGATATATATATATATAAATATCTTTATTCAGACAATTACATTTCTACAAACATTAAGTATATACATTAAAATAAAGGTTTGTCTGTGCTGGGCTATCGACCGGATATAGAGGATATAGCTAGGGTAGAAAGAAAGCAAAGGATATTAATGCATTTTTTAACGCATGGAAAGGACACAAGGAATCGCGAATATTTACCATTCGCGCTTTCTTACGATGGGCAATGGTCAAATAAAGGATCTTTTTATTTCTATGAACAGCTAGTAAAGCTAAGGTTTATTTTTATTTTTTCCGTTCTGAGTGAGCTTTACAAAAACACGTAAAAAGTTATTTGGAATGTTCGAGTTAATAATAATTAATAAAATAACAGCAAAGAAAAGTGTACAGTATTTTTAGTATTCGTAATTTATTTCATAAATACTGTACTCATTTCTTTACTGTCATTTCATTAATACCAAATGTATGAGGGTAATTCAATAAAGCGTATGAAATAGGTAGAAAAATAATTTATTTGAGTAGATTCTTTGTTTCATTTTCCAGCATACACTCCTTTCAGCCCTATATTTTTTTCTAAACATTTTTTTAGTTTAACCCTCCAAAAAGAGAAATTTCCGGAGATACTAACTAACTTAGTTAGTACTAAACCGTCATCTACCAATCTATTTTGTTTTTTAAGTTGGGATATTAGAAATATTCACAAAGGGACAAATCTAATGAATACGGTGGAACATTAATTTAATTATCTTAAGCATTGCAATTGAGCAGATGTGCATAAGTACACTTCTGTGCAATAAAATTAAGCACAAATCTCATAACAATTTTTCATAATATTCTAGTTTAATTGCCTAGCAGCAGTTTCAATAAATGATAAAATTAAATTAAAGAAATTGACATATTTACATTTTTTTCTGTGCTTAATTTTATTGCACAGAAGAGTACATTGTTTTGATGAATAATAGGATCCTTATCCTCTTTACCAGCTCCCTCTAATCAAATGCAACACTCAACTTGTATAACATTTTTCACACCTTTTTTTGTGTGTAAAATTAAAGCATATATGCGTTGAGATATGCCTCAAACTATTTAGCGCGTTTTGATTAATCAATCGCTTACAATCATGTACTGAATTTTGTCCGTAAGGATGTTTATCTTTAGTGGATGTTCTCAATTGTAACTATTTGCAAATACAAGAGCAGATATGTCATGGACTTCATCTAATTTAGTTTTTATTTCATTCATCGTTAAACCTTTTAAAAATAAGTGTTTAATCGTTGCTTAAAACTATCTTTTATCCATAATTATACTTAAAAAATGAAATTACGTGGTAGATACAGTTGAAATTCAAACAACTCAAACATCTAGTTGAAATTACTATTTACAAGGATTATTTTTTCGATTTTACGAGCGCTATCTTTGGAACGTCTAAGGTTTTATTGAACGACATTTCGATAACAAAGTGGATATTTTTATTCGTGAACTGGATATGATTCAGATACTTTTGGATTTGAATCCAGGATCCGAATAATTTTAAAGGAATGCTGTGTTTAAGTTCTTTTATAACGAAGGATTTATGATTTCAATTCGTAACATAAATAATGAATCACATTCGAATCACAAAAATATTGATTCGAATTCAAACGTTAGTATTAGAATCCTATGAAGTGGATTTGTTGATATTAATTAGCATTTTAATATCCATTGCAAATTAATACCAACCTGAAATATTACAGTTTTTACAACTCAAAAACAAAACAAAAATATTACAAAACGCCTATTCATCCTTTACTTTACTTTCGACCCTATCTTATTTAACGATGTATCGTAATAAATAAAAAGCACTAAAGTGTTATTTCCAGTACCTATATTTATTTTCAAAATTATAAAAATTATATTAAAAAAAAAAACAAATATGTAAGTGAGAGCTATACTGAAGAGGGATAGATCCCGAAACACATATCTGTACATTGCCTTATATTATGTAACGTTTTTGCTCTTTACATTAAATATTCTCAAATAAAAAATTGTTGCATTATGTTATTCCATGAAATTGAAGAAATTGTAAAACTCTGAGATTTAAATTAATTAAATATAAGTGGAAAACAAACATCTCTGATGGGATCATAATGATGGTTGCGACCGTAACTACGTGGTAAGTCATAATCACTGAATAAACACTTACTATGTTTTTACCACAAAATATTTATTATCACTTGATAATGACCGTCAAACGTCGAAACTTAAGTCGTGAATTTATATATATATATTTGTGTAATATAATATATATACATACAATAAATATTTTGTGGTAAAAACATAGTAAGTGTTTTATTCAGTGATCTTTGATGGGATTTGAACCCTCGTCTCCCGATTTCTATCCAAGTGTGTTACCAGCTACACCACAGAGACATGTGATAAATCTCCATTCAGTGGTTCTAGTCCATTTATATTCAATGTATACAGACATTCGAGATGATTTAATTAATCAATGTGTTATTGATATACAACGCAGGTGTCAATTACGTAATTAAATGTCTGGTGGGGTATTTGCCGGAGAAGTAGTTGTTTTAAAGTACCTACGTAATGTAAGTCAAAATGTCACAGAAGCTAAAGAGGAAATAATTTATTAATTATTTTCAAATTCGTTTTATTATTTTTTTCCTTTGTGTTAGGTATTAAAAAACTAAAGTCTAGTGGCTTCATTATACTTACTGAATCTATTAAAAAGGGATTTGTATTCGTCATTAAAAAATCTGGATTCGAATCCTGCATTTGAACCATATTTTTCTCTTGTGAATTCTATATCCATGGATTCGCGATTCGAATTCATTTTTGGAGACTTTAGAGATCTAAAATGCATAAAAAAATAAAAATGTTTGGCACAATAATTTTTATAATACTTGTATGATATTTCTAGGTTAAAACTAGATAACGTAGGACCATTTTGCCCTTAAATGTCACGAGAGACATAAATACTAACGAATTGTGAGTACATAGATAATACATTATATATTTAATTAATATCAACCATAGATATTTTTCTTCATTCGTTTTTCATTGGATCCTCTAAGAGGTTCTCCTTTGTTTGAAGTGCTTATCAAGTTATTTATAACTGTAATAAATGAATAAATAAAATATTTATAACTTTCAACAATTTTTGTATTTAATTTCACTACAATTGTTTCGCTGTAGCTTCTTCAGGTGATGAATGTTGACAATAATATTTACAGAGATTTTACATTATATATATATATTATACATAGTTTTATTGCATGGGGGTGGAGCGTGGTTCTTCCTTTAGCTTGAGTAGTGGGCAGTTACAGAGTTCAACTTGTTAATTCAGAAATAGGCCGTTGAGTGATTTTTATGAATTTTTAGGTTTTCGAGAATATTTAGTTTTCGTCCTTTGTTAGCGATATGGAGAATTTTGAACTCTTTGTCGAATTGGTGGTGCTCTTCTTTCAGGTGATTGGCGTATGTTGAGGTATCCTTATCGTTTGAGAAAGCTTTGTGGTGTTCTTTAATTCGCTCATCAAATGCTCGCCCCGTTTGTCCAATAAAAATCTTATTGCAGTTACCACAATTTAACTAATAAATATTATTTTTATATAATAAAATGTTCAACCACCATTCATCTAGCGTATGGATAACAAGTGATGGCCTTTTCGGTCTTTGGGACCTCGTCAGACTAGTGTGTTCCACGTGCAATGTCTTAATTAGGCGGTTAAATCTTGTGTTGTGATTAAACAACCTGCTTGAGCCATACGTTAATTTATTATACCTTAGTATTTACGTCTTTCGTGATATTTAAGGGTGAAAATGGTCATATAAGGTAATTGTACAATTTACATGCTTTAAAATAAAGTTTATCAACTTAATAATAATTGGAAAGACAGCGCAAGTAGGTTGTTTAATTACAACACAAGATCTGTTCAACTGCCTCATTACGGCATTGCACGTGGAACACACTGGTCTGACGAGATCAGGAATAGCCATCACTAGTTATTCATATGCTAGATGAATAGTGGTCAAAATTTTATTATATAAATAACTGCAAAAAAGAATATCCTCTTAGAGAATACAATGCAAGATGAATAAATCTATAGTTGATATTAATGAAATGTATAATGTATTATCTATCTAGTAACAATCTTTCGTAAATTTGGATACGTGGTAATTTTTCAATACATGACGTCACTTTAAACTTACAGTGAATAGACTTTATATCTGATTTTTATTTAAATACATTCACGTAGCTTTCATGCCTTTTTTTAATGTGGGATGGGCTTTGATTAAATATGTACATATGGAAAAAGTGAGGGTGTGAAGGCGCGTGTGCTTATTATTCTACCCTAGTGCGAAAACCGCCCCCGGCAAATGGCTGAGTGTTATTTCGACACATATGCTAATACTTCTTCATACATACATGTATGCATGTGCTGTCGACTCTACGTGCACAATTTACATGTCAAATATGAAGCGGGAGCCAATCCACCCCTGGAAATCAACTTTCGTATACTGTAAATCAAAAATCGAATCTTCTGGAGTTTATATCCGTGGAATAAAGATTATGTATTTAAAATTAAATTCAATAATCTATGACAATAAAAAATTCTGGGCTGAATAAAAATCTCAAAATATCGGTTCGATAATTGAAAAATTATTTATTTCCTAAAAAGAGGAAAGTTGTGGCTATGTTATGGTGTGAACCAGACATCATCGGATCTATTTGAACTATGCTTTTGAGAGATTCGCTAAATTTAAATTCATGTTTTAAAATTAGATAATTTTGATAACTGTATAATTCAACGTATTTTCTTTGAGCACTTGAAATGGATAATAAATAAAATGAAATGGATTGCATGCAACAAAATAAACGTAATGCAGGGAAATACTTAGGGGATGGATATTAAAAAAAAACTTTCTAAATTCAAAAATACTGACTACCTATTTTAATACAAAAGACACTTAAATATTCAATCATGAATGACATTTTTTTGTAGGAGAAGCTTTTAGTGAACGTTTAAAAAAGTCTTATTTTTTGAATCATTTTCTTATTTATGATTTCATGAAACACTATTAATGATTAACGATGATGAAAATGTTTTCATTGCAGTTTTAATTGATTTATAAGAAAATAATTCGAAAATGGGCAGAAAGACCTATGGTCGATAGCTCATGACAGACTACTAACACAAATGTACATTTTGTTATAATATATTTTATAATTTTTTGTTGTCATATTATCTGAATAAAGATGTTTGCATAATTCGAAAATAATTAAAGAATTAATTAGAAAACTTCTATTGAAACTACTACTTTCCCGGCAAATACACACGTCGGTACTTAGTTCCTAAATCATGTGAAACAGACACTTATCGAACAGAATATAAATAACATTGTCTGATTAGTATGTTAGATGTGTCAATCCAACATAGTCATATTCTGATACAGTAAGCGAAACTCAAACTCTATGACTGTAAGTTTATTTCCAAATTCAAAACTAGCCCCTGCACGTCAGATTACGTATCTATAAACAACAAGGCATTTTTATATTAAAAAAAACGAGTTACGTATATAAGTATATATGCCAGCCTTAGACTACTGACCTATCGTTCACTCTAAAAAGAAACCATTTTAAATTTATCACCTTCAGCTGGTCGAAAGATCGTCCTTAGAATCCTTACTAGGCTAAGATATCCCAATAATCTGCTTCACATTCCAAATGATTACCTTTATAAACTTATCTAAGTGATACCCATATCCAAAGATGTCTAAGTATATAATTTGCAAATAACCCCTACAACATACCCCTTTTCGGAATGATGGAATGATTTGTATTCCTCGAAACACAGACATACTTTCTAAATATACTCACTCTTCTCATAATTCTTCTGTGCATACATATAGGACAGTTCAGCTAGTGAGCACATTTTTTTTTTTGTATCACCATCAATTCAAAACTGGACTCAAAATTATGATAATTTAACAGTTTGTTTTATGTAAATTTGTTAATGTAATTATTTGTGTAACAAATAGTATCATTTTTAGGTTGATTAGCTTTTATAGGGGGTATATTTTCCTTACAAATAGCTAATTAACCTAAAAATTACACTATTTATTTATTTCAAATTTTGAATAAAACATTAATTAAAACGTGAAGTTTATATTTTTTTAAAATCAAATAAAAAAATTGAAAATAATTAATAAAATTACCTCTTTAGCTACTATCAGATTTACGTTAACGAAATACTTTAAGGGTGCAGTTTAGACGAAAGAGATGTAAATATTGGCAATTACTAATTCGAGTTAGATTGCTGTTAGATTGTGTTCAATGAACATTGTATTATACATTAAAGTAATCTTAAAATAAGCAGGAAATTCATTAAATGAATTAAAAAATATTTTAATTTTTAGTTTGTGTGAAAAACAATTATGAAAAACAATGAAAATTGATCAAATTTATAGCAAATTTCAAATTATATTTTTGCTAATAAATACTTGTGCAATGAAAATTTAAAGCATTTCATTAAATTCTGCATTCAAATAACTTAGCAGACATAACCTATTAATTTCATTATATCTTACAATTTTCTTTTCTAACTTGAACTAGTAAATTGACGTAATACACGAAAATTAACTATTTATTTTTTATTTAGACTGATACTTTATACTTGGTAGATAAAAAGTGTAAATGTAAATTATTAAATCCAAAAGAATGGCTCTTTTTTCAAACGATTATTTCCATTTTACTATGTAACTATCTCTTTCAACTAAACCGCAACCTTAAATAAATGTACATCAAAACAACACTTCTGTTAGTTCGATAATGACGAGTTAATGACGTCAAAACTATAGTTACTAAATATATTTCAGTTATACCATCTGCATACACGTGTTTCGGGATATATCCCTCGTCAGAACAACTTTTTTTTGTTCTTAACATTAAATTTTCTCGAATAAAAAATTCTTGAATGATGCAATATGTTATTCATATGCAACAGCAGGTGTCTATTATTATGTATTAATGTCTGGCGGAGTATATGACCGAAAAATACTTGTTTTGATTGAGATTTGTTTAAAGTACTTACGTAATTTAAGTTAGAAATATGACAGTAGCGAAAGAGGAAATAATGTATTAATTATTTTCAAATTATTTTCATTTAAATTATTTAAATAACTGTGACTAAGTGAATTAATACTCTTTTATATTGTTATATTTTTTTACTATTTTAAAAAAATATTTAAAAAGTCAGAAATACCGACGGTTGATAGCCATTTTCTGAGACGTAAAAGTTTGTATATGGTTGTAATCATATGTAAATGTATTTTAGTTTAATTCTCAGAAATAAAAACGTTCTGTATATATACTTAAAATATCTTTCATAAAATTAATTGAAATATAGTCTTAACGGAATTTTTTTAAATATCTCTAGTAAAATTTGTTATTATTTCCCGGCTTTGTTTTTACTCTTCAAAGTTGCTGGATTTGTTCATATAATAATAATAATTTATTTCCAACAAGTAAAACTTTATAATGGAAATATCATATGTAGGTAACTTACAAACAATGTGCTAAAGTGTACAGCCTAAATAATTACACAAATTTAATCCAAAGTCTACTAGTAGTTTATAATACACTAAATATAAATTATTGAAACCAAATAGTTTCGTACTGTAAATGTAGATTTTACAATTAGAGAACAGTTCGATCAATATAAGATTATTTCTTGAAACATTTGAGGAAGAAATTTACCCCAAAATTATTTTAAATACAAATTAGACGTATGGTATTTTAGTCTACTAAAGCATTATTTATTCATAGACATTTTGTTTGAGCCTTCTTCTTCCGTTGTATCTGAATAACAATTGGCATTATATCGATCCACTTGTGTTAAATACATGTATTAAACATGTTTGTTTAAAGTATTTTTTTAAGTTAGTTAGTTATTATAAAGAAATATTTTGAAACAAATAAATATACTGTCAAATGAACAAAAGAATACACTACCAAATGTATGCCCGTGTCATTTAAAAAAATCAAGTTAGCGTTGTAACTTGTATTTAGTTTAAAATTTCTTGTCTAAAAAAAACCTTTATTGGCATAAATCCATTACATAACAACCACAGATCTACTTCTAAAAAGACAAAAAAGATATTCCTTTATTATAATACATATTTACCAACTATTATCCCTCTTATTCTTTTCCCAAAGCAGCCTCTTCAATACCTCTACGTTAGCCACATCCTATCTCATCCAAACCACAAAACTCCTGCTCCCTTCAATCCATTATCTACATACTCATGGAATTTCTATAAATGTTGTAAATATACTTACTTGTCTGAATAAAGATGCTTGTCTGAGAAAATAACGAAAACAGGCAGAAAGACCTATGGTCGATAGCCCATGACTACTACTAACACAATTGTACATATTGTTATAATAAATCTTGTAAATTTTTGTTGTCATATTGTCTGAATAACGATAATGTGTTAAAATGAAGATAATAAATGTTTTTCTATAATTATATATGCATATTTTTTTGATAATATAAGTTAAAATTGTTAAATTTGTGTATTGTTTGGAATATGTTATGCTTTTTGATTTGTGTATACTTACCCTAGAAGTATGTATTGTTATTATCCGAAATAATTTCATGAATGATCAGATTCTATCAGGAACCATTAGCAATTGTGAATAGTAGAAATACAATGTAATAAAAGAATCAGAAGGCATTATTTTCATTACCTGAGTTTCATAGCCGAAGCCGTTTATAAACCGCCGGCTTTACTTTCAGAACTTTTCTGCGCGATTAAACAACCTTTCCTCTGAATTAACTCTCTCTTTGTACAGAAAATTGAGTAAAACGCACCCACATAAAATCGACTTGACTCGCGACCAGTTCCGTTTTCTTTCCCATTCCGAAATACCTCGCATTTTCCGGGCATTCTCCTCCCGAATGTTTACTCAAGCCTCCCTTCACGCCAATAATGCGCACACTAGAAATTACAAAGTAAACATCTTCAGATAATAGGGCCGGAATTTGCGGCCTAAGATAACAAAGTGGCCAATCGCCCACCTGTGCGGGCCATCGGGGTGAGGAAGGGAAAGGCGTGAAAATGCCGCCGAATTTATAATTAGCCCGAGCGGATGGAAATACGATGTTAATGAAATCGGGCCGAGTGACGAATGTTGAATGTTGCTATCAGTGAGGACATTTTTTCGGGTAACTGATGGTGCTGGCTTCGTTGCTTGCTCGTGCTTCAGCTACAGTGTGTAGCTGGGCTGCAGTCGCGCGGCTGAATAAACATTCGGCGAGGGAAGGATAAATCCATTCCGCACCACAAAGTCCCATCTATTTTATTCCCGCTCTTACAATAACTCACGCGCGGCACTATTTTTCACTTCGTCTTCGAATGCTTGATGCCTACCAACATTTTTTTTAAATCAATATGTCATCGCAAAAATTGTTTAAAATTCATTACAAAGGAATCGATTCCTAATATTTAATAGATAAGGAGTATTTATTCACTTGATCACTGTTATTTATTTAATATTTAACAAAAAGACATGTGAAAATAATTAATTTACACAAAGAAACAATTAATTACTTTTTCTTCGGCTGCTGCAACTTTTCGTACATACATTTTTTGTTCATAATGTAATTAGTTAAAAAAACAAACTGAAACAACTACTTCTCAGGCAAATACCCCGCCAGATATTGAACTACACAATGAATATTTGCTGTTCCATAACAAATGATTGTATACTGCAATAAATTTTGATTCGAAAATATTTAATGCAAAGAATAAAAAATGAAGATGTATCTCATGATATCTCTCGCCAGTACAACCCTGCCCTTAAAATTTTAAAGTTGTTTTTTTAAGTTAATTAAATCTATCGTCTCTGCTGCGATCTCAAGTGTAAATAATCGAGCTTAGCGTGCGCGACGGACGCGAATAATGCGTTCTTTTTTATCGTTCACAACAAAAAACATTCTCAACTCAGATTTAAATAAAATATATATATTTTTTACAATGAAAAAACACTTTTATTCCTTACTTCACTATTATTTTTATTCGTTAGATGTACATTTCTAGTGCAAAGCACTCATTATCAATAACTAATGGTCTTACAACTAGGTGCGCAAGTATATATACCTGACAAAGGTGGGAAAAACTAATTTTAATTACATAAGGTGTCGCAAGGCTGAAAACCATTAAGGGGATTAAAATGACGGATTGTTGATAGGATTACACTTTTTTGGAACTTGTAAAAGGTTTAACAAAGGGTTTTCCAAAATCAAAATTTAATAATTTATCTTTATGTTTGTGCATTTCTATGGCTTCCAACATATTCAATCGAAAATGTGATGATTGTTTTACTAATATGATATTGTCTGTTGAAAAATAATGTCCTGTTTTTAAATTATGGTCAGCTAAAGCGGGTTTATCAATGTTATTATTTTTGACATGATATACATATTCTTTGAATCTTTTTAATAGATTCCTTCGAGTTGTAACATTTATAACAATCATTGCATTTAATTGAATAAATTCCGGACTCTTCTAAGTGGCTCCTTTTTGTAAATTGATTGACTAATAATGTTTTTAATTTGTTGTTATTATAAAATACAGGAGTCATATTGAATTTATACAAGATCTTTGTGAATTAATTAGAAGTTCTGTTGTTATTTTTTTGCACTTGCATATACATTGATTGATTGTAACACTGGTATATATATGTATGTATATTATATTGTTTTTGTAAAAAGGTGATTCCGTAATAAAATTATTAATTATTAATTATATATAAAGCTAGAAAATTTGTTTTTTCTTTTTTTAATGTATAACCAAGTAAAAGCCTTAACAATTAACAAATTATTTTCTAAATTACTTGTAATTTATGTGATTGAAATTTTATAAATGTGTATTTTATTGTAAGTTCTATTGATTTCATCCAAAATATCAAAAGAATAATACGAACTTCCAGATACACGATTAATATTACAATGACCTTGTGATACGTTATGAAGAATTCAATAATTTTTACTCGTTGTTCCGCATTTAACTATTATTTGATTTTACGCGGGTTTAACGTCATTTATTCCTTTACGCGTCTGACACATTTTTTTGTAATATATATATCTAATATGTATGTAATAGTTTCATAATAATTAATTTTATGTTACTTACCGTATAATTTTAATAAATATTACATATTTATTATATTTGACATGCTTCTTCTTTATTGTATGTTTATACATTACTTTGTTAGATTATGATGGAAGCCAATGAAAACCGGTTTTTTTTTTTCCTTTTTTTTTGCTCTTTGTTTACACATTTTAGTTAAATTAAGCTGATAGCCAATAATTAGATTAATTTCTAATTGACATTCATATTATTATAATCCCCCATATTGGGTGGTCCATGAAAATATTTTGAGAGCAAATAAAAAGATGTGTAACGAAATTATATGGTCGATTGAAAATAGACAAACATTTTAAAAGGCAAACAATGCGGATGATAATTGTGGTGAACTCTCGACAGATTGTGTATTTGTACAGGGAATTGCAGAAACAAACCTTTTAAAAACTGTCAGAAAGTAGACGGGGCCCATGCGGTGCGCTCCGGCCCTGCCCCCCTTTCCGCCGCCGCGTCGTTTCCTATTCCAAATATAAAATACTCCTCACCGTCCGTAAATATATCATAACCGGATTTATTTATTTATTAAACAATGTCTGCCGTCCGTCTCAGATCCATGTCATAATTCTAAACGGGGATTGTTTTTCAAAGCGAGCGTGGCGTTGCAAATTTCCGACGTACACACAATAAAGTGGATTTAATGTCGAAGGATGTATTTTTATAAATAAACATTGTATTTAATCGAATATATAAACACCATCGAATCTTACATATATGGATGAAATTAGATTTGTTCATTTTATTTTCAAGTTTTCATGCAAGTATTTTTTGGATATCAAAATTTCGCATATAGCTCAATTTGCTTCTAAAGGAGTAGATTTAGATTGACTTCTAGTTATTGGTCTATAACTCACAAGCACTTGTTGATATTTATGTTTTCGAAATACGCCAGATTCGTTAAAATTAATTGCATTGATGATTGTATAGATCATTTTTCTTAATATAACCTCCTAAATTTAACATTTCAAGAATTTACACGAAATTCTTGAAATGTTAAATGCGAACGATTTCGCCGCATAGTGATACGAAAATATAATATTTATTTGAAATTCGTAACTGAACGAAGGGAACTTATAATAAATTGTTGAAAATAACTGGAATCGAACAGCATAAATTTGTAGGTTATCGGGAGAATGAAAATAAGAAAAAAATCGTTGACTGTTAACATTGAACTGACATTTTATTTAAAACCAATTGAGGGTACTGTTGCAAAATAAAAAAAATTAAATCAAATTGATTGATTTATATTGAAATGTCATATCTTGAATTTATATTTAATTCAAGATATGACATTTCAATATAAATCACAAATTTATTTTGAGTTACTCCGCTTTGGTAAAACCCAACAATCAGGAATGCAAAAAAAGTGTGCGATAAGCGTTTCTAGTTCTTGACATTTTTTGTGTAGAACCCTTAGTTAATTTCGAAAATTATTCTTGAAATAAAACCCGCTCTCGCCCAGCTTGTTGTTTTTGCCAAAGAGTCGTGAAACGTGGTAAAACGCCGATCGAATTACTCAACTCGGAGGCTTTCAAATAAACCCCATGTAATGCTAGACGTGAGATATCTTCAGGAGGTCTAAACAGACGTTGACAGTGACAGTGATGGGGAGCATCTGCGGACTGGAAAAGTCTCTCTGACGCCCAGCAGGACATCCTGGACGTCTAATTTGACTTGAAGGCTTTAAATAAAACAATTGCCGGTAATTACGCCGACGATTATACTCAAGACGAGGAGTTGATTTGTGTCAATAATTACTAGCGATGCAGATAATTGTATTGTTAATTTTAGCTAAAGTATTTATTATTGCTATTAGTACTTTGAGATTTTTAATTCATAAATTATTACAGAAAACAACGTTGGTCAATAAGAAATTAATAAAATCAGAAGATTGGAGTATTTAAGTTATTAATAGTTGAGCCTTCTACTTCCTGATAAATAATTTTATTTTTAATATAGAAAACACTTTTATACCTAGTATAACTGATTATTAAATTATTATACATTATAATATAAGGGAAGTCCGAAGTGGTTCAGGTAAAAAGAGACAAAATTGGAAACAATCAACCTGATTGGGACAACAAACAAAATGAGAGTATCTTTCGGGATAGGAGTAAAAATAGTTATAATATACAGGGTATTCAAAATGTATGAAACAGGATTGATCAGTTTGTCGGATCGATATGTATTGAACTAATTAATATCAAATATTTAGGGTGATAATTTTAAACAGCTATCTATGAAATTTTTCAAAATACTACGCCATCTTCGTTGAATATTGAAAATTATGCTCATTTGACAGCTTGTTCTTTTGTACATATGATAGTGAAATTATGTGATAGAAATGATTACAAGTTTAATAGACAAATTAATAAGCTATTAAATGGTCATAATTGTGAATACCAAAACAATGACAAACAGTTCGAAACGGTGCTGTACTTTTTGAACATCCGGTATATAATAAAGAACAAAGAACTACGTACATTATTGACAAAGCCGTACCAAGCGACCAAAATATATTAAATAAATATAGAGACATTTTTTTCTCTATATTTACTTAAAACGAACCGCTAACTATTGAAATAAAATTGATCTGGAAGCAAGAAGTTACTATAGTAATAATAATATCAGTAATTGGAAATATACCTAAATCATTTATGCAAAATCTAAACCTTTTAAACATCCTCAACTATATACACGCAAATCTACAAAAAGATGTAATTCTATCAACACTAGTCATTACAAGAAAATACCTACAATAGATGAATTGGTAAGTTGGCTTAGCCCGTTACCTTTTTACACAACCAGAGTGATCACCCCCTGAGACACAATAAAATAATAATAATTAACCCAATTTAGAACATAAAAGTACAAAATAATAATAATTATTATTTTCTTACAAAATTCTGTACTCCCCGTAACCCTAATATCCTTCCTAAATACAAATATCCTACAATCACTATTCATCATTATAAATTCATGACAGGGCAGGAAGACCTTTGGTCGATAGCCCAGACAGATTAACACCTACATGTATTGTAATTATTTATATTGTTATATTGTTGAAAGTATCTATATAGTCTCAATAAAGATATATTATATAATAAAATATACACTAAAAAAACATAATTACAAAATAATAATAATTTTACAGAAAAAAGCAATTTTCAAATAACAATACAAAAACGTATAAATTAAAAAAGAATATATTCATATAACTTATTATTATTATGACTTAGAAGACTACTTGGAAGACGCGATGCAAGACTAGGTACTTGAAACTTACCATAGCTAATATTTCTGGGGCATCAACTTTATTAGAAATACGTCTCTTCAAAAAAGAAGCACCATATGTCTCCCGGCGACAAGATAATGATTTATAATCGTGTTGCCGAAGATCTATGTAATCCGTCTATCTGTTTGGATAAATTCCATTAGTGTTATAAGAAATATAATTAAGAAAAAGCTTCTGAAACTTTTCGAGCATCAGTGACTCAAATATACGAGGTGCGTTCAAAATGTAAGGTGACTTCAAATTTCGCAGGCAACGCACATTCGATTATCTTTTTTTTGTGGTTATGTTGGTACACATGTCCCGAAGATATGTTCACAATTTCAAGTACATAACATACCTCGTCTGTTTTTTGACAGATAAAAAGATTAGACGTGTTTTGTTGTGCTCGGCGATTTTCTATTATTATAAAAAAAAACAAAGATTGTGTAAAAAATGCAATCAAGTGCTCTAAAACACTTGAAATGTTGACAGTGGCGTACGGTGAGTCTGCTCTAAGTAAAAAATAAATGTTCACAAGTGGTACAATCTCTTCCAAGAACGCCGAGAAGATGCCAACGACGAACCTCGCTTTAGATGCCCCATCATGTCAACAACAGAAGGTATCGTCGAAGCAGTGAAGAAAATTATTTTTGAAAATCTTCTCTTATGGTAAGTTGCTTAGGATGTTGGCATATCAATCGGCTCATGTCATGCAATTTTTTCAGATGTTTTGGGCATGAGCCGTGTGTCAGCAAAGTTTGTTTCGAAACTTCTGAATTTTAATCAGAAGAACCGTCGCATGAGCATTGAATAACGTCAATGATGATCCTGATTTGCTCAAAAGGGTCATAACTAGTAACAAATCATGGGTATATGGTTATGACGCCGAAACCAAAGACCAATCCCAAATGGAAGCACCCGGGTGAGTCAAAACCGAAAAAACTGCCAAGTTTGATCAAATGTTAAATTTTTGCTCACTGTTTTTTTTCGACTACCATAGCATAGTTTACCTCAGGATCGTATGGTCAATATAGAGTATTACATTGAAGTTATTCGCCGTTTGCTAGAAGCTATACGATTTTTTTTCTATGGGGCTACCTGGAAGAAAGAATGTACACCAACGATCTTCAAATCATCTAAGGCATAGATGATTTGAAGAAGTAAATCAGAGCAGAAATGGCAAGGATACCGCCTAAAATGACAACACGTGTTATGCAGAACTTCAGAGATCGCCTATTTGGAAGACTTCATTTTTCACAAATAAACTTTAAGATATTGAAGATATTGTAAACATTTAGCAATACACAAACTTTTATTTAATGTCGTCATTAATTATTTACAGTTCTTGGAAATCCATTCATTTTTTTGCCGGACCCTGTAGATGGTTGAAATGTTTCACATTGCAGTTTTAATTGAATTAAAAGAAAATAATTTGAAATTAAATAATTTTCTTTCTAATTGATCTGCAATTAAAGATTTATGAGGTAAATACAATGAAAATACAAAAATCTATTGAAACAACTACTTTCCGGGCAAATACCCACACCGTACATTGAATTACACAATATATATTTGCCGTTGCATCTCAGCATTGCTGACAAAGCAATGTTTTTTGAATCAGAAATATTTCACACAAACTATGAAAAAGGTCATCTGTATACACGTGTTTTGGGATTTATCCCTAGACAGTACAGCTTTATCTTATATCGGGTGTCGCATAAGTAACGTTATGTTTTAATAAGTGAATACATTTTTTTTTCAGAAGTAACTTTGAAAATTTTGGAAATTTAAGGTGGACAGATTCAGCAAAGAACAATGATCTAAAGATGTTCAATTTTATTCTGAAAGTCAGAATTCCATTATTCAGATACAAAGATTATATCGAAATTTCTTTCATGTTTAAAATGCACCTAGCGCTCCAACAATTTACCAATTGGTTCAACGTTTTGGGCAACTAGAGGGGGTTAGTGATCTTTCGCGTACTGGAAGAGCTCGTGCCGTTCGAACTGATGTGAACATTGCTCGGGTGAAAGAATTTTATATAATTTATACCTTTACCCATGTAAAATTTAGTTGGTTTAAAACCAAATGATGCACACATATGCGTTCAATATAGTCGCCGAAAACAACGAGATTATCCACAAACTCATAATGAGCGAAGAGGCCCATTTTCACCTCAATGGTCATGCGAATAAACAAAATTGCAGAATATGGGGTACCCAAAATTCAATAATAATAATAAACCATTTATTGATCAACGAATACATTATATAACACGAATACAGTAGATAACAAAAATAATTGTTGAATATCAAATGCACCCGTTTAGGTGCATAGTATGGTGTGGAAGAGCTTCAGAAAGGATAATTGGACATTTTTTTTTCGAAATCGATGAAAAAGCTTTGAATGGTAATGAATACCGGGCAACGAATGAACATTTTTAAAGGCCAGAGGTTGAGAACAATTCAGAATTGTGGTTCCAATAATGTGGCTCCATCTTATTGGAACCACAATTCTGAATTATTCTCAACCTCTGGCCTTTAATGTTCATTCATTGCTCACAAGACTCGTCCAACTATGACATTTCAACTATCTTTATAATTACATTAGCTATGCGAGCTTGTTTCAATTTTATTAAAAAAATGAAATTTTTGAATAAAGAATGTATTTCATTGACATTAATTAATTATGTTACTCCTGTCTTGTCCGTTATATCCCCCGAATTCACGAAAAAAATGGTACGTTTTTGATCATTTTACATAAGGTGTACTGACGAGGGATAAATATCGAAACACTTATAGACAGATGGCTTTTTAAACATAGTTGATTGTGTTTGGGTGAAATATTTCTGATTAAAAAAAACGTTGCCATGTCAGCATCATGCAACGGCAAATATATATTGTGTAATTCAATGTTCAGAGTGGGTATTTGCCCGGGAAGTAGTTGTTTCAGCAGATATTTGTATTTTCAATGTACTTACTTCCTAAGTTTTTAATTGCAGAACAATTAGAAACAGAATAATGTGTTTTATTGGTTGATTTTTAATATTTTATTCATATTTATTTCATACCATTAAGAATAATTAATTATTTTCTTTTTTTTTTCTTTTAATTTAATTAAATTATGTTGTTCATATTGTATATATTGAGAAATGTAAAGAAAGAATCCGACCAAACAAAATAAAAAAATAATTGTTTATTTTATAGTACATAATCAATTAATTTTTCAAAAATTTATTCAAAAATATAAAGTAACTATATGCATGCGCTGTTCAATTACAGCGATAAAAAATCGGGTGAAAACACAATGTGTTTATAGAAATGGCTTTATAATGTCGATGGTGTAGTTGTTGTTGGTAAATCCACAGCAACATTAACCGGCCCTATCATCTGAATGGAATAGTATTTTGATACAAATGCAGTATGATTAAACAAACAAGATTAATTTGCATAAAATTCTTGCGTTGAAACGCGACCGTTGAAAACTGAAATTACCGCCGGTAAAATATTCATCACTTTTGAATTAATTGGAAAACGGACAGAATAAAAAAAAGACTGTCCCGTCGATCAATCGAATTTTCCGGAAAGGGGATTCGCTTTTTTTTAGAAATTTTAGACAATTTAGTAATATGGTTAACTCTGAAATAAAGTGAGTTTTTATTTAATATTATTCTAAGAGGATAATAAAAAAAACTATTATTCAAAACATTTCATATTATACATTGTTAATCAATTAAATAAAACACTTTAACTTTGTATAACACAAAAATTAATTTATTATGACTTTTAGTTTGATAATGACAAATGTAAATTGTTGAAACTATAGTCACAATAAATTAATGTTTGTGTTATACAAACAAAATGAAAGGTGTTTTATTTACATTTAATTTCGTTTTCCTTGTTTGCTTAAACAGGACAAGTTCGCCTTCCTTTAGTGGACGAAACAATGATTCTCGGTCGTCTACTTTGTAGACCCAAATCGTTGACGATGCCACTTGAAATTAGGCAAAAGGTGGCGCTTGCGTCGTCTTTAATTTATTGTGTTTTATTTAATTGAAAAAAGTATTTATTCACTTGGTCTCAGTTTTTTAAATTAAATTAAACGAATTTGAAAATAATTAATTTACTCAATTGACTAATTGATTACTTATTTTCTCTTTAGCTACTGCATTTTTTTGTCTTGCATTTCGTAAGTATGTGGTTATCATAAAGTAGGGGACATAATTTAAATATTTGTATAATTTTAAGAAATTGAGCTAGCAGTAAAAATTAAATGGAATCTAGTTGCTTCAATAATGGGTTTTCACTGTACATGTGGAAAACAAAAGAGATATTAATAATACGAATGTTAAACAAAATTCAATTCAATTTAGAGCAGAGTTGTCAAATACATTTTTTTAGAAAACAAAACCGAACGGAATGGAGATTTCACTCGCACTCGTAGGTTTTAAATGGGCTTTTCATCCCACTTCCACCAACGGTCAAGATAGGCCGGGCGACGAAATTGCCTCATTTCTGGTGTCGTCAATATCTCGCCTCCGGATTAAGTTAGAAAGTTGAAATTTTCAGGGGAGATGTTATACGGGATCTGTATGAGTGTACAAAGTTACAATGTTCTATCATTCCTACGAAAAAGCTTATCTCTGAGCGTAAGGCACAATTTCACACACTCCGTTTAAAAAAGCATTGGCATTTTTATTTTAATGACCTGAATCCTTTGTATTTAGCTGAAAATTAATGAACACAAATAAAATATACTACAGATTGATATTCATTAGGAAGCGAATTGTTACAATTCAACCAGAAATGTTACATAACGTTGTGTATAATTTGGAGGAACGGGTGGTGATTTACAATAACAATGTGGAGATCATATCGAACATTTGCTGTAACGAATTGTGGACATAAAAAATCCCATTATTTAAGGAATTAAATTTCTTTTACTTTTTATTTATAGTTTAATTTGTTAAAAATATATAATACCAGGCGGAAAGACCTCTGGTCGATAGCCGATTTCCAAATATGAAATTAAACACCTTTATAGATTAAGATAAGCTTTTTTCTAGGAATGGTATTGTAAATATATGTAATGTTTGGAAATAAAGACTATTTATATATATATATATATATATATATATATAATACCTTGAAATAAAACCCTTACTTTATAATATATATGGTTATCATATCATTTAAAAGGAACAAGCAACCATTGAAACATCTACTTAATACCCCGCTAGACACAATACGAACATTTGCTGTTGCATAAAGCACTTATTTACGTAACATAAGTAAAATAATTACAGTAGCTAAAGAGTCAATAATTAATTAGTCATTTATTTGAGTAAATTAATTATTTTTATTTAATTCTAATAGGGTGTCGCTAAATGTATGTTCTTAATTAATTTTCAATTAAATATTGAAAATATAGTTTTTTTTACCATAAACATTAGTATAAAAAAGGCTTAATATTTATCTCAATATGTAATCGAAATTAGTCCGATTACATTGAAATCATTGTCAAATTGAGTTTTCTTTTTTCAAATATTTATTAGGATTTATTTTAGTACAATAAGCCACCTAGGCTACAGTGCATCCGGATCCTCAAGGATCCCCACAGGAAAAAAATCAATTAATTTTCTTTAGTAATAAAAACACTTGAATAACTTTATTCACTAATTAATTATACATGTGACGTACATTACAAACACAATGTAATCATTATCAATGATTTGATTCTCGATTTTCATAAAAATTCTCATCAATTAATAATTTCTGTTTATTAATTTCGTGGGTAAATGTGTACTGTAACAACATGGCTGCATGAAATGTCACCCCTTGATATAAAACTTCACCCCAATTCGGCGATGGCGGTGATTGGTTCAAAGTCACCCTCCGCGTATTCAGCATGATGAATCGTTTTGAGGGATCATTTCTAAATTGTGCACACAAATATATTATTTTCTCACGGACGATTTATTTTTATCAAAGCATATTGTTTGAGATATTTATTTTTTTAAAGCAATAATAAAATTGGCGTCAAATATAAAAAAAACATCATTTATTTTTCCAAATTAGAATAAATATTGGTTTCATAATTAAAGTACTAAATTTAAAAAACGAAGGTTTTAAAAATAATACTTGGTTTTGTTTTACTTATTAATTTATTATTGAAAAAATGTTTTACTATTTAGTCCTTATTAATAACTAATGAAAACAAAATTAAAGATATAAAAGCAAATATGTTTGATTTTTCATAACTTAATGTTTTACAAAATTAATTTTGTGAAACAATACAAATTATTGAAAAATAATGTATACAATCTAGTGCATATTGTTGATTATTGAGACACTTCTTTGTACATCATGATAATTTTAAATTCAACGCGGTTTCTGATTTTGAACTATATATTGTATCAGGAATATAAAAAAAAACATGCTGTATTCACTATAAATAAATTTACATTTAGTAAATATAAATAAAGAGCGAAGAACACTCTTTATTTATATTTACTAAATATACATTTCAGATGTTTAGCAACTAATAGTACAACTAAACATCAAACTGTAGGCGCAAGTAACTCATATTAAAAACAGGTTTATATGGATAACCAGAATGCACTTAAGGTGATAAGGTTTAACAAACAGATATGTATTGTAAATAACTTTAATTGTTTTGCTACGCTGTAACTTCTATGGGTGAAGAATATTAACGATATTATTTATTTACACACAATTGTATTGCTTTGGGGTGGGACCAACATTTTTTCATCAGAGGAGTGGAGAGTTCGAAATACAATAAATAATCAAAGAAAACAATAAAAGTTGGTGTTTAGTAGAAAGAGATAGTTTTACAGTAAAATGCATATAATCGATTAAAAAGAGTCACTTTTTACTTTCCCCGGAGCCCTGTCAAAGGAAAAGTATTGTGATCGTAAAAATTTTCGAACCGTCAATTTCAACAAATATGCAAGTTTTGAGGTCCCCTGAGTCCATTCCACCAAGTTTTGAAAAATGTCTTTGTGTGTGTGTGTTTCCGCAATAGCGCATAAACGGCTAAATAGATTGAACCCAAACTTTATATCTAAGCTTTTTATAACTGTGGAATGATCTGAAAAGCTTTTGGTTAGACACAAAACTCATTAAGTGCAACTTTACTCTTAGCGATTTTTCATTTTTTAATTCGGATAAAAAATTATTTCAAATATAAGTTGTAGATTATGAAAAAATAGTTTTTGTTAAAAACTTTTTATTGTAGGACCTTTAGTTTTCATTTTATAAGCGGAAAAATTTCATCTACCTTATAAATTCCTTTAGAAATAAACAATTATTTTTATAATCTTTTTTATGTTCGCTTATTTAAATAATTATTGTAATGAAAAATAAAACGTGAAAATGATTTCAATTTGCAATGACACAGAATATGTTGCCCAACAACAATCCATTTTTTCATTTTTTTTATTTAGATTTAAATGTTCATTCAAAAACGTATACAGAAAAGAAGAAAACAAGGGCAGCAGGACTTATGATCGATTGCCCTCATTTGGAAATATATTATGAAAATATTTATTTATTATGTTAGATTATACACAATGTATTTTTTGTCTTAGATAATAAAATTTTAGTAGTAGTATATATATATATATATATATAACATCTTTATTCCCGCAGACAATGTTATATACAATAAATTAACAATATCATTCTTATACTATGTTATACGTTGTTCTTAGAAAACGGCTATCGACCATGGGTCTTTCTGCCTTAGTAGTAGTATTAGTGTTATAAAATGATATTTTGTTAATTCTTGTGGTATTATTGTATTAACTATATTTGTGTAACTTAATGTGGATTTATTAAATTCACATTTTTAGAGTATCTGAAATAGTTTCGTTTTTTTTTTTCGTATATTTTTTGGATTTTTCAGTTTGCAATTGTTTTATAACATTTTTACAGATTTTTTAAATAAATATTGCAAATAAGATTTTTTTTAATACGAAACAGAATTTTTTTTCCCTCCTTTCTTTATTATTCGCACAATTTTTCTTTTGCAAAATAAAAATTCCAATTAGCACGTTTAAAACCAATTAAAAAAATGTAATAATAATCTATTTTTTTCTTATATTGATAAACAAATCATATTCCGTACAAACTCACCAAAAAATACTACATCCTCTATTTTTCTAGTGTTGACAACGCAATATAAACAGATTTAAAAAATGAGCATTCGTTCCCACCGCGTCGGCAACAGGAGGGTAAATGTGTGAAAATCGCTGTGTAGAATTTAAATTACAACAGGAAGGGTATAATAAAAATATCCTGAGTAGGTAATATGCAGGTTGTTTGTTTAATTACGCCTTATATGGATTCACATGGGATAAAATTTATCATGTGTTAATAGTTTTTCCATTACACAGATTTTTATTATTTAATTTATCACAGAATTAAATGACAGTATTTTTAATATAATTGTAGTCAAGGGTTGGAAATTGGACGGACTTCATTTGTTTAAAACTTTAATAATCGCTAACAACAATTTCACATAAGGTAACGTAAAATGAATCTTGTAATCATTTTCCATGATTTTTCAACCTTCTACAATACATGTAGCTGTTAGTCTGTCTGAGCCATCGACCAGAGGTCTTTCCGCCCTGTTATCAATTTCTGATGAAGTTAAAGAAAAACTATGCTTGCTAGATCAAGTGTCCTAATGAATTGATTAATGGTGATGTTATTTATTATAATACATACATCTTTATTCAGACAATATAGCTACAAAAATTTACAAAATTTATAATAACAATATGTATAATTGTGTTAGTAGTCTGTCATGGGCTATCGACCATAGGTCTTTCTGCTCTATTATTTATTCATTTATTAAATTTATTATAAAGTAAACATCGTTTCCGAAATATATTATAAATTATAAAAAAAAAGAGGCAGGAAGAAAGTATTTTTATTAAAATGATTACCTCAATCATATAATTAATAAAAGAAGAAGAAGAAAATATATTAAAAATTATATCTGGTTCTATTAGAAGTTTCTAAAGATTATTTTTTATTTTTTTACATATCATCAAATTGGTTTCATAAAATAAATTGTTTTTTTCTTCATAAATTGTGTGCGTCCGAATGTTTTAATTTGCCATCAGTAATTAAAATATGGAATTTATTACATACGCTGGCAGATATTAATGAAAAATCACGTGACATTGTTATAAATATAAAGCAAATAATGGTGCGCCGATTGGAAAAATAATAGCGGAAAATAATTTAATGGAAATTTTAATTAATAATCTCATTGCTTTTAAAATATTAATGCACCGCAATAAATAAAAAGTAAATATTGGATTTTACCGTTTTCGATTATGAATCCCGGAAATTTTAATTTCGGTTTGAAATAATTCCGGCCGCGCTGAAAATATGAAATTGCTGTTTTCATAAAATTGATTGTAATTAAATAATAAATCTTACGGTGTTGTTATAATTTTTGAAATAAATATGAACGTTATTAATAATCATAGCGATATATTACTACAGTTTTAGTATTTTTACAAATCATCTATGTATTGTTGTTTCAATTTCAGCAGATAAAATAATATCCATTAAAAAAATATATACAGGGTGTCTCAGCGTGCGCGCCGTGTAGCTTTACGGCTAAATGGTTTTTTTTTTCAAAATCGGCTTCCGCAGGCATATGTAGGTCTATTAGGATCACATTTTAAAATTAGTTTCAAATATACAGGGTGTCCCATAAAAGCATGGCGTATCATAGTTATATTTTTTTCTAAAGGAATACCCCATTTTTTTAGATTCTACATCAAAAATAAAGTAAACTAATAATATATTCATATGCCTAAACCTAATAATTTTTGAAATATTTAAATATTTCAGGCAGAAATCGACCGATGGTCGATAGCCATTTTCTGAAGCTTAACTAGAGGTTTATGATTGTAATGTAAATATTGTAATGTAATTTAACGTATTTCTCAGAAATAAAGATTTTCTATATATTTAAATAATTTTGGAAAAATTGACGTTTCGTAAAAAAAATCATAACTTTCAAATGAGGGAATAAAAACAAATGAAATTTTGTATTAGTATATTAGAATATTTTAGGTTATTTACAGAAATTTAAAATCTTAATATGATTTGATAATTCAACGTAACTTCAGAAGCACATTCAAGGTCGAATTTCGTGTTTATTTTGAATGGCACACCATATATTTAATAGCCCTATCTTGTAGGAAATGTTATTGTCTTTTAAAAAGTATCAAGGTATTTTACACGTAAACTTAATAGTTTTCAAGATATATCCAGTTTCGTTAACTTTTGGCATAATATTTATTATTCATAATATGGAAATGTGATACAAAGCGCCATCTGTTGTTCAATTTAATATTTATTATTTCCAATTATTCCAATAGGCAAGTGTTTAGCTTTTGTTTATAAATAAAGACAGTCGACCGAAAAAATGATTTTCTAGATATTTCTTAAATTAATACAATAATGTTATTGATTGTGAATACATTATTTGCATTATTTATTTACACATGTATAAATTATTTGATAAATTCTTGGCGAATATTCAATGGAGTTAAACTTGTAATTGTATCTTCTCATTATTAGTTACTGTATTCAAGTTAGTTTTTTTTTCAGATACTTCAAACTGCCTACAGTTTTAAATGTATTTAAAACTTTCTCTACAGTCCTATTATTTCAATGTCTTCCACCAGAGAACGTTTTGAACACTAAAAGACTATTTTCATAACGTTCCATTATTATTAGAATCATGTTAATTCTTTTATTTAAGGAAAAAATCATTTTTGCAATTGTTACTAATAATACTAATGTATCAATTAAATTTTGTTTATAAACAAAAGCCTATTGGAATAACTGTCAATAATAATTATTAAATTAGGCAATAGATGGCGCTTTATGTTACCTTGTCATATTAGGTTTAGATGTAGAATACTTTTATACTTTCTGAAAGACAATAAAACCATAAAAACAAAAGATAGCCAGATTCACATGGGCAAAATGTAAATTATCTTGGTCGGCTACAGACTGGGCAGAGTAATTTTTAGTGACGAATCAAAATTTGACGTATCAATTAAATTTTGTTTATAAACAAAAGCCTATTGGAATAACTGTCAATAAAAATTATTAAACTAGGCAATAGATGGCGCTTTATATTACCTTGTGATATTAGGTTTAGATGTAGAATACCTTTATACTTTCTGAAAAACAATAAAACAATAAAAACAAAAGATATCCAGATTCACATGGGCAAAATGTAAATTATCTTGGTCGGCTACAGACTGGGCAGAGTAATTTTTAGTGACGAATCAAAATTTGACGTATGTGTTGGTGATTATCGTAAACGTGTGATTCGCTCAAAACATGAGGCTTTTTCACATGGATTGCCTAAAACGTACCGAAAAATTTCCTAAAGGAGCGATGATTTGGGGCTACATGACAGCTTCAAGGTTAGGATGTTTTGAATTTATTGATGGTACTATGAATGCTGCGAAATATCAACAAATACTGCAAAACAGTCTGCTACCAAGTATCGCCAAGTTAAATGTTGATGAAAATTACATTTTTCAACAGGATGGTGCTGCATGTCATACGACCAAAACCACAGAAATGGTTTGTCGACCACAACGTAAATGTTCTTTCTTGACCTTCCAGTAGTCTTGGCCTTAATGTCATTGAAACAGTATGGCATAAAATGAAACAAACATTGAGGAACAACCCATAACGGACATAATCTGAACTTAGAGCGAAAATAGAGCATATTTGGAATGAAATTTCTCCTGAAACGTGCAGATCCTTAGTTGAGTCAATGCCTAGCCGAATTCAAGCTGTCATAAAATATAAACGCGATATTACTCCTTTTTAGAAATAAAATTCGTGCAAAGTTCCAATATTTAGTTGCTAAACAAAATAAAGATTTTTCTTGTAAATTAGAGGTGATAGAATAATAATTTTGTTTTTGTGTCATTTATTGGCTTTAATTTTTGCTAATTAACTAATTACACAGTATTAAAATAAAAAAATACTAGTAAAAATAAGTCGTAATAGGGCAGCAAGACCTCCGGTCGATTGGCAATGACAGACTTTTAACCCATTTATATGTATTGTAAATATAAATATCTGTAAAGTATTGTAATTCTGCTGTTTGAATAAAGATGTTTGTATATAAGTCCTAATATATAGTTGTTAGGGTTCGTATACCATATATTTAAAAAAAATATTAATAAAATGTTTTAATATGAGAGAATTTAAATGGAGTAATGTTTCGTATAAAATATAGCACAAATAATGGAGTAAGAAGAACAAAACAAAAAAAATGAGATAATGGTATGGTAGCTGGAGGAGTTCCGTCTGTAGCGGAATTAAGAGGTTTTATCAGGGAGATCGAATAGCGGTTGGATGGTTAATTCCCGGGGCTCTAAATAAACACATCCATCTCCATCCCCCTCTTAGATAAACACCGAACGCTAATGCCACTCTCTCTCTATTTGCAATGCAGCCGAGGCTTCCACAGAAATTACAATTAGCGAAAGCCGCCACTCACCGCCCCCGCGCCCCTCCACCCCCACGGCCCTTCCTCCCTCCCAGTGGCGCTCTTCCAATTTGCACAAATTCCAATTCCATCCTCCCGAAACTACGTAACATTAATGTATGCAGCGGCAACTTTGCTACATTACACACGCCATCCGGTGGATTTATTAAAATCAATGCGGCGGAAAGTTGCGTTTCCATTGTGGCCGAAGAACTCGCCCGCGAGGGGTAGGTTGATACGTATTTCGTTCGGAAAGGATTAAGCGCAAATGCCCGCATTCTCCGCACTATTCAACCCCCTTTCGAATACGGAATCCCGAAATGATTGGATTCGGTTTTAATCTTGTTTTTATAGAGGCGCTGCACAAAAGTTGCTTCCGATCGGTTGCAAATTGAACACCGGATCGGAAAACATTGCTTACCTTTTATTTTCCTATATCGAGGTAATTATTTCGTAAGAAAGCATAACCTGGGAAGATAATATTCGAGTATAAAGAAATAAACATTGAATATACTATTTTCCGTTTTATTCATCTATGTATATGAAAATTGATAATTATGATATGAAACAAAAAATGTCCTGTAAGTTTTCTGAAAGGACATTTGCCGAATTTTGTATTAGCGGAGAATATAAATGCAAACGCTTAAAAACAAAAACATACCCCAAATAAAAAGTAAATCATTCCTAATCACAGAAATTATTTCTGGTTGAAGCAATCTTGGACACCACTGTCTACTCAGAATCTAAAAAATATTAATTTGATTATTAGAAAATTATTAAAATATGTTATTGTTATGCAACAGGAAATGTTCATTATTGGACATTTGTTAAAGTACTTTTGTAACATAAGTCATTTTGACTTATCATAGTAGCTAAAGAGGAAATAATTTATTATTTTCAAATTGTTTTTATTTAATTTATTTAAATAACTGTGACCAAGTGAATAAATCCTTTTTTCTATAATGTATGTATTATTTTATAATTTAATTTCAATTTCCGAATTCACACTTCTCTTAATGATATTAAATATTTGTATTTATTTGATTAAAGTTCAGGAAAATATCATTATCAGAATTGTGTTTATTTTGAATGACAAAGAATGCATAGATAAGCCTGGGAAGAATACATATTAAATATCAATTATTCCAAAGTACTCCCCGTCTTGTGCATGCACTGATTAAACATATTTTGTTTAAACAGATTTTACATTTTAGTTTAGAGATTTTAAATGTGTCACTCTCTCCCTGACCCTCGTGCAGTAATGTAGTTAAATTATTTTATAAACTTGGAGTCATACAATTAAATAATTATAATTACATTTAATTAATTTAATTACACATCACCTCACCAGAAAGAACCTCTAAAGAAAAACTCTAAACTTTACAAGTGGCGCAGTCGAATTGGAATTCTGGGAGGTGATTAGAGTATTTGTGTAATTTTAAATTCAATAAATTGGAAAAAAAATCGAGACCCGGAAAGCCACCTAGACATCATCGCCGACGTGCCCCAGGACCGGTTGACTTAGAGCCACCTGGAGATTCATCGACGTACCCTGGACTCAATAGGCATTCGCATCGAAACCCTGAGCCAGTTGGACACAAGCGTTTACGCCCCAAAAGGAGGACTCTGTCGCATCCACGAAGGTCATCATCTGTACCTGCAGTTTCTTGGACACCGTCGTGTCCGACGTCAGGAGAACAAAAATTGGGAATGTTCACGATAGTTTTTACGTGAGTTGAAATATTTTTTACAAAATTAGGAACCATCTGTTATTTATTTTTTGCTGTGTTTTCAATTAATTTATATTGAAATTGGCAAATTTTGACTTTGCTAAACTAATAAAGGCCAGTAACTCAATTAAATATTTCAATCCAGAATCTACAGAATGGAATAATGTGGAAAATTTCATTAATGAATGTAACAAAGCGTTATGTTTGATTCCTGATCAAATGAATGAATTGAAAGGCGTCACTTTAGTGGGAATTAAGGGTAAAATTTTAGGAGACACTGGAATACATATCAGAAGTAAACGACCAAAAAGTTGGGATGAAATTAAGTATTTATTGCGAGTTCATTGCTAAAATTATACTCCTCAAGGTGTGCTTATAGAAGGTAATGAAGTATTTTGTCAAATGTGTATGAAAGTTCAATATGAAGCTATAAACAAATGTTTTATTTATAGAAGACAGCGATTATTCCAAGTTAATAATTATAAATGTATAGAAGAGTTTGCAAAAATAATAGTAATTCAAGTTATAATCAGTCCTTTATAGCTTAAACATATAATTCAAATATTCCTGTTAGATTGTATCAAGAAATTAATTAAACCATACTTTAAAATGATTGTAACGAAATCAATGTAACACCTGTGGAAACAAAATCAGTAATCAGTAACAGTCCAGTGAGTTGCATAACCAATGAAAAAGAAAATTATATTTCTGATAAAAATATATCCGTTTTAAATAATTTCAACCAAAATAAAAACAAAATTAAGTCTCGCGAAAATGTGGATAAAAACGTGAAAAATATCGAAAGGATCAGTAAAGATGAAGAAAAATCAATTCAAAATTTGCCACTTGATTCTGGATTGAAAAGAATAAATGAGTTGGATATTAAAATTAGTAAAGATAAATATAATGATTCTGTAGAGAAGTATATGACTGTTGAAAATAAATCTGTTTTGAATAATCTCGACCAAAATAAAAACGAAATTAAATTACGTGAAAATGTGAAAAATATTGAAAGGGTCAGTAAAGAAAAGAAAAATTCAATAGAAATTTTATCACTTGATTCGCGGTTAAAAAGAATGAATGAAATAGATAATACAATTAGTACAGATAATATCAAGAAAATGTTAAAAACAGTAGACACGACTACTAGTAGTAGTAACAAAATTAATTTAAATTATAATGTTCAGAAAAAAATAGAAAATAAAATATATAATAGAAATAATGTTGCAAATACATTTATTTCTCACATTAATAGTAAATTAAAATATTTCGAAAGAAATTATGAAAAAATGTGTAAAACTTCTGAAACGAAAATTAATATAACGAAAGGAAGAAAGTTGAGGACTGTTAAATAAAAAAAAACAAATTAAATATTAAAAAAATAATTGAAAATGCAAATATAATTATTAATGGCCGTGTAAATTGTGTTAATAAATCTAATAAGTGTTCTAATAATAAATGGAATAAATGTCGAAATAGAAAAATTTTAAGAATAAATACTTCTTTTACCTATGATATAAAGAAAGTGACAATTATATCAAAAATTAATAATTTAGATTATATTAAATGTAATAAAACGTCTGTAATTAATTTTGATTAATAAAATAAATTTAAAAATAATAGGAACGGGCAAAATTAAATGTAAGCTCAATAATAAATATGTCCATTTAAATAATTCAAAATTTCAGAAATTTAAGAAACATAAATTTATAATATATTTTATAAATAAATGAATAGATTTTAAAATAAATGGAAAATATTTAATGATACTGAAATTAAGGTCACCAAACAAAAATAAAATGACAACTAAACAATTATATAATAAATATTTGTATTTTAAACATTCCAGTCCTAACAATTATTTTTATTCTTATAAAAGTAAAACATGTTTTTAATGTTATAATAAACCACTTAAGTTTATCGATTAAAAATAATCTATTTTTTGCAAATAGTCGTTACTACTAACTAATTTTAATAAATTGAAACATTTAACACATTTATTTTAAATAAATTTAATCGATTTTGCTTGCCAATCGTTTGTTTTAAAAGTTTTTTTTTATAAAAAAAATGAGATTTGTGAATACTAATTCTTTTTCAATGTTTATGTTTATTTGAATATCTTTCGCAATTTAATTAAGTTACGAACAATTAATTTAATTTAGATATTAAGCTATTACAAATGTATTTGACACAATCTAATCTAAGGCATTTTCTCACATTAAGCCTCTTTTTATTAACCTAAGTCATGAGATTTATCACACAATGTTAATTGTTATTATATGGGTTCCTAATTCGTAAAATTATTTCAATTACACGTGTAGTGCGTTTGAGTTCTGTTTCAGTAAAATAGTGCAGTGAATTAAATGAGTATTTCCATCGCGAAAAGTGTGTTCGATACGATTATAGTCTACAGCTTTTAAATTGCTTTACTATCTTTAAGTCTTGATAAATAATAATTATTTACTTCGCACAATGTCAAATTCTTAAAGGAAATAAGTTAATGCAATCCTGTACTTGAGTATATTTATCTGTAAAATATGTTGTATTCATGCTGTCTTATTTATATTTCACTGTTTTAACTTATTTTTGTCGAAATTCCGTTTTAGAAATAAAATTAAAACATCACTTTTTATAAAAAAAATATATCATATTTCATATGCTCTATTTTTAAATAATTACAATTACATTTAATTAATTTAATTTCACATCACCTCACCAGAAAGAACCTCTAAAGAAAAACTCTAAACTTTACATTTCTATTGAAATTCCGTTTAGTTTATCATTTTTTGTTATATCCAATAATTAATTATTGCAACAAGTCAATTAACTCACGAAGGTGTGTAGATGCCACTCCAAATTAAACCGTTGACGGACAAAATAACGCCCTTCCCTCCCCAACTAATAAAATTTAATAGAGCCGCGTCTAATGGGTTGATTAGGACGGACGTTTTAAGTACGGAACGAATATATTATTTCGTGCGGGCAAAGTGTTCGAAATTTGTCTCGGGAATTACACGTGCGATCCATCATGCCGTCAGCGCGGGCAGGCAGCTTCCACCGGGCATAAAAGAAGATCCCGAAGTATTTATGGCGACACGTGTACTCATTTAGAGGCTACAAATCAACCGGGGGATCTAATCTCTGTTTACCTTTCTTATTAGCCGCAAATTATAAACGCCCGCGCATTCCGCCTTATAAAAAACCCGATGGCTTTATTAAAACACCGTTTCTTTTTTGTGTCTCATAATTATTTATTGCTTGTAATATTTAATTTATATCGGACTATTTTTATTTTTGTGAATGTAAGCTGAAAATAATAAAGATAAGCTAAATATAAGTCGTGTAAATATAATGCCTATCTTGTGAATAAATATAAATTGAATGTAAGATACTATTTGTATTGTTTAACGAGATAGTGCCATTCTGTCACATTAAATAATTGTAGTGACTGTAACCTACTAAATACACCGCTTTTGTTAGGCTACAGTCATTCCTGCTAGCGAAAATTCATTAACGCATTTTTCTAAAATGTGAGAAATAACGTAAATTATGAATTAATCTCTTCTAATATATAATATTTTTTAAATAGATTTATTACCAATTTTTCGCAATATATTACTTACTTGTAATCGTCATGTTGAAACAATTGTAAACAATTCATTTAAGGCATTAAGATTTATTCATCGCAATTCCGTAAATATTCAGAATCCTAATGCTATAAAATCTCTGTTTAATATTTATATGTGGTCAAAGTTGGAGTATGCATCACTGATCTGGTATCCCCAAAACCAACAACAAATTAATTTATTTGAACGTGTTCAGCGTAAATTTGCAAAATTGCATTTTAGAAATTCTGGTAATTAACCAGTACGTGGTTATAACCATGATTTATTGCTTAGTCAATTTAATATAGAATCACTTCAACAAAGACGAAATAAATCATGTGTTTCATTTTTATATGATTTAATCCATAACCAAATTGATTGTTCCGATATTTTGAAACAGATTAATTTTCATACTCCTTCTTTCAATAGGAAAAATAAATCAACATTTTGTGTCAATTTCATTAGAACGATGTCAGGTTTATAATTACCTATAAATATTATGTGTAACGTATTCAATGGAATAAATTCAACCTGCGATTTATTTAATGATAACTTTTCGTTAATAATCGCTCTATGTTAATTTAATTTGTAATTTAATAATTATAATTTATTACTTATTACTATTGTTTATTTACGTTTTATATTTATATTGTCCTGTAATTGGGTCTTTTGTTTCCTCTTGGACAATAAAATTTATTTATTTATTAGACTCATACTTTTTGAATATTTTTAATACGCTTATGAATTCTATTATTGATGCTATTTGTGAAAATTTAATACATTACATTTTGTATAGAATTCCTCTAATAATACAAGAAAATTCGTCTTATCATTATTATAAATATGGCATTAAAAATCAACTATAGGGGAATACATAACCTCTTAGTCTGTATTACTTGGCCCTTATTATTAAATAATTACAATTTTAATAATGCAACAATATATTTTTATAAAATTCTGTATACTGCAATTAATAAATTTATCGATAGGTTTAGAGTAAACAATGCAATAATCCACCTTGGTTTAACGCAGAACTGATATAAAAATAGAAAATAGTTCACGTTGAATATAAACGTACTTTATTTAAATCCATATATATATGAAGATTTTGCTAGATTAAGATTAATATGTAGAAGTAAAGAATTACACAAAGATTATCTAGTTCATTATTTATAATGACGGTTCGAGTAACAATACGTTTGTTACCAATTTAAATTCGAGTATTTTGTTTGATAATAAAATCTGTATCTTTTGCAATAAAATAGTTCATATTAGTTTATATATTCAACGATATGAAATAATTCACCGATTGCAACTAGGGATTTTGTTCCCGGCTTATCCTCCATGGCAAAGGCGCCGATAAATTTTATTTATATGTCTAATTTATTAATTCTAAATGGCCTCGCGGTAGTACGTTTTATAGCAGTTAACAACAAATCAAATTTCTCCAATTTTCACACTTTAACTGCCACAGGAATGCCAAGAATTTCGCCTCTAGCAGCAGTGATATTCAATGAAACAAACATTTTCGCGAGATAAATTTGACTTCTTATTTTAATATTATTACTATATGCACCAGCACCAAATTAAGAATATTGCCAGAAGGCTGCTATTTTTATTATTTAAAAAAATATTAGTCATCCACTGATTTGAATATAAGGAGCGGTCAACATCAAAGTAAAATTTCACAAACGTTGTCACAAATTAAATTCTACTAAGACAATTGCCAGAATGCTTTTATATATTTTTTACCTTCAATATCAAATTTCACAAACCTTGTCACGAGTTAAATTTGATTTCTTATTTTTATATTGTTACTAGATACATCAGCAACAAATTAAGACAATTATCAAAATGCTTCTATATTGTTTTTTTTTTACAAAAATATTAGTCATCCACTGATTTTAATATGAAATTTAACAAACTTTTCGCGAGTTAAATTCGATTTCTTGTTTTCATACCTCCACTCGATATATTCGCAACAAATTAGGATCATTGAGAGAAGGCAAAAACATGAAAAAAAAATCATTTTGCGTATTGTTTCACCCTATATACAAAATTTGTGTGTGAAGTTACTTATAGATTTCGCCAATAGCTCATAAAAACTTTAAAAATCATTATTTTGAATTCATTTCTTCACTAAAGCATTCAGCATAATCTATTCTAGAGGTTAGAATTAATAAACGCAATGTTCAACCCCTTTTCTGTCTATTTCTTAATTTTCTCTATGTGTTCCCTCCTCAAAAAACATTACGTTCACCTAGATATACTCCCCATATACCTTTTAATAACTTGAAAAAGAAAAAAACTTTCACACCTCACCCCCAACCCTCATAAAAAATATAATAATAATTTTGCTCCAAACATTTTTTTAAGTCATAATATTGCTTTAATTTACGCAAAACAATATGTAGAATAAAACAAAATATTCAAAATCAAAAACCACCCCTTCCCCATATATTCCAAAAATTAATTATAACATCATTCACAACAAATAATACATTTTAAGTAATTGTTCCTTCTTTCACACCAAATATTTTTGTACAGTTGAATTCTCCATATTCCATTTGTTCATTTTTAACAAAAATATTTTTCACACCAGACTTACCCCACCCCCTATGATCACATGTTTTTCGATAAATAATTAATTTTCACCATTAGTACCTTCCTCCATAGAAACTCTTTTTATACAGTTGAAATCCCCATACATTAATTCATTATTTTCAATAAAAGCATTTTTCACACCGGACTTCCCCCACCCCCTATAAATTAAAAAAATCACATGTTTTTCGATAAATAATTAACTTTCACCATTTGTTCCTTCCTTCATAGAAAATCTTTTTATTTCCAACAAACCCTTACCCCCTATAAATTAAAAATCGAAAAATAACATGTTTTTCGATAAATAATTAATGTTCACTAATTGTTCCTTCCTTCATAGAAAATCTTTTTATACAGTCGAATTCTCCATGCATTAGTTATTCATATTCAATAAAAAATTTTTCACACCGGACTTCCGAAATTTCGAAAAATCATAAGGTGTGATAATGTGATAACATTCGTTTTCACAAATATTTTACTAATTTTTGATATATTTTTTTGCAAATCAATTGTTCATCATTTGAAATGTGGAGTTTTATGTGAAAATAGTTTTTTTTTTCACTCCACGTTGCGATTATTGAATTTATTTATTTATGGTCCATTTGAAAGTCAACAACACGGACTGTAAATTAATTCATTCATAAGAGTGTCGCTGACTAGAAGATTTTGAAATAAAGCAATTTCAATGAACTTCTTTATTTATTGAATAAATATTGCAAACAAATAGATTTGTATATCCGTAAATTATAAAAAAATGTGCTGAAACAAAGCAGTAAGATTTAAGCGTATAATCTTCATTTAACAGTAGAACTGCTGTGTACGGAATTGGAAACGATTAAAAACAAATATGAAAAACAGTAAACATTAAAACAATTAAAAAACAGCAAACAATGGAATAGTTATTAATTTTTATTACAGCTAAAAACACAATTCTAGAAAGTGTATCCCTTCTCTTTCCATATATAAAATATAGAATTAATAATGTAATTTAAAATTAGTTCTTCTTTTACTTTTTCCTCAATAAAACAATCATTCAATATTCTAAATTATATAAATATTATTATTCACAATTTTTCATCATTCGATGTGAAAATTACCGAAAACTAATTATCAAGAAAAATCGAATAATGACAATGTATCATATTTGCAATTATTTAGGGGTGGGAAAAGTTGACTAGGAAAATAAAGTTTGTGAAATATGAACAAATGATGGATAGGAAATACGAATGTTTAAAAATACTTTCAAAATTACAGCGAGCAATTATGAAAAATAATTAATTATAATAATCATCCAATTTTTCATTTTCAATTATTTGGAGGTGGGGGAAGTCTAGTTTGAAAAATATTTTTGTTGAAAATAATCAATTAATATATGGGAAATTCAATTGTATAAAAAGTTTTTCTATGGAGGAAGGAAGAATTGGTGAAAATTAATTATTTATCCAAAAACATGTGATTATTAATTTATAGGAGGTGGGGTAAGTCCAGTGTGAAAAATGTTTTTATTGAAAATGATCAATTAATATGAGGAATTCAAAAGATTTTCTATGGAGGAAGGAAGAATTGGTGACAATTGATTATTTATCGAAAAACATGTGATTTTTAATTTATAGGGGGGTGGGGTAAGTGCGGTGTGAAAAATATTTTTGTTGAAAATGATCAATTAATGAATGAGAAATTCAACTGTATTAAAAGATTTTCTGTGAAGGGAGGAACAATTGGTGAAAAATTAATTATTTATCGAAAAACATGTGATTTTTCAATTTTTAATTTATAGGGGTGAGGGAAGTCTGGTGTGAAAAATATTTTTGTTAAATTTGAACAAATGATGTATGGAGAATTCAACTGTATAAAAATATTTTGTGTAAAAGAAGGAACAATTACGTAAAATTTATTATTTTTGTGAATGACGTTATAATTCATTTTTGGAATGAATATTTTGTTTTATTCTACAATTTGTTTTGCTTAAATTAAAGAAATATTAAGACTTTAAGAAACAATTTGGAACAAAATTATTATTATATTTTTTATGGGGGTTGGGGGTGAGGTGTGAAAGTTATTCTTTTTCAAGTTATTAAAAGGTATATGGGGAGTATATCTAGATGAAAGTAATGTTTTTTGAAGAGGGAACACATAAAGAAAATTAAGAAATAGGGAGAAAATGAGGTGGTTAGGGGATCGAAAGGGGTTGAAAATTGCGTATATTAATTCCAACTTCTAGAAGAGATAAATAGAAAAGAGTATTTATTCATTCACTTGGTCAGTTATTTAAATATATTAAATAAAAATGATTTGAAAATAATTAATAAATTAAGTCACAGAGCTAAATGTGAAAATAATTTATTAATTATTTAAAATCATTCTAGAAGATCTGGAGATTATGCTGAATGCTTTAGTAAAGAAATTAATTCAAAATAATGATTTTTAAAGGTTTTATGATCTATTGGCGAAATCTATTGGTAACTTCACACCCGTCTTTTATAATTACATTGCGTTAGCAGAAATTTTAATTCGTTTTTCAATTTTCAAATATAAGACACTAAATATCCATCAACTTCAACATTCAATTATTTATGGTTTTAAGAATGTCTTAATAAACCTAATATCAAAAATAATTGATTTTAAGCGCTTAAAATCAATCATTTTTGTAATTAAAATCGATATAAAAAGTATAGCATTCTAATAAAAAACAACAATATATGAGGTCACGTAATTATTGGACACCCTGTATAAAGGGTGTTTCAAATTCGAGCCTCACCATGGGGATCTCGTTTATTATAAGATATTTATTATTATTAATCAGCATGAAATTCTGCAAAAGTGCCAAATTTAAACGTACCCTCCATACGTTTAAATTTGGTACTTTTGCAGAATTTCATGCTGATTAATATCCCGTTGAGAAAACTGGGCTAGGTTTCTTTCTTTTCAAGAAAAATGAAAAAAAAAAATGAAAAATGCGATTTTCTTTTTTTAATTATATCTTCGTTATTTAAAACAATATTTCAATACAATGAAGACATTCTTATAGTACTTCTTTATGATCTAATCGATGGCGTACTCATACTAATGGCATGTTTCGTTTCTTCCGGGCCATCATCAACTTTCCTATTTTTTATGGACGCCATATTCGTTTTTTTTAAGATTATACCTTTATATTAAATAAAAATGATTTGAAAATAATTAATAAATTATTTCCACATTTAGCTCTGTGACTATTGACTTACTTACGTAAGTACGTTAAACAAATGCACATTAAAACAATTACTTCCCGGGCAAATACCCACGCCGGACATTGAATTACATAATGTACACCTGCTGCTGCATATCAATAAAATATTGCATGTTTAAAACAAATATCCATAAAAACAACTAATTCTTGGGCCTATTCCCCTCTAGATATTGAATCACATAATGGACACTTGCTGTTTCATAGCAATAATATATTGTATAATGCAACAATTTTTGATTAGAGAACGTTGTCACAGTAACTAAAGAGGAAATAATTAATTATTTTCAAATACTTTTCATTTAATACATTTATTTAAAAGTTTATTCTTTTGGATTTTTCAATTGGATCATATTTCACTTTATATTAAGGTAATTTATTAATTATTTTTAACTTTTTATTTAATTTATTTAAATATCTGTGACCAAGTGAATAAATACTCTTTTTCATTATTAAATTTATAAGATTTTAAAAGAGTTCCTGTTTTCAATTCTTTCTTTGGAGTATAAAACGGAAATAACGCGTCTATCCATTTGACAATATTAAGTGCGGAAATACCAGATGATGGCGTTTTCGACAATCGGCGAATATTGGACTTTCCGGGCTTAACACCTCTTTGGTGTCCCACGTGTTTCATTGTTAAGTAGCTTAGCGAGTTAAATACGTGCCAAGATTCCAAACATTCCCACGGGCCGAGGACAGAGTTTCCTCAAAAAGTATTAAGGGATTACGAAGTTACGGGATTTCGGCGGAATCAGTAAGTCACTTTTCTCTCTCTCTTTCTCTCGACGAACCACACAATGCGCCGCGTCCTCTCGTAATCCACACGGCACGCTTCCCTACACGTAAATTTTATTTCGACACGCACAATTTTTAAATTTACAATTATTTAATGAACATAGAGGCATTGAGTGAATAATACATTTTCTCTCCGTTATAGAGGTTTTAAATGTAAAATTAAATATTAATTATAGGATCCCCTATTGATTTCAGAGAAACATCGCAAACGAATATTAATATTTATTTATTCTTATTTACGGATATAACCATTTTACAAAAGCAGAAAAATATAAATTGTGTAAAATATCAAAAAACAAAGTAATAGGAAAATAATACAAATATGACAATAAATAACAATTCGATTAAAAATTTTCTACATAACAATAAACATACAAAGTGTGAATACAGTGATGTGCATAACACGAACACAGGGATATATAGATCACAAATTCATAGCTTCCGACAAACGTATATACCGTAAACTACTCTTAAAGCTGTTATAAGAATTCGAAAACAAATTAAAACCAAACTTATCCTGCAACGCATTCGCAAGACGCATAAGTCGATCAATGGGATTAAAGATGCCATAGTTGATGTGATGAAAAGACAATCTAAAAAGGGGAGTATGCCTAGAATTAACACCGCGAGGAATATAAAAATTGAGTAAGTTAAGTAATTGAGGACAATCAATAATACCATTGACCAACTTGTACAGGAAACATAAATCAAGTAGCACTCTTCTTATAACGACCTCAAATCTAGCTGATCAAGCATAGAACTGCGACTAAAGCTAAAGTGCGACCCTCCTAATCTACAGTGAATAAATCTTAGAAACCGACTCTGTACCATACAGCGGCTTGAGTTTAAGCCGCTGTATGGTATTTGCTGTGTAAGGAGACCATACTACAGAGGCATATTCCAAATGGGTTCTAACTAAAGACAGATATAATAATTTCACTGTCGCAACACTGAAGCCATTAGAAAATCTACAAACAAAACCTAACATTCTTAAAGCAGAGTTGCAAATGTTATTAAGATGTTTGTTAAAAATTTAATTTGGAAGTAAATAAAACACCAAGATATTTAACTTCAGAGACTACAGTTAATAAATGGCCATTAATGGCATAAGGAAACGAAACTATTAAATTATACAAATTTAGTATTTGTGCTTTTTTATATAAAAAAGAGTTAAACGTTGATAAAAATTAGTGACAGACAAAATAGATTATTTCAATAATCGAATACGAAATAATCGATTATTTTCGATAATCGAATATTAATTTTATCCATCCTGTGAAGTTTATTACACTAAACTCAAACATAATTATTATATATACTGTTTGCATGACTATTTCAGGTATTTTAAAATTAATTAAATTAATCTTTCATTATCTTTTATATCTTTTAAATGAATCGATTCTTTACATAATCGATTTTGCCCATAATAAATATAATATTTAATAATAAGTTTGACAAATATAATGGTATAAATATTGTAATTATGTTATTATTAGTAGTATGAGTTATCTAAAGAAATCACCACATAAAAAACAAATTATATATATACAGGGTGGCGCAAGATGTCAATGAAGTCCAATATCTCAGTTATTAAGAAATATACAAAAAAATGTTACTTACATTTTTAGTAGCTACTGTCAAACTTCACATTTTAAAATTAGTTTCATATGTACAGGGTATTTAATAATCACGTGATGTATCAAACATATGTTTTTTTATGGAATGATATATTTTTTATGAAGATTTTCGATTCTACGTTTAAAAATAATCATTTTTTATATAAGATTTAGTGGTCAATTTTTCATATTTTAAAAGAAATGAATATTGAAATCGATAGATGTTTAGAGCCTAATATTTCAATAATGAAAAATGAAATAAACATTCTGTCAACACCATACAATTGCAAAAATACTTAATAATAAAAGAAATACTATTTTTTTTTCTTAAAACAATTTTTTATATACAAGGGAAGCAATACGCAAAATGATTTTTTTCTCTTTTTACACACCCTATATTTTTTATGCTATTTTAATAGAAAATTGATCACTCTTTATTTTTTATATAACATTCAATAGCTATCGTTTACCGTTTTTGAGATATTTAATCTCAAATATAAATTTGGTATAGAACCAAGTAGGCTACGCCAGAACAACTAATTTATTGAGTTGTGAAAGTTACGCTTAATATCATATTTAGTAAGTAAAGTACATTTTACGTTATATTTTGTAACACTGGTGCAGTTAAACATACTTCTTCAGTAATTGATTAATTTAATTATAAAAACTAACAACAACTATATTTTTGGTTCTTATTCGAAAAATATTTAAAATATCCTTATATGCTTATTAAATTGATTTATTTAAACAAATCATATTGACTGAAAATAGATACTAAGTGAAATAATAAAATACTTATATCATTATATTTTGTTGGTAATAACAGTTTTAAGTATTTATTTCACTTATTCACAACATTTTTTCAATTCAATAGCATTCAAACATTTTACAATTTTTTAAAAAATGTGTCCCAATAACCATTATAACTCGCTAAATAATCGTCGAGCAGCTATTTTCTTTATATTTTGCATGCGTTTTTAAATATCGATTGTCATTTGATTATCCTTTTAGGTTACGAAGTAAGTATGTTATTAAATGCCAGATAACGATTATGAATTGCATTTGTTTTAATTATAGCTTACTTAATTTATAGATTATAAGCGAAAGTGATTATTTTGTACTTTGAATTGAAAATATTAAAAAATGATAACAGATAGGGGTATAGTTCTAATTTATATAGTAATTAAAGTACAACCAATTTTCTATCGAACTAGTGTAAAAAATATAGGGTATTCCATTTAAGCGAAAAAAGAAAAAAAATCATTTTGCATATTGTTTCAACCTGTACACAACATTTGCTTTATGGTAACAAACGATTATCCTTAATATTATTAAGCATTTTTCAATTAAATTGCGTTAACAGAAAGTTTACATCGTTTTTCAATTTTGAAAAATAAGGCCCATTTGATTTCAATTTTAAATTGTTTATAACTTTTAAAATATTAAAAATTGACCTAATAAACCTTATGTCAAATATGGTTAGTTTTAAGCGTAGAATCTAAAATCGATATAAAAAATATAGCATTCCATTTAAAAAAATCATATGTTTGATATGTCACGTGGTTATTGGACACCCTGTATATATGAAAGTAATTTTAAAATGTGAAGTTTTACAGTAGCTACAAATTATGTCGGTAACATTTTTTTTAAATTTCTAAATAACTGAGATATTAGACTTCATGGGAATCTTGCGCCACCCTGTATATTTGTAATAAAAATCGCAAAATAATATAATCTACACTCTACTAGGTGTAATACATGAAGGGCGAACATAGAGATTTTAAATGTAAAATTAAAAATGTGTAAATATTAGCTCATCTATATAATAGTAAATCCCAAAAAAAGTTACAAAAGGCCATCGACAATGGTCTTTAAGCCGCTTTATAAATATCATAATCATACTTCATATATTGCATTTTAACTATAATGGCTATCTTATTGTAGCTCATCTATATATTTTAGAGAAAAATCATAAAAGAATATTTTTTAAAGTAATAAAAACTGAATGCAATGAGTTATACAAATTTTGTATATACCTATTTAAAAAACATAAGTTAAAAGTTGATAATTACCATTTAATAAAAAGTGTTGTCACCAGTTTGATAAATATCAGGTGATAGCGAAAACAATGTAAATTATTTTAATAATTTAAATTTTTGTCACTGTCACGTAATATTAATCAAATTCGTGCCAACGCTTTTAATGGCGTTTTTATAGTGCAAATAATTTAAATTACTTTAATAATTTAATAATAAAAAAAGTGATTTATTCACATGGTCAAATAAATTAAATAAATAAATTAAATTAATTAAATGAGCCGATTAATTTACTAATTATTCTCAAAATATTTTTATTTAATTTACACTATTAATTTAAATTATTTTCGCTAACACGTGATATTTATCAAACTCGTTGCAACTTTTTTTTATTAAATGGTATGTTTATCAAGTTTTAATTAAACTCGTTAAAACCTTTAATTCTAATTCGCCAATAGTACGGTCGTTTTACACTATGCTACTTTTTTTGACAAAACCGTTGATTACGTCACCGAGTTTAAAATTTGACTATTTCGTGTTTATTTATTTATTTATACAATCCCAACAGACATGGTCCATTGACAGGGTTTACAATATTTACAAAATTATTTTATATGGTGAGTACATTGTTGTTTATTTAATGTTGTTCTGTTGTGTTTTTTTTTTTTTCGTTTATATTGTAGTGATGGATTACGAACACTGTACAAACTTGGCGACGGGATCACATTCGCCTCCAAGAAAGCGTAAGAAATTGGATATTGGGCATTTATCTCTATCCGAAAAACAGTGCATAATATAAATATGTAGAAACGTAAGATGATCCACGCATGAAAATGACTGCTATAGTACATACATATTAAACAAAGTTCATAAGAAAAATGTGTTAAGGTTGCCACAGTATCATTGTGAAATGAACCCAACTGAACTAATATGGACTCGAATAAAAAATGAAGTGGCATCTAAAAACCAAACATTTAAATTGGCAGATGTAAAAAATATATTATTGGAAGTACTACAAAACATTGTGAAAATTGTGTTGGGTACGTCATAAAAGAGGAATTAAAAATGTCGAAATTGGATGGAATAATAGATAATTTAATGGATGGTTCTATTAAATTATCTATAATTGTTGTTGTTTGTTATAATTGTTCTTCATGATGTAAATATAATAATAATAACAATAATATTATTATTATATTTACTGAAATTACTGATTTGAACTACATTATTTGGTTTTAATTTATTAATATGTAATTCTTAATTTAGTTATTTGTTCAAAAAAAAAAAATATTATATAAAAATAATTATTTATTATTGAATTTTAAATTTTATTTTCATTATATATTCAACTTTATTTAAATAGTAATTCTGAAATTATTTCAAATTGCTGCCAAAAGTATCTGGTGATATTCCTAATGACTTTTATAGTGTAAATCGGGCTTTGGCACTTACTCATAGTTATTAAACAAAGTATAGAATATGATAATGTTAACAGAACATTAAAATATTTAATTTCATTTTTGCCTTCTCCCACTACGCGAGGACCAACGGGAAACAAATTTATAGCACAGTGTATTTTCTTAATTAAAATTACTAAATACGTGTTAGTTTCCGAATTGTATTAGAATATCAATTAAACTGCATTACTCAAAATTTCTTTATTCAATGTATGTAATCATTGTTATACGCGCCAATTGCTTTATAATGATCTAATTGTAATTAAGAATTTAACATTTCTTTGCAGTCATTTGCAATAATAAACAAATCATTGTAACAATAATCCTCAAGATTACAAGATACGTGTAATTGAAAAGTATGGATTAAATGTCACAGCTTCATTTTATGGGGCTATAAAATGTACACAAAAAGTATCCCAGAATGTTTAATCTTTTTTGCATTCTCTAATTTATTTTATAATTTCATTCCATTCCCAATTTTAACGCAATTATTTATCCAATTATATCACAAAAATATTTATTAATGTGGTATAAAACGCAGTAATACTTTTCATTATATTAATTTAAAAATATTGAATACATCAATAATAATTTATTGCCCCAACAAAATATTATGAAAATTCAATATCCCATCACATTTTTTTTATAGGTAGACTGTTTTTATTTTTGAATTGAGGAGATTTCTAATTGTTACATGATGATTTTATGGCAAAACTTCTTTTAACTTTGTTGTAATACGAATTTTGTCATTAAACATGGATAACTTGTTAGGGCAAAATCAATTGTTTTGATAATAAAAAATTTAAAATCGAATGATTTAAATAAATATTTTTTTTAATTGTATTATTCAAATCATGATTCGAGTTGTCTTGGTTCGAATGTTGATTCGAATTTTTAATAAAAACACTGATTCACTTTGTTTGTATAATTTAAATTTTATTTTAGTGACTATAGTTTCAACAATTTTATCTTGTCATTATCAAAATAATAGTTTCTTATTCTTTAATCGAATACGCATTAAAATCATGAATATTCGAATCAATAGTAGGATCACAATTCGAATGAGCTATCAAGTCATGACATTTCGAATGAATAGTCGAATCATAGCAATTCGAATCAATACTTGAATCATGGTGATTCGAATCAAGACAATTCGAGTCAAATTATTGATAATAGAAGTTTCTACCTTATTATATATTGTTTATAGTTTTAATGAAAACACTGACTCTTAGTTTTATAATGACATGTTAAAATTATTGAAACTATAATCACTAAAATAAAATTAAAGTTTTATAAAAAAGTGAATCAGTGTTTTCATTAAAACTAAAAACAATGTATAATGAAGTAGAAGCCTCCATTATCAATAATTTGATACGAATTGTCTTGATTCGAATCACCATTATTCAAGTATTGATTCGAATCGCTATGATTCGACTATTCATTCGAATTGTCATGCCTTGATAGCTCATTCGAATTGTGATCCTAATATTGATTCGAATACACATGATTCGATTCGATTAAAGAATAAGAGTTTATTATTTTAATAATGACAAGATAAAATTGTCTTGAATTGTCATGATTTGTATGCTGATTTGAATTGTTATGATGCGAATATTGATTCGAATATTCATGATTTTAATGCTTATTAGGATTACATTCTGAACATGATTTGAGATCAAATTATATTTAATTTTTCTAAAATAACTTTAAAACTACTGAAATTTTAAAACCTACAGGCACTGTTTATTTTTTAATTTTAACAAATCCGTCTCACCTGAATACTTGTATGGGTAAAATTCTTACGCGTATTGGAATAGTTATTATTCAAATGCGTATTTGAATCGTTATGGTTCGAATGTATATTCGAATAACGGTCATGATTTGAATCATCGTCATTCTAATACTTTTTCGAATTGTCATTATTTGAAAACGTTTTGGAATAGTCATGATTCATTTGAAAAACATCGGTTATTTTACAATGGATATTTTTCGAATATTTTCATTCAAATGAACTACACTGAAAGAAATAATAATAATAATATATTTATTTACAGTATCTCCTTTTTACAAAACATATGCAACTACAAAATGTAAATGATAATCAAACTGAAATATAATTATAAATTGACAGTGAATAATACTAATAAAATAAGTGATAATTTTAAACATGATAATGATTACGCTTACCATTTAACTTATCGGCCTGGGAGCATGTAACGTATTTCCAGGAAACATTCTAACTTTGTTAAGATTTAATAAAATGTATTGCTTAATCCAAACAAGATCATGTTTATAGTAAACAAGATTCATTATAATTTTACTATAATTACTTGGTCAAGAGAGAATATTTGGTGAAAATTACCAATTAACTTACCACCAAGATAATTTTAACCATTTTAACTTTATTCCGATAATTATGTCTGGGTGTTTACTTTAAACGCTTTTGTGATTATTCCATTCAAGAAACTGCCAAACAAGTGAAAATCCAACTTGTTTGGAAATATTTCTTTCAGTGTAATGAAAAGTTGAAATCAAATTAAGCTAAACAAATTTTAGCGTGTCTTTGTAAATCATGAAATTCGTGTTAATCTAAAGTATTGATAGCTAAATTTGTCCACACTTCAATTGCATTAAATAAAAACGTGTTACACAAAAAAAGTTAAAAATATTTTTGAAATAATATTAATACGATTTGAAAATAATTAATAAATTATTTTGCTCTGTGACATTTTGACTTACGTTACGCAAGTACTTTACAGAAATGCACATTAAAACAACTACTTTTCGGGCAAATACTCCGCCAGACATTGAATTACATAATATACACCTGCTGCTGCATATCAATAACATATTGCATAATGCAACAATTTTGATTCTAAAAAAAATAATGTAAAGAACAAAAAACAAAAAGAAACGTTACTTAATGTAGGATCATCTGCAGACACTTGTTTCGGGATCTATCGCTCATCAGTACAGCTCTGCCGTACATAATTTAAAGATGTTAAATTAAATTAAATCAAATTAAATTTAAAAGAAATTAAATTAAACGAAATAAATTAATTTAATTTAATTTAATTGGTTTAATTTAACATCTTTAAATTAAGTAAGGTAGAGCGGTACTAAAGAGGGATAGATCCCGAATTAAGTGTCCTCAGATTGCCTTATATTAAGTAAGGTATGTCGGTCTGGTCCAACGACCTTCTCTGATTCTGTAATATAAAAACAATGTACACATAATTTAGCTATTCAATTTGATAATGACTACTTTTTAGACGAAACTAGTAGTAGTCTGTAGTTAAAATAAATGTGGTAAAACAAAGTTAAGTTTTTAATAGTATTTTATAAAAATTTACGATAAAGTGAACCCCAACCAAATCTAGGATTTTAAAGTATTTTTGTTTGTACGACGTTTTCACGATGTTATTTATAAATTATATAAATCTGTAAATTAACTTTAATCAAATACCGATAAGAGATCGAAAATTAAAGTTAAGATACTAAATGTACACGTTTATTTTATAACTGATATTTTGTATTTTTTCACAGTACATATTTGATTTTAAAAATTAAAAAAAAATATATATGTTAATAAAAATGTTTTCCATTCTCCCACATTTTTTTTTTATTTTTACTTTCCCCGGACCCCTGTCCAAGGGAAAGTATTGTGATCGTGAAAATTTTCGAACCGCCAATTTCAACAAATATGCACGTTTTGAGGTCCCCTGAGTCCATTCCATCGAGTTTTGAAAAATGTCTGTGTGTGTGTCTGTGTGTCTGTGTGTCTGTGTGTTTCCGCGATAGCGCCTAAATGGCTAAATGGATTATGCCCAAACTTTATATCTAAGCTTTATATTACAGTAGAATGATCTGAAAAGCTTTTGGTTAGAATCAAAACTCATTAAGTGCAACTTTACTCTTAGCAATTTTTCATTTTTTAATTCGGATAGAAAAATGTTTCAAATAAAAGTTTTAGATCTTGGAAAATAAATAATTTCTGTTATAAAACTTTTATTGTAGGACCTCCGGTTTTCATTTTATAAGCATTTATCTGATAAATTCCCTTAGAGATTTTAATTATTGAAATAATTATTTTAATGACAAATAAAACGTCAAAGTGCCGTCAAATTCAACTTATCATTCGCAAACGCCTCCAGTTTGCAAAAATGAAGAAGAGTGTGGAGGAATGATTGTAACCCATTGTAAGGTAAGAAATAACACACTTAATTACAATATTCTTCTAAATACTCGGCTTTAACTTTAAAAGATAACAATCAATTTTTTCTATTAATCATTTTGCTTCCCTATTAAATTTTCTATCAGAAACTTATTTGACCGTATTTACCGGGGAAAGTGCCATGATGGACACATCACCATTTTTTACTATGATGTATAATCAATTATTATTTATGAAATTTAAAAATAAAAAAAATATATTATAAATATGCATATAAAGAAATAATAATAAAAACGCTTCACTGGAAGGAGCTCCACACTCCGCCCGTAATTAAAAAATAATAAAGGGTTACTAAAATTTTTGAATTGATGACATTATAAGAAGATTATTTATTGAACCAAATCAGAATTTAACAGTTTTTCAATAATTAATATGTTTATTTGTAATTCATTTGAACATTTTAAATAATAATATCTAGATACAATTGATGTAATTATCATTTTGGTAAGTATGGGATTTCGGGATCAATTAGTTATCCTAATGTCTTGAGCGTGTAGGTGAGCGCGGGCTTTTGTCGGCACCGAAGGGATTATGGGGGATTTATACCTTAAGTGACATGTTATTACAGTTTGCGGAAGACGTCGGTGTCTGGGCTAAATAGGGAGTACTCAATCATCGTGTCACACCTATTTATAAACGATGTTCGCTCCTTCACGTTTCGACACAAACAGATGAACTTATTTAATCAGTACCTAATGGAAAAAGAAAGGTGTCTCAATAATTGTCGTAATCGTCTTTTTTATACTGTAGACAGTATTTATGAGATGAGGGGTGAAAATGGGAATTTTAAATAAAAAAATATAATCATGTATAATTATTAAAAACTGTCGGGGAATATCAGGGTAATTAAAATTAGATCAAATGAATAACACAAATTCAATAAATAGAAAAGAGTATTCATTCACTTGGTCACAGTTATTTAAATATATTAAATAAAAATGATTTGAAAATAATTAATAAATTATTTTCACATTTAGCTCTGTGACTTCTGACTTACGTTACGTAAGTACGTTAAACAAATGCACATTAAAACAACTACTTCCCGGGCAAATGCCCACACCGGACATTGAATTACATAATGTGCAACGGCGTGGGTATTTGCCCGGGAAGTAGTTGTTTTAATATGCATTTGTTTAACGTACTTACCTAACGTAAGTCAAAAGTCACAGAGGTAAATGTGAAAATAATTTATTAATTATTTTCAAATCATTTTTAACAAATTCATTTTTTAACAAATTCAATATTTGAACTATAATTTTCTTAGAAGAAAACATGGAACAGCACAGTGGCAGCTTACTTGCCGATGAAGGACTCACTTGGAATGAGGCACAAAAGTTAGCAAGAAACAAGACGGAATTAGTATTCAATACAATTATTATAGTTTTTTGTTTTATACCCAAATGGGTAAGTTTATTACATATATATATATATATATATATATACCGTGCAATGTAATTTTTTTTTCAACTCGATCAGGAACTCTGTACCACCCTATATATATATATATAGGGTGGTACACGAATAACGGCTATTAAAAGTTTACAGAGTTCCTGATCGAGATGAAAAAAAAAATTACATTGCACGGTTCAATGCGATCTTCTCTTAGAAAATATTTCAACTTTCTATCACTTCCGGTTGTACTGGAAATGGCCACCAACTTTGATATTTTAAATGGAACACCCTATATATATACATAAAAAAAGAGTATTCATTTATTTGGTCACAGTTATTTAAATAAATTAAATAAAAATGATTTGAAAATAATTAATAAATTATTCTCACATTTAGCTCTGTGACTTTTGACTTACGTTACGTAAGTACGTTAAACAAATGCACGCTATATATATATTCTTTTTCGGATTTCCCCTTGCATTGCCTGTCCACTTTATTAGCATATTAATTGTAACCTGAAAGATTGCTTTAAATAACTATAGCAATATAATTATTACAATTTCTAAGTCATCCACGGTTTCCAACAGAAAATCGATGAAATTTCAAAGTTCAAAACAACCGACTTTGGCGCCTTTAATTTTTGGGCGGCAAAATTTCACAATTAATAATAAGGATTATCTTGTATTCAGAACTAAAAATTTGAACTATTTCATTTTTTTTTAATTTGGATCGATTAAAAGAGCATGGAGCTTTTCATTATTTAGGCTGTATTCCGAATGGCGCATATGTACTTTACATATGTTTTAAACATTGCAGCGTACCGAATAGGTATTGCCAACTTCGGTAGCGGCGCTACTGGAAAAAGTAAATTAGGTCCGCCTTAATATCTCAAAATACCAAAAACCAATCGCCTTCCATACCCATTATTATTTTGGAAGGCGGCATAAAGAATCATAAATCTCATTTTCAGTACATATTAGATTTTTATCCGAATTGTGAATTATTACCTGTATAACTAAGATTAGATAAGTTTCAAGATTGTATTAATTTTGTCATCAGACTATCTCATAACAGATTGCCGAGCTTATTATATCGATTAACAGAACTTGAATTGTAAAAATTATAATATATTTATTATTTAAAAAATGTATAACTATAACTTACCGGTGCTCAGATAGAACTTTTTTATTGTTGCTTCAAACAATTTGAAATTTTGTAAGTATACACTAGTTTATATTACAAAATATTTTTGGGATTTCTTTTATCAAATTTCTTTAAAATTTCTAGTTATAATTTTTTTTTTGAAAAAAGTTGAGGCGAGTTCAGTAACTTTTTCCGGTACATTAGAACGTTGCTATTCATTTTTTCCGCGTCCACACATCGTTGGGAACTTCTGATAACAGCTACAGGGAAAAGTTTAAAAAGAGTTCAGGATACGAGGTGGAGCACAAGAGGTGATGCAGTAAATATGACGCGTCTTCATTACAAAGACATTTTGGTCACTCTCGAAAAACTGACGGAGGCAGATGAAAGTTTAAACACAAGAGCAGACGTAGGAACTTTGCTAGTTACGATGCAGTTATTTTCCTTTCTTTGTTTATTGGACCTCTGGCAACCTGTGCTACAAGAAGTGAATGACGTACAAAAATATTTACAAACAAAGGGACACGACATAAAACTGTGAACTCAGAAAGTAAGTGCTTTGCAGACGATACTCAAAGAGAAACGAGAGGAATTGATATACGGTGCTATAAGTTAAGGAAAAAATATGTGTGAAGATCTTGGCATTTCCATGGAACCATCGAGGCGCATAACGAGAAGACACATTTTTGACGACGGAAGTAGAGATGCCAACTTGTCCTATGAGTATAAATAGAAAAGAGTATTCATTCACTTGGTCACAGTTATTTAAATATATTAAATAAAAATGATTTGAAAATAATGAATAAATTATTTCCACATTTAGCTCTGTGACTTTCGACTTACATACGTTAAACAAATGTACATTAAAACAACTACTTCACGGGAAAATACCCACGCCGGACATTGAATTATATAATGTACACCTGCTGTTGCACATCAAGTTTCTTGTGAATTTACGATAACAACAATACAAGAACGCACGTCCTTCCTCTGTCCGTCATTACTATCACAGCGCGCGGCAGGTGAGGGTCGCTCTTTTTAATTAATTTGATTCAATTCTTTTCCTTTAATTTTATTCAGTTTTGATTTAAATTGAATTAATTTGGTTTAATTTAATTTGATTTAGTTTAATTTGATTTAATATAATTGATTTAATTTCGCTGATTGTATTTGAATTAATTTAATTGATTTATTTTAACATCTTTAAATTATGTAAGGCATAGCTGTACTGACGAGGGATAGATCCCGAAACACGTGTCTGCAGATGGCCTTATATTAAATTTTTCTCGGATCAAAAATTTGTTGCATTATGCAATATTTTATTGATGTGCAACAGCAAGTATACATGATGTAATTCAATGTCCGGCGTGGGTATTTGCCCGGGAAGTAGTTGTTTTAATGTACATTTGTTTAACGTACGTAAGTCGAAAGTCACAGAGCTAAATGTGGATTTCCACATTTATTTATTTAATTTTTTAATTATTTTCAAATCATTTTTATTTAATATATTGTCCTATGAGAATGAGTTGAGACGGAAGCTGTTTTCTTCGTTAGAGAGAATACTTGTAGAAATTCGTGACATGTTTTATCTGCTACAGAATTTGGCGGAAAAGTTTGCCTGTCTTACGCCGGCTATATTACGAGATTCGGACGGCACTGAATGCAATCTAGAATACGCATCTGCCGAAATTGACGAACAGGAATTCAAGCTCGAACGAGTTCAATTGCGGGCTTTCGTAGCTGCTACAGGCAATAAAAATAAATTAATTAATGAGGGCCCACTTGGATTATTACAATTCGTTGTGAAATCCAAGCTAGAAGATACTATTCCCAATATTGTAATAATGCTCCAAATATCCCTCACAATTGCCATAAGCAATCTCAGCTGTGAGAGAAGTTTTTCAAAATTGAAGTTGATCAAAAATTATTTAAGATCCACAACAAGTTCGTTAAGACTATCTGGCTATCTTGTCTATTGAACAAGAAGTATGTGATGATTCGATAGACATTAATAGTGCAATAAAAGAGTTTGCTCTTAGAAAAAATAGACGAATAAAGTTTTAGTGGCAAGTTGCACCAAAAAAGTTCAACTCAAGTTTAAGATGACAGTTCCTATTGTTCTAATGTTACTTTGAACCAGTACAGCTTGAACTTGAGTTGAACTTTTCCGGTGCAACTTGGCCTAAGTATCATTTTAGTTCTAATTGAGAAGTTTATTTGCGTTTAATATTATATTTTACTCCCATTCCGAAAGATATTCTCATTTTGTTTTGTTGTTATTCGTTTTATATTGTTAATTTTATGTAATAATAACTTAATTTTGTTGACGCATATCATATATGTTTTATAAAGTGTAAGAACTTTTGAAACAAATGTGTTTATTATACGAGATATGACTTCTATATTTGTAACCAGTCAATACACAGAAGCACATTTGTTCTTGCTGAAACGTTCTTTATAATATTGGTACATTTTTCAGTCTTTTGGAATTAAATACCTAAATAGGGAGCGGCGAATTTGGCCTACGCTCCTGGCGGTAGGAACCCATGCTACGCCACTGCCTTTTACAATATAATATCGTTAATTAATGAACGGAGTAGGATGACAAGGACTACTCAGTCATCATTAAATTACGTTCTCACTAATAATAAAGACTTAATTTGGGACAATAATAATTTTGATCCTAACATATCTGATCATCAGCTGTGCAATGCTGATAATTTTAAAAATCCCTAATATGTACCCTAACAAACGTTCTCATAAAAATGTATTGATAAAACGCTCTTTAAGTGATTCAGGACTATGTAATTTCAATTACCTATTTACAAAATATTTTTATCTTAACATCTTACTCGCAGAGCCAATAAATAATTCATACAGTGAGTTCATAAAAACATTTGAATTATGTTTCTTTACTTCATTCCCTTTAAAAAAAATCACCGAAGACAAAACACGTTTAAATTTAGTAACAAAATTAGATTTTCCAATGCACTTCAACAAGAATATAAAGCACTTCAAGACCTTAAATGGATATGTTCTGCCACGAATAACATTGTATTATGTAAACGAAAGAAAAAAATCCTAGATAAGAAAATTAAAATAGAAAAAATCGTTCACTATAACTTATTAACACTAGCTCCAAGCTTAAATAAGAAACTATGGTCAATCGTAAATGAAAGTAAGCAACATAGTAAACATCCACCTACTCACATCATATCAAATAATACAATATACACAGACAATTCAGATATCGCAAACGAATTTGGTATATATTTTAAAAATTTCATTGATAATATTTTAAATAAAAATGCGGTAAATATATACGAACATTGTACTGTTGTTTGCACGAAATCAATGTTCTTTAATCCAATAGTACCTATTGAAATGAATACTATAATCAAACAACTGAAAAATAAGGCAGTCGGCCCTGATGAAATTCCAATTATGTTAATTAAGAAAACCTCGAATATTGTATCTCCTATAATATCTACAATAATCAATAAATCAATACATTTCCATCGTTATTAAAATTAGCTAAAATAATTCCTATATATAAAAAAGGAAATTTAAATGATATATCAAATTACAGGCCAATCTCTATTCTAAGTATATTTTCAAAAATTATCGAAAAATGAGTTATGTACTTTTTAAATTCAAATAATATTATATGCAATGCGCACATGGCTTTGGAGTCAACAGAGAGTGCTACAACTGAAATGGTACAATACACTTACAATCTTCTGGACGAAAATAAAAAAGTTGGCGGTATATTTTTTGATTTGTCGCGTGCATTTGATGTTATTAATATAGAATTTATATCTAGAAAATTAGAAGTTATTGGACTGAGAGGCGTCATTAGCAATTGAATCGCTTCGTATCTTTCAAACAGATCATTTAGAATTCATTATAACTCCGGAATATCTGAGTTGTTTTCAATTAACAGAGGGACACTACAAGGTAGTGTTTTAGGGCCACTCATTTTTATTCTCTATATGAATGACCTCCCTCTAAATATTAAATCCGGTACTGTTTTTATGTATGCAGATGATACTACTATTGGAAATAACGTTGAACAATTGGACTTTAATATAAGTTGTGTGTTAAATGAATTTTACAAGTAGTGCACAAAAAATAGGCGTATCATAAATTTCGAAAAAACCACAATATGTCAGTTCTCCAGAAAATATACAAAAATTCAACGAAAAACATTTCATTTTGAAAATTCACATCTTTCTTCCACAGATAATACAAAGTTTTAGGATTGTTTATTGATAAATATAATAATATAGAGTGCGTCGCTAAAAAATCAATAGATGGTATTATCTACTGTTCAGTTTAAAAAATGCACTAAACACAAAAAACCTACTATCATGGCATTATATACTCTCATCTATGCTATAACATTGCGTGTTGGGGCAATTGTTCAAATATTGCACCAATTTTTGTTGAACAGAAACGTATTATTAGACTCTTGTTTAATCTGGAATTCAGGAATTCTTGCAAACCTACATATATATCACAACGAATCTTAACAATTCCATATATTTATATCTATAAACTTTTGCTCATGATACACAGAAATATAGGATTTTTAAAGAATAACAGTTCTCAAGATAAACCATACAATATATTAAATAAAAATGATTTGAAAATAATTAATAAATTATTTCCACATTTAGCTCTGTGACTTTTGACTTACGTTACGTAACTACTTCCCGGGCAGTTGTTTTAATGTGCATTTGTCTAAAGTACTAATAATTAAATTCTTGTAAAACGTCATTTACACGCATTCTCTTATCATAGAATGCGCCAGAACATGTAGGTATAAAATTATACAACTGCCTAGCAAAAATCATAACCAAATCTAATTACAATAAATTTAAATCTAATCTAAGGATAATTTTATTAGATAATGCATTTATGATATTAATGAATTTTAAATATTTTGCAGTGACATGTAATGAAATATGTTTATACAATTTTGTGGTTTTACTTTATTATGTGTATGTATGTGTTCATAGGTTTAGATCTATTTTATTATTGTGCCCAAAATGTATAAAAAAATCATGTTCATTGTATTTACATTAAACTATATAAAACATATTTTCATGTAAGTTAATTTTCTGTAAAAAAACAATTTTTGAGATTGTTTAAGTTCGTGAGTTAATTACGGAATTCAATAGAATTGATAATTTATGTACCTAGGTTTTGCGAAAATGTTAACAGAACATTAAAATATTCAGTTTTATATTTGCATTCCCCCACTACCCGACGACCGGCGGGAAACAAATTTATAGCACAGTGTAATGTTGATTTTGCGCGGTTAATCTTGCGCCCCCCTTTTCGAACACGTTTTTGCTTGATGCACTGTTATTAAGAAAATCACGGGATTTATTAATAAAATAATGACTCACTTCATATATTTTTTCGTGGAATATTTCGTGTGCGTAAGGGAACATGATTTAAATTGATCAGCACTGTAGGTAAGGGTAATAAATCGCGGTGGATCCACACGTGCGGACAACACGCTCGTGACGTCATCGGCGGTTGCGGTGAAGCGACGGCCGCTGATGGATGGTCGCGTGCCGCGCGTCACCCCCCGCGAAGAAGCTACCTCGAAGACGACGGTCGCAAGGCGGCATGGTCGCTTCCGGCTCGCGAACTGAACTAGCAGAGGCATCGCCGTGGTTTACGTGATGGATTGTTATCTCTGGCCCAAACACCCGCAACGGGCTGCCAAGGTACACACAACACACGCACGTACACGCACGGACGAGAGTGTGTTTGTGTTCATTTCATTCCGCGCAAAAATAAACCGTAGCGGCTCAAGCAGAAACAGAGGACGTTGCTCTCCTTCGCGATTATCTCTTATCAGTTTTAGGGGGTTGAAAAATGCCAGGAGCCAAGGTGAAGGGAGGGATTTGCGGCCGGGGAAATTGATCGGACGCACGCAACGCCCAGCGTCGGCGGCAATTGGACGGTAGGCGCGGCGGTTGCGCGAGGCGGCTGCGCCTCGCGGCGGCCCTTAATTCGGCAAGCTCATGGTTCCATCTGTTTTCACTAGTAACATTGTGTCCCGGCAAGAAGCAACATACTCTGTTTTTACTTAATCTCTGTGTAAACTGGCCCATGTTGTGTATCATAATATTAAGTGAGCTAAACTTGTTTTCGGAAGATTGATTGGAATGAAAACATAAAACGCATAGACTACTGAACTAACATTCTTGTTTGCGTTTTATAAATTTCGAAGGCGGCTTTCAAATTCCAATTTGTGAGGCGGCGAGAGAGAGTTTTGTTTGTTATCGTTTTGCGTGTGCGGGGGAGGGTTCTGTTTACAAGTGGCTGCTGTTTTCTTTTTTTATCATTTTCGGGAGACATGCACAGCATCTTCGGGGAACACCAGAATGCTTACTACAGACATGCAGCCGGAGGAGGGTACACCGCCGCGGTTGCGGCGACAGGGAATCCTTACACTTATGAACAATATTCGAGGTATGGGTATGCTGCATGGCCTCACCAACAACACCAGCTGACCGCCGCTAAAGACATGGTAAAACCTCCCTATTCGTATATTGCTCTAATTGCCATGGCAATACAAAACGCAGCCGATAAGAAGATTACGTTAAACGGCATCTACCAATTCATAATGGAAAGGTTTCCTTATTACCGCGAGAACAAGCAAGGCTGGCAGAATTCCATCAGGCACAACCTTAGCCTGAATGAGTGTTTCGTGAAGGTGCCTCGGGATGACAAAAAACCTGGCAAAGGAAGCTACTGGACTTTGGATCCCGATAGCTACAACATGTTCGACAACGGCTCGTACTTGCGCCGTCGGCGGCGCTTCAAGAAGAAGGACGCGCTTAGAGAAAAAGAAGAAGCCCTAAAACGCCAAGTCCAAGGCGAAAACATGGTAAAACGCGACGACAAAACTTTAGAAGACAACAAACCCAAACTCGACCTAAAACCAAAACGCGAACCAACCGAGCTCAGCCAATGCATGAACAAATACCAAGACACGAAATCCGTCATCGTCCACCAAGAACACGGCATCTCCGACGTGACCGCCTCTCTGCAAGCCATGGACACCGCGGCGGCCTTCAGCGTCGACAGCCTGATGACCACCAGGGAGCAAGCCCACAACTACTCCCCAAGACTCCACTCCTCCGGCGGAATGTACTCCTACTGTCCCAGCGCCACGCCGCAGCAGTACATCGCCGACGAAGCCACCCCGCGCTACAGCCCCTGGTACAGCCCTGAGACTTCGCCGGATTCCGCGACGACGGCCTCCGGCTACCGGGACATCATCTTCGACGCGCCACCCAGCTGCCAGCTATCCGGATTCAGGCACACGTCGAGTCCGCCCAACTACCGCCCTCCGACCACCTACTACCACCAGCAGGACTGCATAGGCCAAAAATACTGAGAACTACTTAAAAGAGTAATGTAAATATCCCACACAAAAAAAGACTGTGCTTAGTTATTTTTATTTTCTTTTATTATGTGATACTTGTTTTTGTTGTTTATTGGTTATAACAGTGGAATCGAATTAGATTTTATTATATTATTTTTCTTACTTAAAAAATAAAAAAAAGTATATATTTTTTTTCAAAGACTTCATTATTTTTTTAGCAAAAAAGTAAAATTATGTTACAATTCCAACAATTTGATTCGATTTTTTTTAATCATTGACCTTTCTACCACTGTGTGGTGTAAGGCCATGATTGGAACTAATTTCCACATATATTTTTTTATTACTAAAAATCAGAATATTTTAATCATAATTAATAATAATTAATTACTAAAGCAATTATTGATAATAATAATTACTTTAGTAATTATTTATTATTAGTAATAAGCTTTCATTCTTGGCTATTCCGTACGGAAAATATTAAGTTTAACGTTTACGTTATTAATTAAATTCACATTCTATGTATATATATATATGTATCTATTAAAAAAAGCTGCGTAGACTGTGATGATAAAAAATAACATACATGTTAAACTTATCATTTCCCTTGCAGAATACCCCCGATTATCGCTAATCAAAGTCTTAGTTATAAGTTTTTTGTGATGATTAAGATTAAATGTGGAAATAATTTATTATCAAAAATTTTCTATTTAATTCATTTGAAATTTGTTTAAGCTAATAACGTTAGAATTAGAGATAAACACAAGAAAAAAATACGGTTATGATTAAAAATTGTGTTTAAACATTTTAGTAATGGCGTTATTAAAATAAACACGAGATAATATTTTTTATATAATTGTCTTAATTTCAAGATTAATTAATAAAAATTTGGTTTTTGAATTTTGAGAATATTATATAAACGCGAATTTAAACTACAGCTAAAAAATCACCTTTGATGTTTTTACTATTTCTTAATATATTTCGAGGGATTCATATAGAATAATGAAATAATAATCGAATTTCTTATTTATTACAAATGAATTGTTGTCACCCCTTATTGGGTGACTCTGCAGCAATTATTTCAAAGTCGCTTCAGTAGATTGCTTTCTATATTCATGATTACTGATTCATCTGCTTGATGAACTAATTGTGCCAATGTCAATCTCTGTACATTGCTTGAAAGCAACTGCAGCAAATTTAATATTTGTTAATTAAAACTATAGTTAAAACGGGATTTTATATTTTTATTTACAATTTATTTATATATTTCGATGGGTTCATTTAGAACAGCGAATTAAGAAACAAATATTATTTATTAGAAATTAATTGCTACGTCACTGTTATTCGTTGACTCTAGCAATTGTTTCAAAGTCGCTTCAGGTAAATCAATCTTCTACATTTCAAAGGGTTAATTTAGAAGAGCGAAGTGAGAATATATTATTTATTAGAAATGTATTGCTATGTGAACTCTAGTTAACTCTGTAGCAATTGTTTCCAAGTCGCTTCAGTCGAATCAATCTACTGAAGCGACTTCAAAACAATACATTACTGATTTATCTGCTTGATGAATCAATTGTTGCAATGTCAATCTTTGTTTATTGCTTCAAAATAACTGCTGCAAATTAATATTTACTGCAATATCAATTTCAGTTTATTGCTTGGAAGCAATTGCTGCAAAATTAATATTTGCCGCAATGTCAATTTTTGTTTATTGCTTGAATACAACTGCAAAAAAACTTAATATTTGCCGCAATGACAATCTCTCTTTATTGCTTGAAAACAATTGCTGGGAATTTAATATTTGATGCAATATCAATTTTTGTTCATTGATTGAAAACAACTGCTGCAAATTTAATATTTGCTGCTATGTCAACATCGGTTTATTGCTTGAAAACTACTGCTGCACTATCAATGTTTTTTGTTTTGTTTATTGTTTGAATGAACAATTGCTGCAATTTCATACTCTGTTCATTGATTGCAAAAAGAAACAATTCCTACGATGATATATTTTATTTATTGAATAAAAATAATTCTTGATATATCACTTTTATTATTGAAATTACAATAATTGTTTCAATAGCAATCCCTTGAAACAATTGCTGCATTATACAATGTTCATTGATTGCAAAAATGTCATAATCTGCTTTTTATTTAAAAACAATTGTTACAATTTCTATCTCTTTAAATTGATTGAAAAAAAAAAAAACAATTGCTACAATGACACTCTGTTTTTTGATGAAAAACAATTGTTTGGCATGTCATTTTAAAAAAAAATGAAGTTGCAATTATTGTTTCGACATTTAATGGTTTTAATTTGCCTGCTAAAACAATTGCTATAATACCAATCTCTGTTTGTTGCTTGAAAACAACTGCTGCAAAATTAATATTAGCTGCAATGTCAATATCTGTTTATAGCTTGAAAACAACTGCTGAAAATTTAATATTTGTTAATGAAAACCAATTGCTGCACTATCATTGTGTTTTTGTTTTGTTTATTGTCTGAAGAAACATTTTCTGCAATTTCATTGATTGCAAAAATAAATAATTGCTGCAATGATATATTTTATTAATTGAATAAAAATAATTCTTGATATCACTTTTATTATTGAAATTGCAATAATTGTTTCAATATAAATTTAATGGATTGATATTGAAACAATTGCTTTGCAATTGCTTTTCATTGCAAAAATGTCATAATCTGATTTTTATTTAAAAACAATTGTTACATTGTCTATCTCCATTCATTTATAGAAAAAAAAATGCAATGACACTCTGTTTATCAATGAAAAACAATTGTTTGGCATGTCATTTTTTTAAAAATTGAAATTGCAATTATTGTTTTGACATTTAATGGTTTTAATTTTCCTGCTAAAACAATTGTTGTAATACCAATCTCTGTTAATTGATTGAAAACATTTACTGCAGTGACAAATTTCTGCATATTAATTGAGAATAATTGTTGCAATGCCGAATACTTTCAATAAATGATTCGTTTCTTACTTGACTATATCGGGTGGTGCATTTAGGTTACAAAAAAAAAATGTTGACATGCCAAACAATTGTTTTCATCAATAAACAGAATGTCATTGTAGCAGTTATTGGTTGATTCTGCGGCAATTGTTTATAAATCGTTTTAATTTAATATTTGTAAATTTAAGCTTTCTTCACAATTGATTTATATATTTCGAGTTCATTTCGTTGTTCATTGATTGCATAAAGAAACAATTGCTAGAATGATATATTTTATTTATTGAATAAAAATAAATAAGATATATCAATTTTTATTGTTGAAACTATAATAATTGTTTCAATATCAATCCCTTAAAACAATTGCTGCATTATACTCTGTTCATTGATTGACAAACGCCATACTCTGCTTTTTATTCAAAAACAATTGTTACAATGTCTGTCTGAAAATTGATTGAAAAGAAAACAATTGCTAAATTAACACTCTATTGATGAAAAACAATTGTTTGGCATGTCATTTTTTTAAATTGAAATTACAATTATTGTTTCGACATTTAATGGTTTGAAATTGCCTGCTAAAACAATTGCTATAATACCAATCTCTCGTTTATTGATTGAAAACATTTGCTGTAATGACAAATTTCTGCATATTAATTGAGAACAATTGTTGCAATGTCGAAAACTTTCAATAAATGATTCGTTTCTTACTTCACTATACCGGGTGGTGCATTTAGATTCCAATAAATTAAATATTGACATGCCAAACAATTGTTTGCATCAATAAACAGAATGTATTTGTAGCACTTCTTGGTTAATTCTGTGGTAATTGTTTCAAAATAGTTTTAATTTAATTTAATATTTGTTAATTAAAACTACAGTTAAAAACGGACTTTAGATCTTTCTTCGCAATTTATTTATATATTTCGAGGGGTTCATTTGGAACAGCGAAGTAGACTATGTAGCAATTGTTTCAAAATCGCTTCCGACGAACCATTACTGATTTATCTACTTGATGAATCAATTGCTGCAATAACAATCTTTGTTCATTGCTTAAAAACAACTGCTGCAAATTTAATATTTGTTAATGAAAACCAATTGCTGCACTATCAATGTTTTTGTTTTAAATAAATATGAATAGATTATTAAAAATTCAACTAATAAAAGATTGAATTTAATTGCCCATTTTAAAGAGAATTTAAATTTAAATTCTCAATATGAACTAATGTCTAAATATTAAAACCATTTGCTGCAATTTCATACTCTGTTTATTGATTGCAAAAAGAAGCAATTGCTACATTGATATATTCTATTTATTGAATAAAAATTGTTGAAACTTCAACAGTTGTTTCAATATCAATCCATTAAAACAATTGCTGCATTATACTCTGTTCATTGATTGAAAAAAATGTCATACTCTGCGTTTTATTTAAAAACAAATGTTGCAATGTCTATCTCTTTTCATTGACTGAAAAAAATGGTATAATGACACTCTGTTTATTGATAAAAACCAATTGTTTGGAAAATTACTTTTTTTTAATTGAAATTTTTTTCGACATTTAATAGTTTTAATTTGCCTGCTAAAACAAATTGTTTATATCAATATATAATATCAATCTTTGTTTATTAATTGAAAACATACATTTTCAAATCTCTTTATATTAATTGAGAACAACTGTTGGCTGCAATGTCAACTATTTTAAATAAACGATTCATTTCTTACTACACTATATCGAGTGGTGTCGAAACAGTAATTACAATTTAAATTAAAAAAAGAAAATATTGACACGCTATACAATTGTTTTTTATAAATAAACAGTATCATTGTAGCACTTATTGATTGATTCTGCTGTGATTGTTTCAAAATCGCTTCATTAGATAAACCGAGGCTTCAATTTTGTTTATATACATTGTTTATCAATATTATAATTTTATGAATGTTACTTATTATAAAAATATGAAGAATAACTTCCTATTTATTAATAAACATAAATTTGAAATTACTTTTTGGTTTAAAAACTTAAAAGTGTAAATGAGTCACTTTCAAGTATTTTAAACGAAAAGTAATTTCAAATTAATAATCGATTACTAATATTATTTGATTTTGCCCAACACTAGATTATTGTATTTTCAAATCAATTCATAATTATTTGCTTATTTTTGTATAGTCATTGGAGTTTGCTTTTTAGCGATGGGCAAAATCGAGTAATATTAGTAATCGAGTATTTCTAAATAGACAATTATAAATAAATAAAGTCTATAAGTAACAATAAATTAATGTTTTTCAATAAATCGGGAACAGTTACTGATATCCTGCATTAATAAAATTGTCATATACTTAATTTTGCAGAAATAATAAAGATCGACTTTACCCATCTCTAATGCTTTTCAACAAAGTTAAACAGATTAATTCTAGGGTATTCTGTATGAGCAATGTTTAGTGAATACGTTATTTTTTATCATCACAGTCTAAACAGTTTTTATAACAGTTACATATACATAGAATGTGAATAATTTTAATAACGTATACGTTGAAGTTAACTTTTCCCGTACAGAATAATCTGTATTATTAAGACTCTTTCTATATCGCAACATAAATTTCCTTAAATAAACTACACTTTTAATTATATATCTATAAATTCAGTATTTCCGAAGATTTCACAATATGGAGTTTTAACAGTAAAACCATCTAATTTTGATTAGTGATTTTACACTGTTGTTCGCTAATTGGCTCTCGATCAAACGTGTTTCTGTCTTATTTTAATTATTTCGTTTTGTTTGAAGTTAATTTTAATAAACTGATGGGAAACCAGCAGTAACATCACATTTAGATATTAAACATTTGTTGTGCAATGTTATTTAAAATAATGTTCATAAAAAAATGCGATAGGCAAAATCGATATTTTTAATAATCAATTATATGAAATAATCGATTATTTCAGTAATTGAATACCAATATTCGATTATTTCAGTGACAGAATATGAAATAATCGATAATTTCAGTAATTCCATACGAAAAAATCGATTATTTTAACAATCGAATACTAAATAATCGATTATTTCAGTAAAAGAATACGAAATAATTGACAATATCAGTAATTCAATACAAAATAATCGATTATTTCACTAATATAATTCGAAATAATTGATTACTTCGGTAATCGAATACTAAATAATTGATTATTTCAGTAACAGAATACGAAATATTTGATCATATTAGTAATTCAATACTAAATAATCGATTAATTCAGTAATTGAATACCAATAATTGATAATTTCAGTAATTCCATACGAAATAATCGATTATTTCAGTAAAAGAGTACGAAATATTTGACAATATCAGTAATTCAATACGAAATAATCGATTATTTTCCTAACAGAATACGAAATAATTGACCATATCAGTAATTCAATACTAAATAATCGATTAATTCAGTAATTGAATATCAATAATTGATAATTTCAGTAATTCCATACGAAATAATCGATTATTTCACTAATACAATTCCAAATAATTGATTAACTCAGTAACTGAATACCAATAATCGACTATTTCAGTAAACGAATACCAAATAATCTGTTATTTCAGTAACAGAATACGAGATAATCGATTATTCTTATACTTAAAGGTTGACTTTATAGATTTTATGAGATATATATTGAAAGCTCGAAAGTTAATTTGTTGTTTGTGTCACAAATGCTATACAACTAGTAATATTTTTCTGTGAGTTGGTTGGGGAGACTATTTTTAATTAATTAAATAAAATTCTTACCCTTTTCATACCTGTTACATTTAACTCTAATATATTTCGTAAACTATATTTAGTTGAATAAAATAAATAAGACAAACAACAAGAATTCTTATATATACAAAATCTTTATTCAGACAATACATAATCTTATACATAGATTTATATTTACACAATAAGAAAAAAACTTTCTTTCTGTCCTCTTTGAATTTACGGTGATTTGCAATATAAGTATCTATGCAAGCTATCTGATTTATCTTGTAGTGTTCTAATGAGTTCGTGAATGTTGAGTAATGGATGTATTTAGAATGGATATTTAAATTTCGAAGGATACAGACTTTCGTTAAGAGGGATTGGTTAAGAGCAAACTTTTGTGAAAGAATAATTCTATCTAGCTATAAGAATTCTTATTTTTTTAAATTAATTAAAATACAACTCGTATTATTATAATTACCATTTTTGTAACTATAAACATCTTTTGTATGAAATAAATATAAATAAATTATTAAAAATCAACCAATAAAACACAGATTAGATTGAATAACTTTAAATTCTCGACTAGTTTCGGGTTATTAGCCCATTTGCATGAGAATTTAAAACTAAAACTAGTCGAGAATTTAAAGTTATTCAATCTAATCCGTGTTTTATTCATTGATTTTTAATAATTTATTCATATTTATTTCATACAATATGAACTATCAATGTCTAAATATTAAAACTATTAATAAACATCTTTGATGACAAATATGTAACTTAACAATATAAGACGTGCATACATACATACATGTACCTTGGTGGAAGATGGAAACATTGTTTCTAAAATATATATAACAAAATTACAGGAATTTCGTTTAATTAATTAAAGTCTCCATAATTAGCTAACAGAAGATTATAAGACATACAATTGTATACAATCTTTTTTTTACATATTCGGGGCTATTCCGCATAGGAAATGTTTAGTTTAACATGTACGCTATTTTTCATTGTCACAGTCTATGCAGATTTTATAATAGATATATATTTATAGAATGTGAAATTAATTAACATCTTTCACGTTAAAATTAACAATTTCCGTACGGAATATCCCTGATTGTCATTTTTACATTATTATCGGCCATAGGACTTTCTGCTTGATTTTTTACTTTATTACTGTTATTGGGGCTATTCCGTACAGGAAATGTTAAGTTTAACGTTTACATTGTTAAATAAATTCACATTCTATATATATATATATATAGATATCTATTAAAAAAACTACTTAGACTGTGATGATAAAAATAACACACACGTTAATCTTAACAGTTCCCTTAGTGAATAGCCCCCGTTATGTCTCTATAACTATTTATAATGAATAATCATTATATTGAATAGTATGCTTTAATTTAGTTTTGATTAATCATTATAAATAGTATAAACAATCCGCCATAAGAAAAAAAACTAATGCAAAACCTCAAAATTTAAAAATAAGCTTTCATTTGCTCTTTTGCTTTTTTTTTCAAATAAATTGATTATCTTTAAACAATCCACTGATTACTAAAAAAGAAATAAATAAGGCAGAAATCCATATAATAAATATTTACAATAAAATATTTTATTAATAAATATATTCAATAATAGTAAAAAATATCCAATGTAAAAAAAGAATAAAGAAATATCTAATGAAATTGTCTGCAATAAAATATTTCATCAAAAAACATTTATCAAATAAATTAAATAAAATAAAACAATGATTCACAAATTTGCAGTTATTTAAATTAAAATTAAATTAATCTAGGAAAATTTCTGGCAATTGATTAATTGAATTTTCTTGATCATTGCCAGAAATTTTTCCCCTTTAATTTTACTGTAATTTACAATAAAATTAAACAAGGAAAATTTCTAGCAATGATCAATAAAATTGATCAATCCCTTTTCCAACTGCAAAAAATTATACTGTAAGTTTTACAAACATCCATTGAAACAACTACTTTCCGATCATTTACCCCGCCGGACTACTGCGAAATGCAACGGTTTGAGTTGAAGTTATTAAATGAAAGGAAACAACAAATAATAGTTATAAGGCTATCTGCCTGATCAATTGAACATTGCCAGAAATTTTCTTTGTTTAATTTCATAAAAATTTAAATAACAGCAAATGTGTGAATCATCTTTGTTTCATTTTACTTATTTTACAGTAATTTGTTAAAAAGTAGGGAGTCCGACGTAGTCCAGGAATTCTTTCTTCCAATACCGAATATCTTGAAAACAAAAATTGTACAAACCTATGTGGTTAAAATATTAGTCACGGAGTTAAATGTGTTTCTTTAGACAATTTTATTAGATTATTCTTCCTTACTTTTTTTTATTGTAACGTCGTGTTTTTTTTATTTGTTATATTATAAATATATTTTCAACAGGATTTTTAATTACGATAACACAGTTAAAACCAATAAACAACATAATTTACTTAAAAAATCTTATGTTCCTATTGGGCTTAGAAATCCCAAAACGCATTTATAAATAAATATATATATAAAAAACAAATTAAAACCCTAAACAAATACTCGGTTTAAATAAATGTATAAAGAAATTAATGAATAAATAAATAAGAGAGATCTCTTGCAAGTTGCAATTTCGTTATATAAATTAAAATAATAATTATAATTACAAAAAAATAAAATGATGTGAGTGTGTTGTGTACATATTTATATAGTCGTATATAAGAGGAAATACAACAAAAAAACAAACTAGTTATACTTTGTAAAGAATTAAACGTGAAACATGTAGATGTGTTTAACTGTATGTATTTTGAATTTTAATGAACATAAACAAAAAATACTACGCGCGCGCACGCATGTTGTACAATTTATTATTTATTTGAACAAATACGAGGTTAATAAATCTGTCGATGAGTTATATCCAGTTTTGTGAGTTTTATTTATGCGATCTCCTCCCATTGGGTTTCAATAATAAATAAATGACGGGCGGTTTGTGTTTGTTTTCTGTGCTAGGTGTTTTGAACGGTGGTTTGTATTTTCATTCATGAATGCAATTTCTTTTTATTATAAAAAGGTAAGTGTTATTTCTAAATTGTACTAAAAATATATAATATAAATAAATACCTCTTTCATGACAAAGATATAAACATGAAAAAAAAAAAACAGGCGGAAAGACCATTGGTCGATAGTTAATTAACAGATATAAAATATACATTCGATTTTATATTTCTTTAATATTTAATTTTTTTTCTGTATATATTTGTTAATAAAGATTTTTATTATTATAAATAAATGCCACTTTCTTAATTTTGTATCCCCATTTTTAAGAATTCCATAGAATTGTTTAGAAAAATTGAAAACGCTAAACACTGAATATAATTAAATAAAACGTTAAATAGAAATTAAAATTTATGGCAACAACCAAATGGCTGCAGTTCACAAGATCCATATCCATATTTGCGTCAATATTAAAACACCATTAATTATTATTTAAATAAAAATGGTTAACTTTTCTCATACTTATTATTATTTTTTAAATAAATTTATATTTCGGAACTTCAACTACTGGAGATGGAAACATCGTTTCCAAAATATATTTAGTTCAATAAAAAAAAAATAAGTAGAAGAAAGAACGACCATATATATTTTAATAATTAAAAATCTCCACAACCAACAAAAAGAAGATAACAGCATTAAGTATTAATGTAATTTAATTAAGTAGGGTAAGAATTATGACAATAATTCATAAAAAAAATAATTCCTTTAATTATATAATTAATTCAAATAATTGTCTGCATCCAGTCCACAATCCCTAAATTATTTGATAAAGTGAAGAAGAAGAAATCTTTATTTCAAAGTGTTATTTACAAAAATGTACAAAGTGAAATTGCATCAATATTGCCTTAAAATATACAATATTTTATTCTCTAAGCTAAAAACTAACTATACATGTATGTAAGTGTAATGTATGAAAATCTCATTTAGTCGGAGTGGAATTAAATTATTTGATTATTCAATAAATAACTATAAATTTACCAAATATGGATATGGATCTTGTGAACTGCAGCCATTTGGTTGGTGCCATAAATTTTAATTTCTATTTAACGATTGTAGTTAAAATTAGATCACAGTTTCGTTCGAATTTCCATCGCTCCAAATACGGCTCTAATAACCCAATGTGTCACATAATGAGATAGATCCATCCAAACTTCCAAATTTTTTGAAATTCATATATTATGTTTGAACGGCAGGTTTTTTTTTATCAGTAGATATTAGGAGAAATATATACCTGCAAAAAACCCAAGTCAAACGTATTGAACCGATCAAGGTGTGTATGTTTGGTTGCCTATACAACTAAACATCAAACGATAAACTTCAAATTGTGTGAAATATTTGATCGAAAATGTATAAAAATGAAGAAAAAATCGAATTTTAAGCGTGTATTACAGTTCCAACAGTACTAGAGCAGGATAAGACATATTTTCAACGAATCCAAAGCGGCCGAATGCCTCGGTTAGGATGATTTTAAAAATAATTAAACTAAAACATTTTCTTTGAAAGGTTGTATGTTTTGTTCTCTTTATTCTATTGAAAAACGCAACAAAATAAATCATAACTAACACTGCATGCGTTACCTTCACAAGCAATTTCACTTTTTAATCAAAAACACGTCACTTATTATTATGGAGAAATTGCAGATAAAAAATATTAAGAGATTTTATTAACATAATTTAAAACAAAAATAACAGTGAAGAACAATAAACTTGAAATAAGTAATTAGAATAAGTGCTCGAAATGACCACCAGAAACTGCAAGACAGTAACTAAAATGATCGCACCGCGTTTCCGATAAAATCGGGGTTAAGTTGAATGCATTTATTAGTTATTCGATTTTTAATTCTTTCACTTTGTGCATTTCGGTATTGTCATAAACAAAAAAAGAAAATTGTTTAATTGATTTTTGAATTATCTTAGTTGAAAGAATCGATCGTTCGGGTTGCGTATTATAGGCAACTAACTACACATACATCAATGCGTTTGACTTGGGCATTTTGCATGTATACATAGGGGAAATGTATACTGATAAAAAAGCTCTCTGTATACACAAACATCTTTATTCCCAAAGAATACATACACATTTAATTTAATATACAATAAATGAAACAATTTAAAACAAATATATATTCTCAAGAGAAACGGCTATCAACCTTCCCTGTCCTTCGGCCTAATTATTATATATTTTGTTTATTTTTCAATATTATTATTAAGAATGTTCCTCAGTATCTATTTCCGTATTTTAAAATTTTGTTATTTTAATGGACTTTGTATCTAATGAAAATTATGATGTAAAATGGAGATTTCTTTAAAATAAATAAAAAAATATGTAATCCTAACCCCTCCACTAAAAAATTTTATATCCCACGAAACTTAAACATTCTTTCAAAATATAAACATCCTCCTCTCACAATTCACCAATTCATTTATGCATACAATTAAGTCAGTTTAGCTAGCAAGCACATATATTTTTTATTGAACATCACCATCAATTCAAGCAGGACAGAAAGATTTCTGGTCGATAGCCCAGACAGACCAACACATATTGCACATAAATGCAATTGAAATTGTACAATATAATTGTCTGAATAAAGATGTGTGTATTTATGAAATTTTATTACTTTCATAATGTAATAAATCAATTTTTAAGGTTTTCATTGATTTCGTTACAAAAATAGAAAACATTACTCGCTAAATAAAAAGAACATATAAATATTGCATCAATATTACATTTACTTGGAGACAGCTATTTTAAACAATTAAATATGAAAAAAAAAAAAAACTATATTTTATGAATTTAAAATTATTAACAGGCAAAGGGACTTTTAGTTGTCGAGAACTGTCAGGAAGATTTGATGGAATATTATAAGCCAGTGAAGTTTTTATTTGCTGGGTGAAAATATTTCCAAATTTGAATAGACTTTTCTACGTTAATGGATACTGATGAAATGGATACTGCATGGATTTTTTTGTATTTTAATGTATTTTTGTACACATTAATGGATACTGGATGGATGAATAATGGATACTGAAGCAAAGGGAATTTATTTGTCAAGAACTGTTAGGGAAATTTGATGGGATATCGGTGAAGTTTTTACTTGAGGGATGAAAATGTTTTCTATTAAAATCGAAAATGTACCACAAAGTGGTACAGTTAACACTGGATGGATGCATAATGGATACTGAGGCAAAAGTAAGTTTATTTGTCAAGGGCTGTCAGGCAAATTTGATGGAATATGATATTATAAGTCAGTGAAGTTTTTACTTGCTGGGTAAAAATGTTTCCACATTTTGAATAGACTTTTCTACGTTAATGGATACTGATGAAATGGATACTGCATGGATTTTTTTGTATATTAATAATTAATACTGAAATTCATTACATTTTTTTTATTTCACCCAAACTTAATGAACTCGATTGAATGAGCTTAAAAAAAACGAATATCCAGCTAATATAAATGTCATTTCAGAATTGAAAACAAAAAAATTATTAGAGAATAAATGAAATGAATAACTTAGGTCGTCTTCGCGAAGCATAATTAAAATCGTGTTAATAAAAATAGCTTATGGTCTTGGACATAGCCCGAGATAAATGGTGTGTAAGAGCAGCGAGGTGTAAATTGAGTAGTTGCAGTATTATTAAAGGTATTCTAGTCCCAGGCAGTCGGCCAAAATACACAAAACTCAGACGAAATTCAACCTGCTCCCCGATATACACTTCTTTCATTGCTCTCCCGACGCTCACTCGGCTCGTCTGAAAGCATTTTTAACTCTTAAATCGTGCATATGCTTAAATGACAAAAGAAAAAAGTGAAAGTGACAAAAATTGTTACCTTTTTTTTTAAATAATAGGGAGGAGTATAGTGATACGCATACAGTAAAAAATGAACTTCCAATGATTATTTAATAATTAAATAGGAAATTAATTTTGAAAACTAAAAAAGTATTTTTAATTAATTAAAACACTTACCTAAAAACTCTTAAATATTTGTTAAAATCACTACCATTTAAATATGAAATATTTATCCCTGAGTGCCTCTAACTAATAATTGAACATTTAATGGTTGAGGTTTCCTTATACATTGTTTAAAATTAATGTAATAAAACACGTTTTTAACTTTTTTTATATAACTATTCATTTATTTTTAGTGACTATAGTTTCGACATATGTGATGTCATTATCAAACTAAAAGTGGCTTAAACTATTTACAAGAAACTATTTATACAGAGAAATGTTATTACAAATGAGAATTAAAGAGAGGAGAGAGGAATATTTATTTATTTATTTTCCCAACAGACATTATATCCAATTACAGGGAAAAATACAGAAATATACACAACATTATAAAAAAATAACAACAACATAAATGTATCTTAAGTTATCAGACGCAACAGAGATACCGGTGAATCATTGTAAATGTCAGCAGAACTATGAATACTATCGTATAACCTTATAATATTGTTAATAGGTGAGTTTAGATGTGCTGAAGTATTAGAAGGTGCATTCTGAAATGCTAAGCTGCGGCAAGCAGAGATACATGTAACATTAGGCGGGCTAAGATGTTGTGATCATAAATGTTGTAACACAATATCCCCCTTAAAAATAACACTCCAGCACAATTGCGTCTATATTCAAGTCGTTGCATACCAAAGATTTCGAGCATGTGATCATATGAAATGGTTTCATCAGAATATATTTTAAATGATCTAAAATATAGTAATTTCAAGAACTTTTTTTGAACACTATCAATATCTTTGATATGGGAACGATAATGCGGCGACCAAACAACTGATGCGAATTCTAATTTTGATCGAACATATGAAAAATATAACTTTTTTAATTCATCAATATTTTCAAAATCTTTACTTACACGATTAATAAAACCTAGAAGTTTAATTGCCTCATTACATATATTTGTTATTTGAATATTAAATGATAAGGTGGAATTAAATGTTATGCCTAAATCACGAATCAAATTACACCATTCAAAATATACACCGTTTAGTGAATAATTAAAACTAATCTTAGTTTTTTTACGAGTAACGGTCATACATTTACATTTAGCTACATTTTAGAAGAACTTACAATGCACCAGTTATATAAACGAGATAATTCCAACTAGAGACTTTCACAATCTTCATTTGACTCAATAACTCTATACAGCTTCATATCGTTAGCATATAGTAATACACTAGAATGAATTTGGGTGACGATATGATTGATAAAAACAAAAAAAAGTAAAGGCCCAAGATTTGACCCTTGTGGTAGTGTGATCAGGTATTCATATGACGCGTATCCCATATATTCAAAATATTGAGTTATTTTTACAAGATAAGATTGTAACAATGATATTGTACCCGGAGAACATCCATAATGGCTTAGTTTATTCAGAACTATATTTTGATCTATGGTATCAAAAGCTTTACGGAAGTCAGTGAACAAAACATCAACCAGTCTCTTGGCATCAAGAGTTTGCGAAATATCTTCAGTAAAATTTAGAAGATTTGTAGTAACCGATCTTTTTTTACAAAACCATGCTGATTGTCACTAATAAAACTTGACATGTGATTGTACAATCTATCTGCCAGAATAGTTTCAAATAAATAACTTGGAAAAATTATTTACAATTGTTATTGGTCTATAATTAAGGATGCTACATTTATCGCCACTTTTATATAACGGTGTTATCCTGTCAATTTTCCATGTACCAGGAAAACACTTAGATTATACGATTAAATTGAATAAATATTCCAAAGGTAGCAGAAAACTGTTTACATAATCTTTAACGATAAATGATGGTATTTTATCTTTACCCGAGGTTGTATTTCCTTTCAGTTTTTTGACGCAATAATTATATCATCCTGTGTTATGGGACCAATATTAAATAAAGGATACATTTCATTACCAGGAGGACAATCATTAGTTGTAGAGGTTCCCGGAATTGTATATATACTTTGAAAATATTTCGCAAATCCATTAACAAAGACTGACGGTCTTCTCACAGGTACAACATCATTCAAAACATTGTATAATTGGGTGCATGCATCATTAGCATTATCACATGTTAGTAAAAAAATCAATCTATTTAAGCTAATCTAGAATAAAGATTAAACAGGTTCGCTTTCTTAAAATTATACGCAGGACCATTTGAGATACCAGAAAAATGCTTTACATGCTCGGTAACTATTTCTATATTACAACTTAATGCAGAATGGCGAGAATCCTCATTAACAAGAGGAGTGTCTCTGTTTACAAAACCGGAAGATACAATTATTAGATCCAAAATTTTGTATTTATATTAACAATCTTATTTTGTTGACTAAAATTATTAAACTGAACAAAATATATATACTTTGTGATGCATCGATTTAGACCTACTCCCAATGTCATATAAGTATTTAAATATGGTAAATAGAAATCACCACAAAATAAAACATGATGTGATGTATTAATATTGCACTCTATCTGTTCAAAAAGATGTTCCTAATCACACACTGTGCTTGATGGAGGGATATATACACAAATTAAATATATTACCTTCAAAGACAACGCTAATTTTTCAATGAATAGCTCAAATGTCATATTAGATGAAGACAATACGAGGGTAGATTCATAAACATTACTAATGGCCACAAGAACACCACTAATGGCCACAAGAATACCGCTACCATTACGACATTGTCTGTCATTTCTATATACATTATAATGATCGAGGAATAGTGCTGTATTATATATACCATCATGCAACCAGGTTTCAGTAATGAAAAAAGTAAAAATTGCTGCACTCAACATTAATATAAAGTTCATTTGTTTTTGAACATAACCCGCGCACATTTTGTTAAAATAAACTAAATTTAGGGTGTTGGGAAGTGATCTGTTTTCCGGCACAATTCTTGGAACATCGTTAATGAATTAACTTCGCCATTATCCAGTATTCTCTTCAATTCATTGCGTACTGTCTTCTCATACTCAATCTGCCGTGGAGTTCTATCACTTTTTATTATAATATGCTTGATTGATGCAATATTGCGAAGTTTGGAAGAGTTCTTCAAAACCTTCTTAACATCCAATGACTTGCTAAAATATACTTTAATAGGTCTAGCACGATTTCCGGATTTTATTCCTACTCTAAATGCATTGATGGGAGTGATGTTCGTATCTACAATATTATACAATATTTCACTAATATTCAACATCATTTCTGACATCAAGAGACTCCTTTAAATTAAAGACAATCACTGAATTGGCCCGTCTCTGTCTTTTATAAATTTCCTCTAACATTATTTCAGTGCAATACGAAGTGTTAACACTCTTTACACTCTCAAATGATTTGCATTTGTCAAATAAAATACTCATTGATTTTTTTAAAGAGTTATTTTCCATGCGCGATTTTTTAAATTCTTCGTAACCGTTCACATTCACTTAAATAATCCTTCTAAAGTTGAATTCGTGTCACAAAATGGCGATTAATGCATTACGGATGACAGAATTTACCACAGGTCTTACAGACAGTTAATTTCATATGAGGCACAATATTGTCTAAGTTAATAAAAGTAACTTAAATCAAAAAGGATGATGAAACTGGGACACACAATTCACACCAAAGTACTCTTTATGGTGACTAACTTTAATTAAACACACATAGGATAAGTTGAACAACGGTAAGGGAACAACATAATAAAACAAAGGTAAAATTAAAGCGATTGTATTAAATTAGAATATACCTAATTCAACTTTAATATGTTTATATCCGGCAACACTGGGAATGAATTAGAAAATATGAATGAAATAAAATAGGATACAAAATAGATAGTAAATCAATAAGGGTTATTGACCGTGAGTAAAGATAAGTCCACAGACGTTAAATTTTATCCTCAAAACGTGACCTTCACAATTTTAGGGGAATGTTGTGGAATTTTTGCTAATTAAAATCAACAAATTATCAATTAAATAAATGTTGATTCGTATCAGGGTTCACTCACCACGTGACTAGTTAATAATGTAATCTCTGTGCTAATTTTCACAATATTTCGGTACATCCGACCCACTTAAATAAATCGAAAGATCGAAAAGCATACACACACCGACACCGTATACGTATATTAGCGTGGGATTTGTGTATTATGACCCTTTTCGGTAAAATGCAAAACTAAAAGTGCATCCTCGCCAACAGAATGATTGTTGTCTATTAATAGTTTAAATTATGATCAAGCCGAAACAACGTATTCCTTAAGCCTTACTTCGAAATTTCTACCAGATTGACAAACATATTGCCCTTTACAAGTTTGACATGTTAGTTTGTATATCCCTAATCTGCGAATATATGGTATTTTTGTTTTAGGATAAAAAATACAAAATATTGTTTTTGTAAACGGTTTTACAGCTATTTTTATGTCGTGTTTTTAAGAATATTACTTATATTTAATGAAATATCTCCAAAGTAGGTAAGGGAACTGTAGTTATTGGTCCTCTCAGATGTGTCATTACCTACGTACGTGTATATTTTTGACTTATATTAGTTTGAATTTATTAACTAGATTATCTATTAAAAAGAGTTTATATCCATTTGTAAAAGTATTTGATTTTACTGTGCCTATTTCTTGTTTGAATGATGCGGTATTCACACATGAAATTAGGCGAAAGATGGCGCTTGTGTTGTCTTATGTTATAATTAAAATGTGTTCAGAATTTCAAAATCTGTCTAAAATGATGTTTGTTCAATTTTAGAATCGATGAATAATTAATAAATAATAAATTAATTTTTTAAATTATCGCGTAATTAAATTGCATTGGCCATGACTTTCATATTTATTTATTTATTTAATCAACCAACGGACAGGGTCCAATTACAGATTGAAATAAAAAAATCTATAATAAACACAATAATCAACAATACATAAAATATTGAAAAGAAAACAAAAACAAGACTGTAAATTCAAATTATATGGCATATAAAAGTAAACTAAGAAAGATACTCAACGAACAAGTTGAAGAATACCTTCGCAGATTTAACATTAAAAATATCAACATCCCGATGTTCATTCATAAGCCGATTATTATGGAGCATATAGAATATATCGGCGATTTAACCATTACGTTAGTTTTGGGTATTGGAAGTTAAAATAGATGTTTGGATCTTACACTACAGGGCACTAATATATTAAGTTGCTCCAACAATTCTGGGACCATTGAGTATTTTATACAGCGTAGTCACTAAATTCGACTTTCGGTGGCATTCTAAGAAGTACATTTCAAATTCATCCAACAAGGCTGCATAATTACAATTAAGGTCAGGATAAGTCCCGTACTTCTTAAAATGGAGATACTTAACAATCTCTTTTGTATAGCTTTAATTATCGCGGAGTATTTAGAGTAGTGCAGATTCAAAACACACGAAGCTTACTCAAGCTTACAGCGCACAGATGCAAAATAAAGGGTCTTGATAGCACTAACATTCGTAAATGATTTACAATTCTGTACTATAAAACCCAAAGTAAAGTTGGCAGTAGAGAAAATTTTCTCAATATGATTAATGAAAGATAAATGATCGTCAAATATCACACCTAAATCTTTAAACAAAACAACACGGGATAATATGGTACTATTAATATTATAATCATACGCAACTCTAGATCTGTTTTTAGTATATGACATAACTTTGCATTTACCTACATTCAAGGGGACATTGTTATCCATACACCAATTAACCATTATCTCAAGATTATCTTGCAAATATTGGCAGTCATTCTGAGAATATATGGGATTAAACAATTTAAGGTCATCTGCAAATATTAAGATGTTATGTAAAATATTTTCAGCTATGTCATTTATGAAACAATTAAATAAGACAGGTCCCAGGTTAGATCCTTGCGGGACACCAGAAGATGCAATAAATTGATTAGACTGATATCCCTTGTATTCCACAACTAAACGTCTGTTATTAAGATAACTGTGGAATAGATTACATAGACTAATAGAAAACCCAAGATGTTTAGTTTATTTATTAGGATCTTATGATCAATTTTATCGAACGCTTTCGATATGCCAGTGTAAATCACATCCACCTGAGTGCGATTATCAATATATTTAGATCTAAACTGGGTTTTCAATAACAAATTTGACACAGTAGATTTCTTGTGTCTAAAGCGATGTTGATATGAAGATAATTTGTTATTGACATACGGATTTATGTATTTACAGAGAATAAGTTCAAAGCACTTTTGCACGTTAGAGATGATAGCAATTGGGCGATAGTTAGGGACGTCACGTTTATTACCCGATTTAAAGAAAGGTACAATACGTGCACTTTTCCAACATAATGGATTTTTGCTATAGATGAGACATTAGTTAAGGGTGTAGCAATAAAATCACGACAGTCTTTTATTATTACGGCTGGAATTCCATCCGAGCTCGCACTCATCTTATTATTAAAACTTCCGAGTGCACTAACTGCTGCATCAGTACTGATTTTACATATATTTAAGTAATCAAATTCATTAGTGGGTATATCACATATTTCGTCAATTTTTGGTAAAGAAGATACAACATAAGAATTCGAGAAGTGCATAAGAAAGGCATTGACTATTTCTTGTGGAGATGATAGTTTTATGCTGTTATATTCCATATATGGAGGAATTGAGGACTCGTTACGCAAAATATTAATAAAACTCCAGAACTTGCCTGGCTCTTTAGATACTTTATCTTCAGATTTAACAATAAATGATTTAAAATTAGCTGAAGAGAGTAATTTTATTTCAGTCCATAAATCCTTATATCTTTGTTTAGTAAAGTGAGATAAAGGATTATTTTTTTTATTTTGAGGAATTTATTTTTTCCCGAAGTTTCCTTTTTAGTTTATCCGAGAACGAAGGAGGGAATTTATATTTACTACCAGATAGTAAAGGAACGTTATCATGAAATTTCGAATAACTTATCATAAAACAGCGTGCATGCATCATCAATGGTATCAGTGTTAAGAATACCCCATCAATCAATTAAAGCAATTGAGTCGTACATATTTATAAAATTAGCCTTTCTAAAATTAAAAGAACAACTGTGTGTATTACTTTTAAAAGTTGTTGATGGATTTGAACTTGCAGTCACTGGTATGGTAACATTCACGACAAGTGCAGGGTGGTGTTTATCTTCATGAGTAACAGGATCTTTAATTCGATTTACTTTGCAGTGCATATATACTAGATCAAGAGTATTATAGAACAAATTTGTTATATTATTATTTTGATCTAACCCAATAAATTGAAAACTATTATGTAACCAGGTACAAGAGGAGTTTACCATGGGGTTTATTACGTATTCACTTAGATTAAAATCACCTACAATTATTAAGTTACTATTGTAGAGATCTGTCAAATTCTCCAATATATCAGTTATGGCTTTTAGTTGATTTAAATTTTCTGGTGGACATATATACACATTGATAATATATACAATGGCATTTGCAATGATTACTCTTACTATCAATAATTCAATTTTATTCAGGCATGTAAACAATGATCAAGTGTTATTTCAGTAGCATCTAGAGCAGAATCAACAGCAATTAAAACCCCACCGCCGCATTTCTTATTAGTTAAAATACAGTTGCGATCATTACGAAAAACATTGTATTTTTTATCAACAAAAAACTCACAACTATTCACACTATCGTTAAGCCATGTTTCGGTAAACGCAAGTATCGGGAAATCACCGACAGCACTATTACAGTAAATTTCATTGCACTTTAAGTTTAGCCCGCGAACGTTCTGATAATAAATATTAATATCAGAATTATTTCTTTCGAAATGTAGTTACTTTCGAATTATTGCACATGTTGTAGCGATGATTAAGTGAAGGTACAGGAAAATTGGCATCACTTAACTGGATCTGTTGGCTTGAAGTAAGGTCTTGATTTTTTTTACGTTCCGGTCTATCCAACTTCGGTTCAGAATTCGATGGAAAGTCCGGATCATTGTCTAAGTCATCGAGAGAATAAATTTTGCACCCACTTTAAGAGTGTTTCCAATAATAGATGCACGTAGACCAGCATCACGGGCCCGCTTAAGATGTTTCCACAACAAGCTCCTGATGATACGCTCTTCACTTGTGAGATCCTTAATAATAAAGATACTAGTGCCTTTAAGCTTATTGGCACATTTGAGAACTTCTATTATTTTGTCTGCTTTAATTTAACTAACACTGGGCCCGGCCTAATCTGTACGCGGTTGAGATATCATTAGGTGATAATAACGGTTCCAATTTATTAATAAGCAATTCATTAATTAATATAGGGGTGTCCTTGTTATCCTTTTCTGGTAATCCTTCAACGATTAGGTTATTTGCTCTTTGTTGTTTATCAATGTGATTGAGAGCACGGTGAACGTCCTGATGTTCTTTTTTTCAGAATATTAAGTTGAGTTTTTAAAACTTTCATTTTCCTTACGAAGAGGCTCGATTATATTATTAATTAATGTGGAGAAATGGGTAGGTAATTCATGTGTTATTTCAGATTTAAGACATTTCCATAGACAACTGCGTTAATAACTCATTGATGGTTATATCGTTCATTATATGGATGAATTATATAAGAAGAAAATTCACAAAGAGAATAGAGATAAGGAACAAAAAAACAGGGGCACCTTTCACACTGCACGGCCTTCACAGTGACTAACTTATGACAAACACAATATAGACCAGGGAAAATACATATAAGAAACAGTAGGAAAATAGAAGGATATTATCAATTTACAACTCTCGATAAAGACGATCTTGTAATGTATGTATTATTTTATAATTTAATTTCAATTTCCGAATTCACATTTCTGTTAATGATATTAAATATTCGTATTTAGTTGATTAAAGTTCACGAAGATATCATTAGCAGAATTGTGTTTATTTTGTTTAACAAAGAATGCATAGATAAGCCTAGGAAGAATACACATTAAATATCAATTATTCCAAAGTACTCTCCAGCTTGTACATGCATTGATAAAACATTTTTTGTTTAAACACATGTTACATTTTAGCTGAGAGATTTTAAAAGTGTCACTCTATCCCTGGCCCTCGTGCAGTACTGTTGTAAAATTAATTTGTAAATTCGATTCATACAATTAGATTTAATTAATTTAATTACACATCCACCTCACCAAAAAGAACCTCTGAAAAACTCTAAACTTTACAATCTAAATAATTAAAATTAGCGTCACTTTTTACATAATTCTATGATTTCAATTTAATATGGATTTTTTCATATGTTTAAATTTCATTAGTCATAAATTTAAACATGTGATATTTTGCAAATATAATCAATTTTAATAAATTATTTAAAATATTTCATAAGTTTATGAAGTATCGTTTTTCATATATTTTTAAATTCGGAATGCATTTCTTTTAATTTTTCTTTAAAATGAACTGGGATGCAGAAATTCGCATAAAATTGTTTTTACACGAAAAATTCTTATGTATACCTGATCTCTCTCTATATATATATATAATGATATTAATATAATTATATATAAAAATAATAGATGTATTAATTCTTTAGATAAATCCATAATATTTAATAATTCATGACCCATATTTTTTATTTTCAATGCGCATTGAGCAATGTATTAATAAAGTAATATTTTTTAGCGAATGAATGATTCTATTTAGTAAAAAAACAAGAATCACTAAGAGCAAATATTTATTCTTAAATGAATGCCCCTTATTGTGAAATATGTTGGTGTCAATTAGACATTTCCGGATTAAACAAAATATGAAAACGCAATTCGAACAAACGTGATTTTATTTGATCTGGAAACTAAATTCATTTCCTTGAAATCCAACAAATTGCTCCCCTTGCATGTGATTTCTTTTTTTTTTGAAGTTCAACAACATTATTTTCTGTTTATGTGCGAGTATTTTAAGACAAAAAAAGTGCCATGACGCGGGAAATAAACGATCTCTGTCTAATGAAGCGCTTCTCTTGACCTATGGCGCGACGCACAATGTGGACATTGTATAAACTTTAATATTTTTGTTGGGAGTGCAATATTACGATTCGGTAATTTATGTTGTTTTCTTGGCATTTTAGAGTATTTTGACCCGGGCTCGGGCCCATAAATTTTCGCGGGCGAGCTTCCATAATTAATCGCGTCCACTTAACATTTAACACTCTGCACACTCCCGCGCGCAGCTAAATGGGATAAATTTAAATTTAGACAAACAGGGATTTAAATAATTTTTAAATATGTTTATTGCTATTGAAATTGTTTATATATTAAATAGTGAAATTATAATTACAAAGTGCTTCTAAATAAAAGAAATAATTGCACAACTCTTACAGATGAGAATATTAAATACTGAGATTATAGATCAAAAGTATTTATATCTTATAAATCATCTTATAATTTAATTTACGGAAGTCTTCTTTCTACAAAATGATACGCATTTACATAAATCATCACAAATAATAAATACACAAATAAGTCAACTTTATCCCAAGTGGTTCGACAGTTCAAAATTAATTAATTTATAAAAAAAAAAAACACTAATAAGACTATTAAATAGAGTGTGGTTCCAAAATATTTCTAAAAAAATCACTTGCCCTTAAACACAAGAGAACTAAGAAGACGAAAACACGTGTGTGTTATTATGATTCTATAATATTTATTCGTTATTCTAAAAAGGCTACGCTATGCAGGCGCATTGCTTATAATAAAAGAATAATTTTGATGAATTTTAATTAAAACACTTGGATATTCGATTTACTATTATTTGCAAGTATAACAAAGTGTTTTAAATAAAATTCATCCTAATTATTACATTAGCATGTTTCACCACGGGATAAGTGAGAAATTTATTCCAAATATAATGTAACGTTACCCTACGACAACTTCAAATTGGTGACGTTATTCTAACGACTTCACCGGTATTTAGTATTCATGAATTCATGACGTAAAGGTTACTAGGTTCTTTTTATAATTTGATTTCTTGGATTCGTTGATGAAATCGCTGTTGGGTCAACTTAGGTCCAACAATCAGAAACTTTATACTTCACTTTACGAATTTTATTATATAAGCTTTAAATGTGATATTTAACAACTTAAGCAAAGCAATAAATAATTAAGAAAATATAAAGGTGACCGTTTGATGGTTCGATTGCTTCTCGCCTAAAGAAGTGTTGCTGGTTTTATCGATGTCAGAACAACCCCACTCCTTTTGCAGATAACATTACAATAAAATCTAATTAGGAGCACGCATAACATGGTTGCCTCCCATGTTAAATTTGGAAGTTGTAGTTAAAAATATTTACTTAACAATAATGAGATAGAAATAATGATGATGAAATAAAAATGTACAAAATATTTAAGTTAGAGCTAATCAACTATTTGCTGTTCCCAATGTTATCTGTGCGATGAGATAATCAAAAATCTAATAGTACTTAAGGCATTAAAATTATATACAGTATGAAAATATAAAATATAATAATAATTATTATTTTGTCAAATAATGTGCACGTGCATATCTTGCTGCTGGTTTTGTTATCTTTACTGATAGTTAAAGTGAGTGAATGGTGGTGAAACATATATCGTACCCGAAATTAGTGTGCTTATGTTGGTGTAAGTGGAATAATTCGTATTAGCGAATTGTTGAGTTTTTTGTTAATCTATTAATAAACACTCGATCTGAAGCGTGGTTCGGTACAACTACACAAAAATATTGGAAACAAAAAACCACGGCTCACTTAGAGCCGTGGTTTTGCTCTCTTTTGCTATAAATAATGAATTAATCAAATTTATTAATTTTATCATTTTTTTATTATTTTAAATTGGTAATTCCTTTGGTTACCTATGTTTTGTCAATTTGTACCCTTTCCGTGGCTTTCGTGTAAGTGTTGTTAGTCACCTTGAAGGACCCCTAGGTGTGAAGAGTAGCCCTAGTTATTATTTCTTTATTTATATTTTTTATTGAATTTATTAAAATAATACAATGGTACTTATTTGTGTTGCTTGCAACAAAAAATATTAATTCTCATTCACTATTGAATAGGTGTGTTAAATGTAATGACTCAAAGCATGTATCCTGTTTTAATTCTGACGAACATGTCTGCTATAACAATGATCAATGGATGTGCTGTAAATGTTTAGTAAATAGTGAAGAAACTGCTATTACTTTACCAGTTCTTGAATCAACCGTCACTTTCATTCTAAATGCTCAACTAGTAATATTTGAAAATCGTATACTTTCCTCTTTTCGCGAAGAAATGCGCAAATTGACTGCAGAAATACAGGTCTTACGCGATGAAAATGAAGTATTAAAAGATGAAATACTTCATTTAAAAAATCTGACAAAGCTAACTGTTTAGAGGACATCATCCAAGAAGTCGAGGATCGTAGACGTAGATCATCTAATGTTCTTGTTTTCAATGTTCTGGAGCTAGAGGGGTCTAGTATAGAAAATAATTTGAAAGATCAGCAAACTTTACAGCCACTGATTGGTAATGAGGTGGATAAACTCTGTCCTCGAAAAATGTTTCGTATTGGAAAGATTTCAAGCAAACCTAGACCTATTAAGCTTACCTTTAATGATCACCATGCTGCTATAAAATTGCAGAAAGCTGCTAGAAACATTGATATGGGGCCGGTTCGATTTTCAAATGACAAAACACTTCAAGAACGTGAGCACTTGAAGAAACTATAAGAACTTGGGAATGGAGAAAATATCAGAATTAAATTTATCAACGGTTCACCTTCTATAAAAAAAAAATATTAAACTGTGTGAACCTTATGTAGCTCCTTTGTTTTATGCAATTGTGTACTGTAAATTAAGTCTACTTTAATCAATTTGTATTTTTCTTTTATATATATATATATTTTTCATTTTGTAAAATGGTGTACCGCTTGAATAAATAAATAAATATGTAGGGGTACATTACAATAATAACAGAGACGTGTTTCGGACGTGTAGTTTAGAACAAGTATATTTCATTATTTCTAAATAATAACATCAATATATAAAGAAATGACTTAATAAATTAAATGAATATATTTAATGTCACAACTTTTTAATAATTTATCACTGTAAAGTAGTAATAAGTAGGTTGACTTATTCTTAGATTGGAGGCGTTCACTTCGTGGTACATTTTCAATTTTGATATAAAGAAAATACTTAACTTTTTTATACCACTTTTATTTTATTTTTTATTTAAAATAAAAGTGGTATAAAAAAAGTAAAAAAAGTTAAGTGTTTTCTTTATATCAATGTTGACTTATGTTTACCCAAAATGAAATAAATACTGATTATTTAAACTTTTAGTGTATGTAGGTCCGGATTATTTGCATGTATTTGTTTAAACAAAATCAATAAATGTTGTATTAATTAAATTATACTTCAGAATAAAAATATCTTAAAAACAACACAAATTCATTATTGCACGTCAGGCCGAATAAATAGAGAGATATTTATTAACATTAAGGGGATTCTACCGCTTTGAGCCAAACGCCGATTTTGGTGGGCGGTGCACTTACTTTTCGATTCTATCTGACGTTAAGTGGTGGGGATCGAGTATTGCATGCACGAGCCGTCTCACACATGCAAGAGTATAAACAAAGCGGACGATTGATATATAATAGTGTTTTTATAAGCATGATAAAAACGTCGAAAAATAATAAAATAATAATATGGGACTTATTCCGGTTTTCTAATACATTTCAAATATGCATTTTAAAATAGAACAAAATTTAATGTAACAGAATTTAAAACGTTACCATTAAAATAATCTTTTAATAAATTAAACAGTATATTTAGGGTCAATTATTCATTAATCTTTTGAATGTACTGATAAATGAAAGGGTTTTAAATAATTCATGCACAATGGTTTTATACATTTTAATAAATGTATTTTATATGTAATTATTTGTATTTCATGTAAGAAAATAAATGTAAATGAAAACAGAAATGCCACAAAAATTAAAAAAAAAAATATTCTCTGTTTATAAATATTATTCTATAAAAGACAGGTGTTTCTATTATTTATTGTAAATTGTCCACTATTAAGGTATTATTAACAATATTCTGATCCCAGGAAACGAGCGTTTAAATGTGAAACAGTTTGTAGTCTGCTTGACTACTTCCATGAATGTAAAATTGCACGAAAAGGGACTGTGATCATTTGCTCCCTTCAATTGTTCGAAAAAATATGGAATATTTATAATACGTCTACCGACAATATTTTCATTTTCAATAACCACATGATAAACTTCGTCTTGCTTTACCTCAATATTTGGTTTCGGCCAGCGATGTGACACTAATCTATAAATCAATAAATAAATTAATTGAAAACATAAAACACAGACAACATATGCATTTTTTAAAAAATAAACAGTATCTTCAAAATATCTCTCCCAACGAGTTCTATAGCTTATTTGAATAGATACAGAATTGAAAAAATGACAAAATTGGGTATTTGAATGAATGCCTATTAACAATTTGATTTCATATTTAAAATATATTTAATTGTTCAAATGTAATGTAAGAAACAATAACAAAATAATTCAAGTAGGTCATAGCTCCGATATTTTTATTTGTTTCCTTATTTATAAAAATATTCTTAGAGGAAATTTTTACGACTAAATGTTATTTATTTACCCATTTACATTGGGACAAATAGAGATATATCATTGAACAAATAATTATTTTGTGTTAATTTCAGTGATGTATCACAAGTTTATCTTTGAAAAAATATATTGTTTTTATGATAAGTTGCGCTGACAACAAACACATATGGCCGAAACAAAAATTAATCTTTGGCATATCAATATGATATTGTTTGGTGGTTATGGAATCGTTATTTAGACGCTCATTAGCAAAACAAAAAATAAATAAAAAAGAAATACGAACGGTCTTGAAGGGCGAATTATCTAAATAATTGAATCTGAAACCAGAATACCAATTGTGTACACTAAAATATAAAACTCTTCCATTTAACTAGTTTAATATTTCTTTAAATAAGCGAGTTTCTAATAGAGCTGTTCAAAAAACGACTACCCTGTATATATCAATGATAGACAATTAAAAAATACCTACTCTAGTTCGGATCAATTATCTCGCAATTACTTGTTTAGTGTTATAAATTAGCTGATTTAGTTTACATTGAGGATTATGTAATCATAATATTGATACAATTTATAACTAGAAGTTAATAAAATATAATAATTGATAAAAAAAACAATTAATATAATTATATTAATTGTGCGATATGCAAGTGATATGTATGTTATAGCTATAGTAAACGTAAACGACTATTCGTCTCAGGAAATTTTAATTCTTAAAAATACCGGTGGTCCAAGAGTTAATTACTTAATTAATTATATAAAATATCCCAGGGTCAAATCTTGTATTGTATAATTATAAATTTATATTTATACAATATTTGCAGAATTGCAATAGAAGTTATTGACAATAAAATAATACAATGAAATATTTTACAAATATGTTCAAATCTTTGATTATACGCATTATACTATCATATGTACGTTTTATGAGTAAAATATGTATAATACTATATTAATAAAATGCACTTTTTAACTGATATAGTCAAAAATTTCAATGACAATGTAGGTGTGTTATTTTTACAAATAAGTCGAGTATAAAAACTCATTTTTTAAATGTTAATATACAAGAATTCGTATTACATTATTAAGCACACTAAGCACTTAATAATGTGTTTAATGTTGCGGCATAAGGGTATTGGATAAAAATTAAGTATTTTTGTTTAACACGGGTAACTCTTCCCATCATATACAATTGTTTATACACTATTTTAATTGGCGAATACACACTAATAACAAAAGGACATAACTTAATAATAGAGAACGGTACACTAAAGCCTGCAATAACTGTAACAGAATAATGAATATTTATTCCTGAAGTATAAAGAATAAAGCACCCAATTCATAAATATATAATCGAAATTAATAGTTGGAAAAAGCGCATGCACATACATATTTTGTTTTCATTTCATCTCGCTTGCACATAATACATCTCCTCTTCGATTCTATTGGTTATTACGCTCGGCGCGCAAACACTGGTATACCACATATCAACTTAAAATGTTAGTAAATATAACACATTTTTAAAATTGCTATTTCTCCGTTATTTATTTAAATATTTTTGTTTTTTAAGTTGATTTGTATTTCTAAATTTAATACGAACAATTTGTCGGACGGATTTTTTTTTTAAGGCAAAATTACTAAAAGTAAAATGTGTAGCACAAAAACTATAAATGATAAAAAAAAATCAATCCGACAATAGTTTTGAAATTAAATCTAGTATACACCTGAAAAATTTCAAATTTTTCTGACCATAAATAAAAAAGTTTTTGAAATTAAGGCGGTGAACTCCCCTTAATTGCGGTTATTATGATTCCAAAATATTTATACGGGTGTATACATACAAATTACACCATGGGAACAATTCGAGCGCGAAACAATTGTCATAGGAAAACATATCTTATATGTACGCAGAAAATATTTACAATTTCGGGTATTGATGTGTGCTGCGTTTTGGGTAATTAAACGAGGCGGACGAAAATTAATTCGTCCGGTTTGTGCTCAATTTTAATATAACGAATTCCAATTAGTCTGTCCGGCGTTCTAATTTAACTCTGTTGCCGCGCAAAATTATCAAAACAACCCTCCCGACGCAAATATGCCGGCTAATTGTTTTCGGGTGACTGTTCATACCCGAATGTATGTCTACTTTGCTTTTATTATCTATACTGCGCTTCAAATAAAATTAACTTTCCACTAAAATAGTTTTTTTATATACAAGGTGGAATAAAACTAAAATATCTCGAAAAATATTAGTTCCAAAAATTTTGTATAAGGCTATGACTTCATTTTATCCCCTTGCAAGTCGAATTCGACAAAGGCCTGATCAAGAAATACAAGTATTTTCAATAATGTTTATTAATTTGTTTTAATAGTTCTTGAATTTCTTTATTTTACTAAGTTTTTGTTCATGTAGCTCTTTCTTTTCATTTATATCTAATTCGGCTCCAACATGCATCGTATCCGGTGTTCTGTTTCACTTTCTCTTTTAGATATGTATGAGGCAAAGTGGAAGCACTTTGAAATAGTAAATAAAATAAGATTATGAATTTTTTAAATATTTTTGTATGAAAAGAAAGGCTTCTTACGTCTTCTATTTTCCAATTTCTCACACATTGGTTCGGATTTCGGTGTTATTAATTTTATCGGTGAATATGTTGACCAGTTCGGGTATAGTTGTACTTATCTAGTTCATACAAAAAATATTATCTTTATTTGAAAATTCCAAATAACACGCATATCGTACGAAAATCTCTGAACGTCAGTCTATTTCCATCAAAACAATTGTCAGAATAATAGTGTTGTTTCAAATTTGTAAATCAAAGGCGCGCTCAGTTTAATTTATTACTTTAGAGGTTTTTTCTAACACCAAAATATAAAACATTACACGAATATGAATATAAATATTTATATTATTTATAGCGCATATGAGTTATTAGCTCAAATATCTTGGAATAGACCGTGTAATACGAAAATATGATAACCAAAATCCGTACATTTACTACCAACATAACTTTAGCGATGCTTTAGTAAGTTTAGTTTAATATGTGATTCAGAAACGCATTACGAAGTGAAGCCCTGTTTATCTAAAACTGAAGTTTACGAAAACTTTGGGCTGAAGCTAAAGTTTTTATTGGAAAACCGGCCCTTAATATTTTTATACGCAATATTGGGCCCGCCACTTTAAAATTTGTTTTGATATCAAATTCGTAAGTAGTGTCTTTAAATATAATACCTATTTTGGGAAGGTATATTTTAATATCTTTTAGTTTTATTCAGCTTTTATTTCGCCAACAGAAAATAGTATTATTTCTTTTCACACGGAAATAAAATATTAGATAAATTTAAACACTTGTTTTATTCCATGTATTTATTTTCAGTATTTTGATCCGTTACGATTATTTTAAAAGTTAAAACTAATTTGGATTTGATAAATATCACAATATATATATATATATATATATATATATATACATACATATATAGAAATTTACATGCAGGGTGATTCGGAAGGAAATGGAAATATTTTAAAGACATGCCCAGGAAGAAAAATAAACTTATATGTTTAACTCCGATTTTCATTGTTTCATATATATTTTGAACAATAGTAATTTGTAAAATTAAAGGAAAATGTATTGCTGAACTTACAAAAAAAAAACAAGTAGCATTAATTCACATTAAATTTTCTAAAACTCCACCACCCACTTAGATACACTTATTTGCGCGTTAATAAATATACCTCGTAGCCTAGTTTCAGTGAACGATGATTCGCTCTAATTAACGCCACAGCATTAAGAATACGATATAGTAGTGCATCCCTTATGTCCACTTTATTAGCGTAAACTAACGCCTTCATCCATCCCCAAAGACATAAATATATGGGAGTGCTACCTGATGATCTCGATGGCTAATTCTTCAGTTGAGAAAACGACGTCAATACTCTTCTACTGAATGAATGGAATTACCATTACAAAATCCATAAACAAACACAATATCTGAATATTATCTATCACTGAAAATATGAGGTATTTTTATAATCTCTTAAAAAACTATAATTGTCACTTTTTATAACATTCACCAAATTAATATTTTGTTTAAAATTGGTATATAGTATAACGTTGTCACATTTAACACGATTACTTTTTTAAAAAGAAAATCTTTAAAAACAAATGAAAATCGGACTTGAACAAATGAGCTTATTCTGCTTATTTTAGCTTGCAGGACCTGTCTTTAAAATATTACCATTTCCTCCCGAATCACCTTGTATATAGTTTCAACTTTAAAAAATCGTAACGGATCTAAACACGTGTCAAGAAACACAAAAAAGTAACAAAACAAGTATTGAATATATTGTAATTATAAAAGTCCTATATTTAATCTACCAACCTTGTTGGTACGAAGTCAGAGATCTAGGAACAAACAAAGCGGCTAAGAATAATTCTAGACTATAAATTTAATTGGATGTACAACATTACAGAAATGGTGCAGAAAGCGACTGTGACATTTCACTCCTGCATATACAGGAACAGCGCTTGAAAAGAAGATTCACCTTAGATGGAAGATGTTCTTTTCAATCTAAGAATAGTACATAGCATGGCTGCCCTTGTGGCTACGGGAGTAATAAAACAGCTCCTTAAGGCGCATTGGAAACTATTCTAAACTTAAGACCCCAAACAACTACTGCCCTGAGCCTGAACGCAACTCGACAGTATCATAGCACTGAATGATCCTGAATACATTTCCACGAATATGAACTAAAATTGATTATTATTTCCCATTTGCTACTTTCGGCAACAGTCAAGTCCTAAATTCCAATAAGAAGATAATAGAAATAAAACAAAATAGAGTCAACGGTCTCAATACACGTCTTGCCGTCCATGAGGCTCAAGAAAGGACGGAAAGGGAGTCTTCTCAGAGGAATAGAACCTCTAGATTTACTTTAGGTTGTTTGAGGGATTTCACAGTGGTTTGCAACATCGTTAAAATAGATGTGATGATCATCCACAAAGCAGCAAAATATATTTCAGACAAATTTATATATTCACCGATAGCTAGCTCTAAGAGCGTTAAAAAGTGAGAGTAACAACTAAGTGCCAACATTAGACAAAGTATGAACACGCATAGCTCCTTAGCTCATATAAGTGCTAGAACATAGCAAATTTACAGAAAATACGAATGGAGATAATCTTACAAAAGAAAGCACATCTTTAAACAACGATTCAGGAGTCCGTTTTATTTATTTATTTATTTATTCAATATATACGGCAAACCATTTACAATTTAGCTTTAAACTAAGAAAACAGACATTTTACTTAAATATATACATTATCAATAATCAAAAGTTAACATTAAAAATTAACATTATAATACACAATTAACAAATACACAAAATTACAGCATACGTTATAACAATAAAACAAATCATTGACTTCGCAAATAGGCTTTAAGAGATGTATACTTCCCTCCAAATAAATCAAAGTTGACCATATTAGCGTGGCGCAGAATACGCACCGAAGCCGAATTTTTCCCATAATCCGTACTTCTGAAGGGTACGTGAAACGTGTCGTCATTACGTAGCATTCTAGCTGGAACACGAATGCCAATATTTTCAAGAAGATCCGGACAATCTATAAGCCCGTGTAAAATTTTAAAAACAAGTAGTACATCCGCGTCAATGCGTCTCTGCACCAAGCTTTTAAGTTTAAGTACATGCAGTAAATTTGTATATGACTCCTGCATGTCAAATTTAAATGAAACGTATTTTAAAAACTTCCTCTGGACCAGCTCAATTTTATTAATACTGCATTGTGTATAAGGTGACCACAGGGAGGAGCAATACTCTAAATGTGGACGTACCAAGGAATTATATAGCAGCAACAGAGTCTTTTCATTAGAGAAATCCTTGCTGTTTCGCTTAATGAAACCAATTAATTGGTAGGCCTTGGAAACGATATTAGAAATATGGTTAGAGAAGTTCCATCTGCTACTTACTATAACCCCAAGATCTTTTATAGAAGACACACGCTCCACATCAATGTTATTTAAAGTGTATGAAGTGTATATTGAAGTAGCACGCCTTGAAAATGTTATGGTTTTGCATTTATCCACATTTAGGTTAAGCTTATTTTCCCCACACCAATTACAAAACGAATTTAAATCCAACTGAAGATTGCTTGCGTCATCCAATGATTTTATAGTTAAAAATATCTTCATATCATCCGCGAATAATAAACAATAAAATGATTATTTAATCGGCGATATTTTATTTTTGTGCACCAGTATATTTGTTATTTTTCTGTTAAATCATTCTCAATTGCCATTTACTCCTGCGTGGATTTATGGATAATAAAATTTAAACAAATAAAATGCCGGAATTCCATAAACGAACGACGAAAACAATTTCAATTAACAACAAAACACACAAAAAAAAGAGCGCGATCGATGGATAAATGGCGGTGTGATAATATTATTACAAAAATGCAGGAGGCGCAAACGTGAGGTGGTGAATTTCATTTAAATAAGTGCTCTGGGGGGCGAAGGGGGCGGGCGAATTCGACGGTACATTATTAAATTGCTTTTTGCTGTCGTCCCTCAACCCCAGAGGCGGAGTGGTTGTTATTCTGTTATTCTGTTGACACTGGGCCTAACTAAAGAGCTGTGCAAATATGCGTTCCGTATTAACTTTCCCTCCGAGCCGCGCCTCCGTCATTATATTGGTTATTCCACTCTCTGACAATTCGCATTTTCACACCCCCCTAACTCAACCAACACACACAAATACACACACACAGGCGGCACCATTAAATTCCGCAAATAACTCCGAAAACCATCAAGGTAATTCGGTTTTATCTAATATTTAAGGGGTTGCGCGAAGGGCGTGTGCTTCCCCCGAGGAAACTAATGTGTTGTCATTAAAAACAAACTCGGCACGTATATATTTTTCATAACGGCAAATCATAAATAATAATAATATACTGATTTTTGCTCTTCAATCCCGAGTCAGGATTTTTAAAATAATATTTGCTACGAAAACTTTTGTTTTTTTATAATAGATTTAAATACAATGTTAATTAAATTATTTTATCTTTATAAAATAAAATTATTGGTAGTTACTAATTCCTTTTATATTACTGTCTTACTCAATGGACAATATTTTGTCATACATTAAAAAATGCATTAAATTGTGCAAGAATTTTGTTAGATGGATTAAAATTCATTTTGATAATTACATTTTTCGGAAACAATTATGAAAATTAATGAAGTTCCTTTTTATGACAATTTTTAATTTATATTTTTGGCAACAAAAACGTGTACAACGAAAATTTTAAGGATTTCATTAAATTCTATATTTAAATAACTACATATTCATTATATATTTAAAACTAATCTAATTGTCTATTGTAATCATACAACAAAATATTTAAAATAATTTATTGTGTATTTTATTTCAAGGAATAGATTAGCAAAAAATCTATCCGAGTGTTGCTAATACATTGTAAAGATGTTGCCAGCGTGGAAATGAATGTTGGAAAATGTGAAAAATGGGGGTTTACTTGTTATTTTTTTAGACATGGACTACCTCAACTTCTTAGCCTTCTCCTTATCGAAGATAACTAAGGTGTATAAGAACCTAAAGCAACGGATCTTGAATTTGGTGTTGTTCTTCTTAGGGTTCTTCTTGATGTTTACAGATTACTTCTGGCCCTCAACAGGAATTCTTTGATTTCTTTAATTTTCACCGGCATTCTGAAGACGAAAACTTGAAGTTAAAAGATATTACAACATAAATGTTATGTTTTATCGGATTACTATTTCGTCTGTTAAATTTAAACTTGCACTTTAAGGGTACGGTTTAATAGAAAGAGATGGCTATATAATTATTGGTAGTTAGTAATTCGAGTTACATTGCTGTTTTGATCAATGAACAATATTGTATTATACATTAAAGTCATCTTAAAGCATGCAGGATTTACACCAGATAAATTAAAATGTATTGTTATAATTAGATTTTATAGAAAACAATTATTTAAAAAAATCTGTCAAATTTATGTGAATTTTTAATGTATAGTTTTAAGATAAAACTAGTATATAGCAAAGTCCTCTACCTACAAGCAAGTCTGTACAGGCGCTCTAACAGATGCTGCAATATCGTTTACCGCGATGGCAAACGGTGTTACACTGATCGTGGAACCCTGCGGGATACCATTTTCAAAATGTAAACTTAGGATAGCTTGTTTTGTACTTCCATAGAATTGTGAAAATCGCGAAATACGAAAGAGAATGGTAAATAAAAACCCATGTGGTTATTAAAATATTAGTCATGGAGTGTAAACTCTTTGTAAACTCTACAGAATTGTAACAGGAATCTGTGAGAAACGAGGACACAAATCGCGGAAGGTTTCCCCGATTCCCCGTTCGTGCAGTTGCCGCAGTATCTGCGTGTCGTCATACGATTTTTTTAAGACGAAGAATACAGCTACCAAATGCTGACGATTTAAAAATGAGTCCTGTATAGTATTCTCTACCTGGTACGCTTAGAGAATACTATACAGGACTCATTTTTAAATCGTCAGCATTTGGTAGCTGTATTCTTCATCCAAGTGTAGAATGACGATGAACCCAGTCTGATATCTAGGGATTAGTCCTCGTGCTTCTAATAGCCACATCAGACGAGAGTTTACCATCTTTTCAAGTACCTTGCTCATGTTGCACGTGAGTGACTTGATTTTTGGCTGGGATCTTTTCTTGGTTTATGAAGGGGCACGATAACTGCTTCCTTCTACTTCCCTCTAAAGGTTCGGGTAAGAACCTGTTCTCCATATTAGGTTATATATATCCAACAGACGGATTTTAAGCTGGGTTCGTAGCTATTGGATCATCTCGTATGTCATGCCATCTGGACCTGATGAGGATTTATTGTCATAAAAAGGAACTTCATTAATTTTCATAATTGTTTCCGAAAAATGTAATTATCAAAATGAATTTTAATCCATCTAACGAAATTCTTGCACAATTTAATGCATTTTTTAATCTATGACAAAATATTGTCCATTGAGTAAGATTGTAATATAAAAGGAATTAGTAACTACCAATAATTTTATTTTATAAAGATCAAATAATATAATTAACATTGTATTTAAATCTATTATAAAAATAAATTTCCTCATTATACGGGTTATTATAGATCGGCAGTAAAATTTAAGGGGACTTCAATGATCGTCCTTTGGCGTGTGAATTGATTGCTGTATTTAGCCGAGGAGCTGGTTTGAGAGAAGTGTTCGGCCAAGGACTCTGCAATTCGACCCGGATCATGTATAGAAACACCACCCGACTCAATAGCAGACGCCACAGCCGGCAAGCTACGAGAAACGATACCGATCGTACTTTTTTCCAAACGTCAGATGTTGTGGTGTTGGTTGTTATGTTTGAAACCTACTCTTCCCAGCATTTGCACTGGTTTTCTCTGATAGATCTTCTAGCCAAAGCCCTCGTCTATTTATTAAAGATATGAGGTTTTGTTGAATTTCTTTTAAACCGATTAAAATTCCGTTTATTTTCGGATATAGTTCTTTTCACTTCGTTGTTCCATCAGAGCACTGGTGGACGAGTCAGAAGGCCACTAGATTTTTGAATTGACACATAAGCTGCCGCTATTATACTGTTGTTTAATTCGCGGACTGCGGATTCAATATCAAGATTAGATGGTAATACTATTAACTGTTTGTACAGTTACAGTATTACAGTATTAACAGTTTGTACAGTTCCCAATTTGCAATGGCCAACTACCATTTACGGAGATTCTGTTCGTGGATTCTCACGCTACCAGTAAGGCTAAGTAGTACGGGAAGGTGATCACTACCATGTAGGTCAACGAGCGCTTGCCATTCGATGCGTGTGGCCAGCGCAGGAGAGCTGAATGCCAAATCTATTGCAGACAAACTCCCTAACTATAATGCGTTGCAGAACCAGTATTTATGAGGATTAAATTGGAGGTGTTAAGAACCTCTTCAATGATTCGTCCACGAGTGTCACGACGTTCACTGCCCCATAAAGGATTATGGGCATTGAAGTCACCCAGCATTAATATAGGTTCTGGCAGTTGTCTAATGATGGCACAGATATCTTCTTTATGCCAATTGCCATCTGGCAAGTAGAGGTTACATATTGTCATGGGAACTGGATATTTTATTCTGCAGGTAACTGCCTGTAGCGGTGTAATAAGCTTACATAATTGTTAATAAATATTATTTCAGTAATTTGTTTGATATTTTTTTAATCTTTTTCCTTTCTACCGTTAGGTGTAAGGAGTTTTTGTTTAGTGTCTGTTTCTATATTTTTTTCTGCGTATCTCTAATTATGTCATTCCATGTTTTTCTCGGTCTTCCCCGGTAATTTCTTCCTTGCGCTCTTGTTTCATATATATTTCTTGCTGTTCTATCTTCTTTCATGCGGCACACATGTCCGAATTATCTCAGCTGTCCTTCAACAATGGTATCATTAATAGGTTTAATATGATTAGTTAAAAAGAACATTATAAAGTGAACCAATACTTACTAATCTCTAGGGCTTCTCTATAATTTAACAAACAAAACATTATTTGAAAAATGTTGGTAAATATTAAGATCACATCTGACTTTAACATCAAAAAAATGTGTTTATGGAATTAAATTCTATGATTCTATGATGGATAATCGATAATTGAAAACACGCTTTAAAGAAATACTGTATAAAAACAAACCATTATTTTAAGAGCAATAATTTCACAATGTTATTAAGGCTGTGATTTTACGCCTAATAACGGTGCGATTAACGACAGAGCGTGCAGTGGTTTTTATAAAATGTGTGTGTTTATTTTATTCCAACTTTGATTTTTAAACCTAGCGGCTAACATCTCTGAACTACTAGATACTTTTCCACAATAAAAATGATGGCGTCGAACTAAATTTGTTCCCAATGACTATTTTTAGGATTAAGTTATAATATAATATATTTATTTACGGTATCTCCTTTTTACAAAACATGTGCAACAAAAATCAATATTACAACTAAATATATAAATGTATGTAAATGTATCAAACAAATATTATAATTGTATTAAATATGGATATTAATATGAAGACTTTCCACGTAGAATCAGATATATTTAATATATATTAAATGTATTTTTGTAAATTAAATTAATTTTTGAAAAAATATCTTTTTACTTTTTTAGTTTTTAAAAAATAAAAATTATCTGATGTCGTTCATTAATAAATAAGCTATCAGGCTGTATTAAATACTTAATTTTTTATGACTGTATTAAATTTTTAATCTCTTAGAACGGGAAACCCTAGAAATTAGCTAGGCACTAAGAGCCTAATTTTTGTAATTCAGCAATAATTAACACCCTTATTATATATACATTTTACAATACCATTTTATTCTTGATAATGGCATTAGCCGAAACTAGTTGAACTAATAAAAAAACAAAAAGTTGTATTTGAATCAAGAATGTTTTTCATTGATATTAATTAATTATGTTACTTCTGTCATATCCTCCGAATTCACGGAGAAACCGGTACGTTTTTAGACATTTTATGTAAGGTAAAGATGTACTAACGAGAGATAAATCCCGAATCTCGTTTATATTAGAATTTTCTAATCGATTAATTTGAAAATTCAACACATTATGAAAGTTTTATTTGAAAATACCCTCATATAGTAATAAAATTCATTAAGATATTTTTATATTTTATGCTTGACAGATGCGAAATGTAAGTATAAGTTGCATAATAATATTAATTGGTTTGTCAATGGGCTATAATTTGTATTTCTAAAGAATTATAATGTCACTTATTTTATTTTGTAATTATAAAAATAATTCTTTTTGTTTTACTTCTTTAACTTGAAAGTTAATTATGTTAATTGTAATTATTATTAACCCAACCATGAAACTATACGCATTATTTAAATAAAAAGTGACTTAAATAAAAAGCAATTTGGACATAATTAATTAATGTAGGCGGAAAGACCACTGGTTGATAGCCAATTGGCAAACTCTTGGAGCATGTATTGTAATATTTTATATGTAGGTATTGTATTACGTTTGTCATTTAAGATTACGTATATATATAATTAATGCAAACTAAATAATTATTTACACATTTTAAGTACTTAGATTGTATAAGTTGAAGTTATATTATTTTACTTCGACTTATATAAGTCGACTTACTTCGACTTATATAACCTAAGTAGTTATAAAGAACAAAAATTCATTGTCTAAAAAGACAAATATAATAGATATTTATCTTTTTTGTAAATAAATGAGCTGTTTTCGTAGCCAAAAAGAAAATAATTATTTAATTTTTAATAAAACACTGATTCACTTTATTTGAATAACTTTGAATTTATTTTAGTGGCTACAGTTATTTTAAATAACTAAGACTAAGTCAATAAAAATCATTTCTGCTATTAAAATTTAATTAATTTTTAAAAGCCTTCTGCTTTCACCTTGGTACTTTTCCCTGTGAATTCGATCAAATACGTTTTGAATGAAAGTTTAATAGTAAAGGAAACATTATTATATTAAAAAAATATTTTTTTGTCTTTTAACGTTAAAGTTCGGAGGAATGTTACAATTTATTTTGTTATTTCTTACCTTACAATGGCTTCACAAAATTTCCCATTATTTTTAATTTTTTGAATATTCTGGAGGCGTTTGCGAGAGATGAATTGAGTTACTGAAATATTTTGACCATTTATTTGACATTAAAATAATTGTTTATTTTTAAGAGAATTTATCAGGTAAACGAAATTCTTCCCCTTATAACATGAAAACAAAAGGTATGTTTTTTTCTGCTAAATCGTAACCTTAATATGGATTAAAATCTTAAAATGGCAAATTCGAAAGGTCATATTTAAAAAAACAATAACAAGAGAGTTTGCATGCTAATATTAATTATTCTTTCATAACCCCCGATAAAATTATGAAGTGATAACTGCTCAACCCGCACCCCCCTTTAAATAAGACACCCGTGTATCATCCGTGGAACATCGTTAATTTGTTTTGGGGGCAGCACAATTGAAATTGCATAATAAGCCCGTCGGATAGCCTTTTCATCGGCCAGCATTGAATGGAATTGTTGCAACAGTCCCCATTTCACAGGCGTTAAGTTTACAAAGGGCCCCCCCTTGTAAAATTCTGAGGGTATTCCTGACCGCAATAATCCCTTGCACACACCATAGGACCACCATGGAGGGACAAAACGCGCTGTTCGGAGCAGATAATGCAATTTTAAATAGACACACACGCCTTCGGGGCTTTTAACAGATGATTCAATTTCGTCACGTTTCAAATAATTACACCCCAATAACTGAACCACAATAAGAAAATGTTAAATGCGATGGATACAATGTGGATTCAGTGGATTTTTATAGGGAGATTATAAGTATAATTGGATTTTCTTTCCTGGAATATTTTACTTTTGATCGAAGTTGTGATTTATAAATGGGTGGTTTAATTTGAAGCTGAAATTTCAGATTCAATTATAAGATATATATTATATACAGTTTTTATTAAAAGAAAATGGTGATGTGTCCATCATGCTACTTTCCCCGGTGAATTCGGTGAAGTAACATAATTTAATAAATAATATAAAATATTAATTTAATTAAATAAACGAAGGAATTATATTTTACATTCTACTTTTCCTTTATTTCTATTATTATTTTTTTAATTTGGCCAATGTCGCCTTAGTTAAGATAGGTCGGTGTTATTCCAACTTAAAGAAAATAAACTGTACCTATTTTGATTATCTGGCGCGGGCCCGGATATCATAATATTTTCACAGTGGTTCCCGCTGACCGATATATTTTGTTTGCTTTAAAAGAATACGGAAACGCGTTTTAAATATTGGGAACGGAAATTGTGCTTTCCATATTTTCCATGCGGAATGCGCTCGAATAGACACGGGATGGGTTTGGCGGTGCTTTATGTAAATTTCTAGTGAAGACAAGCTCTAGTGTAAATAAATATGACGATATATAGTAAAAAAAAATGAGTGGTGTAATTGTATGAGGTTTGTATTTGGGAGTATTGCAGAATTTACAAAACCAAGTTTTGCTTTCAATCTATTTTTACTCTTATTCCGAAATATATTCTCATTTTGTTTGTTGTCCCAATCAGATTGATTGATTCCACTTTTGTATGTTTTTAGCTTAACCACTTCGGATTTCCCTTATTATATTTTATTATATATTTTGTAATTAAATCATTATATTTATAATGAAATTTAAATAAGTAAATCTAATTGCAAGATTAAATTAATAAGGTGTATCGATAATTTGTCTCGGTATTCAACTAGATGCCTTCTGATAGCATTCTAGTAGACGAGTAAAAATGTTTCATTATTAAGATGTATTCGTGGCTTTCTTTAATAAAATGACCAAATAATAATAATATAATTATATGAAATACAAAGTACAAACTGTTGTCTTTTTATGTCATTCAAATAAAGCACACACAAATAATTTCTACTTCTCCTCTATAAATAATGAGGAAGAAAATATTTTTTTTAATATATGTGATGTTTAATCATTTCATGCAGACTTAAAAAATACATATGTTTTTGATTATAAGCAATACAAGTATAATTTATGAATCATAAACATTTTCTTAAAACGTTTTCAATGTATTTACATTAAAAGTATTGAAGGAGGAGTCTTGCGAATATTGTACACTAAATGTTAGCTTGCCCACATACATATGTATATGCATATTTGTGTAATTTATGTTTTATGTTTTTAGTCAAATTGTGAATGGCTGATCCGTTCAATAAAGAATTATTATTATTATTTCCTATTGATGGAATCTAATTATTTTTTTACCGTTTATGTAAATCAATATTTACTTCTAAATGAAAATATTTTCAAGATTTTATCACTTCCTGTTATGCCAAAAATAGGTACAAACTTCGTTAATTGGTATAACCCAAAGTAGTAGAATATTGAAAATATTTCTATTAGAAATAAATTACATAAATGGTAAAAATTCAATATAATCCATAAATTAGAAAGAAATCCTTATACTTTCCATGTGCGTTCTCGGCGGGATCACAGGGTATACAAGGTTATTCTTGACTAATACAGATAAATATGAATACGAGGCAAGAAAACAAGAGAGCAATAGATTATTAAGAACAATAAAAAGAAAATGGATCGAAAATAAACTGCACGAGATAGAAAATGAAAGACAGAACACAAAACAATTTTACAAAAAATTTAATGAACAAAAAAGACCACATATACGAAAAAGAGTAAAGATGGAAAATTAGCAGTTAGTGCTGAAGAAACAAAGCAAATATGGACAGAACACTTTAAAGTTTTATTAATGACAGGACATGAAAATGAAGAAAAACCGCTTGAGGATAGCATCATAAGTGGGGAAGACGACACTGAAGAGCCCACAGAGCAAGAAATACTGGAGATGATTAACAACAGCAGAAATGGGAAAGCGCTAGGATATGATGGTATAAACATGAACTCATTAAGCATGGGGAAGCCGTTACTGGAAGCAATATCAAACCTAATCAAGAACATATGGACCAGTGAAAAAATGCCCAACGAATGGAAGTGTGGAACAATAGTAACAGTTTATAGAAAAGGAAACCAGCAATTATGAGAAAGTTACAGAGGCATAACATTACTGTGCGCAGCATATAAAATACTGACTACTATAATTCGAAAGCGTTTGGTAGAAAAAGCTGTGCATATTATTGGACACTACCAATGCGGATTCATAAAGGGTAGGTCAACAACAGATGCTATCCATACTCTTAAACAACTAATGGAAAAGACACAAGAACATAAAATTAAAATAGAGCTATTATTCGTGGACTTTAAGCAAGCGTTTGACACGATAAGTAGATATAAGTTACTAATGGCATTAAAGGAAATGGAAATTGGAAATAAACTAATACTACCAATTCAAATGACAATGAAAGAAACAGCTGCTAGTCTTAAAACAGAGTATGGAGAAACAGATGAATTTGGAATAAATCAGCGCGTTCGTCAAGGAGATGCACTATCCGCACTATTGTTTAACTTAGCACTGCACTATACGCTAAGAAATATCGACACAAAGAGAACACTACGGACTAAAGGATCACAGATTATAGCTTACGCTAACGATATTGTAATACTTGCAAAACAACGGCAAATAATGATAAATGTGTTGGAGGAAATATGACGCGAAGCTAAAAAAGTGGGAATGAACATTAACAATGACAAGATAAAAATAATGATATGCGATGGGAACAGAAGAATTGGGAACATAAAAATTGGGAAGTACACATTTGAGATAGTTGATCAATTCAAATATTTGGAAGTACATGTAACGGCAGATGGAAAAAGGCAGGAAGAAATAAAAGAAAAGATACAAGCAGCCAACAGAGCAGTAAATGCTAACAGAAAAATTGTAAGGAACAACATTATCACAAAAAGAACAAAAATGAATGTGTACAGAACGATGATAAGACCAATTATGACACATGCAGCAGAGACAATGACTATGACGGAAAAAGAGCAAAATAATCTACTCATAATGGAGAGGAAAATCATGAGAACGATACTTGGCCCAATAAAGGAAAACGACAACTATTATCGTAGAAGAACAAATGAGGAAATTCGGCAGCAAATGGGCGAGGAAAACATAATTTCACATATAAAAATGAAACGATTAAGATGGCTAGGACATATTTGGAGAGCAGGACCGAACGCGACAATAAGGATTATGCTGGAGTGGAACCCAGGAGGAAGGAGAAGGCAAGGAAGGCCCAGATCGAGATGGCTAGATGACGATCTTAAGAAAATAGGGTTGAAATATTGGAAAAAATTGCGATAAATAGAAAAGAATGGAAAGACATACTGGAAAAAGTAAAAAACAATAGTTAAATACTAATATATTATATAGACACATAGCTTAAAAGTAAATGGAGTGTGATCCGCCACTACAAGTAGATCATGAAAGCTTCAGAAAAGAAGCAGCCATACTCCACGAAGAGTGTAGTATATATATATATATATATATATATAATAATAATAATAATAATAATAATAATAATAATAATAATAATATAATACAGATACTTGTGAGGAATTATAGTTCTTGATGGGAAATAAAAAAGTGTAGTAAAAGTTTGCTTTACTGAATCCTTTTCACGTAAAATGTGTAAAATCTCTACGTCAATTCGAATAAGGTTTTTACACCAGGATCAGGTACATCCGAACTTTATTCAAAATATTTTTGCTATGGATGATGTTCTCAATTTTCACAATACGCATTTTTTTTTAAATGGAAAACCGACACGCCATTCGACGGAACAACTTTAAGCAACGATTTTCAGTAAATGTATAGGCTGGAATTGCGAAGTCAAAATTAACGTTTTCAAGTATTTCTGGTAAATTTTCTTATAAAAATTCTAAATAAGCATCACCTGTTAAAGTATTTGGCATTATAGAAGGGCCAATTAATAATCCGGGCCTTTTTTAATGCCAAATCCTTTAACAGGTGATGTTTATTTAGAATTATTGTAAAACAAATTACCAGAATTGCTTGAGGAAGTTAATCTTGACTTTATGATGGTGCACCACCACATTTTGTGCTAGTGTTATAAAACTATTTTAATAACTTATTTCCGAGAAGTCGGATAGGTTGGAGGTACAACTGCCTGGGGACACTTGAACACTTTTGTGTACACATCCGAAGTGAATACTGAGAAAGAGTGGCGCAATCGTATACATGTTTCTACCGAGTGAATTCGGCAACGTGCTGGTTTACGCCATGCGTGTGGTGGAGGATAGGTTATATGCACACTGTTATGCATTCAAAATGGAGGAAATCACTTCGAACACTTATTGTGATACTTCTGTTTAAGTTACAGAATTAATTCAACTATAATTACTCGCAATTATGCGTATAAGTAATACATGTTTTTATTAATACTAGAATGTATATCAACCATCGGTCTTTCAGCCAATTTTCAATGTAATTTCCTGTTATTTAGTTTATGAAATAAACTACTGCATCAATACCATCCGTTCGAAAAGTATTTACAATGACAAGTGATAAAATAAAGTAACAAATTTTTATTTGTTATTAAATGGATATTCGGCCGTGATACTTCTTTTTTTTTTTTTCATCAGCTGATAGCCTTGTTTCCAAGCCCCTATCGGTATGTATATAGACCAGCATTTCTCTGATAAATTATAATAAATGTTATTGAAATATTATTTTCTAATTTATAAAAGAATCAACAACTAAGGTTGTTAAAATATAGTTATTAATTTTTATATCTATATAAATGTAAATGTAAAATATTCTACCTTGGTATTGATTTCTTGTCAAGCCACGTAAGAAATTACGTTATCATTCTATTATTATTCTACATATCATTTGTAAAAATTTGTCGAACCGAAGACCCGAAAACCAGGTAGAATAATGGTGGAAAATGTGCAATTTTGGTAAATTATAGCAAATACCTAAGTAAGCGGGCCGAATTAAAAATATAAATTAGAAATTATTTTGAATAAGACGAAAGGAAGAGATAGACAGAAATATGTGGAGACGTCTAGTACATTTATTGTTAAATGATTGATTACCATTTTACAGTTTCCTATTAAGATTTTCTAGTGACACCACCGAAAACGTGACACCACGTATTCATCTCGACTCGTTTTAACCTGTTCCTACTTCTCGCTTCATAGTTAATTCTCAACACACTAGCATATTTCTTCGAGATTTTGTTGAAGGTTTATCTTAATATGTATCTCCTGGCTAGCAAAATGCCACCCACATGATCTTTTACCTGTCCTATACTTGGCACTCTACGCAGTTTACCGGAGAATTAACTGCCGACGTTATTTTTTCCCAAAGCCAATTTCCTGGGCGTAGTCAAGGTTGTTGCGACTTTGGTCTTGACCCTGCATGAAAAGGCATCAAAATCTCCTGCGAGCCAAGAAACAATCACTGATATAATTGTTTCATTTCATAAAGAATACCAAAATCTCCTTAGAAAGTCGATGGTACAGCAATAAAAATCGGCAGATTTTAGTGCTCGTGGTTCATCCACCGCACCTGAAATACAGATAGAAAGTGAAACAGACTCTGGCATGACAAGGAGTTCAAAATCAAAATTAAAGGATGAACTGCTTAATATTGTTCTAACAGCTGCTGTCTGTTATCTATTCCGTATATGCCATTTCCACGGCCATTCAATCAGGAGGGTGTTTTGAGGACCTAGCGACAAATACCCCGCTCCTCTTGCACACTCAATGTGGCTAACCGCAGCCAACAGGATACTTCGTCTTTACTTAACAACAGTCCAGCCATCCGTTAATTTAAACGCATTAGTTAGTTTTGTTTTGAAAGTTTGCGTTCAGTCATGGTTTGCTATCAAGATCAAGCATTCGGTTGGCGATTGCAGCAAGATGCTTTTTGAAATAATGGAGAGATCTATGTATTTTCTTAGTAAACACCGTGATATTGTCGACCTTATCATCAGAAATAACGCGTACTTTACGCGCCAAGAAAATGTTCTGTTCATATTGGCCGACGAAAGACAGGATGATAGAAAAATGGCAGTTCAAACAATTCTGTCAAAAAGGCAACGGGCTGCTGCTATAGAAAGCAGGGGGAAAGCGCATTTTTCGTGTTCCTGTACAAAATGTTTAAACAACATAGTACACAGAAATTGTGAAATGACCCCAAGATGAAATATTTGAACCCTTAATTTTGAGTAGTGCGGCACATGAAGCAATACAGTCGTGTGTTGAAGACTGTTGTAAGGTCATGCCTTTGGTCGGAGACTTTCCTTGTCACACAAAGGCAGTGGAAACAACGATAAAAGATAGAAACGATAAAACACCATTTACACGTGACGGGTTCAAGACACATTATGTATTATTATTATTATTCAATACAAAGAGTAATTTTTGTCGAAATTTGACTCTTGGGAGTGAAAGAATCCTCCCAATTGTGATTTGTTGGTTGGGATGCGGGGTGTGTGTCTGTTTTTACTTTAATTTGGCTTGATTTCGCAGCTTTTCCGCACCCTCCCATCAACCAAAACCAGATTTTCTATACACTCTAAAGTACAATGCTATCAGGAAGTTTTGCCACTTTTATTTATTTATTTATTTAATCACTTAACGAGATTCCTCTTACATATATGGAAGATTAAATACAATTAGTAATAATAATCGCACTTAGGAACTAAAGTATACTTTACCTATAATAAACTGAGTGATTATACAATAAATAACAACTCTTAACAACTTATATGTAATTATGACAAACTAAGTGAATTTACAAAAAATAATAATTAAAGTTTAACAATAACCTAAAAAAATTGTATCTAGATTAATCACTGCCAAAGCTCTCCGAAATGAAAATAAATTAATAGCAAAAAGGTTAAAGTTGGACGAAGAAAGCAAGAAATTTGCTGAGTGCATTAAACTAGAGACGGTGTTATACTGTAGTAATAACACCGTCTCTGTGCTTTCTAAAACTATGTCTCTCTAAAGAGAACTTTCGATCTAGTTGGAGAGTTATTACAAGAAAACTAAGAGTTTAGAATCCTATATAGGAAGCACATATCAAACACATTCCTGCGAAATAATAATGTTTCGATATCTAAATTAATTCTCAATACTTTAATATAAACATCCGACACTATTATTTACAAGAACCTATTTTGTACCCTTTCTAGTGTGTAACCAAATATTTTTGGTAAGGATACCATACAACAAACTCATGCTCTAGTTGCGATCGGACAATTGATAAATATAGTATTCTAAAGGTGTCAATTGTAAAATCTGGAGTTAATCTGCAAATAAAACCTAACATTGTATAGGCCTTATTACAAATATGGGTTATATGCGATTTAAATTAGAAAGACTGTACAAAAAATACTACCAGATCTCAAATGCCAGTGACCCGCTCCAGTATTGTGTTATTCAAACAATAATTAATGTACAATTCATTCCCTCACCTGCTAAACGTTCTAACTTTACATTTAGATACGCTTAAGAATAACATGTTTTGAGAATTCGGCTAAACGATTTATGCTATCCTGGATTTTATGAACGTCTGATACTGAGGATCCACTATGAAATAACTTTAAGTCATCCGCGTAAAGTAAATATTTACAAGACTGGTGCACCTGTGGCAGGTCATTTATGAATATATTGAATAATATTGGACCAACATGGGTACCCTGAGGCACGACCGATGATACTTCTATTGGGGTTGATACGCAGTTCCCCAGTTTTACAACTTGGGTTCTATCATTAAGAAAGCTATTTATCCAATTTACTACAGCATCAGAGAAACCTAGACACTGTAGTTTGGAAATCAGAATTTTGTAACACACCTTATCAAAGGCCTTAGAAAAGTAGGTGTAGATAACATCAACATGACATCGACCCTCCAAGGCCTTTAAGATGTAATTTTGATACACAAGTAAGTTAGTCATAACAGACCTTCCTCGAGAAAATCCATGCTGCTCCTCTATAATAATGATGATGAAAGTAGGCGTATATTCGACGAAAAAATGCAAGAAAGATCAAACCAGGATGTAGCTTTCTTTCATCTATATGTTTTTCTGACGAATCCACATTTACTCAGTACTCTAAAAATTAATATTTAGGCTTGGTTTTTTAATAATACTATAATTTGACCATTTGAAATAAGTGAATTTTTAAATTCGTAGTCATATATTGATAAAAAATATTAATCCCGGCAGAAAGACCGATGGTCGATAGCCGTTTTCTAAGGACAACGTATAACATATTATAAGAATTATATTGTTAATTTATTGTATATAAAATTGTCTGCAGAAGTAAAGATGTTATATATTGTATATTAATCCTGCATTAGACGATGCAGCTTGAGAAAATTAGCAGGTTTGGACATCCATCGCATTTTGGATTCGATATTAGAACTTATTTAAACGAAGCATTTCCAAATCGTTAGATTGTTCGTGGTGGAACAATTAAATTAATTAAAAATAAAATTTACAAAAGACTCCATCCAAACCTTAATACTATTTTCAGTTTCTATTCGTTGTGAGGACTTTTATTAATTAAAATAATATCTTATCTTCAAAAAATGGTGATGTGTTCATCATGGTACTTTCTCGGCGAATTCGTATATGGACTCGAAACTGGTACACGTAAAATGTTTATATAATTTTATAAGTTTTTAAATGATAATTTAATAGAAAGGAAAAAATATTAATTGAAAAAATGGATTGTCGTCTTTTAAAGCACTTTGACATTTTAGTTTACATAAAAATAATTATTTAAGTAATTAAAGTCTCCAAAGCCAACATAAAGAAGATTATAAAAATAATTGTTTATTTCTAAGAGAATTTATCAGGTAGATGAAATTCTTCCGATTCTAAAATGTTTACGATCACAATACTTTCCCTTGGTCAGGGGTCCGGGGAATGTAAAAATGAATCAATATGCAAGTATTTGGCATCAACAAATTCGCACTAATAGCATCTTTCAATTTGATACTACTTTGCTTGTTCGTAAATTTGGTTAGCAGCAATTTCTAAAAACATGATTTCCCACGTTATTTCCCTATGTTGATGTATAACCAACCACACGGTATAATAAGTAAAAATACGTTCCTAGTATATTTAATAAATAGAAAATAGTATTCAATCACTTGGTCACATTTAAATAAATTAAATAAAAATTATTTGAAAATAATTAATAAATTATTTCCACATTTAGCTCTGTGTGCCTGGGAAGTAGTTGTTTTAAAGTGCATTTGTTTAAAGTACCTACATAACGTAAGTCAAAAATGTGTCACAGAGCTAAATGTGGAAATAATTTATTAATTATATTCATATCATATATATATATAAATAATCTTTATTGTCAGTACAATATGCATATAAATGTGAAAGAAATTTACAATAAATATTATTATTTTATTTACCGACAATCGGCTATCGGCCAACAGCCTTTCTGCCAATATTCAAATCATTTTTTAATTTAATTTAATTTTTTTTCGCAGAAATACAAATATTTTAAGAAGCGTTTTAATATAATTATCATAACCGAGAGACTAAACGCTGGTGCAATGTATGATTTTTCTTATAACCATACGATTATGGTTCAATTGCTACATTGTTACCTTTCAATTCAAATTTATGTCAAATTGTGGCCATTTGAAACACTTAATTTTAAACAATTATCACTGCAATAAATCAATATATTTAGAATATTTTGAACGGTATGACAATTATAATTTACTAGAAAACCACTTTATATGTGACTTATTACAACCTTTTTAAGAAAACAGACAATGCAAGCAATATACAAGCTAATATGAAATAAAAAAAAAACATTTTCTGGAATAAAAAAATCATATTTTGAAATTTAAGTTCAGAAGGTGTAATTAAATGGAATCCGGCATAAACAGTCAAAATCTTCGTATTTGTAAAGTATATTACTAAATGTCCCTGATCGTTCATGGTGTACACAAAAAGATAAAAACGACCGAAAAGAGCGTGTAGGTAAATGAGTAAAAGCCGAAATGATTATAATAAAACCGAAACCGTTCCGTGTCGGCGTTTAAGCCAGGGATTTTATTGTAACTGGCCCCAGTGTAAATATTAGTGGATATAATTTACTTTTAATGCCACTGAATGCTGCTGCATCGTGTGAGGTTTTACACACTTACTCTTTTTAAAACAAATCATAAAATTATATAAACATTCTACGTGTACCAGTTTCGAGTCCGTATACACGCGCCGAAAGGCGGCTTTTATTTTGAATATACCAACGACGAAACGGGACGGAACGAAACACTGAAACGGGAAATCATATTTTCATTCAGCCGGATTCCTCCTCAATTTCCCACCCCCTAAAAAAACACGAGTGGATAAAAATGCGCGTCTGTAAATATATCAAATTTCCGCGCTTTGGCCGGTGGGAATAACAATAAAAAAACGACGCGGTATTGTAAATATGACGCGGATTGAAAAAAATATGTTTTTTTGTGCGTGCTTGCAAAAATTTATAAGTATAAGTAAATAATTGAATTTTGTAAAAAAAAACCTGTGGGGGAACACACAATTTGAGAGTATATTTAATATGACTAAATTTAGGAAATGTTTATTACGAATAGTTGCAGGTTAGCTTTATAGACAGAGGATTTTAATTACAGAATTTTAGTAGCATTGTCAATATTTAGAAATGTTGATTTCTGTGCTATTAGGCCGAGGTCTGTTGGAGCTTAATCCAGAACGTTTTGCTGACAACTGCGGTCGGCATCTTCAGTGGCTCTGTGGACGAAGGGCGTATGAACTCTTCGATGTCTCCTCGGTGACTGATGATAAGTCACTGGTCGTGAAAGCCTACAGAGTTTGATTGGCAATGTTTATCAATATATATCTTTTTTTTTTTCGCCGGGACTCACCGAAGATTTTTTACGCTTATGGTCTTCAAAGAAGATCCACTTTTCATCGCCAGTGACGATTCGATGCAAAAATGATTTTTTCATAGAGGTGGAAACAGGAATGGTCTTGTGATAGGGATCCGAGTAGATAAAAAAAAGAAAAAGATTAACGGTATATCATTGATTTACTTGTATGTATAATGTCAACAGTTCTAACACCTTGCGGGTAATTGAGGAATATTAAAAAACCTTTCGTTTAAATTAAAACAGTCTTCTATTTTTTTTTTCAGTTTACAGTAACTTAAAAATATAGAAATTCGCGTGTCTGATCGGCCTCAATCCCGAATCAGATCTGGTTTTTCTTTTAAAAACTAAAATCTTAAATTACCCTATGAAATTATTGATTTTCTTAAGTGGGGGGAGACGCGAGCAATTTTTGTTTATCTATTTTCCAAAGACAGTGCGCGTCGCGCGCCCTTTTGGAATCAAACATATTTGCTTAGGCGTTGAGTAATGATGATAACGAGAAAATAACTTTCCACTGATGCTTAAAATTCCATTACTTATCTTCTGAAACTTGTTATTGAAAATGTTGAAAATCAATAGTGTTTGATTGAATATTAAATATAATTAAGGTGATGATTATTTATTAAATAATGTTATTGACTATATAATGGAATTTTATATCAGCAATACTCAAGAAAATGATTATAACAATAAATAAAATTCATGGACAATATATTCTTTAAATTGTCAAATGATTTTCAATGACCCTTTCTACTCATATGGATGAAGGGTTTTAAAATGTTAAATGTAATAAAATTCAATCTATACAAACAGGTTTTTTTTCATTAATTAAATAAAATCTCGAGTGTAAGTATAATTAAATATATGCATAAAAATGCAAGATAAAATAAATGTTGACAATCTTCTTTATATTTTTTATATTATTGTAAAATAAGAATATAAAATATTTTGTTTATTTATTTTACAGTAAAACGTGTCTCCCTAAAAAATTATATTTTTCCACATTTTTAAAAAATATCATAAAACAATAAAATATAAAAACCTGGAACAAACACGACGTTTTCATTCAATTTTTATAGAATTCCTGCAACATGTTATATTTATGACAGCGAATATTATAGAGAGAATTGTCGATTTTTTTCTATTATTATTTTTGGATTTTCAGAAATGCACAAAATAAATAATACCTCGTAAATTCTGTTGCATTTCACCAAGGACGAATATTTTATTTATTTATTTAGATTTCAATAGAAAATAGAATAAAACGTTATGAAATAAACTTATCGTTTAAGTTGAATTTTTGTATACACACCATATATGTTTTCAATAAATATTTTTCTTCTTTATGTTCAGATTTTATTAGTAACTTGACTATAGAATTATTTATACTGGGCTTTCATTAATGGATTGCTAAAATAAAATTAATAATATAAAAATACCATTGCTAAACATATAAATTTATGCTTTTAAAAGTGAAACTATTCAAGTATTTTATTCAAAAGTTAATTTGTGTGTGTAATTAAGTTATTATAAAAAACAAAAATGCTTATAAATAATATGGTTTATCCTCTATTTCTTCTGATTACAATGATATAACATATCACACCTTTATTGTAATTAATTATGTTTTTTTTTGTAATTTTCTTTATTAACACTAAAGAATTACTGATTTATAGTAACTAGATGGATGTCATTATGTCATTGATTGTGAAAATTTGAAATTAAATATTACTATTTATTAAATATTTAAATTGTTTAATTTTTATAATCAACAGTGTCTTTTTAGAATTTATAAATGTACCTTAACTAACTAACCATCTTTATTAAAATGTGTTTATGTATGTACAATAATATACAAAAATTAGAATTATATTCTGTAGATGATGAATCGGCTATTGACCGGAGGTCTTTCAGTCCAAATGTACATTATTTTATAGGGTTTTAGGTGATTTAAAGGCAAAACAAAGCTTGAATATGAGACCCAATGTTCTTTTATAATAAATGTTTGGCCACATGTGTATACTCAGAATATAAACTAGGAGATTATAAAACAATAATAATTTCGTCTACAATAAATAATTTAAAGGAACACCTTTGAATATCTGTTGCTGTTAAGGCTGTTTTTTTAAATATAAATTAAAGAAATATGTTTTTTGTTAATAGTTTTATTAATATCAATGTTGATATTCCGCATATTATTTTTTTTAATTATTAGTTTGTAAAAAAATCTTCATTGCTCTATTGCAAAACTTTTTTTTACAAATATTATATTCACAAAGCTACAAGTTACATTATATTTTGTATTGATTACTTTTAATTTCATGGCTTGCATGATTTCTTAGTATTAAAAAAATATTCTGTTAAGACTGTGTTTATATATATATCATGGTAATTAGAAAAAATAGTGAATTTTAATTTGATAAAAAAATGGCGTCCATAAGAAATAAGAGAGTTGATGGCATTAGTAAAATGAGTACGCCATCGATTATATCATAAAAACGTGCTAAAGTAATGTTTTCATTGCATTGAAATATTGCTTCAAATAACGAAGATATAAGTAAAAAAGAAAATTGCATTTTTCAGTTTTTTTTTTCATTTTTCTTAAAAACAAAGAAAATTAGTCTCAGTTTCTCAAAGGAATATTAATCAGCATAAATCTCTGCAAAATTGCCACATTTAAACCTTCCCTCTATCTCTTATAATAAGCGAGATCCCGTGGTGAGACGCGAATTTGAAACACTCTGTAAATATTTATTTTAATAAAAATACAAGTATTTTTATTTAAATAATTAAAGTCTCCACAACCAACAACCAACATAAAAAAGATTAGAACCCTGTATATATATTTCATTCTTTTCTATTTTAATTTTGTATAAATACCAATTAGCTAGAGATGGATTGACGAGATTTTGGAAATTGTCGATTGACAAAATTAATCAAGAAATCTCCTGCCCCCCTGGATTTGCCCTTACAATAGATGATTCTATAAAGAAAAAAATTACGGTCTCTTAAAATTTGGTTATATTTACAAAACCTTACACTACAAATGCAAACATTAATATTTTTGTAGCAATGAAAAGAGGAAATTTCAAAGTTTATCATGTTGCAATGTTGAATCTGGATTTTGCAAACCCTATATGTGAATATTGTGTCTGTTGACTTTTCACTTAAGTAGAAAGTTGCTTCCTTGCTAAAAATTATATGCTATAGAAACGAATCATCCTTCATCATTTCTGGTATATAAGCACAAAATTCGAAATACGTCTCTTTGTCATTAGGGTAAAGAGCCTGCACAAGTTGTAGTCGGTATCCGTTGTGCAGCAAACATCGTCTCAGAACTTACTATACACTTGGTTGGGGTATTTCAAGTTATCTATTAGCTCTATTGGTAGGCTTACACTGCGAACAAAACTTCAACACGTCTGAAATCATCCTAGACACACGTGATCCTCCTGTGGCTTTTCTTTTACACGCACTTCGTGCCTGTAGAAATTGCTTAAATCAATGGCTAATGGATTTTCTAGTTTGTGGAATTGGTTAGTTGGAAATTATAGGGCGCTTTGGCATCTTTGGTCATTTGCGCTCAAACGGAGGACACATTAAATATTTTTAATGTATTAAAAAATTTTGACTCTCTTTTCATGGCTACAAAGATTGTTAATTTTGGATTTGTACTTTAATAAATATTAATTTTTAAAAATGGGTCCATCATTTATAATAGATATTAAGATCTATGATTTTGCTAACAGGTTAATTCTTAGCAAAATCAGATAATGACCTTGAAAGAAATAGTGTTCTTTTTCATTTAAATATTTTAACACGAAAGGACCTCTGGCATAGACAGTTAAAAATGACCATACTTCATTCACGACAAAGACATAAACACGAAAAACCAGGTGGAAAGACCATTGGTCGATAGCCAATTAACATATATAAAATAAACACTGGATTTTGTAATTTTTAATATTTATTTATTTGAGAAAAAATAAAATCATTAACAAAAAAAAAACACATTTATAAAGTACATGTAAGTATAGGAGTTCGCAAGTATAGTACAGTCGCAGTTGACTAGTAGTTTAAGTAATATACAAAAAATATATATGTTTAACACTTATAACTAAATGAACAAATCATTCATCATAAACACTGTTGTAATTTCTAGATATATCTGTTATAGAATGTTAGTTCTGGAAGTAGGAACAAATATGGTATAAACATTTCGAGATGATATCCGAGGAACAAAAAAAAATAGTTTAGATAGCAAATAGTTACAATCAATTACGTTGTTTAAGAGTTTTTATTACAAAATTCAGAACTACATACCTTTCTGCAGTCAGTTAAGGATACAAAGTTATGTTGGTTCAATAGATCTACGTAGTTGTAATCATGCCCGTGCTTTTGAATGTCAGAAATTTAATAAAACGTTTTTGGACTCTCTCAATGACCAAGGAAACATTAATATAATAAGGGTACAATATTGGAGATGCGTATTCTAGTTTGCTACGTATATACGCGTAATAAAGAGTCTTTATTACATCCGTGTTCTTAAACTGTCCCGACACTCGAATGGTGATTCCTAATATTTTTATTACTGAAGAAGCAGTATCATCGAGATGATAGGAAAATCTGAGCTGTGAGTCGAACAGTACTCCTAAATCATTAATTATATTGGATCTGCCAATTGAAGATCCGTTAATGACATAATCGCGCTTTATTATTGATTTTTTGCGACTAAATTATACGGCAGAATATTTGCTGATATTTAAACTAAGTCCATTAATATTACACCATTGGGCAATGACGTCTATATCCTGCTGGAGTGCAGTGACATCACTTTCGCAATTAATATGAGCATATATCTTTAGATCGTCAGCATATGTCAGGATATGGACACGATAAGATCATTATTGTAGATATTGAAGAGGAGTGGACCAAGGTTTGACCCTTGTGGAACCCCAGAGCTCGATATGTATTCTTTTGAGCAATACCCATTAAAGCATACAGAGTTTGTTCTATTTACCAAATAAGCAGAGAAAAAATCGACAAAATTTTGAGCTTAGTTTAGAGAGAAGTAATTTGTGGTCTAACGTATCAAAAGCACGGCTAAAGTCTGTATAGATAACATCCGAAAGTCGAACGTTTCAGATAAATGCTACGTAATAGTAGCTAAGTTGGTTATAGTAGAGCGACCTTTAATAAAATCATGCTGTTGAGGTGCTATATACTGACTGACATGGTGATAGATAGAAAAATAAATAACTTGCTCAAATATTTTAGAAAAATATGGCAGAATTGATATCGGCCGATAGTTGTTAACATTGCTGGAGTCACCTTTTTCCAGGATAGGGCAAATATTTGAGTGCTTCCAAAAATTGGGAAAGGTGTTAGTGGACAGCTTAAATAAAAAAGTTAATGGTTTCATAAAAACATATTTACAATCTTTGATTAAAAAAATGGGAATGCTATCAGAACCGAAAGAAGAAGAATTTTTGAGTTTATTTATACATTGAAGAATTACTTCCTCAGATATTAGAATATTATTAAGAGTTTCATGGTTAATGATTGATTGAGTTAGTTGTACGTTTGATTTAGAAAGAAATGCTATTGAAAACAAATTAGCGAAGGCATCGACAATATTTTGAGGGTTGTCAAAGACAGTACCGTCACAGTGCATTTAGCCAGGAATCCGAGTACTACCATTCTTGTGACACAAATATCTCCATAATTCGTTGGGATTACTTTTAATGTTTGTTTCAATATGTAAAATCGTTTACTCGCTAAATATATAACACATTCAGGTAAACAATTAAACACGTCGTTTGTTTTACAATAAAAATATATTTCACCAATACCGACATATGTATTCTATGTATGATTCTGATTCTCATTACGAATGTGTCACTTATTTTACAATTTTAGCTACGGAAAATGAAATTCCACTCCCACTTGCGTAAAAAAATTATTATGAATTCGATTACCTTCTTAATTGAGTCCAATTGCAAAAAAGTTTTGAGAGTATAAGACATTTATATATTAAGACTTTTACAATATACATTGTAATATTTTATGTAATATGCAGATATTGTATTACGATTATCAATGAAGATTATGTATATATATCAATAAATTCTAATTTGCATTTTTGAGTATCTAAATTTTATTGAAATAACCCCGACGATAAAAAAGGCTTTCAAATTTATAAAACAATCTTGTTGATGATAATACCATTATGATCTCGCTTAAAAAAACGAGCGAAAATATATTATGGACGGCAGTTTAAGGTTTTAAGAAACAATAATATTATGTTTCGTATAATATGCATTGTATTATCTGAATATTACAGTGTCGGGCGGTGGAAAGATCACTGTTTTATCAGCGATTCCCTCTTAGCATTTCCCAGACCGGATTTCCGCGGAGCTTCCATCTAATTACAATTTTAAATTTTCCATTTTCCCATCGCCGCGAATAAACCCCGGGTGGGTTTTACAACCGAATCACATTATACGGTTCCTTCCCCGCGCGCACAGAAAAAATAACTCGCTCTGGGAATCTCCTTTCCCCTCCCCCTCTTTCTCTCCATCTCTCTCTTTTTTGGTATTATTGTTACTGGAATGTTTTAATTGATGAATGTGCAGGGTTTTAATTAAGGTACATGTTTATTTAATTTTAGGGGTGTGTTAAGTTAAAAGTCGGTATTGAAATGAGGAAGTGAAGTTTTTTAAAAATTGTTTTTGTTAAACACAAACTAATTTTGAAATATTTTTCCTTCAAAAAATATTCAAGGAAAAAAAAAAACATTGAGAAAATGACTGACATAATGACGGAATATATAGTTTTTCAACGATACAATAATCCAGATCTCAATACTCAAACCCCTTGACACATTATTGCTAAATATTATGGAAAATAGTTTGACTCTATCAATCACAACCGCTGCTAGAGACTAGGGTCATTCGGGGGGTATGCTAGCGGTTACTCAATTTATACAATCCTACCTGCACAACAGATCTTGTTACATATACTACAACGGTTTTAAATCTTTAGAATTCACGTCGTCGATTGGTGTCCCACAGGGCTACAGTCTTGGAATATTCAATATTTTTATTAATGATTTGCTGGGGATGCTCACTTGTCCTGTGTTAACATACGCCGACGACCTCAAAATTTACCAAAGGATTCAATGTCAGAACGATGTCGAAATGCTGCAATCTAATCTAAACATCATATCTAACTGGTGCTCCCGTGTAAACTTATAACTCAACGTAAACAAATGCAGCGTTATAAACTACAGTCGGAAACGCAATGGTCTCACAACAACTTACCATATTTCAGATGATTATCTGTCGGTTTTTGACTGTTTCAAAGACCTAGGAGTTGCTTTTGGCAAGAAACTCACTTTCACTCCGCAGCCTCCAGATTATTAGGATTTATACTGAGAAACGTTCTTGAATTTCGAAATACTGATGCGGTAAAGTCATTATCGCTTTTGTATCAAGTAAATTGGATTACTGTAGCTTAGTCTGGTGTCCGATATGTATAAGTCATTCCCTTCTACTAGATCGACTACATCGGCGATTTTAAAAATTTTTGTCTTACAAACTCGACGTTACTTATTTATTGGGGCGAATCAAGAACCTCTACTTGAAAAGCATAAGATGATAGTACTATCGGCCAGACGAGACCACCAATGCGCCACAATTCTCAGGAAACTAGTACACGGAACAATCGACTGCCCCCAATTAGTTTCCGGGATACTCTTCAATGTTCCACAACAATCGACCAATTTCTCCTCATCATTCCGACTGTCCACATCAAGGACATGTGTTCTGCAGCGATCAGCGATCTTCACAATGTGTCGTTGCGCAGAAAAGTCATTCGTTGATTTATTTATATAAAAATTAACTTAAATATTGTTTCTATTCTTAATACTTGCCATTTTCTGTATTTTTTTTTCTCGTGATACAATTTTTTTTGCATTGTACCTTCTATTATATTATTCTGTAAGTAGGAAATCTTGTTGGACAATAAAGGCTATTATTATTATTAAAATACGAGGTATTTGTATTTAGACACTCCATTCAAATAACCACTCCCTAAATCTATATCATATAAGACAGGAACATCAGCAAGTTTATATTTAAAATAAATTTTACAGATTAAATAAAGATACACTCACTAATTTCACGGTATAATTTGAAACCTCTGTACATAGGGGTATTTAACCCAAGAAGTTGACCAAAATATTTGTATAGTTTCACTCAATGTATTTTGATAAGCTGAAAAAAAATCGATTAAAACGGGTAATCAAAAAAAAATCCCGTAAACTAATTATTTTCTGTATAACTCTGCTGTTGTTAAATTTGAACTGAAAGTATAAATGAGAATTCATACAAACAATAACTTAAATACGTACTTAAAAGAATATTCTTTGAAATATTTAAGGGTAGGAAACCACATATGAATTTTAAAAGAAATTTCAGGTATTTAATATTTACAATCTAAAATAGAATGACTTATATTAAATAACACTATTTAGTCTTTCAAAGTCTATTGTAATATCGCTACAATTGTTTCACCACACTGTGGCTTCTTCAGGCGAAGAAATGATTGTTATTTAATATAAGTAATTATGAACTTTCAACAATTATCAGCCTCATCCATCAATTATTTAAAATAGAATGTTTTTGTTCAATTTATGGCAATTACTTGATAGATATTTAACAGTTTATTAATTATACTGAATATTTGAACGTGATTACGTTAACTAAAACAAATAAATAGTAAAAAAACGAAAAGTATTGGAATTAATCAAAATCATGTTTCTTTTTCGCTGCTTTCTTCGTCGATTTCGGATGCAGCCGTATTACTCGGGTCAGCAGGCAGTAGCAAATTGATCGACATCTCAAGAGATTCGTTCTCTTGTTTCGTTTCAGTCTCATACCTATTAGCACAGGATCTGAAGTAAGCAGTAAGCTGTTACATCGTAGTTGCAAGACACTCTCGAGAATTTCCTAAAATAATTTTGTCGATATAACCAAAACTGTTTATTTCTGGCTTCTGCAGCCTCCTCCTATAGTTGACTAATTAGCAACAAGGTTTTTACTAAACTTTCCGTTTCATGTACAATGGCGGCCGACGAAATGTTTATTTCTGGCTTCTGCAGCCTCCTCCTATAGTTGACCAATTAGCAACAAGGCTTTTACTATAATTTCCGTTTCATGTACACGAATTTTATACATGGTACGTGTCATGGGATATCATGAGTATAATTGAATATACAGTTTGACGGTATACATAGTATAAGTAGCAACCTTTTGAATATCTATTTTAGGTGAATGTCTGGACAATAATCTCGAAGCAATACAATTTGCTCCGAGAGTATTTAATTTTGTTTGTTCTAGTTATATTGAATTTTTTTTCTCCTTCAATTTACGTGTGCTTATATTATATATATATATATATATATATATATATATATATTCTACTTCTACTTGCGCAAAAAAATATTATGAATTCTATTATCTTAATAATTGAGTCCAATTGCAGATTTTTTTTGGAAATAATATTTAATTTTGTTTATTTTAGTTATATTGAATTATTCTTTTTTTTCTCCTTCAATTTACGTCTGCTTGTATTATATATATTTTCTTAATTTTTATTTCTATTATTATTATTACATTACTATTTATTATTGTATATTTTCCATTGTTTGATTCTTCTGTTGGAAAATAAATTTATTATTATTATAATTAAAGCCACTAAATATTGTCTCCAAAATTACTTTAAAGCGGTATATTAGTGTAGCATCTACACCTGTTATTTCTGTTGGTAGATCGGGATCTGCAAAGAACCTCCTGCTAGTGTTTCCGTCATTTATATTTCCAAAATCAGGCTTTGGAATCAAGCCTAACTGCAATCGAAAGTCTGTATTTTACTGTTATTCTCTTTCACAATTACTTTGTTACACTTAGATCTGTGTTACCATTTCTTCAAAGGCAGCTTATAAGCAAGGTGTAGCAAACTTTCAAACAACCTTATTCGAGCGTGCAATATTGATAAGCCAAATGTTAATGCATTTAGTAACACCTATTAGTTGATGTGCTTTGTCAGCATTGCCTATCTTGCTATCTACCACTGTAAATAGCATGACATGATTAATAAAGAAATTATGACCTGCTAATGCAATTGTTTTTTTTTTTTCAATGAAATTATTTGTTCTTCAATGTATTTGATTTCTTCTTTAATGATCTTTGTAGACTCTTTTATGAATCTTATGCGTATGGGCCTGCGAATCGCTGTGACAAAAATGTGGGATTTTTCCAGATTAGATTTTTATTGTTTTGATCACACTAATCGCACTGGAACATAGGCACATTGAGAAATATGAACATCGGAATCAGAATCTCTACTAAATTTTTGCTTGAATTGAGCCCGATGAGATCCATCACACCCCAATTTATACGTAAGAGTGAGTGAACTGCTATCTTCTGCACTCAACGTTTCAGATGTTATCGAAACGTTGAGTACGTTTCAGATGCAATACAACCCGAAACGTAGTATGACCCAATAAATTATGCAACTTTATTTCTGCACACGTGTCTGTTACTCGGTATGATTCGGATTTGGGATAGCAGTTTTGTTTTTCCTTTTGTAATATAGTGTAACAAGGATGCAAGTATCGTCTGAGGACCTCGTACTGTCTCCATGAAAATTCAGCTTTCATAAATATGGACAATGTTTGCAATTGTGTTATTTGTGCTGTTTGTAGATTACTAGAATAAGCATTTATGTATTTCGTTGCTGGATTAGGTTATTTAATAATCTCTTGCAGAATTTTAGAAGCATCTATTTTCCCTTCAGCTCATAGCTTCATATGTGTAGCAAATGTTAAGTCTTCCGTGTCTGTAACGGTCCGAAGATCTTCAGTCTTACGCCTTCTGCTTCGTTCACTTGAATTATTGAAAGATTTACTTAGTCGCCCTGCTCGGTGATTTGATTGGGGTAATTCAAAATGCCCTTGCAGCCAGATCTCATTATATTTTAAGAAACGTTTTCTTTGTAATGAGAAGATACCCATCTTCGCTTAATATTTGTTGTTAGGTATGATATTTTATGCTTAAACACATTTTATCCTTCTTCGGAATAATTGTCGGAACTCGGAAGAAATTTTTCAGTATATTCCATTTTTTGTTAATATTTTTACTATCACATTGCGACATGATGACGAAGAATCGCTTTCGAGTCATAATTTTAACAGCTGAACACCATAAAAAGAATTACAAAATAGAATTATAACTTTATGAAAAATCCGAAATTGAATAGATTTACAAAGGCAAATTACTCGGTCATCCGGATCGTTCCGGACTCAGTTTTTGTGTTATAATCAACATCGACCCTTCCCCTTTTTTTGTGAAATAAAAATTTAAACCCGGAAGCATCCGGAAGTATAACTAATTTGTTATAGTTTTATAGAAATACAAACAGTAAGCTACAAACATTCAAGCTTTGATAAGAATATTATACCTTGCTGAAATATGACTTAATGAGCATTAAACTATTTAAAATATATAGTACATATTACGCAAGTAGCATTGAACTGCTAAATATCACTATACATAAACTGCGATTCAAATGAAACGTCTATGCCAGTCAATTGTCAACTTTCGACAGAGCTGAGCGATTTCCGGTGCGCGGGAAGGAAGTAATGCATATGATTATTCAATATTCATCAATCGCTTAAGGTTCTCAAATAATAATTTATTTGCAGCTACGATGAACTAAGCAATTTTCACTTGGGCCAGCTTTTTAATATAAATACCACTATGTGTTCTGAATTGAAGAAATAAATTACTTGCACAGAAAACTATATTCGTAAAAAAAGTAAGTATTGAAAAATATATTTTATCTAGAAGATAAAAGGAAAAGCAAAATAAAAGAAATAGTATGCATTCATTCAATTCATCAAATTATAAGAATATATTAAATAAAAATGATTTGAAAATAATTAATAAATTATTTTCACATTTATCTCTGTGACTATAGACTTACCTACGTAAGTACGTTAAACAAATGCACATTAAAACAACTACTTCCCGGGCAAATACCCACGCCGGACATTGAATTACATAATGTACACCTGCTGCTGCATATCAAATATTGAATAATGCAACAAAATTTTTGATCCGAGAAAAATTTTATGTAAAAACAACAAAAGGAACGTTACATAATATAAGGCCATCTGCAGACACGTGTTTCGGGATCTATCCCTCGTCAGTACAGCTATGCCTTACATAATTTAAAGATGTTAAAATAAATCAATTAAATTAATTCAAATACAATCAGCATAATTAAATCAGTTATATTAAATCAAATTAAACTAAATCAATTTAAATTAAATTAAACCAAATTAATTCAATTTAAATCAAAACCGAATAAAATTAAACGAAAAGAATTGAATCAAATTAATTAAAAAGAGCGACCCTCACCTGCCGCGCGCTGAGATAGTAACTACTTCCCGGTACTTCCCGGTATTTGCCCGGGAAGTAGTTGTTTTAATGTGCATTTGTTTAACGTACTTACGTAGGTAAGTCTATAGTCACAGAGATAAATGTGAAAATAATTTATTAATTATTTTCAAATCATTTTTATTTAATATATTTAAATAACTGTGACCAAGTGAATGAATACTGTTTTCTATTTAAATTATAAGAAATTTAAAGATTTGCGTAAGAAATGTGCCTATCTCAGAAATCAATTATATGATCAGTATGTGAATTCAGTGAATACAGACATTAATATTAATCCAAAAAAATTGTGGAAATTTTGTAAAAGTTATGAACTTTATCCTTGAGTTTCCTGATATAATGCATTTCAGTGGCAAAATTAGCAGAAATGGTTCTGAATGTGTAAATTTATTTGCAGAGTATTTTTCTACAGTATATAGTTTTGATAAACCTAAAGATATTCCCATTTAATCTACTAATTCTAATATTTTCCATATGCCTATTCAAATTTCTAAAAGTGAAATATTTGATGAAATAAAAAAAATTGAAGGGCAGTAAGACCTCTGATCAATAGCCCGTTACAGACTACTAACCCATCAATATCTATTGTAAAGATAAATATTTGTAATGAATTATAATTCCGCTGTCTGAATAAAGATGTTTGTTTTTTTTTTTTAAAATTGAAAAATGGTAAGTATGAGTCCTGACGGAATATCGTCATTTTTTTTAAAGAATTGTATCCATTTCATCACCATTATTCATTCTCTTTGATGCATTTGTTAAGCAGAATATTTTTCCTGTAGTTTGGAAGAAAAGCTATATAACACCACTATTTATGTCTGGTGAGAGGGATATTATTTCAAACTATCGAGATATATCAATACAATCTAGTATACCTAAGTTATTAGATAAACTCGTATCTGTGAAGCTGGATGTGTAAAAATATACTTATAGAGCAGCAGCTTGGCTTTCGTTTTGGCAGATCGACGTTTACAAATCTGTTACCGTAATTTGGCCCGATCAAATAAATTCCAATATTGGCTGTATGGATATATTACAAAATATATTAATTTCAATGCATGGAAGTGTCTTGTATTTGAAGAAGAACATGTTTAAACTGGCATTAAGTAGTTTGATTAAAATTGGTCATTTCGACCAATTTTATTTAACAAATTTAATGTCAATGATAATAACAAGATATTGAAAAAAAAATCACTTAAAATTTTCACTTATTTTAATCAAACCACTTAATGCCAGTTTAAACATTTTCTTCTTCAAATACAAGACACTTCCAAGCATTTAAATTAATAGAATATCCGTGTTGAAAATTGTGCACAATCACCATTAGCATCCCGATTTGAAACGGTTAATTAAATATGATTTATGGCCGTTGGTGTTTGGTATTGGAAGGTGATTATCCAATGAAAGGAATTACGCGTCCTTTGTGGGCGTACAAGGGCCGGTAGGAGATGACTCGGGGAATTTGTTTTTTCACGTCTTAATTAGCTTCCACTTGTCATTAATTATGGACTTTTAAATCATAAACGATTTAGGCTTACTTACAATATTTTTAACTATTTTCTTTTTTATATCGTCATTTTGGTAAAAGCGGTAAAACGAGAAAAAATCAAGAATATTTTTGAGTGGTTGAAAGTACACTGAACGAAATATTTCCAAACAAGTTGGATTTTCACTTGTTTGTCAGTTTCTTGAATGGAATAATCACAAAAACGTTTAAAGTAAACACCTAAACATAATTATCGGAATGAAGTTAAAATTGTTAATTTATCTTGGTACATGGTACAAAGATAATTGGTAATTTCCACCAAATATTCTCTCTTGACCAAGTAACTATAGTAACGTTATAATGAATTTTGTTTACTATATACATGATCTTGTTTGGATTGAGTAATATATTTTATTAAATCTTAACAAAGTTAGAATGTTTGCCGGAGATACGTTACTTGGCATGCTCCAAGGCCAGTAAGTTAAATGGTAAGCATAATCATTGTCATATTTAAAATGATCACTTTTTTCTTTCAGTGTATGTGGAGATTAGTTTCATTTTCTTTATATTTACCGAAGGAGATTTTTCCCGTGTTCTACATATGGATGTTGAAAACCATACATCTCTTGTACTGTACAAATAAATGCACAAAACTGCACTTCAACACCAAAATAGCGAATGTATTTGACAAATTTTCTTAAAATATTTTTTTAATTAAAGGCAGAAAAATTAAAAGGATTTGTTATATTTCCTTCATGAAAATAACGTAAATCGAATATTCAGGACTATTCCGTACGGGAAATGTTAAATTTAACGGGTACGTTATTTATTAATTTCACATTCTATGATAAGCATTTAAATATTTGTTACATGAACTGTGAACATAAAAATAAAGTCCACGTTGAATTTAAAGTTTCCCTAATAGGCTTGATTATTTGAACTTTTAATTGGCAAATAAATAACGATCGTTTACATTTCTTGTGTTTTTAAAATTTTGTACTTATTTGATATATCGGGTCTTATTTGATAATAAAAGTATAATGAAACTAAACCAAATGTTTAATTTGTAAAAGTTTTTTGAAATTATAATATTTCACAAAGTGATCAATGAGAACCAAATTGTATTTCTTGTATCCTGTAAAATTAAAAATTAAAACTTTAGCGGTTTTCTGAATTTTAGTGTGGAACCGACGATACGTAATACCAAAAAAATATTTTTAATGACAAATACTTTAATTGATTTTATTATTTTGATCATAATTATTCTAGTCGTTTGGTTATTTTGAGTTGTGATGATATTTCAGAGAGAGAGATTGCGATATATAAATGGCGGGGTTTCCCTTCTTTTAAAAAAGTGTAATTTGTTATTAAAATGAGTTAATTTTAGACCAAAGCGGCCGTTTTTCTCTGAATCGTTCTCTATGAACTGGGTGTGAAGAGATGTGACCGCGGTCTGTGTAAACAACCGATGCTCTGGTTTCTATCTTCCTCGGCTTTAAAACACATACGCGAGAACGTATCGTCCGTGCATCAAATAAAATTTAAAAAAATAATAAAAATAAAAAATACACACACAAATTATTAAGAAATGTTAAATGAAGTGACTTCTTTATAATTCTCAATTATTCATATACAGTGTGTTTTTTTTTCGTGTTATCTATGGAGACCTTCAAACTATTACAGATGGAGAATCGTTTAAATTGACAAAAGTGAAGTTTTGCGAACTCATAAAAATAACATTAAGAAATATTTTTAAAAAGCCGAGGCTAACTAAATATTTAGAAAAATATAAAATGTAGACAAAAAGACTTATTTGGATAAAATTAAACACAAGTCTGAAAGACTTCCGACCGATAGCAAATTCCTACATGAACATTGTTTAAAGTTTAAATAAATTGTCAAAAACGTTAAACCACACTTGTAAGGAATAAAGATAATGAATATATATAAAACACAAATGTGTATAGTTTGAAAAAATTAGTTTAATATCTCACGACAATTGTTTCGCCACACAGTGACTTCATCAGATGAAGATGACAATGGTTATATAACCATTGTCATCTTCACCTGATAGGGTTGATTACTTATATACCTAGAAAACTAAACATAAAAACCTCATTTAAAACAACTTCTCGGCTTAGTAGATTTATTAATAATTCTAATGACCATACAGATATATTAAAACAATCAGGGGTATATTTGCTCACATGTGGAGAGTGTCCAAAAACATATGTGGCCCAAACAGGGAGAAGCTTCGAATAGATAATAAAAGAACACAAAAAATAGTTTTCTAAAGAAAAATACGGAATGCGGATCATCTAGTAAATAATAATCACATATTTAATGAATGTGAATGTTACATATTTGCGAAAAGGGTCGTAAACTGAATCTTCAGAAATCAATAAATTCAATAAAATGGGAATTCTTTTAAATGACCAAATAGATTTAAGTAATTCACCGTTATTAAATATTTTTTAATAAACTATTAAGTGTAATAATTATAATATTTTATTGTAAATTATTGTCAACATATTGTAAATTTGTTTGTATATGTTATGTAAATTTCCCACCATATTGTTCTTAACATACCCTTCCCCAATTTGTTTGTATATGTTAAGTAAATTTCCAGATTATTGTTGTTAACATACACCCCTCCCCCTTCATTATAATCTGAATTAGGTATATAAGTAATCAACCCTAATTGTATAACCATTGTCATCTTCACCTGATGAAGTTACTGTCTGGCGAAACAATTGTCGTGAGACATTAAACTATTTTTTTTAAAGTTTCAAGAAATAAAAGCCTCTACACTACAATATAAGAAGACTTATGGTGATAGCCATTTAACAATTAATTAATTTGTATATCATAAACAAATTAATTAATTGTTAAACTTAACTTAATCAATTATTCATATGTTCTTGTGAACGTAATTGTTAATAAAGATTGTTATATATGTATATAAAACTTTTTTTTATTTATTTTTCTTAGTTATTAAATTACAAAAAGCGAAATTGTAGACATTTTTATGAAAAATTATAAAATCTTGTTAGATTTAATTTGTAACACACTAAATGTTACAAATAAAATTAGAAAAAAATGTTTTTTTTTTGTATCACTTTTTTCTGTTTCTTTCATTTACAAATTAGTATACAGTATACAGGTCTATTCCGTACGGGAAATGTTAAGTTTAAGGCGACCCTCTATCTATTACAAAAGTTGTTTTAATTGTGATGATAAAAACTTAACTTTTACAGTAAATTAAATATAAAGAATTTGAAAATAATTATTAATAAATTATTTTCCCTTTGTTACATTACATTATAGACTTACGTTATGCACGTACCTTAAAATAAGTTACATCAAAACAACTACTTCTCGGGCATATACCTCTCTAGGCATTGAATTGCATAGTGGTCATTTGCTGTTGCGTAGCAATAACATTTTGTAATGTTACTTCAGGTTTCATCAATTTGACTTTTGATGACAGAAGTCCGTTGATTCTTTCGTATTCCCTTGAATGTTTGTTGGAAACTTAAAGTCAATTTATACGATGAAATACGTTTATTGAAATAAATTGTTTTTGAATTAGTGTTTACAGTCACAAGGCTTGAGTGAGTCTGACTTGAAAAGGTGGAATTGTTCTCCTCAACACCAGAACAACCCCACCCCTTTTGGGTGATAATAATATATTAAAAACTAATTAGGCCCGCATAACATTGGAAAGCAAAATATAAATAATAAAATGAAAAATATTTATATAATGAAACTGATTTCACGGATGGACGTAAATAGTATTTATTTATGATTTGATTTAGAAATGAAAAATATTTGAATTGATTTAATGACTTATTTGCGGTTTCAATGTTATCTGCGCGAGCGAGATTATACCTAATGATATTTACATAAGCAAAATACACTAATTGATTGTAACAAACAAGCAATAAGAATTAATATAATAATGATAATAATAATAATTTTATAAGTTATTTTTATTAATATAATATGTAGTGGGGTATGTTACTAATTTGTATAAAGCATTTTTTTGATTTGAGAATATTTAATGCAAAGAACAAAAAAAACCTTTCTCATACAGAATAGCACCGATAACATAATATTGTAGTTTTGTGTAAATTGTCTTGTAACTAGACATTTTTAAATCTTGTGAATAGTAAATAATATTATTAAAAAGAATGAATTAAAATATTATTACAATTATTAACATAACAAGTATCGTAATACTAATTAATTAAACTATTTAACTAATGTGAATTAATCACATTTTCACGAGACAACAACCTCATTACTTTCTTTAGATTGATATAAAAATATTTGCGCCGTCATCTCGGGCGTGTAAGAAAAATCGTTTATAACGGTAACTAAGATTAAGGTTAATTGATCCCAGTTATCGCAACGAGAGAGATAAGGTTTAGAATTATCGCTGCAACGAATTGAACATAAATATTAATGATTTGACGGCGCAGAAAGGAATTAATTAATTGACCTTGACCAATCGTAAACGATTTTGTAAATGTTTCATGGTTTGATTTCAGATATTATTAATTACTATAATTTATTGTAAAAAAAATTAACACTAGAGAGAAATTAATTGAAGCAATGGAAACGTATTGAATTAGGAGTGTTACATAAAAAAATTATGTTCCAAGATAAGAACATTTAATGAAAAATTGGGGCACATATTTGACGAGAAGTACTCCTTCCTCGATATATACTCAGGAAAATATGCTGGACCCATAAATTTATAATATTTTACAATCGTTGATTATAACAAGCTGGTTCATCTGTTCATAAAGATGGATAACAACTTGCATTAACAAAGACATACGTAAATTATTATACAAAATTACTCTTTAAATAGACGGTAGACATTTTTCATTATTTGAAATTTGATTATTTGTCTTGAAAATGGCATCTAGCCGAAACTAGTTGAAAATACAACAAAAAATTTAGTAAAACAAAACCAAATGATTTCATTATAACAAACGCTTATTAAATATGTTTTACCAAGTGATAAATGAGGAAAAAGGAAACAATGTATTTTTAATTCATTGAATTTTATACTTATAAATATAAATCAAATGACAGAAACACGACAGAAACACTATAGGTGATTAACAGATGATCCATAGCAATTGTTATATATTGTTATACCTGATATGTAGAAATAATTGTCTGTCTGTCAATAATGATTACTGTATATATATATATGTAGAGAAGAATAAATATTTAGTGCAAAAAAAGAACCTGTATTTGGAATTATATAATCTATCATATATTAAATAAAAATAATTTCATATATTTGTCTTCACTCTTATTACTAATTGTGGTTTATTTTTTTTATACCCTTGCTTCTATCCTCAAGTATCACTTAGCTACTCTTTCCTTCTCACGCTCTCATTATCGTCTTGCATGTGCTTCTATTCATCATCCGTTCTCACACAAACATCAATATATCGAGCGTATAACAAAAATCGACGACGATGGTTGCGGTCAACATGACAACTAATACTTTACGCGTGCGCGTGTGATTTTAGTTCAGACATGACTTTAGATTTCCAATGCCTATTTCGTCGTCGATTTTTGTTATACGCTCGATATTATCCTCATCATCCTTTAGTTTTTTTTTAAATAGCGAGGCTGGCCAATACGTACTTGTAGCTTTTTGTAGTATGGTCAGAGGTGAACTATTCTCTATTTTTTTCTGTCTAATTTATAATTGCACGCCTTTCAACTACTTCTACCTTCTATCCCAACCCTATTTTCTCCTCAAACATTTCCAATGACCATCGTGTCTTTTCATACAATTTACGTCTTTCTTTCGTTCACTTTATTCCATCACATTTTTCTTTCTCTAACTCTGCAATCTTCCTATCGGATGACCCGCTTTGCCGATACTCACTTCACAGAAATTTTATTACATTCCTGCAGTACTACATAGTTTAGTGTTGTATTTTCCAAAAACAATAATCTTTTTAAGTACTGCAGTTGTATTATTTCCATACTTTCATACCTTCTCATATCCCATACTTCCATCGCATATAACAAAATCGATGCATTCCAATATAGCATTTTCATCAGTACATTCTTTCATGGCATACCTTCCCATTTTTTCTCAATCGCTCTATTACTACCCTTGCTTTTTTACAAATAAGTTCAATATATCTTGTCTTGCTCCCTGACTCAGCAAACACGAATCTCAAATATTTAAATCCTTTCACCCTTTCTACCTTCCCTTCTATTCCAGCACTTCTTCTTTCCCACATTCTTGAATAATATCAATTATGTCTTGCTCACATTCACTCCTAACTTTCTTCTATCAAAATATCTCTCAAGGCTATCTTTCATTTCTCTAGTTTTTTTAACGTTTTCGCTATTACTACCACGTTGTTTGCATACGCGAGATTACAAATCTTTCTACCACTAATAACTATGCCCTCTGCCTGACCTAACTCGAAGAGATTCTCCGTTTCAGATAGATATAGATTAAACAACATGGGGTTTAATGGGCATTCTTGCATCACGCCGGCGTGTACCGCAAAATGAACAGACCCACCCATTCTTACCATGCACCACGTTCCTCTATACATATATATAACAGACCAACCTATTCTTCCATGCACCACGTTCCTCTATATATATACCTCGCCTGTCAACTACCCAGTTCAGTGTAGCTATTTGATCAGTTGTTGATCTTTGTTTCTTAAATCTGGCTGAACTTCTAGCAACCAACCCTTTTCCTCTGCTCTATTATTAACCATGGCTATTATAATTTTGTATAGGATATCCTTCAACGTGTTGCCTCTATAACTTTTTGTTTCCCCTGGATTTCCTCCCTTATAAATAAATAATCTTTAATGTGATTCCACAACTGTTTTTCACTTTTCAGTTCCCTCACTCTCTTCATTTCTTGTTCCAGCTACATATTTTTCTTATTATATTTACCGCTTCTCTTAACCTTTCCTTTGCTGTAATAGTAAATCAAATTAAACTAAATCGCTCTTTTTAATTAATTTGATTCAATTCGTTTCGTTTAGTTTTATTCGGTTTTCATTTAAATTGAATTAATTTCGTGTAATCTAATTTAAATTGATTTAGTTTAATTTCATTTAATATAATTGATTTAATTTTGCTGATTGTATTTGAATTAATTTAATTGATTTATTTTAACATGTTTAAATTATGTAAGGCATAGCTGTACTGACGAGGCATAGATCCCGAAATACGTGTCTGCAGATGGCCTTATATTAAGTAACGTTCCTTTTGTTGTTTTTACATTAAATTTTTCTCGGATCAAAAATTTGTTGCATTATGCAATATTTTATTGATGTGCAACAGCTGGTGTACATTATGTAATTCAATGTCCGGCGTGGGTATTTGCCCGGGAAGTAGTTGTTTTAATGTGCATTTGTTTAACGTACTTACGTAACGTAAGTCAAAAGTTACAGAGCTAAATGTGGAAATAATTTATTAATTATTTTCAAATCATTTGTATTTAATATATATAAATAACTGTGACCAAGTGAATGAATACTGTTTTCTATTTGTATTATATATCTGTTGGGAAATAAATTATTATTGTTATTATTATTATAACTCCTCCTTTCCTTAAAAGGAAATACGAGAAGTTTCTATGTTATAGGGTGTATAGTGGAAGATTAATGTAACATGAACCACAAAAATAAAGGTTGTGATTTTTACCAAAAAAACATTAATTTGACACAATTGTGCTACCTAAGTTATTTAACACTAGACTAATTCTGGCTAAAGAGATAAAATATCTTGGCATTCTTATGGGTTGAACGATGGACTAGGTAAGGCATATAGAGCAGAAGACTGATGGAACAACAGAGCTTTTTGAGAGCCATAGGTATAACCTCAAGCTTTCTCAAAATGGCTCTATGAATTTACAATCACCCCCTCCCCCTTCCCAAATGAGAGACTCTAGTTACGCCTATGATTGAAATACTATAAAATCATGTAAATTAACATGATTTGAATATAAAATGTATCATCCCCCGCAAATTCCTCCTATTCTTCTTATTTTCCTTCAGCGGACGTGAAATAAGCGAGCGAAGGAGAAAGAAGACGGGGGGATGAAAATTGTATGAGATCCGCAGATTGCCGGAGGCGGTGACTCCAACGTCTGTTTTATGCGGCTCCCTCTCGAGAAAGTACACCATATATTTCGTGCCTGGCCGGATCGCTCCCGGCATTAAAGACTAATGTACAAGAATAATATTTCGTCTCGGCTTAAGAAGTTAATGATTTTTGTTTTCATTTAAAACATCCGCCGCCCCCGCCTTTCCCCAGGAACAGATTATTTGTTATCTCCGCCGGGGTTGAATCCGCAATAATCGCTCGCCGTTTTTATTGGCAGGGTATTAGAAAATTAACCCTCTTGTCTGATTATATGTGTTTATGTTTTTCTTCAAGGGGGATCAATCAAAGGTTTCACAACCACAACGGGTTTTATTTATTTAAAATAATAATATTAGTAATTAATATTAGTAAATTACTTTATTCCTACTATAGCTAACTAGACCTACTTATAAATTAATAATATTGTTTTCCACTCTAATCAATCTTAAAACAGTATTAGAAATCGATTCGTATTGTAAATGTGATAGATTTATAGTAAATTGAATAAAAATGATTTGATAATAATTAATAAATTATTTCCACATTTATTAATTATTTTCAAATCATTTATATTTAATTTATTTAAATAACTTTGACCATGTGAAGAATACTCTTTTCTATTTAGATTTATAGTATTATTGTGATTTGGAGATGAAAGGAAATTTAATGAAAATGTTTCATTTATTGTATATTAATAAGTTTATTTATACAATATTGAAGCATTACTAGAATATATATTATATTAATATCGTTTATACTTCTACTGTTGTGATGCAAAATAATAACGGATTAAATAGTATAGCATTGGGATTACTGCATTAATGTAATTAGAATATTATTAATTTTGTAATAACACTAAAATCTATTCCAATAATAGACAAATTTAATGTTATTCATTTGTTATTATTAGTGTTTAACGTATGTAGAAAAAACACATAATACACCCCTGAAAGCCTATCCAAACCCAATCCATTTTCTGTTATTATTAACAATACATTACAAGATCGGTATTTGATGGAAATTTCACGGTCGCTTTTTAACATGCTGACGTTATACGGCACGGTAAATTAGGCCGGAAAAATGGCACAACAATGCACGGGGAATCAGTTATGTGAACTGCTGTAAAACGGCCCACCCAAGGAGCGCACCCCCGTAAACCCGTAAAAGTCCGTCGTCCGGCGCTCGCTCCAGTAACCGACGACAGGGTAAACAAATCAGATAATGCATTTTAACTTCGACATGAACATTTCGGTACCTGTCAGCGGCCACGGAAAGAATGAATGGATGAAAAAAGGAGAACCTGTTGTGTGGTAAATATTTCGATTGTCAACACACGTTTCGGGGATTAATGACAAGTGGCTGCGTTTAAGGGAATATTTGGGTGGATTTAATGGGAGAAAAATTGTGTTCCTTTTGACAGTTTAACAGTAATGTTATTAACTCGCGTTTATTCATAGATATTTTTTTTTTCACCTAAATTGCACCAGAATAATTTTTTTTAACAAAGCTAGATTTTATGGAAGCAAAACCTTTTTCACTTGCGAAGTTCTTTCTAGATTAAATTTATGCTTTATATATCTTCCTTACAAATAAATTAATTGTACTGCCTAACAGGAAACGTAAGATCTATAATCACATGACAATATAAATATAAAACATAATAATGTAAACATTTCCAATAATTTTTAATTTTGATTACAAACAAAACACAATAAACATAATTAAAATATTGACGAACCACTATCATAAAATACTATCATCATTCCGGATTGACGATTCAATATTTTATAAACACATCACACTTATAAAAAAATCACAATTTATAAAAAATGATTATTTCTATTATTAAGATTTATAATATAACAATTAACCTATTTCAAAATGCAGGGATAATATTTTTGGTTTAAAATTGTATAAGTTGTAACATAAAACAAGCGATTAATGATTCTTTAATAGCAATAAAATAAGGCCAAAGCATCACATCAGATTGCCATTTTTTTTAATTCAAGATTTCAGCGAATTCACTCTGAACCCTTTCCATTAAATTATTTATTCTATATTCTAACATTGACCGTACATATACAATAAAGGGAATTGTAGTACATTAGAATTTCTTTAATTTACAGAATTACGATGAATAAATCCAAATGCCCTAAAAGAATTTTATTTCAAGTATTTCTACATACTTTGCAAATTTATTTTGCCAAACACACATAAATTTTTGAAACATTTTCTCTGTTCAATGTTTTTATTGCCGATTAAGGAATTTGGTGTTAATTGAATGATAATAAATACATTCACATTCACAGAAAATAATACTAAATATTAATATATTTACTTTCTTCCTAAAAATAATATGCTTAATATTAAAGTTGTTAAATCCAAATTTGTAACATTATTTATTAACAATATTTCTGTGAATGTTATAAAATTTGGAATGTTATAAATTTGGATTTAGCAGCTTTAATATTAAGCATATTATTTTTAGGAAGAAAGTAAATATATTAATATTTAGTATTATTTTCTGCGAAAATCACAAATCTGCTAAGATTTAATATCAACATTACACTAGTTCGAAATATCTAGTTGGTGTTGCATATATATAAAATCATCAACAGAAGCAATAATTGCGCAGTTTTCCAAATAATCTGCGTGTAAGTGCTTATTAAATTGTTAAGCACTTATACGCACTACGTTTAATAAATTGTCAATGAAGAGATTAAAAAGAGATTGAGTCCAAAAAAAATCCTCACGGAACTGAAGAACTTCAAAAGTTCGTTTCGAATTTAAAGTAGTTTACTTTATCAAATGACTCACGATGTCAGAAGATGATGTATCCTAGTATTTTAATGAAGAACCAAAATGCATATATGGTAAAGAATTTTAATGATGAGACATTTACGATATTTATACTAATTTACGGAAGGCACTCAAGGAGGACTCAATAAACCACAACATTTTAATAAACAAAATGAATAGATGGGGATTTAATGATGCGTTACTCAACTTGCTTATCTTATATGGGATATTTTATTGAATATATGTATTATAAATTTGTATTTTTTTATTCAAAAAGGGGTGTTTCTCATGGCTCAAATCTTGGACCACTAATATTTCTATTATTTAATAATAACGTTGCAGATTACATAAAATCCGAAATTCTCATACATGGCGACGATATCAAAATATTTAAAGAAATTGGATCAATTAATGAACTGCAATCAGATTTAAAACGCATTCAATATTGGAACATAAAGAACCAATTACTGTTAAATATAAATATATGAGGCGGAAAAACCACAGGTCCTTAGCCAGTTTAGAAGAAAAGGTATAAATATAGCCTGATTGTAAAATATATGTAATTGTTCTTTTATACATATTCTTCTAAATAAAGATTTTTGACATGTAAAAGCATGTCATTTATTCGATCAAATAATCACTTAAATTACAATTATTCATTAGTTAATATACCATTGCAACATGTTGAACAGATGAATAATTTAGGTATCTTATTGGATAAGAACTTGTCTTTCATTCCTCACTACATGAATATATTCAGTTCGGCTTTAAAAATGCTGGGATTTATACGCAGAGTATCAAAACCTTTTAAAAATAGCAATACTGTCTTGAAATTGTACACATCATAAATTCATCCTAAGTTGGAGTATTGTTCGGTAATATGGACCATGTTTTATAATTGCCATATTAAATCTTTAGAACAAATACAAATATTATTTTTGAGACACATTTTTCTTAATACTTTCAATTTATCCTAATCAGACTATAACCTACGAATATGTTATATTTATTTTGATAATTAGTCCTATATATTGGTATGTACTATTTACTCCTTCGATTATTTAAATGTTGAAGAAGCTTAAAATTTGACCAGTTAACATTTATACGTCACGTTGACAATTAATTACAAACGTCTCAAAAATTCAGTGATCCCATCTCCTAGTGTTGAGACAGACGTACAACTGTTCGCAGCAAACAAACCCTAAATATACTTATGTTAATAACTCCACTAGATGTATGATATGAAGGGCACATATAAGTGTCAATCAGTAAACAGCACAGTTAATAACATTTTTAAGCTACCCTCTTTTTTTTAATTTAAAAAATATTATTTTTCTAAAAAATGTATAATCACAAAAACGTACACAGATTTATGAGTTAGATCATTGTATTATAAATCGAGGCTGTGATGACGTCTTGATCATCTTTAAATGTCGTTTTCAGTAATGCAAGAAATTTTCAAAATAATCTAGGTTGCTGCACAGTAAACACTATTATTTAGAATATTATCGATCCTTGTGGGATACCAGGTCATGTGAGAAAATCCAATACGGGTTTCAAATCGTATTTATTATTTCAAGGCAACAGTTATTTCTATTATTAACATTATTGGTTAATATAAATAGAAAAGAGTATGCATTCACTTGGTCACAGTTATTTGAATATATTAAATGAAAATGATTTGAAAATAATTAATAAATTATTTTCACATTTAGCTTTATTTGCCCGAGAAGTAGTTGTTTTAATGTGCATTTGTTTAAGGTACTTACGTAACGTAAGTCAAAAGTCACAGAGCTAAATGTGAAAATAATTTATTAATTATTTTCAAATCATTTTAAACGCACGCAAATTTATTTATTGATTGGATATTAATAATAGAAAAACGTTTTATTTATGTGGTTACAGTTATATAAATAAATTAAATAAAATGAATTTGAAATTAATTAATAAATTATTTCCTACTTTATTATTTTCCAATTCTTCTTATTTAATTTATATATATTATTGTGATTATGTGAATGAATCCTTTTTCTATTATTCTATTATCTATTATTTATATCCAGGGAGTTTTTATTTAAATCTGAATCGAAAATATATTTTGTCCAAGACAATTGCGCGTAGCAATCGTATCCGTCAACGTCATCGATCTTTTCCACCTGAGATCCAAGGCAGAAGAGTACGTTTGATTGATCTAATTTAACAACTTTGTATTATATAAGGCAAGGCTGTACTGAAGAGGAATGAAATCCCGAAACTGGAGTCTGTAGTTGGCCCTATATTACTTAATTATTTTTTGGTTTGTTTTTTGCATTGAATATTTTCGAGTGAAAAATTGTTCAATTCAATTATTTTATTTACGGTAAATCACCTTTATACAGAATAATACAATTTTACATATATAACATATTTTAATATCAGTAGTGGAAACTGCAAAATAAAAATTAATCCAAGTGGTCGACTCTAGCGATGAAACAAATAATTGAAATATCAAAAAACGGTAATCTCAGTGACATTAAACAAATAAATTATGCCATAAAAATTGACTGAATAGATAAATATTGATAAAATAAATAATAAAATAAAATAATTACTAAATAAACAAATCAATACCTAAATAAATTAGCAAACAAGTATATATAATGATTTAAACAGTAATATATCACAGACCAGGTAAAAGTAAACAAATCATATAACCTTATTTAAAAATTAACACAAAGAATTAACAATTAATATTAACACAAAGAAATGACGTCGGAAAAATTGATGCGATGCAAACGAGATTTAAAAGTTGCAAATGAATTAGTGAATAAAACAAAATTAATATCATTTTCTAATTCATTAGCATATCGCATCATTCTGTCTATAGGATTATACATACCGTACCGAGTGACGTGAAACGCAATGCGAAATAATGGTTTATAGCGTGACTGCGGGCCGCGCGGTATGTTAAACTCAAGCCTTTCAACCATCTCACTACAATCTATGAGGCCGTTGATGAGCTTATATAAGAAGGATATATCTAGAAACATTCTCCTATTAGCTAATGACTTGATATTCACGTTTTAACGTCGCACTGTGGCTAAAGTTTATACTTCTACCGCCCATTCTGAAATTCTAATTGAGTAATGTAATTCTGACTATATGGTGACCAGACACTCTAAGCATATTCCAAATGCGGACGGACTAGGGAGATATACAGTTTTCTAATGGTGCTAACATTAAAATCCGATGAAAATCTATTAATAAAGCCCATAAGTTGTAACGCTTTATTACATATGTGTGAAATATGATTGGAAAAGTTGAGCTTTGTTGTAAATAAAACGCCCAAATCTTTTATCATCGATTTCTTTGCTAGCACCTTACCGTCCAGTGTATAGTCAAAATTACATTGTTTACCGCGATAAAATGAAACATGAACACATTTCTCAAAATTTAGCTCAAGTGCATTTTCTTTACATCATAGTGCAACCTTGTTAAGATCATCCTGAAGTTTTAATTGATCAGTTGCGGACTTAATGGTCTTGAAAATTTTCAAGTCATCAGCATAAAGGAGTTACTATTTTTAATATTTAATCCGATGTCGTTTATAAATAACAAAAATAAAATCGGCCCACAATGCGAACCCTGCGGTACCCCTGATGTAACCTCAATAATTTTTGACGTGTGTTGACCTATGCGTACCCGCTGTGTTCTGTTTTGTAAGTAACTACTCATCCAATTAATAATGTTAGCACCAAAACCCAGTGATTCTAATTTATGTATTAGTACACTATGCTGCACTCGGTCAAATGCCTTGGAGAAATCAGTATATATTGAATCAACCTGTAATCCACTCTCCAAAGCATTTGAAAAATGGGCTTGGTACACCATTAGATTGGTAGCTGTGGATTTGCCTTTTAGAAATCCATGCTGTTCGTTAATGATCGCACGTGAAGATGATCTTATAAGTTGCTCTGAAACCAATAAATCTAGGATCTTAGGAATAACAGATTGAATAGATACACCCCTGTAGTTAACAATATTTTCCCGTGCACCATTCCTAAATATTCTCCAACATTCAGGATATCCTCTCGACAAAAGGGAACTTGTAAACATGATATGAATAGGCTTAGTTAGAGTACACACGCATTGTTTTACAAAATAAGCAGGGATGCCATCAGGGTCAGCATTACATGATTCAGGCAATGAGGATATGGCATTAAATATTTCCTCAATAGATACACTGAGATTATACAGATCAAAAGATGCAATACCATGATAAATAGGCAATGAATTAACTGGTTTCATACTGTAAACTTTAGAAAAATTATCAGCAAACAACTCCACAATGCGTTCTAAAGTATAACTTAACTCATTGTTCAAATTCATTACTTTAGGATACCCCGTTGTCCTGCGACACACGTCGACGTGCTCCCAGAATTGCTTAGAATTACTATTTATTTCTGTTTCTACGCGGTGAATGTAATTTTTGTATAACATATCACTCAGGTCTTTACACTGTTTCTTGAGGTTCTTAAATAACTCGTAATGTGGTTGTGAGCCGTATTCTTTGTACTTTAAATGAGCCTCCTTTTTCAATTTTGTTAACTTAATTAACTCACTATTGAACCACTTGGGATAATTAGACGATTTGTTGTATTATATGATATGTTATTGTTATGCAACAGCAATTGTCTATTATTGTATATTTGTTTTAAAGTAGTTACGTAACGTAAGTCAGAATGTCAAGTATTTAAAGGAAGTATAAGTGATTCGATAAATTTAGTTACGTGAAGATTAATTTAATTAAATGAAAAAATTAGTAATATTTTTTCTTCACTGGTTTATTTCAATCGCTAAATGTACATTTCGTCTACTAGTGAATATTTTTGATAGGTGTACTAAACTTTAGCGATTGAAATAAACCAGTGAAAAAAGGATTAACGTGAATCATTTAATTAAAAGACTTTATTATTAAATTTGTAAAATGACAAATTTGGAAGGCTACATTGAAAAAAAACCTTTATAATGCTAATATATTATAGCATATGAATCGTTATACAATATTATTAACTCGCTAACTACACAATAATAACATAATCAATGATTAATATTGGACAGTAAACCTATGATTGATAGAGAAAAAGAATGCTATTTACGATCTAAGTTTAATTTAAAATTTCTGCAAGCACGTCGTATAATTAATAAATAACATAACTAGTGATCTTAATTTGTTATATCATATCAATATTTATATGCCCAGGTTCTGTAGCCGAATTAATACGCCATTTTTGTGAAATTGAAGCCATTCGTATATTTAATTCACAAATTAACTTAATGAAACGAAGCAGCATTCAATGTTTTGTATTTTTTAGGATTTTTATTTTTTATTTGTACATTTTTTTCCTATAATTGGTAATTGGATTTTTTTGTTGGTAAATAACAATATTATTATTAATAATATTGCTTGATAATGCACCACATAATTAGAATTTATCAAAACGATCACAAGGATAGAATGTCAAATAATTAAAGCCCAATTCGCTATGGAAAATAAAATAATAAATTGTGTAATTGTGGGTTCCTCAAGGCTTACCCTTATCCCCACTTTTTTACATTAACAGTCACGATATCCATAATCCAGATCCCACATATTTTAAATCTACCCAGTATGCCCTCTTATTCGCCGATGATACTGCCCTTATTTGCCATGCCAGCACCCTCCAGATAGCACAACATAACCTCCAAAAATCCGTTGACTCCGTCCAAGCATGGTGTTCCAAATGGCGGATCAAAATAAATCCTACCAAATCCCAACTATTTATCCCATACTACAAAATTACCCCCCTATCTAACACAATTATTATCAACAACACCGTAATGCCCCCTTCCAATACGTGTAAATACCTCGACATCCGCTTCGATTCAAAATTATCCTTCAAATCGCATATCCTATCAACAAATAACAAAACCAAAATAAAGGCCCGGTATTTTAGATCGCTCACGTATAAGCACCAGGGCATCAATATCAAAACCGCTACGCAGATATACAATTCTGTATGCCGGCCCATATTAGATTATAGTCCTATCCTCTTTACTCAAAATAAACCATCTACCCTTTACCATATACAAGTTGACAAAAGATCGTCCTTACGAATACTTACCAAACTTCGATACCCCAGTAACCCCCTCCACAATCCCTCGAACGAATACCTCTACCAAACCACCCAAGTCATACCCATAGCCCAACGCAACGTTTGGTAAGCCTTTCCCAAAAATTCGCACTCTTACAACAAATCCCTTCTCAACAAATTTTGTATTCCTCGAAATCCAAACATCCGTCCCAAATATTCACACCATAGTCTCACCATTCTTCAATTCATCAGTACGAACTAAGACAGTTCAGCTAACTAGCACAGATATTTCTAAATTCACATTACCAAAATTCATGACAGTGCAGAAAGTCCTGAAGAAGAAAGAGTCGATAGCCTAGGACGGACTAACACCTTCATACAAACTTATAATTGTATTATATAACTATATAAAGTTATTGTCTGAATAAAGACATATATATATATATATATATATATATTATTGTCACATTGTCATTTAACAAATTGCAAATTGCAAGATAACATGAGAATAATCTTACTCTAATATAAGTATTTTATATCAGGGCAAGATTATGAGTTTGCAGCTTGTATGAAGCACCCAAAATTCTTGAAATGCCAAATTTGAAAGGTCATATTAAAAACAGACTTAATGCATTTTTTTTTTAATTAAAATTAAAAGTTTCAGAATGATAAAACACTTGGTTTGTTTCATTTAGTACATTTTATTTCCTGAATACCTTTGGATTATTATCAAGGCCTGTGAGATGCATATTTGTAAGTTACAGTTTTTGTGTTTTATTCTTTGATGATTGCATGTACAAAAAGTGCTAGTACATGAAATATTTATTTGGATATCACTTTTTTATTAAAAAAATGATCATACATTAAATTATCATAAAATTATGTTGGATAATAGAACCCAACATAATTTTAATCAAAACACTCCCCAACCAGTTAGAAAAGATTAACAACCTCGCCCGAGCAGTTCCTCGTAAATTATTTGGCCGGGTGTAAATATTTGAAAAAGTATCAGGCGCCCGCGCTTATTTTCGGAAAATGCACAAACTCCCCCCTCTCTCCTGCTTGCATTGTTTGACTGGTTGAGTTACAACGTACACAAATCGAAAAGTTGTGTTTCGCCGCCGCTTCCTAACATTGTGTAGGTTCGGCACAATCGGACGAGACAAAATACTCGGATCGCTCCTCAACAATAAATAAATAGGGCGTCACGCTGGGCCCGATGACGGCTTGTTGAGACTGTGGCCACTGAAAAAATAAATTCGGTTTTGTAGAAAAATATTTTTCAAGTTCAAGTGCTTTAAGGAAAGGTAGACAAATTGAATGAAAGTAATGGAGAGAGAAAAAAAAAAAACAGAATATGGGATTTTTGGAAATTGACACGTATTTGCATATATTTTAAAATAATGTCTTAAAGTTTCTTGTCACTTTAACATACATATAATTATTATACTATTACTTAAAGATTTAGTAATAGTATAATAATTATATGTATTCCTTACGGGAAGTGTTACATTTAACGTGTAAGTTAATTAATTATTTCACATTCTATGAATAAATATCTATTAAAAAAGTTGCTTAGACTGTAATGAAAGAAATAAGTGATCATTTTAAACATGATAATGATTACGCTTACCATTTAACTAGTCGGCCTGGGATCATGCCAAGTAACGTATTTCCAGCAAATATTCTAACTTTATTAAGATTTAATAAAATCTATTGCTTAATCCAAACAAGATCATGTTTATAGTAAACAAGATTCATTATAATGTTACTATAGTTATTTGACCAAGAGAGAATATTTGGTGGAAACTTATTATCGCGTAGCAAGATAATTTAACCATTTTAACTTCATTCCTATAATTATGTTTAGGTGTTTACTTTAAACGCTTTTGTGATTATTCCATTCAAGAAACTGCCAAACAAGTGAAAACCCAACTTGTTTGCAAATATTTCTTTCAGTGTGTGATGATAAAAAAATAACGTACACGTTAAACTTAACATTTCCCTTACAGAATAGCCCCGATTATCTGAGAAAAATAATACATTGTATATATTCTAATATAATATAATAAATATGGCAGAAGGACCTATGGTCGATAGCCCATGACAGACTACTAACACAACTGTACATAATAATAATAATAAATAAATGCAATAGAATGCAGAATATGAATGGGAGAAAAAGCAAGTTTGGATTAGAAAAGCACTACATGGACGACACCCAAATGATCACAGCCATAACTTTGTCGATCAGAAAGCGTCGAACAAATGGCTGACTCAGGCGGATTTGTTCATTGAGACGGAGGGCTTTATGATCGCGATTCAAGACCAAGTCATAGCTACCAAGAACTACCGCAAATTTATATTAAAGGAGGCTAATATTGTAGACAGATACAGGCGATGTCAGAACGTATCAGAAACCATCCAGCACATCACTGCTGCATGTGCAATATTGGCACCCACAAGCTACCTTCAAAGACACGACCAGGTCGCTAATACATCAAAAAACTAGCCCCATTACACACCTTAATTTCTGAAACATCTCCATATTACGAGTACTAATCGGCCAATGTCCTCGAAAATGGCGCACATAAATTATACTGGAACCGAAGCATAATAACCGATAAGACCATACCTTGTAATAGACCAGACATCACCCTAACAGATAAACGGACATTAAGGATAACGCCGCTTGCCCAGCTTTCGCCATAAAGCACAACTACTCCAGCCCGTAATTCTACGTAACTAGAGGTGGTAATCAACGCCATACCGTCGAATACCACTGCCCGCCGGAGTCCAACCCAAGTGTGGGCCAGAGGGGTGGTAGACACCCCCGGGCTAAAAGGCCCACCCCCGACTACTCATTTGATCGTGACAAGCACGAGGGCTGAGTCGACCCCGCCGTATGCAGTTAGCCCTACCAAGGTAGGGACACAGGGGTGCCTCGTGTAGGCCTGCAATTCCGACTTGGGTATCTACCCCGTTCAGACATCTATGCCCGAGAGCACAGTAGTCCCCGCGCTGTGGCGTTCCGGCAAATGCGGGCCCCCAGATAAACGGACAGACATAACATACCTTATAGATATTGCCATACCTAATACTCACAATATGCAGGCCACTTGGCAAAAAAATGGATAAATACAAACCCCTGGCAGACCAAATTAGGAATATGTGGAAACAAAAAGAGGTATATATCTTACCTATTGTAATATCGTCAACAGCCTCCAAAAAATTACCTACATTCAGCTCCAAAAGTCTGTAATACTAAACACCACGACAATAGTTCGTTCCCACCTCAATCTCCCTCCATAATAATGATGAGCACTTGTTTTATTAGCCGTGACCATTTACTCACCGTCAGTCGAAGACGTGCTAAACTGAATAATAATAATAATATCCTTTATTTGCCCAACAGAATACAAATTCCAGTTACAGGTTACTGTTTGTAGTAAATCAAATTCAAATTAATTACATAAGAAAAATAAAATAAAAAGGACAAAAAAAAATAAAAATGAAATAAAGATACAACGCAAATATACATCTAGTATTAAGTTAAACAAGCGGGTTCTACCACTACATTTCTTATAGACAGAAGTATGTTTTTAATATAGTTGCAGTGAATATTACAAACATCGCTGATAATATTGAAGGTACAGGATATTTCATTAACAGGAGAGTGAGTTCCAACATTTGTTCTCGATGTAGTACTATAAAACGTGTTAATCGAGCGCATGACACAAGAAGGTACATTAAATGATAATTGATATAGTATATCTTGACATATTATTTACAATTTTATACAGAACTTTAACACTCACAAATTTACGCCGCATATACAGAGAATATTCATCCATTATATTTAGTAGATTTCTATAGGGGAAATTTTGCGGAAATAGGTGCCTAGTATTTTGTGATGAATGTGCTTTAAGAAACGCCTTTGGACCCTTTCAACTACCTTTATGTGAGAGTTATAGTAAGGAGTTCAAATTAATGATGCATATTCTAGTTTAGAACGAACATTTTACGATACATTTTAAACTCTTGAAATCACGCGTTTGTCGAATAACGAATCCTAAACATTTGTGAACGGAAGCTGTAATATTTGAGATATGAAGACTAAATCTAAGTTGACTATCGAGAGTTACATCTAGATCTTTGAAAGTGTTAGAACGTTCAATAGATATTCCGTTCACATTATAATTATATGAGATTCGTGACTTTCTTCTGGATTTAACTGACTATTTTACACTTAGCGATATTTATTATTAGACGATTATCATCACACCATTCAATCAGCGTATTAAATTGGTCTTGTAAAAATTCACAATTATTATTCGACTTAACAATACAATAGATCTTTAAGTCATCGGCATATGCGAGCGTATTACATTTAAGAAGAACGTATTTATATATATGAGAAATAGTAGAGGCCCCAAATTAGAGCCTTGAGGTACCCCCGATTTCGGTACATATCCAGAAGATTCAAAATTATTGTGTATTACACACGCCTGTCTACAACTTAGATAATTTGAAAAGAAATGTATAAGCTTGTCATTTAGTCCAAATCTTGATAATTTATGTAATAGAATACTGTGACTTACCTTGTCAAAGGCCTTTGCAAGATCAGTATATATAACATCAACATGTAGATTTTTATCCATATTTGCAGCAATGAATTGAGTAATTGTGAGTAAGTTACTAACGGTAGATTTCTTAGCCATAAAACCATCGTTTTATTTATTCGTTGATAATAGTAGCTCTACTTGATATTCACTACAACCATATTAAAGACATACTTCTGTCTATAAGAAATGTACTGGTAGAACCCGCTTGTATAACTTAATACTAGATGTATATTTGCGGTGTATCTTTATTTCATTTTTATTTATTTTTTTCCCTTTTTTCTTATGTAATTAATTTGAATTTGATTTACTGTTTGTACCTGTAACTGGAATTTGTATTCTGTTAACTATATATACACATTTCAAAGGCCTTCGATTAGTTGGATAGAATACTAATCGCTCTATAATTTTGTATGTTTGCTCGGTCATCACTTTTAAAAACGGTAACTACGCGACATTTCTTCCACTCCGTTGGAAATATACAAGTGCGTAATGACAAATTAAATATATAGTGAGAGGTTCTGTAAATATTTCCGCACAATCATTCACCAGAAAACTAGGTACTTGATCCAAACCTAAGACGCAATTATTCTTAAATTGTTTTAATACATGTTTTACATTAGAAATTGTGATATCGTTAATGGTGATATTGTTGTGAAGATTAGAGAAATGAATCGTATCCGAAGTTATATGAACGTCATTATCATAAACTTAATTAAAGCGATTTGCGAATCCATCGGCTATTTCTTGTGGGGTGTTGAATATTGAGTGATTATTTTTCAAGACAGATGGAATCGTGGACGAATTTCTTTTTAAATTTACATAATGCAAAAATTTTCTAGATTAGTCAGAAATACTCTTCTCCGAATTGCAAATAAATAAGTTAAAGTCTTCACGAATTTTCTGCTTAGATACAATTCTTGCTTTTTTAAATTCTAAATTCTGGATGGTGAACATCTTCTTTAATAAATGGATTATTATCTCTGCATATATTAACACTTTCAATATTTGTCAAACAGAGATCCAGCAATTTATTATTTTAGTTATGTATTGTATTAATTTGAAACATAGAACTAAACAGTATAAATGATTCAACCGATTCAGCCTTTCTATCAGTTACATGATTAGTGAGATTGGGAATATTAAAATCCCCAACTATAATTGTGTGTTCATTCTTAAAATATGATGACAATACATCTATTGCTTTACTCTCTCATATTACCAAAGTCTTTGAAAAATCACTTTATGATCAAATTTATAATCATGCATCATTTTATATTTCTCAACAACATGGTTTTGTTTCTAGACGTTCTACAACAACAAATCTTGCTATTATTACACATGGCATTGCTAGGTCTTTAGATTCATCGGGGCAAATTGATGTGATCTACACAGACATGTCAAAAGCTTTTGATCGAGTGGACCATAGTCTCTTAATTAACAAACTGGAACTCTTCGGGTTTTCCTCTAATTCGAAACTACTTATTTCCTCGTATCTCTCCCATCGTGAAACCTACGTTTCTTTTAATAGCTTTAAATCGGATTCTTTCTTTGCTAGTTCGGGGGTTCCACAAGGATCTGTCCTAGGGCTTCTTCTCTTCAATCATTTCATTAACGACCTCTCGAGTGTAATTAAGTGCAAACATCTACTATATGCTGATGACCTAAAAATCTATGCGTTTACTAGTTCGCCTGAAGATTGTATACACTTACAAAATCAGCTTAATATTGTTTCAGACTGGTGTATATCTAATAAATTACTGTTAAATTCGGACAAATGTAAATGTATGTCTATTACCAAAAAAAGTCAATACATTACATTCAATTACTCGATCGATAACAATATTCTAGAAAAAGGGCGTACCTTTAAAGATCTGGACGTGTGGTTCGATGATAAATTTACTTTTAATTACCATGTACAAACACTGGCGGCCAGTTCTTTTAAGGCTCTAGGTTTTATTCACCGCAATTCTGCGGACTTGCGAAATCCTATAGCTTTGAAATCTATATTTAACGCTTACGTCCGATCTAAACTGGAGTATTGTTCTTTGATTTGGTTCCCTTAGACTCAACAACAAATTTCACTAATTGAAAGTGTTCAAAGAAAATTTGCAAAATTTCTGCATTTTAAACTACTTGGGCATTACCCTCCTCAAGGATTTGATAACACTATGCTTCTTAAAATTGTCAACATTGAGTCCCTTGAACAAAGACGTCATACAGCTAGTATTTCATTTTTGTTTAAGATTTTACACAACCATGTTGACTGCAGTGATATATTAAGCCAGATCAACTTTCATGTTCCAGTATTCAACGGGCGACATAAACCAACATTCTATGTTCACTTCAATCGAAATATATGTTTACGTTCTCCTATTAGCACAATGTGTAGAATTTTTAACGAACGGTTTTATGATTGTGATATATTCTGTGATACGCTTTCATCAATATTATTACGCTACTAATTCTTTTTACAATTTGTAATCTTTATTTGTATATTTTATTGTTTTCGTATCGATATTTGTACTGGTATTTATTTATATTTATCTTTATATTTATATTCATGTTTGTCTTGCTATTATTATAATGTAAAATTATTTTGTATTATCCTGTAATTGGGCTACTGTTTCCTGTTGGGTAATAAATTTATTATTATTATTATTAAAAAGTCATCAATATAGTCTGCGTTTATATCTGGCGGAATATATAATATAATAACAAGAAATTTAAAGTTCTCATGTGTACATGATATTCCGCAACAATCAATTAAAGGGTAGTTATTCTTAAGCAATGACAAATTCAAAGTACTTGAAAATATATAATGTCTGCATGCAACCAGAACTCCGCCGCCACTTTTCCTACTTGTAGCTAATGTGTTACGGTCCTTCCTTACAACAACATAATCACTACAGAATATTTCTTCAGAATTAATTTTATTTGATAACCAAGTTTCACTGATAGCTATAACGTCGTATTCCTTATCACTAGACGAAACATAAAATTCATTAGTTTTACTGTTCAATCCGCGTAGGTTTTGGTAATATAGGTGCAATGATACTTTAGTAGGTATATATCTGTTGGGTTCTATTAGTTTAAAGAACTCGTAACAATTTGTGGTATGCCATTTTTGTGAACAATTTTCAGATTTTCTTCACCTCCATTTTTCCGTCTTTCCAGTTCATCCTTTAAGGATTTATAATATCGGCGTTGTTGAAGGGTACGATCAGATGACACGGACATATGTTTAAAATCGTCCTACTTCCTTATATCTTTGAATTTCTTTAACAGAGTAAATACATTTTTAGTATTATTTAAAGTAATTCTGATTGGTCGTTTCAAGTTACCGCCACTTGGCAAATAATTTCCCACCCTCACGGGTGTGACGTTTGCTGTTATGGAGCATTGGTCCAGTATAGATTGTACAACAACTTTATCAGCTTCGGTTTGCTCCTGTTTTGTTTTGAAATTTCCTTAGATCACTCCATAAATCATTACGTTATTCCTCTTTTCTTTTCGTTCCAAAATTTCATTAATTATTGCATTCATACTGGATTCATCGGATAAAATGTTAGGAGAAGATGCGTTTTGTGGGTTTTGTAGATTTGTTAATTGTGTTTGCAGCTTGACGATCAAGGATTTCAATTCTGTAATATCATCACTTAATTTATTGCAGTTGATACAACACCAATTTAAGCCTTTCTTAGCCAACAGGGCACGTAACTCAGCATTGGATAGGCCCACACAAGATCCCTGATATACATTTTTACAAATCGAACAGTTTACTGATATTACACATATTTTTATTATAAATTTTGTAATTTTTTGTTATAATAAATAAATATATTCCCAAATAAGGGCTATCGACCAAAGGTCTTTCTGTTCTTGTTGATTGTTACATTTTGCTGGCAATTGCTTTTATTTTTTACACATTAGATTCTACAAATATTTTTGTATTAACATTAATTGTTAAAGGAACATTGATGCAAAGTTTTTTATATCCATTTTGCAAACTTATTAATTTACACTATGTGCATTAGTCGTTCGTAGCCTGAATAATATTTTATTAATTTGTGTATTTTGTAAATATTGTGATATATCTCTGTATTGTTTTAATATTTCATAGTTTCCTTAATTGTTCCACATACATTAATCATTATTTTGTATTATCTTGATACTCTGATAACATTAGATTTAGCAAATTGTTTGTAAATTAAATATTTTGGACTTTGTAAATAAATATTCATTATAATGTCACTATGCTCTTTCATGTTATGCTGTGTACTCCATGGATACGCCTACGCATACAAACGAATAGAGTATAACCAATTAAAAATAGTCCATTGTAACTCACTCTTAATAATTGCATAAAAAGATAAACTAATTGAGTAATAGTAAAAAATATATATATATATATGAAACAAACCAACTGTAATTAATTCAAACCTTCATCATTGATTTAATTAAATCAAATTAATTAATTTGATTTAATTCTTTTCGTTTAATTTTATTCGGTTTTGATTTAAATTGAATTAATTTGGTTTAATTTAATTTAAATTGATTTAGTTTAATTTGATTTAATATAACTGATTTAATTTTGCTGATTGTATTTGAATTAATTTAATTGATTTTTTAACATCTTTAAATTGTGTAAGGCATAGCTGTACTGACGAGGGATAGATCCCGAAACACGTGTCTGCAGATGGCCTTATATTAAGTAACGTTAATTTTTGTTGTTTTTACATAAAAATTTTCTCGGATCAAAAATTTTGTTGCATTATGCAATATTTTATTGCTATGCAGCAGCAGGTGTACATTATGTAATTCAATGTCCGGCGTGGGTATTTGCCCGGGAAGTAGTTGTTTTAATGTGCATTTGTTTAACGTACTTACGTAAGTAAGTCAATAGTCACAGAGCTAAATGTGGAAATAATTTATTAATTATTTTCAAATCATTTTTATTTAATATATTTAAATAACTGTGACCAAGTGGAATGAATACTGTTTTTTATTTATATTTTACCAAGTAATAAATGAAAGTCATTGCAGAAATATCCAACGGAAATTTCAATTTTTTATAATGTAATGTGTGGTGTAAGCCATAATAGCTGTAGCAATTACTATATTGCTATAATGAAATCTGTGCAAATTAAATAAAGTTCATTTGCGTGAATCATCAGGACAGTTCAGCTTGCTAGCATAAATTTTTTTCTTTGACTTCACCATAATTTTATGACAGGGCAGAAAGACCTATGGTCGATAGCTTTTTTAACTTTTACATATTTTTATTCCAAATAAGTTCTACATTATTTCATCTCAATTTAAACTTAAATTATATTGGTGTTTCGTTTACAAATCAATTATGTCCATTTTTGCTCACTAAATTAATGCTTATTCCTCGTAGCCGTCAGGGTTGGTGTGAGTTGTGGAAGAGGGACTTGGTGCCATCTCCCCACGGGAAACAAAAATAAGTTGAATAATGTACCATTTAATAAAAACCCTTGCCATGTGTTTGACAAATTCATGAACCTAGTTTCCGGAAAAAAATAAATATTTGGGCTGGTATTTTTAAGATTAACATTATTGGGTCATTTTAAATTTATGGAAAACCACTATAAATTATCTTGATAATGAATAAATGATTTTTATTCCACTAATTACGTATTATTATTATGATTTATCCTAAACGACAAGCATGCATTAATTATAATCATCATTTAAATTTCTTTCATAGCATTTCAATAATGTGGATTCTGGTACAACTTTAAATATAAGGTTGATGCAAAAGAAATGTCGGATTTTAACCATTAACTTTAATTGAGTATAACGTTTTATAGAATAAACTTTATTAATCAAAACAAGAACCATTAGAATTAATACAACTTTGCCAACAAGAAACAAGTTTACTTATGCCCGTATCATAGAAATCTGGAGTTCTTGAAACAACGAAAGAATTGAAGGCGGTTTCAGCATCTTTTTGATTTTTGAAGCATTTATCACGCAAAAAGTTGTCCAGATGCTTGAAAAAGTGGAAGTGTCATGAAGAAGAATTGGGTTTTTTCTATTGACTAATGCCGGTTGTTTCTGTCGAAGTTTTTGGTGCATTTCGTCGATTTGTTGACAATACTTCTCCGCTGTGATAGTTTCGCCCGAATTCAGAAAGCTGTTATATATCAAACCCGCTATAGACCACCAAACAGTCACCATAACCTACTTTTGATGCATATTTGGCTTGGGGAATTGCTTGGGAGCTTCTTCATTATCCAACCATTGGGCTGAATGTCTTCGGTTATCATAAAGAACCCACTTTTCATCGCAGGTGACGATTCGGTTGAGAAACGGTTTGTTTTGGTTGCGAAGAAGTAGTGTAGATGACACATCAAAACAGCGATTTTTTTGATTTTCGTTCAGTTCATGCGGAACCCATTTGTCAAGCTTTTTCACTTTCCCAAGTTTCTTTAAATGTCGAACAACGGTTGACTGGTCAACTTTGAGCTCTTCAGCAACTTTTCTTGTTGATTTGCTTGTGTCAGCTTCGATAATGGTCTTCAATTTGTCATCATCAATTTCTGATGGTCGGCTACCATGTTTTTCATCTTCAAGACTGTCATCACCATTACGGAATCGGACGAACCATCGTTGCATAGCACGTTCATTAGAAATATTCTGACCAAAAGCTTCGTTGATATTGCGAGTCGCCTCAGCTGCTTTTTGATCTCGCTTAAACTCATACAAAAATTTCGCTCTTAATTGCTTCTTTTCTAGCATTTCTAGAATGATCAAAATATAACAAAATCATAGAATATTTATAATAAAAATAAATAGAGCATATTCTAAGCTTTAAAATAATATATATAATGTCAATAATTATTTAAATTTTTAAACCATAGAGTTTAATAATATAAATTCCGACATTTATTTTGCATTAACCTAATAAAAAAATATTCCTTTACTATTTTTCTCTGAAATTAATAGAAGAGCTAATAATTTTACATGTTAAAATCCCATATTCGCCTCTTATCCCAGACACTCGGTATATATATTAAATAAAGTGTTTTTATTTACCAAATGCATTATACAATTCCTGACTCATCCCTTCAATAAATATGTAAAAAATCTGGTGCTAACAGAATATTCCATTTTAAAAATAATTCCAGTTTACCTTCCAAAATATGTTAGTAAGCCCTTTATATTCTTAACAATCGAAAGGCATAAATATACTTCTGTTCATTCTTAACACAAAAGCAAAACCAGTGACAGGAGTTTAATTAGAGGACGTGTAAACTTCGCTTTGCTAACAAGAAATATCTTGTTCTACAACTTCCAGACTCCTTCATTCATCCTGTGCAATTAATTATGATTAATGGTTGACACGTCTACAGGAGGAACATCACTCAATTTGACGGCGACTTTCACGTAGGTCAATTGCAAGGAACGCGCGCCTTCGTCATTATCGTCATTCCACCCTCCGAGCTAAATTTAAATCGGAAAGGCGAAAGGACAGAATGGGTTATAATAATAGATTGAAAAAAATACAAAATACAAAGATCTAGGGAAATGAATTTATTCTAAACTATCTTAATTACATACATATCATACACAATGAATCATGTAAAAGCTTAGGTTAGATAATTAGAATGAGTAAGGACTTAAGTAGTTCATTTCGCTTATGTTAGATCTTATTTGAATGCAAAGTTTATGATTATTGCTTGTTTCTCAATTTAAGACAAATTACTTCAGCTTACAATTTCAGACGAGGGGTTCATTAAAATAGATTTAGTTATCATTTTATTCATAATTAAAATAAAAAAATACAGTTTTGCACTTTCAAATAAGACACGTTTATTGAAAAATCGGAGGATACTTCTGTAAATACGCTCATCAAGGTAGCATCGCCAGACTTGAGGACTTATTCTGATACGACTTAAAGAGATTTTGATGTTCTTTATGAAATGATACAACTCTACCAGTAATTGTTTTTTTTTTTTTGGCTCGTAGCAGATATTGATGCCTTTTCATACAGGGTCAAGACCTGAGTCGAAAAACCTTAGCTGCGTCCAAGAAAGGAGCTTTACGAGAAAATAATTAAATATTTTCTTTCGAGTTAAGTTATAAATGTCAAAATTTTGTTAAAAGTTGAAGATAGATATATCGCAAGATATACAAAAATGATATAGAATTCACCAAAGAATCCAAATATGTAATATTCCAATACAAGTTTTAGTGGAAAGATGCGCAGTTGAAAATACTAATCGACCTGTCCGAGCGTTTTTTTTTTTTTTCAGAAAATAACAACAAGTATTTTAAATGAATTTGTTCCTTACATTATTAACTCACTGTATGTTTGCAAGCAAGGTATTTTTCAGTAATTATTTCCACTATCCATCACAAAATTAAAACCTATTTTCAAATTTTACATATGATAATTAAATTCATAAAACGATTAATTAATTATTGCATTCATACTGGATTTATCGGATAAAATGTTAGGAGAAGATGCGTTTTGTGGGTTTTGTAGATTTGTTAATTGTGTTTGCAGCTTGACGATCAAGGATTTCAATTCTGTAATATCATCACTTAATGTATTGTAGTTGATACAAGACCACTTTAAGCCTTTCTTAGCCAACAGGGCACGTAACTCAGTGTTGGACAGGCCCACACAAGATCCCTGATATACATTTTTACAAATCGAACAGTTTACTGATATTACACATATTTTTATTATAAATTTTGTATTTTTTCTCTTAAAAAACTTTATATATCTTCTTATATAAATCATAACACATTTATTTATAAAATATTCAAGTCTTTTTATAAACATAATTAAAAGTAAAAACTACCTTTGGCATCCTATACATAATTAATTGCATAATCGCACAACTAAACTAAAATTTTTTTTTCATTCCCGATCCCAATTTAATGACGATTTCTATATCTACCACCTCTTCTGTCATAAATTCTTTCATTCTTTTCATTTCTCATGTCCATTCCTTATGCACTTCCTTGAACTCCTTTTCAATCCATCCTTGTCGTTTTGTCCTTTCACTTCCAAACATTTCTCTCTCATCCACATTTCTCGTTTCAACCATTCCTTCACCTTCTTCACTACTCCATGTCTTTCTTTTATTTCTCTTCATTCACCCGCAAGTAAAACATCATCCGCATATGCTAACATCTACGTTTCTTTTAATTACTTCTTTATATATTCCCTTTACCGTGACATATTAATTGCGGACGATCCGTGTTTTCCCAAGTAAGTGATTTTCCCCTCCAAATCCCTCGCAGAGCATCCATTCAGTACAACCCAACATTCTTCTAAAACCCAGTTTCAAAGATTAAATTAAAAAAAAAAAACTATCCTTGGGGTTTTTAAAGTTGAGTTTATTTTTCAATAGTTCAATGACATTGTGTTGAGAAAAATTAAACTACATAATATTTTCTGCGTTTTACGCGGCAAGAGAATGCAAAATTTTACTCCAAGAGGTATTAAATATATAAATAGAGCAACATATACAGAGAGGTTTTTTTATCAGTATACATTAGGGGAAGTGTATACCTGCAAAAAAACGCGAGTCAAACGCATTGAAACGATTAATGTGTGTATGTTTAGTTGACTATTTGGCACACGTGTGTTCAGTTGCGTGTTATAGGCAACTAAACACACATACATTAATGCATTTAACGCGTATTTTGCAGGTATACATAGGGGAAATGTATACTGATAAAAAAATCTCTGTATATTTATAATATGGCAAGTATAGAGGGAATGGGTTTAACTCCCACAATGCAGTAGAAGAATTTTTGATAAGATATGCTACGACTCATGCAACGACTGGCTTCATTCGAATAGATTGCATATGAAGATAACAGATAAGACAACTCATTTAAGTTTTAATTTATATTTTTTAAATGTGGTTATAGACTTCATGTTGATTTGTAATGGACACAGCAAATTAATTGCAAATAAACTAACTAAAAATACGTTTCTCCTTAGAAGCCTTGGTCCAGTTTTTTCTCAAACAGTAAGTATTGCCTACTAAGCTACCTGTTATCCCTTATTAATATTTAATTACATGGGGATATAGATCATGTAGACATAGAATATTTACGTTAAAAAAAAAGGACTGTGCGATTACTAGCTCGAGCAAGCTATTGAACTAATTGTCAAGCTATATATTAGATACGCAACTAAGTTCTCGCTGTTTTTTTTATGAATCTGCAATTTTATTGTGAAAAAATGAATGATTCAAAATATTTCCCATACGTGAATAGTGAGCTTAAAGTAGACCATGTACAAAGACGGTTTTTGAAATACTTATCATACAAAATCGATAATAAATATATACCCAGAAAAAAAATGCCGACTATCATCAATTATTATTAAGGCACAACATTTTCTAATTGTCGGCTCGTAGCGAAGAATATAGTGCAGATTTATTGTTTAAATTAATTAATAATTGTCCTTACATAAATAAGTATTTCCAGGATATATTTATAGGCGAATGGCATACTTAAAAGTATAAAAGCGTAAACTCTGCATTATTCTATCCTTTTCATTTCTCCTGTCCATTCCTTATGCATTTCCTTGAACTCCTTTTCAATCCATCCTTGTCGTTTTGTCCTTTCACTTCAAAACATTTCTCTCTCATCCACATTTCTCGTTTCAACCATTCCTTCACCTTCTTCACTACTCCATATCTTCATTTTATTTCTCTTCATTCACCCGCAAGTAAAACATCATTCGCATAAGCTAACATTTACATTTATTTTAACTACTTCTTTATATATTCCCGTAATGCGTAAACTCTGCATTATTGTAATTGAACTCTTATCTATTTTATCTAGATGCAGATTTATAATGAATTTATGTTATTAGTTTATAACAAATAAATGGATTTATATACCGTAATAAAGTTTTTTACCATTGTTGTTTTCTTATAAGGTTATCTTCTATTGTTTCTGCAAGAATTTTGCGTTAGGAACAAAATGCGGTGTGAAATAAGAAAAAAAAAATTTGTTTCGTTCAAATGTATTACTTGAAGAAATTTACAGAATTTAAAAGACATATTGTTTATCTGAATACTTTATTTCTACAATTAATATACAGTGAGGATTTTATTCCATGACAGTTAACGATACTAATAAAATTTCACAAATTATTTAAATGTGCTTCCAATATGTTGGCATGAATTTTATTAAATTTAACAGAAGACTATGTTTAATAAAACAAATTCATCACTATATAATATAATAATTTTCAAAAAAAAAATGCACATTGGAAATATACATGGTTAATGAAAAATTGTCACATCAAAAATATAATAAAAGAAAGCGTATAAAATAAAGCTAACTAATTAATGGATTGCAAATAGAAATACACTAAATAATGCAAAAAGTATTAATGCACTAACTCATACTATAAGGATGCATACATAAACACACATTTATACATATATAAAAACAAAATACTATTCACTTATGTAGATTAATGATTTTAATTAATTAATATCCATTTTACTCACAGAAAGAAAGAATCTATAAATCGTTCACCGAATATATTTCTTTTTCACATATATAGGCATACAGGCTCTTTTTGAAATTATTTCTATTGTCATTTTTTTTAAATTTCATTAGGTAGGCGATTATAATATTTCATAGCAGTGTAATCAGGATCCCTTTCGAATAGCGCGAGCCTGTGTATTGGTAGCGCATAGTCCTTGTAGTGCATTGTATAATAGCTATGGTGATGAGAATTGTGGTTCATTGTCATTATTTTGAGATTTAATAATATCAATTCATATATGTATATACCACGTAAAGTTAATAAATTGTGTTGTCTACATAAATATATAATGATTAAAATTACAATATTAATGCTAAAAAAATCGACCAGGTGTAGATGCGACATTTTATAATAATGTATATTATTATTATTTTTTATTATTATTAGTTTTACTTCTTTTGTTCTGGTCTTGAGAACTAACACAAGTTACTTTTAAATATTCTTTCGCTGCCGCTGTGTTCAAAGTCGTTAATAAGTGGAATAAATAAAGATGTTCTTCTACTTCGTCTTTCACTCCAGTCTCACCAGTGGTACCCAGTCTTTTACATAGCTAAATTGAGGAAATAAAAACAGAACTCGTAACGATTTGTTATCAACAGTAAATTGATAAAAATAAGAAGCGACGATACACAACAATTGCAATTGTCTTTTCCAGTATTGTTTACAGAGAGTAAACATTTTTTAAAAGTGATTTATAGTTAATACTGGTAGACAACAATGTTTGCAATATTTCCTTTTCTAAAATATATTTTCTAATTGCAGTATTAAGATTATTTTTTATTTCAGAATTAATTTGAAAAAAAAAAAAAAAGAATGGAAAAGGTCGTTAACTCATAATTCTATTGTAAAGCCGAACTGAACTTAATGAGATTACGCGAAATCCTCGCGGTTTTAATAAATCAACCATCCCGTTGTTTATTCTAGTGAAAACTGGAAACGAGCCGGAAAAGCCTCGACGGTCCGTCCAAAAAATATTGGCACTCTTATAATCCGAGCCGAAGCTCGGGGGAGAGACGGCGGGAATGAATCTTCGGGGATTCGACGGGCGTTTGTTATGACAGTGAGTAAACCTCGAGATGGAGCTCTTAATTAATGGGTTTCTTTGTTTGGATTGAAAATAGCGGACGTATTGCCGGCCCGGGCGTCCGTCCGTACCGAACCGCTTTCCCGCTTCACCGACGCACAGTTATTTACCCCCCGTTTTTCACTTCCGGCATTTATATCGATGTTGTTAATATGAGCAAAACCTGCATGTGAGGAATTTTTGTTTTGATTTATTTTTTTACGGTTAATTAATTTATAATTTCGTAATTGGGAAAATTGAAATGAAACCAATGATTTTTTTTAAGGTAAACAAATCTTAATATAGTGACCTAAAAATATTCCCATTGTTTTCCTTAGCTTTTTTAATATGTTTTTTTCTACATCATGTCTGCAAACAAAACACCGCCCATAAATATGAACTTGTGTTTCATTTCAGTAAATAAATAAATCTTCAATTGAATAAAATCCATATCAACTGCGATTCAAGTAATCGATAGCAATATAACAAGACCTTTTCAAATAGTTTATAGTTTTATACTTATTTGTCGAGAAGGCTTGCATTTTGAAAATTTATACAAGACGAAATATGAAGCAATTATAATATATACAGGGTGGGCCACGCATAACGGCCATTAAAAGTTTACCGCGGAAAATATATTGACTTTCATTCACTTTAGGTTGTAATGGAAATCTACCAACTTTATCATTTTAAATGGAACACCCTATATTTTAATTATTTTTCGGATTCCCCGTTCAATTGAATAACGACTCATATCGATTTATGTCTACATAACTCTTACAGTTTATAAAAATGCCTATAACTTTTAATAGGAACAAGATAGACAGATCAGCCGACATCTTGAATTATTGGTAATAGATCCATCTAGAATCAAAAAATAACAACTGCTAATTTTAACGGTAGGTACTTCAAAAGTGTCAACATTTCAGTGCCTTTGTTGCATTATGCAATAATTTATTGATGTGCAACAGCAGGTGTACATTATGTAATTCAATGTCCGGCGTGGGTATTTGCCCGGGAAGTAGTTGTTTTAATGTGCATTTGTTTAACGTACTTTCGTAACGTAAGTCAAAAGTCACAGAGCTAAATGTAAAAATAATTTATTAATTAATTTAAAATCATTTTTATTTAATATATTTAAATAACTGTGACCAAGTGAATGAATAAATACTCTTTTCTAATTATTTCAGTGCCCTCTTAAAAACATCATAACTCATTTTTTTTTCAAATGGAATGACCAATATTTTATTTCATTGGACGATTGGCAAGACAATTTGCAATGCGACCACCTCACAACCGTGCAATGTAGATTTTATCAAAATTTTCCGCGGTCAGCAACTCTGAAAACTTCTAATGGCCGTTATTCATCTGTATTCGTATCAATTTACGAAACTAAATATTATTTACAATATATATATTATAATTTTAGAAAATGGCTATCAAGATATATACAGAGAGGTTTTTTAATCAGTATACATTAGGCGAACTGTATACCTGCAAAAAAACCAAGTCAAACGCATTGAGCCGATTAATGTGTGTTGCCTATAACACACAACTAAACGTCAAACGCTAAACTTCAGAATGCGTGAAATATTTGATCGAAAATGTATACAAATGAAGAAAAAGTCGAATTTCAAGCGTGTATTGCAATTCCAACAGTACTAGAGGAGGATAAGACATGTTTTAAATAAATCCAAAGTGGCCGAATACCTCAGTTAGGATAATTCTAAAAATAATTAAACTAAAACATTTTCTTTGGAAAACGCAACGAAATAAATCATGACTAACACTGCATGCGTTACCGTCACAAGCAATTTCCTTTTTTTATCAAAACGTGACGTTATGGAGAAATTACAGAGATTTTATTAAGACAATTTGAAAGAAAAGCAACAGTGAAGAACAATAAACTTGAAATAAATAATTAGAATAAGTGCTAGAAATGACCACCAGAAACTGCAAGGAATTTTTCCACATTGTGCATTTCGATATTGTCATAAACAGAAACAGAAAATCCTAGTTGAAGGAAGGATCGGGTTGCGTATTATAGGCAACACGTACATCAATGCGTTTGACTTGGGTATTTTACATGTATACATAGGGGATATGTATACTGTTAAAAAAACCTCTCTGTATATGTCTTATTCTTGTCGTTGTTTACTTACTCGTCATGATCGCTAACGTAATTGTTGAAGCAGTATTTGATGAAATCGTAACTGCTGGAAATTTAAACAGTTGGAGTAGTAGATATTGTAAAAGAAGTTAGAAACTTAATTAAAAATATTTAATATAAATAGAAAAGTGTATTCATTCACTTGGTCACAGTTATTTAAATATATTAAATAAAAATGATTTGCAAATAATTAATAAATTATTTTCACATTTTGCTCTGTGACTTTTGACTTAAGCTCCGTAAGTACGTTAAACAAATGCACATTAAGACAACTATTTCCCGGGCAAATACCTACGCCGGACATTGAATTACATAATGTACACTTGCTGTTGCACATAAATAAAATATTACATAATGCAACTTACGTAGCGTAAGTCAAAAGTCAAAGAATTGAATGTGAAAATAATTCATTAATTATTTGCTAATCAATTTTATTTAATATAAAAATATTTAATTTCATTTCATGGAGCAAAATGCTTGAGAATATTATTTATCAAGCTAACCTTTTTGTTATAAAGAAAAAGAAATGAACTGAAAAAATGTTCAAATTTACGAACATTACAGATATGAACCAATTTAAATTTTAATTTATTTGATGGAAATAAAAATATTACGCAGTTTTTCTGTGTTGTTGTTCTGCTCGCCATTAACTTATGTTACCGGAAGAATATGTGCAAAATATATCACAGAGAATATAATCTTGCATTATTGCAAAGAACGTTCATTTTGGACTATTTTAATGGAGCAAATACAAATTATACGTATAGAAAAATGTTATTTAGTGTAATAACATACTAATAAATAATAATAAGACTAGTGAAACATTAGATGTGTAATGTACTTTCAGCTTAATATAGTAACGGTTATTATTTGAATTTTCTGGCTTCATTGATGTATCCGCGATTTTGTTGACATAGATATGATCAAATAAACCTTACGTTGGGCTTAGACTTAATATGGAAATTAAAGGAACGGAACAAACTACACAATACTTAGAATTTATCGGTTCAGTGTAATGATCTTCATTGGACGTGTAAACACAGATGTTGGTCCTGAAGAGGGTTTCAAATGTTTTCACCAGATAAGAGTATCGCTTATGTTGCATCTTCAATAATTGCAAACATCATTTCGTAGCAAAAAAAAACCTTTATTGGCATATACTTAACAAGACCAAATAAAAAACATAAGTTATTTTTCTTCTTTTCTTCTTCCCAGTCTCGTCAAGATTTTTACGCTAGCTCTATTCTCTTTCATCCACTCATTAATGTTATTATTTCCGCCCGTCCATTCCTCACATACACCCTTAGATACCCTTACATAATCCCATGTATCTCTTCCATTCCCGCATAACACACATCTGACATATCTTTGTCCCATCCATACTTTTCTACCTCTTTCATCCGATCTACATTTCGCCGTAGCTATCGTTCTATTTTTTTCGTTACTTAATCTACAGTCTTGCAAATACGATACACCCGCCATCTTTCATACAGGGGGTTATAATTTCTTTTATCTATCGCACCCTGTCTCTCTTGTACTTCCACTTCTTTCCACTTTTCTTTCGCCCATCCATCTACATCCATTCCCTTTTCCAGCCACTCGTTTACTACAATTTCCGACATTCCTGTTCTCTCGTACAATTCCTTCTATCCTTTCTCCATTCAAACTCACCCTCCTTTATACTCGTACTTTAACTAACCCATCATTCTCTAATACACTCACTTTTATTTCATACCTCTCTATTTATACTCGTAGTATTCGTTTCCTAAAGCAGAATATATTTCAGGTGGACTTCCTCAAGAAAACGAGCTGCTCCCTCTCTAAGCACTCATACGCTTTCATACCACACACTTCCACAACATACAACATTATTGCCTCCACACACACATCCGATAGTTTGCACGCCATTTGGAAATTTCCACCAAGCCACTTTCCTCATATTTCCATTATTACAGTCCATACCTTTCTTGCTTTTCCTTGGATATATCTGACGTGATTACTGTAACCCCCATATTCACTAAACACAACCCCCAAATATTTGAACTCTTTCACCCTTTCTATTATCTTTCCTTTCCATGTCAAATCTTTCATTCTCCCCTTTCTTCCTCTATTTCTGAATCCATTTAGTTTTTTCTATATTCACAACCAACTTTCTGTTATCCATATACCTTTCCATCCTTTCCAACATTTCTTTCATTCCTTCCCACTGGTTCGCAATCAGCACCACATCATCTGCATATGCTAGCATCCATAACTTGCCGCCCGCTTGCCCATTTCGCAGCATCCATTTCACTTATGTATAGGTTAAACAACATTGGGCTAAGCGGGCACCCCTATCTCACACCCATCCAAACTCTAAACTTATCCAATATCCTATCATCCACTTTCGCTCTTCTCTATGTTTCCTCATATATTCCTCTTACCCATTCCACTGCTGTCCCACTCACTCCTCTCCTTCTCAAACACTCCAATAATCTTTCTCTCGGTACCGAATCAAACGCTGCTTTCAGATGCAGAAACACTGCATATGCACATTCTTTTTTCTCAAGCATTCTCTCAACTATTCTTGCCAGCGTGAAAATCTGATCCCTTGTACCCCTTCCTTTTCTGAAACCCATCTGCACTTCTGGGAGCATCATCCTCTCCTCAACTTCTTTCTCCATTCAATTTTTAATTATAATCATGGCAATTTTGTACCCGATATTTGTTATAGCTATTGGCCTATAGTTTTCGTAGCAATTCGACCTTTATAAATATAGGTTGTTGCACAGATTCAGGTTTAAAGTGGATTAGAATGCAATTTTGTGTAAAAAAAAACTACCTTGAAAGGGCAAGGCAAGTGTTCTTTGTTTTCGTAACAGATGTACTCCTGCTTATTTAGAATACTCAACTTTGAAGCTGTAGGATAGGATGAAAAAAAAAAAAACACAAAATATGAATTGTACTGATATGTTTATTTTGAGAGTTTAAAATACGTTTATTTTGCGGTAGAGGGCAGCGGAGGCAGCCAGAATCATTCAATGAACTTTTTGCCAAACGACTACTACTCCTTTAAACATTTAGATCAATTTTTGGTGACGAACAATTTAATACAGTTCAGAAATTCGGATTTCTATAAAACTGTGTTAAATGCTTTTGAATCAAGTTGGAAGAACTGTATTACATCTGATGGTGCCTATTTTGATTAATAAATATATGTAAAAATAGCAATCGTATTTTAAAGTTTCCATAAAATAATAATTTAAATAAATTAAATTAAAAAAATGAAAATAATTAATTAATAAATCATTTTCCCTTTAGCTACTGTGGCATAATGACTTATGATAATGTGTTATTGTTATGCAACAGCAAATGTCTATTATCAAACATTTGTTAAAGTACTTATGTAACATAAGTTAACATTATGTCACAGTAGCTAAAGGGAAAATAATTTATTAATTAATTATTTTCAAATTCTTTTTGTTTAATGGGGCAATTTATATCCTACAATCTAATATATTCTGGAATATCTTAAACAAAGTTTACAACATTTGAAACTAGCAATATCAAAGAAGGGCTGTTACTCAAACGTGATTGGAATTGAAGTATAGTTTAGTGTTTTTTTTTAGAAGTGTGGTTTTCAAGTTGGCCCTACTTTTTTCGGAGGTGATCTTTTTGACAGCTGTTACTTGATTTATGTTTAGTTTGGTTTGCCATTTCATCTAAGATATTTGTTGGTGAGTATGTGAAGTTTCTTGATATAACGTAGTAATATTTTATTCCTTTCTTCACTTTTTTATTTTTATAACTATATACAGGGTGAGTTTTTTTCGATGTTCTCTATGGGGATCTCGGAAACTATAAGAGATAGAAAAACGGTTAAATGGGGAAAGAAGTGTAGTTTTATAAGACGAATAAAATGACACTTTCAAATTATTTGAAAAAGTCAAGGGTAACTAGATATTTTGAAAAAAGTAAAATGTGTCAATTTTTTGAAATCAATATATCTCTATTATTATCATAGATAGAAAAAAACTGTAAAGGACAAAGTTGTACAAAATTTTACACAGATTAATAACAAAAAATCCAAAAAAATTTTTCGCCCTTATTTTGGGAGATATGACACAAACTTACCTTTTTTTAAATGGAAACAATAGTTGGCTATGACTTTATTAAAAGGGTTATTTTTTCCCTTTAATCCGATATAACATATGCCATAGTTATTTTTAAAATAAAATAAGTTACAGTCGTTTTTAATTTTACCATACACCAAAAATTAGTTAGCCATGAAAAAGACAAAAGTAAAACAATTGCGGTTGTTTATAGCAACGAAATCAATATTTAATGTATTATCTTTCTTTAGATTTGTCAAAAGCAACATAAAGTAAAATAATTCCGAAATTATCAAAATAATAATAGAAGAAAATTTTAAATATTACATAAGATGCTCAAAAAGTCCACCATTATTATTATGGCATAAAGTACATCTTTTTAAAATCGAATTTGTGTTTTTTTTACTTTTCTTCTGTCAATAGAATAAAATGTTTCAAGTACAGCTAGTCTAAGATCCTCCACAGATTGATATGATTGTTCATACACTTTGTTCTTCACATAACCCCACAGAAAAAAGTCTAAAACGGTGATACTTCTGAATGTTGGTAAAGATGGCTACCGACGATCGATATATTGATTATAATATTGTTCTGCAGCATCCGCAGCGTTTTTATTACACTGAATGTAAGAAAAAAGGATATCACGCTTTTCTTCGTTGGAAAAATTCATTATCACTTTAAAAAACTTACAACACGAAAAATATACAAAACAAATTTATCGAAACAAACCAAATATGGAAATGAATTAATGTGTGTTTAGAATAAACAACTGCAATTGTTTTACTTTTGTCTTTTTCATGGCTAACTAATTTTTGGTGTATGGTAAAATTAAAAACGACTGTAACTTATTTTATTTTAAAAATAACTATGGCATATGTTATATCGGATTAAAGGGAAAAAATAACCCTTTTAATAAAGTCATAGCCAACTACTGTTTCCATTTAAAAAAGGTAAGTTTGTGTCATATCTCCCAAAATAAGGACGAAAATTTTTTTTTGATTTTTTGTTATTAATCTGTGTAAAATTTTCTACAACTTTGTCCTTTACAGTTTTTTTCCATCTATGATAATAATAGAGATATATTGATTTCAAAAAATTGACACATTTTACTTTTTTCAAAATATCTAGTTACCCTTGACTTTTTCAAATATTTTGAAAGTGTCATTTTATTCGTCTTATAAAACTACACTTCTTTCCCCATTTAACCGTTTTTCTATCTCTTATAGTTTCCGAGATCCCCATAGAGAACATCGAAAAAAACTCACCCTGTATATATTTCAAGCACAACGTGCTCTTTTTCAATAGTTTTATGTAAAATTGACAATTTTACATAAAACTAAAAATAAAAAAGTGAAGAAAGGAATAAAATATTACTGCATTATATTGCCATTTAATAATGACTTACTTCTGAACAACGTTTGCAAATAGTGCAAATTTAATACCAAAATAATGGTTCGATTCGCGCAACGCATCACGCGCTGCGTCCAATATTCGCTTGACATAATCGCCTAGCAGAGTCGGTAATTCGAGCAATCATGGATCGGTTTCGCACCACGTTTACTATCTAGTGGATAATGCGTATCCCCAGAGACACCGTACAGTGCGCACCGAAGACGCTATTGCTGCTGTGAAGCAGAGTATCGAAGAAGACCCGAGTGAGTCCATCCGCCATCGCGCGCAAAAATTGGAGCTGTGCCCATCATCTTTATGGAAGATTTTGCGGAAGGACCTTGGTTTGCATGCTTACAAAATCCAACTCGTGCAAGAATTGAAGCCAAATGACCGTCAAGCGCGTCACACGTTCGGTGAATGGGCCCAAAACGAGATGGCCACCGATCCCGATTTTCACAAGAACATTTTGTTCAGCGATGAAGCTCATTTTTGGTTAAATGGGTATATTAATAAGCAAAATTGTCGCTTCTGGAGTAAAGATAATCCACAAGTCATTGTTGAGACACCGTTACATCCCTCAAAAAGTCACTGTTTGATGTGCTCTATGGGCAGAGGGAATCATTGGTCCATATTTCTTCAAAAATGAAGCCGGCCATAATGTTAAAATGTTACAATGTTACATGATGATGTTAGAAACCTATGGTTCCAACAAGACGGCGCTACATGCCATACAGCCAACGCAACAATCACTTTATTGCAGGAATTTTTTTGGTGAGCGCATTATTTTGCGTCGTGGATCTGTGGCATGGCCTCCAAGATTGTGCGATTTAATACGGCTGGACTATTTCTTGTGGGGTTATGTGATGTCGCTTGTGTATGCAGATAAACCCGAGACGATTGACGCCTTGGAAGAGAATATTCGGCGTGTTATTGCTGACATACGGCCCCAATTGCTGCAAAAGTGATCGTAAATTGGGCCTCCCGGCTGGAATTTATTCAAGCCAGCCGCGGCTTACCCGAAATCATTTTTAAAACATAATAGCAAACCCTTATCTTAATAATAAAGCTAAATCCTTGGCCATAACATTAAATTATATGCGTTTTATTTCTTCTTGAAAACCAAGCGTCTAAAAAAAAACACCCTTTATTTACAAACTAATTTCATTATCAATAACAAAAAATTTATATGTATAAATTTAGTAATGAAGGTAAAAATAAACCCATTAACGATTAATAGAATATAATAATTATTCATAAATATATATATAATTTAAGATTGCTATTACGAAATGATTTAGAAGAAGCTCGCGAAAAGCTCAATATTACCTCGCCGTCCCCGCTCGCTCGCCAAACCCACCCGCCCTCCGTCGTCCCACGGACAACCCCTCACTTGAAAAACCGCAGATGGCGTTTCCCATGGCCCTCCAGATCTTACCGCACAGACACACTATCGTTTCCACGGTAACGTTTATAATGCCACCACATTCGATTGTCTGCCATGTAGGGAACGGGATGCGCGCGCGGTCGCTTTCCACCTTTCATTTCCACCGGCGGAAAAGGGGCTCATCTTCACCCTAAAAGCGAACAAAAAAAAAATGTATATTAAAAATAACAATAGCCGCGATTCGAACGTGAGGTGAAAATTTCCACCCTACTGTTTTTTTGTTGATTTTTTTTTGTTAATTCCACGCGTCGAGTTGTATTACGTACATGGGGCGCGTCGAGGAAACAATAACAAAACAAATTTTAGAATTAATTACAAGTGAATTGTGTTTGTTAATTTTACGTGTGTTCCCTCTTCGTTCGTGCAAGCGCTAATTCTAGTTACGTATGCGTAAAATAATTAACGTTTTAAATTCCCGCTGCCTGCTATCAAACATCGTTTAACTTTGCTGTAATTAATTCTATGCTATCCTAGGAAATTATAGAATTAGACAAACATTTTTTTATGAAGTTGAATCTTCTTCTTCTTCTCTAAACCTTATACCCTTTCAGATGTCGGATTGAAGTTGAATAAAAAAATATTTAATAGGTTGGGCGCCATGGCTATTTGGCAAAAACTTTTCTCTGAGTTGTTGTTTCGCTAAGCCTGTGTTTTCTTTTGTAGTGTTGCTTATTATTTTTATTGTTATAAATAAGTATTTTATCTGATTGTTTTATTTAAATTCATATATTTCGATGTTTTTTTTTTGTTTACATTTTTTTACTGTCCCCATTTGTCTTCACTTTTGTCAAAGCATATGCCAATGCCAATATTAAATATTATAGCTGACAATCCGTCCTCTTGTCTTACTCTTTTGATTATTGTGAATTTATCTGTTGGTCCATACCGTAAATTAGGGTTCTGTTTTAACTATGATTTTCTCGTTTGACGAGAAACCCAAGCCATTTTTTTCATGTTCATGAAACAAAAAGAAGTTGCACGGTGGAGGCAGAAATTCGTTGTGTAATTCCACCAGCTTTGTTGTGGCGATTGCGGACGAGTGAGCTGGTACGTTATTATAGTGAAAAATAACTTTTTTCATAAAATGGAGCCGTTTTTTGATCATTCAGCGTTGACTCGGTTCAATAAATCAGCATAATACGGCCCCATGATTGCCCTTCCTTTCTCAAAATAGTCATGGTGGCCATGACTTTTTCGGCCGATTGAACCGTTTTCGCCTTCTTTGGAGCAGTTTGACAGCATGAAATACACTGTTTTGTTCGTTCTCTCATTTCTGGCGTGTAGTGATAGATGGATAGCCACAAAATGGCGTAGAAACTCTTTCGGATTGCACTTAAACATGTTTAAACTGTGCTCCAAAATTGTCATGCAATTACGTTTTTCCTCCACTATTAGCAAACACGGCACCCATCTCGCTGATAGCTTTTTCATGCCCAATTTTTCGTGTATGATATTTTGTATGCGTTTAATTGAGATGTGTACGATATCAGCAATTTCTCTGACCTTCACTCGACGATCTACTGACGTAGACGTATTTTTTTTACATTACTACCGTTCACTTACCGTCCGAGCAGACAAAATTGGTTGAGAAGGAGTGGGTGTTAACTCAAGCAAAGAGGGCGCCACGTGATTGCTGGATAAATGAAGAAATCAAGAAATAAGATCACAAATAAAATATTCACCACAAGCTTTAGCGCAAAATAGACACGATCATAATAAATATTTCGTGATCCAGCAAATAGACAATTCATTTTTTTAAGTTCATTAATTATACTATGTGTATAATTAATGAACTTAAAAGACAATTCAATTTTGTGAATAAGTTATGCCTGCGAAGATAATAATATACCAAGAACCAATTAGATATAGCTATATCTTTACATTATCCTTATATATATAATCGTAACTCGCGTAGACTGGAAAATTCTGTCTGTTTTTATAGACATCCACGGGTTACATTTTTTTTTTTTCATTTTTCGAATTGCCAGAGTATAGAACTTTTTGAGTACTAGGAACGCGTTGCATTCTGGTCGCGATTCGGCAACAACAAGTATTTAAAAAAAACGAAATTTCGTTTGGAAAACGGTTACCGGCTGCAAGTATTATATAAAGTACTTTATTTTGATATGATATTTAAAACTTTGTGTATATGCAAGTATTTTCAAAATAATATATTTAAATCATATTATTGAAATCATCTTTACAGTTTTATTAGAGAATCAGAGAGAATATTTAAAAATACAATAGTTAATTAAGATTGTAATAACTAAAACAGTTTAATATTGACTTAAGAAATATTTAGTGAATATGATTAGTTATGGTATTAAATTTTGCCAATCAATTATAAAAAGAATGAATAAAATGGAATATATCTGATTTATTCTTCTCGATGATTCTCGATGTGATTCTCAAAGTCTTTTCCGTCAACTATGACACAAGATCCATTACCGTTGATTATTCTGATCTGGACAAGATCTCTTTCCGTTAACCTCGCCGCTGGATCTGCAAAAACTCTCTTTCCGTTTATTATTCTATTGCCATTGGACTTAATCTCATACACCACGTTCAAGGTGAAGAATTATTTAGAAATAATTACACCAAAAATCACAATGCTTCCCCGCGCTAGAAATTTAAACTGCTCCACAAAGCCTATCCGAGGTAAATGTCGCTACTAACCAAGTCAAGAAGTGATGCCTCCTCAAATTAACGCGTTTCGGTATCAACCAAAATAATCGACACCAACTAGGACTACGTGACTTCCAGAAAATAATTCTTATAGTTTATCCCCAGTTCCTCTTCTAAGTGCACTAACTTGTGTATGATTTTATAAGATTGTTCCACTCTTCTGAAATTCTCTTCCCAGTACTGACGCGGCGATCTGATATTGATCCCGTTTTACAATCTCTATTTATATTTTTCTTCTACTAAATCAAAAGTAGGCGCTTAAGGCGAATGATGAAAATATAAAAAAGTAATGTACAAATTGTGCTGTAACACACGATATCATAATTTTATTAACCGTATCCTCCGTAGTCACCTCAATTGTACGGTCTGGGCATTCTTCAAAAAAAAAAAAAAATGCAACAACTCTTCAATTCATTAAACCAATATCTGATGGTAGTTTTGGGAGTGATGTGCGGGTATCTCCGGCGGTGTGATGCAATTTCACGTCTGTCAAGCAGGCGGTGCTATGCTGGCTGGCAATGTGCTATGCTGGCTGGTACAGATTGAAAGTTATGTCTTCTTGATCCGGTCCAGGAGACTGATTTTCTTCAGTGGAAGCTACAACGTTGCCGATAAAACTTTTAATCAGCATGATTAGGTAATGGGGGAAGTTAAGGGAGGCAAGCTTGTAGTCTTTCGTGCCATACTCTGTCAAATGCTTTCGCAATATCGAAAAATACGTCCAGAGTGTTGTGACCACGATCGAACACGGTGATTATAAAATCAAAGGTTCTGATCGTTTTGAGCCGTGCTGGTGGTTTGGGATAATGATGGTCATGTGTCCATTCACTAAGGCGGATGACTGGTAATACAGAATTATCTGTCGGTGGAAATGATGACACTCTGGCGCGACGGCGCATGGTCCTTCACATGTAACTTCACTTAGATTTTCTTACACTTCTTCCCATCCAAAAAGGAAGAAATCGAATCACTGACCTATATCCCATTTGAAATTGTTTTTCCATCCGCCGCCAGACTGCACAACAGAAAATCCGACCCGGATTAGAGCGAATTCGAAAATATCATTCATAAGGTGTTTATTTATCATTTATACGATTATCGTTATTTCTTTAGCCGCTTAATCCGGACTCGGTTTAATGCAAAAATAATAGAAGTGAAATTAGGTCGACGCTGTCGTTGATGGATTTGATGATGATTTATTTAGGAAATCCGAAAATGAAAATTTAATTTAATATAATGTTCAGCCACCATTCATCTAGACTTATCATACAGCTCTCGTACAGAAAAAAACTTGTTTGTATAATTACGACATGTCTGAAAACAATACTAAAAGACGTGAAATATATTAATAATATCACGTGACTAACGAAGCATCTTTATTGGTCAAAAAGCTTCGCGACGTTATTTCGCAGTTTGACAAGCGAAATTCAATACTTGCTCAAGCATTGTACCTTAAGCAGTATTTTCCTATCAACAACTTATTGATAGCGTTATTAAAATGAGTAGCAGCGAATTCAGCGGGTAATCAGATATACTCTCAAAAGTCTTCGTGTTTATGATTGCCGAGTTATTCCGGACAAGTTATATTTTTTAAAGGCTATTGAGAAAAAGAGTACATAATCAACTATATCATAAAAAAAGTTTTTTAAGAATATCTTCACTGCATTGAAATATTGCTTCAAATAACGAAGATATAAACAAGAAAATCGATTTTTCCGTTTTTTTTTCTTGTTTCTGAAAGCAAAGAAACGTAGCTCAGTTTTCTCAATGGATCATTAATCATCATGAAAATCTGCAAAAGAGCAAAATTTAAACCTAAGACTCGAATTTAAAAACACCAAATTAATTAAATTAATCTGAATTAATAAATTTTATTTATATTATATAATCAAGTGACAGTAATGACCTTTAAGTTTGTTAACAAAATAAATTGTCGCCTTTGGACTAACGTGGTATATACTATTAAAACTAAATAATATATAATTTAATTAAACAATAGTATGTTAATTTTCAAAAGTATAAGCAAATAATGGAAATAATATATTTATAATTGCTGCTAATTTTATCTTTCTTAATCTTATCCTCTTTTACCCGTATTGGGTGTCGTGGTTCTGTTCATTTTATATGTATGTTTAATTTCGTAAATTAAATCATAAAATAAGGAGATATAATTATATAAGAGTTTATGGTAAAAATAATTATTTATGGTGTCCTAACCAAATTTGTCTCTTTCTATAATGTATTATTGGTTCAATATTACTGAATGCGATTATGTGAACATAATTTTAAAAATGAAATGAATTGAGTACATACGTTAAAAATGTCTTCACAACAACATAAAATAGTTGCAAAAAATTCTTATTTGCAACTATTTTACTGCTTGTTTCCGTCCGGTTCCTTTGTAAATAATACACAGCATTACGCTGCGTAGTGAAGTCACAGCAATATCTTTTTCTTTTTTTAACTTAGTTAATGTCTAATTACAGAAAGTTATAATTAAATGAAAAAATGTATCGATATTTTTTTTTTTCGTTTCTAAGATATTATCAACTATATAAAAAATTATTATCAAAATTTCAAGTTTATATCAAAATTATAGAAAAGTCCGTTGATTGTTTCTGTCTGTAATTATTGTAAGCGTAGTAAGCTCTATATAACTGTTATTTTTACATTAGTATTAATTAGATTTAAGCTGTAAATTTTATATAAACATTTGTCAAAAGGTGTATACCGTAAATAAATAAATTAATAAAATTAATTATTTTCTAGCATGATTAATTAAAGGAACAATCATTTATTTAATTATTCATGCTAGAATGAATTTATTTATTTATTTACGGTATACACCTTTTAACAATAATAAAAGCAAACATTTTAAAATAAAGCAAAAAGTTCTAAAAAATAGTGTTAATATTTTTTTTATTTGAGAAAAATTCGTTGTTGCATTTTTCTATCTTCAATTGAGTAATGCAAAACAGGTTGTGGCACCTTGGCGACGTCTCTAAAATTATCCGGCGACGATTCGTTCTGATATTTTGTAAGTGTAAGGAGCACCTGTAAGAAGCGCGATGATATCTCAATGGCAAACAGGCGGGCCAATTCTGTATCAACTGACACTCTTTGTTTGTACAGTAAACACCCAACGAGCCAGTTTAAACACGCAGTGTAAATATAGTGGGTCAAATAATTACTAATACACCGAAAGCCGTCCACTGCGTTGGGATAGGTCCGAAAATACTATTCGATTGCGAACTCAAATAAATAAATAAATAAAAAAGGAATAAATAAAAGATAAAACGGGGGGATTGATTTATTTGCAATACTGGAAATGGATGATACTGAGTTTGATAGTTTTGCTTTATATCTCTTAATTTATTCCGTTGATTTCATTAAATCATATATCGTATGTTGACGCGACCAGGTATACATATGTGTATTTTATGTAAACAAAATTTTATACAAATTCCTGACTTTAAATTATTATTATCTTTACTCCAGAAGCGACAATTTTGCTTATTGACATACCCATTTAACCAAAAATGAGCTCACAAAATCACATTAGTGATTTTGTTGTTGCGTCATATACTTTTGGTTGTGTCAAAATGTCCGATTTCATGCCAAATAAATCATTTGAGGAAAGTGCTGTTTTTTCTTCTTTCATTCGAAGAAAATGGCTCAGTCGCTTCAAAGACGGTGATTTCGATGTTGATCATTAATTATTAAAAAAAATGTCTGAACTTTTTGATTGGTGCCTGTTATTATTACGTTTATGTAGCCTTTGTCTTTTAAAACATTCCTGAATAATATGATCAACTTTATAGCAAAAGTTACAAATTATTCGCAATCGTGATGTATAGGATTGCTTACGACTATTATTATATCGACATTTATTTGTAGAATGAGATCGACTATTGCAATTTTGACAAAATTGATTTAATCTACTATTGTTAAGCCTGCTATACGGGAAAGTGCCTCTTAATAAATATTTACGTTTAAATGAAACTATTAAGTTTTTGATTTTCACTTTTATTAATTGTTCGCGACAATTGTTTCGCTACACAATAGCTTCTTCAAGCAAAGAAATATAATAATAATATTTATAGAGTAAGTACAATATATGCAAGCTTTTACAGAATGAGGGTGGTGGGGTGGGTATTTAATTTGAGGAGAGGGGGGAGGCTACTGTCAATATATATATATACATATAAATAAAATTATATATATATATATATATATATATATATAATTTCTATATAATTCTATATTTAGGAAACTATGTTTCCATATTCAGTAGTAGTGTATATTGAAGCTTATATAAAAATAAATTGTGCGAAACGCGATTCAACAGTTTTGTTAGTAATAAATGTAGGTGGTGGAAAGCTTCCAAAATAATGATAGTATATTTGTATGATTCACTCTGATAACAAATTGATTCCTTTTTAAAATATTTTTTCATACATAATATGCACATTGTATTTTATATTCTCCTTTTTTTAGAAATGGTTATCGATTGTTGATTTCCAACTTTTGATTTTAAATATGTCAATTTAAATATAAAGTATATTTGCATTATTATATATTTATATTTAATTTAAATAACTATGACCAAGTGAATTTGCTATTAACAGTATTTATATTTATTTATTTATTTATTACCCAACAGATACAGTACATCCAATAAAAGGGTAACATCAGTTTAACAATAACACATATTGGTATATATTAGATAAACAAGATAATAACACAAACAAAAATAAAGTAGCCGCAGTTATTCAATAAAACATTCGTTTATCTGTCTGGTAAATGCGCTGAGTGAATCACCAAAAACATCGGCATTGTGTTGCACGCTATGATATGACTTATATAATTTATATAAAGGAGAGTTGCTGTGATGAGAAGTATGGGGAGTGCTGTAAGAAAAAGTGTAACATGTCCTATTCGCAAGCCTAGGTACATGAAAACTGACTAGATCCAAAGCAGGGGTATCATCAATAAAATTGTTAATCAGTTTATAGAGATACAAACATGATATACGCTTATGCCTATCTTTATTTATGAATTTGCAGAATTATATTTACACATTATAATCATAATTGATGTACAATTTATAAATTGGTTATTGCTCTTAGGTCTTTAGGTCATTATATTGTTATTATAATCTAAATCTTAATAAAAAACATAAAATAAAACAAGTTAATCATCCGACACATTACTGGCAAATGTTAAACACAACGCTGGTGATGAAATGTGAAATTTAAATTTTCATCGCCCCGGTCGCAACGTCAATATTTTCTAATCACTTGTAAATTAATTGCGCTGGCAGCGAATTTGCGCGTGATGGCGAGTGGGGGGCGGGAGGGAGAGACCAGGGGCACTGAAAAAATGGTGAAAGCGCGCTGTAATAACAAATAGGCGAAGTGCATGTGCGTGCTTGTTTATAAGAAGCGGGAAAACATTCGGATGGCGGAATTTCAACATTTCCATCAGCGTTTTCGGCGTTTCCTTCCGCCAACGAGAGAAAACTATCGGGCCAACCGCGACCGAGTTATTTTCGTCCGTTTCGAAAACAATTCATCCGTCCGGCGTCGTTAGTATTATTTGCACAATAGGGTAATCAGTTAATTAGTTTTTAATTGACATAAAATCATCATATTTAATCTTTTTTTATACGGGATGGGCCACGAATATTTTTTTTCAAAATTTTCCGCGGTCAGGAATCCTGAAAACTTTTATTCAGGATTCCTGAGCGTGGAAAATTTTGAAAAAAATTCTACATTGCACAGTTGAATGCGACCACCTCATGGTAAATATGTTGACTTTCTTTCACTTTCGGTTGTACCGGAAATGGCTACCAACTTTGTTAGTTTAAATGGAACACCCTATATATTTTTTTTTCGAACTCCCCGTTCAATTACCTAACCACTAATATCGATTTATGTCTACATAACTCTTACAGTTTTTGAGATAAATATATCTTTGTCAAATTTTAACCTCAAATTGACGTTTCGAAATATGCCTATAACTTCTAGAAGGAACAAGATTGACAGACGAGCGGTATCTTGAATTGTTAGTAATAAATCCACCTAGAATAACAAAATTGACATCTGTCGATTTTGACAGTAGGTATTTTAAAAGTGTCAACATTTCAGTGAACTCTTAAAAACATCATAACTCTTTTTTTCAAATGGAATGACCAATATTTCATCTGATAGGGCGATTGACAAGACAATTTGCATCATAAAAGTATTATATATCTCCAATCTAGAGCAAGCAGTTTTTAGTTATTTCGAAATGTCGTTTCTCCCAAAATGTTTGCACAATTGAGTGTTTCCTGCACTATTAATACGTATTCCATAGTATACTGTCAATATTCACTGAACCGAATGTGGAAAAAGTCAACTCCAACGTGTCAATATTTTTGATACCCTTCGTTCGAGTAATATTAAAATGAGCCAGTGTATCAATTAAGAAATTATGCATTTATTTTTCTAGATTAGCAATGTTTAGATATGAATGCTGTATATATTTAGAGCTACATATTTATACTTTTTATAAAAATAATAATTTTGTCTTGCTAGTTAGTCAAATCTTATACTACGCGACAAGCTAGTACAGATTTTAAAAGAAATTATCTGGATCTAAGCAAGCCGCTTGTGTACAGACTTAACCCACAAAATTCCATTTGAAACGCAGCAGCATAAAAAATTCCAAAACCACAGCGAAATGTGTTTCAAACACCCAAACCACTCGAAGAAAAAAATCTTTAAAAATAGCAAAAAAAACTCCTCTTTTAAAGACCTTTTTCTCTCAATTCAGAAATAAACCCGTTGCGTTCCGAGCCCATCGATGATTCACTTTGCCGGTCCCCGTTCGCACTTCCATTTCCAGGACCTGTCTAAATTGAAAAGGCGCTTTTCACTAATGACCCAAATATAACGCGCTTCCTGTCTTCGGCCCAAATGGATCTTAATCGAAGCCACTCGCGATATTCGCGCCGGTCTATTTTTAATTCGTCCCTTCCTTGATTGTCGGGGGGTAAAGGCGGGGGACGGGTGGACGACGAGAGGACGGGCGCTCGCTGGTGTTTACAAAACGCAGGCCACACATCGTGAGACCCGAAAGAACTTCATCCAAACAAATTGAAAGCTCTTGTCGGTTATCCAAACATGTGAAAAACTATTTCATCGGGTTTAAAATTATATACATTTAAAATTTGAAAAAAAAAAAATACAATAATAATAATTATATAAACAGAACTTACAATGAAATTAAACAAGGAACATTTCTGGCAATGATTAATAAAATTCAATCAATTCCTTTTTCCTACTGCAAAAATTACTTACACCGTAAGTTTTACAAACATCTATTGAAACAACTACTTCCCAGGTAAATACCCCGCCGGACATACAATAGATATTTGTTTATTGCATAGCAGTACTATTGCGAATTGCAACGGTTTGATTCGAAAGTATTTAAGGGGATTCTACCGCTTTGAGCCAAACGCCGATTTTGGTGGGCGGTGCACTTACTTTTCGATTCTATCTGACGTTAAGTGGTGGGGATCGAGTATTGCATGCACGAGCCGTCTCACACATGCAAGAGTATAAACAAAGCGGACGATTGATATATAATAGTGTTTTTATAAGCATGATAAAAACGTCGAAAAATAATAAAATAATAATATGGGACTTATTCCGGTTTTCTAATACATTTCAAATATGCATTTTAAAATAGAACAAAATTTAATGTAACAGAATTTAAAACGTTACCATTAAAATAATCTTTTAATAAATTAAACAGTATATTTAGGGTCAATTATTCATTAATCTTTTGAATGTACTGATAAATGAAAGGGTTTTAAATAATTCATGCACAATGGTTTTATACATTTTAATAAATGTATTTTATATGTAATTATTTGTATTTCATGTAAGAAAATAAATGTAAATGAAAACAGAAATGCCACAAAAATTAAAAAAAAAAATATTCTCTGTTTATAAATATTATTCTATAAAAGACAGGTGTTTCTATTATTTATTGTAAATTGTCCACTATTAAGGTATTATTAACAATATTCTGATCCCAGGAAACGAGCGTTTAAATGTGAAACAGTTTGTAGTCTGCTTGACTACTTCCATGAATGTAAAATTGCACGAAAAGGGACTGTGATCATTTGCTCCCTTCAATTGTTCGAAAAAATATGGAATATTTATAATACGTCTACCGACAATATTTTCATTTTCAATAACCACATGATAAACTTCGTCTTGCTTTACCTCAATATTTGGTTTCGGCCAGCGATGTGACACTAATCTATAAATCAATAAATAAATTAATTGAAAACATAAAACACAGACAACATATGCATTTTTTAAAAAATAAACAGTATCTTCAAAATATCTCTCCCAACGAGTTCTATAGCTTATTTGAATAGATACAGAATTGAAAAAATGACAAAATTGGGTATTTGAATGAATGCCTATTAACAATTTGATTTCATATTTAAAATATATTTAATTGTTCAAATGTAATGTAAGAAACAATAACAAAATAATTCAAGTAGGTCATAGCTCCGATATTTTTATTTGTTTCCTTATTTATAAAAATATTCTTAGAGGAAATTTTTACGACTAAATGTTATTTATTTACCCATTTACATTGGGACAAATAGAGATATATCATTGAACAAATAATTATTTTGTGTTAATTTCAGTGATGTATCACAAGTTTATCTTTGAAAAAATATATTGTTTTTATGATAAGTTGCGCTGACAACAAACACATATGGCCGAAACAAAAATTAATCTTTGGCATATCAATATGATATTGTTTGGTGGTTATGGAATCGTTATTTAGACGCTCATTAGCAAAACAAAAAATAAATAAAAAAGAAATACGAACGGTCTTGAAGGGCGAATTATCTAAATAATTGAATCTGAAACCAGAATACCAATTGTGTACACTAAAATATAAAACTCTTCCATTTAACTAGTTTAATATTTCTTTAAATAAGCGAGTTTCTAATAGAGCTGTTCAAAAAACGACTACCCTGTATATATCAATGATAGACAATTAAAAAATACCTACTCTAGTTCGGATCAATTATCTCGCAATTACTTGTTTAGTGTTATAAATTAGCTGATTTAGTTTACATTGAGGATTATGTAATCATAATATTGATACAATTTATAACTAGAAGTTAATAAAATATAATAATTGATAAAAAAAACAATTAATATAATTATATTAATTGTGCGATATGCAAGTGATATGTATGTTATAGCTATAGTAAACGTAAACGACTATTCGTCTCAGGAAATTTTAATTCTTAAAAATACCGGTGGTCCAAGAGTTAATTACTTAATTAATTATATAAAATATCCCAGGGTCAAATCTTGTATTGTATAATTATAAATTTATATTTATACAATATTTGCAGAATTGCAATAGAAGTTATTGACAATAAAATAATACAATGAAATATTTTACAAATATGTTCAAATCTTTGATTATACGCATTATACTATCATATGTACGTTTTATGAGTAAAATATGTATAATACTATATTAATAAAATGCACTTTTTAACTGATATAGTCAAAAATTTCAATGACAATGTAGGTGTGTTATTTTTACAAATAAGTCGAGTATAAAAACTCATTTTTTAAATGTTAATATACAAGAATTCGTATTACATTATTAAGCACACTAAGCACTTAATAATGTGTTTAATGTTGCGGCATAAGGGTATTGGATAAAAATTAAGTATTTTTGTTTAACACGGGTAACTCTTCCCATCATATACAATTGTTTATACACTATTTTAATTGGCGAATACACACTAATAACAAAAGGACATAACTTAATAATAGAGAACGGTACACTAAAGCCTGCAATAACTGTAACAGAATAATGAATATTTATTCCTGAAGTATAAAGAATAAAGCACCCAATTCATAAATATATAATCGAAATTAATAGTTGGAAAAAGCGCATGCACATACATATTTTGTTTTCATTTCATCTCGCTTGCACATAATACATCTCCTCTTCGATTCTATTGGTTATTACGCTCGGCGCGCAAACACTGGTATACCACATATCAACTTAAAATGTTAGTAAATATAACACATTTTTAAAATTGCTATTTCTCCGTTATTTATTTAAATATTTTTGTTTTTTAAGTTGATTTGTATTTCTAAATTTAATACGAACAATTTGTCGGACGGATTTTTTTTTTAAGGCAAAATTACTAAAAGTAAAATGTGTAGCACAAAAACTATAAATGATAAAAAAAAATCAATCCGACAATAGTTTTGAAATTAAATCTAGTATACACCTGAAAAATTTCAAATTTTTCTGACCATAAATAAAAAAGTTTTTGAAATTAAGGCGGTGAACTCCCCTTAATGAAAGGAAACAACAAATAATAGTCACAAGGCTATCTGTAGACACGTGTTTCGGGATTTCATCCCTCATCAGTACAGCTCTTAAACAATTCTTAATTAATTTTTACGTACCGTCTTCAACGCAATCGCGGTGGCCAGAAAAAGGTGTGATAATCTTCAGGTAAAGTGGTTAATTGATTAATTTCAAGTAGAAAATTTAAGTAAAAAAATATTGTACGGTTCTTCATTACAAATGTTTATTTAATGATGTCGATTATTAATAGCAATAATTATACATAAAATGTTAAAAACAAATTCTAGTCACATATTAAGGATATTAACGGCCTCATAAAGCTTATTGAATAATTACCCAATATTTGTTTGTATTTTATTTAATTTAATTTTTTTATTTTAAAAACTTTTTTTAGTTTTTTTTTTTTCTACTTAAAATTGATTAACGAACCACTTTAACTGAAGATTATCATACATTTTCTGGCCACTTCATCTTTGTTTCATTTTATTTAATTTATGTATATATATGAAAATAATTAATTTACATAATTAATTAATTATTATCTGTTTGAGTACTGCAAGAGATGAATTTTGTTTCAAATTTGTATAGCTTGTAGACTCAAATTGTTGATGCCATGTGCTATTTATAAAATGTATGATTCCTATAAAATGATTTTGATTACAAATATTCGCTGATTAATTAACAACCAATTAATTACATCCCTTTGTTATTTTTTTTTTTCTTCTTTATCGACATCCATTAATCACGGATTAAGCGCAAAAGAAATTTTTTATGGCCGGTGAGATTGAATGTTGGACTCGTTAGCGGGTCGGCTAAATGATTTCGGAAACGGTTTCTCGGGGATATTAAATTTTGTTTTAGAAAAAAAAAAAAACGGACCGAGGGGAGAGAGATTTTATGGACAGATGATGTACGAGGGTGCGTTTCCTGTGTCTGTGTGGTGGATTTCTGGTGCCAAGCAGTCTGGCCCGTCCGCCACTTGATGTCTACCCGCGTCAAAACCACCCAACAGTCTCCAGAGAAACTTCTGGTCTCCGGTGGTCTCTCGTTTCATAACGTAAACAAACCATTGGCGTGCCTGTGCATATTTTTTCGGATTATAATTAGAAAAGAAAAAAAGGACAAAAAAGAAATTCTTATAGGATACATATAATAATAAAAATAATAAATTTATTTGCATTATAAATACATTATAAAACTAAATAGAAATTACAAATAAATTGTTAAGTGCAAAAAACTATAAAGTTGATCTAAATCTTAGCCCTGCGGGTTAAAACAGAAAGCTTATCAAAATGTGCAACGGTGAAAAATATATATAATTAAAGAGAACAAACAAAAAATATAATTTAGAATCGGTAATTCACAAATCGTGGCCAAAATAAACGTTTATATTAAACAAAAATGCTTCTAAAGTAAAAGGTAATTATGCATCACGATAACAACATTTGTTTAAACTTTTTTTTAAAGGAGCCCACATTTAACGATGTAATATTTGTTGGTATAGAGTTATATATTTTGTATATGCTATAAGTAAAACTTCATTTAAAAAAAACATTGTATTATATAATGGAGGTGATAATAAATGACGAAATTTAAGATTCAAATTGTGGACATCTGTACGAAATTTAATTTTTGCATATAGATATGGTGGTTTACGGTTCAATATAACCCCATGAAACATAACACTGTTATGTAATAACCGCCTCTGATCCATGCTTAACCATTTTGCATCTTTTAGTTTATACGAAATACGGTCATATTTTCGTATTCCATATACAAATCTTAAACACGATTTCTGAACTTTTTATATTCGCGTTTGAGTGACTTTGTCCATGCAAGGAGCATAAACAATGTAACTGGATTTTTATATTTTCAGAAATAATTTTTCCATGTGGGTATAATAACTTGGAAAAATTATTTCTGAAAATATAAAAATCCAGTTACATTGTTTATGCTCCTTGTATAGACAAAGTTACTCAAACGCGAATATAAAAAGTTCAGAAGTCGTGTGGGTATAATAACTTAAGGTTCAAGTATGCTTTTTGAATGCATTTTATAATATGATTTTAAAAACGAAGATCAGAATCCATCACTAAGCCTAAATTCTTTATTGACTCCACACTTTGAATTTTGTTTCTTTCGATTTCAATGTTTATTTTCTCTTTTATTTCATTTTTATGTTTCCCAAAAACGATTACTGATAATTTTGAAGGGTTTATTTGTAAGTGATGTTTACTAGATATTGAGACGAATTGATTTATGTCTGAATTAATTAGTACATTTGCTTGATTAATATGCTGTATTTCCAAGTTATTGGAAACATTCATATATTAATCCAATTTTTAAAGATGCCAAGAGAGACGATATACAAAATTATAGAGGCATTTCTATTCAGTCCGCAATTCCAAAAATACTAGACAAATTACTTTCCGACCAACTTATGTGGTACTGCAAAAATATGATATGTGACGAGCAGCATGGATTCTTTGAAGGCAGGTCTACGACGTCTAACTTATTATCTTACCAGATGTATTTGTTGGGGGCTTTGGAAAAAGGCCATGAAGTTAGTTCTGTTTATACAGATTTTTCCAAAGCTTTCGACAGTGCTAGTTACTCTGTTCTTTTAAATAAACTGGTGGGCCTTGGATTTAGTGATCATATTGTAAAATGGTTCGATAGTTTCTTACGCGAGCGTAAACAATTCGTTAAAATTGGCAACTTCGTGTCCAGAGCGATCAATGTTACATCCGGTGTACTACAGGGGTCACATTGTGGCCCTATCCTTGCTTGCTCTTTGTTAATGATATTGGCAGTTTTATTAAGGGTAGTAAATATTTAATGTTTGCGGATGACCTAAAAATATTTAGAAAAATCGAACAATTTAGTGACCATAGTATTTTACAGACAGATTTAAATAACTTAGCTATTTGGTGCTTAATAAATATTCTACATCTTAATTTAAAGAAATGTCTATCTATTTCTTTTTGTCGCCGTAAAGTTACGAATTTTGAATATTCAATCAACAATTGTAAGTTTGTTGAGGCGGTTCGCGATTTGGGTGTAGTATTTGACTGTCGCATGACTTTTGTTCCCCATTTTAATAATATTACCAGTAAAGCTTTTTCCATGTTAGGATTTATTAATAGATTCTCTAAACAGTTTTGTTTGGATACGTTCAGGACTCTTTATGTTAGTTTAGTAAGACCGCAGTTAGAATACTGTTCGATTATCTGGTCTCCATATTATAACAACAACATTGAGTTAATTGAGAAAGTACAGAATAAATTTTTATTACTGGTATCATTTAGAATGGGAAGAGTACAGTCGATCCTTTATTTTGAGAACCCTTAACTTGAAATCCCTACAATATCGAAGGGTTACACTGGATATGTGTTATGGATTTAAACTGATAAATGGTCTTGTGAACTCCAGTCATTTACTTTCGCTATTGAATTTTAATTTCTTTGTATCCACAACTGTTCATAACAGGCCATTTTTCCGGTTAAACTTCCATCGCACTAGTTATGGCGTTCATAGTCCAGTCTCGCGTATAATGCAGTATTGTAACTTACTTTTGTTAAATCCTAATTTCCTTATTTTTTCAAATTCGTATCATGTATTTAAACGTCACTTATCATTTATTGATCTCGCCAATATTAGTCACTTACAGCATTTTTGTATTTTTTCTCTCTCTTTTTAGTGTAAAGCGGAATGTTCTACTAACTGTAATTATTTATATTGTATATGTTATTATATATATATATATATATATATAACATCTTTATTGAGGCTTTGATACAATTAGCTATAATACAATATTTGATTTAATACGAACTAAATGGCTATCGACCATTGGTCTTTAATATTGAAAAAGGAGAAATCCGTAAATAAATAAATAAATATTATTGAAATCAAATGAATAATATAATATGGTGTCATCGGCATAAAAGTGAATGTTGCAATGTTTTACACATTTTGTAAATGAGCTTGTATATATAGAAAATATAATTGGGCCTAGGATAGATCCCTGGGGAACCGCATTTGAAATTTTTATTTCAGAAGATTTTTAGATAGTTTTTAAAAGCCTTATCTCGCAAAGCATAGTGTCTTGATAGTGTCAGTTAACCATTCTGGATTTCGTTTAATCATTGTAACTTGACGTAAAGGTGATAAAGTATTGAAAATTTCAATTACAAATGAGTTTAATAAGTTTACTTTTTCATTAATGTTTACAGTTTACAATATATTATGAAACAAGGTAATACGCAAAAGGTTTTCTAATAGTTACAAATCAAGATTTCTAGTAATTATTCAAACAATAACTTTATATAATTTACAGTTATATAATACAATTATAAGTTTGTATGAAGGAGTTAGTCTGTCCTGGGATATCGACCTGATGTCTTTCTGCCCTGTCGTGAATTTATGATGAAGATAAAGAAAAATCTATGCTAGCTAGCTGAACTGTCCTGATGATTTGTGGTGTTTTTATAATTTTGTAGACACAAAAGAATGCTTATCAACGAATGATTATCACATACTCGGTGTATCTGAAACATGGCTAAATGCTCAGTTTTCAACAGGCATGGTGACGGTTGCTAGATATAGCTTCATAAGGCATGCTAGAACTACGAGGGGAGGTGGAGTTGGTTGGTATGTGAATTGTAAATACTATAACACCTACATGTATTGTAATTATTTATATTGTTATATTGTTAAAATTATCTATATATCTATATAGTCTGAATAAAGATATATATATATATATATATATAAACGCCATTTTCGTTTTTTATCAGAAATAAGAAAGTTAATGATGGTCTAGAAGAAACGAAACATGCTATTAGTAAAATGAGTACGCTATCGATTAGATCATAAAAAAGTATGTCTTCATTAATTGAAATATTGCTTCAAATAACGAAAATTTAAATAAAAAAACTTTTTTTAATTTGTCTTGAAAAAAAAAAACTTTGCCCAGTTTTAACAACGGGATATTAAATAGCATGAAATTCTGCAAAAGTGCCAAATTTAAACCTACCCTCTATTTCTTATAATAAGGGAGACTCTAATTTGAAACACCCTGTGTAGTGAAGATAAAGTCATTATAACGTGTTTTACTTTTAGTTACTTATGGAAGAATGAAATGTGGATAGAGTTTTATGTAAAAAAAGTTTATATTAATAGGAACAAACAACTTTCAATGTCAAATCATGACTAGACCAGACGAAAATGTACGAGCAGTTATTTTGTTGGAAGAATGCTCGGAAATTGAAAATAAATAAATCCAACCTTGCGTCTGGACGCGTAAAGGTGTAAGAAAAAAGCGCGACGTCCCTCGAGAATGATGGATGTCGCTAATGAGCCGTTTGCCGCTCCCCCGTCCCCCTCGCCCTCACCACCTACATCCTCATCTATTATGACTACACATGTCGAGCCAATCCTGAGCGCTATTTTTGACGTGTGCACTTTTTTGTGCGTCTCCAGAATGCGACTTTTGTTCTAGTTTCTCGGGTGTTTGTGTACTTTAGGCGACTTCCTACAAACGCGGATGAGATAACACTGTTTGTCGTTTTGTTTCCCGTGCCATCTGCTAAATGTGCGAGATTACGGAATGTGTTCAATTTCAAAATATATACAACAAAAAGAAATAACTAATTCATAAATTTATTTTTATTCTCATATTTTTAGTATCAATATTAATTGTATTTACATTTTAAATCGCTCAATATTTTAGAATTAAAGATTTAAAAAAAATATTGACTGTGACGAAGACAAGCACGGAAGATCCTGTAAGAAAAATGGCGATCGTGTGAATCTTTCCGCGAGGAAATTACGGTTTGCAGCTTCATGGGTGTCCGCAAATATTCTTAAATTGCCGCCCCTAAGCTAAATATCAATGAATGAAACCTAAAATCGTAACAAATTTGTGAAAAACTGTATACACAGTCTGGGATCTGCTGCCCTACAGTGTGCTCTTAGTACATCTTATATATATATTATCGTGCTCTTATCACTCAAAAGGGAAGATGTTGATCTGGTGTTTTTTTGTGAAGCACCATCTAGAAACCATCATACGCAATAGTCATAAAATGAATACTATAATTAATAATATTTCGCCAATTAATAAAAAAGGATTTATTTTCTTTGTCATAGTTATTCAAATAAATTAAATATAAAGAATTTCAAAATAATTAATTCATTGGGCTTACGTTAATTGAAAAAAAAAAAAACAGCTCCCACAGTAAAACAATATTTAACACAGTGTCAATAAAATTGTGAAATATTAATAACATTAATGAAATAAAAGTGAACTCGCCGACTCCAAAAATAACTTTTCTCGATCTTCGAACCTGTCCATTTTGTGTTATTCATTCAAAAAACGTTTTGTAGATTAATGATAAATAATAGTAATTCTTTTTATATATATACATCTTCTTTCAGACTATACAGATGATTTTAACAATATAACATAAATAATTACAATACATGTAGGTGTTGGTCTGTCTGGACTATCGACCAGGGGTCTTTCTGTCCTGTCATTAATTTATGATGAAGTTAAAGAAAAATCCATGCTAGCTAGCTGAACTGTCCTGATGATTTGCACAAATGAATTGATGAATGGTGATTGTAGGAGTAATTATTTATTTATTTAAAATTAATTAATGTTATCCGTGTAAAATTTAACTCGTTGATGGATCTTGCTCATTCTATGTTTCTGATATTGTTTCACGTTTTACATTATCTGTCATTAATTTTGAATAAATAAAGAATTATTATTATTAATAATTAATAACATTAATAATTATTGTTAATAATAATTAATAATATTAATAATAATTCCTTATTTATTCAAAAGAGCAAATGAGTTGTCATTTGATTAGATTCGAATTTTCTTCAAAAAATCAATGACTAGATCCAGTTAACTCTCATCCTGCAATAAAAAATCATTACTTGATTCTATATACCGGGTGAACCATTTAACTTAACAAATCAAAAATAACTCAAAAATACGCAACGTACGAAAACACGTCACGAGGCAAAAAAGTAATGTTTCCATCCTGTTTTAACTTCAGCCTCTTTCAACTTTGAAATTTCCCCCATTTTTTATTTAAAATATAATACATAAGGTTTTATTAAAACATTTTTAATAAAACCTTATGTGTTTTTATCTTTAGAATCCGATTATTAAATAAATAATGGGGGAAATTAACCCAATTAGGCAGTGTGAGCAGTTACAATGTTTTTGCTTTTGTTGTTGTTAATAATATAAACAGTCAGTTGTAATAAACCATTTTAATTGAATCAGTGTTTCGTCCTTTATTAACCACATTAATATGGTAGCAGAGCGTGGTTACTAAACACGAAAAGACGTTATAAAACTCAGCTTCGTTTGTGTGCAACATTTTCGCCAGTTGTCAGCATGGAATTTCAAAGGATTGACAAGCTGCGAGGCGCAGACAACTGGAATTTATGGAATTCCGTGATTAGGAACCTTTTTGACTTACAATAATATTTAATTTAAATTTTGACGATCAATGACAGAATGACATCCATCTAGTTACTATAAATGAGTGCTTCTTTAATGATAGTAAAGAAAAACTTTATTGCAAACTGAAAATGCGTACGAGGTATGTATCGGAGAAATCACGAAACTGGAGGCGCTGGATAGGAGTTAACGCAGATGCGGTGACGGCACACAATGTCAGTTTCGAAATATGGGATAAAGTGGATAGATTGGCCAGTCAGATTGTAATGAGGTCCATCGAGAGTAATATTAGGTCGTTGCTTGTAACATATGAAACTGCGAGAGACATATGGATCCAATAGCATGCTGTTTACGAACAGCAAACGGAACAGGTTGCTCATACTGTTCAGGCTAAATTTTTCAATTTACAAATTTTATTTTTATCATGACGATCTTGTTTCACACATTGCAAAAGTTGAAGGTCTTATTTTACGATTGCAGCAGCTAGAAGTCAAGCCAGATGAACGCACCATGAGCGAAGATTCATCTGGCTTGACTTTTAGCTGCTGCAATCGTAAAATAAGTCCTTCAAATTTTGCAATGTGTGAAACAAGATCGTCTCGATCAACATTGGATATGTTGCCGGACGATTACGAAAGTCTGCGGCAGGCCTGGTGGATTAGACCGGATAACCAGAGAAGTCTGGCCAACTTGGAGAGCATTTTAACGTCGGATGACAGACGGCGCCAGCAGCGGGCTGCCAAGCGTGGCACTTGTGGCGAGTCAGGAGAAGATCGACGTGAAAGTTAAACAAAAAACACCGAGAAGCCAGCTGATAAAGGTACAAGGAATCTGTCATTTACATTTTATAATTGCGGAATTGTTGGTCATATAAGTTGAAACTGTCGTAAGCCGAAGCGACACAAGGGCTCGTGGGGGCTTGAAAGTGGACAGGGATCAGACAAAAAGGTCCATCAGCGAGGTTCTGAATGCGGAGCTGGACAATGATGTGTGGATCATCTGATATTTCGTCGTAAATGGTATTCATCGTACGAAATGTTCACATAGCCGGTGAAGATTCACATCGGGGATAAGTCGTTCATAACTGCTGAAGGACGCAGAACGATATTTTTTGAGGTAGAGGTCAAAGGTGAATGGTTGCCATGTCGTATGGAAAACGTTCTATACACGTCCGTTGTTCGCTGGAATTTATTCTCGGTCACAGCTGCGTTGAACAAAGGCTCGTCGTTCAACTCATCAAAATCCTTCTGTCAGTTCATGAAGGATGGAGTTGTCAAGGCACGAGGTATCAGGTAGGTATGGCAATTCGAGTTACGGTACCTGCGGCTACACGACTCAGTGACTCGAATTGCCATACCTACCTAATACCTCATGCCTTGACGACTCCATCCTTCATGAACTGACAGAAGGATTTTGATGTGTCGCATGAGCGGATGGAACACCAGAAGAAGCGTCATATTTTGAGGATTCTGCAACAGATTGGGATCGAGGTCAGCAAGAACAACGAGTTTTGCGGAGCATGCGTCGAGGGCAAGCAGCACAGGGAGACTTTTTAATTATGACAACAGCGAGCGGTGCGGCCCGATGGAAGCTGCGTCATTCGAAGGGGCAAGTATTTCGTCTGTTTCACGTTCGATTACTCCAGGATGCGGTTCGTTTACTTTTTCGAGACACTAGAGAAGATCAAGGACTTGTTGCAGGTTATCAAAATGAGCTTCGGACGATCCGTCAAATCACTTCAATGTGATGGTGGGCTGGAATTCGACAACGTCATAGTAAAGAAACTCCTGAGTTCAAACGGCACCAGACTTACTATCACGAATCCTTACACTCTGGAGTAGAACGGCTGTGCAGAGCGAACAAACAGGACTGTCGTGGATTTGGCTCGCACAATGATTCTCGCAAAGAATCTACCAAAGTCACTCTGGGATGAGGCGGTCAATACTGCTATATATGTACTAAATATAGCTGGTTCCAGTACCATCGACAATAAAACACCTTACAAATTGTTTATGGGTCGAACTGGGCGCTGGTAGGAGTTGCATGTCTTTAGTACCGAGTGCTTTATCCATATTCCGAAACAGCAACGGAAGAAATGCGACTCCAAAGGTCAGAAAGGCACGTTGGTCGGGTACCAGGCAAACATCGACGGGTTCCGAATTTGGGTGCAGCCAGGGAATCGAGTTATTCGTAGCAAAAATATAGTCTTCGCGCTGGAGACTACTGGGTAAAACGCAGGCATTGTTTTCATCCGATGCCGACGACAAATCAATTGAGGGTTCCCGATTTGACGATAAATCATTTAATCCACCAGATGAAGTTTACGTCGCACCTCGCCAATCGGCTGTAGACGGTGGCGAATCGTCATCCAGGGGGCAACTTCGGAACCAGGAATTGCTCAGACCACCCGATCGCTTGAACGAGACTATGATCTCTGAGTTAAGTGAACCAAAAAATTACTAAGAGGCAATGACGTCAACGGAACGACAACATTGAATGATTTCTATGGAGAACGAGATGAAATCTTTGGAGGATAATTCGACCTGGTCTCTTGTGAAACTACCAGTGTGTCGAAAAGCTATCTCTAACGGTTGGGTATATCGCTTCAAATGAGACGCCAATAAAGACCCAAATCGTTGACGATGCCACTTGAAATTAGGCAAAAGGTGGCGCTTGCGTCGTCTTTAATTTATTATGAAAGCTCGTCTTGTTGTTCGAGGTTACAGTCAACGCGAGGGTGTGGACTACAATGAAACTTTTACGCCGGTGGCCCGTTTCGATACTGTTCGCGCTGTGCATAGTATCGCCGATGTTGAGAGCCTAACTGCAATGCTTATTTTTTGAGTTATTTCGATTTTAGTTTAAATGGTACACACGGTATTTGATATGGTAATGCTTTGGAATGGCGGGTTTCAACAAAAACAAAAGAAAAGTTAAATATATCAAATACAATTAAAATTGTAGGTAATTTGGACTTTTAATTCTATTTTTTTCTTTCTTAAATTAATTTCTCATCTGGCACTTGGTGAAACATATTACACTATGTAAAATAATTTAAAGAAAAGACACTTGGTATTGTTTCACAAATTAGACTTATTCCGACTAGTTTCGGTTTATTAGACCATTTTTCAAAGGAATTCTAATTTGTGAAACAATACTAAGTGTCTTTTCTTTAAATTATTTTACATATTTAAATTCTTGCCAGAATGTCCGAGCAGGCCTCCCGAGATTTGACAATAGGCCTATAGGTGTCATCTATTTTCTACTTAATTACGTTTTTTCTTTTTATTAAGTAAAATGAAACAAAGATGATTCACACACTAGCAGTTATTTAAATTACAATGAAATTAAACAAGGAAAATATCTGACAATGATCAATAAAAATCGATCAATTCTTTTTTTTTTAATTGATGAAATTTTATTGATCATTACCAGATATTTTCCTTGTTTAATTTCATTGTACTTTTTTTATATTGATAATAATTTTGTTAATGCCAATACAAGATTTTGTTTCAGTTTTATATTTGAGTATTAAAATGCAGTAGAGATTTCACTGATAGTCTGTATAGTAAAAAAACAATTAGATTAATTTCAATTAACAATTTCAGATTGGCATTTCTTATTTGAAATCTATGGAATCTATCCCAAATATCTTTTTATGAGTTAAGTGAAGATCAAGATTATTTGATATTTCTCTTTAATATTTGATATAAACATTTAATGAAACGTTCAATCACCATTCATCTAGCGTATGGATAACAAGATTAATGGTGACTGAACGTTTCATTAAATGTGAATTTCGTTTTCCTTGTTTGCTTAAACAGGACAAGTTTGCCTTCCTTTAGTGGACGAAACCCAAATCGTTGACGATGCCACTTGAAATTAGGCAAAAGGTGGCGCTTGCGTCGTCTTTAATTTATTATGAATTTGATATAAAGTTATGTCATGGGAAGTTTTGTGTAAAATTGAATATGAAAAGGTCCTATTAAAAAAATAGTAATTGCACCTATTATACACCCGAAATTCCAATTTCGCTATCGAGAGGTGTCAGCGGACCGGCATGGTCTGCACGGGCGTTGATAATAGAGACATCTCCATGACAATACAACTTGCTCATCCGGGAAACATCCCACATTCCGCACTCATTTTGTTATGGTAATTAGCCGCTTTGAACAAACAGTTATCTCGAACTCAAACACCCCTCTGCTCTGCTCACGCAGAGGGATGAATATTCAAGCGGCGGAACGGGGGCGGGCGAGGAGGTGGAGAAAGACAGCAAACAGGAGAGCGGGGCGCGCGCGGGCCAATTAAAGGGATAGAAGGGAAAACATAATAAAACGGTTATTTTGTTTTTTCAGCGGTCGTTTGGAAAAATACGATTGTTGCCGAAAGTGTCCATCAGGTTTTAAATCGACCTCGATCCGAAGGAACGCACACGATTGTTGTTTCACGTGACGGTTTCGGGCCAAGTTTTTAATGCCCTTTCTATTTTCTCCATTATCCTACCTTCCACCGCAGACCACAATAGGACCTGCTCTTTTTTTTTTCAACGTCCACGCTCTCGCTCTTTCTTCGCCAAACAATTGGAATTCGTTTGCTGCTTTGTAACAATTAATCCGATATTTTTATTGGGAAAAAATACAAGAAGCGCGTTTTATTTCGGTTTATTCCTTTAGTTATTTTTTTGTGGTCAAAACGAATAATTCAACATTCTCTTCAAAAATAATTCAAAATTTTAAAATAAATATATAAATAAAGAGAAAAACTTCATTCTTGTATGTTGACATTTGGAACAATTTGCGAAGTAAAAATTGCATCTTATAATAATTTTTCGTGCAACAGCATAGGTCATGTAATCGAACAACAATAAAAACGTACGCAAGCATTTATAAAAAAAGTTGTAGGAGTCCATTTTTTATATTGAGTCAAACTTCAAATAGTAAAATAATCTGTACTTCTCATTATCGTTTTTTCTTTAAACTAGTTTCAGCTTCTTAGGCCATCATCAGTATACTTCAAAAATATAAAGTAAATTATAATAAATTATACTGGGTGAGTTTTTTCGATGTTCTCTATGGGGATCTCGGAAACTATAAGAGATAGAAAAACGGTTAAATGGGGAAAGAAGTGTAGTTTTATAAGACGAATAAAATCACACTTTCAAAATATTTGAAAAAGTCAAGGGTAACTAGATATTTTGAAAAAAGTAAAATGTGTCAATTTTTTGAAATCAATATATTTCTATTATTATCATAGATAGAAAAAAAACTGTAAAGGACAAAGTTGTAGAAAATTTTACTCAGATTGATAACAAAAAATAAAAAAAAAAAATGTCGCCCATATTTTGGGAGATATGACACAAACTTACCTTTTTTTAAATGGAAACAATAGTTGGCTATGACTTTGTTAAAAGGGTTATTTTTTTTTTCCTTTAATCCGATATAACATATGCCATAGTTATTTTTAAAATAAAATAAATTACAGTCGTTTTTAATTTTACCATACACCAAAAAATAGTTAAGATCCATTATTGATCAACGTCAACCTTTCCTCACACTTTGAATTAGTAACTACATTTTTTATAAATTGGGTAAGCATCCATCCACAGAAAGAACACATAACACTATCAACAGCCATTACACTTATCAACACACCCTTATTTTTCAGCATAAATAAAATCAACATTATACACACAATGCGCCTCATGGATTTAGATTCTCAAACTTTACATTTTATATAATTTCTATTTGGTTTCACATATTGTTGACGTTGTAAGTTTAATAACATTACTTTTATTTTAAACGTATACTTATAAAATTATTTCAATTTTTAACTAACCAAAATGAGATATGTATAATTTTTAATCACAGCGACTAATTTATTTTATATGTTATACCTGTTCACAATACTATTATAATTTACTTTACATTTTTTTGTAGTATACTGATGTTGGCCTAACAAACGGAAATAAGTCTAAATAAAATAAAGAACGATAATAAGAAGTACAGATTATTTTGCTATTTCAAACTTTTATACTTTGTTAATATAAAATAAATTTTCTGAAAGAATGAAAGTAAGAAACACTAAATATATATATTTTATTTGAAGAAAATGCTTCAGCAGCATGAAATGCATATTTAGCATAGTATCCAGAGATACATTAGCCCGGTAAACGGATGTTTAAAATGTAATTACAATTTTAATCAGTAACTATTAGGTATGTATTGATAGATTTAAAAAAAGAGGTCAAAGAAATATAACAAAATTAGAGCTCAGCAAAAATTAGCGAATGTTTTGGTTACAGTAGAGGCAAAAAGGAGACTTCTCTAATGGAATTAGAAAAGGAAAAGGAAATATCCATATTTCTAAAACTAAAATTCATACAATTTTAAAGGAAAATAAATATGTTTCTGGCTGAAAGGCTTCCGGCCGATAATTGGTTACACAAGAATATTTGTTTAAAGTTTAAATAAATGGTTAAAAATGTTAAATAATATTTGTTAAACCACACTTGTAAGGAATAAAGAACAGTTTTTAACTCTCTCGAGATTTATAGAATTTAACTTGAAATATTGACCAATCTCTAAATAATCATTATTTGAGTATAGTGCAATATTTTGAAACAAATAATTTTACAAAAGAATAATAATTTTTATTGCCCAACAGGTAAAAAACCCAATTACAGAGCAATAAGTACAAACTTTATATAACATGCTATTAAATAAGACGTATATAAAAATAAGCTGTCAAATGAGTATAATTTTGGAAACCCGTCCCATTAAAAATCATGTTGTATCTTGAAAACTTCACAATTGCGAAGTAAGGAATAACAGTAATTAAATTTGTGATTAAATACTTCACGTAAACTCAAAAACCATTCAGTGTATCTTGAAAAGTTTGACAGTAAGCGCATTGTAATAAATATATATTAATTTGACAAATACACGTTCCAAATTTCATTTTGATTGGATAAATAGTTCCGAAGATATTTAACTTATTCCATATTTTTTTAACAACCTCTACAAGGTGGCCAGAAAGGGTGTGATGATTTTCAGGTAAAGTGGTTCATTGATCAATTTCAAGCAGAAAATATAAGTAAAAAATATTTTATTGTGACTTATAATTTATTTTTATTAAAAAAAGCGTCTGAAGAAGTTTTTTCTTTATTAACGCCAAATGCCAATTTTTATCAAAAAAATCATACAAAATAATACAATAAACCTAAATACAATACAATATCAAAATTAATATAATTTCTTATATAATTATGCATACTAAAACTAAATATATGTCTGGACCTGTATGATTATATATAATAAAAAATAAAATATAATGGCAGAAAGACCTCTGGTCGATAGCCATTTAACAATTAATTAATTTTTGTGTGATCTACATAATCAATGTTTGTTACCTTATTGTAAACTTAATTGTTAATAAAGATTGTTATATATATATATATATATATATATATATAAAATATAATGTAACCAGTAATACACAACAATATAAGTCACATTTAACTTAAACTGAAAAAAAGATATAAAATAGAAGATATAAACAAATTATCACGTTCTAATTTTTAATAAATGTTTTAAAATCGTAATTATTAAATTCATTTCCTAGTTTCATTAGAAGAGTAAGCGAATTGTTGCTAGAGGATATTGTTTTATAGATGTCTTCATGAAACAGCGTAGTTGAACGAGTTCTTCTTCTGCTAATGTGATATGAGACATCATTTAAAAGCGTATGTGAATCGATGCATCCATTCACAAGATGATATAATAAAGATAGATCTGCATCGATTCTACGTTCTACGTTCTGATAATGTTCTAATAATGTTTAATTCGTTCTTTATTAAAGAATAATCACCAATTATATATGGATGTGCCAATTTAAACTCCATACATCTAAGAAATTTGTTTTGTATTTTTTCAAGGCGCTCAATATTGCCAGTAGAATATGGTGTCGAAATTGGTGATGCATATTCTAAGTTGGATCGTACTAATGAATAATATACTGTTTTTAGGCAATCGATGCTCATACTTTTCAAACATAACCCCACATATGCATTGCCTTTTTTGAAATATTTAAAATATGTGAATTGAAAGTAAATTTTGAATCAAAAGTAATACTCAGATCTTTCATAGTAGTAACTCTCTCGAGATTTATAGAATTTAATTTATATGTATATATTATTAGGTTATTACATCTAAAGATCGACATGGTGAAACATTTTTTCACATTGTTAATGCACCAATTATTTAAATTATTGAGATCATCTTGTATATACAGTCATTAAGAGAATTGATAAATTTGAACATTTTTAAGTCATCGGCATAAAGTGTAAAGTTTCATTTTGTTATATAATTTTCCAAATCATTAATAAATAAAATGAATATCTCCACAACCCTTCGAATGAATCCCTCTACGAAATGTGTAAAATTGCCCCATAAACAGAGACTTGAAACCCTTTCACTAAAATTCGCTATAAATCCCTACATAGCTCCCATTATCAATCACATCTGCATCCCACGTAATCCGAATATTAATCCTAGGTATACCCATCCCTCATTAACAATTCATCAATTCATCTCACTAAAGTCTGATAGCTTAGACAATGACGTTAGCAATCATGACGATTAACCAAAACGACATGAACTGGACAGAGACAGGCAGAAAGACGGTCGATAGCCATTTTCTGAGGTCTAACAATGTGTAAATGTTTGTCTGTATATATATTATAAAATTATTTAATGTAAGACTCAGAAATAAAGATTTTCAATATATATATATATATATAAAATGAATAAAATAGGTCCATAATGTGACCCTTGGGGTACCCCTGACGTGACTAAAATTGATTTGGAGATATAATTCTATATTTTAACATGTTGCTTACGGTTAAAAACGATGACAGCCATATCAAAGTATTGCTACAAAATCCGATAGAATTTAATTTATTTATTAAAATATTCGTATCAATTCTATTCGAACGCTTTTGTAAAGTCGATATATATTGTGTCATCTTGACACGGATTGTCTAAAGCTTTGGAAACAAACTGTTTATACACTAACAAATTGGACACAGTTGACCTTCCATTAATAAAACCATGTTGCTTGGGACTGATAAATTGTCTAGAAAATCATGCCAATTGTTTTGCAACCAATTTGTCCAGTATTTTATATCGAGCTATAACAAAAATCGACGACGAAGGTGGCGTTGGAAGTCTCGAGTCATGTTTGTAGTAAGATCACACGCATGAAATGTTGGTTGTGGTTAAACAGTGACAACTGACTTGTCAACATGACAACCAGTACTTTACGCGTACGCGTGTAATTTTAGTTCAGACATGACTTAAGATTTCTAATGCCAACTTCGTCGTCGATTTTTGTTATACACTCGATACTTTGTTTAATAACTAGGGGGAGTAACTGCCAAAGCCCGATTTACACTATAAAAAGTCACTAGAAAAATCAGATACTTTTGGCGGTAATTTGAAATAATTTTATAATTACTATTTAAATAAATCAAATAAATAATATATAATGTAAATAATATTTAAATATCAATAATAATTAATTATTTTTATATAATATTTACATTTATTGAACAAATAACTAAATTATGGACTACATATTAATAATTAAAAAATTAAAATTGTGTACTTTCATATTTTATTTATTGCAAAAGATAAATACATGCGAGTTAAAATCACTTATCTCCTCTCACAAAATGAAATTCTGTTTTAACACGTGTATCATAAATATTTGATATTTTTCGTTTTTGCTATGTTATCTATGAGTCACTTTCTTCATGAAGAGAAAGTAACAATGGTTCTATTAAATTATTAATCCAATTTGGACATTTTTAATTCCTCTTTTTCAATCGTAGTCAATCCTGCATATGTTTTTTCTTTGAAGATTTTGTTATTTTTTGTGACTATAGTGAGATTCATTATCCATTACAATGATTTGGCAACATGGTTAATAAATTAGAAAACCATTCTTCAAATACCACAGCAGTCATTTCCTCATGATAATCGGCAGATTTTTACCCTCAAATAGCAACAATACACCATCAACATAACCCAGCTTCGATCCAACGTGCAAAATTATAAAACGTCTGCCTTTTCTTGATGGACTTTTGAGCCCCATCGATAGCGTTAGATACATCTTGTATAATCTGTTTATACATATTTATTATGCACTGTTTTTCGAACACAGATAAATGTCCCAAATCCAATCTTTTACGCTTTTTTGGAGGCGAATGTGATCCCATCGCCAAGTTTGTACGGGGTTCATAATCCATCACAATAATATAAACGAAACAACACAACAGAACAACACTAAAGTAATACTAACGAAACACTAAAGAAACCCGATTCGGAAGGATAATACGAAACAGAGAATTTTTAAACTCGGTGACGTTTTAATTAGACGTAATCAACATCTAAAATATTGTAATTAGCATAGTGTAAAAAGGCTGTGTTAAAACCCTCCTAGTTATTAAACAGACCATAGGCAAAGTGGACTGAATGCAAATTCTCCTAACTCTCTAGGTCCAGATTTGTGAAGTGGAATCACGAAACTTGATTTTCATTTCATGGGGACTATACCCATCTGCAATGATTTCATGAATATGTTGTGTATTGATCGACACAGAGTACACGCAATTCTGGAGAAAGTAGTTACAAACTTTATCTGGACCACAACTATATTTTGGTTTAAGTTAACAATTTTATTAAATACTTCCTGAATATAAATAACAAGATTACTATCAAGTACATTAGTGAATTCAATAGACGAATTACGCGAGAAAATTGGTGAAGAAAAGTAATCAGAAAATAAGTCAGCAATATTGTCATCATTACTCGCAGATATATTATCATAGAACATTTCATTTGAATATCCATTGTTTTTTTAGATCCTTGACGTAGGTCCAAAAAAAATAGGATCACTTTTTAAAGATAATTCTATTTTACTTATTTAGTTGTTATAACAAATAAGTGAAATACTCTTGCATTCAGTTCTAATTTGAGCAAATATTCTATAATCAACATCTAAGCCGGATTCCTTATATGTTGCGTGTGCTCTATTCTTATATTTAATTAAAGAAATTAGTTCATTATTAATCCATCTAGGATAGCGCATATTATTAGATTTTGTATAAATATAAGGAATACAAAGTTATTTGCCGGCCCCTGCTTGATTACGGTGCTATCCTCTTCACTCAACTCATTCCTTCCACAATGTATCGCCTATAAGTCGCCGAAAGATCCTCCCAAAGAATCCTTACCAAACTCAGGCATCCCAAAAACCTACTTCACAATCCCTCCAACGAATACCTTTATGAATCCACCCAAATCCCACCCATATCTCTGTGTATATTAGCCTTAAATAAACAATTTGCCAATAGATCTTGTAATCTACCCCTTCTTACAAAATTCGGTATTTCTCGTAACCCTAATATTATTCCTAAATACAAACATCCTACAATTACCATTCATCGATTCATTTGCGCAAATCATCAGGACAGTTCAGCTAGCTAGCATAGATTTTTCTCGAGGTCGATAGCTCAGAAAAACTAATACCTATATGTATTGTAATTATTTATTTTGTTATATTGTTAAAATTATTTATATAGTCTGAATAAATAATATTGATATCGTAAAATCTGTTGACAACTGTTTCTAATTGAATAAAATCCTAGTTTATATTATTGAAATACATATTTACAGCATTATAGTCTGCTTGATTAAACATATATTTCTTCACAAAAGTGACCATATTGTGCATAATTTCACCTGAAATCTGCAGGTTATTTGGTGAATGCTAGTGGAATCAAAATATCAGATACCAAAGAGAACGATGATATGTTGGGTGTACTGAAACACAAATCAAGATATACACCACGCAAGTTTGGAATATTGTTTATTTGAAAAGCATTTAAAAAATTGTAGCAATCAGTAATTATAGACGCCTTAGTATCAAGATTTAGAAACATCGTCCCATTGTACACCCGGTATATTGAAATCACCAAAAATAATTAAATCGTGACAATTATAAGGTTCGACTATTTCTTCAAGACTACTATAGTGGCTTTGGTATATGTCTATAGAGGCACCAGGGGGTATATAAACTCCACCTATAAGTAACTTTATCGATATTTAACAACACAAAGAGGTGTTTAATTGCATTTTTTTGATAAAATGGGCTATGCGGTTTTTTTTTCAATTTGATTTATTTTAGCACAATTACAAAGATATATACATTTATTTATTTATTTATTCAACGGAGACACCTTTTTTACAAAAATATTGAAAAAACTTAAACTTAATATTAACAAAGACATATTCGATATATATAGACATTGACGAGCATTACAACTTAAATTTATTAGAAATCGATTCTACGCAGTAAAGATTTGAATATATTTATATTTGGAGCGAATAAATCAAAATATACATTATTGTTAAGTGAATTAGCCGTTCGCATCATTCTTACTACAGAGTTATTAGCTGCATAATTGGTACTGCACATTAATCGAAATAATGTATTGTTTCTCGTGACGACTCCACTAGCTTGATACCAGAATGTAATTGATGATAATAATTGAATGCAGTTAATGTAGTTATTTATGATTTTATAAAGAACGCGTAAGTCAGAGAAGGTACGGCGATATTAAAGTGGTTTTAAGTTTAAGGAATTAAGGATATTATTATAATTTAAGTTTGTTACCGGAATACCTTGTAAGTAAGCAATTCTTCGTAAAAATGTATGCTGTACTTTTTTAATCATATCTTTTAGGTATTTCTGATGAGGATTCCAAACTGGTACAGCATATTCAAGTAATGAGCGCACAAGTGAACAATACAATATTTTTAATATAGGGATAGAAAAGTCAGAACCAATTCTTAATATAAAACCTAGTGTTTTTAAGGCACGGTTTACAATATATCTTATATGACTATCAAATGATAGTTTAACATTAACTCACACCCAGATCACTTATTTCGATTACACGTTCTAAGAAGCTATTATTAAGTGTATAGTTATAGATCGATACGTTTACAATACGATGAAAAGTTATAGTTTTACATTTGGACACATTAAGACTCAATCCATTTTTCTCGCACCAACGGCAGATATTATCTAAGGCATTCTGAATTATAAAATGATCATTATATTTTTTTATTACATGAAATATTTTCAGGTCGTCAGCGTATAATAAAAATTGACAATGAATGACAGATTGAATGTCATTAATAAATAAATTGAATAATAATGGTCCTAAATGTGTGCCTTGTGGAACCCCTGAGAGTACTTTTATTGGAGTCGAACATTCGCCATTAATTTTAATGATTTGTAATCTGTTAGAGAGAAAACTAGCTAACCACCCAACGATAGATTCATTGAGACCAAGAAGTGATAGTTTGCGTAGTAATATTGAATGGGGTATTCTATCAAACGCCTTGCTAAAATCAGTATATACTGCATCAATTTGATTTCTTTGTTCAATGGCATTAGATATATAGGAGTTATAAAGCAATAAATTAGAAGTTGTTGATTTCTTTGATTGGAATCCATGTTAGGCATCAATTATATAATTAGAAGTGATCCATGATAGTTGATTGCTTATCATTTGTTCGAATAATTTAGGTATGTGTGATTGCATGCAAACTCCGCGATAGTTTTCTACATTGTCTTTATTACTATTTTTATAAATAGGGGTTAGAAATCTAGTTTTCCAATATTGAAGGAATATCCGTTCACTGATAGATTTTTTAAATATAATGCTCAGAGGAATTATAATTGTGCATACACATTCTTTTAATAGTGCAGTAGGTACTCCATCCGGACCACAAGAATGAGACGATTTTAAATTCGCAATAGCCTGAAAAAAATCATTTTCATCAATTGACAGAATGTGGAATCTATGCAAGAAACAAGGGTATAATCGTTTAAATATTGATTTTCAGAATTATCTACACAAACTGTTGCAAAAAACTCGGCAAATAAATTAGCTATGTTATTAGATGTATTAGCAGATTTATTACCATAGTACATAGTAGTGGGGTATCCAAAAGATTTTTTATTTTCTTCAACATACGACCAAAAGTAATTAGAATTATGTCTGATGTTGCCCTCCACTTTATTAATATATCTATTGTACAGTCTCTTGCTTAGATCTTTACATTTATCACGCAAATTGGAAAAAAATAAATAATCACAAAAACTATTGGAATTTTTAAATTTGCGATGCGCACATCTTTTATTAAATTTATTAATTCATAATTGTACCATTTTGGGTATGTGCTTGCAATTCTTTTTTTTTTTTTGGGAACGTATAACTCGATGGCTGTATACAATAAAATGATTCGACTGTTATATTAATATCCGCACTATGCAATATGTTCTCCCAGTTCACATTACCTAAAAATTGATTAAGCTCAATATAATCAGCATTTGCGAAGTCATAATAAATGGTTTCATCATATTTTGTGTCTGAGGAGTATAGGCAATCAACATTAATACAATAAGCATAATGATGTCTAGAGTTATTGAATAATAAAGTCCGTTGCTAACATAACCTGAAATAAATCAGCAGAACCAAAAATTAAATCGAGATAAACACCTTTCTCATTAGGTAGGTCGTTAACTTGACTTAAATGTAAAAAGCTATACGAATCTACAAGAGTTAATCCTTCATAGCTGGTAGTGCTGTGCGCACATACGCCTAAGTCGTCGTTGATCCAAGATTCATAAGGAAGATTGTAATCCCCACAGATTATCACTTCACTATTAGTTGACTTTGAAATCACCTCTTCCACTGCTATACAATGATCTTGAAATTTAGATGATTCAGAGTTAGGTAGAAAATATACTGCTCCAATCACATAATTTTTATTGAGCATTCGAATCTGTATAAATAGCTGCTCTACTGTATCAACGGATGTACATAATGTACATACTTTTAAGTGTTGCTTAGTAAGAATCATAACACCACCACCACTTCGTTTGTTGGAATTCTTAGGAGATCTATCGTTTCTAAAAATATTGTATTTATTTCCTTTGATAATTTCATTATCCCTAATATCAGGATATAGCCAAGTTTCTATTATTATTATGACGTCATATAGTGTGGTAGATAAATATTTTGAAAAATCAGATAATTTGGTTTTTATTCCGCCTGCGTTTTGTAAATACACACTTAGTTTTTTTGGTTTTCAGTATTTTTATTATTCATTATACATTATATTATTTATTATCCAAATGTTGTTGTTCCTGTGTCCTTGCATTTGCACTGATTGGGGTCCTTCCTTCGTTCCTCGTGATGTCTGGGTTGTCCCAATCTCGGGCTAACGGTTTTGAAGGAAACTTGTTCGTCTATCTTATTCATGTTAGTTCTTTATGTTATGTCATTGTTTATCAGTTTATGTTTGATTTTTAGTTTAAACGGGATAAAATTTAATGATTTTATATGTGTTGGAAGCTTGTTATACATGATTATTATGTCTGTAGTTAGGTGTTGAGGGATTTTTTTTTGTATTGTATTTGTCTGTTCTAAGGTCTTGTTTTGTACTTGTGTATATATTTGTTTGGTTTGATTTTAATCCCAGTCTTTATTAGGTTATATTGCATTTTGTAAAGCATTAATAAATTATTATATGTTATTAGTTTTTTACTTTCCCCGGACCCCTGTCCAAGGGAAAGTATTGTGATGGTGAAAATTTTCGAACCGCCAATTTCAACAAATGTGCACGTTTTGAGGTCCCCTGAGTCCATTCCATCGAGTTTTGAAAAATGTCTGTGTGTGTGTCTGTGTGTCTGTGTGTCTGTGTGTCTGTGTGTTTCCGCGATAGCACCTAAACGGCTAAATGGATTAAGCCCAAACTTTATATCTAAGCTTTATATAACAGTGGAATGATCTGAAAAGCTTTTGGTTAGAATCAAAACTCATTAAGTGCAACTTTACTCTTAGCAATTTTTCATTTTTTAATTCGGATAGAAAAATGTTTCAAATAAAAGTTTTAGATCTTGGAAAATAAATAATTTCTGTTATAAAACTTTTATTGTAGGACCTCTGGTTTTCATTTTATAAGCATTTATCTGATAACTTCCCTTAGAGATTTTAATTATTGAAATAATTATTTTAATGACAAATAAAACGTCAAAGTGCCGTCAAATTCAACTTATCATTCGCAAACGCCTCCAGTTTGCAAAAATGAAGAGTGTGGAGGGATGATTTTAACCTATTGTAAGGTAAGAAATAACACACTTAATTACAATATTCTTCTAAATACTCGGCTTTAACTTTAAAAGATAACAATCAATTTTTTCTATTAATCATTTTGCTTCCCTATTAAATTTTCTATCAGAAACTTATTTGACCGTATTCACCGGGGAAAGTGCCATGATGGACACATCACCATTTTTTATGTCTAGTTCTTTTGTGACTTCGTATAGTTTTTTTGTACTTGTTTTTCTATCTAATATATAGAGTATTTTTGGTATTTTGTTTTGTTGTATCTGTATCATTTGTATATTTCTGCTATTGGTGTTTCCCTATATTGTAGATAGATAATTAACATTCGATGTAAATAAAGCATGATAGACAGATCTTTTCCTATTTTCTGGGATATATTTTCGAATTTTCCATAGTGCTCCAATCGTAGTTGAGTTCTTTTTATATATTTTATTTATGTGTTCGTCCCACTTTTAATTCTTGTTTATTTTCAAGTCTAGGTATTCGGTATCGTTAATTTGTTTAATTATTTTTCCGTTTATTGTTATTGTAATGTTTGTTGGCTATTTTTTTGGGTTGAAGATTATGTATCTTGTTTTTTCTTCATTTATTGTTAAGAGGTTGTTGAAATACCATTTTTCTAAGTTAAATACTTCTGCTTCTATTCTAATTTCCTTTTAATCTTTTCCTGTATATAAAATACATGTATCGTCGTCATAGATGTATGGTGTTCCTGATAGTTGTTGTTCCATCATATCATTTATGTATGTTATGTATATGAGTGGTGGTAGATTGCCTCCTTGAGGTATTCCGTATTCCATTTTGGCTTACTATTAGTTCCATTTATTCTTATCGTCTGTGGTCTGTTTGTTAGGTACGTGTTTATTAGTTTGAGTTCGTTGTTTTTTAATTCCTATCGCATTTAATTTTTCAATTAGTTTTGTTTTCGATATTGTATCGAAGGCCTTTTTCATATGAATAAAGATGGCTACGATTATTTTCTTATTTTTTACAGCAATTAAGATACCTCCACCCGGACATGACCATCTGCAGTTCTGTTTGATCTGTAAACATCATAATTAAATAATTGTAATTGACTATTACATATTGCATCATATAGCCATGTTTCGTATATAATTATAACATCATAGTTATTTATATTAACCGATGATAAAAATCTGTAATTTTAGTTCGTAAGCCATCACAGTTCTGATAATTATTTAGTTTTTTGGGGTAGTATCTGCTCGTTTCTTTTCCACCGTAGTTCTGTACGGAATACCATTTTTATATGCAAAATTTGTTAAAGTTTCCAATTTATTTACAATGTTATTTAAATTTTACAAATGTGTAATTGATTGTAAGTTCTACTGATTTTTTTCCCAAATATTTAGATAATAAAACTAATTTCCAAAGGCACATTTAATATTTTACAGGCCTCGTGAGATGTTACAAGAAAGAATACAATATTTTTTTATTTAAAATTTTATACAAAATTAATCAACGAATCACACTACCTGAAGATTATCACAGCTTTTCTGACCACCTTGTATATATTTTGTAATATAAATAATAAAATTGACGTAACGAAACGTCCTCACTAATTCTTCATTTTTTTTTCAACGAAAGTAATCCAAAAGAAGTTTCTCAAGTATGTGAACCGAAGTACAACCACCGACACAGAAAATATTGTTTACTACAAACCCCTGATTTATTTTCGTTTCTTTTTTCTGTAACAACTCCCTCGCTTATCGCTTGTTGAAACTTTCATTAACCCTAATTTATTCGTATTCTTTCCTTATCTTACGCGCTGTGAAGTTGTTGAAGGGAAATGGATAAATTAAAGGAGTTTTATAAAAAAATAAACGTCTGCGCCGTTAATTATTGTTTTGAAAGGCTAATTGAAGGGGCTCACACTTCAGAAAGTAATTAAAAGTGATTTTCAATAAATTAATCAATTCCGAATGAGAATTTTACGGACGGGTGGAATTTAAAAAGTTTATGATAAATAAAGCATTAATAACTTTTTCTTCGCACTTTTATTATAATTCCATATGTACCGGGTGTCCAAATAAGAAAGACCGCCGGCTATATATCAAGAACTATGAGTCCGAGAGCTTTCAAATAAAAAAAAAATTGATGAAATTGGCCATGAGAAAATGCTGAAAATAATTTTCGAGTTTGCTACTCTTCTGGTAAGTAACAGTCAAAAATGTAAAATTGAGATTATCTCAATAAAAACTGGACAATTTTGCCTTCATTTAGTAGACGACAAAACGATTCGGTCTTAAATTTATAGACTCAAATTGTCGATTATGCTACTTTTAAATTAGACAAAAGCTGCAGAAAAAAGCGTCATCATTTTATTTAAATCTAAAATTATGCCACACTTCGTGCTATATTTCTAAATATATAATAAATATTATTATCAGTGTTTACATTACAAATTGAATAATACTTCATTTAAAATATGTTAATTGCTCACACAAATGAAATTACTCGAAAAGAATGACATTTTTAAATATTTCCCCACCCATAAAAATGTTACCACAATTCCATCAATTTTTTTTCCTCCTTCTGGTTCCTTTTTTTTTCTATTTCTTTTGTAGCGTCCCTTATTTACGTTTAATTAAATGTAATAAACGGGCTGTTAAACTTTTTCGCATCCTGCATTGTGTTGTGCGCGAGCCTGTCGTGTGCGCGCGTGTGTGTACAATGTAAATTTAGAGCCCCGTGTAATTATCTGCGGACGAAAATAGAGACGAAATGAAACGGGCGTTTTCTGGCGGAATCACAAAAATCGGGGGAAAGGGCGGAAACGGGAGCTAACGAGGCGACACCTCGCTGAAAATTCATACACCGATGATGACAGACTACCACTTGAGCGACTCAACGTTTCCCTTTAGGATTATTCATGGTATTAAAAAGTAAACTGAAAAAATACTGGAAAAAGATGTAAGAAATCTGTAAACGTGATCTAAAATATCCGAAAGTAAAATGAAATATATAAATTTAGAAACAATATGAAGTTGTTGAAATAAATCTCTAGTAGTTATGGGCAAATATGGACGATTTCAATAATCGAATTATTGGTATTTGAATATCAATAATAATCATTCGAGCAATAATTCGAATGATTATTCGAATTATTGCTCGAATGATCTTCCAAATAAGTATTTTATCAAAATGATAATTTAATTATTCATTTCAATGATTATTATGTTTTTTTGGGTCTGTGGAAAATCCATTTACAGACGTTGTGTTCGACTCCTCCCAGATTTTGTCCGGGAGACTACGGGCTAAAAACCCATCCACTTTACTGAACCATTGATTGGTCTCTACTTTAAATAAATTGACTAACATATCTACACAATAGACCCTCGTCTTTTCAGACGTAACCGCTAGCCAATATATTTACACTAATCCTAATATCACAGAATACTTAAACCTAATATCACAGTTGGAACAGTTTCAAGGTATGGAGGCCCTGATATCAGAGCCCCAAATTATTATGTTATTATGGAAACGGTGATTAAATTCAATTTTATATATAGACCGTATTAGGTCGCTTCCTTCTCTTTAAGATAACCAAACAGAAGTCCTCAGCACATCTCATCAAGGTAGACTAGTAGTGTCGAGGTCGATAGATGCCTAATTGTTGCCATATCTGGCCAGTCATAACCTTGTATGGATCTTCTGCTGGACTTGAGAGCTGGGCAATATCCAAACATATTCTCCGCGGTTTCCTCCTCCTGAGTGGTTCATTTGTTTTTAATTTTAATTTAATTTAATTTACATTAAATTATTAACAGTAAATGTCATAACATTTTTAATTAAATTAAACACAAGTAATACAAAAAATATGAAAATATAGCTAAGTAGCTAAGCTGCAGCATATTTCAAATGACTATTTGAATAATAAGACATAGTTTTGTTTGTAATTTATATTATTGGGGTTTTGCTGAATCTTGTCGTATTCGCAAATGATTTTTTTATTATAGATTGTGTAATAGTAAAAATTCGGTTAAGAATTTCGTTACCTTTTTGTAATTTATTATATGCAATTGTCAACATTTGTTCATTTTATTCAATTTATAAATTCATTGATTCGGAGAAGCGCGCACGTCTTTTCTTTTTGTGCACCTGCATGCGCATCAGTGATAGTTGGAGGGGTGGCTCGCGCAGAACGTCCTCAACGTTTTTTAGATTACGATTTTTCTAACGGTGAACGTAAATCCTCTTTTCCACAAATTAAATATATCAAGTTTGATATTTAAGTGGAAAATACATTCGTCACATTGTGTTATTTGTTTGTGTGATAACAAATTCACATTTCACTTCGGTGGATTATTGAAATCATTTTAGAAATCAATCGATTCCATTATCATCGAGGAAGCCGTTATTTTGAGGTCTTGGTGGAAATCTTTACTTGTATACAGTCCAAGTATCCTAATAAAACCGCATACAATCAGAGTTTTTTTGTTTTACTTATTTTTGATACCAATTTTGGTTTCAAAATAACATAATTCGATCTCCTTATCGAGTTGGAGAATGGTTCTGAGTTGGAGAGGGTTCCAAGTTGGTGGTTGTTGTGAAGGTTGGAGAGGGAAACTGGTCGGACTTGGTTGGAGAGGAGTCAGCAGTAGTTTCCGGTGGAAACACAGGGGCCATCTCATTTCAGATAAACCTAAATAATTGTTTTTTTGTGTTTATATATACCGGGTGGTGCATCGGACGACGCACCATAGTGATTTCAATGTATTTATTAAAAAATCTCATTTATTTACTTCCCACGTCACAATGTGTGGCGGAATCATTCACAAGCATCCACGGGGACAAGGGAGATGCAAAAAACCCAACATTTAAAAAATCTGTTAATATCATCTTATTCTACATATATTAAAAATCCCAGGTTATTCAGACGATTAGATAAATAATAAGCCTGCAATTATTACAATTATTTTAAGAGATAATGATATATTGGAATGGCTCAAAATTTAATTGATACCATTATCATGGTAGACATTTTTCTATAAGACCACGTCAAATTTATGTTAATATTGATCCAATTAAGGGAGATATATTTTTTTAATTGCGAACTCCCGTAATTTTCCACCGGGATCGAAAAGAGTCTGATACGTCCATTTAAAATATTTATTCATTATCTAAATTCGAGATACACATTATTTTAAAATTACAATTAAAAAATTAATAAATATATCGTGCCTTGAAAAATAATAACTTGGCGCTTATAACTGTCATTTTTTTGTCCTTTATATCCTTCTCATGTTATTTTTATCAATAAATCATGTTTACCTATTATAAAGATTTATTTATTTTCTAAATCTAAAATATAAATTAGTTTTAAATAATAAAGTCTTGCGCTTTCATTTACAATTCATTGTGCCAATGATAAATACGAGTAATTAAGTTGTTTAAGTATTCTTGTAATTTATTTAATTCCACACTTATTTTTACTTACATTAAGTTGGTTTTACGTATTTAACTGTAAACTGGCACTTTCTTGCCGAGAACTGTACAATACGTAGATTTTAATAGTACTTTTAATAGCGTATTTATTTGTAGATGTTACTATAGGTAATAAATAATGACAGGTGTAAACGCGACATATTTTTTTTTAATTTTATTTTTAAACTAATTATTTCAAAATAATTTAAATTGAGAATAGAAAAGGATAAAATATCTGAAGTCGGTGTATTAGACCGTTTTTTGGTCCGCACAAAAATCTATGTTATGATTTTTTGATAAAATGACGTGGGAAATAAATAGATAAGAATTTATGTTCTGTGGCCGGCGATTACTAAATACCATCGAGCAGAACTGGTAAGTGCGCCAACGTTGCAACTGAATTATCGATTTTTTTACACAATAAATCTTTTGTCGATTAAATAACTGTTTCTTGTGCAAACAAACATGTCTCGGTGACTTAGAAGCGCCACACTCAGAAAGCACTTGACAATTGACTCCGCAAGAATTTTTTATAATATATTTAAAACCGGTAAATCACCTTTTACCAAAAATATAAAAAAATATGGCTCAAAACCGATGGTCGATAGCCTTTTAGCAAGAATATTATATAAAATGTATTGTATTATACTTAATGTAAATTCTACAATAAAGATGATATATATATAAATATATATATATATATATATATATATATATATATATTTAGATTTAAAACTGGGAGTCGATCCATTGAAGATGGCGAACCAAGGGTAGTTGCAGAATTCATTGGTAAGAGACAATAAACTGGACATAGAATTATACAAGCCATAGCTAGTTCTATGAATATGAGCATAGAATAAACAATGACTTCCTGAATATCTGTTGGGAATATTTAGTTTTAAATTATCAAGAAGAGATGGAGAGTGCAGAGCTCCATTCAGAATCCGATGTAGTGTGCGCAGGTCTTATTTGATATTCTTTGCACTAATTCAATTCGGTTGATATTAGTGGCAGTGTACGGTGACTAAATCGCGGATGCATACTCCAAATAGCATCTCACCAATGAGCAATATAAAGTTTTTATGCATTCAACATCAAGTTTTTTGTTAATATACCAAACATAACCCCATACTCTCAAAGACTTGTGGCATATATTATCTATATGAGTATTAAAGGATAGATTATATTCACATATAATCCGTAATCGTTACTACTTTATTAATTTCGTCATTTTCTATGGTATACGCATGATTAATTATATTCTTTGACCTAGACGATGACATTGATTAAAACTTCTTTATATTTAATATTAACTCATTTTTAGTGCACCAATTAGAAAATCTGGTTAAGTCGTTCTGTATATCCTCGCATTCTTTATGTGTTTGGACAATTTTAAATATTTTTAGATGGTCTGCATATGGCAAGAAATTGAAATTTTGGTAACAATTATGGATATCGTGTATAAATAGATTGTATAAAATGAGACTTGATCATCCTTGCGGAAAATTGGAGGTAACAAATATTGGACTGTAGTGGTAGTTTTCTATACGATCAAATTGATAACGATTTGATAAGAAATATGTAAACCATCTTAATGTGCTATTATGAAGGCCATGAGAGTTAAGTTTATTTAATAATAATTTACAATTGATTTTGGCAAATGCTTTAGAAAAGTCAGTATAGATTGTATCTACTACATACCGCTTTTTGACAGAAATTGCCTGTATTCTAACAAATTGGAGACAGTCGATCGACCCGATATAAAGCCATGTCAGAAATAACTTTACGTGAGAGCCACTGCAATTGTTTCGCAACTAATCTATCCAATATCTTAGGAATATAATAATATTTTTTTATTCCCCATCACTTCCGTCACACCTCTATGCTACAAGTTCAGCAGCAACACGTAGCGGCAGAGTAACTACTACCACTATGTGCTCACTTGCTACACTTCTGTTTTGTATGTTTTTCACTATTTTTCTCTTTATTTGTTGTGATACAAATAATACAAATTAATGCAAATAAAAATACAATTTAAGTAAAAGTAAATTAAATTCAAAATAACGGAGAAACATCTTTAAAACTAATTGCTATCAAGCCAAAAATACTTTTTTGTGGCACTCGCCTGTAACCGTTTTCCTCTTCTTATTAGTGTTTTTTTTTTTAGTATTTCTCTTATATATATTTATATAAATCATGTCTTCTCTAACCAAGCTTTTATTTGTGTTTTAAATTTATTGCAATTTTTCTCATATAGTATATCTGCTGGCATTTGATTAAATAGTTTTCTCAAATAAACTTCTTTCAGTTTTAGACCATACTTATTGTTGTGTCTCTCAACTGTAAATTGTCCTATTGTATGTTATATTTTTTTATGTGTTCTATTCTCTTCCAATGTTCTCTTTCTGTAAAATTGTTTAGTATGCATCACAAATCCTTTAGTTTTCTTATTGTCATTATTTTTCCATCGTAATATATGTCGAAGTTTTTGTTTTCTCTTTGTTTGTGGTAGTACAGATGTTTTGTTACCGTATGCTGTGTTCTTTGTAAATCGCCTATCAAATAACTCGATGCTTGTCCGTAGATATTAATTCCATAATTTAATAGGGATTCTGGCAATACATGGTATATTTTCTGCATAAAGCTTTCTGGCAAGAATTCCTTCAAATAGAAAAACCCTAGATGTCGTAATTTTTTTGTAATTGTCTTATGTGTGTTTTCCATGACATATATTGGTCAATCCACAGTCCTAGATATTTGTACTCGTCTACCGTATCTATTGTGTCAGTGCACAAGCATTTTTTGTCTGGAGCAGTGTGTATACAGGAAATTTTATGAAAATATAATTTAGGTTTAGGGCTTCTACTTGTTTAAGGTGTTATATGTAATATTTTGGTCTTCTCTTTATTGATAATTACATTTTTGTCGTCCCATTTTTGGAAAGATTTAAAATCTTTTTGGAGGTTCGATAGTGCCTGTTTTGCGTTTCTGTGGACAGAAACAATTAAAGTATCATCCGCAAACATAAAATGATCTGTATTTTGATATTTATTTATTTATTTCAATCAACGGGCGAGTCCAGTTACAGATTAATTACAAGATATCAAACATTGCAAAATAAAGATTAACACTAAACAATAATGGAAAAGACAGTAGATGCAAAAATACAAACAATATGAGCGTAAATTATTCTAAATACTCAACAATTAAGTCGAAGAACGCCTTTGATGATGTGCCATTAAATATGTCAATATCCGGATGAAGTGATAATACATTATTATATAAAGAACACATTGAATATTAATTCGTGAAAGTAAGTCAGAGCAATCCATACGATTGTTGAGTATTTTATACAAGGTGGTCACTGCATGTGCCTTACGGCGATTTTCTAAGGAATATAAGTTGAATTCACGCAATAGTTCAATATAATTATAATCAGTCCTAGGATATGAACCAAACTTCTTAAAGTGAAGATATTTGACAAATTTCTTCTGGATGGCCTCGACCATCAAAGAATATTTTGCGTAGTATGGATCCCAAACGCAACAGGCATATTCAAGTTTAGATCTTACAAACGAATAGTATAGTATTTTAATGGCATCGATATTCTTAAAAGGTTTAGTATTTCGTATTATGAAGCCTAACGAGCGATTCGCGGTCGATACTACTTTCATGACATGACTATTAAAAGATAGTTTCTTGTCAAATAACACTCCCAAGTCTTTGAAAGTCACAACATGGGATGATACAGAGCCACTAATAATATAATCGAACGTTATTTGTGACTTATTCCTAGTAAAAGACAGTGTCTTACATTTTAAAACGTTTAAAGTGATGCTGTTGTTCTTGCACCACGTTACTATAAGGTCGAGATTATGCTGAAGATACACACAATCGTCTAAAGTATTTATAGGATAGTAAATTTTCAAATCGTCTGCAAACATTAATATGTTATGATGAACTACATCAGCAATATCATTTATAAAGCAATTAAACAGTACCGGTCCGAGGTTGGAGCCTTGGGGGATACCCGAAGAAGCAATAAATTGATGAGACTTAAACCCTTTATATTCTACAAATAACAGTCTGTTGGTAAGGTAATTGTAAAGCAAATTACAAAGGTTTGTTGAGAGCCCAAGCTTATTTACAAGTATACCGTGATCGATTCTATCAAAAGCTTTTGATATATCGGTGTAAATTACGTCGACTTGGATACAAATGTTTAAATAATCCGAGAGAGTTTGCGTCATTTGCAAAATGTTGGATAACGTTGATTTATTAGGTCTAAACCCATGTTGCCTAGATGATAATTTGTTATTAATGTAGGGATTTATGAATTTACATAATATCAACTCAAAGCATTTTGCAACATTAGAGATGATAGCTATAGGCCGATAATTAAGGACATCTCTTTTATTACCAGATTTAAAATCGGGTACAATGCGCGTACTTTTCCAGCAGTCAGGAAGGAGACATGAATTAAATATATGAGATAGAGGAAATGCAAGCATATTGCGGCAATCCTTAAGTATTACCGCAGGAATACCATCAGAGCCTAATGTCATTTACGTGTAGTAAAATAAGCCTCGGCCCCAGAATGCTTCCTTGTACTACCCCTTCCTCTGTTATTACATTCCGCCCTTCTATTTTGCCTGAAATGTTCAATGTTGTAAATAGTTTGAAATCCATTTTTGTAGTTTTCCTCTTATTCCAAAAAATAAGGAGTTATTTGATTATTTTTTCTCTGTTTATTTTGTTTTGTTTGAAAAGTCCACAAAGCTATCGAGTTTTTCACAAATCAAATTAGTAAATTCCTCTAGCAGTTGAATAGTGCCTTTCCCTTCTTGATATGCATATTGCCTTTTATTTATTACGTTGTATTTTTGAAAATAGCTTGTTAAGGCTGCTTCGATGTGTTTTTACATGATCTTTGATATCGTTGATAAAATAGAAATTAAATTCTGTTAAACTTAAAATGCCCGGGCAAATACCCCTTCGGACATTGAATTACATAATGTAACCGGCTGCTGCATATTTTATTTATTTATTTAACGGAATATACCATTTTTACAACTATAAGACATACATGTAAAATGCAAGAAATTTATATGTATTACCAACTAATTTTAAATACAATAGTAATCACTTTGAACGCAAATATAAACTAAAAAGAAAAAACCTTAACTTCAACTAAATTACAATAATGGCATGACCCAACTCCTTTCACAAAATGAATGAATCTTGATTGATCGCCACAGAATAGATCACACTTTGGGTGTCTCACTAGAGAGTTAGCCGTATGCATATCAATAATTTTTGATCTGAGAAAAATTCAATTAAAAAAAAAACAGAAACGAATGTTACTTAATATAAGGCCATCTGCATACACGTATTTCGGGATCTATCCCTCGTCGGTACAGCTCTGCCTTACATAATTTAAAGATGTTAAAATAAATTAATTGAATTAAATCAACTATACTCAGTCAAATTAAATAAATTATATTACTCTTTTCATTTATATTCTAATTTATATTTTAGGTATTCATTATATCTTATCCTTTAAATCGATGTAAAATTGTTTGGACCAATTAATATATAACGTATTAATAAAAAATATATAAAGTATGTAAGTTAAAATCTTTAGAGCCTATTTTATATCTTTAAATTATTATTGATATTATCATTAATAATTAGTATATGATCTTATCACTGAAAGAAATTTAGTTATTCTTGTATTTCGTCAGTTGAACAAGGCAGTCAATTCCAAATCTAAACTCTGAATCTTTAACTTATGAATCATGTATGTTTCAAACTGTAAATTAATGTATTAAGTATCAAATTAAATATCAAATAAAACGTTTAATTTTGAATATCTGTGATTGGACCCAAGTTGGCAAAATCGCGCATTCGACAACAAATAAAGGACATTTAAATTAAATAAAAGAACCGTAACGACAAGCAACATAAACGTACGATACAGTGTAATACTTTTGATTTTTTCGATTCCAGTTGCTCTTTCTATTTGACTGGACGATCCGTTCGATTCACTTCCATATGATTAACGATTAACAACTTACGTTTCAATGTTAATACTAGTGACTTGAGTTCTTAATAAGCAATGATCACTTAAGTAACAATTTATTACTTTTTTGTATTTCTAATTAACGTGGACCTACTTTAAGCGAATGTTTCAATTGTGTTTACCTTTTTCACTGATATATTATTTTTTGAAATTTATCCCTGAAGGGCTGAAAGTCAGGAAAGTTTATAGCCAATTGGCAGAATTTTACAATATACATTGTAATATTTTATGATATATTAAATAAAAAGAAAACTAATAATTAATTAATAAATTATTTTCTCTTTTGCTACTGTGACATAATGACTTATGTTACATAAGTACTATAACAAATGTCTAATAATAGAAATTTACTGTTGCATAACAATAACAATTTTTTAATGCAACAATTTTTGAATCGAAAATATTTAATGCAAAAAACAAAAAAAAATAACATAAAAGTTACGTAATATAAGGCTATCTGCAGAAACGTATTTCGGGATTTCATCCTTCGTTGGTACAGCTGTGTCTTACATAACTGAAAAGTTGTTAATTAAATTAATTAAAAATTAAAAACGCACTGTCATCTCTGAGATTCTTGATGTAAGTGAACTTACATCGAGAAAATAATTTATGAATTAATTATTTTCAAATTCTTTTTATTTAATTTATTTAAATAGCTGTGATCAAGTGAATAAATCATTTTTCTATTATTATTTTATGATAAATGTAGGTATTGTATTACATTTGACAATAATTCTATTGCTATTCTCTGTAGGAAATGTTACGTTTAACGTGTATGTTTTTTATAAATTGACTTTCTGTGAATATATAATAATTACAAAAGCCCTAGACTGTGATGACAAAAATAATGTGCACGTTAAACTTAAAATTTTCCTTACAGAATAACCCCTGTATATATTCCTGAGGTGAAGTATGTGTGTGTGTTTGTGACGTAGATAGAACATCAACTTCACACCCACTTTCTATTATTAATATTAATATTAAAATTAAAACTTTATACATTCTGATGATTTACTTACTAACTTAAAATAAAAATAATTTCCTCAATATAAATATACCACTAAAAGTTATAACCACTCAATCCGCATGTTCACTCTGTATATAATAAATTCCTCTTAGAGTACACATGAATAATTATGTAACAAAAATTTTGTCCGTCGCGCGATTAAAATATCATCACCGTTCCAAAAGAAAACACACTCGAGTGCAATCGCCAGTTAGTTATAAAACGATTCAATGTCCTCCTGTACGGTTTACATTAGACCCCGATTAATAATTGATTATGTAAATTGTTTGCGCTCGTGAATTAAACGTCGAATGACTGGATGGTTTATTCCCTGTCCTATGTACCTGCTGCCCATCCAACACATGACGATCGCCACGATTGACAGACAGCACAGCCCGTACGTGACTACGAATCCAAAAAGAGCATTATCGACTCGAAATGGAAAGAAGAAAAAAATCCTCATTTTGTCACTAAGTTGACATTTTGGTGAAATCAGCTGGATTTATGTGTCGGTTTTATTTCTATGCACTTTATGAGATGAGATGATATTTTTGGCAGTTATTTAATGAAATCTTTAATAATTCTTGTTACTTTGAAAATAAAACTACTATCGATTAAAATACTCTATTATAAAAATCGAATAATTATTTTTAAATTAACCAATTTAAGTAGAAAAAGTAAAGAACTAACGACAAATTAAATAAAATTGTTTGAAAATATGATTTCATTTGACGCAACTTCTTCCAATATTCTAATTAATAAATTAAATAAAAATGATTTGAAAACATTTAATAAATTATTTCCACATTTAGCTCTATGACAATTGCGTTACGTATTTGACATTTTAGACAAATGTACATTAAAACAACTACTTTCCGGGCAAATACCACTCCGGATGTTGAATTACATAATGTACACCTGCTGTTGCATATCAATAAAATATTGCATCATGCAACATTTTCTTCATCCGAGAAAAATGCAATGTAAAGAACAAAAATAACGTACTCAATATAAGGCTATCTGCAGATGCGTTTTTTGGGATATATCCCTCGTCAGTACAGCTCTCACTCATTTATAGATAATAAATTAAACTAATTAAATTAAATCAAATATATTTAATCAAATTAAATCAATTGGTTGTAGTTTTAATGCGCATTTGTTTAATATACTTACGTTACACAAGTCAAAATCTCACAGAGTTAAATATGGAAATAATTTATTAATTATTTTCAAATCATTTTTATTTAATTTATTTAAATAACTGTGACCAAATGAGTAAATACTGGCCAGAAAAGGTGATATAATCTTCACTTAAAGTGGTTCGTTAATCAATTTTAAGTAGAAAAACAAACTAAAAAAAGTTTTTAAAACAAAAAATTAAATTAAAAAAAATATTGGGTAATTATTCAATAAGTTTTATGAGGCCATTAATATCCTAAATATGTGACTATAATTTGTTTTTAAGATTTTATGTATACTTATTGCTATTAATAATAGACTTATCATTAAATAAACAGTTGCAATGTTTAGCTGGATGTTAATAGAACTAATTTTAACCAAAATATTTCTGATTTCTAGTCACATATTTATTATATCAATAGCCTCGTGAGAGTTAATGAAGAACCATACAATATTTTTTTTACTTAAAATTTCTACTTGAAATTAATCAATGAAATACTTTACCTGAAGATAATCACACCTTTTCTGGACATCTTGTATAATACGTTGAAATTTATCCTATACTTTATAACAATCCTGTTTATGTAGTGTGTGGTTTGAACGAAACCGAACTACTATTGACAGAAAGAGAATTCTGATTCGCTGTTGCAATACCATTTCATTCGGAGCTGATAATTATGCAAGAATATAATTTAATAAAATGTAGTTAATTTATTGGAGCAAGTCAAAAACTAAAATCCTTTGAATTAATTGAAAATTGTTATTTGCCTTTCACTACTATGAAATAAATTTTATCTTCACTATTTTAGTAAAATAAAATTTGCACACAAACGCAAACACAAAGTTTAAGGCGTCTCCATTAAATTTTAATCACCTCCACCGCAGGTCCCGGAGGAATTAGAGCTTCCCTTAAACGCCCCTGTTGACGTTATCTTATCAAGTCTCTCTCGTCCCGGGCACCGCAGAAGGTAGAACTTGGGAAATTTGCGAGTTTCCATGTTATTGTTTACCCGAAGAACAACTTCGCCTCTGGTTAACTTTAAGAAAACAGCCTTCAAAGGATACGGACGGGGGATGCCTTTGTTCCCTATTTTCAACTATGGATTAATTTCATATTTATAAGACCGCCTCCTTATAATAGAATAACAGTGGATGTTTATCGGGCAATTTTATTGCCCGATTTTCTCCGGCTTTGTTATTCGTTTGCCCTAAAAAAGGAAACCGAACATCGAACGAACCGCTGAATAATTTTCGTGTTTTGTAGGAATTGATTTTCGATTTTAATAATTGATAAAATGAAATTTTACTCAAATGGGGAAATGAAATAAATTAGATTCAATAGACTGTTTAACAATGACGACCAAGGACAAAATAATTTGCAAAAGATGATAATGACAATTAATTATAAGACAGGCAGAAAGACCTATGGTCGATAGCCGATTGACAAGACTCTTTCACATTTTCAAAATATTTTATATTATTATTATTATTATTATTGTAAACTCAAAAAACTTGTCAATAAAGATGTGTAACTAACTGAAATAAATTAATGAAATGATAAATTAAATAAAAATAATTAATAAATTATTTCCTCGTTGTGACAAATGTCACAGTAGCTAAAGAGGATAATTTATTAATTAATTATTTTCAAATTATTTACATTTAATTTATTTAAATAACCAACCCATCTTACTTGTCTCGAAAACCATTTTTTGGTCCGAATAAAACATTTTTTTCAAATCCCTTTAACAAAAAAAAACACGACTTTGTAACGTATAAGAAACGCTTGTGCACAAATTCCCGCGGATATGCTTCTATCGTGTCATTCGAAAGAAGGATCAGTAAGTGTATTGAACTTTAAGGTCGAATTTTTGAACACTTGCCTTAATCAGAAAACTATTATTTGTGACAGGCATGAAGACCTTCGTGTACTTTTATTTCTTTGATTTCATATGAATTTCTCAGGAAATCCCCATTTTTCAACGATTTTTGCCAATTTTGAATTATGTCGATTATGGCATCGTCTGTCACGAAAACAGAAAAATGTTTCAGATAAAACTTTCTTATTTTTTTTCCGGAGTATTAAAAAAAATAGGGGTTCCTATTTTTTCTATTTTTCACCCACTACCCACCTAGGGAGTTGAAGGAAGTCGGGAGGGTGTCTCTCTTTAAACATTTCGCGTTTGGCCATTCTCATAAGGCCCTGAAGTGGGTCGAGTTTCATATCATTAAATGTCTCCCTTCGAGGCGAACAAATTTTAATTATATTTTTTTTATTCGATGTGTAGTTTTCGAGATATTTCAATTTCTACAATTTCAATTGAACATCCTGTATAAGGAAGAGCTGTACTTATAAAATCCCGAAACACGTGTCTGTAATTGGCCTTATATTACTTTTTTAATTTTGTTTTTTTTGCATTAACTATTTTTGATTCAAAAATTGTTGCATCATACAAATGTTCATAATTGAGCATTTGTTTTAAAGTACTTATATAACATAAGTCTAAATGTCACATTAGCTAAAGAGGGAATAATTATATTAATTCTTTATATTTAATTTATTTAAATGGCTGTGACCAAGAGAATAAATCCCTTTTTCTAATAAATATTTTTTTACCTTTAAAATAATAATAAACTTTATTACCCAGCAGGCAAAAAAAACAATTACAGAGCAATAAGTACAAACTTAATATAATATGCTATTAAATAAGTATATAAAAATATGAAGAATGACATATTTATTAATATTTGGTTATTATTTAAAGAATAATTCGTATAAGTTTGTTTGATTTTAAATGGATTATTTTTTCAATAATGAAAATTGTTTTAAATCCTTTAATTTTAATGTTTATTAAATTAATAAATATTAAAATTAAAGGATTTATTTTAAAACTAATCAAATTCTCTGTTGTTATGAAAGTGTTGTTGATGAAATTGACGGATTTCTATAATTTATCTTAAATCTAAAAATAAATATGCCTTTTTCGTTACATTTAAAATCAGCTATTTTCTGTTTATGTTTTGTAAACAGTTTTACATTTTGTACATTTTGTTTTTTTTTAAATACTCTATAGATTGCAGACTTTGTTTTGTTCACCAAGATTGTTTTAGAAGCATATTTGAGCTACTTTGTCCCGTAGAAAACAATTTTTAACCCATTGAAAAATATTTTTTATTTATTTGAAAATCATCTTTGTATTTTGGTGCCGTTAGCAACATTCAACTTATTCCTTAAATTATAGTTATTTTGTCTGACAGTTTTGTTAGAGTGTATGGAGAATTATTCGATCATAAGTGACACAGAGTCACTAATATTAGGATTTTTGATCATATTTAAATATGCTTAGCCCACTTGCAATTTTCTATACAACTTTAATTAATTATCGGAATATTGTACCATTTTTTTGATGCTTATTTGAACATATGTTATCGAAATTTTCAAGTTTATTTTTTAAATGAGATGAAATATTATCAGTAACTATAATAATGCCGTTAAGCATTTGTTCTTAATTGTGGTTCAAATTTGCATTTTCGTTACATACATTTTCAGCAGCTTGATATTTTTATTCTGAAGAAACGATCATATCAGCATTGATAGTATTTGTATTATTTTTTATTTTGAAAATACTTTTCTTGGGAAATCTAATTTTAGTGTAATTAAAATTATCTGTCGTGTCATTTTTAATGTTAGTATCTTCATAATGATTTAGGTTTGATCGTTTACTATTTATTTCAAATGTTTTATTTACAAAATAATAAAAATAATAATATTTATTGCCCAACAGGAAAGAAAGATTTCCCAATTACAAGACAATATACAAGATAACAACAACATAGCGTATTTTAACATTATAAAGAAAATAATAAAAACTTAATTATTTGATTGCATAAAGCAACTCTGGATTTTAGTGATTAAAAAAAGATATCACAAGTTGGAGGTAGTTGATTAAAGTTATTACAAATTATGCTGATGGGTGATTTAGCGTCAAAATTTAATCTATTATGATTGATATTAAATGTAGTCTTATATCTACTGTTGAAAGTAGGAATATGCAAACAAATTAGTTGTAAAATATCGGGGCTGTCGATATGATTATTGAATAGTTTATGGATAAATGAGATACCGCGCCAAAATGATAAATCTGATCATTTTGGTCTAGTAATGTTTATGTAACATTTTTAAAATTTTACATATTATCATCATCGCTTAAGTTTACTTTAAAAACAATATGTCGAAACATTGCATTAAAAATATTTTTCACATTTGAATTTTGGCAATAAATACTGTTTATTTGTATATTATTTTTAATCTCCACTTCACTTTTCATATTTGAAAGAACGTTTTCATTGCAGACAGAATTTTAATAATCGGAGTATGTATTCAGTTTGAAATTTTCAATTTAATTTCAATTTTTTGTTTCATCTATCAGAATATCGTTCAGTAATAATGGCTTTCTACGATTGATCAACATTTTTATTTTGAACAAATATTTCAGAAAAGCCTAAATTTAAAGAATTTGTTGTGAAATTAAGGTCTTTAAATTTGAATTTAATTGCATCTTTCTCTTTACTTCGACTTTTTTAATTTCCAATCTTTTGTTACAAGCTTTTATAGGGCTATATGAAACATACTTTTCTTAATTTCCCTCATTATTTATAAAATCAGGAATTTTATATTTAAATACTTTCTTTTCTATTCGAATTTGTTCGTTATCAATCTTAATTTTGAATAATTTTCTGTTTTGAAACATTTTAATATACGACTAATTTAAGTATTTAAAAATGGTTCCGTATTGTAAGAAAATGTTGTATTACTTGTTTATTTCTTCTACTTCAAGATTACGTTTTATTAAAAACAAAATTCTGCAGATAAAGCGTCTTCGTTAGGGGATTTCAGGTACGAAGTCTGAAGTTAATTCTGATTTTCTTGTTGTTCATGTGAGAATCCTCAGATGAAGCTGCTAAATTCTCGCGACGCCGACGTGGTTTTCAGGATAGATATGATGCCCATGGACTGGCTGTGGCAACGTGTTTTCGATGTAGCTCTTATGATCTGGCTCTTTAGATGTTTCTGGATTCGGCAACAATCAGCTTACTTGCAAGGAAATTCTACCAACTACGCCAATTTTGTAACGAGAATTCTAGTTTCACTAATTTATTTTTGGTGACAGAACTCACTTATTTCGTTTAATTTCCTTGGCTTGACTGTGAGGGCCTCTAAGTTAACTTGGCACGAATATGAAGATTGTTGTTTTTCGTAGAATAACGATGAATACACTTTTTTGGTTTTGTAATAGTCTTGTTATTAAGAAGTACACTTTTTCAAAGCTCAAGAACATCTGATTCCAAAAAGGTGAAGTTGGTCTCCTGGACAGTGAACAACCCTTCTATTTTTGGTGATAATAATATATTAAATAAAATAAAATGAAACGTAGTACTACTGCTATGCAACAATAAATATTTATTGTATAATCCAACGCCCGGCGGGATAAATTCTCGGGAAGTAGTTGTTTCAATAGATGTTTGTAAAATTTACAGTGTAAGTATTTTTTTGCAGTTGGATAAAGGGATTTATCGAATTTTATTGATCAATGCCTGATATTTTCCTTTTTTTAATTTTATTGCAATAATATATTAAAATCTATTTGTAGTTACAATGTTATCTGTGCAAACGAGATAATAAATTTATTCATTTACAAAAGCTAATATTAACAAAATCACTAATGTATCAAAACGGTTTGTTTACCAGCTTGGTTCCTGACGTTTTGGTTATGTTACAATCGACCATCACTTAGTTGAGCATTTATTAGAATTTACACAAATAGAATAAAGTAATCAATAATAATATATAAAATATATAGATGAAATATTTTTAATAACAATAATAGTAATATTAATAATGTCAATTATTATTTTGAAATGTACACTTCTGTGCAATAAAATTAAACACACAAAATATGTTATAGTTTGTTATAGACATTTCTTTAATTTATTTTATTTATTTATTTACATACACAAAATGAGTAAGCATTCTTATAAAGTAAGTATGAATATTACAAAAAAATAAATAAATATACACATATAATACAAAAACATAAGTAATTAAGTAAAACACATGAACAATACATATAATTACTTCAAAAACGAGCTAACAAACTTAAGGCAACATTAAAAAAGATTTTCCTATTTTTAATAAAGAAGATATCCACACTAGAGTCCAGTTCTAACAGGGTATTATATAGGGAGCACATCGAAAAAATAGGGGATTTAGTCAATATATTGGTACGCGGAATAGAGAGTTGAAAAAATCTGCTCTGGCGTGTATTACAAGGAGTCTGAAAGAACATTTGAAAAACAATCTCTGAACAGTTAAGGTTGTTATTTAATATGTTATACAAAAATGTAAGTAAATGCGCTTTACGCCTGTGTTTCAGAGAATTTAACCCAAATCTCAGGAGGAGTGACTCATATGAGACAGACCTATCAGGATACATGCCATATTTTCTTAAATATAAATATTTAGCAAAACGTTTTTGCACTTCTGTACAAACAGGGATTCCAAATACAACAGCAATATTCAAGACGCGATCTAATATAAGCAAAGTACAAGGTGATAATTTAATTAATGTCTTTAAATAGCTTTGTATTACGAAAAATAAAACCTAACAAACGGATTGCAGATGATACTAAAGTCTCAATATGTAGATTGAAGGACAGTTTCTCGTCAAAAATGACATCTTTACTCTAGAGATTGGGTTATCATCTATTGTATAGTCAAAATTGAAAATAGTTCTTTCCGCGAGAAAGACATACATTTGCACTTATTGGGATTTATAGATAATTTGTTAATTCTACACCATCTACTGATCGCATCAAGATTGTGTTGTAAAGCTATACTGTCATCCACAGAGAAAATAGATTTAATAACTTTAAGGTCATCTGCAAATAAGAAGCAGTCAACATGTATGTCCTTTATAATGTAATAAACCTAAATTTATAATGTCATTAATGTAACAATTGAAAAGCATAGGCCCAAGTACGGACCCTTGAGGCACACCAGTTGCCGTGGTAAATATGTTAGATTTATGACCCTTATATTCAACAAAGAGTGACCGCCCCACAAGATAACTATGTAACAATCGACAAAGCGAAAGAGAAAAACCAATATAATTAAGCTTTGTGAGTAATATGCCATGGTCCAATCTATCGAAGGCTTTTGAAATATTTGTGTATATTACATCAACTTGAACTCTGTTATCAAGATATTGAGATAAAAGATGCGTATGTAATGCGTAATTTCAGTAAGTTTTAAATTGACAAAAGGAGATATGTGATCACTAAGTACAAACTCAAAGCACTTCGATAGATTAGATATAATAGCTACAGGACGATAATTTGCCATTAACTTCTTGTCTCCGGACTTATGAATTGGAATTATTCGTGTTCTCTTCCAAATACCAGGAAACGTACCATGCTTCAGACATAAACTGAAGATATGTTTGATAGGAGTAGATAGTGCAGATCGACAATCTTTTAAAATAAGGACAGGTACATTATCAGGCCCAGCGCACAATTTATTACCCAGTTTACCGAGTCCGTCTTCGACAGAACATCGATCAAATTCAGAGATATGAAGTACGTCAGCAACAGCAGAGTCGGTAAACGAAGGTAAAGAAGAATTGTGCGCGTATGACATTGAAAAATGTGACGCAAACGCATTTACAATATCATTTGTATTTGTTAGATTCTTATTGTAATAATGCATTGATAGAGGAATGCCAGAATTGGACTTAAGGGTATTGATAAAATTCCAAAATATTGTTGGTGTTTTGGAAAGTGCTTTTTCCGCGTCGGATATAAAATTTGGAAAGTTGAGCTTCGATAAATGTCGTACTGACTGACGCAAGTTAATAAGTTTAGATCTAAAGTAAGCTGACTACTACTAATGTCAAAATGCCGCGTTATTTAAACAACAATTCAAATTCTAACTAAAATAGAAAATGTTTTTTTTATTATAAAAATTGCTCAATTGATGAACCTCAGTAAAGATTCGATTTTCAGTGTTAAGGAACTAAGTTCTAACACTTCTTTCCTGGGAGCAGGAAGGTAAAGAAGAATTGTGCGCGTATGACATTGAAAAATGTCATTCCTGGGAGCAGGAAAGAAGTGTTGGAAGAAAAGCAGGATCTGCGCGTCCCAGAGTTTCTAATAATGATGAAAATGCAGCTCTTATCGAATATTTAAGGCAGAACCCTTTAGAGTCCGCAACAGCCGCTAAGGATGCACAAGGTTTTCCTGGTTCTCGATCTACAGTTTGCAGGATAAAAATAGAGTAGCTGCTAAGAAACTATTCCTAAAGGAAGAAAATAAACGGGACCGTCTCATATTTGCATTAAATTTATAGAGATCTAGCATTTTGGGAATGAGTAATATTTACAGATGCAAAAGTATTCAAATCCACCAACGACGGCCACATTCGTGTTTATAGACCACAAAATTCAAGGTTCGAAGAAAGATACGTGAGCGCAGTCTGAAAATCAGGAAGATTCAGTATCAATATGTGGGCATGGATTAACTGCAGAATAATGGGAGTTTCTTGGAAAGTTGATGGACGATTTAATGCGGACAATTACTTACAAAGTTTAGAAAATGTTATGATGCCTTCTGTGGTACAACAACAGTTTCATCTTCCAGCATGATAATTGCCCGGTCCATACTGCTAATTTCATCAGAAACTGGTTTTAAAATAACAATGTTGAAATATTACCATGGGTTGCAAATAGTCCAGACATCAACCCAATTGAAAATCTATGGGATAGAATGATAAAAATCTTATACCAAAGAAATTTTCACCCTGAAAACTGAAAACTGAAATTATAGGATGCAGTACAAGCAAAATTCAAACCGTAAGTAACTCAAACTTTCAGTTTGCCAATGACAGTGTAAATGTGAACGACAAAATTTAATGTTGTAATTTATACTTTACATCATAGTCGTTCGTCGCAATTAAATTTGATAGCTCTCAATAATTTTATAAATAGAAATGTACATTTCTTTAACGTACTTACGTAACGTAAGTTAAAAGTCACAGAGCTAAATGTGAGAATAATTTATTAATTATTGTCAAATCGTTTTTACAAATTGCCTTAGCATTTAAATGAAGCTCAAAAGGCTATAGCAGAATTGGAAGAAAATTGGTTTTTAAGTAAAGTGGCTGCTGAATTGAATGTAAGTAAAAGTTGCATATTTTACTGAGGACCCGTCAGACAAGATATATGGAAGGTCTCCAATGAAAGCGAAGACAATGCTTTCGTATAATATATCCGTTGGAATCCTTTTGGAACGGATTCGAAAGCACCTGAAGAAACATTTTTCCTAGGATCTCTAATAACAGCTCAAATACGTTTAAAACAAGCTGGATTAAAAAAATCTGGGCTGCTACCGACAAAGATTTTTTAACTGCAGAAAATAAGCACGGGATAGTTCAGTTTGCAAATTAATACTTAATTCACGGGGAAGATTTTTGGACCAACGTGGTATTCTCCCATGAAAAGACGTTCAAATTAGTAACATTGGAAGGCTACGAGTTTAACGTCCTAGAAACTAAACATTCGAGTCCGTCAGTGTTTGGGCATGGGTAAGCGTTAATGGGCCTTGAATGTGATGGCAACTTGATCGTGTGTTAACCGATCATTACAATTTTTATTTATGTATTTGTTGCCGAATTCGCGATTTAGCCAGCTTGGATCCAAAGTTAAACGATTTATTTAATATAATACTTGAACTCTACACCTAAAAAGGTAGAAAGGGTCACTAAATATATAATGATACTTGATAAATTTATTTACAGTTGGAAACATACATGATTTATAATATCTTAGAAACGTGATGTTACCATCAGTAAGAGTGGTTTTTGTCTATAATTTTACCTTTCGAAATGTAATAAACCTGTATGGTAAACACTTTAAATGTTTATAATAATTCCTTTTTATAAATTAATCATAATCATGCAAAGTAGCAAATTATATGAAATAAATTTATTACAATCAATATAATAATTAATTTTTTTAGTTAGGTTTTAATAATTTTCTAATTATATCAACATTGTTTATTTTGGTTTTGAACAATATTTTCCATGAATCATTTCAATGATAAAAACAACCGTTGCTAAAATAGTAGAACCAGTAAAGAATACGAATATGAACCTTAAGTGAACAACTCCCAAAATTTCCGGCCCCCGCACTTCATTTAAGGTAAATGTTTCGTAATCCTGCCAAAACATATGGAAGGGGTTCACCAAATCGATGATGACGAAGGAGTAAGTAATCAAATTCGCATAACTCGCGCTCATCGCCGAAAAGCCTGGCACCAGCGATTCCTCCATTACGTGAAAGGCATCCCCTACGGCGTGCTGCAGTTGCTTCGAGTGGGAATCAAGAAGAGCGTAGGCGAATGATGTGTTTCGGTTGTAAATCATCTTGAATAGAATTGTGTTGTTTACTGGGCGGATTAGGTTTTTGTATTCGTTTTTTATTAAGTATTTATACTCGTTTCCTATGTAGATTGGTATTTGTTGGGATTGTAATTCTTCTAGGGTGTTGATTTGTGGGTAACGACCATCTTGGATAATGGCGTCAAGTAAACCGGCAACGAAACACCAATAGAAGTACATGGTTATTATCACCCAAATTTTCGTTATTGTTTTCTGTAGTTTATTTAAATGTTTGTAATTATTATTCGGTTGTGCTAATAAACACTGCATGACCTGGATGAAAATATCTTGACTTCTGCGTTTGCTGTTGTGTTTCAAAAAACCAATTACTAGTAATTGAAGCGTGAGGATTAAAAGCCATACATACTGCCCGGCGATTTCGTAAAGCCTCCTAACTCGCGACTTAAGCTCGGCTTTCTTAACCATCACAATAATGTTATCTTTGAATCTTGGCGGCCCGTAAAACGCGGGGAACAGCTTATAAAAAGTCGGGGTTAACATTATAAAATTTTCCTCGTAGAAAAAACTATACAGCTCATCCAGATTTTCAGAAATAACGTGTTCATATATAGGTTTCAACTTTAATTTGTCATACATACGAGGCAGCATGGTATCCATCACGAATTCCAAGGAAGCGAAAGCACACAAACGCAACGGCAATGACTTTAACATCCTCTTGAAACGACACGTTGAAATCTTTCGTAGCAAAATAATTAACACTTTTAGACTCCCCGTAACAGTAAAATACCACCGTTTGGAAAGAATGCGACTTCAAAAACGTCCCGTTATTCCTATTCGAGCAATAATCGAAAGTTAATAACATAGTTTGCGTCTGCTTGTGCATTTTAATCATGTTGTCCATTGTATCCAAATATTCCCAAGCTTCTGAACATTGCTGGAAAATGGCGAAGCTGGTTTGCGAATACCCATGATAACCCCCACCCGATGTCACATATTTCATATGATAAGGATCCATTTTTTTAATATAATTTTCCATTAAATACGTCAACGCGATTGTGTAGTAGAGTTCAATGGTATAATTTCCGGGGAGATGCTTGTAGAAAAATTGCTCCAGCTGATCCATTTCGTAGGGAATATCTAATCATTTCATATACCCGCGCTTCCGATTGTAATAAAATCGATTTTAAATAAATTGAAAAAGTTCACTTACTTTCATTAAGTTGTTTACAACGTACACCTGTTTCTTTCTTTATACACGCGCGTGTCTAATATGTTATATTTTATCTATCTTACTTTAAATTAGATACCACCCACACACATTTTCATTTCCAATAAAAAAAAAATAAAGTCTCGGTCTAAACTAATAATAATAATAATAATAATGTCTTTACTTTCCAATGGAAGAACTAATACAGGAAAACAATTAAAAAAGTAAGTAGATGTTAATTGAACCAATACAAAAAATCAAATAAACAAAAAAGAGGTGAACAAAAAGTCCAAAATTACAAAATTAAAACTAATTGCAATAATAATTTCAAGCTTTATACTTTTAAGTATACCGATCGCCTATGAATATATCCCGGAAGTACTTATTTGCATTGTGGCACATATATACATTATTTTTTGCAAATGGTGACCTGAAAGTGAGCGTGTTTCTAAAAGCTACTGTTGGAGCGTAAAAATTTACATTACTTAGCATGTAAGGACAGTCGATGTTGTTATTAATTAATTTAAACAAAAACTCTGCACTACATTCTTCGCAACGAGCCGACAAGGAGCAAACGTGCCTTAAGAGCGCGCGATACCATCTTCTTTTGAAATAAAGTTGAATTTTTAATTATTATTACAGATATTGAAAATCTGTCTTCGCTAATATTTCTATTTTTTAGTTGCGGGGTGCACTATGACGCGTTTTTTTAAATATTTTTTTAAATATAAAAAATAGAATTAAAAAAAATAAAAATTAAAAAATCAGACACCATGTTACCATCATAAATATTTTTTATGAAATTTAATTTTAATAAAATTTTTTTATAAAAAATATTTTTAAATGCAAAAACAACTTTTTTAGCTAGTAAAAAAATAGACCCGTAAAATGCTGCCATGAAGCGGGATTAATCTGAATCACACTTTATGGGCGGAGTTATGGTAAGTATTCGATCCCACTTCTTTGAAACAGTGTTATTTGAGTAAGTGTATATTTCTGAAATTAATTAAATACGACCCGTTACTAGAACAATTTTTCGAGCGAACGCGGACTCAGGATGTCGCGCGGCCAGGCGCGTTCCAACTTAGCGGGTGACGACGGTCTCGTAATGAGATTGTTGTTTTAAGCAGAGCGGACTATTTATTCATTCGTTATTATAACACCTTTATTACATTTGTACAAACACGATTAAAATATTATTACTTATTGATTTTTTTATTATATATACAACTTTTTCTCAATGAAGTGCGCATTGTTAACTTTGTTATTAGTTGAGCTAGAGAGTCGGTTAAATTAACAAAGTAGTAGTAAATTTTCCAAGGATTACAATGGAAAAATCAGAAAAGCAAAAGAACATCGCATTTTCAAAATTTTAATAAAACAAACATTTTTTAATGGAAATCAGTATCTCTTTTATGATAACATCACCAGAAGGTAGTTTTAACAAACAAATTATAGACCATTACACAAAAATTACTCGCAAATAATAAAGTTCTTGGAATTTACGTATATTGTTTTCAATTGAATTAAGTTACTATAAAAAACAAAACACTTACAAATAATGTCAAGAAAGTATGTAATAAGTTAAATTGTCACGTATTTAATCTATTTAAATATCATTTATCCTATATTAAATAAATTATTAACATATTACATCTTTTAAATTAAAATACTCATTTTTGTTGTTGTAATGCATAAAAAAAACAAAATTTATATCGATTAAGTAGATAGTAAATTAACTGTCAAATTCAGAAAACAAATTTTCTTTTTATGATTTTGTTTTGCCTTTTTCTTATTTATAATATCTGGATTTTTCTGAAAAAAAAAAACAATAATAATATACAAATAACTTCTATATTTGTGATTTTTTTTTGTGATAATGTATTACAACCTTTTTTGTCAAAAATCATCTTATCTATAAAATTATGATAATATATAGGTTGTTTCATCTAAACAAATGTTTATTTCATTAATATCTTTAAAACCCGATGCTCTTTTCTTTTTCTGCATACGCCGTTGTTACTCCTCGATAATTTACCACCACTTTGTTAAATTAATCGACTCTGTAGTTCAAAATAACAACAACCCGTATAATCGAAGAATTTGGTACATCTGTCATGGAACCATGCATAATTATTTAACTTAGGAATAATAAAATTCAATTCTATTAATTGAATTGTATTATTTCTATTAAAAACAATACATATTTCAGCTGATTGGAAAGAATCATTTGCTAATAATATATGGGTGGGTCACGAATTAAAGTTTACGCGGTTCCCGACCGAGGAAAAAATTAAAAAGTTTGCATTGCATTGCATGGTTCAATATAATCTTCTCATAAAAAATATTTTCACTTTCTTGCACTTCCGGTTGTACCGGAAATGGCTATCAACTTTGTTATTTTAAATGGAACACCCTGCATTTTAATTTCTCTTTTTTGATTCCTCGTTCAATTGACCACCCACTCATATCGATTTATGCCCAGCTCTGAGTTTTAATGTATTTATCAAATTTTAACCTAAAATAGATGTTTTGAAAAATTATAACTTCTAATAAGAACAAGACAGACATCTTGAATAGTAATTAGTAAATATATCTGTGTAGAATTAAAAAAAATAATAACATTTGTCTATTTTGATAATAGGGATAACAAAAATGTCAATATTTCCGTCCCCACTTAAAAACATCATAATTTATATTTGTTCAAATGGAATTTATATCATAAATCGATTGGCAAGACAATTTTCAACATAAAAGTATTACATATTTCTATATCTAGAGCATGTAGTTTGCGAGTTATTTCGAATTTTCTTTTCCCTCAAAATATTTTCACAAGTGAGTAATTGCTGTACTGTACTATTTAGACCAGCACTACATAGATTGTCTGAGGCACATATATAAAATTAAAGTATATCTTAATATTAAAAATGTTTAATTTCTGATTCCTTTATTATATGTGAAAATAAAATGTCAATAAACATAATTATAAAGATTATATAATTTAAAAATATTTTTGAATTATTTTTGTTTATTTTTAAATTCGGATACACTGTTCAATGTATCCGAATTTATAATAATACATTGAGTCATTTCATAAGGATTATAATCCTTAATTTCAATTTAAAATTGTAAATAACCTGTGTTGCAGTTATAAATATAAGGCTATTATCAAAAATGTATGGGGCAAAAGCCTCTTTATAAATATTTAAATGTTTCTCTATTGCATTAAATATTGATATATTATTGTCTTTTGGCTTAACTTAAAAAGGATTTATATTAATTATACAAAAAAAAATGAATTTGAAATTGCTGATATTAAAAAAAATCAATCGTTCCATATAAATATAAATGTTCATATTTTATTCAATTAATATCGGTCAAATTATTGCTTGAATCATTCTCAGAAATAAATCTACGCTTAGCTTATTTTAAAAAGAAATTCGACTCACGATATTCTAATCTAGCGTAGCATTATTTGTTTATGGATATTTTATTCTAACTTTCTCCATTTGTTATACATTAGAATCTGATCGGTATTTAGCTTTATAACGATTCATTTGAAATAAATTCGTGATATAAAGCACTTGTATACGAAGAATTCCGGACAAAAGTATATATATCTTCCTTTACATTATAAAAAACATAATATATATTTTTGTATCAACAAAATGACTCAAAATCTATGTAAATCATCAAAAAAAAAAAAAATGTAGAAAATATAAACGGTAAGAAGAAGAATTTTTCTAATCTACATATGTGCTATTAGTGAAACAAAGAAAATTTAGCTAAACTAATTTTAGCAACAATTGATCAAAATGCTGATATATTTAATTTTTGATAGCTAATTACTAATATTAAATGTATAATCAATAATTACGTTCTAACATATTTTATAAAAGATCATTTGAAACCGTTTCAATATACAAGCCACAAATGCAGATCGACTGAAAAATTCAATCTATAACGAAAATACGAAATAAATAGGACGATTGCGTGTTTATTTGTATAGAAAACAAAAAAATCTTGGAAGGGAGACTGAACGCGCCCATTGCGCGACTATCTTCGTCTGACAACGTTAACTCCTCATATGTACTCTTCCAAGGCTTTCGCGGGTTAGATACAGACGTAAGGGGACTGAATGTTTACGTCTCACTAATTGCTTGTGTATCGCCTCCTCTTAATAACAATTGTAGATAGTCGGCATTTCTTTCTGGGTATATACGACCGATTTTGTATGACAAGTATTTCAAAAACCGTCTTTATACACGCTCTAGTTTGAGCTCACTATTCACGGAACATGGATACCAAATAATCGAACCATATTCTAACTTACTGCACACCGAAGAAAAATACAAAGTTTTTAAAAGCGAAATATTATTTAAACTGATAGAAGTGCGCATTAAAAAAATAATATTTTTATTGAAAATTGGGTGATACTATCAATATGTTCGGTAAAGTTTAATCAGGAATCAAAAACTACACCAAGATCCTTTACGCATGAACTTCTTGGAATTGTACAACCATCAATGTTATAATTAAAATTAGTAATTAATTCTTATTGAGTATAAGATACAATACTACATTTACTGACATTAAGATGAAGTCTATTAACACAACACCATTGCGACATTATATTCATCAATGTTGTATTCAATCATGTTGTAAAAGCAAACAATCCTCGAATGACTTTATAGAAGTATATATTTTAATATCATTAGCATATGCAAGTGCTGGGGAAGATATAGACGTAATTAAGTCGTTAATAAATTCTATAAAGAGAAGAGGACCTAAATTGGAACCTTAAGGAACACCCGAAGACGAATTAAACTCATACGATTTAAAACAAACAAATTTTTTTCGTTGTTTTAGGTAAGACGACAAAAATTTAATGGTGTGCTCAGTAAGACCAAATTGACTAAGTTTATTAAGTAGAATATTATGATCGATTGTATCAAATGCACGGGATATATCTGTATAAATAACATCTGTTTAGCCTCTTTCATCATGGCTTAAGCTTAGGTATTGTGTAATTGAGGCAAAATTAGTTAAGGTCGACCTTCCAGTCATAAACCCATGTTGAAGTGGTGAAATATATTTCCTTACATGATTGTATAGAAATCAATATATTATTTGTTTAAATATCTTAGAAAAAAATTGACAAGATTACTATTGGTCGGTAGTTTTAAAGGAGAGAATGGTCACCTTTTTTAAAACACAAGAGTAATGACAGCTCTCTTCCAAGCATTAGGAAAACATCCCGATTTGATTGATGTATTGAAAATAGTTAATAAAGGCTTTACAAATATATATTTGCAATCTTTAATAATAAAACATGGGGTAAGATCATCACCATGAATGTCAGATGTTTTTAGCATGTTTATACTATGAATGATATGTTGCTCATTTATTTCTGGAATAAAGAAACTTTCACAATTAGTGTGTGCAGAGTTAATAATGAAAGCTTCATTATCAAGATATACCTCAGAGAAAGTATCAGCAAAAGCATTCACGATGCTCTGAGTAGTATCAAAAATGTTACAATCATTTTTTAATTCAGCTGGTATTTTTCATGTTCCATTTCTTTGATGTACAAATTTACACAGATCTTTTAGTCGGGTTATAAGATTGTCTTCAATGTTTTTTAAGAAAGATTTTTATGCTAGTTTAATTTTTGATTTTGCTAACAGTCGAAATCTTTCAAATTCCAATCAGTAATACAGGAATTGTCTAGATTTCCATTTTTTATGGTAGTAGTGTTTTAACTTAACATTATTAATAATTTCAGTGGAAAACCATGCGGGAAATTCATTTGATTTGTTACATAGTTTGGTATTATAATCAGGCACAAATCGATCAAAGTTATTAAATAAAATCTTATAGAATTAACCAATAATTTCGTTCACATCAGTGTAAGATTCCAAAATAGTCCAATCCACATTAATTAAGTCAGACAATGTAAGAAAATTGGCTTTTCGAGAATTGTACTGCTTATTAAAGCTATTTTGAGGAAAAATAAACTGCTTACATTTAGTAAAAATTTGAGTTGCACACGTTATAGCAGGATGATATGGATCTTCAGACACAAGAGGATCCGTAAGATATTTTATATCCAAGCCAGTATGAAAATTACTAAAAGCTTGGTCGAGCAGTTTGTCGTTAAAGTTTTTAATATTGTTGTACTGAGAAGTCTTAAGATATTTAGGAAATTACATAAGAATAAAACTTTACGCGATTTAGGATGGTTTAGTTCTTCAGTGAATGTAGTCAAATTTAAATCACCAAATAATAGTTATGATTTTCCTAAAAGCAGCACCTCTATAGCTTCTAAAAATATGTCAAGTGTATCACTATTCTGGCGATATATAGATGACAGCGGTATAAAATGAGTTGATTGTACATTTACATAACATAAAGTCTATAAAGGGTGTTAGGTGTTGTATATGACTTGTGTCTACGACACTTGAAGATATATTTTCGCAAAATGCTATTAAAACTCCACCAGTAGTACGACCCGTCACATTAAAGTCTCTGTCCTTTCTAACAATCTTATAATTTTTATGAAATAATTCATTATTTTTAAAAGAATCATTTAACCACGTTTTGCTTAAATATATAATATCATAAGTGTAGCAGCAAGAACTAAGATAAAAAGTTTGAGTTTTAGTCCGCAGTCCACGAGTATTTTGATAGTAACAAATCAGCACTGATTGTTTTCTTCCGGGCGCTGTTAGTTTTCCGAGGAAGATTTCTTGGCAATAGTAGGAATGCCCCGGATGTGCTTAATGATGAGATCCTATTCGCCGTTGGATAACCGTTGTAGAAGTTTTGTCTTGACAGATTTACAAAACGCAAACTGCATTGGGGTTTGATCACTGAAGATGCTAACCATTTTAAATTTGTCCGTGTTTCCTAGTTTTTTTTTTACATTATGGAACACCGCGCGGACACATGATTGATTAGGTAATGACAATCTCAGTGGACGGTTATTTATTTTAGTGGGATCAAATTAATAGGTTTTGGATCGTCATGCTGCACATTCATTGTTGTAAGCATTTCCTTAACAAGGCCAACATCGTTTGTAATGGTGGTGGAATTATATGCACATTCCGGTAATCTGTAGATAATTATAATGCACTTCCTGTTCTCACGTTCGGATATATCTTGAATAATCTTTTCAGACTCAATGGATATTGAGGTAGCTGCATCAGCTGTGTTTGAGGTCTTTAATGTTAGGATATCATTTTGTAAAGCAACAATTGCAGCCTTAAGTGCATTCAGATCATTACCAAGTTCTGAGCATTTTTTACCAGACCAGGATAGTCCACTCATTGAGTTAATTTTACGCGCTTCACTCTTAGTAATATCGACACAAGAAATTTATATATTTTTTTTGTTTACAAACACAGCAATTAACTGCTTTGTGGGCTTCAGTGATAGCGTTGCAATAAGTACACCTTAGATTTATATAAAGTTTGTATAAATAGAAATGAAACTCCACACAAATCATAAAATATAAGACGTTAAACTCAAATGTTTTTGCACCTGATAAGTCACGAATGAATTTAAGTATTAATAATTTCAATCCAATTTAAAAAAATAAATAAAAATAAATCCCAACATCATGGAGGAAAACGAGGGTTATATTCATCCCCAAAACCTGCAAAAACGACTACATGGATGCGAAGTCATTCATACCAATAAGCCTCTCATAGTTTCTATTGAAAACGATAGAAAAATTATCTGATCGATATATTAGAGATTATATACTCAAAATTCGACCTCCTTTACATAAGCACCAGCATGCATATACAACAGATAATGAAACAGAATCTGCGTTGTATGCTGTGGTAACGAAAATAGAACAAGCACTAACTTACAAGATATCCACATTGGGAACATTTATCGATATTGAAGGTGCCTTTGATAAGGCGTCTTTCGCAAAATTAAAGAAAGCCTCGGATACAGCTGAAATTGATGGCATGCTATGCAGCCTAGCCGATATGGAGATTTATGTTGAAGTCACCAGGCGATGCCCGCAGTGTAATGTACTGTCACCTCTCCTGTAGTCACTACTGGTGGACGAACTAATAAGAAAACTTAACAATCAAAAATCTTACACTGTAGGATATGCAGATGACATAGCCATATTACTCAATAGGAAATATGAAAACGTCCTAGGTAATAGGATGCAGGAAGCACTTAATATAGTGGAGAATTGGTGCAACACTCACTAAAACAGAGGTAGTGTTATTTACCAAGAAACATAAAACTGATAACATGGCACTACCTAAGCTATTAAATACAAGATTAACCGTGGCTGAAAAGGTTAAAATTCTTGGTATCCTTATGGACTCAAAGCTGAACTGGACTAGTTTAAAGGCGAGTTCATGATGACGTCGAATAGTGTCCTGAGGATAGAAACACTTAGAAGTGTTAACTATGATAATTGGAAACTTCAAATACGATCAGTGCTTATAAAGAATTATAGAGTAACTGGTATTTCATCATCAAGAATGAATGAAATCGCTGCCACATAACCCCAGACGGTTATAAATAAGAGATAAAAAGCTAAGTCAGATTTGATTGTATCCATTGGTGCAAGTCAATTGAAACTTATTAAAAATTGTATAACGTCTCATAGTTAATGGATTAAGTTAGAAGGTATTTTTTTATTTTTTAGTTTACCTTTAAGTTTTGAAAATCGTGACGAACTGTCAACGCTTCAAAATTTGCGTAATTGAAGAATATGACGCAAGACGAAATTATTTGCAGACAAACCATTTGCTAAGAAGAGGAATTTTAAGAAGCCATTCCCTGACTCAAGAAGCATTGACGGTTATCAGAAGAAAGAAAATGTATTCAAATTAGATGTTTCAAATGTAATAAGGAAGGAAACAAAGACTCTGAATGTTCCTTGCAGAAAATTAATAATAAGAACTCATATTTGTCAGTAAATGGTAAATATGGTAAACAAATATAATTTATTTAATTTGTGGGGTAGTTTCATGAAACTTTCTGGCGATATTAATGAAAAAGGGGGGTTTCAATAATATCGCCAGAAAGTTTCATGAAACTACGGAACAAATTAAATAAATTATATTTGTGTGTCATATTTACCATCTACTGACAAGTATGATTTCTTCTTCTTATTGATCTCAGAATATACTAAAAAGATAAATACCCCATCAATAGTTATTAAATATGAATTTCAGTCGAATTTTCCTTGATAACAAGAAATCATATTTAATTTATTTGTAGGGTAACTTGGTGAAATTATCTGGAAGTGTTATTCAATTACTTCTCTTTATACAGAGAATCGACAGTCTTGATAATGGCTGTATGTCTCATATTTGCACTGACACAAATATGTTCAGAGATATTGAGAGCAACGAAAGTTGGCAACTAATACTTGTGGAGTAATAAAGGCACATGGTATTGCCGAAATGGTAACAATTTTAAATGGAAAACCTAATTATGCCGATTTACATGATACAATGAATGTTCCTGAAGTACGAACATTGTTTTTATCTAATAATTATGAAGTATTTTAATTAATACTCATGGTTGTTCGTTTCACTAAACGTATTATTACATAAAAAATGTTTCACCACGGAATAAATGAGAATTTAATTCAAAATATTATTTTTATCTGTGTCATGAATTACATACAAAGGATATACAGTACTTTTCGGTGCGCAGAAGGCTACGGTAATTGATAAACAGGGTGGTGTGTATCATTGGTAGTAAAACGAGTAAATAACCTATATTATGCAGAAGGAAAACAGTAAGTTCTGAATGTAAAAATATTGAGTATTTAATTAAGAAAAAAAACCTGAGTTCACTGGAAAAATTGGCATCGACGAATGGGACATTTAATTTCCAAAATTTGACTTAAGCAGTAAAAGCTGGAGTAATCTCGAAATCGGTTTAAGAAATGAAAAAAAAAAGGAACCAATTGTGAGATTTGCATTCATAAGAAGATCACCACGTCATTTCTGAATGAATAAAACTGCGAAATAATATATAAATATTACACAATTAGTTAAGGAAACGACCACCGTAGTTTCTCGAAAAAGAAACTCATTAATATACACACATTTATTTAAAAAAAAACACCTCATCTAAAAGGATTTTTTTGTTTTATTTTAATTTAACATTAATTTTAAACATGTTTTAAAAATTATGTTATTATTATTATTATCGAAAACACACAAAGAAAACTTGTTAGGTCCGGGCTTAATATTTATGTATTGTCGTGAATTTAGTGTACTTTTTTGCTAAAATTCATATATGTAATAATGGCCTACAAGTTTATTTAAATATGTAATAAATATTTAGTGTGTAACGATACCAGGTGAGCTCCAATACTTTTGTTTAGATTTCATCTAGAGTAGGTTATGTTGGTATAAGCAAAATATTAATTTATTAAAAATAAAAATTGTAATAAATGCAAAATAGTTCCTAACATAATTATTAATAAACGGTAGCTGCAATATAAACATTAGATATGGATATTGAGATAGTAATTTAATTATTTTCAAACATTTTTTTAAATATAAATAATAAAACACTGAGTATGAAATACACATGATTTTATTAAAAATCTAATCTGTGTTCTATTTGTTGATTTTTAATATTTTATTATTAATATTATTATTAATATCTAAATATTAAAACCATTAATTATAAAACACTGAGTATAAATTTGTTTTATTATTTATATTTGAAATTGAGTTTCGCCAAGTAATAGCCTCAGACATATTGCATTCCTTCCAATTTTATCATTTTGAGTAAAAATGAGGAGAACATTGATTAATGGCATGATTTAATTGCTATCAAACAAGTTTTAACAATGTTCCGCGCAAATTAAAATATTACACACCTGAATTTGTGAATGGATCTTAATTTTATTATAAAATTATCCAGTGATTGTTTCCAAAAATTGCTCACCGCAAACATTTTTATTTTAAAAGTATCATAATTTTATTTATTACCTAAGAATATCTAAGCAACAAAAGCGATAATTCATAATGTTACTAAACTTGTTGTATATAGTTGCTATTTGCTAATATGTGCACAGAAAATGAAATATAACGTAAATAGAAAAATATTTTATTTGTATTTTGTACGCCAGGGATAAATAATAGTGAATCAAATGAAGTGTTTTAATTTATCCTTTAAATGTTTTTAATTGAAAATCATTTTAATATTTTCTGAAAAAAAAAAAAAACACTTTAGCATCCTTGAATGAGTTCATTAGAATTAATAATTTTGAATGACTTTTAGTTTATTTGTAATTTATTATCAAAGGTTTAATCTGTTAATGGACGTATTATTATTACCTTCAAGTAATTCGACTAATTAAATAAATTTAAAGATTTCAATGCTTTTAAAATAAATTAGATAGAACGAATTTGAAAATAATTATTATTTTCCCTTCAACTACTGTGATTTTTTTTTTTAACTTACATTATGTAAGTTATTTAATTCTAATAAATAATAAAACAAATATAAATTAAAGGAACTATTTTTCGGGCATATACCCCTCCAGACATCGAATTACATAATCTAAAAGTCGCTATAGGGAAATAATTGATTAATGATTAATTATTCTCAAATTATTTTTATGAAATTTATTTTAAATAACCAAATTGAATAAATACTCTTATCTATATTTTTTCATGTTTTTTTTTTAATATTTTTCTTAATTTTATTTGACATATAAATCTATATCAAACAAATCATGTTACGCCACTGGAATTTTTAAAAACCCTTGGTGCCAGAATGTCTGGCGAGTCTCGTCGTCGTGGATGAAGAAAAAACACGTGCAACCCGTAAGGTCGTTTCCCGTATTGTTTTTGCGCTGACAAATTAACTTATTGTCGGCCCGAAAGACACACGATACCCTCCTCTGCTACACATTCGAAATCCAAGACAGCGGGCGGACCGTCGACGAGGGTTATTCTCCATCCGGCGGGGCACACATGGACCGCATCATAATTTACAACTTAATTGCTGGATTAAAAAACCTCACGAATCGGAAATCCGAACCGAACGAAAATATTTAATATTTACATTAATCAAAAATTGGTAAATGCATTTTCCCGGCGTGTTTATTTTGAAAATTATAATTGGAAATTGCGAATATAATCCAGCAATAATAGATGTGTCAGATGAATCGGTGCGGACTACATAAACATTAAATTTGCAAAAAAAAAAAGTATATCCAGGTTGACATCGGTGGGGGGTGTGGAAAATACCTGTTAAACGTTCCTTTTGTGCGGGCACAATGGCTCAAGTCACCTCTAATCCCCTAAACAGACAGCAGCGTTTAAGGGATTACGAGGATTGTGTGCGGTGCATTGATTAAAAACATTTGTTGCTTAATTTGGTGAAATTCCCAGTGAAGACCGCATAATGGGTGTCAGGGCCTCAATGGTGGAGTCACTAGGCTCAATGGGGGCCATTCAACACGATCCACCTTGTTTGCTCATCGTCAGTTGGCCTTTTTTACGTTTCGTCTCGTCTTTCTATCACACTATTTTGATTCAATCATCGTCTTTCATTCATCGCCTTTTGAATGAAATTACTTTGTATGCGTGAGAATTAAAAAAAAGTATAAGAAAAAATGTTTAGTGTAAATAAATCCATCATTTTAATTATTTTGTTTTATCATTCAAAGTAATATGAAGATATTTTTCTTTAATTTACATTTATTTTAATACTATTTTCAAACTTTTTGTATTTGTATTTTTGTATTATTAGCAATAGTTCAACGTCACGTTTTTATTTTCTTACATACTCATACAATAATAATCTTTTATTTTCAATTACAGAGACAATATCAAGGTTGCGTAGTCGTAAATAACAAAAGTAAAATTTAATAAAATACTAAATTAATGATGAAAGTTGGAACACCTTTGGTCGATGCCAATTTGTGAACTGTACATTAATTATGTATTATACAATTTGTATGTAAATATATTGCCATAAATTCATAAATATATTTGTATATATACAAAATTAATAATAATGCAACTAAAATTAAGAAATAACTTAAATGGTAATGGTAATCAACATAAAAATAAAATAAAGAATGTAAATATGATTAGCAATAGATACAATTAATATGAACAAAAGTCACGAAGCATGAGTTTACAAGATTTTCTTCACTTAATAATAATAATAATAAATGTCTTTTATTCAATAATAAATCATCAAAAATGCACAACACTTAATTTACAATTTTATCATTATTGAATATGACGAAGTTCAGCATAACATAAAATGTTTGCTGTTTTTCAACTTAACCACAGAAACAAAAAGAAAACATTCTAAAAATAAAAAACCTCTTACATTTTGTTTAAAACTCGTTGTAGTTATTAATAAAATTAAAATTATTTAATCATTTTTCTTCAAAACAATGTCTTTATACGCCTTTGTAAATTTCTTTTTAACCAAACCTAAAATATTGTGTGGGCATTGATTTATAATTTTCGTTATTTGGTACGTAAAAGAACGCAAGAATAAAGTTGTCTTATGTGCAGATGGTGATAGAGTACCTTTAAATCTAATATTAATATTATGCACGTCTCATATGTATGAGATTTTATCGTGTAAATATTTTGGGCACTTATATGAAACAATTTTATTAAATAATACTGCTTGGTGCAACTTTATCGTCTCGTGCATGTCCAACCAACCTATTTCATTTCTTTTTGTTGATACGTGTTGTCTTCTCGATATTCCACAGATCAATCTAATGCAGCTATTTTGAATTTTTTGTATTTTTCTCGCTGTTACGGCATCCAAATAAGGCCCATATAAAGTATCACAATATGAAAAAAAAAAAAATGAGAGCACAAGAGAATTACACAAAACTATTTTATATATTTTGACAAAACATTTCTGGAACTGTATAGTAATTTTAATTGATAAAAAGCTCTTTGGTAACATTTAGATATATACTTTTAAGCGAAGATCAGCATCTACGGTAATACCGATAATTTTCACTTCATTTTCCATTTCTATGGGAACATTGTTTATAACAATTTTCCCATTAACATTGCCGATTATCAATTCTCTCGTTTTCTTTCTTCCAAAATAAGGAATGGTTATAACAATTTTCGTATAACCCTTGCATTTACACATTCGCAAGCCAGGCCGGAGTCTTCTTTTTTTTAAAAGAAAAATATACCTGTGTATCATCAGCGTAAAATTGTGCTGAATAGTGTTTTGGGACTTTAGGTAAAACTGATGTTTAAATTATATATAGCAAGGGGCTCAAAATAGACCACTGTGGCACACCACAGCAGACTGGTAATGGTAAAGACTTATCATTTTTAGTTATTACCATTTGATACCGATTTAACAAATAGTTCTGTAACAATAATATGGCTGACGAACTTAAGCCAACGCTATTCAAAATAACTAACATCAGATTATGATTTATTGTGTTAAAGGCATTTGAAACATCAAGTAATACTAATATTGTTAACCTATCATTATCAGTCTGTCTAATTATGTTATCAAACACAATTAAAAGAGCTGTACAGGTGTTGTGGCCACGTTTAAAGCCAGATTGTGTTAAGATATATATATTATGTTTACAGATAAATCCAATTGTTCTTTTAACGATTTTTCAATAGTTTTTGATAACACAAGTAAAACACTAACCGGCCTTAAGTCCTTTAACTCTTTGGTGGTGTTAACTTTTGGCAGTGGTTTAACATATGCAATTTTCAATATTTCTGGGAAAACCGAATATACTATAGAATAATTAATATGTGTCAAGTATGGTAATAGGTATGGACAACACAATCTAATGAATCTTATGGCAATTCCATCATGCCCCATTGCTTTAGACTTAATACTGCTTATGTGTTTTAAAATATTTATTTCAAATATTTCTTCGAAAATAAAGTTTTCGGAACATTTTGTATTTTTTTGTTTGTTATAAAATTCTATCAACTCTGGATATTCATATGATGTGGTGGATTTGACATAAAAATCATTTATTTTGTTAACAATGATAAAAAGTGATACACATATTATTATTTTTTCGTAGGTGAAATTCAACTAACGCTTTCTTTTCATGTCTGATCGTGGAGGTTACTGTATTGCGAAGTGATTTGTAATAGTTCCAATGCATGTTTAATTTAGTTCTTTTAAATCTACTCAAGGCGCTATTTCGTTCTAAAGTAATTCTAAACAGAAAAACGACTCAAGTGATTGGGAAAAATACCTACGCAATGCTGAATATTATGATAGTAAATAGAAAAGAGTAGGTGAGGGTCGCTCTTTTTAATTAATTTAATTCAATTCTTTTCGTTTAATTTTATTCGGTTTTAATTTAAATTGAATTAATTTGGTTTAATTTAATTTAAATTGATTTAGTTTAATTTGATTTAATTTAATTGATTTATTTTATCATCTTTAAATTATGTAAGGCATAGCTCTACTGATGAGAGATAGATCCCGAAACACGTGTCTGCAGATGGCCTTATATTAAGTAACGTACCTTTTGTTGTTTTTACAATGAATTTTTCTCGGATCAAAATTTGTTGCATTATGCAATATTTTATTGATGTGCAACAGCAGGTGTACATTATGTAATTCAATGTCCGGCGTTGGGTATTTGCTCGGGAAGTAGTTGTTTTAATGTGCATTTGTTTAACGTGCTTACGTAGCGTAAGTCAAAAGTCACAGAGCTAAATGTGGAAATAATTTATTAATTATTTTCAAATCATTTTTATTTAATATATTATGATGTCTGTTGTAGATAGAATCGAGATTAAATTCATTTAAGAGGTCAGAGTATTGCTTCGTATTATCTGAATGAATGATATATTTTTTATGATTTTGTTTACTTAATAACTTTATTACGGTAATCACCTTTTTACAAGATTTTTACATTGTATTCTATTTTTCAATAAAGAACATGTATTTATTTAAAATTAATAGTTTGTAGGGCTATAAATATATTTTGATTTTAGACTGAACATTTCGTTAAATACGTGTTGCATATCAATGAAATTTATATTTTCTATCATTTGAAATACGTATTAAAACTGTAAGACATAACTCGTGTAAATGAGATAAATATACGCAGCAAATAAATTCTTCTTCCTGTAATTATTTTTTAAATGTTTTTCTTTATGAATAAACTTTGATTATAGAATATTCTCTAAAGGCGTTTTAAATTGGAAAATAGGCTCCCTACAGTGATGTAAGAATTATAAAACGTGGTTTCGAAGCTTAGACTTTTATTTACATTAAGTTAATGCATTACTAAAAGCGATTTTCAGTGCAAATACAAATGATCTCATGATATATTTACTTGTCAGTGGCAATAAAAACGCAAAATGAGATAATAGAATCTTGACGCTGACTGGCGTTATAAATATAACCATCCAACTCCCGTTTCGAAATAAATCCGTTCCCGTTTGTCGAAAGACGAGAGAGGGAATAAAGACGCGCGGTGATAATAAAAAATAACAACAAAATGAAATTAGAACAAAAAATGTTGAGCAGCGAGGAGAGGATAATCAAGCAGAGCCGGATCCGGTTCGTTTGCGGCGGAATTGTCGTAATTGGACGGTTAGTTGCAGATGGCTGGGCGCGCAGTTCGCTACATTTCCTCCACTTTGAGGTCGGTTAGCACCTACTCCGGAGTGTCTTGTAGGCAACTGTGGCCCCCACATCAAAGGGGCCCCCGCTATAAATACAAACACACCGACGCCGGCGTTTTTTTCCCGTGATAGTTTCTTTGAATCGGGCCCGCGTTTCATTGCTCCGGACGTGCTTAATGTCTCGTTTCTTTTAGCCGAATTATACTGATAAACAGGAAGTTTTGCGAAAATAACATTCTTTTTGGTCAAAGCATTCGTCGTCATATCACCTAAAATTGAAAGAAGAAATATATGTACACAAAATTTGTTCCACTGTATACCAGGTGTTTCAGAAAAATTCGTAGAGTTTTCCAAGTTTTCAATTAAAATAATGATGGAAAGGGTGGTTTAAAACACACTGTTATTGTATGCTTTTCTTCAGAAAATTAACGCTTAGTAATAATATATATTTATTCCATACAAGAACAGAATTGTTTACATTATATGATTTTGTTATTATATATAAAACATGATTATCTTTTTCTGGAATTGGCTATCAACCGGAAGTCATTCAGCCAAGACAAGGTTTATTTACCAAAAAAATATTATTATATTATTAAGAAAAGATGTGTAGTAATCTTCTAGGTTTTACAGGGTCGTTGAATGGGACCATCGTGGGAATTTCCGAGCCATCTAAAAGTTTCTTCATAAAAGTTGCACATCGCAGATTTCTTCTGCTAGCGAGGGACTCACTTTGGTGACACTGAAGAAGATCATCTTGAGAGATTCCAATTGGTGAATAAGAACGGTCAATATAACTAGTCTGATGAGGTTCGAGAAACCGAAATGGCCATCACTAGTTATCCATACGCTTGATGAATGGTGACTGAACGTTTCATTAAATGTGAAGAACGGTCAAGTTTAAATGAGATAAATTTGAAAAATCAACAATGAATGCGATCCAACAAAAGTGAGTGAGTAGGATAAATAAGAAACCAGATTAAACTATTATATTCAACAAAAATGCGGAATCGAGAGCTTTTATAGCATCAACATTGGAAAAGTCGCGGCTAACACAAAGAATGAAACCTAAAGCCTTTGACGCATTTGTTCGGGCTGATTCAATATTATGTTTAAAGGTGAGTTAGTTGTGGAAAGTAACTTCTCGATAAAGAGATTCCATCGATTTGATAACTAGATTCAAGTAAAGTACGACTGCGGTAATAACTATCCACACAACTTTTGTTGACATTTTGCTTTTGGAACAAGTATATTGATGTGATTAGAAACTAAACAATTATATTAAAGGAAAGGTATATTTTTTAATGGGAATCTAATTTTTGAAGATTTCTTACTTTTTTTTTTCTATCTTAAAGCACCTAATATTTATTGTTGTTTAATTGTGAATTTATGAAAATTTCCTTTTCGAACAAAAATACTGATCATTACATTCCAAAACAATTGTTAATTGTTTAATTGTGAATTTATGAACATTTCCTTTTCGAACAAAAATACTGATCATTACATTCCAAAAAAATTGTTAATTGTTTAATTGTGAATTTATGAACATTTCCTTTTCGAACAAAAATACTGATCATTACATTCCAAAAAAATTGTTAATTGTTTAATTGTGAATTTATGAAAATTTCCTTTTCGAACAAAAATACTGATCATTACATTCCAAAAAAATTGTTAATTGTTTAATTGTGAATTTATGAACATTTCCTTTTCGAACAAAAATACTGATCATTACATTCCAAAAAAATTGTTAATTGTTTAATTGTGAATTTATGAAAATTTCCTTTTCGAACAAAAATACTGATCATTACATTCCAAAAAAATTGTTAATTGTTTAATTGTGAATTTATGAACATTTCCTTTTCGAACAAAAATACTGATCATTACATTCCAAAAAATTGTTAATTCCGATATACAGCGACTTGTATGAAAAATGGTTTCAGAGTAACATATTCCTGATCACTTGATATTCATTCGATATTGTGATAAACTTTACTATACACGTATTGATGTCAACGTGAGCTCCGTGTTTTTGTTTGTTTTGTATAGTGTAATAGTGATATAAAATTGTGAAAATTTGTATTATTAAAGTTCTATCGGTTGTCGTTACGATGAGTGATTTTTATGAAAATTGATATTGCCAGTGAAAATTCTTAGTTTAATTTGATAATTTTCTACTGAAAGTGGCGATAGAAAAAACCATTCATCGAACTCGACGAGTGATTTAAATTTAAAAGTCATCATTTCTCCGTACTTACTTTATCTTTAAAAAGTTTTTATCATTTCATTCAATTTGCTCTCCAATTTTTAATTTCCTTATCCAAAACAAAAACCGTGGTCTACCGTGTTTGTTTTAAAGCCCTCACCCCGTGAGGTGAAAAGTGTCCTTTGTTATTATATGTTTTAACCTTTGTTTTAGCATTTGTTTATTAATTTTGTCAAGTAATTTACATTTGTTTTCGCTCTCTTAAAATATATCGTACCTGTGAGAAGTGCAATGCAAACTTGGGCCCTCGCTCAAAGGTTTTAAAATGTGTGTCATGCAAAAAGCGTTTTCATGTTGATTGTTTAAAAATGCTCTTCAAGATATAGCATATTTTATTGACGAGTCTTTGAAAACCGACGGCAAATGATCATGTTCATGTTCAAAATTTGCTCTTTTGCGGTCAAAATCCATGTCCGAGGATGTCCTGGATGATAATGATACTGTTGGGATCAATACTAATTCAATATCTATAAACGATACAATTTGAAAACTGTTTATGGAAGAATTTTTGTCACTTTTACGAAGTGAACTGTTTGAAAAAATAGTTGATTTGGAAAACAACATAAAATCGTTAGAAAGCCGCATACAAATTCTAGAATCCAATAGATCAAATCCCATATCATCTATTCCCTCATCTGATAATTGCAATCGAGCAGATATTATTCAACAAGTAGAGGATCGTCGACGAAGGGTTAATAACTTAATAGTTTTTAATTTACCTGAATCTGGCGGTTCTTTGAGTGAGCGGGTGGATAAAGACATACAAGCGTTAAGGAATCTCGTCAATCCACAAGTTAGCGGAAGGTGTTTTGAATTGGGAAACCAGGCACCAAACCACGGCCTATTAAAGCTATATTTTTGGACAGCAAGGTAGTATTTAAATAAAAATACTTGTCCTTTCTCCTACAAGTATTTTTATTTAAATAACTAAAGTCTCCACAACCAACAACCAACATAAAGAAGATTAGCAAGGAAGTAATTGATATATTAAAATTAACTCGAGCTACTGATAGATGATAGAGGAGATGTCAGATTCGGTAATGACTTGAACAAATTACGAGACCACATTAGACAATTGAGAAATGAATTGGACACTAGGAGGAGAAATGGTGAAACCAATTTAACAATCAAATATATTAATGGCAGTCCTTCGATTGTTAGTTCCACAAACAAGGAAAAAAAATAGATATTTATTTTCAAAATGTTGGTGGTCTCAGGAGTAAAATTAAATCTTTGTTATTAAATGTCTTTACATGCGTTTACTACATAATTATTTTGGTGGAAACTTGGCTTGATGCAACAATAAACAACGAGGAGCTTGGTTTGTCGGATTTCACTGTATATAGATCTGATCGTTCAATTCTGAACAGTATGAAAAGTAGAGGCGGAGGTGTCTTAATCACCGTTAGAAATTATTTAAATAGTGCAATGATACCTAGCAACAATACTATTGAGCATTTATTTGTAAAAGTTAACAATAAATATATAATTACATCTACATACATCCCATCTGCCGCTAATATTCGGACTTACACGTCGCATTCAGAGGAAGTGGATCGAATCTGTAATGTGAAATAGTTTCATCAATTGGTATACTTGGAAATAGTGATTTAACGTCAAAAGAAATAATCTTTTTTTTTTTCAGAGTTTTAAGTGACTTTTGAAAGTTTTTTAATTAAATCGAAATAATTTTTAATTTTTTTTTTTTTAATTTTTGAAATTCTTTAACTAAGAATTTAGCAATTTTATATGTCAGTGAATTAATATTCGAAACTATTGGCCTGAATGTATTACCTGGTTTGTGAATTTTTGGTAAACCATATAATTTTGGAAGCCTTGGATTATTGACTTTGATTTTGTCAATTAATTTTTTATCAATCAAACATATTTAAGTCTTAAAAAAATTATTAATTTTAGCACAGTACAATTTTATTGGATTCTTCTTTTGTTCTAAATATAGTTCATATCATATCTTCAATTTGTTTAAAATAGTCCGAATCATATAATTTACCAAATGCGTCCTGGTGTTCATCTGGTGAAAATGTTTTAAGTGATAATAATAAAATTTATTCGGCGGAGATTATTGGGAATATCTTTTAAATTACTGCAATTTAACCATATTCCTAATAATCGTGGGATTTTCTTAGATTTGGTGTTTTCTAACATTTCGTTTTTACAAGTTAACAAGGCCATTGATGAATGGCAGTCTAGCTTACATCATATCCTATATCATATTGTTTCTCCATTATCTAAAAGTGACTTTTCAATTGGGAATGTTGATTGGTTCTATGATTTTAAGTGCACTGATTATAACGCCATTAACAATTATTTTGCCAATATTGATTGGAACAGTTTTAAATCAGATAGGACCCTAGACGATATAGTATCCGTTTTTAATGATATTGTGTATAATGCTTTTAAACATTTTGTCCTAAAATTCGCAAACTCCTCAATTTACTCGAAATGATTCAATAAGGGCTTGATTAAATTAACTAAAGAAAAAAATCTATTTATTTAAATAAAAATATATGTTCTTTCTCCTACTTATTTTTTATTTACCTAAATATATTTCAGAAACTATGTTTCCATCTTTAGTAGTGAAATTTAAATAAATAATACGTTGTAATAGTATTCTTCTTTTGTTCTAAATATGGTCCATTTTTAACATATCTTCAATTTGTTTAAAATAGTCTGATTTGTCCAGTATCACCTTAAAGCGGATAAAAGAAATTCCATCGGACTATTTTAAACAAATTGAAGATATGTTAAAAAATGAACCATATTTAGAACAAAAGAAGAATTCAATAAAATTGTACTGTGCTAAAATTAATGATTTTTTGAAGACTTAAATATGTTTGATTGATAAAAAATTAATTGACAAAATCAAAGTCAATAATCCAAGGCTTCCAAAATTATATGGTTTACCAAAAATTCACAAACTAGGTAATACATTCAGGCCAATAGTTTCGAATATTAATTCACTAACATATAAAATTGCTAAATTCTTAGTTAAAGAATTTCAAAATTTCGAAATTACAAATGATTTTTCAATTAAAAATTCTTTCGATTTAATTAAGAAACTTCCAACAATCACTTTAAATTCGGAAGAAAAGATTATTTCTTTTGACGTTCAATCACTACTTCCAAGTATACCAATTAATGAAACTTTAGTATTTTTAAAAACATTTTTAATAGAAGATTAAAAAAATAAAATCAAAATTTACGTAGATTTAACTAAATTAGTTATGGAATATAACACTATCGAATTTAATAACAATTTTTTAAACAAAAATTCGGAACAGCTATGGGAAATCCTTTGCTTCCTTTTTTTGGCAAATTTATTTATGAACAATTTAGAAAATTTTGCGAAATCAAAAATAGTTAATTTGCCAATAATATGGACGATATTTTCGCTATAATTAACGAGAATTTTAAAATTGGATAATTTATTCAAGAAATTAATAATATATATACAGAAATCTTTATTAACAGACACATAATACAATACGTATATCAAAAACATTTTTTTTATATATATAAACATATGATTCTTCGCCTGTTAATCGGCTATCGACCGACGGTCTTTCAGCCCGACTTCGTAAATATCTGTCTATGTCTTATGTATATGCGTATTTATGTATTTGATTTAACTGTCTATGTCTCTGTCTTTGTCATGAAGTGATGAAATGAACTGAAATAATGATGTTGATGGGTTTTTATGTGTTGATCTGGTGTTTGGGTTGAGAGGGATACATAAGGTTTTGAGGAGATTGTAATTGAAAGGATTGAGGGCAATTTTTTCGGCAAGGATGGTCAGACGGTGTTGAATTGGTTGGATCTGGGATAGCTCATACAGGAGGGTGTTGGAAGGGTTGTGAAGTGGGTTGAGGGGGTGTCTGATTTTAGTCATAGCTCTTAAAGCGGATCTTTCTGCTACTTCTAAATTGTGGAGGGAAATTAATAATATTAATAAGAATATCAATTTTACGTACGAACTTGAAATGCATGGAAAATTACCCTTTTTAGATCTTTTAATTATTAGAAATTATGCAAAATTAGAATTTTATATATATAGAAAATCAACCCATACGTTTAATTATATTAATTCAGATTTAGATTCTAACACATTCAATGATTTATCGAGCCATTTTTTATCCAATTACCGAAGAAAATAGAAAATCAGAAATTAATTCAATATATAATATAGCAAAGAAATTATATTTTGAATCAAAAATAGTCACAAAAATAATGAATAAATTCAAAAACAAATTTTTAATCAAAAATACGGCAACTTTAACACCAATTAATGAACAAACTTCAAATAAAAATTATGCAAGAATTTTATAAAATCCATGTCTAAATTTCAAATTAAATAATATTTTTAAAAATTCAATTTAATACCTGCACCATATTCAAACACAAAATTAAAAATGTTACTAGGTAACACCTTTTTGAAAAATAATCCATTAGATAATTCTGGTATTTATTCAATAAAATGTAGCAATTTTACAATATTATACATAGGCCAAACTACTAAATGTGTCTCTTGATAATGCCGTAAAAAGCGAAACTAGTCGAGTAAATAATAACAAATAGTGAAACAAACCAAGTGTTTTTGATTTATCCTTTAATATTATTGTCAAAATGTTTCACGAAGTGATAAATGAGAAAGTTATTCAAGAAATACTAAAAGTGTTTTAACTAGATTTAAAGAACATACTTACCATATTAGAAGCTTTAATTCTGAAAAATCTGCTGTAGCTTTTCATTCAATAAATACAGGACATACATTTTCGATTAAAACTTCTTAAATTTTCACGTGAATCACAATGTTTAATAGACTCACAATTAAACATGTTGGAGTCTATTGGAATGAAAAAACACATTGATAATGTTTTATATTTTGAAACTAGTTGCTTAAATAATCCCCTTTTAGATCATATTACTTCATAAATTTTAGCACCTTTTTCTTTTTTATAATTGTATTTATATTAGTTTATAGACAATATGATTTTTTAAATATTTTAAAATTATCACTGTTGCATTGAGAATACTATAAAAGCGTATTTTCTATTTAAACTTCACTACTGAAGATGGAATCATAGTTTCCGAAATATATTTAGTTAAATAAAAAAATAAGTAGGAGAAAGGACATATATATATATATTTTTTTAATTTTTAAAGTTACCACAACTAACAACCAACATAAAGAAGATTAAAAAAAATCTGCTCACAGTAAATATAAAACTACACGTTTAAGATCTGATTATGAGCTTTTTGCAAGGAAGCGTCAGCAATGCAAGCAGCTTAATGCAGCGTATATTAGCGACATCGAAAATGCCATAAATGTTAATCCAAAAAAGTTTTGGAATCATGTTAATTCATGCCAAAAAACTAATGGCTATCCAAAACGTATGTTTCTCAATGGCCTAGAAAGTGATTCGACTGAACATGCTGTAGGATTATTCAGTTCTCATTTTTCTAAAATATATGTTAATCGATCGCTAGCCAATGTACATTTAAATTTCCAATCGATGCATTATATTGATATTTCGAAAGTCAGAGTTACATTACAAGAGGTATTTAATTATTTGTCTTCCCTTACCGACTCATGTAATGCCCGCCCTGATGGTATACCCGCGTTTTTTTTAAAAAGATGCGTCCTTAGTGAACCGATATATACAATTTTTTGCAGCTCTTCTGGTGTATTTCCAAAATCCTGGAAAGTGAGCTCTAGATCAGAAATAGCTAACCATCGTGGGGTTTTCATTCAATCTGTTTTAGCTAAAGGCATAGATTATCTTATTTCTAAGCAATATGTCATGGTAAAATTATTGAGCAACAGTTCACTAAAGGTAGGTCTACTTTGACCAATTTATTATCATATGGATTATATTTATCGAATACTCTGGAGAATGGTTTTCAAGTTGATGCCATATACATCGATTTTTCAAAGGCATTCGACAGAGTTCAGCACAGTGTTCTGCTACACAAGTTGTGCATAATGGGTATTGATGGTAGTGTTTTTGACTGGTTTAAAAGCTACCTCAAAGAAAGAATCCAAAGGATGCGCATAGGTTAATACACATCTAATAATATCAGAGTAACTTCGGGTGTACCGCAAGGCCCATTATTGTTTTTCTTATTTATAAATTTGTTTGCCGACTATCTGAAGATTTTTAAACGCATAAATAAACCTAACGATCAACGAGAATTACAAAAAGACCTAGATAGGTAATCTATGTGGTGTTCGTATACTTATCTAGATTTAAATATAAGTAAATGTTTTTATAAACCATTTTATCGTAGAAATGTAGCAATGTTTGATTATAGTATTGGTGGGAATCTGTTAGTAAGTTCTAACGCGATTAAATATCTTGGTGTATTTTTTATCTCGACTTGACGAGGCATATATCTGCATCGTGTAATAAATGTTTCATGATTCAATATTCAAATATTAAAAAGGACCACACGTTAAATATTGTTCATTTGTATGAGCGCCCTTTACTGATTTATTAAGCATATTGAAAGAGTCCAAAGCAGATTACTACGATTAGTACACCATAGATTAGGTGGACAAAGACAACAATTTAGTCACTCTCAATTATCAATTCAGTTTAATCTCCAATCGTTGGCGGACAGAAAAAAGTTTCTTTCTTGATCTGTCTTTTTTATATCGACTAATTAATGGCGGCGTTGATTTCGATAACTTAGTCTCAATGCTAAATTTTCATGTACCGAGAAGACTTGATTCCAGACATAAAACGTTGTATAATTTGGTCTTCCATTCAACAAATTACGGTGCTAATAGCCCTATTAATCGTATGATGTGTTACACAAATATGTTATTTAATTATGTAAACTTTGTAATATTTTCGCCATCAACACATCATTTTAAACGATGCTTGAAACGTATATTTCTGTCTAAATTATCAATTAATATATATTTTTTCTAATGTTATAGAAAAGTCCGTTGATTGTTTCTGTCTGTAATTATTGTAATCGTAGTAAGTTCTATGTAGCTATATTTTTACATTAGTGTTTATAAGATTTAAGCTGTAAACTTTATGTAAACATTTGTTAAAAGGAGTATACCGTAAATAAATAAATATAGTTAAGAATAAATTATTAAAAATCAACCAATAAAACACAGATTAGATTGAATAACTTTAGATTCTCGACTAGTTTCGGGTTATTAGCCCATTTTCAAGAGAATTTAAAATTTGTTTTATTAAAATTTCTATGGACATTTACATGAATTTATTGGTTGATTTTTAATAATTTATTCATATTTATTTCATACAATATGAACTACTAATGTCTAAATATTAAAACCATTAATATAGTTTCAATTTTTATAAACTTTTTTCGCATACTTTATTAAACGATTGAAGTCAATTGGCGAAACCTGTATTGACTAAAAAACACACTGTTCTCATTACGGAATCTAGTACACGTTCACCATATTTACTCAATTCTTTGTGGCCGCATGACTCCGTACATTTCCCTATTTGCCCCGCTGTCCAGAAACGGCACCCATTGTGTCTGTTATCCAGTTTATCCGCTCTTCAAGTCCAGTTGCTCGTTTAATTTTCCAAGTGGGGAACCTGACACCTACGTGCGAATGTATCATAATACGCATTATTCAAACTGGAGTGGCCTTTTCCTTCCAACGCCGAACAGAAACCTCCACTCTTGACACAACGATATAAAGATTATCCTCCGAGTCGTAATCTGCCAGTCATAGTCCGGGAATTCATTAAAATGTATTTAAAATTAAATTAACGCGCGCCTGGTTTTCTTAATTTTAAGAAAGAAATCCTGTTTAAAAATATTTTAGTACTGATTTTTTTTTTATTTTATTATCTAATTCTGTTATTATAAAAAATCTTGCATAAAAACAGCTTCGAATTACCAACAAATTACTATTATAAGATATTGAGCAGGATATTGCTGGACTATGTATCCGTACTTGCATAAAAACAGCTTGGAATTACCACCAAATTACTATTATAAGATGTTGAGCTGGATATTGCTGGACTATGGATCCATTCAATTTTCCATCTATTATAACACTCTTTGCAATATCCAAATCATTAAAATTTCCGCCCTCGCACTACCAAAAATCAACATCCACTTAATTAACCGTCCAATCAACTCCTTTACAGTCTTATAGAAATTATCCATATAAGAAAGGCTCGAATAACTAAACAAAATTGCACACAGAATGATATTAACTTCAACCTTCTATTCTAATTCTTCATTCTTAAATACTCCAAGATACACTCTATTCTTCTTTTTTTTTTGAATCCTTATACCCTTACAGGTGTCGGATGGGGCTTCTGATTTTTCTTATACGCATTCCTTCTGTTGTTTCCAGTCTCTTGTAATTATTTTCATTTATTTTAGTGTTACGTCCTTCTCTGTCCCTATTTCTTAAATTTCCTTCTTTTGCTCATTCTTCCTGCTTCAAATATTTTTCTTGTGATTCCATCTAGTTATGTATACATATAAGTTCAATTGTTTACCTTTTCTGACAATCGGTTCTTGGTTTGTACTCATTTATAATTCTGTCCCATTTTGTTGTTCTGGTTGTTCTTCCTGGATGTTTCATTTCAATCGCGATTATCCTATCATCGCCTTTTTTACGTATTGTCCAACTTTCACTTCCATAGCCTATTATTGGTGTTGTGTATTTTAATTTTTACGTCCACGTCAATATTTTGTATCCCAGTATTGTTTTATTAAATGTGTAGAATAATTTCGTTACTTGTTAGCTCTATTTATTATTTCTGATGCAATGGTCGCGTTCATGGAAATTTTGGACATGTAGCGCCACAGCGCTTGATGTTCCCTGAACATTTTTCGAGGTTAAGGACGCTCACGAAAATATGGCGGTTTTGTTTTCAGCTACACGGCTTTAAAAGCGATTCAGCAGAAAAAATATATGCTTTACCGCTTAATAAAGCTGTACAGCGCCACACATAAAGCGGTACCATTCAGCGACACCGCTTTCGTAACGCGCTGCAGCGCTACAGTTCCCTGAACCCATTGATTCCATCTTCTGTGGTAAGGCTCCCCAAATATTCGTAATTATTCTCTCCAATACACTATCCCTACATTTGATTTCTTAGCTGTTTAGGTTAGGAGATGAGGGTTTCAAGGAATTCAGTTTTTTTTTTTTCAGAAGGGGTTGGTTATCAGGACTATTGACAATTTTTTGCTTAACGTTTGCTGGGATTGGTAGGATTTTGGTGGCTTAATAAATTCATTAGAAGAATTGTGGATTGATGGGATGTCTCAGTTTGGTAAGAATTCTTATGGAGGTTATAAATAGTGGAAAGGATGAGTTGAGTGAAATTTATCTAACGTAATCCAGCAGGAACTGGCAAAAATTTGTAAATATGAGTGACAGTTTTAACGGATATTCCTTGTTTGTACGTAAAAAAATCTAAAATATAGGACTCTGTTTTGATAATTGATTTCAAAGGAAAGGATATGTAGTTTGAAAACAATACGATTATTACAGTATTTTTTTAAACTAATTTATTTAGTGGACAAATTGATCATGTTATGTAATAAATGTTTAATGTAAATAAACGATTTGTGGAGGCATACAAATTTGAACCCATCCAATATTGTCTATGCCTTGAAGGTAGCAATTTCCCGAAAACAAAACACAACACCGTGCGACCGTTGATTATTAATTGCGCTGTTGTTGTGCCCGTCATCTGAAAAATGACACGCAGCGTGTTCTTATTAGAATAACAAGGGTGGTGCGTCCGCTCGTCGAAAGGAAATAAACACGAAATTGCAAAATTCGGCCGCGCCGCGATGCAAAACAGGAAAATATAAACTTCGATTCGCGGTGTGCTCCGCACTGTACATACTTTATATGTATATATTGTGTTATGTTAATTGGCCAAATATAATATTGGAATCGAATAAATATGGTCTACACGTGGATATCATTAAATAACACGCGCTCGATGCTACGAATATAAATTATTATACTGCCCGGGAATATTTGTTGTACACACAGCGGGAAATATTTTAATATAATTATTAGTTTAGGTGGTTAACGAAAATATTTTGTATAATTTATAATAGCTGTCATTCTTTTATTAATTTTAATAATATTAATTTAATTAACAATACAAATGCTCCCAACAATACCGTTTAATTTAAATGAACTTTCATCTGCTTATTTATATTAAACTATATGATATTTTAGCAATATCATAACATTGTTAGAAATATTTCCTATTATTTATTGAAAATCATAGAATACATTAATAAAATGCTTGATCAACATCATATTATCCTACATCTATACAATCAATTTCAGAAAATAAATTTTTAATTTCAGAAAATATTCAATCAACTTGGAAATGTACATGTGGAGTAAACGACGCAGATTAACAACATTATACTAGCCTGTTCTAATAGTGATTATTACTCTCTGATTACACAATTAATTAACGAAAAATCACCACTCCCTACATCAATAATAAATTTTCTTTATAATTCAACAACCGAAACTTAATGTACAAATATTTTAAACTGTTTTGTGTTGTAGGCGTTCACTTTGTGGTACAACTTAAATGCACTTGTAAAAAGTGTATCATTTACAAATATTTTAAAAACAATAACCTCGTAAAGTTTAGAGTTCTTCAGAGGTTCTTACTGGTGAGGTGGATGTGTAATTAAATTAATTAAATCTAATTGTATTAATCGATTTATTTACAAATTCATTTAACAACAGTACTGCTCGAGGGTCAGGGACACATTTAAAATCTCTCAGCTAAAATGTAACATGTGTTTTAACAAAAATCTTTAAAAAAATGTTTTGCACAAGTCGGGGAGTACTTTGGAATAATTGATATTTAATGTGTATTCTTCCCAGACTTATTCTGCATTCTTTGTTATCCGAAATAAACACAATTCTGCTAATGATATCTTCGTGAACTTTAATCAACTATATACAAATATTTAATATCATTAACAGAAATGTAAATTCGGAAATTGAAATTAAATTATAAAATAATAGATACATTACAACCTCAAAATTCAAGAGAACATTATGTATTAAATATTACTTTAGTGTAATCCTTTCATGGGCCTAATCCTGTATATGTAAACCAAAATACCGTGACGACCCAAAAACATATCTATAAATCTATATAATTCTGAATAACAATATTTGCATGTATTATTTATTTGCCTCTAAAAAGGTTTAAAAGTCTGAAGTTTAAGAATGTGAAATAGCGCACGATGAGGAAAATATAAATAAAATATATAATAATATTAGGCTCGAAATAAATGAATCGAGCAAACAAACGATGAAGATTGGAAGATATTAATATAAGAAATGATAAATAAATATTTATTGGTAAACCATATCACAAAAAAAAATATAATTTTTTTTTACAAAGTAAAAATACAAAATAATAAGAAAAACAAAAAAATAAAAGTTAATTCGAGGCAAATGTTTCAAGAAATATTATTAATCAATATAAATATTAGCTGTTATAATTGGTGTTCCACTTAAAACTACATAAATACTTATATTGGATAACCGTTACGTATTACAATTACCCTATACAGGGTGCCCCACCATGGGGCTCGCGCTTATTATGAGAGATAGAGGGTAGGTTTAAATTCGGCACTTTTGCAGAATTTAATGCTGATTAATATTCCGTTGAGAAAACTGGGCTAAGTTACTTTGTTTTTAAGAAAAATAAAAAAACGGTAAAATGCGATTTTCTTTTTTTATTTATATCTTCGTTATTTGAAGCAATATTTCAATACAATGAAGACATTCGATGGCATACTAATTTTACTAATAGCATGTTTTGTTTCTTCTGGACCATCATCAACTTTCTTATTTTAAGGGCGCCATATTGTTTTTTTTTTTTTCATTAGATTAAAATCCTCTATTTTTTCTAATTACAATGATACCACATATGATGTCTTTATTCTGATAAATAAACAAAATATTTTTTAATACTAATAAAACACGCATGCCATAAAATTAAAAGTAATCAATAGAAAATATAATGTAACAAGTAGCTCTCTGAATATAATATTATAAAAATTTTGAAATGGAACAAAAATTTACATAATGATTTTTTTACAAACTAAAAAATAGTAATATGCGGAATATCAACATTAATATTAATAATAATATTAACTCAAAAAATATTTCTTTAATTTATTTAAAAAAATAGCCTTATCAGCAACAGAAATTCAAAGGTGTTCCTTAAATTATTTATTGTAGTATACAAATTCCCTTTAGGAATTTTATTGAATTTCGAGACAAAATTATTAATGTTTTATAATCTTCTAATTTATGTTCTGACTATACACATTTGGCCAAACATTTATTCTAAAGGAACATTGGGTCTCATATTCAAGCTTTGTTTTGACTTTAAATCATTTAAAACCCTATAAAATTAGGTACGTATTTATAAAAGGACACTCTTGGTAATAAAAATTGAACGATTTAAATTTTTAATAAATAGTAATTTTAAATTTAGACAATCAATGACAGAATGACATCCATCTAGTTGCTAAAAATGAGTGCTTCTTTAGTGTCAATAAAGAAAATTCCAAGAAAGAAGATAAATAATTACAATATAGGTATGATATATTATATCATTGTAATCAGAATAAATATAGAATTTTAATCTGATAAAAAAACAATATGGCATCCATAAGAAAATTGATAATGGTCCAGAAGAAACGAAACATGCTATTAGTAAAATTAGTACGCCATCGATTATATCATAAAAATGTGCTATAAGAATGTCTTCATTGTATTGAAATATTGCTTCAAATAACGAAGATATACATAAAAAAGGAAATCGCATTTTTCAGTTTTTTTTTTTTAATATTCCTTGAAAACAAAGAAACTCAGGCCAGTTTCTCAACGGGATATTAATCAGCATTAAATTCTGCAAAAATGCCGAATATAAACCTACCCCCTATCTCTTATAATAAGCGAGATCCACATGTTGAGACTCGAATTTGAAACACCCTGTATATATTATATTTGGAATATATTGTAACAGTTTTATCTCGACATTTTTTCCGCGGGAAGCAAAGAAAAAATATATCATATTTAACTTCTCTGCTTCACTCATGGTAATTAGTGGACCAATTTCATTAAGCAGACACACGCGCCGCGTAAACAATAACATTTCAAATATTTTCGCGACGTGAAATTAGAGTTTGAAAATTGAAAGAAATATTTACTATCAATAATAATAGAAAAAGGATTTATTTATTTGGCTACAGTTATTGAAATAAATTAAATAAAAGAATTAGAAAATAATTAATTAATAATATTATTTAATTATTTTTAATTTCGTTTATTTAATTTATTTACAATCAACGCCTAATAACACTTTAAATATTATAAAGCTAGGCAGATCATAAATCATTTGTTATCGTCTCCGTCTCCATATCTACGTCTAATTATTCTTTTTTATATTTAAGAGAACATTTTAGAAATTAGGACAATTAGCTATTCATTAAATAGTTACATTAAAAATTGAATTAATATAGAATACTTGTTGTTTACTATTTTGAAATAATTGTTGATTGAATTCGTCAATTTGACCTGTAAATTATTGTTAATTTTCTCAAAAGAACGCAACATAACACTACATTAAGAGACCTGGGTACCCAGTATTTATAAAAAAAGAACTTGCAAATCTCGCTCAATAGTATATTTATTTTAAATCCGTTTTTTACGCATTGTCTAAAATTAATTTACGAAGGGATTATTGGTTAGAAAATTTACTTGTTATTGTTTATAACAAAAATAAAAACAAAAAAAAAACTAATTTTAAAAGTCTAACCATTAACTCCGTAATTAAATTTACAAGATATTTATAAGATAATAAATTTTATTCTAATATCACTATTAATTGAGATTTTTAAATTATAAGTTTTTACACATTGTTTTTTATTTTATAATAGTCACCACCAAACAGTGAAAAACGACGGAAACACACGAATGTCGAACAGGCAGACCAAGCGGGCGTTTCTTCGCTGGTTGTTTTTCTGTTTAATATAAGATACATAAACAACAACGCGTGTTCTTTGAGACTTGAATGAATATTATTGATTTCTATTAATGTTTTATTGACCTAATATATTCAATTGTAATGGACTTCTTATTTATTACATGTAGCAGAAGGGTGGCCAAAAATGTGCTACAGGTAAAATGTATCTTTTTATTCTCTTTATTTTTCTGCACTTGACTAAGCTGGTATATAAACAACAGAGAATGATGAATAAAAACCAATGTGGTTAAAGTGTTAGTACTGTTGTATTCCTTGTTTACATACGAACCATCGCATAATTATACAAAAAAAAACGACGATTGTTCCCATGTAAACAAGAAATACGACAGTACTAAAAAAAATTTTGCCCATCTCTACTATATACTCACTTTATTTAATAATTAGAAAAATACATAATCATTGATTTAGACATATTTCCATGACGTACGTATCCTTTTTTATATCACTTTTATTATACACCTATTATGTAACTAGTTTCTTCTACTACACGTTAATCATTATAAAACACTTTTTTTTATTTTCCAAAACTTTCTAGTTATCTCCTGATTATGTTAAAGTATGTAAAAAAGGAATCATTAACCTTTTATAAAAAAAAACAGAACCAATAACGCTCTTGAGCAGTTTGCTTCGTCACATAAGGATCATTAATCTTTTTTACAACTATTATTATTTCGTTTAAAAGAGTCAAGTGAAAGCCTTTCAGGCACTAAGATAACAAATAATGAATTGAAACGCTTATTGAAAATACAGGGCTTACTTCTCCAAAAAAAAAAAAAAAAAACATGAATTATTATTATTTAAGTAAGAAGAAAAATTCTATTAAATCCAAATTTATTTACACATAACAAAACACTTTTTATACATTTATTAAAATTAACTTTTAACGAATTCAAATCATCCCTTACCCACATTAATCACAGTTAAATTTCGAATATATTTAACAATTTACAATTCTACGGAAACGTGATATGATAAGTTTATTATAATATACGTTATATTTTTAAATCCACAATCAATTTAGAAAAACGCGCCTAGACTGTGACGATAAATAATAATGTGTACGTTGAATTTACAATTTTACGTACGGAATATGTCTGAATGAGTTCTCATATTTTTCATAATAAGGAAGCAATCAGGCGGAAGAAATCCAAGCCCACTGGGCCATATCCAATTATCAAATTACAAATATATATTTGATTCTTTATTTTTCATTATTCATTTTATATATATGTAATATCTATAAATATTAAAAACTATATATATAATAAATATATAAATAAATATTTTATTATGGTAAGTCCTTTCATGCATAAATAAAGAACTAAATAGAGTATAACAAAAGAATTGTAATATAAGAAAATAATATAAAATATTTAAATGTTGAAAGTTAATCTTTCTTTTTTTTCAAATAATACAATGTTTCCTCACGAGTTAAGTAATAAATTACGAAGGTATTAAATATACCAACTCAAAATTATAATTGATAAATTATTTCTGTTTTGCCAGATAAAGTACTAAAACAACATCCAGCTAGGCTTATTTTATATGTTTGTTATTATTGTTAACAATAACAAAAAAACTTTGTCTTTTCTTAAAAAAAAAACAAACAAGATAACCCATTTATTAAACTACAACTACATATGCTGTTTAGTGTTGGGCAAATTCGAGTGAATTTAGTAATAGAATATTTCTGAATAACCAATTTTAAGTAGCTAAAGTTAATAAATAACAATAAATTGGAGTTTGTTAATAAATAGCTGATACTTTCCAATAAGAATATTCGAAAAAACATTAAAAAATGTCATATACTTCATTTTATAGTGACACAAATGATCGACTTTGCTCATTTATAATGCTTTTATTAATCTGTTGAAAAACAAGAGAAAGATTTCAAAAATGAGAATTTTCTATTTTTTTTTTCTTTTCATTCTATCAACATTCCCTAGTGGTTTTAAAAATCACCGTTGGAGAAGCCTAGAAATAATGAATACGATGCTTACATTTGGATAATAGTTGGATTTTATCATACTTTCGTTACATTGTTTAACCAGAAAATATAATGATCAAACAGCGTTAAAATGTGTTTGACTAATAAGTGTATCTAAAATGTATCATAAAATAAAATCTTCGTTTTTTCTACACTAAATTGATTGCATTGTGTGCTAGTTGATGACAATATAAAACTTACATTGTCATCGGTTTAAAAATTGTAAAAAGTATTACACTAATTCATCTTAATTAATAAAAGCATTAAAAATGGGCAAAGTCGATCATTTGTGTCAAAACTAAATTGAATGGCTACAATACACAACAATTAGTATATACTACAATGTAGTTAGAAAAGGTATAGTAATCTGCTGGAAAAGTGGTTTAATTATTAATTCGTGGTATAAAATGCAAGGAAAATATATTGTATTATTATTTTAATCTCACATGCTAATTAAAAAAAAATGTAAATTTGTCAAGGGTGGATCCTGCAGGTTTGAAATAATAATTAGAGATGGGCAAAGTCGATCTTTTCGATCTTTTTTATCATTGCAAAATGAAGTATACGACAATTTTCTTAACGTTATTCATAATATTAATATTAAGAAGTATCACCTATTTATTATTAAAGTCCAATTTATTATTACTTATTAACTTTAGCTACATAAAATTGATTATTGAGAAATTCTGAAATTAGCCCAACACTAATAATAATCTTAAATCTAAAAAAATTATGTCCAATCCTTTTAGTATCCATTGTCAAATCATACATATTTCATTTAGTTTTTTAGTATTATAGTAGTCGTGGTTGAATAGATAAAGCTTAAGTAAAAAGTAAAAAAATCTAACAAATCTATTAAATAGTGTTTTAATGTATGCTTCGAATGAATATTCAGAGTTGTTAAATTTATCTGTATTAAAAAAAATGTTCTGTTGAAGAAGTTACAGTTGTTGAAATTGCATATATTTAAAATTGAAATTTTATAAATGTATAATTGATTGTAACTACTATTGATTTTATCGAAAAGTTTTAAAGAATAATATGACTTTCCAGACATCAATGGTCGTTATGAAAAATAATTTATTATAAGAAAAACACACGTTATTGAATTTAACAAATTTTGTTATAGGCACAACAACAATTGTAGTAGTGTCTATAATTACGTTTGAAAAACTCGAAATGTGTGTTTTTCTTATAATAAGTTATGGTGTTTCATCACATAACAGCCACAACCACGGAATATTGAAAAATAATTAAATATATTTTTATTGACATTATTCATCCGAAATTAATGAAAAGAAATTAAATAACACTACTTGGATACCTTTCATAGTACCGTAAATCGAAAGTCATTTATGGTTGTGACTTCTAAGTACTAATGTCAATAAAAAATATATTGAATTATTTTTCAATATTCCGTGGTTGTGGCTTCTACTTATTTATATATAAAATAAATAAAAAGAACTCGAAATTAATTAATTATTTTATTTCCTCTTTAGCAACTGTGACATTCTGACTTATGTCACATAAGTATTTTAAACAAATGTTCTATTATTATTTATATACGTTGAAAACAATAATAATTTCTATTTATGGTATTTTTTAACCACATCAATAAGAAAGTGATACGACAAATGTGCTATTTCATGTTTGAATTATTTAAAATCAAATTATTTTATAAATGTAGATGTCGCGACATCTCTTTAGGAAATATCTAGACTCTTACATGAAGACCACGGTCTCATGGATATTACAGGTTTCTGATTTTGCCGAAACATCTGGCGGCCTTCCAACACATAAAATGGAAATCGTTAGTTATTTCCGTACAGATTTCTTCTGTATGAATGAATGCAGATTTCTGTACTATTGAAAATCTGTTTCTATATAAACAAGCGTGAGTTTTATTGTCCAAAAATTTTAATAGAGTGCGCTAGTAAATGTTATTTTATTTAAATTTTAAAAGAATTAAATTTATATAAATTTAGTTGTAACATTAAAGTTTAAAAATAATAATGAAAGTATAGCTACTAATAACAATAGCATAACACTCACAAAATCTTGATTCCAGCAACACATACGAATTGAGCGTATTCATGTATTTTTATATGCACTGCAAACAATTTTTTCAAACAAGAAAGTAAAATCTATGGATTTTATTCATATTATTAAGAAATTATTATTATGTAAGATGTTTCTAAGGAAAAGAAAGGTAAAATATATTGCGGACCATAATTGAATATTAACACCAATCTAATATATATAATATATATATATATATAATCGATATTCCCTTTTACCAAAATGTAGTGTAGGGGTATCTAACATTTATTTAAGAAAAAATCTTTAAATTTCGATTCAATGGTAAACAATTGAATTCTTATTGCGGTGGAATATGTAGGGTTGTTTATTATAAAATAAAATAATTATTATTAATTTCTCTATTGTTTTATAATGATTCGAAATTACATCATTATGATTGTTGCGACCGTAACTACGCGGTAATTCATGATTATTTCACTGAATAAACACTTACTATGATTTTACTATAATTATTTATTGTATTTATTTTTTAAATAAATACATAAATTCACTATTTAAGTTTTGACTTTTGACGGCCATTTTCAAGTGACACACAAATTACGAAAAAGTTATATTAGTTTAACGTAAACAAATGTTACTAATGTAACTTAATATATTAAAATATTACAACATTTCGAAAAGCGGCGTGTACACTAAATCTAATTGCTCGTTATTTTCGTATACATAATCGTTATTCTAACAATTATTACGATTTTTCTTCCTATTATTTCAATGAAAATTCTATTATACAAAGATTTTACTATTTTGCAAGAAAATTTGATTACGGTATAAATTAAAACTAATGCAATAACAATTACAAGTAAATTTAAAAAATGATCATTACTAAACTTTTGCTTAGCTAATTTAATAAATAATCCATTTCCTCAGAAAAATCTTTACTTTATATTTAAAGTTAAAGAAAAATCCTATTTTTTACGGATAAAATGGATAATCTGTAGTTGTTACGAAGGTTTGTTTAGAAATGGCATTGATTAAGAATATTGCTCCATACTTTATGGAAATGGTGAAATGTTGTAATATTGTAAACTTAAATATTTAAACTTAAAACTTAAATAGGGATTGCTATTGTAAAAAAAATTACACAAATTTAATTAAAATTAAATCTATTCAATTCAAATATTTTAATCTTTACTGATATGTAACAAAGATGTATATTCTTCTATATTTAATGGTGTTAATATTTAGACATTGGTAGTTCATATTGTATGAACAATAAAACAATAAAACACCGATTAGATTGAATGTTTTATTGGTTGATTTTTATTAATTTAATAATTTATTCAAGGTAATTCGAATAAATAAATTGATGTCGTTAACTCACCTAACATACTGAACTGGTATGACCATTAGTTAAAAAATAAATAATTTCAAATAATAATAAGAAAACTAAAAAAAGACTAAAAGGAGGCGAAATTATTTTTTAAAAATTAACACTATTAAAATATTTTACTAGGTAATAAACGAGAATCAAAAATATTTTCAATAGAGACAATTTGGTTAATTGAAATTTATGGGTATTATGATTAATAAATCACTGGAGCTATTTTGTGCATTACATTCTAGTAAATATACACTTTTCTAAATTATTTAAATTTTCAATACCAGATGCACATTTTGATAGTGATCAAAATAAACAAATCTCTAATAAATTCTTCTAATAAATTTCAATTAAACTACATGAAGCTATCCAAATAAAACTTATAAAGATATCCTTCTCATCTTTGATTTAAGTCCAATTTAACTCTATTACAGTTTTTTATTTTTATAATCCATAATCCAATTTCCGGTTTTCCCCTTAAACACGCCCCCTCCTCTTTTACACTAATCTACCTGCCGTTAAACAACAAATCACACAGATTGAAAATGTTCACATTGTGATCGAAATGTACATCTTGTATTAAAAATAAAATTGTGAAGAAAAGTGTAGACGTGTTTTTTTATAAATAGAAAAGAGTATTCATTCACTTGGTCACAGTTATTTAAATATATTAAATAAAAATGATTTGAAAATAATCAATAAATTATTTTCACATTTAGCTCTGAACCATTTTGACTTACGTTACGAAAATACTTTAAACAAATGTACATTAAAACAACTACTTCCCGGGAAAATACCCACGCCGGACATTGAATTACATAATGTACACCTGCTGTTGCACATCAATAAAATATTGCATAATGCAACAAATTTTGATCCGAGAAAAATTTTAATGTAGAAAACAACAAAAGGAACGTTACTTACTATAAGGCCATCTGCAGACACGTGTTTCGGGATCTATGCCTCGTCAGTACAGCTATGACTTACATAATTTAATTGTATGTTTAAATCAATCTTCACGCAATATAGTAGTAAATTGTAGAAATGTAACTGTGCAATAAATACTAACAAAGAGTAATATTTTTTAAGAAATAGCTGCGTAACGGGAAAATTATTTGTGCTGTAGAAAAGACGTCTATGACGCATTCAAATACTAACAATCTTATAATAAAATCAATTATGCCGTGGCAATATTGTTAGTATTATAATGCGAGAAATAAGGGAAATCAAGATATTTGAGGCTATTTCGTATGGATAATGTTAAGTTTAAAGTGTGAACGTTATTGATTAATATTATATTGTATGTATTTAAATATCTATTACAAAAGTTTCTTAGACTGTGATGATAAAATATACCGTACACGTTAAATTTAAAATTTCCTTTATAGATAGCCTCGATTGTATCGCCAATAAGGCCAACGTATAGCGAGTAGGATGCATTTTGTCGCTGTATATATAACATTTTTATCATTTTCTTCAAACTGAGTTGAATTCGATAAATGTTTATTATAAGGTTTATGAATAAATTTAAATGAATAACACTAATTACTTTTTTATATTCACTTTTTATTTTTACGGTGACTAGTTTCGACTCGCCAGCGAGCCATTATCAAACCAAGTACTTAACAATAACATTGATGTCCTTATACATACTTAAAAATTAAGGATCAGGTAAAAACGTAAGAAAAAAAAAAACAGTATACGTGAGGTCAGTCTGGTCGTTTATTAGTGGAATTCCCGGATTGAGCTTCGCTTATTGACTCTAATGACTTCAATAACTCAAGAAGGTTCACTTTAAAAGCGACATGTAAAACCGAAAGTACATCTTTTCCAAACGTATGCTCTTTTTCTATGAAGTGATTGGAAAATGTTGATTTATCTTGTTTCAACTTTAAAGATCATATCTTAAATGTTTTTTTAATCTAATATCAATTGTCCAGACTATCCTAAATATATACACCTTTAAATATTTCACAGTCAATTTATATATTAAATAAAAGAATTTGAAAATAATTAATAAATTATTTCCACTTTAACTACTGTGACAGTTTGACTTATGTTACATACTACTTTAAGAGATGTCTAATAATAGACATTTGCTGTTGCATAACAATAACATATTGTATTGGTATTGTTAAAGTACTTATGTAACATAAGTCGAATTGTCACAGTAGCTAAAGAGGAAATAATTTATTAATTAATTTAAAATAATTTTTATTTAATGTATTTAAATAACTGTGATCAAGTGAAGAAAACCCCCCTTTTTCTATTATTAATTCATATATTCCTTACAATAACAAAAGCGGTCAAAGGGAATTCACATGTAATTTTTAATAAGAATTCCTATTTAGAAAAAATCAATCATTTTATTGAAGCATCAAACATTACAGAAATTAATAAAAACCCAACCATATAATTTGTCAATAAGTCAAAAGCAAACATTCAAAATTCCAAAACATAATTTCAGAATATGAAAAACGCCTACCTCCATAAAATATATTTTGGCTCTGAACAAAACGTATTAGGTACTTTTTAAATTAATTTGCTTTCTTATTAAATCGATAGAGATTAATTGATATCAAGGTAAATTTAGCCGAAATATTTTGGCACGAGTTTAACTGATTCCAAGAAGAATTCAGAGCGCAAGAATTTGTAAACACGCCTGGAATATTTTCCAGAAATGCCAAGATTCTCTTATAAACAATCCACCGCGGGATTATTTCAGACAACAATATCCTCTACCCCCAAACGACTTTCAATGATGAATAATAAATCGCCGATCGCGGACGGGTGTTTACCAAAAAAAAATCGGAACGGACAGAAGTGGAGGAGGAGGAGAAAAAAATCGCCTCGTAAATCGGGGATAAAGCGGTGAATCCGGTGGGCGTCTTGTTTACGAGTTATTAATATGCGAGATGATTGAATCCAACCTCGAACACCCGGCAACAGCGCCCGTAAAGGCGGCGTTGCCTGGGATGGGTGTTTGGATTCGGTTTGGTGGAATGAACTGGCGCGGTTGGCCAGTTACATCCAGTTACATCCTTTCGGGAAACTTTTATGGATACGCTCTGGTGCTCAATACGCCTTGGATAAATAAATATGGGAGAATGATTCTCGGGATTCCGTTATTGCCTCACTGACATAACACACATTTTATTTTATACGGCAGCGAGCAAAAATATCGGGTTTTACAAAATAGGTCGGATATTCTTTGCTATTTCCATGCAAAAAAATAAAAATTATCCTTTTCTAATATTCAGAATTATTCGTATGAACAAATTTAAAATTTAACATATGTTTCGTTCTTTTAATATGATAATTTTAAGGTGTGCTTAAAATACGTCCTCAACTGTTCGCTGCAAGCACACCATAAAGTTGGTCATATTAAAAAAAGAACAAATCATATGTTAAATTTTATATTTTTTCATAGGAATAATCCTGAAATCACCAGGGGATTTTTATCACTAAATTTTTGAGAAGTTGACAATCGATTTTCAAATTATAATTTTATAATATTCTTTAAATTACAATGAAATTAAACAAGGAAAATTTGTGGCAATGATCAATAAAATTCGATCAATCCCTTTCTTCAACTGCAAAAAATACTTACACTGTAAGTTTTATAAACATCCATTGAAACAACTACTTCCCGAGCATTTACCCCGCCGGACATTGGATTACACAATAGATATTTGTTGTTGCATCGCAGCACTGCTGAGAAATTGCAACGGTTTGAGTCGAAATTATTTAATGAAAGGAAACAACAAATAATAGTTACAAGGCTATCTGTAGACACGTGTTTCGGGATTTTATCCCTCATCAGTACAGCTATGACCTGCAAGCCCTTAGTTGTTAAACAATTTTTAATTAATTTTTACGTATCGTCATCAATGAGAGTGATCATTGCCAGAAATTTTCCTTGTTTAATTTCATTGTAATTTAAATAACTGCAAATGTGTGAATTATCTTTGTTTCATTTTATTTAATATTCTTTAAGTTGGTTGTAGAAACTTTTAATTGCTTAAATAAATATTACTGTCGTTTCTACTACTTTTTTTATTGAACTTAATATATATTTCGGAAACTTTCGATATTTAGTCGTTGAAGATTTTATAAATATAAATAATGAATAAAATAAGATAATTTCAAATCATGTTAACTGTAAACTATTAATGTAAATATAATTATATATAACGTACTAAAATTTATGAATTTGTTTAAATTTAATGTGTGTTAATATAAAAGATTTTCAATTTGTTTCTTTTTTCATTTCTATACATTCTATAACAAGTTATAGTTTTGAAAATTTCAGAGCTTTAACATTTTCTATTGAAAAATATTGAATGAAAAGCAACAGCAGCTATTTTAGAATTTTAATATGAAAAATTCTTTAAACTTATTTAAAATACTTCTAGTAGTTTGACCCGCATATGATTTTAGACAATTATTAATGTTATTGAAGAGGTAACAGAATTTTCTAAATTATTATTTTTCATAAAAACTGTTCCCTAATAACATTTTTAATTTTGTGTTTGAATATGGTACAAGCAATGAATTGATTTTTTTTAAAATATTGTTTAATTTGAAATTCACATTTCGATTGTATAACATTTTTGCATATTTTTTATTTGAATTTTGTTCATAAATTGGTGTTAAAGTATCGAATTTTTAATTTAATATTTGCTTTAATTATTTTGCGATTATTTTCAATTCAAATTTTATTTTTGTTTTGTTTTTTAGCGAAATTATATTTCTGATTTATTTCTATTTCTAATTAGGTGAATAAAAATACTTGTTATGTTCCATAATTTTACTATAAGTTATCTGACACGTGTTTCGGTCTTCACAAACCATTATCAAAAGTAAAACTCATTCTATTTTCTAAAATTTAATTTAATTTAGTTGAAATCTCTCTTTAATGCCTTTGTTAGGTCAAAGCTGGAATACGCTTCTTTGGTTTGGCATCAAATATTTCCATTTGAAAGTTTATGGAACTTATCCAGTTAGAGGTTATAGCCAAGAGTTGTTACTGGAAAAATTCAATGTTGACTCGCTTGAACGACGGAGAAGGACATCTGGATTTACATTTTTGTATAAAGTACTCCAACTTTTAACAGTAGAAACAGAAGCTCATTTTATATTGCTTCTAATCGTACATTGTACATTGCTCCAAGTCACCTATTAGCATAGTATGTGATCTTTTTAATCAACTATCGTTAACGTGTGATATTTTTGCAGATCCTTTATCATCTTTAATCATGCATTCTTAACTTTTTTTTTAAATTATGGCTAAATTAAATCTGTACTTTCATTGGGTAAAATCGCATAATATTGTTATTGTTTAAATGAAATTGTAATTAATTTATATATGATTTATATAATTGTCTTGTAATTGGGAATGTTCTCCTGTTAGACAATAAACGTTATTATTATTATTATTAATAATAATAATAATATATCGTTATTCCACACAAGTAACAGAAATATTTACATTAAATTAAATTAAACTTTATTATCTTGTTTTGGAATTGGCTATTGAGCAGAGGTCTTTCCGCCTAAGATTATTTAACTATTAAATTATTCTATTATAAATATATAATACATATTACTGACTTTATATATATAAACCTTTATTTCTGAGACAATATTTACACCATTACAATCATCTACAACCAGGGTTGTTAAAAAAAGGTTTTTTATTTTTATTAAAAGAAACATTTTTTTATAAAACGTTTTTTCATTGAAACAGTGTTTAAAACAATTTAAATAGAAACATGTTTAAAACATGTTTATGTCACGTTTAAAACAGCGTATTGTAATAAGGAATATTCGTCCCGATTTATCATAATGTTCTCAATTTTAAGACCAAACGCTTGCAAAATTAACGTCCGCTACACCCTTTCACGGATAACTATGCATTCATCAGAAAATTCTTCAATTGTTTGCAGTAAACTATCAAATATTTTATTTGATATATTGATTACATCAATATATGCAATCAAACAAAGGGTTGTTTAATTTTTTTGGTTGGCAGCAGTGCCTAACACGTAATATGGATTTAAAATTAAAAACACAACAGTTTGTATTCAAATTAAAAATGATATCCAACGCGCTCGATAAAATTGAAGCAGACAATTGCTCTATTGCATAAGCAACCGAAATTTAGCTAAAATTAAATCAAGATATTCCTAATAGTATACTATCGACGAAAAAAAAAATCAATTTGATAAGCGGTTTAATATAGCTCAAGCCTATTACTTAGCAAATGTATTAGATCATCCGTACAGAGGGAGGCATTTCAGCCAAAACGAATTTAGATAAAGCAATGGAGTATGCAACTGGAAAATTTAATAGTAGTCTTTCTGATGTTATTATTTATCAAGCAATGACTACTCATTTTTATAAATATATGTTCTGTGACGAAACTATTCAAAATGTGAAGCCAATTTCATGGTGGAAGTCTTTAACAAGTAGATTGAATCCTAAAAATTTAGACTTGGTGATGCAGTTGCACACAGCAGTGGTATCATCAGCTAGTATAGAGAGCCTTTTTTCAATATTTGGTATAGTAGATTCAAAGCTCCAAAACAGATTAGAAATCGAAAATTAATTACCATTATTAGAGAATTATCGCCATTATTTAATTCTCTAATAATGGTAACTTACATGAACAATTAATAAACTAGATTTTGTAGTATGTATTGTAAATTGTATTTTTATTCCGTGTTTGGGTTTTGTAATAATTGTATACATGTATATTATATAAAATATTTATATAACAAATTCTTCTTGCGTCTTTAATTGTTCTTTTTGTATAATGTGATACATATATTTATATATAATAAATAATTAAAATTATTGTCTTAAATATTATTTTAATTGCCACATATACATATCTAATATACTAAATACCTACATTAAATGATTAATTCTAATAAATGAAACACTTTTTTACTTTGTTTGTATAACTCGGTTGTAATCCGAGTTATAGAAACAAAGTAAAAAAGTGTTTCATTTATTAAAATTGAATTACAATGTATAACAAAGTAGAAGCCTCAACAATTAACAAGTTAAATGATTAATTTGGTAAGTAATCACAGTGCCCTATTGAGTGACCAGTTATTCAAGAATCATTTGATATCAGTTTAGCTTAAATTGCCATTATGTTTTATAAACCTTTTCGTTCTTATTTAATTATGTACATAAAGTAAATTTAAAAATTATTACATAAGACCATTTAAAAAACTGAACGTTTAAAAAATGTTTAAAATACTACTGTTTAAAACAAAACAATTTAAAACACAACGTTTATTTTTAAACATGTTTAAAACACTGTTGTTAAAACAAAGTGATTTAAACATAACAAGCCTGTCTACAACTAGTTATTAATTTAATAATCCCGGAATTGTTTTTTTGTTGGGTTCATTAAATAAATTAATAAATTTTGGTAACATTAGAAATGCAACTTTAATTGCAAGTGAAAATAAATAAATATAAATTATATATCAAGTAAAATCAGAAAGATTCTTTTAATATTATTTTTCGTCATACTAAATGAACAAGACATGTGGGTTTCGTTGACAAAAGACACGTGGGCAGAAGGAATGGAGTTTCCTTGTAAACATGGGCTGTTTAATCCTAAGCACACACGCGGCAAAAAAATATGAAGTGCCAACATAAATTTGCACATGCCGACGGTTGTAAACCACCCACAGATCTGTCGTTCTGGGGTGGGGACGAACCACTTGTCTGTGCAGACAAATCGATTCCGGCGCCAAAAACTGCGAAAACAACTTGAAACAAGCGATTGGTTTTCAATGTTTTGACATTTAACTTAGAATTAAATTCTTTCCTTATTTTTTTTTTTTTTCAGTTAAGTGTAATATCAAAAAAATGATGATGTGTCCATCATGGTACTTTTCCCGATGAATTCAGTAAAATACGTTTTTGAATGAACATTTAATAGTAAATAAAAAATAAATGAAAAATGGATTGTTGTCCTTTAAAGTTAAAGTCGAGTATTTGTAAGAATTTTATAATTTAGTTTGTTATTTCTTACCTTATAATGGCTTGATAAAATTTCCATACATATTTCCATAAATATATAATTACTTAACCATTTTTTATTCGTTAGAGCAACATATTCTGTGTTATTGCAATTTTAAGTCATTTTAACGTTTTATTTTTCATTAAAATAATTATTTAAATATTTTAAATCTCCACAGTCAACATAAAAAGGATTATAAAAATAATTGTTTATTTCTAAGGGAATTTATAAGGTAGACGAAATTCTTCCGCTTACAAAATGAAAACTAAAGGTCCAACAATAAAAAAAATTAACAAAAACTATTTACTATTTAACTATACTTGTTAATTGTTGAGGCTTCTATTTTGTTATACATTGTAATTCAATTTTAATAAATGAAACACTTTTTTACTTTGTTTGTATAACTCGGAGTTATACAAACAAAGTAAAAAAGTGTTTCATTTATTAAAATTGAAAAACTATTTACGTTTATGCGTTATCGCGGAAACACACAGACATTTTTCAAAACACGATCGACTGGACTCAGGGGACTTCAAAACGTGCATATTTGTTGAAATTGGCGGTTCGAACATTTTCACGATCACAATACTTTCCCTTGGACAGGGTCCGGGGAAAGTAATAAAATTGACCAGCATGCAGTCCAGATCTCAATCCAATTGAGCACTTTTAGGATCAAATCCAAAGACGTATTCGTAATAGCCCAGCCTTGTCAGAGACCCTCCAAGAGCTAAAAGTGGCACTCCAAGAAGAATTCTATGCAATACCTCAAAATTCTTTTAATAACTTTAATTAATTCAGTACTTCGTCGGTTACGCGATATGATTCAAGCACGTCCTCCTACGCGCAAATTGACATCATTATGTTGTCGGTTAAAAAACCAAGTTTTAACTTTTTAATCAATATTAAAATCGGTAATTTGCATCATTTTATACTTTTTAAAATTAAATTTTCATTATTAAATTGTTAAGCACCTCACACTGAGAAGTAGAGAGGAACATATAACGATGTTATATAAGACTAAATAAATACAAATTAAATTGAACTAAGAATAATATTAGTTACTTTGAATTTTTTTGATAGTATATTTGTCGGTCGGTGTATGTACACATCATTATTCTTACTTGTAATCAAAAGAATTTTTTTGTTAATAAATTTATTATTAACTTGAAGCATTTTGAGAAACAAATCTACAGTCATGTTATTTAAAAAAATGGACCTATGATATTCTAGCATGTGAGGCCTACCAAATCATTACTTTTTCATAAATGTTATGTTTGAGGATGATTCCTTCGTTGTGGATTACTATCTTCCTAGTATTTGGTATTATGATGATTAATTTGAGTAAAATACATGTATTAAACAGGATAACTTTGAAGTTATTAATTTCTCTATCATATACACAAATTAATAAGCTATTAAATTATAATACTCGTAATTAATAAAGAGTCATGACTTGAAAAAGTCAAGTTAGCGACATATCTCTAAAAGTTTGACAGCTATCGTCATACTGATCCGATAAGTAGATCCGAAGATAGAGATATTTTATTTTTAATAAGATGGAGTTTTGATCCTAACAAAACGGCTTAATTTGTCAACTGTTTTATTCAGACCAACTACAATATATATTTTTTTATAAAAAATGTTATAACAGTAAAATCAAGATGCAAATATCTTTATTTCTATTTAGTTTATATTCAGACAGAATGAGTGTTACAATAAATCAATAATAATTCGTAATAATGTTGGTAAATATTTAATTATAATTAAGTATTCGTCAATATTCTAAAGTTCGCATTCAAATAAGTATTTACACGATAGACTCTTAAATAACTTAAAATTCTAAGCGGATTTGATGGCAAGAGGTGCAGCCCTATACTATTGTAATGTAAATAATTTTATCAAGCAGTTAATCGATGGTTTATAAATTTAAATTTATCTTTTGACGTATGTTATAATCATGATTATTTTTTCAAGTTCATAAAATTTTGTATATTATATATACAAACATCTTTATCCAGACAATATGACAACAAGCATTTGCAAAATTTATTATAACAATACGTACAATTGTGTTAGTAGTCTGTCATGGGCTACTAACCGTAGACCTTTCTGCCTGCGTATATTATTTATACAGAAATGTTACACATTCATATATAAGATGACCAGAAAATATGTGACAATCCCCAGGCAGGGTGTTTCATTCTTTAATTTTGGATAAATAATCTAAATAAACAAAAATGTTTTTTTTCCTCATAATATTTCATGAGATTCTTTGAAATATTAAACAGTTATTCTTTATATATTTCGGATAAAATCAATTGAACTAACAATAAAATATATATTTGTAAAATTTCAGTGACATAATAAGAAACAAAATAAATTGGAAATTATAACAATTTTAACAAGTTTATAAAAAAATATAAAATTGTATTAAATGTTACTTGACAGTAACGCAGCAGCTGTTTTCTATTCAATTGTTTTTTTTACATTTAAGTAATCGATAGTTGAGGCTTTTACTTGATGAAACTATTTTCAAATATAATAAGTTTTTTTTTAATTCACAAAATTTTGTAAAGACACTGATGATTAATTATCTACTTGATGATGCCATTGTATTGGCGAAACAATTGTAGCTGTTTAAAGAAAGCTGTTGTTTTATTTATAAATTTTAACATTTAATTTATATTTTTTATGTATAAATCAAAGTTGTACTCGTGTCGAGTCATCAGCAGCAATTTTTTTATTTCTTAAAATTTTTACTAGAAATTAATCACTTGAAGATGATCACATCTTTTCTGGTCACCATTTAAGTTTAGAATAGACCTATGCATGATTTATTTGGAATTAAGTCATATAAATATCGCAGGATTATTTTCTTAATCATAAATGCATATATGATATGGTTACTATTATATCATTTCAGAATCTAATTCTTTGTATAATTTTTCGTAAGAAATCATTATATAGACAATCTTAATTGCTTTATTTCTTAATATAATTAGATAATTAGATGTTAGAATTTTGAGAATGTAAATGAAGGATGCCAATAAAGGACTTTTTTTATTAAATTATTGATAATAGAGGCTTCTACTTCGTTATACATTGTTTTAAGTTTTAATAAAAACGCTGATTCACTTTGTTTGTATAACTTTAATTTTATTTTAGTGACTATAGTTTCAACAATTTTCACTTGTCATTATCAAACTAAGAGTACTTAAACTAATCACGCTGGCGATATATATATATATGGCGGGGAATTACAAACATAAGGGGGGGGGGGCAGGGGATTAAGGTACAGCTTTAAAGAGCGGGGTGTATATTAGCTCAATCTGGTCGTTAATGATGGGAATTTCCCGGTTTTTACGGGCTTTATGAATTTCTAAGGGCTCAAGGAGGTTCATTTTGCGACCTTTTTCCGCGAAATGTATGATGGACAGTACATCTTCACCACAAGTATGATTTTTTTATTTCTTAATATAGTGCTTCAGATGATGCATCAAAATGATATTTCTGAATATAGAAAACATTTTCGTCGTTTATAAATACAGATTTAATATCATAAATGAATAAAAAAAGAACAAGAAGATGGAAAAAAAATGAGTAAAACACGTAAAGTATTTTGATGTCCAATAAAAGAGTGGCGACGTTAATGCGCGCAGCAAGACACCCTAAAAAGTTTTTTAGTGCCTCACACCAGACGGCAGACAATTTGAGCCAAACAACATATTCACTCGTCCGTCCGGATTATAATGCAGGCACGCCACTTTTATGAGAAACGCCGAAAATACACGCGTTTTATAGATCGTTATTTTCATAATTACATATCGCATTCGACTTTCTAATTCGAGGAGGCGATTAATTGCATCGCGCCCTCGCTTTAATCGCGATTTCGTAAACAGAACGCATCCAGAATTACGGGCTAAAAATATAAATCCGTTCAAAATGGTATAGTTTGAAAATTATGCTACAATTATAAAAGCCTTTAAAAATATGGTTTTATAAGAAAACTAAGCTCTTTCTGTCTCACTTCCATAAAACTTTGATACAACAGTTGATAGTAGTGATGGACTAAATCAATTTTCTTCACAATGATAGTTTATAAATATGATGTTAAAGTGAAAATTTCCACTTTTGTATTAATTTATGCGAAGGACAATATTTTAAGAAGAGGATCCACAGTAGAGGAAGCCAAGCAAATCGCAATAAAAACAACTAAATGGAAGAAATATGTCCCAAACGGACATTCTTAAATAAAAAATAAAACCATACATAATAAATAATAAAAGGGATTACTAATTATATATACCGTAAAACAATTTATTCACGCAAACTAGCAAAATCCATAGGTTAATACAATACAATAGGATTTTCTGAAATGAGATAAAGATAAAATATATAGCAGACGAATCGTAATAGTTGTTGTACCATGACTACGTATTCGAAAATATATATTATCCTGTTTATCAAATTTTGCTTCAAATTTGGAATTGTCAAGTGCCGCGATGTCTTATACTCTGGAAGAGAGAATATAAATTATTAAATGGGTATACGGTGGCAATTCGATGAGGGATACCGTTCATTTATTTGTGGCAAATTTTGAGAACCGTCCAATTCCACACGTTTCAACAATTTCAACAATTGTTCGTGGCTTTGAACAGACTGGATGTGTGGCCAACAAGAAATGCGATAGAAGAGAACAAAACGCTGAAGAAGACCAGGAAAGACGGGACGTAATGATTTGCGCTGTTGCAGAAGAAGATTCGTCAAAATCTAGCCTTCGTATTGCTACAGAAGTGGATTCTAACAGGGAAACGGTTCGAAAAGTTCTGAAACGAAATGGATACAAATCTTACAAAATTTTAACAGATCATCAGATATTTTCTGAAGATAAGATTGAAAGAATGGTGTTCTGTGAAACGATGATGGAACGTACAAATGAAATTCCTAATTTTTTGAAGAATATTTGTTTTACGGATGAATCAACCTTTCCACTGTTAGGAAGGCACAATCCTAACGTTATTAGGTTTTGGAGTAGGGAAAATCCACATCACCGAATGGATTTCCGAACTCAATACCCACAAAAATTGAATGTATGGGCTGGTGTCATCGGAAATCATATTGTTGGACCCTTCTTCATTGAGGGTAATTTGAAAGGAGTTAAGTATTTGAATCATCTCCGTGATCAAATAATTCCAGCAATGGGGCAACTTCCAGGAGTAGAATTTAACCAAATATGGTATCAGCAGGATGGATGTCCTGCACACGACATGCTTAATGTGCGTGAATTTCTAAACACTACTTTTCCGAATCGTTTAATTAGCAGAAGAGGTAATATCAGGTGGGCAGCCAGGTCTCCCGATTTAGCTGTAATTGATTTTTTCGTTTGGCCATACGTGAAGCAGAATGTGTATAATCATGTAAGACCTGCAAATTTAGAACAGCTTCGCCAACGGATTATCAATGTGTTTGGAACCATTACACCTCTAATGCTTCATAACGTGAGAAGGAACTTCTATGATAGATTAGGGCACTGTTTAGCGGTGCAAGGATCTGTATTTGAACATTTATTGTAAATTAACTTATCCATGTATTCATTTGTATTGTTTGTTGGTTCAAAAACCAGTTATTATATAATATGTGAATTTTACTCATGCTAGTTTCGAATATGCTGTTGAAATCTTGCAATAATTATTTGTAAATTTATTTGCAGTAAATCAATTTCTTAAACAATTAATCGAAATGTCAAGATATCTGTCATTCGCAATTAATAGCTGAAAGTATTACAAGTAACCATGGAATCAATTTGTTGTTTATTATATATCCCGCTTCCTCCTATTGTTTGTGTAAGTAATATTCTCCAACACATAAAAGCTATGTTGCGAGAATTTATTGTAGATCGGTATATATTAATGAATGAGTAAAATACGTGAAGTATTTTGATATCCAATAAAGTAGTTAATCAATATATTTTCCATTATTTTTTACAACGTTTAGCTATCTTTCTTGTACCAAAGCGATAGAATGATGTTTTTTTTGTACAAGCAATGGAAGTGTGGGTTATTGTTGCAATAGCACCGCAGCCATTGTACTTCTTCCATAACTGTTGTAAGTCGACGAACCAGCAGATTTCCGATCATTTTTCCCTTCGCGAAGTGGACTGGATTCCCTTGAACCAGGTTTTTTTCCATCTAGGTGTTAAATGCCTCGTACTGGAAGGAGAAGCATCTTTAACTTCTTCATGGCACAGACTGCATATAGGTTCCTCTGTAAAGAGTTTTCATGTAATGCTGGTGTTTCCTTAGGGTACAGTATCCAGTTATCATATCCATGACTATTCTAAGGTTATTTCTGATGAGTCTGAGAGCCTTAATTGCTAGCTCATGGCAGGGTTTTTCCTTTATTAGTTTGCTTTGCCCGTACCCTGCCGGGTTATTTCATCCCTCGACATGTCTATCTAGGGTCCACTTTCTTACGCATGGTCTTAAATTTTTCTTTGGCATTGATATCATCGGTTCCGGCCCAATGTATTGTCTACGTGATCCTCTCTTTGCCAGAGCATCCGCCTTCTCTCTGCCATTCTCCACTGTATGTTCCAGCGTTCACCGCAGAGTTACGATATTTATTGTTGCCAGTTTTTGCTTGTTCCCGTACCAACATCACCTTGATCCGTCGGTATACCAGATCAAGGTTCATATTCTATTTTGAAGGGTCTCTTGAAAGAGTAGCGGGGTGTCATGTAGTCACTTCTCATTTCCAGAATAGAACAGACTATCAAGATAACTCATCTAATCTTGATTGTCTGTTCTATTCTGGAATGGTTTCCCATGCAGAGCCAATTGCCAGCTGTTATCAATCTGTATGCTCCTAGTCTGCCCTCACTTTTAATCACTAAGTCTAGTGGCTGGAGGTTTAGTAGGGTTCCCATTGAGACATTGGGATGTAGTACGCAAGGCGCCAGTTATTTGTGCACTACTTATGATGTAGGTGACCTTGGGTTTAACCATTATCGAACGCTCCCTTAATATCCAGAAATGTAGTCCAAGCCACTGTTTTGTTTTTCAGCGTGTTTTCTATATATATATTTAACCAGTTAGTGTAAAGCAGACTCACACGATTTTCCAGCTTGAAAGGCATGTTGAAAGGGGTGGAGTGGCTTCATTATGAGTGAAGTTTCCCTTATGTGCGTTTCTACTAGTATTTCCATCGTCTTAAATGTAAGACAAATAGGGCTGTAACCATTTGGCTGTAGGTCCTTTCCAGGCTTAGAAATAAAAACCACTCCGATTTTCCCTTATAACACCCTTGTATTGACAAGGTTCTTGTATTAGGTTTAGGTTGTATTTCCCTGTTTGAAGTTGATAGCGCAGGGCAGCAGTGGCCGCCTTGGAGTGGTGGAGGTCAATTTGAATCACCTCCAAGACCTCCGGCTTCCTTCCGAGGACCATGAAGGTTAATTGAGAGAAACCTAGGTAGGCTTAGAATCCCTACTTCTCGAGAGCCTTCATTGAATCCTCGTCAATGTAGATGATAAGGCTTGTTTAGTAGTGATATAATCAACCATCCATTTTCACACATCTTCATCTTTTGAAAAATCTTGTGCCTTCAAATCCATGCTGCATCAATCTGAACAAGTCTCGTATTTACGCTGGATATGGCAGAACATCCTATTCCAGCTGCAGTAGTGTATCCTTCACAAATCTTGCAACGGGTGACCAAAGTCTTGCAAGAGAAAGACTTTTCGTGTGTTACTCGCTATTACTAGTCTTTTTTGCAATAAATACAATATTTAATTAGTGTAATTGACCTCAGTAGACATCTGCAGGATTTGTTTCACTAAGTTTTACCAGCTTCTAATACTGATCCCACCATATGCCCAGCAAGATTTTATAACCCATGAGTTTTTGCGCATGGAATTTTCGTAGTAGATCCACTTTTTGTGGGTAAAAAAACTCTTCTTTTTTGCCTGGCAATCAATGAAACTGCGATGTTGAATCAGTTCGAAATGAGACTTTCAATCAACTCGTGTTGTAGCCATTTTCCCTCCTTTTGGATCTTTCTCATTGCATGTAAACAGATGTTTCATCAACTGCTAAGCTTTCTGAAAGTTCTTTGAGAATTGAAGCTGGATTTTCATCTAATAAGTCTTGCAATTTATTGTATTAAAACTTGTTTGGTTCTATATGCAATTCTTTGTTATTGACATCAAAATCACCACTTTTAAATCTTTGAAACTAAAACCGATAATTATTTCTAAAAGTTTTTGATGGGCTTCGGCAACATGTTCCTCCAAATCAAGCACCAGCAATCAATATTAAAAATGCAGTTTTGAGCGTTTCATGATTTGCATCTGTATACACTAAATCGGGGTTATTCCCTATCGACAATGTTACGTTTAACGTGTACGATATTAATTAATTCACATACTATGAATACATTTTTATTAGAAAAGTTGCTTAGACTGTGATAATAAAAATAACGTACACGTTAAACTTAACATTTCTATTAGAGAATAGCCCCGAATATCTCAAAAACACTGAATTACAAACCGTTATTGTATGCAGAGAAATGTTAAAACCATCGAATTTAAGTGCTAAGTTAGATTATTTTCCTTGATACTTCGCATTTTTAGCATTAGAGGTCGCTAATTAAAATACATGCAAAACTTTAATAAAACTAAATAAATTAAAATTGTATTTGTGAGAAAAACTAGTGAATGAAATGTAATAATTTATTTCAAAGCATTTATATTTTATACAAGAATAAGAACCTCGTATAAAATAAGTAAATATTTAAGAAAGCGAATGCCGCAGCTGAAGTTAATATTTATCATTTATTGACTCATTCACACGAGAAAAGTTGATTAAACCGAGATTGTTTACGGCTCGTATTGGAAATAGTAAATACACTCAGGCCCGTAGTAAACGGCGGGTACAATTAAAAAATGTTTCCCCAGACTAACCGAACATAAATCCGGGCAACTCCTAGACGCGCGCACTAACCTAGCCTAAATTATAAATTGTTAACTTTATTGAATAAATATTTTCCGCCCGCGCGTAAACACCGGACTTTTATTGGGGTTTGCCAAAAGAAAAAAAAAATAGGAAAGAGGATGTCGGGGGAGAAAAAATGGAAGGGGGTGAATGGATGTAATAATACCCGGTATCCCCGAAACGCGCTTTGTTTATTATCGCAAAGTCAGATGGGTCAGATGACAGAGGCCGCGACATCTTGGGAGGTCTGGCGAGGAGTGGAAGCTGTGCGTTGTTTAAAACCGTGCTGGAGATTAAAGGCGATGTTAGTAAACCGTCTTTAAACGTTTCTAATTGGGCATCCTTTGAAAAACTCCAAACTAATCCGACCTGGTTTATTTGGATTACACCAGGAATTTCTAAACAATCTCCGTCCGTATTATCGGCTTGTGTACCCGATTATTTTTATTTATCGGCGATTTTCCTTCATTCGGGTCGAGGAAGCGCCGATTTATTTCGGGATTTCAATTGCTTTCAGTTTTACAGCATATTATCTCAGAATGTATACCATTAATATTCAAAAATTGTTTTCAGATCAAATTTAATGTTTCAATAATTTACGATGTAATAGATTTTTCTCAACTCAGTAATCCTGGAACAAATTTAGACATTTGTTACATTTTAATTAATTAATGGCGGAAAGACCATTGGTCGATAGCCAATTGGCAGACTTTTACAATATAGATTGTAATATTTAATGTTATAAATAGATGTTTTATTACGTCAATAAATATTATGTATATATAATTAATTAATAATTTTATATTTAAAAAATATATAATATAAACAAATATATATGTATATATATTAAGTTAGAGAAAAATAAATCCATTTTTTTTTTCATTGATTGATTGATGTAATGTAAAGTATTGATCAAATTTATGCTGAAAATATATAAAAATCATCATTCAGACAATCATACAAATTTTTACAAACTATAAGTATATATAGAATAAAATGAAAATATTTGTCTATTCTGGGTTATCAACCAGAGGTCTTTCTGCTCTGTTTACATTATGTAAACAATATAACATAAATTATTAAAATACATATAGGTGTTAGTCTAGAACAGAGGTTCTTCTGTTCTCTTTATATTATTTATTTATATTTTCATTTATATATTTTTATATCTATTTATTTAACAAAAAATATGTATTTTCATACTAATATGTATAAATAATTTTATTAATATATATTAGTGTTAGTATTTACAAAAAAAAAAACGCCGTGTCATATAAGGGCCAAACGTCTCTATATAGATTGATTCACACAAAGCATTTCTTGGAAACTATAGCATAGGCCGTAATTGAATTCAGGATGATTTCATAAGAAGATTATAATAATATCAATTTATTTGAACATTGAGTAATGTCACTTTAAACGGAAACGTAGTGTTAGTAGCGTGTAAGCGATTTTAAATTTGATCTGATCAATAAATCTAGTAATAATTATCTGAAATAAAAAAAAAATAATTGCATACTGTTCAAATAGAACGCACTTTTCGAACGAGAATTAATGCACAAAAAGAAATAAATAGATAAATAAAAAATAATATTATCAATTTAAGCATTATAGTATATAATTAAAATTACTCATTTCATTAAATTTTACATTACTGTCAGTGAAATGTGTTGAGTTTCAATTTATATAAAAAAAAGGAGATTTATAGTTATGTTGTAATATGGAACAAATACATTTCATTAAAAAAACGGAATTTTCAGATAAAATTTGAAGGAAAAAATAATCCTACTCCTGAGACAGTATAGTAACAAAAATTAAATATTTTGAATTTCAGAATTTACAAAAAATATGTAGTAATGTTTTACTTTCCCACTTTTATTTAAAAGTAATAATAAAAAGATGCCTTTTAAAATATTGCGTTTACATTAATTATAATGGAAATTTTTGATTACTTTAAAAACACTAAATTAATCAGAACTAAAAAAAAACATACACAATTTTTGGCCTTTATAATAATGAAACCAGCTCTAGATTACAGGAAAACAGCTATTTATGCCTTCCTTGACATTGAGGGGGTCTTTGCTAACACCTCCTTTGAGGCCATATATGGTGCACTGTGTGATAAGGGTGTAAACCCTGTAACAACGAGATGGATCAAATCCATGCTTCAAAGTAGGGAAATAACGGCTAGAATCGGCAAGGATTCGAAAACCATCTTGACCAGTAGAGTCCGCCCTCAGGTTTGGTGGTTGACGACCTACTGGTATCTGGTATTTAGTGAGTTGGGCCGTAACATTGTAGGGTATGCTCCGTATAAGTGTCGGTACACAACAGTTAGTGGCTGTTAGTGCAGACATTCCTCCAGATCGTTTCAGATCCCACTACTCCGAAGAAGAAGTATAGTCGCCATAGCGTCCCTCTCTACGTGGATATCAAGTGGTGGAAGTGATAGTATGACTTCCATCGCCATCATAGTGACGCTAAGACAGATTGTCCGCTGCACTTGTGATAATTGCTTGCTTGGTCCTGAGCCACAAAACTGAAGCTCCGTATGTAAGCATCGGCCTTATAACAGCAGGGTACAACCAGAGCGTCATGCGCGGTTCCAAGGTCCCAGGTTTTCCTCACAGCCCGACGACATTGCCAGAAGGCCTTATGGCTTTGTCTGTTTTGGTATCGATGTGAGTTTTCCATCTTAGTTTCCTATCGAGGGTATGTCCAGGTATTTCAGCTCGTCGCTCTACCGCAACATCGTATTCAATAATGTTCGTGCTTTTTCCGTCACCTTCCTTCTCTTGTTGAAAAGGACCATCTCAATTTTGACAGGATTTACCGATAAGATGTAATCATTATACAACCGTGAAACTGTGTTTAGAGCATATTGCATCTGATCGAAAAGGTAGCCATCAAACTTGCCACAAATAAGTATGGCTAAGTCATCAGCATAGGCTGTCACAAACAAGTCTGATTGCTGAAGTTCATGTAGAAGACTATCTAGAACCATATTCCAAAGTAGGGGTGATAAAATATCTAATTGAGGACAGCCTCTATCAATTTTACATGTAATATACGTTCCCTTCCCTGTTCCACTATGACTATACGATTGGCCAGTGCATTGCCAATCCAGTCACACATTTTGGATGGTACTCCGCGTTTAGTAAGCGCGTTTCCTATCTTCGGTATGGTGGTTTTATAAAATGCACTTTCAATTTCAACAAAAACACCCAGGGTGGATTCTTTAGCATCCAGTGATCTCTCAATCCTATCCACTATATTATGGAGGGCGGAAGCGGTAGATCTCCCCCGTGTGTATGCATGTTGTGTCGTCATCAGCGGCTATCTAATTAGAGCTGATGGTCTTAGGTGCTATTCACAAATCCTTTCCTGTGTCTTAAAAATAAACGAGAAAAGTATGATTGGCTTGTATGCTTTGAGAGCAGTAAGTACCAGGCTTCCATATGAACTGACTCTTTTCCAAGCATTTGGAACGCATCCCAGTGCCAAACTAGATCGAAACAGCATCACAATACGCTCAAGTAGTTCATCTTGTCCCCACTGTAGCAGGGCGGGAAATATGCCGCTTTAAAGGCGGAAAAGCTTTTAATTGCTCTGAGGGTGTTTTCTTCGTTTATTACTTCATGGGCCAGTCTCGAATCTTCTGTTTTCGATGTGATTTCAGCCTCTTCATTATATTGCGTAGATTGTAGAGTGTATTCAGGAAAGTGACTTTTGGGCAACAGTTGCATATTTTCCAGGAGGTCGCCAGTCATACCGCCATCCTTCTTCTTCAGAAATCCCACAGATTGCCACAAATTGTTGGTGGTCCTGTGATAGTCTTCATAAGTCTGCTGACTTCCTGTGTGCTTTCAATTCCTACGCAAAAGGCACGCCATGACTCCCTCTGACATTGCCTTATGAGCTTTTTAAGACGGACCTTATAAATAGCCCAGTCAGAGCTCCCTTTAGAGCCTTTTGCTTTATTAAATGCTTTCCTAGCCTCATATTTCAAGGAGTCGAGTTCTGGGCACCACCATAGAATGGCTGACGCTGTCACAGATCTCTTTTTAAGTAGACAGGATAGTTTATATGCTCTAAGTATCTTTGCCTTCACTTTCTCTCCTCGAAAGTCAAGGCTGAAGACTGTGCCTCACCGAAGTGCTTCATTATCTGTAAGCCTCGGATTCCGGTAAGGTTTGACTGGACTCATCTTTAAGCGCAGAAGGAAAGTGTTTCATCTGTGGTCAGATATGAACGCTTCCCGACTTACCCTCCATTTATCTATAATGTTAGAGACATCAGTGGTAGCCAGTGTGATATCAATCACGTTCTGACCATACGTATTTACGACGACCTACTATTTACCCTAGAAAACAAAGGTATCCTTGCAATAGGGTATGCTAATATAGTACTGATAGTAACTGATAAGTTCGAGAGGACTGTGATGGAAATAATCCAACACGGTCTTGATACTGTAAATAATAATGAAAAACAATTATGTTGAAACATTTTCTAATGTCTACTTTTTGAGATATCTATTGCGGTAGTTCGTCGTGTATAATATTTATATGAATAATTATCTATTTATACACTTAAAAATATATTAATGACCAATAATGTTATTTTTGTTTTTATTTTTTATTTTAAACGGATAATGTATTTTAAATTATTTCAAAATTATAACTGGTCACCAAAAATAGTTTAAGGGCCGGATCTACAAATCATGGAATAACCCTCGGGTAACTATATAGGGAATCAAATAGTGCCATAGTTATTTTAGTATAGTAAAGTATACAGATAATACAATAAATATATATCTATTATTAATTCGACGATTTAAATATTTATATAAATGATGATTCAAGTCGAATGTTGAGTCGATGAATTTGTTTAATGGATTTGAGAGTTGAATGTCGATTCGATTAATTCTTTGATAATATTTTGAAAATATTACTTTCAAAATCTGTTACTCTATTGTCTTGATTCAAACCCACCGATCACTAATATATTATCGAATAATTAAAAGTTTTAACGTACCACATTTTTGTCTGAATAATGATGTTTGTATATAAAATAAATAAATTAGATAAAATTGAAAATAATACAATAAATAATTAATTATGAAGAAAAGTGAGGCTAAACAGCGTAATTCAGATACTAATCGAACCATAAAATCCGGATAGAAATATCGAGGATTTATTCTCTACTCATTCCAACTCGGCAATTACATGGCAATTGTGGATAACTATGGCTATCGGGCTGAATAAGCTATACGAGACTTGTACAAGCGGTCCTAAGCCATATAAACATACAAAAATATACGTTGATATGACTAATAATAATTTATGAAGATTAACATTTTCTTAATTTGATATTAAAAGTTCCCCCATTTCTAAAATGACCGATTCATATCAAGAATAAATTTATCATCTGGCACTTGGTATGACATATTTCACTAATTAACGTATTGTCATTAAGAAAAACACTAGGTAATGTTTTACTTTTTTTTTCGATTAAAAGTAAAAGAGTACCAAGTGTTATTATTAATTAATCTTGTATTATTCTCATTTTGTTTGTTGTCCCAATCAGGTTGATTGTTTCCACTTTTGTCTCTTTTTACCTGAACCACTTCGGACTTCCCTGGTATTACATTAATATTTTTATATTTAAAAAATATATATATTTAATTCAAATATACCCAGCTCGACAGGTAGAATAAAAAAATTGTTAAATTAATATAAAATATATTACTACAAAAACTTTATTATCTGAGAAAAAAATAACACATTGTATATAATCTAACGTAATATAAAATAATAAATATTTTCATAATATATTGAATTAAAAGAATAAAACTGCAATGTAAAATATTACCACTATCTTCATAATCAAATAAAGACTATCGACTGTAGGTATTTCTGCCCAATGAAATATATTTATTTAATTTAAGTGATTTTTATTTTCAAATAAACTAAATTTAATGTGACATCAATACTAATCAAATACGAATAAAGTTCACTTAATAGTGATATTAAATCATTCTTTTTGTGTTTGCGGTCTGAAAATATCCATGATGCGCACATGAAGGATAAAGTGTTACATTTGGTCGTATGTGAAACGTTAAATGAATCTAGCTAGTAACCGGCTGCCGATGGATGTAAACAATGTCTTCACTGAGGCTGACTTTTTGCTATCCTAAATCGTGTGATTTACAACATCCGGCAACCCCGGCCGCGTTCATTACAACATTTGTGCTCTTTTATGTTCCTAAACCAGAAAAAAAAAATGTGGAAGCGAATGAAGAAATCATCTCGTGTCGAAACTAATAAAAGTGAATTAGTACAAAAAGCCGCTTTAGAAAACTCCCATTTTTATTGGCTATCTGTTGAAATTGAGTTTTATTGTGGATTACTGATATCAATAACGGACTGTGTAGATGAGTGGAAACACGTTTTGAACCCGTCGCGATTTACGAACATTCATCGTAATAAAATAATAATAATTTTTCTAATATCACAATAGAATTGAATTTTATGAACATCTAAATGTTCTGTGAGTGTATATATGAATTAAAAATTGCGATTCCACAAGGAATGCGAATACTTCTTTCTATTAATAAGCTCAATCATGGACATATAATTAAAAGGAAAGATTACCATGTTTAAATTTGTCTCCACATTTCTCCATTATTATTCAAATTAGTAAATTTTGTTTCAAATAAGGAGGCCGTCACTGTTTAATTTTGCTTAAAAATAATGTATCTTTGAACATAAATTAGAGAATTAAAATCTTTTTTTTTAATTGCATTTATTTCAGATTTTTACCTGTGGATGTAGCCATGGGACCCACGTTCATAGCTGAGTCGAAATATCCACCGATCATAGAGGAAATAATACTCAATGTTATTATTCGGCAATTATTTTAAATTAAGTTGATTGATTTTTACTTATAGCATGACTCGTGCAACAAAATTGTTTTATCAAGTAAAATTTTGATCAAATCCATTACAGTAAATTATTTTGAAATACTAATTATGAAACCCAGCATTTTGAATACTGGTGAGTTGATGTAAACAATATGATTATCGAATGACTGAAATATTATATGTTTTTTTTTTTAATAAATTAAATAAAAATTATTTGAAAATAATTAATAAATTATTTTCACATTTAGCTCTTTTCTATTTGTTTTTTTTTTGTTAGTGCATTTAAAAAAGTCTGTTTTATTGTATTCATGTAGATATCAGCTAATAATGGACTTAGATGGTATAGTATTGCATGTCCAGAATTTTGTTAATAATAATTATTATTAAATTGAAAATTATTTTGATTAATATATAATTTAAATAAAGAAAGTAATTAGTCTTTAATAATTTTATTAAAAAAATATCTAATTTTTAAAAATAATTTCAATGCATTAATTTGAAGGAATACTAGAAAATATATTAGATAAATAATTAATAATGCAATATCAAAAGAAATATTAAATATTGGTACAGATATGTTGACGATACAATTGCATATTTTAATGGATCTAATCAAAAATTAAATTCATTTTCAGAATATATTAATTATTTACGTTATTTGCGAAGGCCAGGCTCTAAATTTTGGATATACCTATTACGACACTCCCCTGCTTGTCCCAGTTCGAAAGCTCTCTCCATATCTGCCACATGTAAGTTAAAGAACAGGGGGCCTTGCTTCACTCTAAATCGTTCAGACATATTCTCTCAAACTCTTACCTTACACCAAGTTTCTCTATAAACCTCTTCTATTCAACTCACCAGACATTCCGACACATCTTTTTTTCTCAAACATTCTACAAGCATTCTTCTGTCTACTGAGTCATACGCCGCCTTAAGGTGTACAAAAATAGATTATACTCTCTTTTTCTTACCCATTGCTCTTTCAATCACCCAGTTCAGTGTAGCTATTTGCCCTGCAGTCGACCTCCCTTTTCTGAAGTCAGCTTGAATCTCAGGAAGCCAAAACCTTTCCTCCGTCTCCTCTTCCAATCTCTTCTTCACCATACACATCACCACCTTGAACAGTGAGTCCATGCATGTTATGCTCCTGTAACTATCTGGTTAGTCTCGCCTTCTTTGTATATATGTACTATGCTGCCCTTTCTCCATTCGCCCAAGAATGGTTCTTCTCTTCCATATTTTATTTACAATTTCCAGCGTCTTTTGTTGCTTTTCCTTACTACAACAATGCTACGCCTCGACCTTAATCCCGTCCGGACCGGCTGCTTTACCTCTCTTCTTGCTCTCTCCAATTCCATCATGGTAAAATCTTCCTCTGCGCTGCTTATGCGTCTTGTACTCATATACGCCCAGCAACCTTTTAAAATACTCCTTCCACTTGATCTTCCCAATCCCCTCCTGTTTTTTTTTTTCATGTGTGCGACCTTTGTTTTATCTATTTTCAGAGCTCCTTTTCCCTTTGTAAATTCTTCACTTTACTTATCTCTTTTTGTATCTACAACATCTTTTTAATTTAATCTTTCATATTCAGTTTCTGCTTCTTTTATCTTGTTCTCTGACCCTCTTCCCGTACCGCCTCCCTTACGTGGAGGATAAACACTCTTCGACGAACCAATTGGCCCTCGCATATTTAATCCCTTTCCGTTATTTTTTTATGGAATTGCGCTTGTGGTTATTTCTATCAGTTGGCCTATTGTTTCCACCCCCTTGAAGTTTGCTGTGGCTATCCTGTGTTTGTACGACTCCAATGCACTTTTTGATCAACACCATCCTATCTCTTCCAATCTGCTCTCTCGCCCTCTGTCATAGTCCACCCCCACTTTTACTGTTACCAGCATATCATCAAAACCTATTCAATTTTCGACAACAAACACCACAACCTAATCTCTGGATTCGTCACTTACCAGTATGTAGTCGATGACCGAGGTGCCTCTTGGTCCCATGTAGGTAAACTCGCCGTCACAATCCCCATCAGCACAACCATCTAAAAATCCAGCCCTTGCCCAATACTTAAACGCTATCCCCTATTTGTTAATACTCTCATCCTTGGCGCATCTTGCCCTTCTATACCCGCCATTCTCTCCTATGCCATTTACAAGTTCTCACGTTCCAATCTCCTCCTAGAATAAATATCTGTGATATTCCATATCGGACAACTCTTTACCAATTGCTGCCATGATTTCTATCTCTCTTTTCTGTGAGTATATTCTAATCGTTTTCCAACGTTGCCCCCCTCTCCGGAACGTTCTCCACATAACCGCTTCTACTTCTCCCCTCTTGATATCTTCTTCAACTTCTTCAAGATTTTCCCTTACTCCAGTTATTATCCCACCTTTTGTTCTGCCCATCGTGCTCACCCTTGTGTTATGTATACTGGAAATATTTTTCGATATTTGTATTCTTGCTGCAGAGACAGTTTATCAAACGCCATTAAATTTGAAATAAAGACCCTTATACCAGTTTATTTTACATGATTCTGACTTTGAGACACCCGATTTCATTTTATAGGAAATTATATAAAAGAGAATTTGTACTGAAAATTTGCTGATTATTAAAAGTTATGTGTGCTAGAAATATTTTTTATTTTAATTTTTGGGCATGTTTGTAAAGAATTCTTAGGTAAGAAATAGTTACAATAATATTAAAACACTTAACTTTGTTTTACCACTTTTATTTTTAACTTTTACAGTGACTATAGTTTCGACTACAAGTTAGTCGATATCAAACTGAGTACCTAAAATTATTTGTACATTGCTTTTATAATACTGCATCAAAGAGGGGAGTATACATTATGTCGGTCTGGTCGTTTATGAGGGGAATTTCCGGATTAGCTTTCAATTTGTGAATTTCCAGCGCTTCCAGTAAATCCATTTTTTGGCCTTTATCCGACAAATGGATTACGGAGAGCATGCTGTTTTTTTGTAAGATTCTGTGATTTTATACTGAATATTATTAAAAGCGTGGTTCACATTTCCATTTTAACTTCACAATATCAACTTTTCGCAGCAATCAAAATGACAATTGTTCGCACTATGATCGCCAAAATTACAGTTTTCCGTTTTATACACCCGTCGTCAGATAATTTACCAAGTTGGCAATACAATCCCAACTATTGTATTTGACGCGCAGAATGTTTTTCCATTGACCCTAATTCTAATATGTTATAGAAAACTTATATAAATATTATATTTTATACACATATTCTAAATAATGTTATAGAAAACCGGTAAAAGGCATCTGTCAGAGCAATAGGGTATCCGTTATTTATTCTTGGGATTTGGTTATAAATAAAACTGATCAATAAAAAATTGAAGGACCAAACACTTGCAGCTATTGTATCGTGATGTGAGATACAGAGTGCAACAATGGTTGTAGATTGATAGGTAGGCAACCAAATACAGATGTTGGTACAACTGATAATATGGAAATAAAATCCCCTAGATTGCCTTTGGCGCAGAAAACATTTATTTCCAAAATAAATTAAATATTTAATCATAACTATCTATTTAATTTTTACACATTGAAACTGCTCCAGACTTTTATTTATTTATTTCAATCAATGGACGAGTCCTGTTACAGATTGATTACAAGATATGAAACATTTCAAAATAAAGATTAACACTAAACAATAATGGAAAAGACAGTAGACGCAAAAATACAAACAATATGAGCGTAAATTATTCTAAATACTCAACAATAAAGTCGAAGAACGCCTTTGATGAAATGCCATTAAATATGTCAATATCCGGATGAAGTGATAATACATTATTATATAATGAACACATTGAATATACTGGGGACTTGAGCATATTTGTATTTGGGATTGATAACTGGAAAAAGCGTCTGTTCCTTATATTAACAGGCACATTAATATTAATTCGTGCAAGTAAGTCAGAGCAATCCATACGATTGTTGAGTATTTTATACAAGGTGGTCACTGCATGTGATTTTCTGAATGTAAGTTGAATTCACGCAATAGTTCAATATAATTATAATCAGTCCCAGGATATGAACCAAACTTCTTAAAGTGAAGATATTTGACAAATTTCTTCTGGATGGCCTCGACCATCAAAGGATATTTTGCGTAGTATGGATCCCAGACGTAACAGGCATATTCAAGTTTAGATCTTACAAACGAATAGTATAGTATTTTAATGGCATCGATATTCTTAAAAGGTTTAGTATTTCGTATTATGAAGCCTAACGATCGATTAGCGGTCGAAACTACTTTCATGACATGACTATTAAAAGATAGTTCCTTGTCAAATAAGACTCCTAAGTCCTTGAAAGTCTCAACATGGGATAATACAGAGCCATTAATCATATAATCGAACGTTATTTGTGACTTATTCCTAGTAAAAGACAGTGTCTTACATTTTAAAACGTTTAAAGTGATGCTGTTGTTCTTGCACCAAGTTACTATAAGGTCGAGATGATGCTGAAGATACACACAATCGTCTAAAATATTTATAGGATGGTAAATTTTCATATCGTCTGCAAACATTAATATGTTATGATGAACTACATCAGCAATATCATTTATAAAGCAATTAAACAGTACCGGTCCGAGGTTGGAGCCTTGGGGGCACCCGAAGAAGCAATAAATTGATGAGACTTATACCCTTTGTATTCTACAAATAACAGTCTGTTGGTAAGGTAATTTTGAAGCAAATTACAAAGGTTTGTTGAGAGCCCAAATAGGCTAAGCTTATTTACAAGTATACTGTGATCGATTCCATCAAAAGCTTTTGATATATCGGTGTAAATTACGTCGACTTGGATACGGTTGTCTAAATAATCCGAGAGAGTTTTCGTCATTTGCAAAATGTTGTATAACGTTGATTTATTAGGACTTATGTTCCTTATCTCTTTTTCAATTACTGCTTTAAGTTTATTTAGGATATGTATTCAATTATTAAAAAGGCAATGGCAAAACTCGACGCATGGCGCTTTTAATGTCAAATATAGTTATTCTTTATTCATTTTTCATTTTTATGAATTTGGAGCGATAGAGCTCCCCAGATTTTACGACGGGAAATTTAACTTGTCTGCAATCATTTTTGATCATTTTGTATTTGCCTTGTTAAATGTTTAAATTTTGGCAATTGTCACCCCCTGAAAACTCGTGAATGTAAAAGATTCGCAGAGGTCTAACCCAATAGTAAAGTAAAAGTGCTTATTTTTTATCATTTACTTGTAACAAAAAATCCTTCTTTAATTAGCTGATAAATGTTTAGTTTATCCGTTCTCTATTTATCCATTCCTTCGTTCTTAACACTGTAAGGGCATAAAAAAGACGAGTAGCTTAATTAATCAAATTATTTATAACATATACAAACTACACCAAATAAAAAAATCCTTCTGTTTTTCATTAGGCCTCCGTACTTTAAATATTTACGTCCCCCGGTGACAAAAAGCGATTATTAGCGTCACAATCAGATGGCGATATTTCGTCCGTAAGTTTGTTTATAATAATTTACTGACAGTTTACATGAGCAGCTGCCCTATCTCGCGGAGAGCCGTCCGTCCGTCACCTCCTCCTCCTCAACCGTCGCTTATCTGTAATTTGTTCGTCTACTCCTCAGACGTCTCTTCACTTTCCCCTTAATAACTCAGTCGGGATACCTGCTTAGTGTTCCCCAGAAACCGAAACAGAAACAGCCGATTCACTTGATTTATGCTCGACCTCACCTGAAATCCACCGAAATAATCTGCGGCTTCTGTTTTTTTTTTATCAAAACAAGTGATTTTTGAATGTTTAAATTTAGAATGTCGGTTAATTTTATTTTTAAAATTAAATAATAGAACATGTATGAATATCAAATATTGCAAATATTAAATGGAAACAAACTTTGTTTCAGATTTTACTTCTATTTAGTTAACATACATTGTTTCGCTGCTCTGTAGCTTTATAAGGAAGACGATTTTGTTAATTTTAATTGATAACCTGGAATACAAAACAATATAATATAATAATATTGCAAAATGCTGAAAGAAAAACAAAAACAGAATACATTTTATTTATTTATTTGAATGATGTTTATCGTTATTTTTTAGAAATCGATTATATTCATGTATTATATTCATATATTATAATCGTTTTCTATACGAAGTGGCTACAAAAGGTGTGATAATCTTCAGGTAAAGTGGTTCATTGATTAATTTCAAGTAGAAAATTTGAGTAAAAAAATGTTGTTCGGTTCTTCATTATCACACACGAGGCCATTGATATAATAAATATGTGACTAGGAATCAATAATATTGTTGAAATATTTTGATTAAAAATAGTTATTAATATCCAGCTAAACATTGCAAATGTTTATATAATGATAAGTCTATTATTAATAGCAATAATTATACATAAAATCTTAAAAACAAATTCTAGTCGCAGATTTAGGATAGCTTATTGAATAATTACCCAATACTTTTGTTTTTTATTTTATTTAATTTTTTATTTTAAAAACCTTTTTATTTTTTTCTACTTAAAATTAATTAACGAATCACTTTAATTGAAGATCATCACACATTTTCTAGTCACCCTAATATGAAAAAATAACAATAGGTATATGTTATTTTTTTAATTATTACTAATTTATATCTTCGTTTTCTTGTACCATTAGTGCTATTTTGAAAATAAATACAGATCTATCATAGAATTTTAAATTCTTAACAATTTTAATCTGTTCTACCTTTACTCTAAAATAATTAGGAGTGCGGGAAACTGCAAAAGTGTGATTTTATATGTAAATTGCCATTACCAAGCGGTCGGATCAGTACCCGGTATATTTAAATTGTTGTGAAAAACCCCACGTCGACGAAGCCGTCGACATTTCAGTACATAAAAAGGATTAGAAGAATTACCTACTCAAACATTACAGCTAATTGCAAGCCTCCCTTTATTAAGCTGTACACTTTAAGATTATTTTCATTATAAATCAGTTATAATTGTCGATATACATATCGATAAACACAAACATTTTTTTAACATACAATACTTTCAATAAATCTTACATAAATCGTAATTTAGACAGAATTCCTAGATCACCTCAACACCAACACCACCTTGTTTGAACATTGCCCTCTCTATATGTGCCTCACTCTATACTAATAAATAACCAGCAGATATTAAAAATATCAGTACCCTCGATATGTTCAATATATAATAATATACCGATCTACAATAAATTCTCGCAACATAGCTTTTATGTGTTGGATAGTTGTACTTACACAAACAATAGGAGGAAGCGGGACGGTTCTCAAAATTTGCCACAAATAAATGAACGGTTTCCTTCATCGAATTACCACCGTATACCCATTTAATAATTTGTATTCTCTCTTCCAGAGTATAAGACATTGCGGCACTTGACAATTCCAAATTTGAAGTAAAATTTGATAAACAGGATAATATTTATTTTCGAATACGTAGTCATGGTAACAACAACTATTACTATTCGTCTGCTATATATTTTATCTTTCTCTCACTTCAGAAAATCCTATTGTACTGTATTAACCTATGGATTTTGCTATGTTGCGTGAATTAATGTTTTTTTTTTATATTTAAGTAGAATTTTTTGCTAACATCAGCTATTCGGTGGAATCCTGAAATAATACACTTTATATATAATTTTAATAAGCTTTTTAATCTAAGTTAATTTTTTTTTATTATTTTACCTAATAACGTTATATGTTTACATTATTTTCTTTTATACTTTATATTTACATTTCTGAAATGACTTTTGCATTAATTTATTTTAAATTTGAATTAATCTGGATTAATCTATTCTATTTATCTAAATTTAAATAGCACTTTATTATTTTGTAAATATAAATCTGAATAGTTAAAATATTTGTTAACACTTGACAATGATAGAAATTCCTATCAAAATTCGAGTAACAGAATATCATAATATTACTTTTTTGAGTGTAGAAAGTGTGAAGGAAATGTATTTCAATTAAACGAGTATTTTAAATCGTGCACATATTGCGTCGATTTTTTTTAAGTTGTGTTACTGTGTTTTACAGTAAATATATTTAATTTAAACAAAAAAAATATTACAACTTTCTCTTCAAAGAAAAACAGTCATATATCAATTACTTAACCTTTCAATTTGGTTTTTATATTTCAAGGTGAAAATATTGCCACTAGCATCGAATAATTTTATTTTTAACGTGTAAAGTACATTAATTAATTCCACATTCTATGTATATATATATATCTATTACAAAAGTTGCTTAGACTATATTGATAATAAGTAACGTACACTTTAAACTTAACATTTCTCTTACAGAATAGTATTAATGAGCATCGTTTCGTTTTCAGGACCGAAAATAAAAAGATTATAGCAAAGAGTAAATAATAATTGGATATACTTTGTTACCATTTTTTTTTTTTTCAAATAAATAAATTCTATATACTAGAACTGGACAAATTCAATATTTTTGATATTTTTTGTTACTGCAAAATTAATAATATGACAATTTTATTAATGCAAAATAGTCTATTAAAATCAGTATCTATTTCCTATTTATTGAAAAACATCAATTTATTGTTACTTATTGAATTTATTTATTTAAAATTGTTAATTTAGAAATATTCGATTACTAATATTACTCGATTTTGTCCAACACTACTAAACTGCTCTCATCCTCTTTGAAAACGAAACGATGCTCATTAATACATTATCTAATTAGATGAAGCGATATTTTCATCATCGTTTAATAAAAAAAAAAACACCCACTTGAGCACTAAAAAACAACGACCGCAAACACGGGTGGTCGAAAAAGTGAAGTGAGGTGAATTGAAAACAGACGCCCCTTTGATAAATCGAGCTACTTTGCGATTAGGTCAAAATATTTTTCAAGGAGGGTGGGTTTGTTTCCAAAATATCGGCTAATCTGCTACCACTCGAGATTATAGCGCTCGAGGAAACAGTAAAGATTCCCCCATTATATTTTTGTACTTGTAATTTTTATACACAAATATTATTATTCAGACATTTACACATTTACAACATTTTTATTTTAGAGCCGTTCCATTAATGTTCGACACGATGTTAATTATTAGGAAAACGATTAATTTCGAGATTAGATTCGTTTTATGATTTTTTACTTTCCCCGGACCCCTGTCCAAGGGAAAGTATTGTGATCGTGAACATTTTCGAACCGCCAATTTCAACAAATATGCACGTTTTGAGGTCCCCTGAGTCCATTCCATCGAGTTTTGAAAAATGTCTGTGTGTGTGTCTGTGTGTTTCCGCGATAGCGCCTAAACGGCTAAATGGATTAAGACCAAACTTTATATCTAAGCTTTATATAACAGTGGAATGATCTGAAAAGCTTTTGGTTAGAATCAAAACTCATTAAGTGCAACTTTACTCTTAGCAATTTTTCATTTTTTAATTCGGATAGAAAAATGTTTCAAATAAAAGTTTCAGATCTTGGAAAATAAATAATTTCTGTTATAAAACTTTTATTGTAGGACCTCCGGTTTTCATTTTATAAGCATTTATCTGATAAATTCCCTTAGAGATTTTAATTATTGAAATAATTATTTTAATGACAAATAAAACGTCAAAGTGCCGTCAAATTCAACTTATCATTCGCAAACGCCTCCAGTTTGCAAAAATGAAGAAGAGTGTGGAGGAATGATTTTAACCTATTGTAAGGTAAGAAATAACACACTTAATTACAATATTCTTCTAAATACTCGGGTTTAACTTTAAAAGATAACAATCACTTTTTTCTATTAATCATTTTGCTTCCCTATTAAATTTTCTATCAGAAACTTATTTGACCGTATTCATCGGGGAAAGTGCCATGATGGACACATCACCATTTTTTTATTGTGAATTTGATCATATTTAACAATCACATTCATTATTCTAAATAGAAAAGAGTATTCATTCACTTGGTCACAGTTATTAATTTAATTTAATAACTTTAAATTATGTAAGGCAGAGCTGTACCAATGAAGGATAAATTCCGAAACACGTGTCTACAGATGTTGTTATATTAAGTAACCTTCTTTTTTTGTTTTTTACATTGAATTTTTTCTCGGATCAAAAACAAATGTTGCATGATGCAATATTTTATTAATATTGCATTTCCTATACACCTGCTTTTGGGTGTACGTTATGTACTTCAATGTCTGGCGGGGTATTTGCCCGGGAAGTAGTTGTTTTAATGTGCATTTGTTTAACGTACTAACGCAACGTAAGCAAAAGTCACAGAGCTGTGGAAATAATGTATTAATTATTTTCAAATCATTTTTATTTAATTTATTTAAATAAATGTGACCAAGAGAATGAATACTCTTATTTTTTATATGAAATTATTATGTTTAAGGAAAAACTGTTTATTTTATATAACCTTCAAATCTAACTTTACAACAACATTTTTGTTGTTTGGAGTACTGCAGAAATTCAGATAAAACAACATCACAATTTATCATCAACATACACATTATGCCCATCTTTCGGGAAAATTATGGAAGACATATCAAAAGAACTGTTTCTCGTTGGAGCTAAGCCATTCATTGAGCCAATTTGTAACGTCTTCGAAATTGGTCAATCTATTGCTTTGCAAGCGCAAAAATATGCTATAATATTCACATCCAAGTGATTTCAATGCTTCTTTGACTAGTACTTGACTAGTTTTTGCTTTGACTAATTTTGTTTGAGATAGCGGGTTGTTTTGTTTTGTAATCATCTTATCATGTCTTTGAGCGTACTGTAGACGCTTTTTGATAAAGGCATTCAAATTGATTATTTGTTATCGGTAGCGATCAATATTTCTCCAGATTTCAACAGTTCACAATATACGACACCGTCATGGTCTTGAGACTGTAACGATTTGGCCTTGCACTTGATGTACTTCGCGAGGTGATAGCAATGATTGTTTTCACTTAAAATTTTCGAAATAAACCATTTTTCATCACTCGTTACTATTTGTTGCAAAAAGGACTTCTTCTCATTATTTGAAATGGCTTTTATTTTTAGATTTTCCGATTACCTGTTATTCAATTCATGTGGGTGCCACATGCCACATAACTGGAATAACAGGTAATCTTTCCATCCTTTGGATCTTTCCCATCGCTTGTAATCGTCAGAAAATTTTCCCGGCTCACTCTTTTGCCAATTGTTTTTAAGTTTGTCTTGAGTTTTCATCGAGCTAATCCCGAAATTCTTCATCTTCAAATGTGACCGACCTCCTAGCACGTTTTTTTTTTGTCTTAAACGTTGAAATCAAAGTGTTTGAACTATCGAAACCATGTTCTTATGCTTGGAGTATGCTCATCATAAGTCTGTGACAACAAAAAATGACTTTCAGCTGTTTTTTTTTTTTATTTTAATGTACAAGAAAAGTAATGCGTGTTGCGAATACATATTTTTTGGCACAAAACCAGACATTTTAAAAGAACTGTAAATGTATAAAGTTGTTATTAATATTATTGTCACTAGAATAAAATGGTATGTCTTAAATCCTAATATTTAATCCTTATGGCACAGACAAAATATATGTTTGTCTGTGCTTATGGAGATCAGTCTGTTAAAAAAAAAACTGTTAACGAATTACCAACACACCTGGTAAATTAAAAGATTTCTGACAAGACTAACGTTTTTTTTTTATTAAAATTTCTTAACTATTTATTGTTATCACTCCTTATGTGGAGCTTTTGATAACCCCTTGTGGGTCATATTGACAAGAAGTCAACAACAATAACTCTGAGCTCAAACTTTAACTTATACTTGTATTCAAACTTTACACAATTATTACATTTTTTCACTATTAATGAAAAGGCAAAGACATCTGATCAGCCCGAAGGCCGAATCAGATCTGCTTCAAAAAATTTACAAACTTGAAACTTAAACACAGTGATTATAACGAGAGGACGAGACGTGTACAAAATAAGTCCTTTTGTCCTTTTGTATGAAAATATTTACACAGCCATTAGTCAGTTGAAAACATTTCTCGGATATCAAAAAATCTAATTACTTCTCTTCAAAATATTTACTTTTCAATATTGTTCAAAACAAGAATTACTGATAGATAATTTTATCTGATAAATATAATAATATCGAATAATACAATGAAATTCTAAGAAATGTTTAAAACATTATATTAAAATCTTTTGAGTTTTACATTTCTTTCTTGTAATTTTTTATTCAAATTAAATTTATATCTCTGCACCTAACACAAACACTCCGTGTGCGTAAAGTACTGAGAATAAGAACTGCAGATTAATGACGTACTTGTGCTGAATGCGAAATGTAACGTCAATGTTTATGTAATTAACTTATAAGCGGATGCATTGCAGAAAGTAAACCGTTTATTCTGCTGATGAATTTTAATGTGGGCGAAAATAAATTTCAATAAATTATTGTTGAATATGACGACCACCCAAAGTTTATAGAATTATGTAATTAGCTATATTTTTTAATGGAATTTAATATGCATATGTTCGATAAATGAAATTTAAAATATATATAATTTTATTTTTTAAGTGTTTTACCAATCTAAATAATAAATACCCGTAATGAGGATATGCGGAATAGAAGGGATAAATTGAAACATATTGAATTAACCTTCTATACATACAGTTCTTGGTGTATTCTTACTTAGTAATATGCCATAAAAAAAACGTTTACTTCTCTTAAATAAGCACGCTCTTGATTTAAAAGTCTGCAATTATATTAAAAATGATTTCGCTCATTCGATCATAAAAGTAATATTACTTTTACAATTTTTTATTTTTCACTTCATGCCATTTATATAATCTAATTGAATCATATTGTAATGGAATACAATCTCCAATACAACGATTATATCTAAAAATCTTTTTATGACCAACATACCATAAATAGATTGTGTTTGCTATATAATTATCGGAGACATTGCTAAATGGCAAAAACAAAAGTGAATTTTATATTGCACCCTACCTGTGACGGCTATCGAATTTGATATAAATTCATAGTAAAAGTAAATTACTATCCCTCTCATCTTTGTCAGAAACGAACATAACCGGCGAACGGTTAAGTTTTAAATCCATGGAAAAAAATCCTCTAGATTGCCATTGCATATACACTGAAACTCAAAAGTAATGCAATACCCAGAAATAAAAATGTTTTATATGTTTTTTTATTTAATTTATGTTCAGAGTTCATGTCAGACCAAATAATTACAACTTTCTGCAGTTTGAACAGTAAATACTGATAAAAATTCAATAATGTGTCTCCCACCGCGGTTGTTGTAGCACTCTCTAAATCGGCGAGGCATAGACCGAATCAAGTGGTTTATGTCTTCTTGCGGCAAGCGGCCCCAGGTTGAATACAGATGCGCAATTGGTCCAAAGTTCTTAGTGGCCGTGGCAATCTCTGAAGTGCTGTTCCAATGCTATCCCAAATATGTTCTATTAGGGATAAATCAACGGATCTTGCAGACCAATCTGAAACCTCTACGTTCGAATTTTATATAAAGTCCTTGGTTTGACTAGTTTGGGCTAGACTCAATGTATGGTATTGCAACAGGTTGTAGAACTTCAGAAATGTACCGTTGCGCTGTTAGACTGCCGCTAATGAACACCAAGGAGGACTTACTTCCAAGACATACCATGATACCAAGGGTATTGGCTGTGTGAGATTCTAAGGTAAAGTCTATATTTGCCATATTTTAAATTAAATTCTCACTTATCCCATGATGAAACATTTTTTATGTATTACGAGGTGTGGAAATGAAAATGTCGACATAATCCGGGAACTGGTGCGTTCAGATCGTCGGTTAACGATCAGAATGATGGGGGAACAGTTGAATTTGAGTCACACCACCGTTCATCATGTTTTGACCAATGAATTGGGGATGAGAAAGATCTGCGCGAAAATGGTTCCAAAAAACCTTTCGCAGGAACAAAAGGACATTAGAAGAGAAAGGTGCCTTGACTTTTTGGAATCAATTGAAAATGATCCACATTTTTTGGAACATGTTATCACTGGTGACGAGAGTTGGGTGTTTGAATACGACCCGGAAACAAAACGCCAGAGCTTGCAATGGTGCACGCCAGGCTCTCCAAGGCCCAAAAAAGCAAGAATTAGCAAATCAAAAATTAAATGCATGCTGATTTGTTTCTTTGATAGCCAAGGAATCGTGTACAAAGAGTTTGTGCCTCAAGGCCAAACAGTAAATCAACACTTTTACCGCGAAGTTCTTAAAAGACTCCGAAAAAGGATCATTCGTGTGAGATCACACATCAAGAACAATTGGATCAATAAACCAGTTTTTGGCCAATAAAAATATTCCTGTGGCTCCTCAGCCTCCTTACTCACCTGACTTGAGTCCTGCTGACTTTTTCCTCTTCCCTAAATTGAACATTTATCCGAAGGGACGTCATTTTGGGACACTCGAAAACATTAAAACGGCTGTAACAGACCAGCTGAAGGCTATCCCAGTATCCGAGTTCCAGCACTGCTATGAGGAGTGGAAGAAACATCTCCAACGCTGTATGGCTTTCCAAGGGAATTACTTTGAAGAAGACAACATTCAATTGTAATTTTATTCGAATAAAACTAATTTAATTAATATACTTGGTTGTTCGTTTCACTAAACAACGAACAACCAAGTGTATTAATTAAAATACTTCATAATTATTCTATATTTGCCTTTCACTGCGAAATCAACGAACACGTCTACGTCTATCATGGGTTCCTAAGCAGAGTCAGGATTCATCACTAAAACAAATGAAGTTCCACTCTATACCTCAGTTGAATCTGGCATAACATCATTCCAAGCGACGAGCTTTGTTCAGCAGAGTCATCGCTAGCACACAAAACGAACGGAACGCATAAAAGCCCATGGCTAGAACTCTTCGATAAATGGTTTGTCTAGAAACCACACGCCTTGTTGCTGCAACAAAGGCATCTCGAACTTGCCGCGAAGTGTAGTGACGATTACGTATCGTAAGCAGTCTTAGGTACCGTTTTTGACCACCTTGCATAATCCTAGGCCTACCAGAACGTCTTTGTCGGTAGTAATTTTCTCCAGTAGTAATTTTCTTCGTTTCTGTCGCTAGTAATTTTCTCCAGACCATCATCCCCATACTCGCATTACAATTGAGGGTGTACTTTAGAGTATTGGGGCTATTTTCCTCAAACTGAAGTCTACCTCTTTCATACCAACAATGCGACCTTTTTGAAAATCACTTAATTGATGAAATCGACGGGGTGCACGAATTCTAGGCATTTTATCAAGATTTTTCAATATACTAAAGATTTCAGAAAGAGTACAGAAAGAGTCAGAGTAGAATAAAGTGACTTGTTATTAACATTATAAAATTTGTTTTTTCGGATAAGTGTGTAAATGATACATAAAAAAATGAGATAAAGCAGTAAAATTGTTATATATTTTATTTCTGTCTAAGATAAACTATAATTATAATTTCATTGAATTACAAATTGAAATATCCCACCAAAAATCAACAGAATCTCTTTTAGAAAATTTATTAATATCTTGAAAGTTAAAAAATAAAGCTAATAATACTAACAATATTTCAGATAATGAAATTATTGATGATCGTTATATTTTACATTGTTGTGATCGTGATTATGATGCGAATGATAGTAGCAGAGGTGGCGGGGTTTTTATCGCTCTGAAGAAGAATCTACATTCGTCAATAATATCAATCAATACTCGAAATCGCGAGAAGTTTTGGATTTTAATTAATTATTCTTATATTATTGGCTGTGTTTATCTGCCTCCACGATCTCACGAGGATACTTATACTGAACATGTAAATATAATATCAGATATCATCCATAAATATGAAGATCTTACTTTATACGAGGCTGGCGATTTCAACTTACCTAGTGTCGGATGGATTCCAGAAGATGACTGCGTGGGATTCTTACCAACTAGTGTTGAAAGTGCTTGTGCCCGGGTTTTGTGTGATGGTATTATGAACAATGGGTTATATCAATTTAATAACAACATAAATAGTACTTGTAATGTTTTAGATCTAATATTTTCTAATAATCCTAATATAAGTTGCGTCATAGGTGACCCTATATGTAAACCTGATGGTTATCACCCGTTGATATGTAAATATCAACTTTGATGCTGCAATTGCTAATGATGCATCTAATGAGGAATTTTATCTGGAATTTACGAACTGTAATCATAATGCTATTTATAATGAAATAAGCAGTTTAAATTGGGTATACTATTTAGAATCTCATTGTATTGATAGTGTTGTTGATATTTTCTATGAAATATTATACAATATTTTGCATAAACATGTTCCACTTAGGAGAAAATTAAAATCACATTTCCCTAAATGGTTTTCGCCATCGTTAATTGACTTAATTAAAAATAAACGTCTTGCACATACAAAATTCAAGAATACTCGATGTATTAAAGACTATAACATCTTCTCTAAATTAAGAGCAGATTGCAAAAAACTCATTCAAAATCATATATTCGTGACATTGAAAATAATATACCAAATAATGTTAAGGGAAGTCCGAAGTTGTTCAGGTAAAAAGAGACAAAAGTGGAAACAATCAACCTGATTGGGACAAAAAACAAAATGAGAATATCTTGCGGGATAGGAGTAAAAATGATAATGCCTTTTGGAAATACTGCAAATCCAAAAGGTATAGTGTTGGTACTTTTCCATCATGTATGCACAAAGGAACAGCAATGGCTACTTCTAATATAGATATAGCCAATTTATTCGCCCATTTTTTTTTCAAGAGTAACACTCTGATAATTCAAGTATGGGTCCTAATTTTACCGCGGAATCTAATATAATTTTCAATTACCTCCAGCTTACTGAATCTAAGATCGTAGAATCAAGTTCTGATATCAAGATGAACAGTTCTTCTGGTCCGGATGGAATTCCTCCATCAATAATTAAAGCATGTATCAATGTGTTATGCCATTCTCTAACCTTGCTGTATCACAAATCTCTTCAAGATGGTAAGTTTCATACTATTTGGAAACGTTGCTATGCCGTTCTTGTTTTTAAGTCGGGTATCAAAAATGATATTCAAAATTATCGCCCTATAGCCATTCAATCTTATATTCCGAAACTGTTTGACAAGATTGTATATATATATATATATATATATGATGCTGCATATTTCATAATCATTGATCAAAAACACAGATTCTTTCCATCAAGATCTACAGAATCAAATCTTTTTATTTATTCAAACTTTATATCGGATGCTTTGGAAGAAGGCTCGGTTGTTGATTCTATCTACACCGACTTCTCCAAAGCCTTCGACAGGGTTAATCATACGAGGCTCTTGTATAATCTTTGCTCATATGGCATTTCGGGACTCATGCTTGAATGGCTACGGTCTTTTATTTGTAATAGGAAATTGTTGGTCAGAGTAAATAACATCACATCTGATATCACAATTGATGCAACCTCAGGGGTACCACAGGGCTTTCACTTAGGACCGTTACTTTTTCTTATATTTGTGAATGATATCTGTAAATATCTTGTTTCCAATATTCTTCTATATGCAGATGATATGAAAGTATTTCGGAATATAAAGTCCATACATGACTGTAATACTCTTCAAAATGATTTAAATGAGATTATGGTTTGGTGTAATGATAATAATCTCTATTTAAATATAAATAAATGCAAGTCCTTGCGATTTTCACGTAAAAAAGATTAAATATTACCTTTTGATTATTCATTAAACAATCGTATCCTTGAGATAGTTGATTCAATTAATGATTTGGGTGTTTTGTTTGATGCTAAACTGCAGTTTAATAATCACATCAATAAAATCTCTGCTAAAGCTTTACAGCTGTTTGGTTTTATACGTAGGTTTAGTTCACATTTTAATTCTATTAGAACTTTTTATATCTCTGTATATATCTATTGTAAGACCTACTGTAGATTACTGCGAAATTATATGGTCACCTCATTATAAATGTCATGTAGATCGTTTAGAAAATGTGCAACGAAAAATGATAAAATTAATTTGTTTTTGCTATCATTTATTTTATCATGACTATAATATGATACTTAAATATCTTCCATTAAATCAACGAAGAGTGTACTTTTCTTTTTGTTTTTCGTACCGCATATTAAATGGCAGAATGTACCGACTCGCTTAACTAGGCATCAACAACTTCTTGCTACCAAGTATCACGGAACAAATTATGCATCAAACAGCTCTAGAAATACATTAATTGATAATATTAATAAATATTGTAAATTCATATATGTTTTTGGCGTGAGTTTACAATATTTCAAGCGTGATTGTAAAAATGCGCTTGAAAGTAGTACGTAGTATGATTGTTTTTGTTATTATTTCTATTTGTTCAAAACTGTTTATTATTTTATTATGTAATGGCCCATTTTTAAATAAATAAATAATTAAATAAAATATAAATTGATAGACAGATAAATTCTACTTCAAAATATATCAAAATATACACGTTATTTCACTTTAAAAAATCAAGTATTAACGATTCAAGTAATTAACATATTTGTAAACAACAAATATGTTAATATCTTGAAAACCAGAAGTTATTACTGTATAATATACATAACATCTTTATTTCTGCAGACAATTTTATATACATTAAATACACTATATTATACGTTGTCCTCAGAAAACGGCTATCGACCATCGGTCTTTCTGCCTGCCCTTGTCCAGTTCTTGTCTTGTTATCTAAAGGTCATAATTGTTAACGTCTCTGTCTATCTCTGCAAATTGAATGATATGAATTGATGAATGGTTAATGAAGGATGGGAGAATTTAGGAGTAATGTTAAGGTTGCGAGGGATACAAAGGTGTTGTATGATAGGGACAGTGAGGGGATTAGTGGCGAATTTTAAAAATAAGGATTCTAGCCCATGTTTTATTGGGGGAATTTTGCATGTATCGGAGAGCAGTTCATTGGAAGGATTAGTGTTTACTATTATTGATTAATGCAAAAAAAAATTATATATGTCAGAATATTTAAAAATATATAGGGTGTTCCATTAAAAAATCAAGTTTTTAGCATATTAGTTCACTGGACTTCGCAGTTAATTTGAGACACACTGCATACAATTTTCGATATTTTTTAACATTAATACTTTATTCAGGAATAGTACTACAAATATTCTAATTGTCATTGCTTTAACTTCATTGAGCTATGCTAAGTATTGTCCCTTCTTATGAATTTAGTAATGAAATCATACGTATAATCCAAATTTGAAATAAAAAGTATAGGGTTCCATTTAAAATAACGTAGTTTGTATCTATTTTCGATATAACCAGAAATATATACATATAATCTTGAAAATATTTTAATTAAAAAGAATATATTTGTTTACATAAAAAATGTTATTACAATCCAACAAATAGGAAATATAAATAATTTTAATGTGTGTGAAATAAATATGAATATGATATTAAAAATAAATAATAAAACACAGATTAGATTGAATAACTTTAAATTCTCAACTATTTTTTTTTTTTTTTGAAAATGGACTAATCACCCGAAACTAGTCGAGAATTTTAAGTTATTCAATCTAATCTGTGTTTTATTGGTTGATTTTTAATAATTTATTGATATCTATTTCATACAATATGAGCTACAAATGTCTAAATATTAAAACCATTAATTTTATAATGTATAATTATCAAAGTCATTAAGAAACGGCGAAAACAAGATAGACCAACAGCGTCTTTATGACACCCCAGATGTTACGGCAATCGAATTTTATATAAATTTATAGTGAAAAATGAATTAATTTCTGTGTGCTATTTGCCAGAAACGAACATAACCAGCGAACGGTTAAATTTTCAAATCCAAGGGAAGTGATTTAATTTTTGAGCACAGGGTGGTTGACTTTATTAAATACCTTAAAAAATCTAAATATATTAATTCAATCTTTATATTGACATTCAGGGCATTATTAATGTTTTATGTATAGCGTAGTAGCATTGAGTAAATAATATTGCTCTGTAATAGTAGATTTGATATTGCGGATCTAATAGGTATAAAACCATGCTGTTTTGATGAAGTAACATACTTATATATCCAAGATATTTGTTCTTATTTTTTTTTCTTTTTTTTGATGAAAAAATAAGTGTAACGGTTTGAATTAAACGCGTCTAATTTTACGCGATTAAAAATCTGGCGTGCATCCACGATGGGAAGTCGTGAGGTGTTCTTTTTTATTTTTCGGGCGTTCGTGTTTACACGAACAGCGGGGGATGTTCTCCTCGTGTACGTGAACGTATGTGCGTGTGTAGGCCGAAGGTGTTGAAGCAATGCCCGCGCAGACAGAAACTTGCCAGACGGACGGAAATTGCTTCTGAAGTTAGCTCGTTCGGTGCACGATGCCAGCACATTTCCACCGGCGAAATAAAATGAAAAATAATAATAATAATCAACGTCCATGGAAATTAAGGCGTGGTTTTAAGAATTCGCGATATGAAAATAAAGAAACTCTAAAGTCAGAAACCAACTATGTTTTTTATATATTTACTTGTAAAACTAATTATTGATTAAGATCGCCAATAAATAATTTATGTACATATGTGAACAAGTATTGTCATGATCTATATATGTTTTTTTTTATCCACTATGTAAAATAATAAGAACTGTAATGGAAAGATTGTAAAATAATTATTAAGCGTTTTGTGTATGTGTCTGCTATGTCAGTTGTAAATCTTCATGCTTATCAATATGTTTAGTATATTACTGTATTGTATCAAGGTTGCGATTTTACGTCTAATAAACAGTGCGATTAAGGACAAAGTATGCGTTGATTTTTACAAAATGTGTGTGTTTATTTTATTCCAACTTTGATTTTTCAACCTAGTGGCAAACATCTGAGCTACTAGATACTGTTCCACAATCAAAATGACGGCGTCGAACTATATTTGTTATCATTGACTATTTTATAGGATTAAGGAGTATACAATTAATGATATTATGATTATATTAAGTATGGATTTTACGAGAAAGACTTTCCACGTATAATCAAATATATTCATTATAGATTAAATGTATTTTTGTAAATTAAATTAATTTTTGAAAAAATAATTTTTTTCACTTTTTTTGTTTTAAAAAAATAATAATTATCTGATGTTGTTCATCAGTAAATAAGCTATCTGCCTGTATTTAATGATTGTTTTTTATGACTGTATAAAATTATTAATCTCTTAAAACGGAAAAGTATTGGGGATCGCAGCCTTAATTGAATTTGTATATTATCCTTAATATGGAGTTAATCTGTTGGATGATAAAATTATTATTAATGAGAATAATTGTCAATTACCGGCCTCCAGAGAAAATACGACGATACATATAAAATGTATATTAATCCCTTATGTTTGATTTATTCAATGATTAATCTTAACTCATTTGTTTTTTTATTATTGCATAACGTGTAGTTTTAATTTTTTTTGAAAAATCACCTGATTTGGAAGAGCAACAAAATTCATTTAATAAAGCAACCCAGTTTAAGAAAAAATTCAGAGGCTAACTACGTTCGCATTTCACCCGGAATAGTGCCTTTAAATGCAGAGCGCTATATCTAGAAATGTCTCTCTAAATTGCTTCAATTTTTGGATCAGATCTTATTTCGCACTGGTATGCGATTGTCACAAGCGAATGAGACCAACAACATAAACATCAACAATAATGAAAGTAAACACCTTAAGATATTGGGTATTGATGCGACTGGGTATATACAGGGATTTTACATGTAAAATAATTTTGTGATTAGTAGAAATTCGCATTATATTTACTACTAAAATACCTATACTCGATGTCCCCTGAAATCTTGAATGCGGGCATTTGAATGCATTACTTGGCACTTAGTTACCACGCTCGCTTTTGCGCAGCGATCAATAATATTAATCGAGATATAAAAGATATTTAAGCAAGTAAATAACTTTGTTTGTGTAACATACTGTATATTTATAAATACAACTGCAGTTTCGGCAAATAAGCTTGCCATTATCAAGTATAATGTTGTAAAATTACAAATGATGCGGTATACAGGGTGTCCCATTTTAATCTTTCAGGTGGAATATATCGAGACAAGTGCGCCCAATCGAAAAAGTTGTCTAATGCAAAGTTTAGTGGTTTGCAGGGGGACATTAGATTCTGTTATCAATTTCACCCTTCACCCCCCAGGGGGGTGAATAACAGGGGTAACTTCTGAATCTTAAATGGGAACCCCCATTTTTTATTGCAAATTCGGAAAGTGTGAAAAAAACTATGTAGGTTTTACTCAGAAACTTTTTTGTATGGGCAACAGGTGGCGCTGTAATCGTCAATATTAGATTATTTTGCACTTAATCTAGAATTGATATAAAAATGCCACCTAATGATTACAAAATAATCAGATTCCAGACATAAGCGCCCTTTGACACCTTGATGCATTGCTGTACCTCCCCCCCCCACCTTCTCCACCACCAAGATTCATTAGGGCAATTTTAAGTCTAATTAATATCTTGGAATTACTTCAAACTGCCACATTGTATTGACAAAAAAATTAACTTCGAATGAGACGACTAGAAATCGGGGGGAGAGGGGGGGGGGGGGCTTACAACGCATGTCCATTTAGAAACATTTTTATTTTTGTCAGTCAGCCTTTGACGTTTTGAAGTCGCACTTCTTAGCGAAAATGTCAGATTACTTGCCAGATGAAATTGTTGATATGATTATGTGTGTCGCGTTCGCAAGGCTTGCAAGGCGGCCTTCCTGCGCTTTTGGATGACATTCCGTACGCCACAAGGTTAACGATGTGGTTTCAGCAAGATGGTGCACCTCCGCATTTTGCACGAATTGTGCGGAATCATTTGGACGCCGCATATCTACAAAAGTAGATTGGTCGTGGGGGGCCTGCGCAATGGCCACCTAGATCGCCAGATCTAACGTCTCCAGACTTTTACCTCTGGGGATGTGGTCACATTGAACACCTCCTAAAATGATCTTACTCAACGAAAATTTTACCTAAAACTGATCCGTACAAAAAAAAAATAATAATTTTGACATCTTTCTCTTTGAACTGCACAATTTCATTTCGAATTTCTATTACTCTTGTACTTTTACAGACGTCAAAGTGGTGGTGGTGGAGTGGTGGTGGTAAGTAGATTGGCTTTTTCAATTCAATTTGTTTAAACTTTTTCTCTGTAATCATTAGGTGGCATTTTTACATCAATTCTAGACTAAGTGTAAAATAATCTAATATTGACGATTACAGCGCCACCTGTTGCCCATACAAAAAAGTTTCTGAGTAAAACCTACATAGTTTTTTTCACACTTTCCGAATTTGCAATAAAAAATGGGGGTTCCCATTTAAGATTCAGAAGTTACCCCTGTTATTCACCCCCTTGGGGGGTGAGGGGTGAAATTGATAACAGAATCTAATGTCCCCCTGCAAACCACTAAACTTTGCATTAGACAATTTTTTCGATTGGGCGCACTTGTCTTGATATATTCCACCTGAAAGATTAAAATGGGACAGCCTGTATATATATATATATATATATATATATATATACAGGGTCCAGCATCACAGCTCCCGTCTTCGATTTCTCAGTTACTAATTAAGTTAGGGATTTAAAATTTTGAAAACTTTACTTGGGTCCTAAGACGTATTTCAGGAAAATATTTTTGATTATACAGGGTGTCCAAAAAAGAGTTACGGCATGATGATATATTTTTTTTTAAATTGCTTGATATACATTTTATTCATTATTTTGATGCCTTTTATGATTGCCTACATATTCCTAAAATTTTATTGAGATTGGTTCAGTAATACCATCCAAAAAAATGAAAAAGTATAATTAATTGGATTTGCGCCATTGGTTTAAAAAAATATTAAAAAATTATTATATAAATTATTAATGAATAAAATTATACAGGATACTTGTTAAATAAGGTCTAACAATCCTAACAGTCAAATTTTATTAATATGAATTATATAGGGTATCCAAAATTTAGTTTCAAACTTTTCAAACTTGAACGTATTTTATTTTCCTTCTTTTAAATTGGAAAAAAATATACAGGGGATATTTTTATATCGTTCCATGCAAAATTAAAAAACAAACATTGTTCTTCCTAACAACTCCACCTCGATTTTGTCAATAACTTTTAATCTGTTAGAAATTGAGGTAGGGATTAAAAGTTATTGACAAAAATTTGTTTTTTTGACGATTTCATTAGACATTTTGATGAATAAAAATCGAAGGTTGCTTTGAAAAAACATTCTATTGACAGACATGTCATCTAATTACAATTATTATAACGACAGGGAAGTCCGTAGTGGTTCAGGTAAAAAGAGACAAAAGTGGAAACAATCAACCTGATTGGGACAACAAACAAAATGAGAATATCTTTCGGGATAGGAGTAAAAATATAACGACAGTTTCAAGAGTTTCACAAACATTTGTCTAAATCACATATTATGAAATTATTAAGCTTTGTATAAAACATAGTTTTAATTATAATATTAAAAGGATCGAAGAAAAATATTTCTCGAATGAATTGCTTACTACAACTTATATTTGACATATCTTCAATTGAGGCACAAATGAAGACGAATATGAAATTACCTTGCCAGTCTTTGTAATAGGTCAGGTGTAATATTTTGAAATACGTCTTTGATTGTTTGCTGTATGTTTTCTTGTGTAGTTGGAGGTGAAAATGCGTTCTTTCCGTATTCTAGAAATTCGAGAATCATTCCTTTAAGATCATCTCGATTGAATTTGTTGTGAAAAAAATATTGTTTATGAAAAGCTTAAGCAAACAATTATTTATAATTTTAATATTACTAAAGCTAACGTAGACTCATATCACTTTGACAGTTGAAGTTTATAATGTCAAAAAATGTTTTTCGAAACAACCTTCGATTTTTATTCATCAAAATGACTGTTGGAATAGTCCAATAAACTAGTTTTTTGTAAATAACTTTTAATCTATTAGGATTTGAGGTAGGGTTGATAGGAAGAAAAATGTTTGTTTTTTAATTCTACATCGAATGATGTAAAAATATACAGGGGTTTCAATTTAAAATAAGAAAAATAAAATACATTTAAATTTGAAAAGTTTGACACTAAATTTTTGACACCCTGTATAATTTATATCAATAAAATTTGACTGTTAGGATTGTTAGACCTTATTTAACAAGTACCTTATAAAATTTTGTTCATAAGTTACTATTTCATTTTTTATTATTTTTTTAAACCAACAGCGCGAAACCATTTTTTCTACTTTTTAATTTTTTGGTTGGTATTACTGAACCGATTTCAATAAAACTTTAGGGGCATGTAGGCAATCATAAAAGGCACCAGAATAATGAATAAAATCTATATCAAGTTATATATCATCAGGCTGTAACTTTTTTGGGACTCCCTGTATAATCAAAAGTACGTCCTAAGACCCAAGTAAAGTTTCCAAAATTTCAAAGTCCTAACTTAATTAGTAACTGAGCTATCGAAGACGGGAGCTGTGATGCAGGACTCTGTATATCAAAGGAGATGTGGGAATGGAATTATTTACAGGTATACAAAAATTTCCCAGCGCGTTCAATTTTGATTTAATTAAATTCAATATTTAAAGAATTAAAAAAAATCAAACATCCCTTCTCGGTAAAAAAAAACTCAGTCGACTTAACGGAAAAACATAAAAAATTTAATCTTGAAACTAATCACAAACTCCTGTCTTTCAATGTCACAAACATATTCGCGAATTGCGAAGGTTGCCTCAAGATAATCCAAGAGTTATTTGATTAAAATAACGCAAACTTTACAATTCAAACAGAATTTATTAATCTACTACAACTCATTCTTGATAACAACTATTTCTCCTTTAATAATATTTTTTTAACAAAAAGGAGGCTTAGCATTGGGCTCCCCACTAAGCTCATTGCTAGCTGAAATATTCATGAATAACCTAACACAAAATATTCTAAATTCACCTCTGACTAGCAAACAAATAAAATTATGGCATAGTTATATAGACGACATTTCAGCGGTATTTGTAGGCACTGAAAGACAACTAGAAAAATTTCTGGATTTTATTAATAATATTCACCGGACAATAAAATTCACCGTCTAAATAGATTCTAATAATAATATTAAATACTTAGACCTATCGATAACTAGGAATTATAATACATTTTTTTGATATATATAGAAAATCAAATACATCAAATACAGATTCAGTTATCAGTAGTAATTCGAGTCATTCCCTCAAACATTAAACCTCTGCTTTCAATTCTATGATTTACCGAGCCTTCAGCATTTCTTTAACTGAAAAATCATTAAACACAGAACTAACTACAATTAGAAATATTGCACTTTATAATGGATACAGTACTAATTATATAGACAATTTATTTAGAAAACACTCACACATATACATCTTTATTCAGACAATAATTATATAATATACAGTAATATAATACAATTATAAGTTTGTATGAAGGTGTTAGTCTGTCCTAGGCTATCAACCTGAGGTCTTTCTGCCTTGTCATGAATTTATGGTTATGTGAATTTAGAAATATCAGTGCTACCTAGCTGAACTCTCTTGGTTCGTACTGATGAATTGATGAATGGTGAGATTAGGGTGTGAATATTTGGGAAGGATGTTTGGATTTCTAAGAATACAGAATTTATTGAGAAGGGATTTGTTGTAAGAGATGTTTGCGAATTTTTGGGAAAGGCTTAGCAAACGTTGGGCTATGGGTGTGACTTGGGTGGATTGGTAGAGGTATTCGTTCGAAGGATTGTGGAGGGGGTTATTGGGATGTCGAAGTTTGTTAAAGATCTTTCGGCAACTTGTATATGGTAAAGAGTTGATGGTTTGATTTGAGTAAAGAGGATAGGACTATAATCTAATATGGGCCGGCATATAGATTTGTATATCTGCGTAGCGGTTTTGATGTTAATGCCCTGGTGCTTATACGTGAACGATCTGAAATACCGAGCGCTTATTTTGGTTTTGGATGTGCGGTTTGAAGAATAATTTTGAATCGAAGAGGATGCTGAGGTTTTTACACGTATTGGAAGGGGGCATTACGGTGTTGTTGATAATAATTGTGGTAGATAGGGGGGTAATTTTGTGGTATGGAATAAACATTTGGGATTTGGTAGGATTTATTTTGATTCGCCTTTTGGAATACCATGCTTGGACGGATTTTTGGAGGTTCTGTTATGCTATCTGGAGGGGAAACACTCATTTAAACAAATACAAAAAACAATATATGCAACCGACTTCATTTAAAATCCTTACTAATTTTGGCAACATTAGTAACCAAATTAGAAATATATTATATAAACATATTATTAACATTGTATTCAAACCTCTTTGTAAGACCGAAATTAAATTTTTAATAATAAAACAAAAATCATTATTTAAATAAATGTAAAAGTTTATAAACTTACATGTCCCTATTGTAAAGGCGAATACATAGGTCAATCTGGTCGTAGCTTCAGTACTCGATTCAAAGAACACCAACGTTCCTATAGGCTGAACCAAAAAGATAAATAGAATTTTGCAAAACATCTGATAGAAGAAAATCATTATTTTGGAGAAGATGTACTTCAGGTAATCCATTTAGTCCACAAGGGCCTTCAGATGAACTTATTAGAGTCATTAGAAATTCAGAAGATCCGCGCTAACCCGCTAATCCCGCTCATTAACGAGATTGAATTAGTGCATTCTCCTATTTTTACCGCTATTTTGTAATCTCTTGTTTTTGTATACCTGCAAATAATCCCCTTCCCATATCTCCTTTGATTTATATATATATATATATATATATACAGAGAGGTTTTTTTATCAGTATACATTAGGGGAAGTATATACCTGCAAAAACCGCGAGCTAATCGCATTGAATAATTAATGTGTGTATGTTAAGTTGACTATTTGGCATATATGTGTTCAGTTGCGTGTTATAGGCAACTAAACACACATACATTAATGCATTTGACTCGCGTATTTTGCAGGTATACATAGGGGAAATGTATACTAATAAAAAAAGCTCTCTGTATATATATATACCGCATCATTTGTAATTTTACAATATTATACCTGATAATGGCAAGCTGATTTGCCGAAACTGCAGTTGTATTTATATTTTGTTTCTGAATGGCGCAAAGATAATCAATTAGAATTAAATTTAAACAAATGCCTTCACATCTTCTTTTGCCAAAGATCCGTTAGAGAATTTGATTATTCAATCGAAAATCATCGTCTGATGCGTACATCTGAAATTAAAGACTCGGGGGTGATATTCACATCCAAGTTAACGTTTTATAAACATATCACAAATGTTTGCAATAAATCATTGAAAATGATGGGGTTCATTAGCCGATTTCAGTTGATTTAAAGGCCAGTACCTTAAAAATATTATATTTAACTTTAGTTCGAGCAAATCTTGAATTTGCGTCACATATATGGTCTCCATATAACGTTACCACAACTCAACAAGTCGAAGCAGTGCAAGGCAAGTTCTTAAAACTAATATCGCTTAGGCTCGGTAAAGGGAACTTTAGTCATAGTGGGATGTTATGTGAACTGAATATTAGGTCGTTAGCAGAAAGGAGAATTTTCCTTGATATGTCATTTTTGTTTAAGCTGGTGAATGGTATAATCAAAGCAGTAAACTGGTTGAAATGTTGTCATTTCATATACCGCGAGGCCTCCACGCGAGGTGTAGGCCTCTATTTCAACTAAAATTCCATCCAACCAGATATGGCATGTATATTCCTATGGAGCGTTTCATGCGATATGCAAATGTTCTAAGTGCCGATTTAAATTTTGCACTATTTGCATCGACATTTTCTAATTTTAAAACCCGATTGCGTCGGGTTAATCTGCTGTCTGCAACATATTAAACATATTAATTGTGATTTTTTTTGGTATTTATTATGATGTTGTTATGTTTGTGATATATACTGCTTTTTAATTTATTTTATTCACTGGTTTTAACTTATGTTAGTATATTTTATTCACAATTTATTTAATTTTATTGTCAGATGTTCTTTGTATGTAGCTTTTGCAAACCATTAATTTGTGATACTAATATATATATATCTGTGATACAAACTAGTCGTATATCATGGTTTATAATATTTTTTTGTTTTTTTGTTGTTATTTTTGTAAATTAAAATTTATTCTTTTTGTTTACTTTGTTTTCTTTTTAACTTGATTTATTTAATATCTAGAAGTTGCGTTAAGATTGATTGTAAGTTGGGACAGTTTGATTCACCATTTGGATTTGCCACTTTGAACCACCACTTATTATTATATTATAGTTTACATTATATTTAATAATTGTATATTTATTTTTAATCTTCCATTGTACACACATGTTATCTGCTTTATATAAATGAGTTTTCCGTAAATAAATAAATATATATACTGTGTGTTATACAAACAAAGTTATTTAATTGTTTAAATATCCTTTAAATTAAGTTAACATGTATAACGAAATAGACGCCTCAATTAACTTAACTAACCATCTCTATTCAAATGTGTATATGTATATACAATAATTAGAATTATATTATGTAAATGAATCGGCTATCAGCCGGCCTCAATTATTAAAAATTTAATCGAGATAGAATACAAACCCATTACATTACAATACTAATATTCAACATTTCAGGGGACATGTATTCGCATCAACACCCGGTATTTATTATAAGTTTCCTGGGCTAAATCAAGTTGGAAAGTTTGTAATAATGGATGTGTAGCACTAAATGAGGATCAATTAGGGATACTCCTACCTAATCAATTTATTTATTTATTATTTTGAGAAAATAATTGTTTAGAGATTATTTAAAAATTTGACAAATTTATTATTGAAAAATTAAATCATTATGAACTTCATTCATTATTTCCTTTATAAGGGTTTTCCCTCTCTAAAAATTTTCTAGAACGTACATTATACACAATTCAGAAAATAGTATACAAAAAGGTTGAAAATTGCGAGGATAAAATGGGTTGAAGAGAAATCTGTGTCAAACATTTAACACTGTTACCTGATAAATATTTAATATTGATCAAATAAATAAATGTTCAATTCAGTTGTTTGGTTGAGTTACGTGAAGATGTTACATATAAGTAAAACAGGTTGTAAACACTTTTTCTTCACTTTTTATTTAGTTATTACTAAATGTACATTTCAAACGTTATCGTTCATTATCACTAGTAGAACTGAACTTAAAACCTAAGGCCCATACAATTTATACATGTTCGGATTATGGGAATAACCTAAATTCTATTATACAGTAATTAAGCGGTACCTGTGAAAGAAGTAAACAATTTGTATAGTAAAATGGGATTACAGATTTTGAGGATAACCTCAATTACATTATTGAAAATTAAATTAAGTTTATCTTTAACCGACAAAAACTATTTGTACCGAGATAATGATATTAAGGGGTTAAATACTTTGACGGGTAATTAAAGTAATACGTACGTAAAAGCTAACAAACCAGATTACCTGCTTCAGTAGTGGGTTATTCAACTGTATTAAATCGAAATTTAATAATTTATTTTTATTTTTATGCATTACAATAGCTTCTAACATGTTTAATTGAAAACTGTTACTAGGAATTTCTAATTTTATTTTGTCAGGTGTGAATTTGTGGCCTGTTGTAAGAGAATGATGGGCGATTGCAGATTTTGTAGGATTGAAAGATTTAATATGGTAAGAATGTTCTTTAAAGCGGGTTATTAGATTGCGTTTGGTTTGTTCTACATATAATTTATCACAGTTATTGCATTGGATTGAGTAAATTCCTGAATTGTACAAGTCTTCCGTTTTTTTTTTTTTCAAAGTAAACTTGTACAATTCAGGAATTACTCAATATGTAGAACAAACCAAACGCTATCTAATAACCCGCTTTAAAGAACATTCTTACCATTTTCTTTACTTTGAAAAAAAAACGGAAGACTTGTACAATTCAGAAATTTACTCAATCCAATGCAATAACTGTGATAAACTATACGTAGATAAAAGCTGGTGTTAAATCATTTTTTTTGAAGAGTTTTGTAAGCTGATTATTAAAAAGTGTGTTATGTATAATTCTAGCATATTATTTATCGGGTTAAGGTTGTACAGAAGCAGAGAGGGTTGTTATTTTTACTTATAAATAAATGTTCCTTTTGTGGGAAATTAATCACTGGCTTCGATGGCCTGCCTACCAGTCACATTAATCAGATTTTTTTAAATTATTTTTTTCGCTTTTCCTAGGTTTGCTGTTATTAGGTGTACAACTTTGCTTCCGCCCTTTTCCCATTGATGGCTTTAGTAATAAGCAGCTTTCAAAATAAATAGATTATAGACGTCATGCAATAAAGTTGGATATCTTTCAATATAACTTCATAGAAATATTAGTCGAATCATCAAGTTATTCTCGATTGGAGATCAGTTTTCGAGCCAAATTCTCGTCATTAGCGGGAGATTTAATTTTTTATGATGAGAAATTTTCCAAATATTTTCAATTTGGCCGGCAGTTCTCACTTGCACACTCATCCCGCCCACGCAAATGGCGGTTTATTCTCGAAAGAGAGTAAAGAGAAAAACCAAAAACACAAGGATGAATCATAAGAATGTTCTGTACAAAATAAAAGCAACAATCTATTTGACTTTAATTACAATGAAATTAATTCGAACCATTAATTAAATTGCAGTTCTATTTTTTTCTTCGTAATTACTTTTGATTTGATTGTCGTTTAGAGTGATTTATTCGAGATTATTAAAACTGCGGTTTATGTGGTGAAGAGCAAGATAATTACGTCGGAACTCCCACAAGCAGCAAGGCTCCACCTTTTGGGATGAGCCTCGACGCCTACGCTGTTAATCATTGCCAGCTTTAGACGGGGACGCCGGATCTCTACGGTAATTTCGTTTCTAAGTGGTAGCTAAATATATTTGAAAACGTTATTGATTACAATAAAAATCAGAAATTTCATAAATTATTATTAACTATGTGTCTATTTTTTTCATTAATTTTGTTCTTAGTAATAATAATATCTTATTGAAAAATTATTTATTCACTTGGTCACAGCTATTTAAATAAATTAAATAAAAAGAATTTGAAAGTAATTAATTAATTAATTAATTATTTTCAAATTATATTTATTTAATATCTTATTGGCAAGAATTATTTCCTAATTATAAGACAACATACAAAAAGATAAAAGCTTGATATTACAAGCTGGTCAGCTGCGACAATAGTTATAAACAATTTAAAACTGATTCAATTAATCAAGCGATAAATTAGTTGTGGAATATACCACAATGCTGAAAAATTTTGTTGAATCATTTATAGATAATTGGGGCTATTCTTTAGAGGAAATATTAAGTTTAACGTGTACGTTATTAACTAATGTAATGATAAAAAATACGTACACGTTAAACTTTACATTTACTTAACAGAATAGCTTCGAATATCGATACGCGATCTTACACATTACATTAATTTTGTGCGTTATAATTTGAAATATTAACTTCTGTCTGCTAGAGAGAGTAAAGTTGAAACATGCAGCTTAATTTTGCTCAGTATGTCTAGAGAATTAAATAAATCATTTATTTTTTTGCACAGAAACGTAATTGATTTTAACATTTTATTAAATAACGGTTTTAGTGTATCATCATGGTGGAACTGCGAAGCTTTACCCAATCCAAATGTAAATACGTGACTTACTAAATAGTACATATGAGAGTTGAATACATTAATCGAAGTATCATACAATATGAACTACCAATATCTAAATATTAAAACCATTAACAGAAGATAATAGCTTCAATGCTAATTTCTCTATATTATAAACATTTTTTTTTTACGCAGAAAAAAAAATCTGTCTGGAGTTATACTATTAATAATTATTGCATTGATAAAATCCCAAAATATTAAATAAGATTGATAATTTTCACGAAAATTATGGTTATAATAAAATTAAATAAAAATGACGTGTTGTTAATTAATAAACTCAATTTAAATTAAATTCAGCCGTTATGTCATATTTTATTCGAAGAAAACCATACTGTATTGAGGTTTTTCAACAAAGAAATCTATGTAAGTACATTTTAGAATCATAATTAATTACATTGGTGGTAAAAAGTAAGTCTATTAAAAAAAACAACGATTAAACGTGATTAAACGTAAGCGACGTTTAATCTTTGTTTTCTTTAATAGAGTTACTTTTTATAACTACTATTTTGAGGTTTTAATTGAACATCTTTTTTTCAATTTTTAACATTCTGAATCTATGTCTTGACATTTATTTATAATAAATTGAAAATAGGAATCAAATGTATTATATTCATTTTTCATTCTGATTATGTATTTGACACACATCGACCAAGAAGAAATGTTTTATTATTTCAGTATTGATTCTGTCAATTACTATGTTATTTAAATTTTGAGAGGCATTATTTTTTCTTAATGTTCTCTTTAATTATTTGGATCATCTCAATAGGATAAAAAGATACAGTGATACGAAGATAACCATACAACTGTGTGTCCTTGTCTTTTCGCCAATTGGTCAACATAAAATATATTTTTCAATTAAATTAAATAAAATGATACAAAGATGCAGTTGAAAAAAAAAAATGATTGATCGAATTTTATTGATCATTGCCAGAAATTTTCCTTCTTTAATTTCATTGTAATAAAATATTTTCCCTTCCTTGCTTCTGCATTCAATACTTCCAAAAGTTGTGCTTTTGATTAGCTGTGGTCGTAGAATAAATCAGTTTGATATAAATAGTCTGCTATTTCTGACTTTCTATTTGATGCATTCCGTGCCTTATCAATTCGTCGTCTATGATAAGATGCAATGTCCATAACATTTACCGATTTAGTAAATTGGAAATAAATGTATTTGAACCAGTTTTCAGAGCCTCGCAGTCATATCGTCATGGTGGTCAAGATGTCGTTCCTCTAGATGAAGGAACTTTCATAATACTATTATCAGTCTAGTCACACACTTTTCTTTGAAGTATCATGAGTATAGAAACGAGTTCCATCAAGTAACAAATTTTTCTACTAGCGTCTCTACTTTTTTTTAATTTTCAGCAAATATTCATATTGCCACTTTTTAATATTTTCTTTATCTATTAAATGGTTTCTTTTATCTAGTTGATGTGGGGCTGTAGTGGTACTCCGACGTAAATATCTTTGACTCTTCTTTTATCTATAGTAGAAAATATAAAACCATTGTCTTTCAAGGATTTCCACAATGTAAATTATCCCATACAGTGATAATTTACCTTTCTTTAAAAAAATATTAATAATTTTCAGCGTAGATGCTTTTATTATTTTGTAAACCAATTTTCCATTTTAATTAAATATTCTAGGCGTAATTTTCTTAACACCTTTGTCACAATTACTTTTTTATCGTCGGTAGTATTTTTAATTTATTGCTTAGTAATCTTACGAAAATATTTATTTATTGTTTTACCATTTCCAAAAAAAAAATTAACTCCAAGAATACTTTTAGTCCTGGATATACGTCCTTTATAATCCTTTTCCCGAATAATTTGTTTACAGGAAAAAGAATTTGTGTAAGAAAAAAACATTATGAGAAAATAATTCTATAGTTAAAAGTCTCAAGCTTTGTTGAGACTTGGGCGCCGCCCAAGGGTTAAAATATTTTTTTGATAGGTTTTTTAATTATTATTAAACACGACGCGCACAGTGCAGCAGATTTAGCCGAGCGCGTTAGGCGGTGGTGGGGGAAGAAAAAATAAAATTCAAAATGAAGAAACAAAAAAAAAATAGAGTTACAATGTCGATATTCCAAAATTGTATGTCCTGTATTTTTCCCATGTACCCTCTTTGAGTAATAAATTCCCTAAATTTGATAATTTAGGAACAATAAGAGGGCGTGCAAAATAACCGTAATTTAATAATATATTTTATCGTTCTCAGAAATCATACAATTACAATTTTAAACGGGTTAATTTAATATGCATCCCTAAATATTATGGCATTTGGTAATGGTATAGAATGGATGGTATTGATTTATCCAATATATATAATAATCAAATTCGAGTCTCACCATGGGGAGCTCGCTTATTATAAGAATAAGAGATAGAGGGTGGGTTTAAATTAGCACTTTCAGAATTTCATGCTGATTAATATCCCGTTTAGAAAGCAGGGCTAAGTATCTTTCTTTTCAAGAAAAATGAAAAAACTGAAAAATGCGATTTTCTATTTTATTTACTTCTACGTTATTTGAAGCAATATTTCAATACAATGAAGATATTTTTATAGCACTTTTTTATGATATAATCGATGGCGTACTAATTTTACTAATAGCATGTTTTGTTTCTTCTGGACCATCATCAACTTTCTTATTTATTATGTGCGCCATATTAGGTTTCTATCAGATTAAAATCCTCTATTTATAACTTATACATATAACATTTAATTTTTATATTCAACAATCAGTGTTTATCTTTAAACTAATCTATTACGAATTCAATTTTAAGTATTGGTATTGGTATGGCGGAAATTATTTTGACCCCGGCGGGTCCACCATTTCTTTTGTATCTAATTCTAATTACATTTATTGAATTTGTGTTAGTGATGATTGAGTTAAGAGACCATAATAAATGATTTTCACCATGTGTACCATTTAATCTGACAAATCAAAATAATTCGAAAAATACGCATAAAACTACGAGACCAAAAACTATTATATCCTAAGGGGACTTGATCCTGTTCTAAATTCAACACTATGCTAAACCCTCAGTGGGTAGGGCGGGGCTCAACTTTTAAATTTCAAATTGGAACCCTCATTATATATTCAAGAATTGGATTCTAGAGATAAAAATAAGAAATATTTTATTGAAATATAATTTTTGTTAGCATATTGTCATTCTATTCTAACTTTTCATCATAGATTATGTGTCAGTGAAGAAAAAAATGAAAAGGTTTTTTTATTTATGGCGAATGAAGGAGAAATTTTGACGATGTCAGTTTGCATGTTAAGCATTTTCTTGAAAAATAAAAAAAATAAAAATAATGGCACGATTTAACAGGTGCATTCAGGTTGAAGGACGTTATTTTGAGCATTGGATTTAATTAAACACCCCGATGGACAGTGGTGAGATGCCACTAACTTTTATTTATGTTTAATTTAATTTTTGCGATAACAGCGCCATCTGTTACGAATAGAAATGATATTTCAATAAAATCTTATTTATTTTTATCACTAGAATCCGATTCTTGAACAAAAAATTAAGGTTCCGATTTGAAAATTCAAAGTTGACCCCGCCCTACCCATTCAGTGTGCAGCAGAGATGGTGTCACCTTAGGAAACATTAAATTTTGGTCTTATAGCATTTTTTCACACAATGCGTATTTTTTCGAATTATTTTGATTTGTCAGATTAAATGGTACATCCTGTATATTCCGTACATCGATTAAAAATAAACTAAAGTGTTATGGAAATTATTTTTCTAAACATTAGAGACAATATCTTTTTTGAGAGAATTGAAATTTTAGATATGTAGCGCTGCAGCGCAAAGTGCTGTAGTTGTCTGTACTGAAAATATTGCGGTTTTGTTTACAGCTGTACGGCTTGAAAAGCGTTCGAGAGCAAAAAATATATGCTTTACCGCTTGATAAAGTGACACAAATAAAGCGGTACCGTTCAGTGACACCGCTTTCGTAAAACGCTGTAGCGCTACAGTTCCCCGAACGCGCCCAATATTAACAATCGCAATTACAATTTATATATAATACATAAATTATTAAATTACTTGTATGTAGCCCCTGTCACTGTTAAATGGCTATCGATACATGATATGTATAACAACGTCCAGTTTTCCTTACGAAGTTATTCGGAGCTTATCCGTATTTAAAATATTAAGTTTAACGTTTACGTTATTAATTAAATTCACATTCTATGTGAATAAAACTGCTTAGACTGTGATAACACAAAATAACGTATATGTTAATAGCCGCTATTATTATATTAGGTTTAATTAATTAGCCCTTAATTTTAATAATAAATATGAATAGATTTTAAAAATCTACCAATAAAATAAATAAAACACACAGATTAAAATGAATAACTGTAAACTCTCGAGTAGTTTAAAATTCAATTTTGAATCCTCTTGATAATGGGCTGATAACTCGAAATTAGTCGATAGTTTAAAGTTATACATTTTAATCTGTGCTTTTATTTTATTGCTAGATTTTTAATAATATATTAATTTTTATTATTACAACATGAACTACAAATGTTTAAATATTAAAAATATTAATGATTTTTATAATTATTCGTATCCATAGCATCTATTTTTATGTAACATGTATGTAAGAGTTGAAAAAAAAAACATGTTTTGAGAAAAATGGGTTTAGAGTTTTATATGGTAAAGGAATAATCTTTTTTGCGGTGAAAGCTCATGGATTTCGAGTTGCGCTTTTGTGTTAAAAAATCTAAAAAAAAATTATAACTTCTAAGAATTGTATATAAGGTAAAAATATAAAAAATGTAAACCTATGATGAAGGTTATTTTTAAATAAATAAAAAAATACGAACAAATAATGTTAAACGTGAATTGTTATTAATATTAGCACACTATTTCTTCTAATGTTAATCCCCTAAAATGTTTTTTATTTTTATTTTCTAATAATTGAATATTATACATCAGAAGTATTTCAATAATATTTTTTATTTTAAAATATTTAAATACTCAGACCAAAGTATTTTTTGTTTTGTACAAGTAATTAATTATTGTAATGCGACTGTAATTGTGCAGGTCTGACCGATTCCCTGGATTGGTTTAATAGCTCCCCCCTCTCACTCTCTTTCATTTCAGTCCATTTTGAATTAAATTTCATATATATTTATGTATTTTTTTATTAAATCAGTTATATTTGTTCATTACATGTACTAGATCAGTACTTACTTTTTACAATTTTTGCACTGACAATAATGCAAATAAAAAATTTGTTGCATTATGCAATATTTTATTGATCCGGCGTGGGTATTTGTCCGAGAAGTAGTTTTAATGTGCATTTGTTAAAGTACTTACGTTACGTAAGTCAAAAGTCACAGAGATAAATATGAGAATAATTTATTAATTATTTTAAAATCATTTTTATTTAATTTATTAAAATAACTGTGACGAAGTAAATGAATACTCTTATCTATTTATAAAAATGAATATATTTAAAAAGTTCAAATACTGAAACAACGTAAAAATATTTCATTATTCTGAATTTCTATATTAAAAAACTTATATTGCCATTTTCATGTTGTCATTACAATTTTAAATATAGAAAAACTGTAAGGTGTTTTTTTTTTAATTTAAAATGCGTTTGGTATAAATAGAAACAAATTAAACGTCGCTTGTATCATTAATTGTGTTAGAAATCATTTAAACAACATAATAGTTAAAAAGACTATCTGGAGTTTTAATCTTTATTTCAAATTCTGCTGGTATCAATGAATACAAAATCAAACTAGAAGGAATGTTTTCGATCATATGGTATTAACAAACATTGAAAAAATTTCCAAGTTTTACCGTATACTTTATTCGAATATAAAAATAAAATCATTGAAGGGGTTTCATTTTATTTATGGTCTGGGAAAAAAAAAACAATCGCAGTATATATATATAAATACATCTTTATTCGTGTAATTTTACATAAGTATTATTTATTTACGATACATATATGTAAAATATTGCGAAATGGCCATCGACCAGAGGTCTTTCAGCCTGTCATTGTCTTGTTCTTGTCATTGTCTACTTACACGTTTTGATCACTAACGTTATTGTCAAAGTCTATATTATTGGATCAAATTTCCTTCTTCTACGATTTTTCATTTCATTTGAAAAATCGTAGAAGTAGGAAATTTGTATTTTAAAGGAATATTGGGGTTGCGGGGTCATATCACAGTATATAATAATTTTTTTTTAATTTTTGTATAAATCAATAATGTTTTTATTCTGGGCCATTTCATGGGTTCGGATTCGAGGCAAATATTTTTATCCTCTAAAATAATCAACGCTATTTGAAAATATGTTTCTAATATCAATATTAATGGAATGTAGACATGATAGTGTTCCCTCTTAATTTCTATCCTAACGGGGGTTTGCCGTTCTGGTTATAGGATTCAATAATTAGTTAATATATATGTTGGTTATATTTTAAAAGATTTTATGGAATTTATTTGTTCGTCCATTTCAACTGTACTTTTATTTCACGCAACATTTATTTAATTTATTATGTGTTAAAAGTAATTAAGATACAAAAAAGTGGAAGGAAGAAAAGGATTTTGCAATTATCAATCTGATTTTCTATTTTACAGATTATTTCAAAATTTGGTTTACTGCTTATGGATTTACATTTAAATAAATTTTCATTTTAAAGAAATATTTCTTCAGATGAATATATTCAAAATTTTACAAACTTAAATATAAATTACAATGAAATTAAACAAGGAAATTTCCTGGCAATGATCAATAAAATTCGATCTAACCCTTTTTCCAACTGCAAAAAAATAACACTGTAAGTTTTACAAATGTATTTTTTGGCAGTTGGAATAAGGGATTGATCGAATTTTATTGACCATTGCCAGAAATTTTCCTTGTTTAATTTCATTGTAATTTAAATAACTGCAAATGTGTGAATCATCTTTGTTTCATTATATTTAATTAAATATAAATGTCAGGTGTAGAAAGTCAAAAGTGGATTTTTAAAATGAAAAAAAAAAAACATGATTTTTTAGAAAATGGAGAACGTTATTTACTCAAAGCATTGGCTATGAAATTAGTATATCAAGTGATCATTAATAATAATATTTTTTTTTTTTCAACGGAAAAATCAAACATGGGAAAATATACAATAATATACATAAATAGTAATATAATAATAAAAATAAAAATTAAGAAAATATAAATATTACAAACGAACGAAAATTGAGGAGAGAAAAAAAAGGAATAATTCAATATAACTAAAACAAACAAAATTAAATAATATTTCCAAAAAATATATCATTATTCATTCTGTTAGCATTGTCAACTATCCTATTTGTGCAATATTTAATTTAAGTTAGGATGACGATTGCCAAGTCTGATTAATTCCATATCTGGTTTTAATCTTCTAAACGATATGATTTTAAAATATTAACCAAAACTAATTTTAAGAAAATTAAAATTTATTTAACAAATTATAATTTATACGTCACAATGATAATCGATTGCCAACGTCTCTAAATGAGAAAAGAATCCCTGAAATGGACCTAATTATTTGCAACAAACATTTACCAAAATAGGTCATAATAATAAAAACAATCACAATATAATTAATAGTTTTAATATTTAAACATTGGTAGTTCATATTGTATATAAATCAATCAATAAAATAAATAAAAAAAAACAGATTACATTGAATAACTTTAAATTTTCGATTAGTTAAAGTTATTTAAATTTAATCTGTATTTTATTTATTTTACATGTTTACAAACATGAAACATAAATTTGTACAATTGGATGACTTTCTGCTATAATAGTAATATTTAACAGTTTGAATGAAATATTATATTACTGAATCATGTTTGTAAAAATGAAACATAAATTTGTACAATTGGATTTTTTTTGAAGCTGTTGCTTCAAAATCTCAAGATTTTCTAATAAATTTCATGTCTCGCCCTTTTTTCAATGTTATGGATATATTTTGAAATACGTAAGTTAGTTATAATTACGGAATAAAAATAAACAAAGGGTTAAGTGCCAAAATTGTTAATTGGAGAAATTTAAAAATAAAATATTCTCGTACCAAATCCAAAATAAAAGTATTTGGTTGAATAATAAATTTATATAATTGTTACTTAGATCCGGGTATTGTAAGACAAAAACAAATAAAATAAATAAGAATGTTAAAATAGTAAAAGTAAAACAAAAATGTTTACAAATTGGTAGTTAGCTCCTTTTTATATTCGCTGCTCAATTGTAGTTTCCTAATATTTAATTGGCATGTTAAATTAAACAATTGTCTTTCTGTTACATTATAAAATCTCATTTAAGCAACCTAGCTTACAGAATTTGCTAAAAAGAATCAAACAATTGTCTCTCTGTTACATTATAAAATCCCATTAAAAGATCTTAACTTTGATAAACAGAAATTTGTTGTTCGATATATATATTGAAACCATATTCATTATTCGAGTTTCCAAAATCTCATAGAGCATTTCGTAACAGATTGATCTTCTGAGAAATAGATTTTTTTCTAGTTTGAACAAAATTGCATACTTTTATAAATTCCGGCCAAAACAAACATATTGCGAACAAATGATTGAAATTTTGGCGGCGCACATCTTTAAAAATAAATCTGCGCAAGTTGGCAGACATTTGGTGAAAATTTGGTGACATTAGCGGGAACATTTAATTGCGTCATTTCGGTTTTTTCGTTGTATTTTCATGTATGTGTGTGTGTGATCAAATTGAAAGGAAACGCGCGGTGTAGGAGGGGAAAACGAAGTAGCATCCCACTACGCACACATTCACACATACACGCACGAACACATACGGATAGACAGAAAGAGAGAGAGAGAGTCGGGCGGGCAGCTAAAGCTGAGCCACTCCGCACACGCATAGTTTAGTTTCAAAGATAAACGCTCCGAGTCGTCAGACACACGATAAAAGTTGAGAAGTGCGCTAGCTGGTCTTAGCGTTGCAGCGTCCGCGGCGAGACTGCAAATTCGACTTTGAATATTTTAATATCACTAAAAATCCAAAAAGCTCGCGCTTCGACATTTGTATATAAAGGATAGAGTAAATTGTGTACGGAATCGTCGCGCGGGTGTTTGTATATACAATATTTGTGTATATACAACTCGTAACGAGTATCAAATGTTTGTAATATAACCGGCCTAGTAAGTCATTGAAGATTAAACTGTTTGGACTATCAAGTAAATGTTTACTGGTTGAGTTGAGTCTGCAAAGCGGGATGATGAAGGAACAGCAGTTGTCGGAGGTCAGCGGGTCCAGTCAGTTGCCGCAGGTGCACCAGACCATCAGCATCCAGCAGCATCTTCACCAGCTCCATCTTCACCAGCACGAACAGACTGTAATCCTTCCTACCCAGCAGCTAGAGGAACAAAATGCGACCCCCGAGAGTACAGCTTCGGACTCCGATACGAAACCCAGCAGCACGGAAAAAAAATCCGGTATGCGAAGGCAGGAAAAACCGCCTTATTCCTACATAGCATTAATAGTGATGGCCATTCAGCACTCCCCCACCAAAAGATTAACTTTAAGTGAGATCTACAATTTCCTCCAGCAACGCTTCACGTTTTTCCGCGGGTCGTATCAAGGCTGGAAAAACTCAGTCCGGCACAACCTTTCTCTAAACGAATGCTTCATCAAGCTCCCGAAGGGATTAGGAAGACCAGGAAAAGGTCACTACTGGACCATCGATCCGGCCAGTGAGTTTATGTTCGAGGAGGGATCTTTCAGAAGGCGCCCGCGCGGTTTCCGCCGGAAATGCCAGGCGATGAAGCCCCAGTACCCCGGAGCCTTCTTCAACAACATCCAACTTAATCAAAACCCTAGTTACGATCACCAGGCGTTGATCCAGAGCCAGGATTACTCGACTTGCTCGTATAATACACCGCCGACGCAAGTTTCCTCGGTTTCCGGTTCGCATTATCCAAACTACCCAGAATATCCGGTTTACCAGCAGTGCGAAAGGGATTGGTCGACGCCGTTGCTGCCGCCCTATCCGGAACAGGCTTCTAATTACCTCAAGGCTCCAATCAGCCCCATTCAGGACCATCAGGAAGGAATCAGTCCGCCTCCGCCGGTTGTTGATTATGGGTATCAGTACGGATCACCCAGTGGGACAGATAATTGTAAGTTATTTAATTTAAAATTAAGTAGAGAACAATTCAAGTACACAAACTTAAATTCAGCCAGCAAACATAATGTATATCCTTTTATTTACTAGATTTCTGATTATAACTTGAATTATTTATCTACGAATTGAGCAAAATAATAATAATAATAAATTGTATCTATTCGAAAAAAAAAAAAATATATATAGATAGAAAAATTACAGCATCAGTTTTGCAATTTTTAAAGCTCTTACAAGTTTATGCAACGGTATTTTTTTGTTTATAAATAAATTTTTTTTTTTTTTTTTCGTAAAAATTATTATTTTTAAACATTTCGTTCAGTGTGTGATAACCATACTTTTTATAGTATTATATTTGCTTTTAAAATATATATATATATATATTAAATCCTACACTGCTTTTATTTGTAATTAAGTTCAACTTTGAATGCGAAAATAAAAAAAATCATTTCGACATTTCGCAGAACAAAAAAAATATATATTGATTTATTAATAAACCAAAAAATTCTTTCAAATTTCAACAACAAACGTTTTACCACGTAAAATGCGACACTTAAATAAAACGCAGTGTAGAATTAGAAAAAACATAATTATGCACAAGTGAATTATAAAGGCCATAACTCATGAAATGTGTAGATCGAGCCGTAGGCGAGTGGAGTTAAACTGATGATTTAGCAAACGAGATAGGCAAACGAGGTACTATATTTTATAGCGACGATGTTTTTACTTATTTGCCAATTGGATCAAAAATGGTAGCAATACTTTTCCGATGATAATTTACTCTGATGGTTATCTTCCATTATCTGAATAAGTTGTAGGTTACATCATAATTTTCTTTTGATTTTATTGTTAGTAAATAACTCATCTCTACTTACCTCTCTTATTTCTTTGTGGACTACTTTTAAATTATTTTTAACAATAAATGCAGAAAACTTGTTTCTTTTCTTTGTTCGTTTGTTTATTAATTTTTCAGTAAACGCAGAATACTTTTTATATAATGCTTATAATTTTTATTAATTTATAGCAACAAACACGAAAATTATACGAATTTGTTCTATACACCTTGTATAATTTTATGTTTTTGTAACCAAACATCAAATTATACGAATTGTATAAAACAAATTCGTATAATTTTCCAGAACCGACGTTAATTAACGAGATGATGATCAATATAGATAATTTAACTAATCAGACAAGCAATATTGCACAAAAAAATCTTGCATCAATTGTTATTTAATTTGATTTATTTCGAATAAACGTTATTTAATATATATAAAAAAACACGAAATAAACCAATCCATACATGAATGAGTAAACCTTAATTTGTCCATATAAAGTTCTGAAGTTGTTCACTAATGTTAAATCCCTTGTGATTTATGGTTATCATAATGCTTATATAGATATAAAAAATGTAATATAAACATTCCGATATCCTCATTTATTTACACAAAATATGAAAAATTGGAAGACATAATTTAGTTTTTTGATTTTTTTTAATTGAGGTGTTCCTTTATAGGTGGAAACAATCAACTTAAAATTGTATAATAGATTAAATGATCATATGTTTAAAGGTCAGTTGAGTATCATATTTCAATATTTCATGAATAATTACTATTGTGTTGCCTTGAAAATCTTCAATTTACAATAAAAACAGTGCATTTGTAAAATTAAAATTATTGGTTTTGAGTTTACGTGCAGTGATTTGTATAAATAGATTTTAAAACTCGGGCCCCTTCTTGATTTTTTAAAATATTTGTAAAATCTTTTTTTAATGTATGTTTATAATATATTTCAGTCAATTATTTGAAAAATATAAAATTTCATCAACCTTCAAAAATATAAAATAAAAATTATTTGAAAATAATTAATTATTTTCACATTTAGCTCTGTGACGTTTTGATTTACGTTACGCAAGTACTTGCGTATTTTGTTAATATTTAATTTATGTAAATAACTGTGAATACTCTTTTCCATTGATTCCAGATATATGCTCATTTATTTTTTTGTAAAAATTAAGATTCACATTTTTTTCATCTCATTCGCTCTTTGTTTAGAAATTTGTTTTTCAGTATAAACCTCAGTTCTCTCCTTATTTCATTTAAAACAATTGTAAAAGTTTCTTGGATGTTTTTATAATTTATTTCAACCAATTATTCTAAAAGTATAACATTTCATCAACCTCTAAACATATGCTAATTTAAATTTTTGTAAACCATAAGATTTATTGTTTTTTTTTTTTTTTCATCTTTACCGATGTGTTTAGGAATAAAATTAAGTTCCCGGCGCATTCACCATTTTATTATTATCGTATATCACAAATGAAAGTTGATATAAATACTTAAAGAACCATAACTAATGATAAGCATACGTTACGTAAGTCAAAAGTCACAGCCTATGAATTCTAAAATAAATACATATGCTTTGTGAAAATAATTTATTAATTATTTTAAAATAATTTTTATTCAATTTATTTAAATAACTGAACAAGAGAATGAATATTTTTTTCCAAAGCCTATATATTTTAGAATTGCAAATAAAACAGGATATTTCGGAAAGCTTTGCTGTAATCAAGAACTGTCAAGTATATTCCATTACTTTTTAATACTCGTTATAATCGTTACAAGTAATTGATGATTTTAAATTATTTTAACATTACGATGGTTTCGACCGTTACTACGCGGTAATCCTTATCCCGTTTAATGAAAATACTTACTACATTTAATAAAACGGAGTAAAAAACATAGTAATTATTTTCATTGAACTGAATTATTTTGTGACTATTGTCGCTTTTATTAATTACGGTACCTGTAATGGTTTACTCAATAGTTGTTAACACTATTATCCGTAATTGTAGTCTTTTATGTAATAACAATTGCTTTTATTACATACAGTGCATTTTTTTTATCCAGGCCTCATAGGGATTTACATAGGAAAATCTTTTCGTCATGTTAATGGTTTTTCTATGGTATGGATTTTGATCAAATTAAACACACATTTAAATTAGAGTAATTTGTGCAAAGTTCAGCAGTTTTTAAATTATTTTAAATGCATTTAATGTTTTAAATAGTGATTTAAAATAATGATAATTTTAAATATTTTCTTAATTAATAGGCTTAGTTCTCTGAAATCTACTGAAGTTGTCAAAGAAATGATCACGCACTTGTCCACTTGATAGCCCTTTTATGTATTCCATCACCATTTTAACCTTTTCTTGGGTGGTATAAACCGACATTCTTTCAATAAAAGGAGTACAATACTATTTAATAAATATTCAAAATTATTATCATTGAAAATCAATTTTAAAAACATAAAACGCATTTAAAATAGTTTAAAAACTACTGAATTTTGTACATATTACTCTAAATTAATTGTGTGTTTAATTTGATCAAAATCCATACCATAGAAAAACCATTAACACGACGAAAAGATTTTCCTATGTAAATCCCTATGAGGCCTGGATAAAAAAATGCACTGTATACATTACAACATTATTTTTGCAGGCAATTTTATGTAAAGTAATTTAATAATAAAATTCTTATATTATATCGTATATTATCTAGAAAACGGCTGTCCGTCTTTCTGCCTTACTTATTATTACTTGCATTACAATTATTTCATCAATTTTGATTATATGAGTAACGAGTTTCAATACTTGGATTCTTAAGAAGTAACGATTACTTACGCAATTGTTAGTTCCTTATTTTACATCTCTAATGCACATTCCCCTATTGCTTCAATGTGGGTGAATTTAAGCACTTTAGCTCTTTTGATTACCATCGGTCATTCGTGTATTTGCGACGAGTATAAAGTGGATTGGATGAAGCCTGTTATCTTTTGATTTTTTAATGTAATTACGAAAGTTTATTGTATTTAAAAAATCAGGTTCAGCACAATTTATTAATTTCATTAATTTTATGTATACCCCCTTGAAATGATTCATTTATAAATACTCGATTATTCGATTAAAATTACCCGATTTGTCCATCTAATAATTAAATAAGAAATAACGGGGCACATATACCTCTGGTCGATAGTCCAGACAGACTAACAACTAAGATACATGTAAATAAAATTAATTACAAATTTTATTTTTAATTAAATTTCTTTACTTACGGAGTTTGACATTTTTCAAATTGATAATAATGTATTAAATAAAAATGATTTGAAAATAATTAATAAACTATTTCCACATCAAATCATTTTTATTTAATATATTTAAATAACTGTGACCAAGTGAATGAATACTCTTTTCTGATAATATTGTATTTATTTTCCGTCGGAAGAACAAATACAGGAAAAATATTAAGAAAAAAGTAAGTACATGTTAATTGAACCAATACAAAAAATCAGATAAACGAAAAAAGAGGTGAACTAAAAAGTCTAAACTTACAAAATTAAAAATAATTACAATAAGTTTAAGCTTTATACTTTTAAGTATACTGATCGCCTATGAATATATCCCGGAAGTACTTATTTGCATTGCGACACATATGGCTTATAGGCGACTTCCCTAAAACATTGGTTTTTGTAAATGGTGACCTGAAAGTGAGCGTGATTCTAAAAGCTACTGTTGGAGCGTAAAATTTACATTACCTGGCATGTAAGGACAGTCAAAGTTGTTATTAATTAATTTAAACAAAAAATCTGCACTACATTCTTCGCAAAGAGCCGACAAGGAGCAAACGTTATGCCGTAATAATAATTATTGATAGTTTGCATTTATTTCTGGGTATATACGATCGATTTTGTATGGCAAGTATTTCAAAAACCGTCTTTGTACACGCTCTAGTTTGAGCTGAGCTAATTATTCATGGACCATGGATACCAAATAATCTAACCATATTCTAACTCTCTGCGCATTAAGGAAAAATACAAAGTTTTTAAAAGCGAAACATTATTGAAACTGATAGAGGTACACATTAAAAAACCCCATATTTTTATTGAAAATTTGGTGATACTATCAATATGATCGGTAAAGTTTAATCGGGAATCGAAAACAACACTAAGATCCTTTACGCATGAACTTCTTGGAATTGTACAACCATCAATGTTATAATTAAAATTAGTAATTAATTATTTGCGAGTATAAGATACAATACTACATTTACTAACATTAAAACGAAATCTATTAACACAACACCATTGCGATGTTATATTAAATTAATCATATTGTAAAAGCAAATGACCGTATAGAAGTATTTATTTTAATATCATCAGCATATGCAAGTGCTGGAGAAGATAGAGATGCAATTAAGTCGTGAATAAATGCTATAAAGAGGAGAGGACCTACATTGGAACCTTGAGGAACACCCGAAGACAAATTAAATTCATATGATTTAAATCCATTAAAACAAACATATTTTTTCATTGTTTTAGGTAAGAAGATAAAAATTTAATGGTGTACTCAGTAATAACAATGTTAAATTACAAGATACAATAAAAAATTGAATCAATTAGACTAATAATTCCTTAATCAAGTATAACCATTTAGTTTTTCAATCAACATCCATATTAACAATAACAATAAGGATGTGAATAGTTAATAAAATATATAAGTAAATGAAATACAAACAAAATATTTTACTAAATTCTGACAAAACGCATAGAATTAAAACCACTGCAAATGCAAATTATAACAGAAAAACTCAATAAAAATAATAGAATTATATACAAAGCAATTAGTTTAAAAAAATCATTGTACATGTCATTTATATGTAATAAATTTCATATGTAATATCCTAATTAATCACCAAAAATACAAATCCATTAATATAAAACAATTACGGTGGCAGTGGCTGATCAAGATATTTTTAACCGCAAATGACTCATGAAAATTTAACACAATGTAAAAGTAAAATTTATAAAAGAAAGATAAAAAATAATCAGCTCAGTTGCCTCTTTAAGAACAAAATTGAAATAAAATTTAAATACAATAGTTGCGAAACAATAAATTTTATAGAACTGAACATAAAATAATATATTGAAATAAATCACAAGTACTAGAGCAACGATAAATGACAAAATTATACCATATATATTGGTAATAATTGTCACGTTGTGATTAAGTATTTTTCTAATTTAAAGGTTTATTAGTGAATCTAGTAAGATATATCAACTATACTGAAGAGATAAACGTTACGTAAACAGGATTTGAAAGCAGCAAAGACAAGTACAAAGAACAAAAAAAAATCAGATCATTTGACATGACATTTTCTCGTCTCGTCATTATTATTATCATTATTATTTATGATATATTGTAGTGTTGGGCAAAATCGAGTAATATTATTAATTGAGTATTTCTAAATTAAATGGTTAAAGTCTATCTTTTCGATCTTTTTTGTTACTGCAAAATTAAGTATATGACAATTTTCTTAATGCAACATATTCTATTACTATAAGTAACAGTTTCCTCTTTATTGAAAAACATAAATCTGTTGAAACTTATTGACTTTCTTTATTTAAAATTGTAAATTGATGTTTTTCAATAAATAGGATACTGCTATTTATAGTAATAGAAAATGTAGCATTAAAAAATGTCATGTACTTAATTTTTCAGTAACAAAAAAGATCGAAAAGAAAAAAAAAGTGGGAGAGGTTTTTAGTCGGTTGTTTCCCGGACAAAATCTGGGAAGAGTCCAACACAACGTCCGTAAATGGATTTTCCTCTTCCACAGCACAAAATAATAATAATATTTATTTACGGAAAATTCACCATTTTACAAAATTGCAACAAGTTTTACTATAAGTAGTAGATAAAATTAAGTGTGCATATAAAAGAAATAACACTGTATATTTTCTTCAATTAATAGTTTGTGTATATTTTTCTTTTATTATTACTATTTATTTTTTATTTTGTTTCAGTAATGAGAAATTCAAGTACAGTGCAAGCGACGCAATGTGACAGGAAGCCGTTCCTGACGCCGCCGCTCTCCATCCCGTCGTCGTCGCCGACGACCGCCAACACGCCCAACACTTTTTACGACCACCACGTAAATAAATACAACATCTGAATCGCAACAGTCAATCGCACCAAAGATTACATTTTAATATATATTTTTTTACCAAATACGTAATATCGGCCACTACTATTTAGAATAATTTATTGAATTAATATTTTTTTGTACATATAATTTATTCGTCGTGCGTACTTTATACATTTTAAAAAACTAGAATAAGTTGTAAATATGAGTAGCTATTTTTTAGATTCGGTGTTTTACTAATATGTATTTTTATGGTTGATTTTTATTTTGTTTAACAGCGCGGATTAAAGTATTATAGATTTTCGTTGTTTTTTTAAACTCCATTTTCAATTATAGAATTATCTTGAAATGTCATGTGTTTTACCATTTTATAGAAGAGGAAAGAAAATCTTTATTTCTGAGAATAACGTTAAATTACATTACAATATTTACATTACAATCATAAACCTCTGGTTAAGCCTCAGAAAATTGCTATCGACCATCGGTCTTTCTGCCTGTCTTTGTCTAGTTCTTGTCTTTTTATTCAATCGTCATGATTGCCAACGTCACTGTCTTAAGTTCTCTAAATTATTTGAAATGAACCAATTTATATTTTTTGAAAACACTATTAAATGAGTAATAATTAATTTATATACATAAATCTCTAGTGCTATAATTTTACATACTTAATTATTATTTACAATTACATATATGTAACAATATTGCGAAATGGTTACCGACTAGAATATTTACCCAAAAAATGAATATTATTTTAAAAAATGCATTATCATCCTGAAATTATTTCAAATTATACGGCCCAAGTAAAAAAAATAATTATTTGGTTCTGAACTAAATAATAAACTTAATTTGTTTGACTAGAATCGTGGATATGTATAACTCATAATCTGAATAAAAATAATTCAAACGCTTGGTTGTGGATTCTAGTTACGCCTATGGTTATATGAGAAGAAAGAAGACTGAAAGAATGGTTAATTGAGACTTGAAATTTATAACTATCTATAATATATAACATAATTAAAGAACATATTACTATTATTTACATTAATTATTTTCAAATCATTTTTATTTAATTTATTTAAATAACTGTGACCAAATGAGTAAATAATCTTTTCTATTTATAACATATTATGTGTTTGAAGCATTGATGTAGAATTAAAAAAAACAATAATAAAAATGGTAGACATTACATTTCCAGTTTATTCTATAACATGGATTTTAATTAAACTGTCGTAATCTACATAAGACATGAAGAAAATACGGATTTTGTTTAAATGGAATTAAATTGTGATAAAACAAATTTAAGTTACGCAATTGAACTTATTTTATTTAAATTGACAAAATTATTTTATAGTTTTTACATTAAAATGTTTGTTATTTATATTTAAAATACATATTTAATTATATTAAAATCATTTTAAAATTGGATCTTAAGTGCAACAATGTTTTCTTCCATTTTTCTACAAAATTGTTGTTTATATTTAATCAGAATTTAATTCCTACATTAATTGTACTGAAGTTTATTTAAAAATCGATTTAAAGAAATTTGTCTAAAACATGATTATAAAAATTATTTTAAAATTAATTTAAATATATTTATTTATATATTGATTTAAAAAATATGACACTATTACTTAAATTCGATTTTGAAAACTCAATAAATTTTTACTTACTGCGTTTTAGTATTTACCACGCGACAATTTTATTTATAAGATAATTTATGTATCATATACTAAATCAGTTGTTATTCGAATTAAAACTGGTACTCATGAATAAAGTTATAATTTTAATAACACTTTTTTTATTTATTTAAATCGCATAATAGGTTTTAGTAAGTACGTCCAGAATCTAATTACTAAATTATATTTTGTATTTACGACCTGGAAATAAAGATGTTTGCAGTTTAATAAAATGTTCAACTACCATTCATCTAGCGTATGGTTAACTAGTGATGCCAATTTCGGTTTTTCGAACCTCGTCGGACTATCGTGTTCCATCTGCAATGCCTTGATGAAGACGGTTGAACGGATATTGTATTGCGGTTAAATACCTGTAATCATAATAAATGGAAGAAGACGCAAGCACCATCTTTTGCCTAATTTCATGTGGCATCGTTAATAAAATTATGCTCATCCCTAATAAATTATATCCGATCGGCTCGATCTTTCTGATTAGACGATCGAGCTGATCAGATACTTCAAATGATCGATCAATGATTCGTCGATCTTTGAGATGATCGATCAATAAAATAAATTATATTGAAAATCAAAAAGTTAATCGTAGGAAATTGGTTTATCCTTATGTCTGTCTTTGTAACGTTTTTACCTGACCGAAAAATACGCTAAATTTAAGTGTTATAACTCAACATATTACGACTAGAGAAAAAAATGTATGCCAGATGTCTGAACTGTCCCGATGATTCGCACAAATGAATTGATGAATCCATACAAATCCCACCCATATGTCAGGGTATATTAAGCTTAAGGAAAAAAAGACATTGATGATAACCCACCCCTTCTTACAAAATTCTATATTTCCCATAACCCTAATATCCTAGCTAAATACAAATATCTTCTTATCACGTATATTAACCTCAAGAAAAGAAATTGCTAGGATCTTAGGGTTACGGGGAATACAGAATTTTGTAAGAAGGAGTGGGTTATCAGGACCATTGGCATTTATTTTTTCTTAAAGCTAATATAAGCTGGTATATGGGTGGGATTTGGATGGATTCATAAAGGTATTCGTTGGAAGGATTGTGGAGTGGATTCTTGGGATGTTTGAGTTTGGTAAGAATTTTTAGAGAGGATCTTTCGGCGATTTGGAGGTGATAAATGGCAGAAGGATTGTTTGTTTGAAGAGGGATTAAAAATATTTATTTAAATGTGTGAGAAACACCTACATACAAATATATTTATTCGGACAATTATGTAGTACGATTGCAGTAACATTTATATGCAATACATTAATATTTCAGTTTGTCCGGGCTATCGAAGCCTTTATGCTCTGTCTTAAATTGAATGGTGATATGTAACAAAAATATTTGCGCTTGTTGGCTGAACTATTTTAATTAATCTAAGCAAGGAGCACTATTATCATATAACGGTGCCAATTATTTGTTTTGTTGTTGTTATTATTATTGCTTTATTGTTGTTCTATAATCCACTATACATAAATATTACTGATTATATTGTAGATTTGTAAAAAAGGTAAATTCGTTAATTAAATAAATAAATTGTTGGTAGTAACGCATTGAATGAATGAATTGTGAAATGCTGATGTTTGTATATTGAAGAAATGTTCAGGTTTCGAATACAAAATTTTGAGAGTAGGGGTTGGTTGATAATAAACCCAGGCTTATAAAAAATACCTATATGCATATATATATATATATAATCTTTATTTCTGAGAGATACATTAAATTACATCACAATATTTACAACATTATAATCATAAACCTCTAGTTAAGCCTCAGAAAATGGCTATCGACAATCGGTCTTTCTGCCTGCACAAATATATTTATTCAGATATTTCATTTTTTACAAACATTGAGTATGTACACTAAAGTGAAGGTCCTGGGCTATCGACCGTAGGTCTTTCTATCCTGTTTTGAATTGATGGCGATGTACAATAAAAATGTCTGTGCTAATTAGCTAAAGTCTTGAAGCGCCTTAATGAATTCATGAGTGGTGAGAGTTGGATTTCGGGGAATACAGAAATTTATAAAAAGAGCTTGATTGTAGGGGTAATTTGCATTTTTTTTAAGGTTTGTTGCACTTTGAGATATAGGTGTGATTTTGGTGGATTCATAAAGGAATAGGTTCAAAGGATTGTTAGGATATCTGAGTTTTTTGAGCGTTCTTAGGTAGGATCTTTCTTTTTAGGCAACTTGGATGTAAAAAAAAACTCTTTTTAGCATTTTTAAAGAATAACTGCCTTAAAATAAAACTTTTTTATTATTTCAATGGAATTTACGTTCTTTTTAATTTAGTCACAATCAATTAAGTAAAAGCTACAATATTTTTCATACAATCCAACTAGACACCAATTCTCAATTTTCATTCGGGTGCTTTCGACGAGACGTAAACCTAGCGAAAAATAGTTAAGCACTCGAATTTCATGGATTATAAAAATATAAATAGCTAAATAATATTGAACGTGAAAATTGGAAACGCTCTATGTTGTAAAAATGGGCACCATTTTAACGTTCGATGATGTAATAAATTCATTCATGAATTGTCAAGGTGGTATTTGAATTTAGGGGAATAAGTAGGAAGAAATTTAGTTGTTTGATCAAACTGTGTAAGCTTTCACGACCAGTATGATTAATAGTGTTGATTTCCAGGCTATTGGGCGGTGGTCTGTTCGAGTTTAATCGAAACATTTCTCTGGCAACTGCGGTAGACATCTTCAGTGGTTCCATGGATAAAGGGCGAATGGATATATTTATATTCGTAGTCATGAAAATTACGCCCACAATGTTGTAGAGGAGAAAAAGTGGCTATAACAATGTGTTCCAAAAAGTCCAGAAAAATAAAAACAATTTCCCCAAATTTTGTTTTCTCCGGATATATCCGGAAGTAATCGGAATTTTGTAATTTTTTAAAGCCCGAAAATTCACAAATTTGCCCTAATTTAACCGACTTCAATTCTCTTCAAATAACCGAGATCCCCATGGTTAAGCCGTTAAAACGGACACCATGTATATATATATATGTCTTGTAGCAATTCCTGGTAAATAGGAAAGTCAACTAAAAAAATGGAAATGATTTGAAAATAATTAATAAATTATTTTCACATTTAGCTCTGTGACTTTTGACTTACGCTACGTAAGTACGTTAAACAAATGCACATTAAAACAACATGTCCGGCGTGGGTATTTGCCCTGGAAGTAGTTGTTTTAGCGTAAATCAAAAGTCACAGAGCTAAATGTGAGAATAATTTATTAATTAGTTTCAAATCATTTTTATTTAATTTATTTAAATAACTGTGACCAAGTGAATGAATACTCTTTTCTATTAAAAAAATGGATATTATATTAATAACCACATCAACGACATACGTGAATATTAAAACTACACTTACAATGAAAACACTAACACATTCTTCATAATATTTTTTATACTGAGTATGCAGAGCACGAAATGTACATTTAACAAAATAAAAAATATTGTGAAGAAAGTGTTAGTGTTTTCATTTGAAGTGTGGTTTAGGATATTAGAAATTTTGAGAATTATTGCTTAAAATTTGATTCGAATTGCACTATAAATTAATTAATAATAATTTAAATAATTTACACGCGGTGAAACATATCAATTAGGTAAGGAGAAACAAGTTTGGTGAACGCCTTCATTCCTACCTGTGTATTCAAAAATGAACACCTGTTACCTGAAGAAGCAGCTCATTGGTGAGTTTTCTCTTTTCAAGCGAACCGAAGCCATTTTATCAAGGAATAGCGTACAACAGCGAGATTCGTAAATATTTCTTTTCCAGAATGCAATGCAACATATAGCAAGGAAGAAATAAGCATCTATGCCCAAGTTTAATTAATACTTCCAATAAACACCATTTATATATTTCTTGAAGAAATTCCTGGAAAATAGGAATGTTATCTACAAAAATAATGGATATTATATTAATAATCACATTAACGACATACGTGAAGATTAAAACTACACTTCGAATGGAAATACTTTCTTTAATTTTTTTTATAATGAGTACGTAGAGCTCGAAATTTTATTTAGCTAAATAAAAAATATTGCGAAGAAAGTGTTTGTGTTTTCATTCAAAGTGTAATACATAGATTGTTTAAGATATCGGAAATATTGGTCGCGTTCAAGGAACTGTAGCGCTTCAGCGCTTTATGAAACCGATGTCGCTGCACGGTACCGCTTTATGTGTAGTGCTAAATCGCTTTATCAAGCAGTAGGTCATATATTTTTTCCGCCATATTTTCGTGAACGTCCTTAGCACCGAAAGCGTGTTCAGAGAACATCAAGCGCTTTGTCTATAATTTCGCTTTACCCATTGAGAATTATTGCTTAAAATTTGATGAACTTAAAGTTAACTTGAAATTGCTATATAAATTTAATTAATGTCTCGTTTAAAACGTGGTAAAACATGTTAATTATATTTTAATATGATTAAATAAACGCTTTGTATTTGTTTAGTTGATTTTTATTTTATTTTTCGATTAGTCAATGTCATATCGAAACTAGGTGGAAAACAAAATATGAATCAATAAAACAAATACCAATTGTTTAAATCAGTGGATTATATTACAGACTACACTTTTATTTTCTCTATAAAAATAAAAAAAACTATATTGTCCTATATGAATTAATTAAATCATCTAAAGACAAAATTATGGTACTTCATAAGCATTTACGTAAGAAGAAATTATAAAAGGAAGATAACCAAAGCGCCATCTTCTGCTTAATTTCAAGTGGCATCGTTATGGAAATACACTAGTCTGATGAGGTTCGAAAAACTGAAATGGCCATCACTAGTTATCCATACGATAGATGAATGCTGGCTGAACATTTTATTAAAAGAATAAACCAGTTTGGTCAACGCCTTCATTCCTACCTGTTCATTCAAAAATGAACACCGGTTACCTGAAGACGGAGCCCATTGGTGAGTTTTTTCTTTTCAAGCGAACCGAAGCCATTTTACTAAGGAATAGCGGACAACAACGCGAGTCGTAAATATTTATTTTTCGGAATGCAATAAACATATAGAAAGGAAGAAATAATTTTAATTGACGTTTCTGTTCTAACTGTTCATTAAAAAATAAACACCTTGAAAAGCTGTCAGCTGTTGGGTTTTCTATTTTGAAATGTAACAAAGCTATTAGAAAAACCAAATTTAATCATTTTCAAACAACAGGTGCTTGGTCTGAAATCATTTTACTAAGTAGAAGTGAACATTTTATATATACAATTATTTTATATTGAGATAATTACATACATTTTTACAAATATTAAGTAAGCATATTAAAATGAAAACGTTTGTCTGTTTTGGAGACCTCTTGGTTTTTTTTTGCTGTTTGATGTTCCAAATAAATGTGGTTTCAAATTACGAATCATTTAACATCAGTAGTCCACATACCAAGTATGAATAGAATGTTGTTTTAATCAACAGCTTCTACAAACCGAAAACAAAAGCTTGTTTTTTAGTGGTATTCTTGTGTATTTTATATCTAAAACATATTTAAAATGTTCCATATTTATTACAAAATACTGGAAACTAATTAATCGATTTATAACCTAAAAGTAAATAATTTTTTAATAATCGTAATAAAGATTTCTTGTTTTGCGTTGGATTTTAAAAATATCCTTCCAAATTCATGCCCTACTAGGACATACATTTTCACAAATTTGCATGAAAAACAATGTGGATCTCCTTAAAAAAAAACGACTTTAACGAAAGGCTGTTGGCCGATAGCCGCTTGTTGGTAAATAAAATAATAATATTTATTGTTAATTTCTTTCACATTTATATGTATAATGTACTGACAATAAAGATTCTTTATATATATGTACATTTATTGCCGCTTCAGACAAATCTTTCTCTTTTTTACTTGAATATTATTATATATATTTATCTTCAATTTGGTTCTCATTAATCACTTGATGAAACATGTTTACAATATTGACAATTAAATAAAAGTCACTTGGTTTGTTTCACCACTATTTTTTATTCTCTCCGACTAGTTTCGACTTATCGTCATTCTCAAGGAGTAATACAGAAAAAGTGTTTACAAGATATATATGGGACATAAATATTTCAGAAAGTAACGGTGATAACGGTGAACCCATGGGTAATACATCTGTTTGTTTATATATTACGTTGTTAAATTCACAATAATTTTGCTGAAGGCATATATCTATTAGCATTTTTAATTCCTCTTTTAATATATTGGGCTGATTTGACTTGTTAATTTCTATTTCGAGAATGTGTTTTATTTCTTTTATTGGGATTGACGTAAGGAGGCTTTTTACATTGAATGAGATGAGTTATCACCGTTACTTTCTGAAATATTTATGTCCCATTTTGAAAAACATCTTTTACAAAAATCAGAAAGTAAAGAAATAAAGTTTTGGGCTCAATATGTTGATGATGTATTCTGTGATTGGACGGGCACTTCAAGGCAATTTGAACTTTTCACAAAATTTATAAATACAGTCAAACCAAAAATACAATTTACCACTGAAATAGTTTAAACTTCCTAGATCTTACGATATCCAAAACAACAAATAAAAATTTAAAATACAATATTTACAGAAAAGAAACATTCACTGATTTAATTATACCTAATTGCTCAAATACAAATAATCAGATCAAATTGAGCACTTTTCACTCATTTATACATAGACTTTTAAATATATCACTTACAATAACGGATTATGAACAGGAAATAAATGTAATAAAAGAAATAGCTATTAATAACGGTTATAATTCTGAAATCATAGACAACTTAATAAAGAGAAAAAAACAAACTAAACTATTAAAATATGTCTATAATGATAGTAATATTGAAAACAAAAACTGGTGTAAATTAAATTTTATCAACGGCCTATCACAAAAAATAAAATCATTCATAAAGGAAAAAGAATTAAATATTAATATGACGAACCCACTCAATCTGAGAAAATTATTTGTAAATAATAAACCACCCACCAATAAAAATCAAAAATGCGGTATTTACGAAATAAATGTGGTGAATGCGATGCAATGTATATTGGGCAAACAGGTAGAAGTTTTGAAAAAAGAATTGAAGAACACAAAAAATCTATCCTAAATAACAAACAATCAACGGGGTTTGCCCGACATTGCATCACATCCAATTATTTTTTCAATTCAGACGATCTGCAAATTTTATATTCAGGTAATAAGGGACAAGAATTAAATTTTAGAGAAGGCCTGGAAATTAGCAAGGCAATAAAACAGGGAAAACACATTGTAAATGAGTAAGAAGACATCTAGAACTCTCCAATTCTTAAAGCCCTCATTACCTGACCTTCACAAAAATATGTATATATATCTTGTAAACACTTTTTCTGTATTACTCCTTGAGAATGACGATAAGTCGAAACTAGTCGGAGAGAATAAAAAATAGTAGTGAAACAAACCAAGTGACTTTTATTAAATTATCAATATATTTATTTATTTCACTTCAAATTATTGATAATATTAGAGGGCAGAATTATATAGAGTGCGCGCATTGGCGGATTTTTTGAAATTATATAATATTTTAGTCTCATAGAATATGAATAAGTCAAATTCATTAGATTCAATTTGTAACTGTTTTCGAGGTAATAAGATCTTTAATGAGATACTTGCGAAATTATTAGTAAGAAGACTGACCCTCCTTGTTATAAAACCATGTTTTGGAATGTATGATTTTTTTTTAAATTTTGACTGCAGAGTGTCAGGGAGAAATTAGTTTTCATTAAAATGAAAATTAGAAATCCGTTTGCGTCTGGAAATACCAAATAAACCCAAGCCAAGTTCACTTTCATTTCTTATAAATCTGTACTTTGTATATTAGAAATCATAAACATTACAAGATTGAATCTTTACTTAGGTAGTAGATTGCGCGGTTTATAAAGTGTATTATTCATTGCATTTCATATAACGAGGAGTACGTTAATTTTTAGATACTTGTAGTAATTACACAATATATCCTAAGTTCTCTAAGATGAACTTTAGAAAATGTTGTTCTCTATTTTTTAGGTTTCGTAGTCGGTCGTTCTACTCTGGCCGCTGCGGTAGACAGCTACCATAGTATTAAAATGCATTATTTCAGTCTTCCACAATTAAACCACAAATATGATGGTTTAATGAAAAGAAATATTGTTAGTTACACATCTTAACTGACAAGTTTTTTGAGTTTACAATAATAAAAATATAAAAAATGAAAAATGTGAAGGTTTCTTGTAAATAAAGAAATATATTTAAATGCACTTAAAAAAACAATATGGGTTTGAATTTCCGAATTACCATTCTATAAATATTTAAGTTTCACTTTCAGCATTTAACTCCCCATGCCAATCTTGCTACCATTTTTGAATGTTTTTATTTAAAAGTAATTTGTTAATAATTAAGTGAATAAATACTCTTTTCTATTAAATAAAATGAAACAGTTTTGCAGTTGGAAAAAGGGATTGGTCGAATTTTATTGATCAATGCCAGAAAATTTTCCTTGTTTGATTTCATTGCTCTTTTCTATTATTAATATTTTAATTTAAGCTCATTAGAACAGTCTTAAAAAGTTGATTAAAATATATTTATGTAAAATTTAATTTAAAATTAGATATGCTTTTTGCAGATTTAGACTTTATTGTTCTTGACGCAAACATTTTTAATCAAATTATTTTAACAGTATTTTTTAGTGTTGGACAAAATCGCCTAATATTAGTAATCAAGTATTTCTAATTTTTAATAAATAAAGTAAATAAATAACAATAAATTAAAGTGTCTCAATATATTGGGAACAGTTATTGATGGTTATAGTAAATTATTTGTAGTAAAGAAAGTTCGACTTTGCCCATCTCTAGTAATTTTATATTTTGTAACGCATTACTCTTCAAACATATCTCGAAAACTTATTACATTTTACAGAATCCTAAATTCACTTGGTCACAGTAATTTAATTTATCGAATTTAAAAATACATTATTATTATATTATAATAATATACTATTATTTATATGTGCCTTTAGATTATTTTTTGCTTTCATCAAAAATTATAATATTCTTTGAGGTATAATTATGGAGCACAGTAAAAATACTTTTTAAAGCCAAAGTTACTGTATACAACCGCAACAATTGTAGAATGATTCTACAATAGTATTTTATTTTTATTTTATGCATACATTAAAAAATCGTTAAATAGCTGGCTACGAAACCGATCGAAATGACAGTATCAATTTTCACGAACGGAAAACATTTGTGAATTAAATTTTCCTTCTGTTATAATGAAAAGGTGAGTTTTTCATAAAAAAATGCCTCATCGTGATGAGTCTGTTTTTTTATTAAACTAGTGAAATTCGGAATATTAAATGGATTTCATTGAATTGAGGATATACATGAAAAACATGATTTTCAAAATTGCAGCTCCCTTGACAGTTTTAGAGACAAATTTTAAAATACATACATTATAAAAATATGTTAAATATAATTAGCAAATTAATATATTTTTCTTCCTTTATTTCAAGTGAACAGAAGCTAATCGTAACAGCCACAAAAATGTTACTGTGTTTATTTACAACAGGAGCCACTTTATGAATAACGATAATAAAAACATATAGTTGTTATTATAATAATAAATTACCAATCTATTGGGTTTCTGTTTTCTGAGAAATCAAGCGAGCTATTTAATAAACGTTTTGAAGATGATACTTTTACGAATGCCGGGAATAATCGTGCATGTTTTGTTTTCCTTGCAACCGAATACCGGCGCTTTCGAGTGAAAGCGCCGAAAAAAGTTTGTTATCGTTGTAACCAAAAGCGGGTCTTTGATGGGCGGGCGACTGACAACCATTTAAAATTCCTATTTGCATTGGGTGGGCCGGCGACACCTTGTTAAAATTTGACATTTCAGACAATTTTAGACACAGAAATTAACTTAATTAAAAAAATGGTGATGTGTCCATCATGGTACTTTCCCCGTTGAATTCGGTCAAATAAATTTCTAATTGAAAATTTAATAGAAAAGGAAAAATGATTGTTTGAAAAATGGATTGTTGTTTTTTAAAGTTAAAGCGGAGTACTTGGAAGCATTTATTATTTATTGTGTTATTTCTTACCTTAAAATGACTTGATAAAATGTCTCCACATCCTTTTTAAATATTTTTAAATAGGAGGTGTTTGCGAATATTAAATTTGACAGCACTTTGACATTTTACTTGTAATTAAAATAATTATTTCAATAATTAAAGTCTCCACTGCCAACATTAAAATAATTGCTTATTTATAAGGAATTTATCAGGTAAATGAAATTCTTCTGCTTATAATATAAAAACCGAAAGTCCTACAATAAAAGTTTTATAACAGAATTTTATTTATTTTCCAAGATCTACAACTTTTATTTGAACCATTTTTCTATCCGAATTAAAAAAATGAAAAATCGCTAAGAGTAAAGTTGCACTTAATGAGTTTTGATTCTAACCAAAAGCTTTTCAGATCATTCCACTGTTATAAAAAGCTTAGATATGAAGTTTGGGCTTAATCCATTTAGCCGTTTATGCGCTATCGCGGAAACACACACATTTTTCAAAACTCGATGGTATGGACTCAGGGGACCTCAAAACGTGCATATTTGTTGAAATTGGAGATTCGAAAGTTTTTACTATCACAATACTTTCCCTTGGACAGGGGTCCGGGGAATGTAAAAATAATTAGAATAATTTATTTCATAAATTATTTATTACAAGTATATTGATTCTAAAGGCAAATCTTCAAATATTTAATAAAATACAAAATATAGAGAAATTATATAATTTTAATATACTCCCTGTAATGACTATACAGCGTGTTTAATCAAAAAAGCAAACGTAATGAACATTTTACCAATTTACTAATTACTTTTGTATGAAAATTTTCTATCATGTCCGGTTATAAAAACATACCAATTTCGTTATTTTAAATAGAACTATACTTTATTGCAAAATTTGGATTATCCGTGTGATTTCATAGCAACTTTTTTAAGGAGTGATTGTGTTCGAGATTTTGTAATATTTATGAAAATTATCATTTTTTTAAATCATTTTAAAATATTATACAAGTAAGTATGAAATCGTAAAATGAAATTTATTATATTTTGTGTACTATCACGAGATGAAATACTCATATGAAAACTGGTTAGAAAATATAATTCAAAATGTTTCAACTGTAAAGACGATTGAATTTCATATGTTAAAAACTCGATTTTTAATGGAAGATTTTTTTCATACAATTTTAATGTATGATCTCGATAGGACATACTGTATACTGTATGTCCCGTTTTAAGCTGCATCATAGGAAATTCCCATGCATTTTTTTAAATGTTTTTTCTTTATTAATCGACTTTTGATCTGAATTTTGTAATAATTTATTTTTTGACATAAAGGACTTATGTTATGTGAAATATGATTTATAAAGTTTAGATATTCCAAATATACGAGCAATTTTCCTTGAAGAATTTCCAATATAACTTAATTTATTTGTAAGTATCCATCCACACGGATACTTAACTTAACTTTTGAAGTCTCTAATAGTTTCAGCTGACGTATGCTAACAGTTTATAGCAAATACAATTTCAAATGCACATTTGTCTTCATAATGTTAAGGTATATTTCACATAATTCTTAGCAAAACATCCATAGAAACCTTTTCTAAGAAAATCAAGAAATAATAATGAATGATTTAAAATTAATTTCAACAATATACGGGACATTCTGGGACATTCGATATATTTTATTCTAATTATGAATATAATTGTATTTTAGAACTATATGTAAATGGTAAAATAAATATAGGAAAATAACAGGTAAATAATTTTGCAATTTTAACATTAATATTAATTAACATTGTTTCTCTAATCGTGCAATTCATGTAACGTATGTACTAGAAAAAAATATTTAAAAAAAAAACTACATCAGTTGTATAGCAAATACCCCACCGATCATTAGATTGGATTGTTCAATGCAACATCTTTTTAATAAAATCTTTTTTATTTTCAATACATCTTTATTCGAGCATTACATATTTTATATTTTAGAACAGGTTTTCTCTGCTCTAAAATATTTACATGTAGGCGGAAAGACAATTGCTCCACAACAATTTGACAAGTACCAGATGAATTGTACCCTGTATACAATTCATCTGGTACTTGTAAAATCCTAAATGGAGTAGGATTGCATGGGTATCTTTCTTATTCTTAAAGTTAGAGATCTGGTAAAATGGGCAATGTTGTGCAGTTGTATGCTGGTAAAGATTATGTTGAGAAATTTTAAAAAAATCTGAGCAGTTTAGAAATTATAAAAAAAATCGTGTTTTTTTTCTAAAAAAAATCAAATACCTCGATATTAATACCAACTTTCTTATTTCAAATGGCCGCCACATTTGATTATTACACGCCTAAATAGACTTTTTTTCTCTATTCAACGATGTATAACAACCTATGTCAAAATAATGTAAATATTGATTTTTAAAATTTTAATTTTTTCAATTATTTTTAAAACAAATGCAACAAAGCAAAAAAACGTAATACAACCAAGTAGTAAAATAACAATAAATTATAAAAAAAGCTCAAAATGCTGACCGTTATTAGCCAAACACTGCTTCTCGAAGTTCATCCACATTGTTATAACTGAAGTTACTTTCATATACTTTGTCTTTTAAAGTGCCCCACAAATAAAAGTCAAGAGATGTCAAGTCTGCAATATCTGGTTGGCCACTAAACATGTGTATTAGTCGCTATTACTTTGTTATTACGTCCATTTCAATAATTAATAAAATCTATAGCATTGTGTGCAGGAGCGCCATCTTGCTGGTACCATATTTGCATATTTTGTGCCAAAGGTAAATCATCCAAAAAAATTTCTAAGGTTGTTTGAAGAATTTTCAAATAACGTTGTACAGCTAGGGTTCCATGAAAAATTATAGGACCAAGTAAACGATTTTCCATTATGCCACAAAAAAATTAAAGCCGAACCGCACTTGGTTTCGCCGTGGAATAACTGTGTGGATTTTCTTGAGCGCAATAGTGTTCGTTATGACGATTATATAATCAACAATTAGAAAAGTAAGATTCGGCACTCCATTAAATTGTATTTATAAAATCACCATTTTCCCTACTTTTGTTGATTAACCACCTGCAAAATAATAATCTACGGATGTTGTCATTTGGTTGTAAAGTCTGAGATAGGTGCAATTTATAAGGATTTCATCTTCATATCTTGAGCTTTTTTAAAATTGTTGATGCTGTAGACTTAAATACGTTAACTTCATTTCTATCTGCCGACATGAAATGTTCGGATTAGCTGCCACACAAGCCAATGTTAATTCTTCATCATCAACGACCACATTTCTATTTCGCTTAGGTTTTTTTAATCTTCCATACAGTTGCATATTTCTATTCAGTCTTATAAATATACCTTAATGTCCGGCTGTCTTCTTTCAGGAAATTTTGCTTGGTACGTTTGTGCAGCAAGATGAGGATTTTTGTAACACTTGATGTAATTACAAAATATATCATATTGTTCATGTATTGAATTGTTCACTATTTTATTTTAAATAAAAAATATTTATCAATATTACAACAACTTAATACAATACACATGTATGAATGATTTATACAACTCATAAACTAATGTAACATGACAATTAATAAAAAATAAATTTTGTTTATTTTTGTTCATTCCTACTTGTTTTAATCATACAACACTTAATATTTGCATTTTATTTTTTTTGACATAGGTTATTATACTTAGTTGAAAATAGAAAAAAATGTCTATTTAGGCATGAAAAATCAAATATAACGACCATTTGTAATAAGAAAGTTGGTATTAATATCGCGAAAACCGCCATCTTGAATTTTATTCTAACTTGATTTTTATATTTACCTAATTAAACCAAATAACATTTATTTGAAACTTTTTTTCGCATCTTTAAAAATGATTGAGATATTTGATTTTTTAGAAAAACACGATTTTTAGTTTTTTTTAAATAATTTATAAACTACTCAGAATTTTGAAAATTTCTCAACATAATATGAACCAGCATACAAAACTGCACAACATTGCCCATTTAACCAGATCCCTAACTTTAAGAATAAGAAAGATACCCATGCAATCCTACTCTATTTAAGACACCCTGTATATTGTTTTAAAAATCGTAAAATATAAACTCATGTGTTTATGAAAAAAGATATTTATATACATTGTAAAAATTAAGTAATGGACAAATTCAGAAAATCCGTTAATATGCAGGTGAGAAAAAACTCTAAAAAATACGTATCTGATAAATTAAAAACTGTTATAGTTTGAGAAAATTTTCGAAAAAAAGGTGAGGTTACGTTGTTCTAAAAATATTACACTCTTTTCTATTAATATAAACCTGCGTTTATAAATACATATAAACAATTATTATCATACTTCAACAAGTATAGTTTTTGAAAATTAAACACGCGCTAATTTTAGGCAAAATTACGAAACATCGTTGACCGATGGTCACGTACGCCACATTTGCGGAAGTATTGAATGGAATGATATAATCGGAGTTTTGCATATTATTGTTCTGTGTGAATAAAATTGAATCATCAACTTTTTATTAAACAACCGTTTCTCAGGCCGCGCCGCTCGTTACGATTGCGGGAATATTTAGTAATTTTGCGGTCTCATCGGAAATCCACTTATCGTCCGAACAGACTGCACGTCGCCGCTCATTATTTATAGATGTTTATTCATTTAAAAATATTTTGAACACAAACCGCACCGGGTTCCGATTGACATCAACATAAATCATCATTGATACAAAATCAGGGATTTTTTTGGTTTGGGATACCTCAATTTTTATTATTTCATAATAATTACCAAAATAAATGACGAGAAGCAGTTTATGAAAAAAAAAATCGTAGGAATTTTGTTTTGTTTTCACTACGAACTGTTTGGGATTGAGAAATAAGTATTTTGATGCGTATTATTTTTATTATGTATTTAATCGTAATTTGTGATTCGTAATTTACCTTTTTTATACATACGTTTTGTAATGTTTTTAGTGTGTCACACTTTTATAGTAAATGTTTAATATGTAGTTATAAATGTAATTTATGAATGGAGATTCCGTTAATAAAGTGAAATTGAAATATACTGCATGGGAAGTTAATATGTGATTGTTATTTTATTAGTAGGTTTTTAATAATATATTCATATGTATTATTATAATTGTAATTATTTTCATTTTTGTTTCCTATTTGATTACCTTAAATAAATAAATGATTACAAAACTTTCCACTTCATATGAAAGAAACGGGAGAAAATTTCTTTTCAATTTTCAATGTTTTTAATGTAAATTTTTGTACGATTATTATGTATGTTTTTCTTGTATTAAATAGTAAAGTTGAGCATTTTTATCTTAATATTGATAGGGCTTTATTGTACCATTTTGGGACTATAGTCTATTAATTAAATATGTTTCACCACGGGTTAAGTGAGAAATTAATTCAAAATGAAATGTATATTGTAAAATGGAGATTCCGTAAATAAATAACTAAATTAATTTCATTTTTGTACAAAGAGTTGGTGTAATTGTGGCCCACACAAATCCGTCTGTAGCCAATAATACGGTGGGGAGAAAAAATTATACCTCTCGAGCGTATTTTACGAGCGTGAGTCTCAAGTACTTACTTAATGAATTAACACAGTTGACTCACGTTAAAAGGCAATTTATTAAAAGGTGTCGTGATAAATAAATTCCAGACACTTTACGACACGCGAAGAAAACTTTACAATCGTAATTGCGATATGAAAAAAATCAAATACAATAAATAAATGCGTATATTTTGACGATTTTTTTAAATTTTGTATTTCAATTTTAGTGCTATGATTTAAACTGTGTGTTTTAGATTAGTACAAAATTATTTACTTTTTGTATATGTTAATTAAGTTGTTAATTGTTAGGAAAATGTATGTTTATATAATATAATAATATTTAACACGTTGTGCTTAAAATGTACATATAGTGATAAAAATAAAAAAGAAGTGAGGAGGAAAGACCTTCGGTCGTTAGACATTTCATTAATATATGTGAATATAAATCTACAAATACATTGTAAATAATTATATCGAGCGTATAACAAAAATCGACGACGAAGTTGGCGTCAGAAGTCTCGAGTCATGTCTGTACTAAGATCACACGCGTGAAATGCTGGTTGCGGTCAACATGTGTGAGTTTAGTTCAGACATGACTTTAGATTTCCAATGCCAACTTCGTCTTCGATTTTTGTTATACTCTCGATATAAACTATGTATAAATGTTTCATGAATAAAGATGTTTAGTAGTAGTAAAAAAAGTGAAGAACGGAATAAAATATTATTATATTTTATCAAGAAACTTCAAGTACTCACCAACAAATATCTTAGGAATGTATGTTTTTTACCAAAGTGTTAAAAAATATAGTAATACATTTATTTAAATTTGATATGGATTACCACGTAGTTAACGGTCAAAATCATCGTGTATTAAATAGTAGATATGATTAATTATTAAGACTTTACTAATAAAATACTATTAAAAACGCATTCATTTTGATTGTGAATTATCCTTGCTTCATGAAAATATTAGATTCTCCAATTCTAAAAATTCTTCATCAATACAATTTTTAAAATTGGAGAATCTAATATTTTCACTAATTTTGAAATATCGTTTCTAAAAATGACCATCATTACGTTTTATAAAGTATCGAAGGATTTTGTTAGTGATATTGCCTTTCCAAAAATATTAAGGAAGGAGGAAGCAAGTAAGTTATTCTAAATACAGATTAAAAAAAATATGAACGGCTGAAAGACCTATGGTCGATAGCCATTTCGCAATATGTTACATATATGTATTATAAATAAATAATAATTATTTAAAATTACACGTATAAAGATGTATTTATATAAAATATGAAATGTATTGGCTTCATAGGCTGCTTATAGAGCAGTTTTGCTAATTGTGTATTTTATTGGTAAACTTCTAATAATTCATTCTTATTTATTATAATAATAAAATAAAGCAAATGTTTATTGTATAATTGAATATCCAGCAGGGTGTTATTCAGGGAAGTAGTTGTTTAAATAATTAATTTGTATTATTTATTTTCAAAATTCTTTCCATATTTAATAAAATCATTTTTGTATATTATTACAATTTCTTTATACCCAAATTTATAATCTGATTTGTACAAATTTTTTAATGAAAATATTATAGAATATTAACTAATTTAATTGCATTTCATAACTTGATTAATTTGCGATTCAAAATTAATCTTGAATCGAAAATTAATCAAGTTATGAAATGCAATTAAATTAGTTAATATTCTATAATATTTTCATTAAAAAATTTGCGATTCAAAATTAATCCTGAATCGCAAATTAATCAAGTTATGAAATGCAATTAAATTAGTTAATATTCTATAATATTTTCATTAGAAAATTTGCGATTCAAAATTAATCTTGAATCGAAAATTAATCAAGTTATTAAATGCAATTAAATTAGTTAATATTCTATAATATTTTCATTAACAAATTTGCGATTCAAAATTAATCTTGAATCGCAAATAATCAAGTTATGAAATGCAATTAAATTAGTTAATATTCTATAATATTTTCATTAGAAAATTTGCGATTCAAAATTAATCTTGAATCGAAAATTAATCAAGTTATGAAATGCAATTAAATTAGTTAATATTCTATAATATTTTCATTAGAAAATTTGCGATTCAAAATTAATCTTGAATCGCAAATTAATCAAGTTATGAAATGCAATTAAATTAGTTAATATTCTATAATATTTTCATTACAAAATTTGGGTATAAAGAAATTGTAATAATGTACAAAAAATGATTTTATTAAATATGGAAAGAATTAGGTTCATTTTTTTGCGTGTTTGTTTTCTATTTATTTTCATTTTTGTTTAATGTTCGTAATTATTTTTAGTAATCATATAATGTAAATCAATCCATTTATGGATTCATCCGAAGATTTAATAAATAAGTTAATTTGCAAAATGACTATCGGTAAGAAGTCTTTCAGCGTGTCAGTTATGTATAATAATCATCATATATTATATAATATATATAATCAGCATGATTTTGATTATTCAAAATGTAACACGAACTGCAAACCTCCACAATTATGCAATGAATGAAATCTGTAATAAATGTAGAACTATTACTTAAATGAAATAGCAAATACCTGATTTTATTAAAAGTGTTAAACAAACAAAAACTTGAATTTTAAAAGTTAAGTATATATAACATTATAATTAATGGAATAAGCGGGGAGGTTTTGAATTCGGTTTATATTTTTAATATTGAAAATAAAAAAAATAGCAGTTTATTATTAGGTTTATACATTTATGAAGTTTATTTGGTACGATCCTTGATTCACTCTTACACCTCTTATTTTGTTGTTAAAAAAAACTATGAAATAAACTGACTTACAGTTAATTATTTTTAGTAAATTAAAATAAATATGAAATAAACCAAAATCAAATAAATCGTTCCCATTCAGAAACTAGTCCTTCGTACACTTAATTTTGCCCATATAAAAACTAACGAGGAGGCTCGATTATAACAGTCAGACATGAGCCAAAACTTCAAAGGCTAATATCCCTAGAATAAAGAACATCATGAATGAAGAATTCTTTCATTGCATGATCCAACTTCCCCAATTTAAACTTCATATATTACTTGTTTACATCTCCTCGTTGAAAGGCTTACGGCCGTTAGCATATTGCTTTTTTTGTGTTTATCGAAATCCATATATTTGAAATGTTTTATATTATTGTATAAAAATTATATAAAAACAATAATAAAGATGTTAAACGCATTGATTTATTCATTATTTTCAATCGATTGACTCATATTGACTTACATACAATATCATCATCTACCTTTTTTTCATAAAAAATATCCCATTACCTGTAGTTACTTAATTAATAATTCAATTTTAAAAGTTGATGATTTTATTTGTTATCTAGGAGTGATTTTTGATTCGCAATTACTTTTCACAAAACAAATAGAAGCTGTCTCAAAGTCAGCAAGTAAATCCTTGGGATTTATAGTGAGAATATCAAAATCATTTAATTCAGGATGATTTAATTGAAATTAAAACACTTGGTTTGTTTCACTTATTTATATTTTCTCCAACTAGTTTCAACCATTGGTTATCTTCTTTATTTTTAGTAATTGACCAATGGTCGAAACTAGTTGGAGAAAATATAAATAAATTAAACAAAACAAGTGTTTTAATTTCAATTAAATCATCCTGAATTAATTCAAAAATGTTTCACCACGGGTTAAGTGAGAAATTAATTAAACATATAAAATCATTTAAAATCATCGATGTGCTAAAGGTTTCATAATTCGCTCACTTTGTAAGTAAACTGGAATATGCAAGCTTGATTTGGAATTCTATCTATGCTTACCAGTGCTCTAGCCTTGACAGAATTCATATGTTTCTGAAGTTTTTATCTTTTATTTAAGGAGGATAGAGTCCATCGAGCAGTTGGTTGCTCTCAGAAGGAGTTATTGTCTAGGAATGATAGAGCTTCAGGGAAGGAGGAAACTTAACTCCGAAAAGTTTTTGCAGAAGCTGGTCAATAACAAAATTGACTCTAAGGTACTATTTTCGCACGCAATGTTTCTTAATTTTCATTGCGGACTTTAGTCACATTTCGAAAGGCTAGAGCCTGCTTATTTCGATCACCGATTGCAACTATTTGTAGCAGTGCAAACAGAATTATCAATTATATTTTTCCAGACGTAGCATTCATTTATTAATTTATGATATAATTGTAATTATTATTAATTATTAATTTTATACTTAGTTTTAATTTTTTGTTATTTTATGTCCTTTAATTGGGGTAACCTATTGGACAAATAAATATATTATTATTTTAAATCAGCCCATCAGCCCATGACAGACTACTAACACATTTGTACATATTGTTATAATAACTTTTGTAAATTTTTGTTGTCATATTGTCTAAATAAAGATATTTGTATATATATACATCAGCGCTATACACTAAAAAGTTTTCAATTTCATAAATACATAATTGTTTAATAATAAAAAAATAACACTATTCTGGGTAAACCTCCATTGATCTTGTGCGACGATTATTCAACGTTTAAAAATAAACATTGTTCGATACTGTCTTTGGGATTTATTTTGTACTTCGGCTATTCTAAGCGCGCCGATAACGTTGCGGTCCGATAAATTTATACGAATAGCACTGGAAATAATGGCAAATTGATTACCGCGAAATTTCTTCTAATTCCCTGTAATTCATGTGAAACAAAACAAGCGCTCCGGTTGCGAAATTTTTATTAATAATCGCACGCTCCGGATCAATCTGGATTATTTTATAAATAAAACCACGTGCGGAAATGAAATGCGAAACATTTTCAATGGAATAAATAGGAAAGTACTATCTATTCTGACAAATGGTTAAAGATATCGAAGTGCAATAAAATCCATATCTCATTTCTTTTTTTACTAAATTTTGAAGGGCTATATGTAAATTTCTATATTTTTAACATAACTATAAAGGAATTTTAAATAATTTCAGGAATGTGGAGAGGATTGTTGGGCTGACTTAGCCTATTCCGAGAAAGGATTTTTAGGCAAGTTGAAGAAGCAATCATTTTCACATTTTTTTTTTAAATATAATTTCCATGTATTACTAATATTAAAATAATAACATTTATTGTCAAATGGGAAAACATTCCCAATTACAATATAATTGCATGAATAAAATACAGGATGTCGCACCAAGAATGCAAATTGAATGTATACGGATTTATAATTTATGGATTATATTGACATTTTTACCATTTGCCTAAGCCTATATGTTCTTTTAATGAAAATACTTACAAGGTTGTACTGCTTATACTATACCGAAAGTGGATACCAACTTCCTTATGTTAAATGGATTTTATGGAATCATATATTTTTTATAATAGATTTGAATTCTATATATGATTTTATGACAAAAAAATATGAACCATTGCTATACCTAAATCTGAGCAATGAAAATATTTTAATCTTTATAAAAAATATAATTTTTTAAGAGGCCATTTTAAAAAATGATATCAAGACACAGAAACAAGTTATTAATTTGGTATTTTATATATATTTTTTATAACCACCCCGAAAATGTAACTTTCGGTATTATTTATTAAATCGAAAGTATCATTTTACAAAAATTGTATCAAAAGTAGCGAAAATCCTACTTATATATATATATTATTATTATTAAAATTAAATACAAAGTTGATGTTATTCTCAAGGCTGCCTGCATAAACATCTAAAATCGTCCTGAAAGTAAAGAAATCATCCCAAAAATATATTTATAATAATAAATGTTTATTACGGTAACACCATTTATACATAAATTAAGAATTACATAACATACAGCTTAATGATAACTATAATATAAAATCACATTTATAAAGAAAATAAAACGATACAATATATTAACAAAAATATTATAGAAATTAACTAGTAAAATTAACACAATAAACAATTAAATAATAAATAAGCATACTAAATAATTAATATTTTTTTAAATTTGTGGTAAGGGGCATTGAATATATCAAACCAATGTGTGCCATTGTATAAATTAGCGGACTTCAATAATCGCGTAATAGAGTTCTCATTGACAAGATAAGTACTAGTAGTATGTTAATTTAAATAAAATAACGTATTATTACGCGTACTTCTATTGGGAACATGGAGTGAAATGGCGCCAAGAATGACCGGAGAATTGAATTGCCCGTATATAAACGATGAAAAATGCATAGATCAGTTATAGTTCTGCGGCTTTCTACGGATGATATGTTCAGAGCATTCATTACAACGCTGTAGTCTCCACGAATATGTACGATTTTCATTTTATACTCCAAACATCTTAAACACTTTTTTTGGACAGATTCTAAGTGATTCACATTAGAATTAGTAGACGGAGTCCATATAGTAGATGCATACTCTAGTTAGGATCTTACAAGAGAACAATACAATGTTCTTAAGCAATCTATATCCAAGTCTTTTGATATTTGCCACACAAAACACCACATTCTTAATGCTTTACTGACTATATTAGAAATATGATTATTAAATGACCACTTGGAATCAAATATGACTCCGAGGTCATTTAACATAGATACTCTGGCCAATGGTATAGAATTTATATTGTAAATATAATTTATAGTATGTTTATTCCTAGACGTAGTCATATAAAAACATTTTGATATGTTTAGATACAAGTGATTATCATTACACCATTGAAGGATTCGACACAGGTCATCTTGAATACTATGGCAATCATCCTCAGAACTAACAGCTCTAAATAGTTTTAACTCGTCTGCATACAATAAGAAATTACAATTTTGTATTATATCTTGAATGTTGTTTATAAATAAAATAAATAAAATTGGCCCTAAATGCGAATCTTGCGGCACACCAGAGATCACACAGATGGCCCTGGAAATAAACTCTCTTATTTTTACAAATTGTATACGATTAAATAAAAATGATGATAGCCACTTCAAGGTAATGTCACAAATACCAATAGCATTTAATTTTTTAATAAGAATTCTATAGTTAACAGTGTCGAAGGCCTTCGAAAAGTCTGTGTAAATTGCTTTTCCAAGGCCAACGACACAAATTGTTTATATTCTAATAAGTTAGATGTAGTGAAGCCGCCATTAATGAAACCATGTTGTCTAACACTAATAAGTTGTTTAGAGAACGATAGCTGTTCATTCTCGAGCAGGTCGAGAATTTTTGATATGGCAGATTAAATGCAAATACCCCTATAATTTTCAACAAATTCTCTAGGCCCTTTTTTATGGTGAGGTATTATAAAGCTCTGCTTCCATCTAGAGGGTACAATACCACTGCTGAGAGAATTAACAAAAAGTTCATGTATTGGACGACAAAGCGAAAAGATGCACTGTTGCAAGAAAAAGTTACAAATTAAATCAGTCCCAGAGGAATATGTGAATTTTAAACTGCAAATGGCATTAAAAACGTCTTTGATGTCGACTGAAAAACTACTGTCCTGAGCGGGAATACAAGGGGGGCATACATTATTGAAATTAGTATCACTGCAAGAATTAGAGTAAACCGACGAAAAATAATCAGAAAATAAGTTAACTATACTCAACCCATCATCAGCCAATGTTTCGTTGTATCTCATTTCTGATGGATAACCGTTGGTATTTTTCATGTCGTTCGCATATTGCCTAAAATATTATGGATTCGACTTTAACGACTTATTAATGTTAAGAAGGTAATCGTCGTGACATTTGCTAGAATGCCTTTTGCATTCCTAGCGTAAAACAGAGAATATTAAATAATCATTATAATTCCCTTGCAGTTTAGATTTGTAATGGCTACTTCTTTTTAATTTAATTAACTGTATCAATTCTTTTGTCATCCATTTAGGGAAGTGGCTAGATAGATTCTTAACAAATTTAACTGGTACAAAATTTTCGATGACTGAATATAAAATATCATAGAATGTATCAACCACACAGTCCAAGTTAGAATCAGAAGAAGTAAAATTCCAATCAATCATATTTATGTAGGAATTGATTAAGTTATAATCCGCGCAATGAAATAAGATTCTTTTCTCGTATGTAGGAAGAGAGTTAGTTACATTAAAAGGTAGAAAACAATTATATGCAAAGTGGTGAAGACTAGAGGATACTATTGGTTCCTGAGATAGTTGAAATAGAGTGTTATCAAAAGTACTGAAACATAAGTCAAGTCAAGTCTGCGCTTGTCATATAACATTCGTGCGTATTTTCTTTATCTTTTTTTGCATTCCAAAAAATGAAAATCAGTATTGAAAGTGAGGTTGAAATGATTCCACACGAGATTAGCGAATCTAATAAAGCAACAAAATCCTCATAGCTTCACAGGTTGAAAACGGCGCTAAAGAAATTAATATCCCGAGATCTAGTACAAGTGCTATGTCTAATACTAATTTAAATACTGCCACTTTTGTTAATATCCCTAGTACTATTAATATAAGTAGTTCATACATAATGTATCCATACATATTCTTGTTAACATACAAAATGGCTGCAGAAAAGATATTGTATGTGACATGATCCAAAAATGATTTTATGGGACTCGCAGGATTACAGGATTCGCCTATAACTCACCTTATAAACGTCCTACTCATCCCGTGAAATACAACTTTCGGAACTTTTTAACATATTACTATTATTGTCTTATCTCAACACTAAAAATTACTGTAAATCTTTTACAGGATGTCTCAAACTAACTAAAGAATCTCAAGTGTATGTCATATGGTAAGAACATTTTTCAAATGGAGCACCCTGTATATTTTCGCAACATTTGGGGTAAGATTTAGTGCAGCATTAATCCACATTAGCATTGCCTATACCTATCTTAGTTGGTTTTCAAGATATTAATACATTAATTAAAATAACTGATACAATACCCCTATCAAAAAAATCAAGTACATAAAATAATAATAACAGTTTGTCAATAATTCATATGGTAAGATCCAAAATGGCGTTAAGTGTAGATTTCCCTTCCCTAAAACCATTTCGTTCTTTCCTTAGTATATAATTCCATTCAAAGTGTTTAATTACTTGTTTGAGTAATATAATTTTAATTATTTTAGAGAAAATCGGAGGTGGACTTACAGGCTGATAATTATTGACATTCATTTATGTCACCTTTTTTTATGAATTGGAACAACTTTCGATATTTTTAGAACGTCCGGATATACACTTGATTTTATACAACCACTGATTAATTTAGTAAGAGGTTATACTAGAACATCTAGCACGTAAATGTAAGCACTTCCATTGTTTTTCATACTCTTGTCTGTGTCCTTTACCACCTTTTCCGAAACAAGAAGAAATGAGAATGGCGGCAAGTTAGAAGGTAAGTATTTGTAATGTACCCCAGTACATTTTATAATAATAATATACATTATTATTATTACTATTATTATAAATATTTCGTGTATGTATTTTATATATTATTCGATTATTGTAATCTATTTATGTAAATAATATTAGCTGTTGTAAATTAAGGAACTCATTATCTCATTCGCACAGATAACATTGGAACAGCAATTAAGTCATTAACTCTAAATTCAAATATTGTTAATTTTCAAATCATATCATAAATAAATACCATTTATGTCTGTCCGCGAAATCTCTATCCTTATATAAATATTTTTCGTTTTGTTATTTACATCTTGCTTCCCAATGTTATGCGTGCTTAATTAGATTTTAATATATTATTATTGCCCAAAAAGGGAGGCGTTGTTCTGGTGTCGAGGAGACCAACTTCACCTTTTTGGAAGAGACATTCTCCGGCATTCAAACTCTACAGCTCTAAATATGAGCGCTAAAGCCTAAAAATTGTATTCAACATTATTTAATAAACAACAGTCGTAAAAATCTTGTAAAGTTGACTTATGTTCTTAACAACTCAGTCAAGGGAATAAAAAAAAGAATCAACTGACTTCTGTCATCAAAGGTTAAATTGATGAAACCAGAAGTCACGTTACATATTGGTTGATTAGATTTAAAGGATCAATATCACAGATATTTAATTCATTGTTAATTAAATTCGGAATGTTGAAAAAAAAATAAACATATGAGCCGTTATATCACTGTTATGTATCACAGATACAAAGTTTTTCCCTACGATTGTTCACAATATTACTCGCTGATCACACTAATATATCATTTGCCTCTATTTTAGTCCAATTGCTATTATTATATTAGATGTGCCATTTAAAATATTCACGCATTTGTCTAAAATACTGATACAAAATTTTATTTGTTTTCATTCACTTATTTGAAAGTTACGACTTTTTTTCGAAACATCAATTTTTCTAAAAATATTTAATTATTTCAAAAATTATTAGTTTTAGGCATATAAACATATGAAAGTTAACTTTATTTTTGATGTAAACTCTGAAAAAAAATTAAAATATTCCATTAGAAAAAATTTAACTATGATATGCCATGCTTTTATGGGACACCCTGTATATTTAAATCTAATTTTAAAATATGGTCTTAATAGACATACATACACCTGCGAAAGCCGATTTTGAAAAAAATCCATTTAGTCGTAAAGCGCACGCTGAGACATCCTGTATAATTGCATTTTTAAAATTGTATTATTATTTCTTTCTTTAATCGAATACGAAATAATTGATTATTTTCAATAATTAAATGATGATTTAATTGTTTCAATGTAGATGTATCATTCAGAACTTAAACTTAAATATTATAAATACTATATTACAACTAATTGAACTATTTTCAAACTTAACTTTCATTATCTTTCGTAACTTTCAAATAAATCGATTATTTAAATAGTTGTTTTGCCCATCACTAGTTTCAGACTTAATAGTGATTAAATATTTAATCATGATTGAAAATATTGTAAATGGTACCAATAAAAAAATATATATTATTTCAAACTAATAATAAAAAAAAATACAGAAATGTCGATGGGTTGATCTAAATTTAACGAAAATCCTTAACCCAATTCACGCGAATATTCCAAAATCCGAAAAAAAAAAACAGAAACATCTCCGCGGTTTACAATTAGAAACGGTGGTTTATAATAAAAGCGGCAATCCGGCAATCCACTTAAGCAAATCTATTTATGCTTACGCGCGGAAATATGTTTGGAATTTTGAAAAATGAATCCGATAATGGGCTTACTTATCGATGATGAACGCCCGATCTAAAATTGTATAAGAGGAAATGGTAAGTTATAAATAGTGGGTAATTGAGCTGGAAGGGAATAAGTGATCGCCGAGTTACGAGCTGTTGACGACGCCACTCTCCGGCCGGCGCTGACAGCCACTCATGACGCAGCCTACTCCGACTGATAATTTCTGTTTGATATGGACAAGAATCGTGGGCATTCATGCCGAAGGAATTTACCAGACGTAAGGACTGGGTTGGGATATTTTTGCCCGCGTAAACGAAATTTGCGATCCTTTTTTACTTTTCGATTCATTCATCCGGTGAGACGATTTTGAGAGATAGGGATTTTGCAGAATGCCGTGTGCGTGTGTGTGGTCAATTTTTATCTACTAGAAGAGATACTGATGTACTGATCTCGCAGAATGAATTGAAGTCGTGTTCTCTCATTAAGAAGTAAAACGTTATTGATAACATTATTATAATTTTTAATTATTGATATGGTAGATCATCAATATAAATTAATAATAATAATGGGACCAATAATAATCCCTCTGGCACGTCGAGTGTGCGAGTGCATTTGATCTTTCACCATTGTGATTTTCAAAAATTAAGTGAACATTTCATTATTATTAATTAAATTCGATTAAAATTCGTTATGAATAAAGATATATGTTTTTTACTACATATTCAGTAATAATAATAATAAAAACTATACAGTAGGGTAATTACACATCCTCCATACAACCCCCTTATATTCAGTAGTTAGTATAATTCAATTTACATATAATTGTATTATTATTAAATGCGTAATACGTAATTCTTGTATCAATATTATATAAAATATGTTTTCTTAATATTCATTTTTACAAATAGTGTATATTTATTTATACTAGTTTTTTACGAAATAATTAATGTAGTTTATTTTAATTATATTTTTTTTGTGTGGATACTCTATCGAATATTATAAAGAGATAAAAATGTTTCAAATTCAATTCAATTCATTTATTTAGGGTAAATCACCTTTATACAGAATAATAACAATTAAATTAAATTAACTAATCTTTCAAGTTTTTTTTTAATATGAATTGTCTGTTCTAATAAAAAGATATTTAAATGTTTATGCAATGGTAATACTGAACTATACTTAATATTAAATGTTGGTAGTCATATTAACATCAATGATGTATTATATTGTTATATTAAACCATAAATTTTATTAAAATCGAATGAACCATTCAATTATTATTATTAAAACAAATACTATTTTTTAAAGATTAAAGATGAATTCTGGCTTAATATTAAACTTTGTATACAGATAATTTCGGTTGAATTATCATATTTTGGTCCCAGGAACCTGATATTAAGCCATTTCCCCACATTAACAGGACACTATATATAAAGCAAAACAAAATTTCCAATTCAACGGTAAATTGTTAAAAATATTAATTTGTAATTAAATTCACTTGGTTTTGTTTCACTTATTTGTATTTTATTTTCTACTAGTTTCGGCTTTGATGCCATTATCAAGAATGATGTACAAATGGATTTGTTTTGGAATATATAAACAGATTTACGTTTTATTAGGTAATAAGGGCATTTAATATCGGGGAATTCCAAAGGTCTTCGTTGTCGTTGACCACGTTTTTACCCGCCTTTAAGGCTTTTGAAATTTCTAAACCCTCCCGATAGTTAAGCGTTAATCCCTTATTACCTGTGTGTAGAATTTTTAAATTGTTTGAAGAAAAGTGGTGATTGGATGTGATACAGTGTTTAGAAAAACCGGTGGTTTGTTTTTTATTTTCTATGTCTTTCTTGTGTTCTTTTAACCTGATATCAAAAGACCTGCCGGTTTGTCCTATGTACAATGCATCACAATCATCACATTTTAATTAAAAAATACCACTTTTCTTCAATTTACAATTTTCTTTTTTATTTTATTATTAACAATTAATTTTCCTAAATTATTTCTGCTTGTCAAAATCATGTTATTATTTTTTCCTTTTAAATTATTTTTAATTTGTATAGACAATGGCTTAATGTATTCTAATCTATTCCATACAGTTAAATCAGAATAATTTGTCACACTATAAAAGTATTTTCGCAATTGTTTTTGTTGTTTCCTTTTAAGCATGTTATTTATTATATCTTCAGTGTAGCCATTATTAATTGCGATCGTTTTTATTGTATTTAATTCAATATCAAAATCTATTTTACTTAGAGGGATATTAATTAATCTGTGTAAAAGGGCGTGGAATGTACTGAATTTAATTTGACTATGGGTGTTTGAACATTGTGGAATAATAACATCTGTGCAAGTCTCTTTCCTATATATTTTGTACGACAGTGTATTATTAACTGTTTTCGTGATTGTTATATCAAGAAAATTGAGGCTGTTATTAGTTTCTTTTTTAACTGTAAACTGGATTTTTTTGTTTATTTTATTAATGAAATTTGTAAATGTTTCCAATTGTCTGTTTGTACCTGTCCATATACAAAATATATCGTCAACATATCTTGCCCAGAAATAAATTTGTTTACTTTCTATTTTTGTGAATAAATTATTTTCAAAATTATCCATATATATATATATATATATTAGAGTAAAGGAGACAAAGGTGATCCCATGGGTAAGCCGTCAGATTGTGTAAAAAATTTATTGTTAAATTCAAAGTAATATTGATCAACGCAAATTTCTATTAAAGATTTGAGTTCTGATTTTTTTAAATTTAATTCTTTCGAATTATTTATTTCATTTTCCATAATTATTTTTAGTTCATTTAACGGGACTGAAGTAAATAAACTCTTGACGTCAAATGAAATTAATTTTGCGTTGTGGGGAATTAGTATATTTTTAAAATTATTTATTAGCTCTATTGTGTTTTTATTGAATATTTTGGTTTAAAATCTATGAATGTGGGGATTAAATTATTTAAAAATTTACACAATTTATACGTCGGGGCGTATAGGTACAATATCACCGGACGTATTGGAAAATCCATAAAGAGTTGCGGCTTTTGTGTTCATCACTGTTAATTTGAATCTATCTCGGTCCGAAATTAAATGTTTGCAATTATTTAAAACTTTTTTAAATTCATTTTGATATTTGTTTGTTGGGTCTGATTTTTTATTGCAAAAAGTATCTGTTTCTAATAAGTCCTCTGTTTTTTAATGAAATCTGTTTTGTTCATAATTGTTATGGTGTTACCTTTGTCCGCTTTATATAGTATTATATCGTTTTTTTAGTTTATTTCTAATGCTAGTTATTGTTTTTTTTGTCATAATTACGTGCTTTACTCTTATAGTGTGATTTATATTTTTGTTATTAATTTTGAAGTCTTATTTTTTATAGTCAATAGTTCTTCATCTCTAAATATTTGATTACAAATAGTTTCTCCATTTATTCCTAATGTCTCTCGAGACATACTAATTCCCACAAAGATCACTGTTTTTTAATTCAAATATATATCAGAACAATATTTTTGTATATTAAAAATTAAACAAATTTATTGTTATTCGAATACTAAAAACACTTTCAACTTTGTTGAAATATATTTATTAACCATAGATTCGACGTCACTAAATAAATAAATTCCAATCTTCTTTATGTAGGTTGTTAGTTGTGGAGACTTTAATTATTTAAATAAAAATAGTTGTCCTTTCTCCTACTTATTTTTTATTAAACTAAATATATTTCCGAAACTATGTTTCCATTTTCAGTAGTGAAGTTTAAATAAATAATACGTTGTTATAGTATTCTCAATGTAATAGTGATAATATTGAAATATTTAAAAATCATGTTGTCTATAAACTATATATAAATACAATTATAAAAAAAACGTGCTAAAATTTATGAAGATCTAATAAGGGGTTATTTAAGCAACTATTATCAAAATTTCAATAGACTCCAACATGTTTCATTGTGATTCACGTGAAAATTTAAGAAGGTTAACATTTTCAATCGAAAATTTGTGTCCTGTATTTATTGAATGAAAAGCCACTGCAGATTTGTCAAAATTAAAGTTTCTAATATGGTAAGTATGTTCTTTAAATCTAAGTAAACACTTCTAGTAGTTTGGCCTATGTAAAATTTCGTACAATTGCTATATTTTATTAAATAAATACCAGAATTTTCTAATGGATTATTTTTCAAAAATGTGTCACCTAATAATATTTTTAATTTTGTGTTTGAATATGTTGCAGGTTTTAAATTGATTTTTTAAAAAATATTATTTAATTTGAAATTTAGACATGCATTATATAAAATATTTGCAGAATTTTTATTTGAATTTTGTTCACAATGTGGTGTTAAAGTTATCGAATTTTTGATTAAAAATTTGTTTTTGAATTTATTAATTTTTTTTGTGATTATTTTTGATTCAAAATTTAATTTCTTTGCTATAAATTCATACATCTTTATTCAGACAGCAGAATTACAATTCTTTACAAATATTTATATTTACAATACATATTGGCGGGTTAGTAGTCTGTCATGGGCTGTCGACCGGAGGACTTTCTGGCCTCTTTGCTATATTATATATTAAATTAATTCCTGATTTTGTATTTTCTTCGATAATTGGATAAAAAATGCTAATTTATGCTTATAATGTGTTAGAATCTGAATTAATGTAATTAAAAGTGTGGGTTGATTTTGTATATATATTAAATTCTAAATTTAAATAATTTCTAATTATTAAAAGATCTAAAAAGGGTAATTTTCCATGCATTTCAAGTTCGTACGTAAAATTGATATTCTTATTAAAATTATTAATTTCGTGAATAATTTGTTCAATTTTAAAATTCTCGTTAATTATAGCGAAAATATCGTCCACGTACCTGTACCATATTCTTGGAAAATTGACTATTTTTTATTTCGCTAAATTTTCTAAATTTTTCATAAATAAATTTTCCAAAAAATGAGACAAAGTATTTCCCATAGCTTTTCCGAATGTTTGTTTAGAAAATTATTTGCCATTAAATTCGAAAGTGTTACATTCCATAACTAATTTAGTTAAATCTACGTAAATTTTGATTTTATTTTCAGGAACTAAATTTTCTATTAAAAATGTTTTTTAAAATACTAAAGTTTCATCAATTGGTATACTTGGAAATAGTGATTGAACGTCAAAAGAAATAATCTTTTCTTCAGAACTAAAAGTGACCTTTGAAAGTTTATTAATTAAATCGAAAGAATTTTTAATTGAAAAATCATTTGTAATTTTGAAATTCTTTAATTAAGAATTTAGCAATTTTATATGTTGGTGAACTAATATTTGAAACTATTGGCCTGAATGCATTACCTGGTTTATGATTTTTTTGGTAAACCACATAATTTTGAAAGCCTTGGATTATTGACTTTGATTTTGTAAATTAATTTATTATCAATCAAACATGTTGAAATCTTCAAAACTCATTAATTTTAGCACAGTACAATTTTATCGCATTCTTCTTTTGTTCTAAATATGGTCCATTTTTCGACATATCTTCAATTTGCTTAAAATAGTCCGATTTGAAATTTCATCATTATACTGGACAAAAAAATAATTGTTCTTTTTCGGCAGATTAGCTGATGGCTACTAATCTGTCACTCTGTCCAAAGAAGTGAATAATATTCATAAATATCTTATTAAAGACATTGCATTACATTACACGTATTTTGATATGCTTAGAGATAATTGTTAGCTCGTCGAAGAGTCTAAAAATAATAATGTTGATGAAAATCTCATTCAAAAACTCATATTACATTAGAAATAAAAGTATAATCTAATAAAATTTTTATTGTAGTTTATAATTTGTTTCAAATAAGTTGAATATATTTCAATTCCCTCAACATAAGACATATAGATTAAATGAATTAATGTGAAATGAAGCATATAACATGTGTAAATCATTTACAAAGAATGCACATTATTCCTTTACGTTACAGTTGTCTGAGTTATTTATCTAACACAACTGTGATATTAACAAAAGAATTATATATTCAAAAATTGAATAATTCCATTAATCAAGAAAATATAAATATTTATAAAATCTAACAATTAAATATTAAGGAAAAATAAAACAATTTCAATCGAAAATTTAATTTTTTAATAAAAAAATTGACAAATTTAATACATTAACAATAAATCCCAAACTTTATTGTTTAACAAAAACGTGCAAAACGAAGCTACCAATTAGACCTTATTAGATTATGTGAATATACATTCACCGTGCAGTAATTTAGCTATTTATACTAGTAAATATTTTAGAAATAAAACAAATTATAAAAAAATATAGTATTAAAAATAATGTAGACCTAACAAATCAAGATTTAAATATTATAAAACACCTATAAATTCAAAAATAGTTTCTTTTAATGTAACGAATATGCTTCATAGATTTCCTTCAAGTGAATGTATTCAAATTATTAAAAATATTTTAGATAAAAATAATATATATAACATCTTCATTCGTGTAAATTTACAAAATTAAATATTATTTGCAATACATATATTATAATTTCACGAAATGGCTATCTTTCCGTCCTTGTCTTCTTCTTGTTGTCTACTTACTCGTCATGTTTGCTAACGTTATTATCGATTCCGCATTATTTGATGAAATCAAATGCTATATGGTGATGGTAGGGAAATTACATTTTGAAGTAATATTCGGGTTGAGAGGTATGCAAAGGTGTTTGGTTATTTGTGTTAATTCAGGATTTTTGGCAAATTTGTTTGTTGATATAGAAGTGTGTTAGGCGGGTTGTGGAAGGGGTTATTAGGGTGTCTGAATTTTTGTGAGTACTCTAAGGGTAAAAATAAAATTAATACAAATATTAAAGAAGAATTACTTTCTTCTTCTAAATTATGTATCAATAAAAATTATTTTCAATTCAATAAAAAAAATCCGGATTGCTGCAAAATATGGTTTTTCATATCATACAATTCAAATTATTAAAGAATTCAGAAAGAAAGCACTTTTTGAAATTTATTCAAATATTAAAGGAAACAATAAAAAAAATTCACAAAAAAAGCAAAGAAATTTTGAAAAAAAAAAAAATAAAATAATTACAATGTAGTATTTAAAAGTAATAATAAATTATGTAATATATTATACAATAGAAGAGATAAAACCGAAAATTTAATATAAGGTATACTGAACAGTTTAAATATTTAGGTTGAATAAAGATTGTGGTACATTTCCAAATCGTATAGTTACAAATAGTCACACTTTTCTAAATTTAAATAGTACAAAAATCTTGAATCGTGAAAAAGGTCAAAAATTTGATATGCTGTAAGCAATAGAAATTTATTTACACAATCACGACACGAATTTATCAATTTTCAATGAACAAATACATCTATTATATAATTTACTCTATATATCACTTTATTTTAGTATTAAACTAATTCAATTGAATTGTTATAATTAATTAATTTATTTTATTTTAGCAAAATAATTCCATAATGATCCTGAAGATAGTTTTTTAGTAGGTTATTTCCACCTTGTAATCAAATACTGGGACCGAAATTATTTTGCCTGCCCTACAAGTAAAAAATCGAAAATCATTAAATCTATTTCTATAAAAAAATAGTATGTACATATCCATAGAAATTTAAATGTATTTAATTTTGAATTCTCTTGAAAATGGGCTGATAACCCGAAACTTGTATAAAAGTTTAAATTTATTCAATTTAATAGAAAAAGGATTTATTCACTTGGTCACAGTTATTTAAATAAATTAAATAAAAAGAATTTGAAAATAATTAATTAATAAATTATTTTCCCTTTAGCTCAATTTAATCTGTGTTTTATTGGTATTGATAATTTTTAAAAATATATTCATATTTATTATATACGATCTTACATATATTTATTTATATTAATAAATATGTTAGCTATTCTAAGTATTTTCTAAATATCTCTTTAGAATGTCAAGAAAAATTATATGTAAATATCAAAATGCATAGAATATATTTTGGGCATTATTATATAAAAGCAATTCATGAATACATTGTTTCATTAATTGGAATCATATCTAATGTTTGCATTTCTGGAAAGCAAAATCATATTCTTGATAAAGACGAAGCTCGAATTTAATATACAATTGTTTATAAATTTTGCGCGAAACATTCTGTAGTGAAATATGAGAACTTTGATAAAAAAGAACATGCAATTAGATAAACTATTATACACGTAAAAAATATTCTATTACAATCTTTAAAATATAATAAAATCAAAAAAATTAACAGTTTATTTTTTATATTAATTTAAATATTTTAATGTAAAAACTCAATCATTTTTTTTAAATCTTACAAATTACAGCGTTTTTATAGTCCATTTCATTATACATAAAATAAATTTACCTTTATAGCCTATCATGATAACTTTAAAGTAACATCATAATTAGTCCTTTTATTGCCAACATTTATATCATTAAATATTTTAAAATAAAACAATAGCACCAAAATACATATATCTCGAAAAAACAATAATGTAATGATTTTTTAGTATCGTTTTTGTGTTTGTAGCAAGATGATACGAAAATACTAATAATGCTATTATTATAAATAAAATTAATGATAAAGAACTTTGAGAAGAAAATATAACTTTTTTGAAAACGTTAATTTCGAAATGAAGAATAAATAATCGTAAATGAAAATAGCGACAGCTATACAAGGTCCACGCGCATGAGGATCGGTCTATTAAAACTAAACAACTTAAGATATTGAAAAACTTTAAATTCTACTTTATGCAGTTTTTGATGCTCTGCACGATGACAGTATTTTCAAATATACAAGGTGTCCTATTTTCCCGAAATCGTTGACAACGCTCGTATTTCCATCACTGAATAATATAATATATAGTGATGGAAATACGCGCGTATTCTCAGAATTTAATGACCTTCCATGTTTTCCCCTTCTTACACTTTAACAATAACAAATTGAAAACTATTCAAAATTTGATTTTCGTTTTTGCTTATTGCATTGATTATTCATATACAACACTTTTATATTAATGAAGGCAGGAAACTATTTACGTTGATACGACAATTTGACACGTAGCACAGTCTTGTTGAAACTACAATAACCTGTTATTATATAGCTATGGCTATATTTATTAACTAATTTCTAATTTCGAAATGAAGAAGGTTGAATTTCTTCATTTCGAAATTAATTAGTTTCTTCTTAGAGTTCCCCTATTCATTGAATTTTTATGTGGTTATTTCTCTTTTTCCGCTTAAGGGCAGGAGTGCTCAAATGCCTTGTATTAAGGTCAGTTTTACTCTTCAACCGTTTATTTCAGGGTATGCCCACTCTTATGGAGTTATTTATAACATAATTTTAGTACCGTGAGAGAATCATCAAGGGGCTCTTTCGTCATAGAAACCATTCCTAGATATTCTCTAAATCCTTTGTTCCTTCTCTTGTGATTAATGCTTGTATTTTGTAAGTTATAACTGTTTCAGCAGAATTATTAGCAATTATTTCCAAAATATTCCATTTTTTTCCTGGATTGCAACAAACTAGTTAGTTATTTATTCATAGTATATTTCAGTGTTATAAATATATTGTTTTTTTGGGCTTAAAATGTCTGTTATAGTGTTTCAATTATGTTTACCAGCGTGTAATATTTTAAACGCACTAATAAAAAAAAGATTAAATAACATACATTTATTGTTACAAAATGTAAAGGTAAAAACTCTACAAGAATCAGTTTTCCAATAATTAATAAAAATAATAATTAAATTAAATAAAAATTAATTGAAAATAATGAGTAAATCATTTCCACATTTAGCTCTGTGACATTTTGACGTTACGTAAGAACCTTAGGTATTTTTCACGAAAAGGTAAATGAAGATAATAGAATAATACCCCAACAACCCACTTCACAATCCCTCCAACGAATACCTTTATGAATCCACCCAAATCCCACCCATATCCCAGCGTATATTAGCCTTAAGTAAAAAAATTGCCAATAATTCTGATAATGTAACCCTAATATCCTTCCTAAATACAAACATCCTACAATCACCATTCATCAATTCATTTGCACAAATCATCAGGACAGTTCAGCTAGCTAGCATAGATTTTTCTTTAACTTCATCATAAATTCACGACAGGGCAGAAAGACCTCTGGTCGATAGCCCAGATAGACTAACACCTACATGTATTGTTATTATTTATATTGTTATATTGTTAAAATTATCTATATAGTCTGAATAAAGATATATATATATATATATATATATAGAATAATACTTTTAAAAAATAAAATAATAATTATTATTTTTAATAGAAAAAAGTATTTACCTGAGGTCAAAAGAGCTAAATATGGAAATAATTTATTAATTATTTACAAATCATTTTTATTCAATTTATTTAAATAACTGTGATCAAGTGAATAAATTCTCTTTTCTATTGAAAATAATAATAATTATTTTTTTAAAGTATTATTCTATCATCTCCATTTACCTTTTCATGCAAAGAATGCTAAGCTAAGTATTATTTTCATTGCTTATAAACCTCAAGCATCCAATATATTTATAACTTTTTTTTTATTTATTGTGCCTACATATGTTTTTCAATTATTTCCAAAAATGTTGTTTGAAATTATTATTGTGTAATTTAAAATGCTGTTACAATAAAAAACACATCTCATTTTTGAAAAATATATATTACTTTAAATAATTTAGATTTCCGCCGGGCCAATTTAGACTACTAGAAACGCAAAACGCAGTTTCGATCATAAAATCTATATCCATTAATTTTCTGTAGTATATTTGTCTAATACATGTCTTTTTTTGCTATCTTACTATATGTGTTAGTCTCGATAAATCTAAAATGTTTATTTTTATTAATAACCACAAAAATATATAAAAATATCCCAAACGTAAACGTTTCACCATTCATGATTTCATTTCATCATTTCATGACTTTAGTGATCACGACAAGTAAATTCAATTCACAAGACAATGGACGACATTAGCGATCAAAACCTTTTTGACACAGCAACTGACAAGGACGCCTACAAAATCAGGCGGAAAGACCAACGGTCGATAGCCAATTGGCAGAAGAATTTATTTTTATGTTAGTTTTTTATTGTATTTATTTATTATTATTATTTGTTTAAAAATAATCTGCCAATAAAGATTTATATATATATATATATAAAATAAATATAATACATATTTATTAGAAGCGAAACATAATTTGAACTATGTGGAAAATAACTCTGTATTTTACATGAAAGATGTTTTTGATAGAATACCTAGTTTAGCATTAAATCTCCCTTAATATACTCAAATAATAAATTTTTACAGTATTTTAAAAATAGCCCCTTTTTTTCTGGTCGTTTAAAGTGCCAAACAGTTGAAACGTTTTTCAATAATGTGTTTAATTTAATTTGTGGAATATGACGAATTGGGCATACAATTTTGTGATCTGCATATGAAAAACTACATTCCAATTCCTTAAAAAAGCCTCAACTATTCCAAAATAACTAATAAACACTCACCAACCTTCATTTATATTCGCACGTTATTATTACAGACACAAACTAATCTATAAAATTGTTTGAAACTGGATTTTTTTATTTTAATTTGAATGCGTTGCATAAAAATATGAGCGATATGCCGACCTTAAAGAAGCACAACTTTAAAAATAGTAAAGCCTAGGGCAGAAAGACCTCGGGTCGATAGCCCATGACAGATTACTAACCCATCTATATGTATTGTAAACATAAATATATGTAAAGAATTGTAATTCTGTTGTCTGAATAAAGATGTTTGTATATTAAAGCCTAATTTTCGTTATGTATATTCTGAAAGAGTAAGAGAAAATTTGCAAGGACGCATTCCTGCACACTCGAAAACTTGACGCGCAACACCGTCTTATTGAAACAATATTAATTGTAAATAGAAAAGAGTATTTATTCATTCACTTTATTAATTGTGTATCATAACAACAGGCCTATTACACTTCTCCCAGTAGTCAGAAAGTTGTTTGAATCTATTGTCCAGAGAAAAATATTTTCTCACGTCCAACACAAAGTTGCTCCCTACCAATTCGGCTTCATAGAACATAGTTCTACTTTCCTTCCTTTACAATGCTAACGTCCAGCCCCACACATCGAAGGCTATAAAAAATCAGCTATATTATTTTTAGACTTTAAGAAAGCCAACGATTCACTGTGGCATCGAGGTGTGCTTTTCAAAAGTCACTCCTTAGGAATCCCATCGTACCTGATCAAAATCATCGACAGTCTCCTTTTTAATCGTTCCATTATTGTCAGAATCTGTAACATCTTTTCCTACAGCTTCAATTCTAAAAAAGGCTTGCCCAAAGCTTCACCCCTGTTGTGTAAAATAATGAAAAGACACTTTTAGTTTTTAATAGAGACATTTTTACCATTATAAATGTAATTAAGTAATCGCATTACTTTTTCCTTTCAATTTGATTTGTTAATAGCCGAAAGTACGGCATGTGGAGGTCGCAAAATACGTAATTACAGAATGTACATTTCACTAACAAAATTGTGATAAATAAGGAAACGTAATCATTTTAAACTCAGTATTATATGACCAATTGTAATTTTAAATCGTTGTGCTCTGTATTAAATAAGCAATTGTAATTGAAAATCGTTGTAATTAGTCAAGTTTGTTGTTATTTAAATAAACAATTATTGGCGTATTGCTCTACAGAATTGGTGTCAGATGACAAATCCACGACACTCCTATCTCCATTACTATGCAATATGTTTGTCCATGGCCTATACAATCTTAATCCTAACTATTTTAATCCCTCTATATATCTGCTGCACTTATTTTCCACGCTCCATTCATATCAAAAGCTGTTAGCACTCTGCAGGGGCTGATAGATGATCTACACACCTGGTACGCCAAATGGATAATCTCAATCAATAACAACAAAACCGAACTACTTATTCCTTTCCATAGATACAGTAATTCCACATTCCAAATTCAATTTATAACCAACCAATATCTCCTTCTCCAACCTGCAAATACCTAGGTGTAACCCTAGATCTTAAACATACCCTCATTAAACCTCAAAACCAGCATAAAGAGCAGGGCGTAACAATTTAAAGTTTTAACTTACAAAAATCAACGTATTTCAACAGCCACAGTTGTACATATCTATAAAATGATCTGTCGACCCCTGCTTGAATACGCACCTTTCCACGTCCTAATGTCCTGAGAAACCTGTGTAATGAACCTCTCATATGTGTTTAATTACGAAATATTTTTTATTTATTTATTTAGTCTTATATAACATCGTTGTATGTTCCTCTCTACTTATCAGTGTGAGGTAATTACGAAATTAAAGTAGTCATATCAGTTACAGTTTCTTTTTATTAAATAAATATTTTTTGTACACAATTATGTCATAATAAAAAAGGTAACAAAATTGCAATTTACAAAAAGCTGAATGTGTGCCGTTCGAATTTTTAATATACTTGAAAAAGTCGAATCTGTCACATTTTATTAATACAAACTATTTGTATAATTTTATCAAAGCAATTATAAATAATTAATGTGGAATTATTACAAGTACTATTTTATATAAACGACATAAATGAAAAAATTAAGTAAAACAAAGAAATAAAATTATATATACATTCAGAATACACTTACAAAATCACTAACATCGCCTTTAATAGTAAAAAATAACTTGTTAATTGTTAAATATTAACTTTGTAATACATCGTAATTCACAATAATGACAACACCATGTCTGAGTTTGTATAACTGATACCCAGAATTACGATCAATTGCCAATCGTATTGTTATTTAGTTGTAGGCCAAAAGTTATACTTAATTTAAGAGGATATGATCCTCTTAAAGTTAGTTAAATCGTAACAAATTTAATAACCCTGTATTTTTTTTCAGGTTTAAAACTAATAAATAAATCATGAAATTTATAATGTATTATTGAACGATTTGATAATTGGTCGTAATAATAATACACAATTGTCAAGTTTAAAACTAATTAATAATTCATGAAATTTATAATGTGTTATTGAATGATTTTATAATTGTGTATTACAACCAATATTATTGAAGGATTTGCTCTTTAATAATATTGGTTATAATACACAATTATCAAATCGTACAATAACACATTATAAATTTCATAATTTATTAATTAGTTTTAAACTTGACAATTGTGTATTATTGAATATTATTGAAGGATTTGCTCTTTAATAATATTGGTCGTAATACACAATTATCAAATCGTTCAATAACACGTTAAAAATTTCAAGATTTATTAATTAGGTTTAAACTTGACAGACAAACAAGTTTATTAAATTTGTCGATAGATTTTCCTCTTGTTAAATTTGGCTCATGGTTTTCTTAAATTTAGAGGTTAGTATTCAGTCATAATTCGACATCTTTAATTTGGCCAATAGATGATAGTTAGCTTTGGTTCGTAATTCTGAGCATACACGACGTATTTGTGAGTATAGTGTCGATGTCATAAACCCGTCAACAGTATCAGTTTCATAATGACATATTAATGATATCGGAACTATAGTCACAAGTAAAAAGTTGAATTATACAAATGAGTTAATTATTGTATTCCTTATTTCACTTATTTATATGTATGTATATTCCGTGTATTAGGTACTCGCTTGATAGAAAGTTTGAAGTACGAGACTAGCAATGCAGTTCCATCCAATAGAATTTGATATCATCGATCAAAACTCCAGAGAAGAGGCTAACTCCATCGGACATCAACACTACTATGCACTTCTTTTATAATATATTTCGAACACTATGTACTCTAAATATGAAATATATAACATTTCAGTATGATATATTTTCTTATACATAATGTTAAATGGAGAAATAAAGAAGTAAAATAAGGAATACAATAATTTAATAATCAAGAAAACTTCAAGCACTCACCAATTAGAATTATCTTCTATATACAAACGCAAAGTATTTCGTTATAATAGTAAAAATAAATAAATAAAACCGTTCCATCTCTATTAAGGATAAATAAATAAAGGGTTTTCTTAATTTTAATTTCTTTTAAATATATTCTTAATTTAAGAGTAATTGCTATTACTTTTGATCCGCTTTCATTTTGTTCTTTTAGTTTATATTTTTGGTTTAATTTATCACATTTTTAATGTTTCGCAACACATCGATTAAATCCTCAATATAGCTTATAGGAAAACCCTATTATCCAAAAAACATGTTCAATTAGTCCGAATTAAAAGTATTATTTTACACAAGAAGTACTATTTTGTATTATATACAAATAGAACTTTTATACTTTTCTGCTTTGGTTTTTAAATTGTGGCTTGATTTAATTAACCTTCACTTGTATATGAATAACACTAATGTATCCTTTTTTCACCATTTAAAGTATGAAGAAAAGATACAATAGTGTTATAAAATAATAATATTTTATTCCTTTCTTCATTTTTTTTTATTTTTTACATTTCGAGCAATAACAACAGTTATTTAAGTAAATTAAATAAAACGAACTCGAACTCGAAAATGATTAATAAATTATTTCTCCTTTAGTTAATGTGACATTTTGACTTATGTTATATAAGTACTTTAAATAAATGCTCCATTAATTCAGGATGATTTAATTGAATACTTGGTTTGTTTCACTTATTTATATTTTCTCAAACTAGTTTCGACCATTGGTCATCTTTCCTCCCTGAAGAAACAAACCAAGTGTTTTAATTTCAATTAAATCATCCTAAATTAATTCAAAAATGTTTCACCACGGGTTAAGTGAGAAATTAATTAAACATAAATGCTCCATAATGGACATTTGCTGTTACATAACAATTACATATTGTATAATGCAACAATTTTTGAATCTAAAAAAAAAATGCAAAAATATGTTGTTATGCAACAGCAAATGTTCATTATTGAGCATTTGTTTAAAGCTAAAGAGGAAATAATTTATTAATTATTTTCGAGTTTTTTTACTTAATTTATTTATACTAATTATAATCTTTACGAAACTCAAAACAAGCATCGACTTCATTTTTATACCTTTCGATTATGGATTATTTTAAAATGATTATTATTTCATTTTAAAATAATCCATAATCGAAAGGTATAGAAGTGTAGTCGTTTGTTTTGAGTTTCGCAAAGAGTAAAATTAATGTAAATAACACTATAGTACTAATATTAGGAATTAATCGGGACTCAAGATTTAATCTACTGAGCAAAACGGACATAATATTGTTGCATTAAGGTTAGATTACATTTTAATGTTGTTTTTAATGTTGATACAACGTTATTTTTGAGCATTTTGTTCAGTGGGGATTCGCATCACAAGAGAGAGCTTCACAACACATAGTGATTTTCTTTGCGATACTAGGTTTAAACATAAAAATTTAAATCAATCTGTGATAGTAGTTTAAAGTAGCACATATTGAGAAATAAATTTCTGAGCAAAGTTTGATTCAAATCAACATGTATAAAATAAAATATAAAAGAGTATTTAATCACTTGGTCGCAATTATTTAAATACATTGAATAAAAATGAAAATAATTAATAAATTATTTCCACATTTAGCTCTGTGACATTTTGACCTACGTCACGTAAGTACTTTAAAAAACGCACATTAAAATAACTACTACGCGGGTTAATAGCCCTCCGGACATTGAATTACATAATGTACACCTGCTGTTGCATATCAATAAAATATTTGCATCATGCAAAATGTCACCAAGATAAATGTGTAAATAATTTATTATTTTCAAATCATTTTTTATTTAAAGTATAAAATAGTCGACATTATCTTGTATTCCTTGGATGCATCAATAATTTAAATTAAAACACTTTTTTATTCCTTTCTGCGCAATTTTATAAACTATCGTGTACGGGAAGCCATTATAAATTTTGGTTTTGAGTTATGTGAAGTTAGAAAACTTAAAATTGTGAAGAAAATAATAAGCAAGGGTTTTAATTTAACTTTTAAAACGTCACATAACTCAAAACCAAAATTTATAATGGCTTCCCGTACACGATAGTTTATAAAATTGCGCAGAAATGAATAAAAAATAATAATGCATCAATAATATTCGTGAATTCGGGATTTATCAATCCTAAAATGATTCAAGTATTAAGCTACAACTAATTGTACGAAAATAAGCAATGGCCAAATAAAATAGAATCAAAATAATATTTTGCAAAATATTAAATTAATACAATAAGTATTATATTAGCGAGCCTAATATAGATTTTTTTTATGATGAAGTTGAACTTCATCATAAATTCATGACAGGGCAGAAAGACCTCTGATCGATAGCCCAGAATATATATATATTGTTAAAATTATCTGTATAGTCTGAATAAAGATATATATATATATATATATATATATATATATATTAAATCGGACAGATCTTTCTCATTAATCACTTGGTAAAACATTTTTTAAAAATATTAATTTGTAAATTAAATTCACTTGGTTTTGTTTCACTTATTTGTATTTATTTTATTTTCCACTTGGCTTGATGCCATTATCAAGAATGATCATTCTTGATAATGGCATCAAGCCGAAACTAGTAGAAAATAAAATACAAATAAGTGAAACAAAACCAAGGGAATTTAATTTACAAATTAATATATATATTTTACTCGATACAATACTTCTTGAGTGAAATTGGCGTATTCAAACGAAGGTAAAATTAAAGCCACAATTTAAAAACTTAGCCTATAAGTATTTAAGTGAGAATTTATTTTTCGAAAAAAGGCAATACAAAATTATTTACTTTTTTTAAATTTTTGATTGTTTCAGCAATTTAGTTCCTCCACCTTCACGAGTAAATATGAATCGAATATAAAAAAGAGGACATTGTAGTTGGAAAATTTAAATTTTCAATAATAGAGAACATAATCTTAAAGCTAATAATTATTTTTTTTTATTATTTCAATTTCTCATTATTCATTTTGAATATTTTATAAACGGAATTCCAAAAAATTCTATAAATATCTATTTTTCTTTTCTTGCTTACCTTTTTTTACATTTAAATATCACTACTCATTGTAATTCTAATAAGGATCTATACGTGCTAATTTAATTAATAAAGTAAAAATGAGTACAGCCATAATGATGAGTAAAAAATCGCATTCGCACAAAAAAATCTCATTGCATTCAAAGTATTATATTTTTTTCCAAGCCTGCTTTGAAAATATTTGTTCGGACTAACAATGAAACTAAATACACTTTTTAGCCGGTTAAAATAATGTTCTTTTTGAAAGTTTGTTTAATTATTATTTTTTATTTCTATAAAAAAAATATTGTAGAAGTGAAAACATAAGCGCAGAGGGGACGAAGGTTAGGGCTTCTCTGTATTTACAAGTTTTCTATAGTTTTGAATCATAGATATCTAAAATTAATAATAATATCCTTTATTTACATTATACACACCGATACGGGCATATGTACATGTAAAACGTCAATATTAGAGAAATTTTGAAAGGCCTAACCCTTAATAATAAATATTTATGACTCAAAACAATAGCAAACTTATATAAATATACAGTTATAAATAAAATAATAAGAGTGCTTATAATGAATATAGAAATCAATGCAAATCTATTCCACCTAAGCAATATTTTCAGGATTGCACCTACTGATATTTTCATTTAATAAAATTGCCGTGTTTTATTTCTGTAGATTCCATCCTACTGAAATTCCTTCCTCGTGAAAAATTATTTTCATAAATAAGTGGTCAAGAAATAAAAGTATTGTGTTTCTATCTTTCAGTAGTGCTTGAATTGCTTCAAATATTCTTCTCGTATCGAGAAACAAGGCCTTAGGTGTGAGAATGAAGAAGGAGAATTTCTTCTTTATTCCCACACCTAAAGCCTTGTTTATAGTGAGGAGTCAAGAGCCTAGAGCCTAGATGCTTTTGAGTGCGTGCGCATACGCGATGTTTAGTACTTTTGATGATTTAACAATCATTATAGAGCGGTAAAGCGCGTTAAAATTGAGCGCACCGAAAAGTCACTCCGCTTTATAAGAGAGAACGACATTTAATTTCTCAAGATGACAATGAACCGGACGGTGATCGTTCGATCAACCCAAACATGTGGGTGATGTGAATTTCTGAATTTAGTTTACATTAATGATTAATCATGAAATTATTACGGTAAGTCAGTTTAAATAAATTATTAGTCGTGCTAGTAGCTCTGCTTCGTCCTGTTTAAAAATAACGCAGGAGCCAAATCATCACCTGCATTTCTTTATAATGTCGATTAGAACTAGTCTTAGTAAAACATTATACAGAACAAGAAAGACGCATAATTCTTCGGTTATTCTAGAATAATTAAAAGTTACAAGGACATTTCAGAATTTTTGATCTTCGATCATTGCTTGTTATTGCCAAAGAATAAAGGAAAAGCGTTTGTCAATTAAAGAGGACAATGAAATAAAAACACAATAGTATTTTAGTTTCACTCTTTTATTTTATTGTAGAAACACTGTTACAACTGTTTCGCTAACACAGTCCGGCAGATGATTAATGATTCGCCTGTATTGGTGAAAAATTATAGCAGTGTTTCTACAATAAGAAAAAAACAGTGAAACTAAAATACTATTGTATTTTAATTTAATTAGGAATATGCAGTATCATCAAGTGACAGCCTCAGCCATTCGATTAAAAAGGATAAATAAAAGGCCGTCAAAAAAAAAACTGTGCGAACTTGCCGAGCGTAATCTACGACAATTTCTAAGAGATCCAATGAATCCATTTCGTAATCGTTTAAAACATGCCTGTACTTGCATGTAAGTGCTAGAACAATAAGAAAGCTCCTTTAGACTCAGGGATTAAACGGTAGAATTGCAAGGAAAGTTCCCTTTTTATCGGCGAGGAATATTAAAAGCAGATTGAACTTCCGAAAATCGAATCACAATGACCGTTTTCTTCGTAATTGAAAGAATATTTTAAAAATTAATTTGTATAGACTATTGATTAAAATATTTCACCACGGATTAAATTAGAAATTAATTAAAGATATAAAAATTAGTTTGATTGCGAATTAGAACAAAATATTTGTAAGAACGCATTTCAAGGAGAAAATAAAGCCAGTTAAGACTGGTACGATGAAATATGGCGGTGGTAAGATAAATATGTGGCGTTGTTTTTCTTATAAAGGAGTTGGTTCACTTTATCGGTTTAAGAAGAATATGACAAAAGAAATATATTTTCATATTTTTCATATTATATTTTTCATATTATGCTACCATATGCTATGAGAACATACAGTACCAGCAAGACAATAACCCGAAGCATACTGCAAAACTTGTTCAGAATTGATTTAATCTTTCAGAGTGTCCATCTTAATCTCCTGACATGAATCCGAATGAGAATTTAAGGAAGGGATTGAAGAACCGTGTGGTCTATTCAAAAATATTAACTAATGCTCAACTGTGGAAGGAGGTTCAGTTGACTTAGAAAAGTATGCCCATAAAAATTTATCAAACTTATAGAATCTATGCCCTGAAGAAATCCTCCATTCAGAAAAACAAAGACTGTCTTATAAAATTTTGATTTAGTTTACATTAGTTTAACATTAGTTTATAGTTCTGCTCCAATTATGTTACGAATGTTTTTCATGTATTAATTAAAACTTTGTTAACTTTTCTTCACTGGGTGTTAATTTGTACCATTGGTAGAAATAAATACCCAATGAAAAAAAAATTGCAGTATTTAATTATTGAATTTTGATTTGCTATTTTACCCTGAGTCCTATTGTCTTTAGTATGAGAAGTAATTCCCGATGTATAATTTTGGGACAAATCTATCCGTCTTAATATAGGATCCTTGCATGCTGATATGCGGCAGTCCCGCGGATATAATTCGTATTGCCGTACCAGCTAAAAGAATCTTCTATTAGCACAATGTGTCGAATTTTTAACGAACGGTTTTATAATTGTGTTATATTCTGTCATACGCTTTCATCAATATTATTACGCTACAAATTCTTTTAACAATTTGTAATCTTTATTTGTATATTTTATTGTTTTCGTACCTTTAGATGTACTGGTATTTATATTCTTGTATGTCTTGTTAGTACTATAATGTAAAATTATTTTGTATTATCCTGTAATTGGGCTACTGTTTCCTGTTGGGCAATAAATTTATTTTATTATTATTATTAATAATTTAAGTATCTTTGTTTAAGAGTTACTATAATGTACAAAACGTTGGATTAATTATATTTATATCTTCTGCAAAGAAATAATTGGATTGGACAAATGAAATTTCGGCAATTGCTCATATTTTAGTAGGGCACTCTTATTATTTTGGCCATAACTGTACTTATATTATGTTTAAATATTTTAGATAGAACCTCAAAGTCCCCCCTTATATGTAAAGCGAAAATGCTTTTACGGGTGGATTTTTTTTAAATATTAAACTTACTTGTGCCAATACTTTCATAACTTATCATAATTATAAAGGATGGAAAACAGTCCATCATATATTTGCTTATAAACAACAACAAAAAAGCGTTCAAATTTCAAAAACGCGTTCAAGTACCGTCAAACAAGATCCTTCCAAAGACTTCTAAAAAAACCGTCTCTAAAAAATACCGCTTGGAAAATATACGACCGCCGAGAGAATTCGGCGATGCATCTATACATTTTTTTTTTTTTGGTCGGTAATCACAGAAAAATTGTCCTGCCCTTTTTTTATTTTGGGGGCGTTAAAATGATGTCGTCGTTGGCGTCCAGTGTAACGAAATACGTGGGCACCATCGATTTTCCCTTCACGTAAGTCATGCCGCGGTATTCGCAGTCGATATTCTTGTTCTGCAACGTATAGGCCGAATTTTCGGTGACCTGGATTCTGTTGATGACGCCGGTGCTGTCCATCCTGGAAGCCATGTTGACGGTGTCACCCCAAATGTCATAAAGCGGCTTTTTGGACCCGACCACACCGGCTGTCACTTCTCCGTGACAAATTCCTATACAAACAAATAACTTTTATTTGGTATATACACACACTCATTGTAATTATAATTAGACTAAAATAAACAATACTTCTTAAATGTAAAATGCACAAATGAATGTAGCTAAATAATTCGCAGCTACTCCTCCCTTTGCTTTATCATTTCTATCAGACAACCCATATCGCATCAAATCTCACACATACTTTTAATTTGATCGATAGCTTTTATTTCAACCATTGCTTGTAAACCCACACATTCTTTAATCCAATTTTCCATTCATCTCGAAAACACACTCACACACATTATATACTCTTATCATATCCACTAATATCTTCCTCTTTTCTCATTCACCTAGTGCTAGTAGCTCCTTGCTTAGTATTCGAAAATAACGCAGCGCCAAACCATCACCTGCATTTCATTATAATATCGATTATCAATTTTATCTTGTCAAATATACAGCAATAAATGTCTTGCTCTTATACCATACTCCATGTTTAATTTCTAGCCTCCCTCATTCGTAATTTTTTTCTCCATCCTGACCACCCTACTTTATTATATAGACGCTCCATTTCATTCATCAACCTTACATTCCTATATACATTATAAATATTTTTTTTTATTTAAAAACAATCATGGTGACAAAATAGTACAATAAAACTAATAGACCGGTATATTTACATAAGAGGGATTATCGAAAAAAAAAAATAATAGAAAGTAATTGAGGAAATGGGTTGTCTGAAATGTTTGGCGGAAGGTTTACCTTATTTTTTATTATTTTGGCTAAGAGAGATTATCAAAAAAAAGTAATTAAGAAGGATATGGGTTGTCGAGAATGTTTGGCGGAGGATTTACTTTTCTTATTCAGGTAATAATTCAAGTAGAGGGTTATCTAGGGGACTTAGGCCATAATTTAGCAATACGTTTTGATTGTCACATTTCTATGGCCTCAAGCATATTGAATTTGAATTGATTTGACGGTTTTAATAATTTTATATTTTTTACTGAAAACATGTGACCCGCTGTTATTGCATGGTTAGTTATAGCTGATTTTTCTGGATTATAATATTTAAAATGATATAATTGTTCTTTGAAACGTTTATAACATTCCTTTGGGTTTGTCCTATGTAAAGTTTAATACAATAATTGCAATTAATAGAATAAATACCAGATTGTTCCAGGTTATCAATTTTTTCGAACGTGTTTCCAAATATGGTTTTTAATTGATTATGGCAGTAAAAGGCGGGAGAGAAGTTAAACTTTTTTAATAATTTACTAATTCGGTGGCAAATTGTTGAGTTGTAAATGAATTTAAAGTATTTCATTATTTGGTTTATTTGGTTTTAATAAAGTGGTCATTGATTTGAATTTGTACTGTGAAAAGAGTTTCTTAATTAGTTTATTAATTGTTTCTAATTTATATTTAAGTGACCAGCATATTTTCTTAATGAAATTAAGTTCTTTTTCTAAATTATCTTTTGATAGTGGTACGTTGACTGCTCGGAAAATCATGCTGTTGAAGGCAGCTAATTTGTATTTGAACGAAGATATTGATGTTGAATGAATATAATTGAATCTCTGTGCATGTTTTCGGTATATGACAAATTATATTTTTTTATTGTTGTTATTGTTTATTAACATCAAGTCTAAGAAGGATATTCAATTATTTACTCAAATTTCATGAGTGAAAGAAATCATTTAAATTTGAATTTAATTAATTAATAGTTATATCATTATCAAAAATTTCGATTATGTCATCCACGTATCTATACCAAACCCTCAGAAAGTTTGGAATTTTATTCTTGGCTAATTTTTTAGGTTGTTCAGGAAAATGTCAGCTAGGAAAGGAGATAGAGAGGGTTTCCCATAGCAGTTCCGAAAGTTTGTTGAAAATACATGTTGTCTACTAGTCTACGTGTGATTTCGTATTGTCAAAATGTTTATAAGAACTTTCAGACAAACAGTTTATATTCTTATAAAAAAATAGTGGTCAGTTTAAACCTGGAAAAGTCACCAATGACTGGAATAAGGACAGCGTGCGTATCTTCAAGAAATCGACCAGAAAAGCAAAAAGAGCCTCACGGAGAAAGTTCTGTAGTGAGATAGGGAACACCTCGGAAACGAAAAGATTAAGAAGGATACTAACGGGCAATGCGGCAATCCTGCTCTTGCTTATGAGACAATACGTAAATTGAACCTCATCATTTAAAAAGGCAATGATGGACTCCCACTTTCCAAGTAAAAATGACGAACCCCATCACATCAGCCTAAACTAATATAGCAAATTGACGGAAAAAGTTCGGGGCTTAGCCAGATTAGCATGGAGTATCAGAAGCTCCAAACCTATCAATCCGACAGGACTAGATCTCAGTCGAACTACAAGTGGCAGAAAATATTAATGCTCCTTGGTTATAAACCATGTTCAAAGCCTGCCTAGATACTCTCTGTATACCACAACGAACTCCGTCGTTGCCGGTCCCAAGCCTGGATAAGAGAGGAAAAAGGGAGCACTACCCATCCTAGATGATGATCAAAAGAACGAACGCAAGAAAATCCCATACACCGAAAGGTATAAGGGAGAATAACCCAATCCAATGTCGACTGGAAAATCGCCGAATTAGAATTGGTGCCAGTCAGTAGGAGAGAAACAGTGGGGGAGAATTTTTGGAGTGTGGTGCTAGGACGGGTTCTCTCGGTAGTCGGTTTTCGAGAAGTTAGCGGATAGAGGGTTGTTGTATGGTATACAACGAGGGAGAGAAACTAATGTATTATTCACAATAAATTAAAACAAATATATTCCAGAAAATTTGATTAAATATATAGCTATATTTTTATTTTTTTTCTCTTTTTTATTTATTTTGTGTTTGTGTGAGTGTGTTCTTTATAAATGTGGTTTAGTTAACTTGTTCACGATCCCTCAAAGACTCAAGACTTCAGAAAAACAGATAGAAATATTCTTAATGGAGATAATTAATCCCAACCTCCTATCAATAATAGGCAGATCAGTAGATACAGCACAGCACTGGTGACCCTAGTAAACCAAAGAGACCATTGAAATAGCAACAAAGGTATTTCTCATTCGATATTTCCGGTATTCCTGTATATAGAAGGAGACTTCAACAACCATAAACCGAGAAAAATAATATTCGCCCAGAGGGGGGTAATATATGACAATCCACTATGTAATTTCATTGGCAAACTGTTCACCGAACGTAACAGCAACTCGGCAATAAATGCACATTGCCGAGTTACTGTTACGCTCGAGCTTAAGAAGGCAAGTAAAGGGTACACCACAAGAGGAAATCCTCTCACCATTATTATGGAATCTAGTGCTAAATAACCTTCTAAAGGAGCTAAAGCATACTGGATGCAAATCAACTGCTTATACGGACGAGATGACAATAACAGTTTCCGGAAAATTACGGAATCTAGTGTAGATTCTAGAGGTAGTGTGATAAATTTAGCCTAGGGTTAAACCCTCACAGGACGAAGTTAGTACTCATCACAAAAATGCACAAAACGTCTTACTTCGAGTCGCCCAGCTTGGGGGAATAAACTTGGTGCTAAAGCAATAGGCAAATAGGTTTTATTTTGTCCATCATAATTGACGAACAGCTGAATATGAAGCCAAAAAAATGAAAATTGCCAAGAAAATCCAAGGAAAGCAGTGGTTGAACTCTACTCTTGTAAGAAAACTGTGGGTAGTAAATGGGGTGTGGAACCCAGTACTATCCACTGAAATTATAGTAATTGTAAGACCTATTATGCTCTATGGACTGCCTTATAGAAATAGTCCTATCAATCTACACTAAGAAGAATACAATGAAACCTGGCAGTTGGGATTACTAATGAAGGGAGTTCTGAAAACATCAATTGACTTGTCCTGTTGACAAACAGCAGCTGGTACGGCAATAAGAATTAAATCCGCGGGACTGCCACATATTAGCAGACAGGGTCATACAATGATACTATATTAAGACGAAAAGATTTGTCTCGGAATTATACTTCGGAAATTAATTTTCAATATACTAAAAACAATTGGACTCAGGGTAAAATAGCAAATCAAAATTTATTATATATTTTTACGGATGGTAAAAATATCCATCCATGGCATCTTCTCCAAAGAACTCTGATTATAGCGGTTCTTCCGTTTCCCAGAAGCGTACAGTAGGTAGCCCCTACATATGCCTGGAGTGCTGATTAGCACTGAAATACTAGCATAAAGATCCTCACGGACAATTAAATCGTCTTAAAAATACTAAATAGCCGAAGCCGCAATTCGAAAATAACTATCAGCATCAATTGGTTTCCAGATCACAGTAACATAGAAGGTAACCGAATAGCCGATTAGTTAGAACGAAAAGGCACGAAACTTCCGGTTAATACACACCATATGGAAGCATCTTACAAAAACTTTAAGATGCTAGATGAATTTATTAAAAACCTAGCAACTACGAGATGGGAGAATGAAGATACATGTCTCATCGAGACAAGTATGTCACTATCATCAGCCGCTGGCACCTAGGAAATCACAGGAACATCATGGGAATGACGCATTTTGATTTCTGTAGGGTGCGCAACGATGAAGAGGAAGATAAGACAATTCTCCAGTTCCTTGTTAACAGCCTTAGAAGGGAATATCATTTATTTCCTGGGATTAGCCCACATTAATAACTTGACAGGTTGGGGTTCCAGTCAAGTACATTAAGGGCTTCAAGTGGTTTTAGAGGTTCGTAGGAAGGAAATTATTTTCAATGTTATAAGTGAGCAGCCATTAGCTCACTAAAACCTAACCAAATCTATAAAAAATCTGATTTTAAAAAATACATGTTTTAATTTATTAAGTAAATTAAAATATATTTAATATAAGTGTCCTTGTATGGAAGCATACAATTTTGTTATTGTATAAAAAATGCATATCGATTACTTAATTGAGTTCAAAGTTATATTTTATTAACTACGCGTTTATAGGAAATCATTGCAAAAATCATAATTCAGTGAAACGTGACTATAATCATTATTTAACAATATAAAATTGTAATGCAAACGATTATTCAATTACTCACAACAAATTATTATTATTCTACTGATGTCACAACTTGATTTTTGCTTTTTGAGTTTCAATTTATCTTAATTAGAGTGATATAACTCAATCTTACGAAAGATCAACTTTCATTTTGTCTTCTTCTTCTTTTCACTCCCAATAAAACTCTTAAACGAATCGAATACAGTATATGTCGTCATTTTGAAGAACATTAAAAAATGGTAATTTTTAGAATTTCAAAAGTATACATTTACGAAAATGAATGTGATATACAAAAAAAACCACATTGTCAGGGCTATTAATAAAAATGGCGAGTTAATTTCACTTTCAAATCTCAAATTTTCAAGTTAACCCATAACATTAGTGAATTATAATTGAATCTTGGAATTGGTACAATCCATATATTTAAATTTGTTATTTATTTTTACCTATTCTCAATGTGAATTCCTGTAGAGCCTCCGAATTGATCCTTTTTAAACATTTGAGCAGCCCAACGGCGAACTCCAAGAGAACGACCAGACTTTCATCGCCGGAATCGATTTCCTCCTCCTCAGTCTTTTCTCTCTGCTGACCGGGAACCAGACCGCAGGCGGCCATGTAAGTCCAGTTCGCCAACTTGATCTTTTCGATTTTACCGTTGAATGGCTCACTTATGAGAAGCTGTAATAAATAATATTAATATTTCAGTATAATCACAAATAGTTTAAGACATTTCTGTAATGTTTTCTGTTAGAAATAAAATAATATAGAAAATAAAATAAATTTAAACAAAAATACAAATGTATCCTAAATTCAATAAATCGCACAACCTGTCATATATTGCTTAATATTAAAGTGATATCGTCAATTATTTGATTCAATGAAATAGACTTACGAAATTGCTGTTTGTTCACTAAAATGAAGACAAACCTACAATGTTTATAAAAACAATAAACGGATTTGTTTAATTAATTCTATTGAACCAGCATCATTTATCGGTTGACCTACTAAAGATGGCTATTTCGGTATTGTATTGTATTTAGAACATACAGGTCTGGTAAAGTCCGAAAAACTAAAATGGCTAGTTATCCAAACACTAAATGATGCTGGTTCAACAAAATTATCCCGGGATGTTAATATAATTGTTGTACTTTAATTGAAAGGAAATAATTATATTAAATATTACTTGAGAATTGACGAAGTATCTATAAAAATAATTTTATATCCTTGGACCCTTTAACTAGCAAGTAGTATGAATTATTTGCTACTATCAACTGTTGTAATTAAAATATAATATAAAAAAAATGGATCATAGTTTCATTTAATATACAGCTATTTTTGAAATATAAATCACCTCATCAAAATCGCAAATTATTTGGTCCATCAACTTGACGAACTTCTCCGGGCCTAGACGCTCCATGGAATCGCCGAATCCAACTGAAGCGAACATTACGGCGACATTCTTGTACTGTTCGAAGTAAAATTCCTTTTTCCTGTTGACGTTCAAGTAATGCTTGGCTGCAATAAAGATTTCAATATAACGCCCATGACGGTAAAAAATAATGAATAATATGGTTCATCAATATTAGCTTATTTAATAAAGATTCTTTTGGAAAACAATTATGATAAAAAAAATCCATTTTTTAAAAATCATGAGTCATTGATTTAAAAAATAGAACGCGAAACATTTGAGTTAATAAGTAAAAGTAATACAAATTTTCAACACTTGGATGAATAAAAAATCAACGATTTCGTAAATATTTTATAAGAACACCAATTGGTAATAAGGAAAACAGATTATATAGAGGGTGTCTCATTTTACATTATTTTCTTGAATATCTTGAAAATAAAGCATTTTACCGAAAAGTATGCCGAATCATAATCGTCATGGTTTTGAGGGGGAAATTGGATTACAAAATGGTCCCCTAGCCCCACAGGGGAGGCCGGGAAGGGGGTCAACTTGAAAATTTTAAATGTGATCCCCTATTTTTTATTGCAGATTCTGAAAGAGCGTTATAAAATATGCAGGGTTTATACGGATACTTTTTTTTAATTTCCAACAGGTGGCGCTGTATCCAGCGTTTCGGGAAAACGTCGTTACATGAGTGCGAAATTGGTTGGCATAATGCGCCGATGCTCCGTCCTGCTGACATGTGGTTTCAGCAGGACGGAGCATCATCATCCTCAAGTGCAACTCGACGTATTCTAATAACTGTGGCAGTTCTTTGAACAAGAACTGGAGAAACCGCGCACCTGTTAATACCTCTTCGAAAAAAATGTGGTCCAATCATATGTCCATCCAAAACCTCATACCAAACATTTAGGCTTGAACGGTGTTGCGTTTTTAGTTCTCGCATCCAGTGGGGATTTCCATCGCTTCAACAATGATAGTTGTGCCTGTTCACCATCCCTGTGTTGTGGAATGTCGCTTCATCCGAAAACATCACACGGCGAAAAAATCTGGATCGCTGGTCTTCTCCTGTTCAGCCCAATTACAGAACACAAGCAATTTCCGAGCGTCATTTTCTGGAAACGCTTGCACCGGTGTAATATGGTATGGGTGAAATTTCGAAGCTTTTTGGATGTGCTGCGCTGTAGACTTCCAATTTCCCAGTTCCCAAAACAGCCATGGTTTTTGGATCGGAATTGTCATCATACATCCTATGAACCTTTTCACGATCTCGTATCAGATGACCTTCTCGTGCCCATGCCTCGATATTTCGAATCTTCGCCAGTGTTGAATTAATCAGGATATCGTTGGACGTAAAACCGGGCTGCTGCAGCGTAATTGTTCTCTAAGAATCAGCACCATTGCAAATTACGTTAACAATTGTCACGGAAACCACTCAGATACAAAAATCGAATGGTCTTTCACTGGCAGTATGCCAAGACGCACTGATTTCACTGACAGTATACCGAGACGCACTGATTTTTTTTCTTTTTGCGACATCATAACATTTCGAAACACCAAATGATATTTTTTATAAAGTTATTAAGACAATATTAATTCACGAAAAATTTACTGAAAAATTTCATACTTTCACGATTACAGCGCCACCTGTTGGAAATAAAAACTCATTCGTATAAACCCTACATATTTTTAAACGCTCTTTCAGAATCTGCAATAAAAAATTGGGGTTCTCATTTAAAATTTTTAAGTTGACCGGCTCCCCCTGTGGGGCTAGGGGGGCCATTTTGTCAAAATCCGATTATCCTCTCAAAACCATTATCTACAATAATTCTTGTGCAAAAGATCCTGGAGTATATAACATGAACCGGCTCAAAGCACTTCGAAAGCTAATATTCATTATAAAAGCTTATGCTCTCTGTTTTGTAGGATTTAAAAGGAATCGTTTATTTTGAACTTTTGCCGAGTAACACAACTATCTATTCTGAAGTATACTACCAGTTAACTGTTGGACAAATGGAATGATTCACTTAATTATTATTTTTAATCTTATGTAGGCTAGGCAGTATGTATATTTATTTAACTCTCTTACTTGTGTATGTATCTAAAATGTTTGTAATGTAAAAATTGTAAAATGGAGTATTCCGTAATTGAAGAATTATTATTATTATTGTTATTAACGAAAAAGGCCATAACTGGTCAATAAGAAAGGTATAGGCTAACGTGAAACAACAGCTTGGATGAGATATTCTGCCACACCCACCATTCTTTCAAGATCTGGCTCCTTCCGATCCTCATTTGTTCCGGTCTCTACATTTTTGTAAAAATGCTAAAACGTTTAATTCAAATGAGGAGGTAAAAAATCACTTAGATAGGTTTTTTGCCAGCAAAGAACAAAAATTGTATGAGCCTGAAATTATGCTACTAATAATATTTAATTAAATACAATATTAATTCACCATAAGAAAATTGTCTTTGATTTTTATAAAAAAAAGAAATTATTTTCCCGACAAACTAATAATATGAATACACTGATAGGATAAATTTATTTATTTTATTTATTTATTTATTTGAACGTATAAACTTTTTACAATTTTACGAACTTATAATAATGCTAGACAAATAATAATACAAAAATCACAAAAGAATGAAAATGAAATTCAAAATTGTTGCTATTTTTAGCAAATTTTTCTTTCAATTTTAATAATGTTTCATGTATAGGAGTAATTTGTGTGAGATTGTAAAGGAGTTCGTTGGATGGGTTGTACAGGGAATTAAGAGGGTGTCGGGTTTTAGTGAATGATCTGAAGGCAGAACGTTCACCGACTTAGATATTGTGGAGTGTGGACTTTTAGTCGTTGGGGAAGAGTATACATCCATAGTCTTAAGGGCCTACATATCATGTTATATATAAAGGTTGATTGTAATTTCAAATTCTTTATATGTTAAACACAGAAAATGTTTGGCCCTTGTGGTTATTTTTTGTTTGTTAGTGGCAGTGTGTTCTTAAAAGTTTAATTTCTGGTCTATTATTATCCCGAAGTATTTAATATGGGGAGAATAATAGTGTTTTGGATTTATATGTTGCGGGATGGGTTTTTACTAGAGATGGGCAAAGTCGATCTTTTCGATCTTTTTTGTCACTGAAAAAGTGAAGTATATGACAAATACTTTTGATTTTTAATGTTATTTATAATATTAATATTGGGAAGTGTCACCTATTTATTAATAAACTCCAATTTAATATTGTTTACTAACTTTACCTACTTAAAATTGGATTTTCAGAAATACTTAATTCACTCGATTGTGCCCAACACTAATTTTTACGTTGGTAGGGAATAAGAAGTTGAGATTTATTAGGGTTGATTTTGATTATTCATTTAGCGAACCAGAGTTCCAGAGAATCGTTAAGGGTTTGTAATGTCTGTAAGGCTTTGAGTATGTTAGGTTGATGAACTATAAGGGCTGTGTCATCGGCGTATTGTAGAATGTAGAAAGGGGGATTAAAGTAAGTGTGGTTGTACTTTGTACAATAGTGGTAATAATGGTGAACCTTAAGGTACACCTTGTGTGAAATGTACGGGAAAGGGTATTTTGAATTTTTGCGATCTAGTTGTTAGGAATTAACAATTAGGGAGTGTAGGAACCAAGTGAATAAATACTCATTTCTAAATAGGAATGGGGATTTATAAATATAAATAAAAAGGAAATTTGAAAATAATAATTTTCTCTATTTAATGCTTACTCTATGCAAATCAAATTTACAGAATCCAAAGAGAAAATAATTAAATGTTTAATTATATGAAATAAATATGAATAAATTATTAAAAATCAACCAAAAAACAGAGATTACATTGAACAACTTTAAATTCGCGAGTAGTTTCGGGTTATGAGTCTATTTTCAAGAGAATTAAAAAATTTTTTGTTCTCTTGAAAATGGGTTAATAACCCGAAACTAGTCGAGAATTAAAAGTTATTCAATCTAATCTGTGTTTTATTGGTTGATTTTTAATAATTTATTCATATTTATTTCATACAATATGAACTACCAGTGTCTAAATATTAAAACCATAAAATGATTAATTGTTATAAATTAATTATGTTCACATTTTTTATTTAATTAAATTTGTTTTTTTTTTATTGTTGGGATTCAAAGATTCGATGTTTTTCGCACACCTTTCCTCTTTAAAACTGGCTGGATATACAAATTATTACTTACCTACGTGAATTGGTAAAATATTCTTCAACAAATTAAAGTTGGTTTCGCCGATGTTGCTCACTTCATCTTCCTCGTCAATCAATTGTCTGTTCCACATGTGATCCAGCCTGTTCATGTAATCACTTTGCCGGTTCAATAAGTGAAATGTGAATATTAAATAAGCTATGTTGAGAATGTGAGCTACGTATGGTTGCATGTTGTAATTGTAAGTCTCACTGTTCTAAAATGAAAAGGTAAACATTAATTACAAAAAAAAGTAATTACACCTTTAGAGCAACAATCAGTCGTTTATATGGTCTATTTAAGGATGCGATTTTACGCCTAACAGACGGTGCTATTAGAGCGAGAGCATGCTGTGGTTTTTACAAAATGTGTGTGTTTATTGTATTTCAACTTTGATTTTTTAACCTAGCGGCAAACTTCTGAAGTACTAGATACTGTTCCACAATAAAAATGATGGCATCGAAATAAATTTGTTCTCGTTGGCTATTTTATAGGATTAACGAGTTTACAAATAATATATTACGAATTTATTTAATTTATTTACAAAATTGTATAGTGTCTTAGTGGTTTTTCCATTTATATATGGGGTTAACATAACGTGAGACATATTTTAAATGTTTGTATAATTTTAAGTAATTGAACTAACAGCAAAAATTAAATGGAATCCAGTTGCTACAATAATGGGATTTCACTGATTCCATACTTTTGTAACACCCTGTACTTCATAGCCAAACTTTCTAGTCTAAGATATCTTAATGAATGACATGTCTACTAATATTCAGATTGAGTCCACTGTTTAAACACCAAATTGTATATAATAGTTCGTAAATCCATTTATATATTCAGTCTTGAAAATGGCATCTAGCCGAAACTAGTGGAAAATATAACAAAATTTTAGTAAAACAAAACCAAGTGATTTCATTATAACAAACGCTTATTAAATATATTAATTGAAAATGATTTGAAAATAATTATTAAATTATTTTCACATTTTGCTCTGTGACTTATGGCTTACGTTACGTAATTACGTTAAACTACCCACGTTTAACGGGAAGTAGTTTTTTTAATGTGCATTTGTTTAACGTACTTACGTAACGTAAGTCATAAGTCACAGAGCTAAATGTGAAAATAATTTATTATTTTCAAATCATTTTTATTTAATATATTTAAATAACTGTGACCAAGTGAATGAATACTCTTTTCTGCTTATTAAATATGTTTTACCAAGTGATAAATGAGGAAAAAGTAAACAATATACCAAATTTAAATCGCATTCAAGCTGCATGTAATAGCCGACAATCATTATTTTTTTAATGGTGCTATAGATTTTTAAATCATGGGCATAAAGCAGGTGTTTGCATTTTAAAGATTTATATTAATCATTGATGTATAAAATAAAAAGTAAGGCACCAACAACAAAATGTAGGTCATATCGAATGTTTGCGGTAACAAATGATGGACAAAAGAATTTCCATTATTTAAGCAATTAAATTGCTTTTACTTCTGAATTTTAGTTTAATTTGTTAAAAATATATAATAAGTATATCACTTACTTTATGAAAACCATGTACTTTAATAAAATGTTGTAATTAATGTATTTAATGTAATTAAAAAATATTCAGCGTAAATTCACATAATTTCTACTAAATTGTCAACCTTTAAATTAAAATTCATATTATTATTGGGATCGTTTAAAAACATTACTGTGAATTAAATTTGCTCTAAATTGATAAAAACTAGTTAAAAAAAAACACGAGGTGACGTTTTTGTTATGTAAATTTCTATAAGATCTAATCTAAAAAAAAACGTGTTTTCTTAATTTATCAGCAAGAAAACAATGGAAAATATCGAGTTTGCCTTCCTAATATTATATTTTTTTTTTTTTTCAAGAAATTGAAGATCTGTTGTATTAAAAGAATGATCGTATGTAAAAAAAAATGAAGGACAGTTATCTAATGTGAGAGATGGGGGATGATATTAGGTATTAAAAATTTCACAAAAGACATTTTGGAAGAGGAATTTCGAGGAAGTATGGCAAGGAAATGTGTCGCAAAATATAAATATATTTACCTCGTAATATCCATCAGTAAAGTACCACAATAAAATTGAATATATGCTACCTGTTGCAATGGTAAAGAAAAATTTCAGACCCAAATGTATCCGCAGGAATAGAAAATTCATGGCGATGACCAGGACGCACGTTTCCGTCATATGCTGTAATTTAAAATATTGAATAGAAACACTTATTATTAAGAACATAAATAATATTAGAAATTACTTTGATGATTGTTTTAAGCAGATTTAAAATATTCACGATAACGTTTAGTTATCTAACGTTTCTTTTTTTATGTGGCCCAATTTGGAGTTTGTTCACTGCGACAAATTGTGGGTCTATTTCAAAAACAGCGGATTTTCATCACTGAATTTTTGAGCCGTTGGCAATCGATTGTCAATGGTCGCGTTCAGGGAACTGTAGCGCTTAAGCGCTTTACGAAAGCGGTTTCGCTGAATGGTACCGCTTTATGTGTGGCGCTGCAGCGCTTTATCAAGCGGTAAAGCGTATATTTTTTCCGCTTGATCGCTTTTCAAGCCGTGCAGCTGTAAACAAAACGGCCATATTTTAGTGAACGTCCTTAACATCGAAAGCGTGTTCAGGGAACACCAAGCGCTTTGCCTTTAGCGCTACATGTCTAAAAATTCCCTGAACGCGACCAATGATCGCGTTCAGGGAAATTTTAGACATGTAGCGCTATATATATATGCTTGACCGCTTGATAAAGCCGTACAGCGCCACACATAAAGCGGTACCGTTCAGCGACACCGCTTACGTATTGCGCTAAAGCGCTATAGTTCCCCGAACGCGACCATTGTGACACAAATCATAACTTATCAAATTAATTATTAAATTAAATAAAATGAAACAAAGATGATTCACACATTTGCAGTTATTTAAATTACAATGAAATTAAACAAGGAAAATGTCTGGCAATGATCAATAAAATTCGATCAATCCCTTTTTCAAATTGCAAAAAATATTTACTTCATTAAATATTTTCGACTCAAACCGTTGCAATTCGCAGTAGTACGGCTATGCAACAAATTTACCCTATGGCATAATAGATATTTGCTATTATGCGGCGGGGTAAATGCTCGGGAAGTAGTTGTTTCAATGCATGTCTGTAAAACTTACAGTGTAAGTAGTTTTTGCAGTTGCAAAAAGGGATTGATTGAATTTTATTAATCACTACCAGAAAAATTCCTTCAATAATTTAATTGTGATTATCAAATTAATTTAGAATTTTCTCAAAATTTAAATATACGAGTTGCACAAATTATGAATAATTTTGTTTATAAAAATGAGTTAATTGAATTATCATATACATAAGAAGATTTCTGCTTTTCGCTTACTTTTAGTGAATTTAGATTTTTTACTATGTTTAGAGCAATTGCTGCTTTGTGTTTCAATCAATTATCGCATATAAAGTCTAGCTTTAAATATTTACATTTCAAGAGTTTAGTATCTGTGACACAAGTTATGTATTTTAGATTAGGACAAAATCATTAAGCTTTTATAATTGATAAATAATCAACAAATCAAAAGCTTGAATTACAAGATTACACGAAAATAATCTCGTCATAATCCAAAAACGAATAGTATGTATTACACACACTAAATTCTTAAAATGTCAAATTAGATAGGTCATATTAAAAAAAAAAATAGACCTTACATACGAAAATAATTGATTGAAACCGAAAGCAGCGATTGCACTAGACATAGTAAAAAATTCTAAATTTCGTAAAAATAAGCAAAATTCAGAATTCTTCTTAAGTTATAATATGTATTTTGGGAAATATATCTGACCAACAAATAAAATAGTACAAGAATAAATAACAATAGTTTAATTTAATTATTATGAAGTATTTTAATTAATACACTTGGTTGTTCGTTTCACTATTTTTTTTATACTTGTGTTCCGACTAGTTTCGACCAGTGATCATTTTCAGGGAACTAATAAAATGACAAGTACAAACAAGTCGATATAAAATTGAGAACATTGGCATTGTCATTGCCCTTGTCAGGTCACAAGGGCAGTCGCGATGGGGTAGCTCCAAATTTCTTCGATGTTGTTAATAATTGTTTTTCCTTGTTTAATAACTATTTATTTCTATGCCTTCTCTTAGATTTAAATCTTGACCCTTAATACCTGTATACAATATTTTAATTTGATCATTATCGAAAAAATGATTACTTTTTATGCAGTGTTTAATTAGTCCTGTAGAATTTGTTTTATTTTCTATCGCGTTTTTGTGTTCTTTTAATCTCTTATTGAAAGTTCTTCCTGTTTGTCTTATATAAGAACTATCACAATCACCACACAATATTTCATAAAAGCCACTTTTAATTAAATCTAATTTGTCGATATGTTTTTATTATTTACTGTAAGTTTTCTGGATTAATTAAAATACTTCATAATTATTACATAAAAATGTTTCACCACGGGATAAGTGAGAATTTAATTCAAAATATAAGAAAAAAATAGCTAAATGACGCGTAATTTGTAAACGGCAATGAAAATCAAAATTTAATTGTTACAATCAATATGAATAATAATTAATTGAATCGGCTGTTAATTGTTGAAAGTTCATATTCACTTTTAAATTGAATAAAACAACTGTTTAACTTTCAAAATATTATATTGAAACGCTACACCTGTTTCGCCACACACAACAACCTACGATTTCTTCGTTGTTGTTGTGTGTGGCGAAACACGTCTAGCGTTTCAATATAATATTTTGAAAGTTAAACAGTTGTTTTATTCAATTTAAAAGTAAATATGAATAATATAAAGTTATTCAATTTAATCTGTATTTTTATTTATTTTATTGGAAGATTTGTATAATCTATTCATATTTGTTATTACATATGAACTATCAATGTTTAAATATTAGATGTATTAATTACATTAAAAAAAAAATCATTTTTCTATGCATATAGAAATTTATAATGCATTTTTATTATTTTTTTAAACTTCAAATTGTAGATTTTACAATTCGAAGTTTTAAAATTATAAAAATATTTTAATAAACTTCACTTAGGGCCGTTTTATACACACAAGAATTCTTGCAGACAGTTGTGCGAGAAATATATATAAACGTTTTTCTGTAATAATAAATATAAAAATATTTTTACTGTTTTACACAGAAAATAATTATTATGAAAATAAGCAGAGCAGATTATTTTTACAATCGTTCAACACAAAGAGACGCGCCATTATGAAGTATGCTATGCTTAACATTATTGGGAGACTGTTTTATATAATTATTTTATAGATTATTTTGAACATATTCAATATATTTCTCGCAAGAAATTAATTATAAAAATCGCTGTATCGCACGTGCGCAAACTTATAATTTATTTCTATTAATAATTAATATAAAGAATTTATGCGAGAATTCTTGTGTGTGTAAAACGGCCCTAAGGCTAATTGCTAATAAATACTACTCACCCACGGTATCACACATTTAGCATCCTCATCTAAAATTTTCTGTTTTGAGATAGTATCAGCCATAGAACGCGGGGCTATATACATTTTATAATCACAATGGAACTGAAAAACAAACAAAAATCATAAATTATTTCTTTCAAATAAAATTTTAATGCAATGGTAAGGAGGAAATAATAATCATTGTCCTATAATGAATGTAAATAATGTTTTCCTTGTATGAAATTTTATGTTAATATATTGATAGGGTTATATAAAATTGTTAAATTTTACTCATATTAAAATTAAAAAAGAATTATTGGGAATATAGTTAATATGTTGTTTTTTAATCAATTAATTATTTTTTTGCACTGCAAATAAAGTAAGTACTTGAACATAACTAAAGTCTATTGAAACAACTAAAGAATTGATTATATAATAATAAAAAAATATAGTATTATTCACACTTTACAAACATGCATGAAAGTATTTGTACATGGAAACATCGTAAAAGATGTATTAATATATATATATATATATATAAATAAACATATGTGCATACTTATAAATTAAATTAATTATACAAAGTTACAGGAAAAATATTCCGATACGATAAATTTCACCATCTTTCGTTAACGACCAATGCGTCCCGTCCCAGCGAATACACTTTCCTGTCATGATTGATTTGTTAGTAGTAGAAACCACAATAATTAATAAACATGTGAGTAAGAAAATGTAATTGAAAAAAAAAGGTTTCTACTTCGCGATACATTGCTGTTCAAATAATGAAAACATTTTTTAAAATTATGTTGGCATGAATAAAATTTATTTAGTGACTATAGTTTCAAAATCATCTTTATTAAATTCACTGACAGTGACTGATTATAAAATGGCATATTGAGTAACGTTCTTTTTTATTTTTATTTTTTTACATTGAATATTTCTGGGATCAAATATTTGTTGCATGATGATTTATTGAGATTCAACAGCAGGTGTACATTATGTAATTCAATTTCCGGCAGGGTATCTGCCCGGGAAGTAGTTGTTTTAATGTAAAATACGTAACGTAATTGTCATAGAGCTAAATGTGGAAATAATTTATTAATTATTTTCAAATAATTTAATTTTCTCAAATTGTTCGTTTGATAATGATGTCTGAACTACAGTCACTAAACTAAATAAATTGTAATTAAACGAAGTAAAAAAAAAATAATTATTTAAATAAAAATAGTTATCCTTTATCCTACTTCTTTTTTATTAAACTAAATATATTTCGGAAATGTAGTTTCTGAAAAATACTTATTTATTTACTTATTTTTATATTGTCGGTTGTTGGTTGTGGAGACTTTAATTCAGTAGTGAAGATGGAAACATAGTTTCCGAAATATATTTAGTTTAATAAAAATAAGGACAACTATTTTTATTTAAATAATTAAAGTCTCCACAACCAACAACCAACATAAAGAAGATTACAAGTAAAAAAATGTTTTCATTACTCTTAGTGATATGATTATATGTAATAATTTTTAAATAGCGCTTTCTTATTACTTTTAGTGCTGTTCAATGTTTTAAATTAATAGCGAACAAAAAGATTCAGCACCCAAAAGTAATATAAATAATTGACCCCTTATTAGAGAAATAAATTATTACAAACGTTAAGACATCCACAAACAAATTTTGATTTCATAATAGTATTTTAAATCAACATTAACTAATTAGAAATTAAATACGCGATTTATTATTATACTTGACAATTTGGTATCACTCACAATTATCATATGTTGATGATTTTAGTAGTGAATAAAGTGACTGTTTCTATTTTAGTAATAATTAAATTAAATTGAATATGAATATCAAAAGTGATGTCAGGAAGGAAGACAAGGTTTAACTTTAGCACAAGTAATCTTTTTTTTTTCTAAAACCTATGGATTTTTAAATGTTCGAATTTTAAAAAACTTGCCAAATTTTCGGCACTATTTTTATAAATTAAAAAAAAAGAAAAAAGAAAATAATTACTTTCTTTCCATTTGCTCTGTAATTAAGTACTTACAAGGTAAGTATACAAAAATACAAATATCCATTGAAACAACTACTTCGCGGGCAAATACCCATGCCACACATTAAATTAGTTGTTTCAATGGATATTTGTATACTTACTTTGTAAGTATTTAAGCATAGCATATGGAAAGAAAGTGATTAAGTAATTAATTATTTTCTTTTTTATTATTTTAATTTAATTAAACTGCAATTTGAAACATTAACACCATATTTATAAACTTTTTTATAGTTTTTTTCTGACAAAAAATATCAGTTCTTTACAATTTGGAACCAATTGTATATTATTTTTTTATTGTTCACTATCACCGTAATTAAAGCTATTTTTAATACATAGTTTTTCAATTGTATTTCTTTAAATAATGAAAAAAATACATATCTTAAATGTATTTCCCATTTTCAAACATACACTCCGCGAAAACTGATTAGCCTCAGAAAAAAAGATATGATAATACACAAATATTTATAATATAAAGGGCAAGTATCCTAGTTTTATTGTACTGTTGCATAAAACTATCATTAAAATGGGCAATTATAATCAAATCATAAGTTGGTTAATGCGTTAAAATTGAATTATTGCATTTCTATCAAAATTCTAGCGTAACCGGCGCGTCATCTTAATAGCCTCACAATAACAAAAATAAAAATTATGGATGTTCAATGTATTCGAACGGTTTTATTGTAACAAATAATTGAAAATAATTGATAACAGAAAACGTTTTAACTTAAATTAACAACATTAATGGTGAGTGTGTCCTCCATTGTTGCGAATAACTTCAAATAGTCGATTTGGTAACGAATTGAGCAAAGAGTTTAAATATTCTTGGGATATGGGGTTCCAAGCGGCCTCTATTGTGTTCTGTAATTCTACACTGTTCTGACACAGTTGACCATCACCATATACTCGCCTCTTGAGCCATCCCCACACATTTTCTATAATATTTAAATCGGGCGATATGCTGGACCACCCTGTTTTGGTCTTCAAACCAAGTACAAATAACCCGTGCCATGTGAATCGCAGCGTAATCATGTTGAAAAAATCCATGGTGAACCTTTCAGAACCATGGAAGGTTCACCATGGATTTTCATTTATTATTTATGATAAGTTTCACTCTTATTAGTAGGTCTTTATACCTTTATTACCTGTGCATTTTGAATTCCATTTAAAATTTCTAGGTTTGCGACACCCTTAGAAGAAATAGCCCCCCATACTATTAACCCGGCTTCTCTGTTATGATGACGAGCCGCAAACTTTTCTTCTTTTCGCACATCATGGAAATATTACAGATATCCATCAGGACCATCCAGACAGATTCGTTTTTCGTCCGTAAAAATAACCCTTTGCCAACATTGATCAACCCAATTAAGTGGTTTCTCTCAAAGTCTATTTTCTTTATGCCTTTGCGTTAAAACTGGATTTTTCTATAATCTACGTCTCTTCAGATGTACATACTTATACTTAATTATTCTATGTAGAGTCCTTAAACTGACAGTAGAATGCACGGCTTATTTAATTTTTCTAGCAGTAGAATGAATTCGAAGCTTCACGTAGGATATTTCTACGTTCTCTCTCGATAGTCGCAGTTTGGATGCCACCTCTGTAATTTTTTTTTCTATTCTAATGCAATGTGTTAATTCTTCTTATTGCTTCCGCACTTAAACTTTTTTCCGCGACCCATCGTAATTCACTAGGTTCTAAAATGAATGTAAATTAACTGCATATAACTTTCATTAATTTAAGTTACATTAACTCTTTAACGTAAAGTTTTTTTATTTGTGAGGCTATATCGATGTCGCAGTCTGATGTTGCTTTGTAACCGAAAAACTTGCAACTCAAATTATATTTCTGTCAAATCTGACAATTATTTCATATGCGCTTGTTATGTAAGTCTACTTTATTATAAAAAATACTATAGTTGCCTTTATACCTAAAATAACTGTTTTAATCGCATATTATTTTCTGAGGGTATTCAGTTGACGCGGAGTGTATATCAAATTAATTAAATAACAATAATTTGAAAATAATTAATAAAATATATTCACTTTTAGCTCTGTAAAATTTTGACTTCCGTTACGCCAGTATTTTAAATAATTTCACTTACATGAATTTGTCAAATTTTAGGAAAGATTTAAATTTTGACCTAAGTTCGGTAGATCACTTGCTGTTAGCTCCATTTTTTATATTTTATATTTGTCAAGTATTGATAATAAAAATATCGTGGCCGAAATCTGCTTTTAGTAAATTAGTGAAAAATTAATGTTAATACAGTATTACAATCTCGTAAAATGTCCTCTCTTAATACATTCTCAAATAGTATCTAGATGAAATCCACCAGCTCATCCTCAAAATCTTTAATTATTGTTATTCATATCAATACTTTCCTTCTCAATGCAAAAAACCTAATAACTGTTTCCACCTCGAAATGAGTCGGTTCTTCTTACCGTTCTGGGTTTTTCTAAGCCCCTACGTCTTTATATGGAACCATTTTTTCTAATGTACGTACCCAACCCCCGATTAAATTACGATGAAGGACGGGACCACAACGCGCAAGATTGAAATGCAGCCGGAAGGTCGGGTTGTACAGGGCGTTCCAAAGTGCAGTGTCTATTTTGCCGCACCCAATAATATTTTATTTTACCAAGATATATAGAATCAAGATTCCACATCTTTTAACCCATCCCAGTATGCCTTACTCTTCGCTGCCATCATTACCCATACCCCCACCCTTTAATCTGCCCAACGGTCCCTATACATTTCCTTCAATTCAGTGCAAGCCTCGTGCCCAAAATGGCGCATTAGAATTAATGCTACTAACTCCAAACGCTTTATTCTGTTCCACAAAATTACTCTGACAATTTTCATCAATAATGCCCTAATATTTACAAATCTATTTTCCAGTCCCGATTAGATTACAATCCTATACTCTTCACTCAACTCATCCTTTCCACTATTTACCACCTCCAAATCGTGGAAAGATGCTCCCTAAGAATCTTTACCAAATTCAGACATCCCAAAAACCCATTCCACAATTCTTTCAAGGAATGCCTTTATGAATCCACCCAAATCCCCCAGTTTATATTAGCTTTAAGCAAAAAAATCCAATAATCCTGATAATTTACTCCATCTTACAAAATTCTGAATTTTTTTGTAGCCCTAATATCCCTTCTAAATACAAATATCCTCCCGTTAACATTCATAAATTTATTTGTGCGAATCATCAAAATGGTTCAGATACTAGCATAGATTTTTTCGTTGATATGGTCATAAATTCTTGTCGGGACAAAAAGACTTCTGGTGGATAGCCCAAACAGAGTAATGCCTACATGTATTATAATTATTTATATTATGTTGTTTTGTATTAACTGTATAGTCTGAATGAAGATGTGTGCATATATAATACTGAATTTCTAACGACAAGGAAAATATCGAAGACGAACATTTCGATGATTCACCCTGTATATTGAAATACAGTTTAAATACCTCGTGAAATAACTTCTACTAACCAAAGGCATATTTTTTATTTTCCAAAGTAAAGAAATATTGGGAATTTACTAAATACAATATAACTGACAATAGAAATGCAATAAATTCAATGGAAAAAGTGAATGGATAATTAAAATTGCTAATTTTACGTATAGCAAAAACCATACATTTACAGTTTGATGTAATTACAGTATTTCTACATTTATAAGATGTAGGCATTTCAATTTATGAAATGCATTATAGATTTCTAATTATTTTGTCCTGATTTTTAGTCCATTCTGAAGAACTGCCTATACTGTCGGTAAAATTAATTGTAAATATTACTTAAGGGGCAGAAAGATCTCTGGTCGACACCCCAGACAGATTAATACCTACATGTATAGTAATTATTATGTTATATAGTTAAAATTATCTGTTTAGTCTGAATAAAAATGTTTGTATATATATTACTTATTACAAATGTGCATGTGTTTAATATTTTACGTTATACTTTCACGTTAATTGTGCAATTATATTGTAATTAATTATAGGCATTTTTGTTTTGCGTGGGGATCGATGTGCCGGGTTAATTGTGAAAATTGAATTTATCTCTTTCGTGAAAATTTTAAGCATTTAAAAAATATTAAATCTATTTTTTTTTAATTTCACGTTGATATCAAACATTAATGATCTATCAAATGTAATTATTAAATCGGCTCTATTAGCGCAGAATTAATTAAGTCTTACCATTTCAGTGAAAACGCAAACAGTGAAAACACTGCACAGTCCCAAATAAATCCCAGTCCTAATCAAAGCGTTCTGCCTAATCAATTCCGATTTATCATAGAGAAACTTCACGACGGCATTTGTTGGTAGCTCCACCTTTCGAATTGCTTCGCCCTCTTCCACGAAATCAACGTCCTCGTAATAACGAATCCCGTCGTTATCGTCATTATTGTTATCGTCGTTATTATCCATTTCGTCACTATCAAACGATTCTAACGCTTTCCTTTTTCTGCTGTTAAAGACGTAATGCGTCCAGGTGAGAGGAAGCAGCACGACAGTGATGAACAGGATGGTGCAGATTTCGAGAAGTGTTGTCCACTCCCACCTAAAAATAATTATTTTCATTATTTTAATTACATAAATTACTAAATAGGAAACAAATTTAAGATAACTGCGACTAGAGATGGGATATTTAAAAATTCTCGAGCACCACCTTATATATTTTCAGACCTGTTTACGTAATAGAGGAATTGTTTATTTGTTTTATTATTATTAATAATTAATGTAAATAACTGTATAATTTAGCCAATTATGAGTGAAATTAATAAACGCCTAATATTTAACACGTATTTATATTGTATGGAAAAATAATTTAATATAATGATATAGCATTTATTGAGGGAGTTTTGTTACGAAAAAATAATTTGTTGAAAGATTATAATTGATGAATAAAAATCAACTGATTAAGAAAGCCATGGGATTTACATTCCTCACATTTCTAAAAAATAGGTAAAGTAGTACAGTTTAATGAACCGAGTTAAATGACACTAATGACTGTAAAAAGTGTAGTATTTCATTTTATTTTATTTTACATTATATTACCTTATTATTTAACAACCTAAATAAAGTAATTTCTTACATAATAAAAGATAATTATAACTATTTTTGGAGGAACAAATCCACTATTAACATTTATTAAAATTACATTAATCTGATGAAGAAGGATTGTCACATTCATCACTGTTCGAGTCTTCTCCTATCCTAATGATTACAGGTTCTTATACCACATTTTTTTCAGCATTGTCAATGCATTTTTGCCACAATTCCTTCCTTCATTACGGATTTATTTCACATCGCTTGCACCTTATCATCTCTAAACCCATCTCTGCCTATATTTTTTATGCAATGTTCTTTACAATTTGCCCAAACCAGTTCGATTGGATTGAATTGGCAGTGGTAAGGAGGCAAGCGCAGAATTGTATGTCCTAATTGATGTGCCAATTCATCAATTTCCATTTTTTTTTCAGGCAAATGTTTTGCAAATTCCAGCAATTCCACTTTTAACATATCTGCCGAATGTGGTATATTTTTATTTGTTAAAAATTGAATCAATAAATCCTTTTCCAGCTAGCATTTGGTAGTTTCTGTACTAGTCGACAATAGTATGAAGCGTTATCTAAAATTATTAAGGTCGGTTGTTCTAGGTTAGGAAGGAGCTTTTCTGTAAATCACTTCTCAAATAAATCCGCATCTATTTTATGATCATCATCTGTTTTTCTATTAGAAGCAAGTATTAAGGATCCACCTTCCACAAAACCATACCGTTACCAGCACTTAGGACAATGAACCTTTTTCCTTCGCCAATTGTTTTTTTTTGTTTGTTTTTTCTTATAGATTTCTTATTGCTATCGTGCCAGCTTCGTTTCGCAGAACCTCTACTAAAAATCTATGTCTCGTCCAAGAAAAGTGGATCATAGAGCTGATCCTTTTTATTTATAAAATATTCCCTTAAAAAATTAGCACGAGCTGCCGCAATACGTGATTGCTCAAAAAGTTCTCCTCTCACATCATCGATTGTAAATTTGAATCCAATTGAGGTTAGTAGCTTGTCTTTTAAAAGAGAAGATATCATAATCTTTCAATTTGTCGTTCAAACTTCCTATTGTTAGTGGTAATAATTTACTATGCATTTCATAAATTTCACGTTTCGCAGCTTCCTCAATGTATTCTGTAACATCAACTGAGAGGTTTTTCTTTCGATGCCGTTTCTTTTGAGGAGTTAGCATAACTTTCTGGAACTTTCGATGTGGAACATTGTAGAGTAATGTTTCCAGTTTGTTCTTTCACTTTACAATATGGATTCGAATCACACATTTCATATTATTTATTACATTAAATATACTAGTAGGTGCGCAACTAAAACAAATATTTTTTTTGGGTCGAAATGAGTGAAAGAGACTTTTTTTATTTTATCGTATAGTACCTCAAATTTATGCTGAAACATCGCGAAACCAGTAATTTCTCATTTTTTTATAAAATTACAAATGTTTTTTGTCCGCAATATTGGACAGGCTATTTTGAATTTTGAAAAACTGACATCAGGTTCATATTCGGTGTCAAAACCCTATTATATCATGTCATTGTTAGAAAACATTGACACTTTTGCATCAATATTCGATCGAAACTGTTGTCAAAACTTTTCACTTTTCTCGAAACATGATTTTGTGCATTTTTTGGGCATTCAAATGAGAAAATCCCATTAATTTGGGAGTATGTATTTGCTGACGACATTATGATAAAGACAGGGAGCAACAAAAAGGAACTGCAAAAATATAAATATATTATTTTATTTTTCGCCAATAGCCAATTGGCAGGAAATTTAAATTATATATTCTTTAATTATGAAAACTCTTTTATACGTTATTTGGTATAAACCTTTTATTTTTAATTATGAGTGTACATTTGGCAAATTAAGCTTGTCATTATCAAACATAAACTGATAAATAAACGAATATTATTCCACTAAAATATAACTAATTTAAAATATATTTACATCATACAGGGTGAGTAATCGAAGCGCTCGTATTCGATATCTCCCTTATTATATTAGAAATTCAGCATTAATTTATTAATAAAACTTGCTTGACTACTGAAGACGCATAATGAAAAATTAATTTTATACATACAAGGTGTCACATTTTCCCTCAATTGATATCAACTTTGTTATTTCAAATAGAATATCCTATATATTATTTATTTGTTCAATTCCACTTTAAATGATCTTCTATATCTATAAAATACAGTTAGTAGTTTTCATCAGCCATTACTGCAATAATATGGCCAATATGTGTTTAGTATAGAACTGCAATTGTCAAATTTTAGGACATATATTTTTCTGTCCTATCTGTCAACTATGTCATATTGATATAAAGATGATTTAAAGAATAAAAAATAATATATAGGGTTTTTCATTTAAAATTACAAAGTTGACATCAATTCCGAGAAATCAGCCACCCTGTACATATGAAAATAAAATTACATTATGCGTCTTCAGTAGTCAAACAAGTTTTGATAATAAATTAATTCTGAATTTCCAACGATAAGAGAGATATCGAAGACGGGCACTTTGATGACTCACCCTGTTAATTTTTTTAAGATATGTGAATGAAGTCATTATTTGATGGAAGACCGATTTTAATAATAACAATAGGACGGTTTCAAGTCTCATTTGGCCGGATTCTCTGGATTCTTTTAAATAACTGATTGCTGATGTTAAATTTTGAGGTGAATTATGTATTGATAATTATTGAAAGTTACACACTCATCAGTTATTTTAATAAAACATTAAAACACTTTCTCAAATTTATGAAATAATTCTAATGATTTTAATTTTTAGCAGAATAGTATCAATTACTTTGAAAAATATAATTATTTAATGTATTGCGACTGCATTTCTTTAAACTTTATCAAATATTGTCATTACTTGTACACGCTGTCTTATTTATGTATTTATACATTATTGTTTGAATTATTTATATTTATTCTGTTAACCCAACAACTCGTAAAACCATTTGGGATAATAATTGATTAATTTATTTGTTAATTTGTATTTTTAGTTATTGTTTTTTATATGTAATAGCCTATTTACTACTTATAGTAAAAAATTGTTACAATTTTTGTAAAATGGTGAATTTTCCGTAAATAAATAAATTATTATTATTATAAGCATTACTAAAATTGACGGCAAAATAATTCAGTTTTCAAAGTTTAATTTTCTTCCAAGCAATTTTCTTATATAATACGAAAATACTTACTGTGGCATGCTGATATTCTGTATCAACATGATGCATGACAAGACGATGATCTCAATGATTAGATAATATTTAAAGAGAGGGTCCGGCTGTAAGATATAGCGGAATTCTTCCTTCCAGTTTTTGAAAAGCAGCAGTAATGGGTTGATATTTGATACTTTGAACCATTGCCTGTAATGAAAATTCGCGATTATCCTTGCTTCATTAAATAGAATATTTAACAAATGAAAATGTTTAAACAAATCAGAAAAATCTTATCTACTTCATTTACCACAACAAAAATTATTATCGAGTGACATAAAAAGTTGATTGAAATATTGAATAATATGAGCAACTATACGGGGAAAAGCGATCCTTTTTGTGGGCCTGACATCTATTGGGTAGAACATAAATTAACGTTTTTACTTTCCCCGGTCCAAGATAAAGTATTGTGATCGAGAAAATTTTCGAACCGCCAATTTCAACAAATATGCACGTTTTGAGGTCCCCTAAGTTCATTCCGACTTTTGAAAAATGTCTGTGTGTTTCCGCGATAGCGCAGAAACGGCTAAATGGATTAACCCAAACTTTATATCTAAGCTTTTTATAACTGTGGAATGATCTGTAAAGCTTTTTGTTAACATCAAACCTTATTAAGTGCAACTTTACTCGATTTTTTATTTCGGATATATATATTTTTTTCAAATAAAAGTTTTAGTTCATGAAAAAGTAAATAGCTTTTGTTAAAAACTTTTTATTGTAGGACCTTTAGTTTTCATTTTATCAGCGGAAGAATTTTGTCTACCTTATAAATTCCTTTAGAAATAAATAATTATTTTTATAATCCTTTTTATGTTGGCTGTGGAGACTTTTTATTTTTTTATTTACTGTTAAATGTTCATTCAAAAACGTATTTTGTCGAATTCATCGGGGAAAGTAACATGATGAACACATCACCATTTTTTAATGTACTTACGGGACGGGAAATAAAAAAATAACTAGATGGTGATGATGTTTGTAATTATCTGAAGTAAGGTATCATATTTATCAACTATTTACTAATTACTAAAATGTTAATATAGAATTTCACAAAGTAACAGCCTTGTTTAATCCAGTTTTATGCAAATAGTTTAAATCTGTTATATGATTGCAAAATATCACCTTCAAAACAATCATAAATATGAAATTGTTGATTTTTTTTAATCTTTGACCTTTCTACCACTGTGTGGTGTAAGGCATGAAATTGTTTGATTTATAATTTCTGAGATATCGATCACCACAGCCATCTACCGAAAAAATAATAGAATTCTTTCTTCCCTAAGTTAATATTTATTTTTTTGATATTTCTGGAAATATTCAGCTTATTGAGTAAATTACGAAAAATATATAAATTGTTACCAAAAAGAATATTTGTGTTCAGTGTGGCATATCTTAGAAATAACTTAATTGTTGAGGTTATTAATTAAAGCTTATACTTGTTAAAATTTTTGAATGATTATTTTTCACCTGAAGAAGTCGCCAAAGCGTGCAAAACAATTATCGCGAATCAGAGACAAATTTATATATTGAAAGTTTGTTTAATTAAAAAAAAATAGAATGTTATCTTAGATATTTAACTAAAATGAAGGAGTTTGTTGCCAATAGGGACTTCTATGAGAGAGGCATTATGAAGCTACTCTTAAAATGACAACAAAATATATGGAATACATTATATCAATGGTAAGTATTCTATAAATCAATTTTCAGAATATTTCCAACGCTGGCAGTTATTATATTTAATTAGTGGTTGACAACTCTTGCATAAAATATGCAATAGATGTTGGCACAAAAAAAGGCCCATTCAATTCATAATACTGTCGATCTTACACAATACTCCAATCAAACATATCAAACCAGATATTTCTATACTAACTCATATTTGGACAACGGCATGGCATCAATCGCGTCTTTCAGTTTATTCGTGGCGTCCCTCATCCTCTCGTTGTATCTGTTGATGTTGTTGTCCATGAAGGCCGTTCTTCTTTTGGTATTGAACGGAGTCTGCAGAAGAGTCATTCTTCTTTCAAGCTGCGGATTCAAGCTGTATCGCCGTCCGGACATGGGAGCGCTCAATCTGACATCCACCACTTTCTTTTCCAAATTGGTAATGTCTGTAAGCCGTTTGTCCGCGGGAAATCCACTAGGTCGGCGTCCGTAGAGCGGTTGTTTTAATTTAATTGGTTCTGGAACGATATCTGTAGCTTCATTCTAAAAATAAAGTAGAAATTTTAATGTTGAAAGAGAATAAATTTTAAATTCTCTTGAAAATGGGCTAATAACCTGAAACTAGTTGAGAACTTAAAGTTATTCAATCGAATCAGTGTTTTAATAGTAATAATAATAATAATAATAATGCCTTTATTTATCACAGAGAAAAATACAAAATGAAATGTCATGAGTTTTATTGGTTGATTTTTTAATAATATATTCATATTTATTTCATCGTTAAAAGAGAATAATAAATTAAAGACGATACAAGCGCCAGCTTTTGCCTAATTTAAAGTGGCAACGTCAACGATTTGGGTCTACAAAGTAGACGACCGAGAATCATTGTTTTGTCCACTAAAGGAAGGCGAATTTGTCCTGTTTATAAAAACAAGGAAAACGAAGTTTACATTTAATGAAATGTTCAGCCACCATTCATCTAGCGTATGAATAACTGGACCCAAATAGTTGCCCATGGCACTTGAATTTAGACAAAAGGTGGCGCTTGCGTCGTCTTCAATTTCTTATGAATAATATCGGGTATATAATCTCAACACAATTTCCGTTCAGCCGCCTTCATGAAGGCATTGCACATGGAACACACTAGTCTGATGAGATTCGAAAAACCGGAATGGCCATCACTAGTTGTCCATACGCTAGATGAATAGTAGCTGAACATTTCATTAAAGGTTTAAAGAGAAATTATATATTTTTATTTATTTCATAATAGTTCTTCGTAAAACTATAATTTCTTCACATCGATGAATTACAATGAATGACAAATAAAGGCCACTGGTACTATATGGAAAAACCGAATTTAAAAATCCCCGCTGAGGAATTCGAAAATTTTTAAGAAAAAACCTCGTGGAACATTTGAAATGCCACAGTTGATGATGAAATAATTATTTTTGTTGGAGCATGGATACACTTGCTTCAAATACTATTTCAGTGAATCCCATCAGCACAGCTAAACGTTTTCCTAAATGCGAAAAGAAGTATATAAATTAGATGTGAAGAAAAGTCATTCATAATTTCTACACTCTTTTCAAGCCTTTATTTAATATAATTAGATTATATATAATTATCGGATTTACGTCAAATATGCACCATTTTTTTCGATTATTTGTTTTCATTTTGAATGTGATTCCTTTCTCATAGAAGTCCTTGTCAATATTGGCAAAGAACTGGAACAGATTTTCACAGGCCTCTCTTGAAGCCAGTTTTACACCCATAAGGAAATTTTGCAACGATCTGAACAGATGATAATCGCTTCGTGTTATGTCCGGACTATAAGAAGGATACATAAGAACATTCTAACCAAGCTCTCGGAGCTTCTCGCGCGTTATCAATTATGTATGCGTCCTGGAATTATCTTGATGCAACAAAACCCCATTCCTATTAACCAATTTCTGACCAATTGCCTGCTTCAAACTGTCCAATTGCTGACAGTATATATCCTAATTAAGAATTTGGCCAGGCTGGAGCTGCTCATTATAGAGTATCTCCTTCCAGTCCCATCAAACATACAACAAAACCTTCTTTGCCGTCAATCCAGGCTTCGCGGCGATCTGGGGTGCATCGCCAGCTTTTAACCACGATCTTTATCTCATCTCTAATCATCATACGTTTTAGTAATGGGTCACCTACAACAACAATATCCAAAAAAGATCATGCTCAAAGGCCGGCGGTCATCTTCAGTCAACGATTCTTCAGAGAATGGCAAATCTAAATGCGACCCGGCAGATTTTTTTTCCTTAGCTCATGTGTCACCCAAAAATCGAACCACTTGGGATATCTAACGCTTGTGTTAGTGATGTTTAGTCCCTTGGCAATCTCTACGCTACTCATATGCCGGTCTCCATTCACGTTTTCAATGATTTCATCGACGTTTGCGATGACAGGCCTTTTAGAGCGTGCAGGGTCTTTCAATTTCCGGAACGAAATCGACGAAACCAAAATTGCGAATTATTTCTCTTACAGTATTGGGCACATAAACGTCATTCATAATTTTGGGCGCCTGCATTGCTTTTTCGCCTTTATCGAAGCAAAATTTTAAAATATAGCGAATTTTCTGCTTGTCCACTTCCATCTTTGACGCGTTATAATACTCAACTGAATCAACCGAACACAAAACAGTTAGAGAGTTCTTTTTTTCGCAAATTAACCTTTATAAGGAGTATAAATATGATATCACGAGATATTTGGTTCAATGCCATTTATTGAGAAAAAAACATGGATGAATTTTCTTCACACCCAATATAAGATTATAAAGTCATATAAGAAAAATATGGAGGGTGTAGACCGCAGTGATCAGAATATTGGCCAATATCGAATTTCGGGGCAAGAAATGGTTAACCATTGCGTTGATATTGCGGTTAAAAATCCATAAAATTCATGGTGGAAAACTAGATCAGAAACGTAGTCCACGTTTCTGAAGGTAGGCTAAGAAATCGCATTCATACCTAAATTAAAAAATCCTTCACAAACCCTATTCCAATTCATCACTGACCATTAACCATATTATTATTCACCGGGAGAAGCAGACCGGATATTCTTTGTATGAGAAAAAGTGCATTCGATGCAATAAAGTCAATGTTGGATTGCATCCAAAAGATTGTTTTTTTCAATTTTCATACCATATAACTAAGTTTTGAAAATCGTCTTTTCATTAACACTCACGAGACCATTCATATAATAAATATGTGACTAGAAATCATTAATATTTTTGAAATATTTTGATTAAAATTAGGTCTATTTACATCCACTTAAACATTGCAAATGTTTATTTAATGATAAATCGATTATTAATAGCAATAATTATACATAAAATGTTAAAAACAAATTCTAGTCACATATTTAGGATATTAATGGCCTCATAAAGCTTATAATCTTCTTTATGTTGGTTGTTGGTTGTGGAGACTTTAATTATTTAAATAAAAATACTTGTCCTTTCTCCTACTTATTTTTTATTTCGGAAACTATGTTTCCATCTTCAGTAGTTGAAGTGAAATAAAAAATAAGTAGGAGAAAGGACAAGTATTTTTATTTAAATTCTCATAAAGCTTATTTAATAATTTCCCAATATTTTTTTTGTGTTTTATTTTATTTAATTTAATTTTTTATTTTTATTTTTTAAAAAAAAAAATATTTTTTTTTTTCTACTTAAAATTGATTTAGAACTACTTTAACTGAAGATTATTACACCTTTTCTGGCCACCATGTATTGGTTACAACTAAAAAACACCTATTTCTGAGAAACACAGGTATGAATAAATTTAATCTTCATTTTTCCATTATGACTGATGCACATATGAGTGATGCAAATATCACTCATATGTGCATCAAATGCATTTCAAGTGAAAACTAATAAAAAAAATCATGTATAAAGTAAACTTACTTCAGTTGTTGATTCCGTTAATTTAGGCGAAATGAGATATGTCTCCGATATATTATATTTTTCCAATTTGTCCTTATCTTTAGCATTGGCAATTACTATGTTGTAAGATTTTTTTAATTGATCCCTAGTTTGTTTGGTGATATGTACTTTTCTGAAATAAAAGGGAAAATTAGACAATTTAAATCAAATGTTTATAAACAATCACACATTCAGTTACAATTTTATTTCATTTAACAAAGCCTTATGTTCAAACCAATAAAATCTATGTCAACGCATTAACAGTTAATTTGAGTAATTGGTGAAATTTCATTAGTGTTGTTATAAACAGTACACATCTCAAAAATTCGATCTTGTGATTTAGTGTATACTGTATATCTGTACATACTTATAGTATACAACAACAAAACGCTTTTATATCCTAGAATGCTTTAGAAAATGAAATGAGAGAAGTCCGTGATTTATTTTAATACATTTTCTTAATTTTCTGATATGTGAAACTCTCCAAAATATAATTTGAAACTGTAATTAAAAGAGTATTCCACCTCTATAAAATTATTATTTGACAGCAACGACAAATTGTTTTACATAAAGAGCATCGAAAAGTTAGAAGAGCATTGGAATGAATGTATCACACTTGAAGAAGAGTATATGTCGACGAATAATGTGGAATTTCTCAAAAAGATAAAGTTTTTCTTATTTAGATGAGGGACTTATTGAGTGATGAGTTTTACATAGCTGATTATTTTTAATTTATTAAGTGGTTAAATATTTTCGAGTAAGTCATAATTAAAACATACAAACCCTGGTACTCCAGTTGATTCCATTGTGTTAGCAATGCAAACGTCCTTCGACCAAATGTCGTACTGCCATTTCGAAATCCCAATGATCCCGCTTATAATGGTCCCTGTGTGGATTCCTATCCTCATGTCAATTTCTAATTCTCTTTGTTCCCTAGAATAAAAATGATTATGTGAGCACAACACTTCTTTTATTTACTCATATTATATCTAATGTAGGAAGAATAAGAATTTGCGTAAAAAAGGAGAGAGATGGATATATAAATATAAGTCAAAATATTGACGGTTATGATGGAATTTCAACAATGATAAGATATACAGTTGTTGATTATCTGCAACTTTTATTTCGATAGCTCAGTTACTAATTAAGTTAGGACTTTGAAATTATGAAGACTTTATTTTGATCCTATGATGTACTTCAGGAAAATATTTTTGAGTATTTATTTATTTATTTATTATCCAACAGATTCATAAGATCTAATTACAGGAAAAACTAGAAAAATACAATGATAGCGCATGTAATATAGACACAACACGTACATAATGTGTATACAATGGATATACTTACAATATAATACAATGATATTACATAACTTAAAAACAAAACAAAAAATAAGTAGAATGAAATAAAATGAAAACATGAAGTAGCGTAGTTGGTGTGTAGAATACCAATAATCACATCTAGCGTAATCTTAAAATGTTATGTGTTATTTAACATGTAATATGATGTCAAATGAGCAGTGAGCTTTGATAAATTAATATGAAATATGTAAATATCATGAGGAAGCATGTTTACCGAGTTACACATAGACATGATGGGTGAGTTGAGATAGTGTGTTGTGTTTGCTCGATTATTATAAAAAATATTCGTATGTCTACCACCCAACCTGGGAACAGCAAAGTTTAGTCTAGATATGAATGATGCAACTGATAATTAATTAGTTTGTAAATAAAAACAATTTAAGATATACGTCATCTAATTTGTAGCGATATTATGCCAAATTCTCTTTCAAGTTCAGAAGAGCTGTAGCCTTGAACAGGGTATTGTTCATGTGCTTTGAAGTAGAGGCATTTCAAGAATTTTCTTTTGATTTTGTCAAGGTCATTTATATACGCATGGATTTCACACTACGCTCCAGTAATGTGGTTAGAGAAGTTTAATTTTTTGTCAAAAAACACAGCTATGTTCCGAATGCTAGAGACACTTTCTAATACAATCCCATTAATACTATATTAAAATATTAAGAGTGTTTTGCTTTCTGGTAAATGCCATGGATTTACATTTAGATATATTTAGTTATAAGCCATTATTAATGCTCCATTTATGAAGCAAATCCAGATTATTTTGTAAATCAGATAAGCTTCCGACTTTGCTATATATTTTCAGGTCATCTGCGTACAGAAGACAAAGTTAAAACGTGTGGCAATATCATTAATAAAAAGTACGAATAACAATGGTCCAAGATTCGAACCTTGCGGAACACCACTGCTACAAACATATGTATGTGATTTGACAGATCTATATTCAACATAACCCAGTCTTCCATTCAAATAATGATACAACATTATTATCAAGGCCAAAATATTCAAGTTTTTTTAGTAATAAGTTATGATTCACTTTATCAAATGCTTTATATAAATCTGTAAAAATGACGTCTACTTGAAAGCGTTTGTCTAAAGCAAAATCAGTAAAATGGCAGAGGTTTGTTGAAGTAGACCGGCATTTCACAAAACCATGCTGTTTTGGGGTTATGTATTTACTGCAATGACGAGATATAGAATTGTATAACATTACTTCAAAGATTTTAGCAAAGTTGGATATCAAAGATGTAGATCTGTAGTTCTCGATAGTATCAATCGCTTTTGATTTATGTACCGGTATAATTTTTGAAACTTTCCAAACTTTAGGGAATGTGTTGGTTATTAATATAAGATTAAATATATGTATAATAAAGGTTCAACCAAAATATCACTACAATCGCGAATTATCATTGCTGGAATATTGTCTGGTCTTATGGTTAAATTAGGTTTCTTTTTTTTTATTGCACAAAAATAATCTTTTGGGACAAATTATTTAATTGATAGCGTATCAGGCAATGTAGAATTCTCATAAATTGGCGGATCGTTGTTACCATAAACTGCAGAAAAATGCGAAGCAAATGCATCAGTTATACTGGATGTCCCAAAAAAAGAGTTACGTTATGATTATATGTTTTTTTTAATTGGTTGATATACATATTATTTATTACTTAGGTACTCCTAAAATGTTATTTATATCGGTTTAGTAATACAAAAAAAGAAAAAAATAGGGTTTGCACCATTCGTATAAAAAGTATTAAAAAATAAAATAGAATCTTATGAATAAAATTACACAAGGTACTTGTTGAATAAGGTCTAATAATCCTAATAGTCAAATTTTAGCGATATGAATTATACAGGGTGTTCAAAATATAATATGAAACTTTTCAAATTTGGATGCATTTTATTTTTCTAATTTTATATTAAAACCCCTGTATATTTTTATATCATTTCATACAGAATTAAAAAACAAACATTATTGACATAAAACTGTTATTTCGATAATATTTCATTTTGATGAATAAAAATCGAAGGTTGCTTCGAAAAAAAAAACATTCATTTGATAGACATGTCTTCTAATTACGTTATTATAACGACGGCTGTAAAGGTTTTATAGATATTTAAATAAAAATGATTTGAAAATAATTAATAAATTATTATATTTATTATTATAATTATTATATTAAGCTCTGTGACTTTTGACTTACGTTACGTAAGTACGTTAAACGCACACAGAGCTAAATGTGAAAATAATTTATTAATTATTTTCAAATCATTTTTATTTAATATATTTAAATAACTGTGACCAAGTGAATTAATACTCTTTTATATCTATAGATATTTGTCTAAATCACACATTATGAGAGTATTATGCTTTGTATCGAGCGTATAACAAAAATCGACGTCGAAGTTGGCGTCGAGTCATGTCTGTACTAAGATCACACGCGTGAAATGCTGGTTGCGGTCAACATGACAACCAGTACTTAACGCGTACGCGTGTGATTTTAGTTCAGACATGACTTTAGATTTCCAATGCCAACTTGGTCATCAATTTTTGTTATACGCTCGATATAAAACATAGTTTTAGTTTTAACATTAAAAGAAGTTATGTTTGAAGGCACAAATAAAGACGAGCATGAAATTACCTTGACAAATTTTGTAATAGGTATTTTGAAATACGTTTCTTATTCTTTGCTGCATGTTTTCTTGTGTGGTTGCAGTTAAAAATAAATTCTTTCCGTATAATAAATAAATTACTTTAATCTGATTTTTTTAATAACACATCACATTTGTATATCCTAATTTGTTTACATGTTTTTTTTTATTTATTTGTCAATTTTACATAAAAGCTATTGATAAAGAGCACGCTGTGCTTAAAATATACATGTAGTGATAAAAATAAAAAAAGTGAAGAAAGAAATAAAATATTATTATATTATAAAATGAAAACTAATCGTAAAAAAGTTTAATGTCAATAACTTTGAATCTATTGGGTATTGAGGTAGGGTTGTTAGAGAGAATAATGTTTGTTTTTTTTAATTCTACATGGAATGATTTAAAAATATTCAGTAGTTTCAATTTAAAATTAGAAAAATGAAGTACGTTAAAATTTGAAAATTTTAGCATTAAATTTTGCCACACCATGTATAATTCATATCAATAAAATTTAAGTTTTATGATTGTTAGACCTTATTTATTATTTATTTATTTATTTTACGGCAATGCCATTTTACAAAATTCATAACAAAAAATAACATACAAATTATAGTAACTAATTCTACAACTCCACAATAATTCGTAAACATTCATGAACAAAAACAAAAAAAAAAGAGAAAGTATACAATTCTAAAGATCTACGATATAAAAGATACGCTTATGATACATCAGAAATAACGGCCGACAAATCAATTAATTTTAAATGGTACTTAAATTTGCGAAATGATGAATCATAAAAGATAAAATTAGGCGAAGAACAAATCAAGTTACGTTTTTAACATTCCATTTATCGAGCAGTATCGGGTATAGTTTGTACGATAAAATCTTCATGAAATATTTTGATATGTCTTATTTTAGATGGAATATTAAATTTTAACAAACCCAATAGCTCGCTGCAATTTATCAAACTATGTACTATTTTGTACAGTATACACAGATCAACATACACACGCCTTTCTCGCAATGAAATCAATTGAAGCGAGGCCAACATATAACTACGGCTATAGTTAACCCTACTAACCCCATTTTTGAATGATATTGACAATTGGAACTTATTCTGAACTCGTTCGATTTGTTTAATTTTGACATTATAATAAGGAGACCAAATACAAGAAGCATATTCCAGTTGTGATCTCAATAATGTGATAAAAACTAGTTTTTGAGTATTCACAGAAAAGTCCTTAGAAAAACGAATAATAAAACCAAGTGTCTGTAATGATTTGCAACAGATAGTATCAATATGTTTTAAATGTAAGCCTAGTGTTAAATATGTATAATTTTATTCACATGATCCGATTTCATTTTTTATTATTATTTTTTTTAAAAATCGATGGCCCAAGCCAATTTTTTACTTTTTACTTTTTTTAGTATTATTGAACTGATTTTAATAAAATATTAGAGGTATGTAGATAATTATAAAAGGCACCTAAATAATGAATAAACTATATATCAGGAAATTTAAAAAAAAAAACATATTATCATGACGTAACTCTTTTTTGGGACACCCTGTATAATGAAAAATATTTTCATTAAGTACGTCCTAGGATTCAAGTAAAGTCTCTAAAATATCAAGGTCCTAACTTAATTAGTAACTAATCTATCGAAGACGAGAACTGAGATGCAGGACCTTGCATAATGTATATTAAAAAATTGCAAGGAGTAAATCAAATATTAGTGGTGGGGCTGAAAAATTCGTAGGCTGACACATAGATAGTGTTAATGCCATATGATTTTTAGTTAGCCCTAACCTTGAAAAGGTACATATATTTGACAGATGTCGCGCTATTAGTTTATGAGCTGTAGCATTTTGAGTGAAGCAAATTTTGTTAGTTAAAAAAAAAGTGGATAAAAAGGAATTTCGTGTGTTAAAAAAGCATTGCTTTTTGGCAAAATAATTGTTGAAGCCATGGCTTAACGTGATAAACATTATTTAGACTCTGCACTAGGAAAATCAACGATGGAAAAGTAGTTTGTTTGGTTTAAATGAGGCGAAATGAGCACCGAAGACAACGCACGCAGTGGACGCCCCAAAGAGACTGTTCCAGACGAAAACATCAATAAAGTTCACAAAAAAAATTGTATGAATTAGGCTTCGTATTGCTTCCGCATCCACCGTATTCTCCAGATCTGTTGCCGGCACTTTATCCCGTTTATATATTTTATTGTTTTTATTATAAATGAGAACTTAGATTGCATAGTGGAATCTCGTTGAAAGTCTAGCGCCCTCTCACATCAGTAGATTTAACTTTATCCCTCTGGCGGAGAAAAGTAACACCTCTTTCAGCTATCGGTACTCCAGTGGCTCACAACCAAAAGGATTTTCCCGGGTCCTCCACATCTGTCATGATACTTCTACCTGGACGGATGCGAAAGAACCCTTCGGCCGGGTAGCAGCGAAAAGCGAGTCACTTCACGGATTTATGGTCCCACGCTTGTACGCGGATTACAATAGAGCGGGCCAAAAGGGAAGAACCCGATTGTTTTTCGCGAAAATGCGAATCAAACAGGAACACTACATATGCCACTAAATAGCTGGAACAATGGTTATAGTTTGAAGTCAGAGAACCATCGGGAAGTTCATGACAACCTCAATATTCTGATGTGGGAAGCAATTTAAGATTTCCCAATTTTCCGATTAGTTTCCACGCCGCAACAATTATACATAAACAATTGTCTTAATCTCCTTTATGATGAATTATTTGTTAATAAATTAATGTTCATTTTTCTGGCGACTGTTTATGCATAATGACAGGAAACAGTTTTTATATGTATTTATATTTGTTTAATTATTTTGTATATATATTTTTCTTGTACATTTATTTCACGATTACTTTTTCTTTCTTATGACGCAGAGCTGCCATTTTTCGCCTATGGTCAACGTGTGTGACATATGCATAGATACATTATGTTATTATACATACGTTGATCTAATATCATTCAAATATTTTATTATTTTTGAATACTTTGAATCTTTTTAAGTAATTTCGGGCGAAAGATGGTAGTTTACCTAAAATGGTCAGGGGGGGTCGCAATGGAAACAGGCGAAAGTAATACCGCAAGGCTCAGAAATTTCCCCGGCGCTGTACAACACATTTGTGGCGGATATACCACTTTTTAAGGGCGCGAAGGATATATTATTCCAATTCACCGACGATACGGCCCTCGTTGTGCAGGGATTTGGATTTGATTCCGCCGAGAGGAAAACTTCAAAAGCACTGAAACAGCTCATTGACTACGCGAAGCGTTGGAAGCTGAGAATAAATGCGAAGAAAACCCAAGCACTTGGTAGAAAAATCCCGCCCAGGAAATACGTAATCTTCGAAGAAGAAGAGCCAGGGTATCCACATAGACAGACGACTAACTAGCGAGGATATCCAGAAGGACCTAGGGATCAGAAATGCAACAGGAGAAGCTTGCAAGAGAAGGGAAGAATATGATAGAGCGACTCATGTCCCACCCGAAGTAAGAAATCGACGCTATAGCGAGACAATTAACGCCTAAGTTGTTTAATAAACAAATTAGTTGTTCTTGTTTTTATTTTTTCTTATTTTCATTCTTCTTATTTTTACTTGTGCTGTTTTTTTTACTGTTTTTTATATTTATATTTTTATTATTATTTTTCTGTATTTTTATTTGTTTTGTTTTTTCTCTCTCTTTCATTTTCCTTGTTTGTTATTTTTATTTTGTTTTACTTTGTAGTGCTCGCCGACGACTGAAGCTAATTAATCATGCCAATGGCATTTTTTTTTATGCATCCAGCCGTCGCAAGTAATAGTCATAAGTGTTTATTATTATTTTTTGTTTTTCTTATTTGTACTTGCATAATATTGTTGTTATTATTATATTATTTTTTTGTTTTTTAATATACTCATTAAACTTTTCAAAGTTATTTTTCTTACACTGAAGCTATTAAAAGTAATTTCAGTTTAAATAATTTTTGCTAAGTCTGAAGTTATTCGGTTGGTTACATTCGATACTTAATTTTGTTTAACAAATTAAAGGCCGAAGTACCCCACACGATAGCAGATCTGCCTCCAGTGGCTTTATCCACTGACCTCATGAGAATGCTCGCTGGAAAGAAACTATCGTTCATTATTTACATGAACGGTACTTTATTTTTTGTTGTAAAACTGAAAATTGCATGTTTTCGCACCGCGTCGCGTTATAATGCTTGACATGTGGCAACTAATAATTCAAAGCTTGCTTCAGGTCATAGCTAAAAATCTGTTGCTAACTTCACCCCGTGATTAAAACGCATGAACCTACGGCTTGTCGAATGTGTATTTAAGAGATCACTCAGTGTCATAGAAACATATGCGATAATTGGTGTTTTAAAGATGGGAGTAGAAAAAGGTAAGTTAAAAATTACGATTGATACTATTAAAAAAAATTAAATGAAACTTACCTGACTTTTTTAATAATCTCAATCATCTTCAAGCCTAAATCGACGCAAGCATCAGCGTGATTCGAAATATTTTCAGGCGGTAATCCAGCAACACAATAGTAACAGTCGCCCAAGAATTTTATCCGAAGAACTTTCAATTCCTAAAAATAAAGAATGGAAGCATAAATTAAGATATATTGGTTTTGATAATGTGGGTTTATATTTCTTTGAATATTATTTTAAGAACCGCAGCAAACACTTAACAATTGATCAAAGATTTCACAGTGTGTTCCTTTTTTAAATAAATTATAATTAATAAAATTCACCTGTACCTCTATAATAATATAAAACTGCGCATTTTGTTCATCGTTTCAACGTTAGATACAAAGGAGCATTAATACCTTTTTTTCATACAAATTTGTTCAAATTTTGTTTGCAAAATTTAGAAATTCGATACCATATATCATTAAGGCTAAAAACTTGTTATCAACCAATGGTCGAAACTAGTTGGAGAAAATATAAATAAGTGAAACAAACCAAGTGTTGTAATTTCAATTAAATCATCCTGAATTAATTCAAAAATGTTTCACCACGGGTTAAGTGAGAAATTAATTAAACATAAACTTGTTATTATTTAAAGACCTCTAATAAAACTAAATCTCTAATCAAGCAAAAAAACTTTAATTATATTATATATTAGTGAGCGTGTTTTTTTTTTTTGAAATTGTACATCTATTCCAGAAAAAAAAACACATTTTTTTATTGATAGGTGTAAATAGAAGACATGCTTCACTTTGGGTGCATTAAATTTATACCTGTTTTTTCTTCGCCAGAAGTAAATTGTGGTTTATGGAATAAATGACATAGCCAAATTAATAATTCCATAATTCATTTAATACCACATGAAATTAGGCGAAATATGGTGCTTGTGTCGTAGTATGATTAATTTCTTAATTGATAAATGAAGTCAATATTGACAATTATTGCTCGCTGTATGGAAATTATTTTGTTGTAGAAAATAGATAATTTATGCTTTATTTATTTAGAATAAAAAGTTCAAAAATAACGCTTAAAATTCACAGCTCACGTTGGGCTTAAAATTATAATAGCCCTTTTTTTTAAAACTATTGTAGTGAATGTAACAAAGTAAAATCCTGAATAACAATATAAATTAGTAGAATTATGTATATTAATTCTTAATAAAGATAACCAAAGGGACTATATTGATATATTATAGTTCACGTATTAATATTTTGTGTGTTATTTACATAAACTTACTTCTGAAGCGTCATCGAAACTTCCGAACAAATCATTCAACGTTTCCACGAGTCTCGTAACCGGCTTCAGTTTGGTCGTCATCTGTGTGTAGTTCACGATGTCCGCGTAGAGGATCGTCACGTTTTGGTGGATCTGCAGATATCTATCTCTGAAAACATCACGAAATGAGTACATTCGGATTGATTTGCGCCGGAGCTTACACAACACACCACTATGAACAAAAATTGCTTACTCGAACGGTTTCGTCTTGTCGATCTTGTTCCCCTTCGAGCTGATTTCCTCCTTTACCTTCTCTATGATATTCTTTGGTAGTATACTCAACATCAATTGTTCCTAGAAACAAGAAAATACAATTTCGTTTAGAATTAAATATACTTGATTTCCTGTAGAGGGTGATTAAGAATTGATTGATCTGCTTATATTTGCTGAAATATTACGAAAGCACTTGTGATTCATTCATATCAAGTGGTCGAAATGCGGTTGCTAGACCATTTTAGAGAAAAAATATATTTTTACCATCAATTACATATAGAATTAGTAGTTCAAAACAATTTTAAAATACTGATTTTTGAGATTGCGGCCTCTTGAGAAATGAAAACTAGTTTTCAAGTATTGAACTTCAAAATATTCAAATAGTGAAGAGAAAATGAGTTTTCTGTAAGAGCTTACGAACTCAAAAATCGCCATGTGCGGTGAAACAAAGATGGCTGTTATTTTCAAATGGTTGACTCTAAATAAATTTTAAAAATTGTTTTGAACTACTGATTCTATATGTCAATTACATATAGAAATTTCTTTTTTTATAAAATGCCGAGCAACCAAATTATTTTTTTCTGGACCATGTCACATGGATTGACCCTATAATAAAGATAATTTGATTAAGAATCCTTTTTTTTTTCAACAAATAATCAGCTCATTCCATTAAAAAAAAATATTTTATATATTTTTCCAGAGAATAGACTATGGAAAAAATATATGGTCTAGCTTATATTAGTTGAAATATTGCATTTATAAATAACTAAATAAAACAACTGTACTTTGTTTATGCCACTATATTTTGTCTTTTATTGTTACTAGTTTCGACTGTGCATCTATCGTCATTATCAAGCAAATTATACATAATTTCCTCATTGTTTACAATTTATAGAGCGGCTTCGAATAGAGGGGAATTCTCTACTTAATACCCGATTGGCCTGACGTAAATTAAATTGTAAACAATGCGTCAATTATGAATTTCTGTAATAACTTAGATATAGTCAAAAATCATCAACTCTGGCTTATAACTCGAAAATGGTAAAAGATAGGTTGTTTCTGTTTAGTTGGTTTCGGCTTGAAAATTGACCCAGAGACGTAAAACATTTTTCGATATTTCTTAAAATAACATTAATTTTAGGCGGAAACACCATTGGTCGATAGCCAATTAACACATTTAAAATATACATTTAATTTTGTAATTTCTTAATATTTATTAAGTATTTTTTTGCTGTATATTCTATTAATAAAGATTATTATTATTGTTAACATTAATTTGCTTGATTATAGATACTATATGTAATTATTTCTCAAATAAGATTTTTAATTTCTTTTATTGGCCCGGCGCTTTCACCATTTATTAAATGTTATATTCTGGGAGAAATAATAATAATCACCTTAACATTACTCCTAAATTCTCCCATCCTTCATTAACCATTCATCAATTCATATCATTCAATTTGCAGACATAGACAAAGACGTTAACAATCATGACCTTTAAATAACAAGACAAGAAATGGACAAGGACAGGCGGAAAAACCTATGGCCGATAGCCGTTTTCTAAGGACAACGTATAATATAGTATAAGAATTATATTGTTAATTGATTGTATATAAAATTGTCTGCATAAATAAAGATGATATATATATAATAATAATCTGGACAAAATAGATAGTCGAAACTAGTCGCTTTAAAAAATAAAGTATAGTGGTATAAATAAAATACAGTTATTTTATTTAGTTATTTACAAGTGTACAAATGTACCAAAAAGTCAACGCCTACAAAACAAAACAGTGAAATATTATAGATCTATGAAATTAGTTTAATATACAAAATTTATTATACTACTTCTATATATCTTAAATATTTTATCCCGGTCAATGAATTTTCAGCCAACCTACATATGGTTTCTAATTAACGCCGTTATTTGGAAATTTAGTAGATCGTGGTTTGAACTTGCGTAAAATATTTTGATTGTTAAAACTTTATTAAAGAGAAAATAAGTTTACAGATGCCTAAATTAAGAACTCACTGATTTTCGTATGCGTGCTTTGAATTTTTTATATTTAACCTCTTTTACTTTTATTGAAAAACAAAATATTGACTGCCTTCTAAATTATGAATTGCCTTGTCAATTTATGAGGATATGTAATAATTAATAATAAAAACTTGCCTGTTGGACTTTGACGTACTTCAATTCCAAATTTGATAGAACGCAAGCATTTCTATCAAGAAATCCTCGTCTCCCGACGATCTCGTTCATGTACCGGAAATACACTCCCATTCCGTTGATGCAAGCTAAATAAATAATGTCTGATCCAATCTGGAAATGTAATAAAGAAGTAAACGTTTTCGTTAAATAAATAATGTCTGATGCAAGAAAAATTCTTATTAACCAATACACGCTACGGTCTCACCATTGAAGACATATTGTATTCTAGATGATGTTTAACAAAAATAATCTTTATTAAAGGCATAAAAAGTCTAATTCCATTTAAATATTTTTTAAATACATTTATGTGGTTATTTTGCAAATAAAAAAGTATTCAAAATCCTTCATAATATGATCGATTGTTCCGATCTATAACTTTAATGTGCCTAGATTATCTAGTAGATGTTGCACGTCCTTCTATATAACTAATTCACGCTCTAGTATACTTGAATTCTCTCCAATGTGTCACAATTATTTTAATTGCGACATATTTAACTGTAGTCTCAGTGAATTCAAGGTTTTCCTTTCTGGAGTAGAATTTAACTTATAAGGTTGTAGATACATTATTATTTAAAACGTCACAATTGTATTCTAGTTTTTATTTTATTTTTATTTAAATATATCATTCTTTATATTTTTATAAATGTCTTATTTAATAGCATGTTATATTAAAATTGTACTTATTAATATGTAATTGGGTTTTTTGCCTGTTGGGTAATAAAGATTATTACTATTATTAGATTATTATTATTTTCTCTTGTTAACCCGGCGCTTTCACCATTTACAAAATGTTTGATTCTAGAAGAAATAATAACAATATTTATTCACTTGTAAAGTTATAATAATATTATAGTAAACAACAAGTTACATGAAATCAGATTCCAGCAACCAAAACAGTTTTTTTAAATATGTTGTCTGTTATAAAGTGCTACACGAAAGTAACGAATAAATTCTACAAAATCATAAATAAAAATGTTTCAGAAAAACAATTCGATTTTTATTTTTAAATTACTATACTGACATACACATTTTAGTCCCTCACGCCTTCGCCGCAAAGGGGTGGTAACCCAAACTTTAAAAATTAAAATAGCTAAGTACACCTTGCGATACCTCAATTGATTGATGTTTTCATTCTGAATACAACTGAAATCGTCGTTATTTATCAAACAATTTTTATTAAAAAATGTCGTTTTATTCAGAATGAAAAATCTATCTTTGATATTTGAATTTTTAAAGTTGAGGTTACCAGTCCTTAGGAGCGAAGGGGACGGGAGCTGAAGAATGTATATCAGGATAGTAATTTAAAAATAAAAATCGACGTATCAGAGCATTTTTCTGAAGCATTTTTATTTATGATTTTATAAAATTTATCCGTTACTTTCGGGAAGCACTGTATATGGAAATATATAGACGACACGATCAATTACATTTAAACCAACGAAATAATTAACCATTCTTCCACATTCTGATTCTAACTAAAATTAAATGTGTGTGAAGCTGGCAATAACTCCAGCAATAAACCGGCGCTTTCACCAAAATTAGTTATTATTAAAATAATTATTTTAACAATAATTACACATTGAATTAAAAGAGTTTGCACACTCACTGTTTACAACCAGTAATACCCACAAAATGCGAAAAGTTGCGTCAATATATATATTCTCCAAAAACTTTAATATACCGCCGGACATTAACCTTTGACCAAGTGAGTAAACACTCTTTTCTATTTATTTTAATATTTTTCTTTGATCTCTTTTTCTGCATTATTTTTCTCATTATCTTCCAACTCTTATAAGAGCCAGTTGGCACACTTGATACATGATCTAAAAAGAGTCATAAAAGAAATTTGTGAAAATTAAAATAAATAAAAAAACTAACTTCAAACTTTGGATTTATGGTTTCTTAACACCAACATAAAAATGCATTAAAACACGAATTAGCTCCTGACTAAAAACAGCTGAAAATTTATGACAATGAACAGTCTCAACCATACAATAATCTTAAAAGTATGTTTCCTGGTTGAGGTTCCCATTAATATCCTCATTATAGATACAGTTACTGATTTTATTATGTATAATTAAAAGTAAAAAGTGTTATTATAAACATGTATAACGAAATAGAAGCTTTTATTTCGTTATAGATGTTTAAATAATTTATTAAAAGCACCTCAAAAGTTTGTTTTGTATAACACTTTATTTTCACTTGTAACTGCCGTTTGAAAGAAAAAATCAGCTTAACATTATCATTATCACGTCATGTTTGATAATGGCAAGTAGAATTTGCCGAAACTGCAGTCACAAGTGAACATAAAAAAAACAAAGTTTCACAGTGCTTTTATTAACACTATAAAAAAAATTCCCTTACCCTTCGATATAACACAGTCGAGTTCACGTATGTGATAAAAGCCAGAATCAACACATGTGATACACTGACGTAAACTCCCAGCACCAAAGCCATCCAGTTGTTCTCGATGGTAAAGAACGTATAGCAGGCGATTATAAGATGGGTCGTATAGGCAGGCCTAAAATTCGAGTTTTCCAAGTTTTCCGAGTTTTCCAGGTAATGGTAGATCGGCACCGCCATGTCCGTCAGATAAATCAGAAGGAACGTCGCGGTGCAGATGCCTCTGAAGATCCAGCGGCTGCTCTTCATGAACTTTTCCGAAACGAGGGTGCCCACCACCGAAAGCAGCGCCAGCGTCGCATACAGCACCAGATCCAGCACGACGATGTCGAGAGAATCTGATTCCTAATGAAAATAAGTATTAATAACTTTCCTTGAATTTACAATTGTAGTTTGAGAATTCATAAAGAACAGTTGGGTTGATGGATTAACATAAAGTACAGAATAATATTTATATTTTAATATAAAAGAGTTTATTATGAAGGAAATACACAATTATTATTATAAAGATTATCAACATTTCTTTTTTGAACAAATAAGATATTTTACGTCTAAATTTTAAAAGAAAATATCATACCTGGCCTTATATATATTAAACAAAACACTTAACTTATTCCACTTATTATTTTTCTCTCCAACTAGTTTCGACCATTGTTTATCTTCAGGGAGGAGTGTAAGGGTCGAAACTAGATGGAGAGAAAAATATAGACATAGAACAAACCAAGTGTTTTATTTAAAATATTGTATATACAAATTTAAATATAATTTTATTATATTATTAATTTTATTCGGTTTTGATTTAGTATGAATCGATTTGGTTTAATTTAATTTAAATCGATTTAGTTTAATTTTATTTAATATAATTGATTTAATTTCACTGAGTATGATTGCATTAATTTAATTGATTTATTTTAACATCTTTAAATTATGTAAGGCATAGCTGTACTAATGAGGGATAGATCCGGAAACACGTGTCTGCAGATGGCCTTATATTAGGTAGGTAAAGTTCCTTTTGTTTGTTTTTGCATTAATTTTTTCTCGGATCAAAATTTGTTGCGTTATGCAATATTTTATTGATATGCATAATTATTTTAAAATCACTTTTGTTTAATTTAAATATATTTAACTACGGGTTAAGTGATAACTGAATTAATCAAATTAAATCTTCACTATAGATTTCAGACACACAAAATAAATACAATAACACAGGTTGTGTTATATTAATAAAAAGTGATAAATAAATAAGTAATAAAAAAGTCGTTCATTATAAGAAAATAAGTATTCTTATAATGAACAACATTTTTTATTACTTATTTATTTATCACTTTTTATTAATATAAATATTCAATCCCAAATTTTAAAACCGTATATTCATTCGATTGCATTTATTAAAAAATTATGAATATCTAAAGGAAGTCAAGACAGAGTAAAGATTAATATCAATAAAACGAAAATCATGATTTTCGTAATTTGTTATTGTTGCTAATTAGAAGCAACAAGAACAAATTATTTAGAAATTCTACCACAACAGCAATCATCATTTATGATTAATTAGTAGTGCAGCGAAATAATACAAAGCAATTTATCCTTACTTATATACGGTCTTTCAAGTCCTTGAATGTGCACAATAGTTAGTTTTCGAAAACAGAACTGAACAGCAAACAAGTTAAGATTCCAATGATCAGCTTCTGATATGTGACATAATTATAATGAAATGACGTTTTTTGGCACAATTAAGTCACTGTCAATAAACAATATGTGATAATTATGAAGTATTTTAATTAATACATTTGGTTGTTCGTTTCTTTAAATTTTATATTTAAGTTCCGATTAGTTTCGACGAGTAGTCATTTTCAAGGAACTAATTAGAAATGACTACTCGTCGAAACTAGTCGGAAATTAAATATAAAATTTAGTGAAACGAAAAACCAAGTATATTAATTGAAACACTTCATAATTATTAGAGAAAAAAATGTTTCACCACGAGATAAGTGAGAATTTAATCCAAAACAATATGATGGAGTAGAGCAGCATTTATTACACATTCAGTCAATTCCGTCGCATTAACGAAAACCTTCATTTTCGTGGAAATATTCAGAAAATATCTTTCCTTTGAAATGTCACTAGTATAAAATCCCAAGGATACGCTGGTAAAATTATAAATACCTCCGATACTTTTGCTAGTAGAAGCTACGAGATTTCTAAGTGCACGTTTTATTTTTATTAATGTTTTAAATTTTGCATGTAACGTAAGTGAAGAGGGTGCTGCTATTTGGATGGTTTTAATAGAGAAAACCTATTTCCAGATTAGATAGAAAAGCCGGTGTCAAAAGATTGATTTATGAGAAACGTTTATTGGTAAAACTACATCTCAAAATCTTAAATGGTTGCCCAGATACTGGGAGTTTTTCGATTTTCTATCATTTTCAAAAACCGCTGTAAATTGTACGTTTAACAAAAGAAATACATTCTGTAAAAACCAATACACAAAATATGGCATGAAAATTCTTTTACAAGATATAAATTAGTGGTTTTCAAAAGGGATAATTGGATGGAATGGCAGATAGGATGAATAGAAAAATGGAAAAGTATTCCGACATTTACCACAATCGAATCCCACTTCTAACATCAATTTTAACAAAACAAGTTCATTGTTCGAGAATCCAGAAGACAATAACGACCCCGCTGTACCGGATAGTATGGTAGAGAAAATGAATAGATCCCGCGAATCTAGGGAAAATACCTATCCAAAGTAGTAGTCGGCCATCAGAAGGACTGGGATTAACATCTTCAGATATTTTAACCAGAACTCCACCCTTGAGATCAATCGATTTCCACTTTAATCCAAATGTTTGGATTAAACTCCAACAGACCACGGACTATTAGCCCAGGAATCAACATTTCTAATATAATTATTTAATTTATTTAAAAAACTGTGACTAAATGTATGAATACTCGTTTTTATTGATATTAATAGCCAGCGAGATTTTTATTCAAATCCAAGCCGAAGATATTTTTTGTCGGAGTTGCGATAAAGTGAGTGCTATGTTCGCGTTCTCCCCTGAGCTCGGTTGTTTTCATCCGAGATCGCAGCCGGGAAGGTAGACGCTCAATTTATTTAATTTAATTAATAGAGTTTAATTTAACATCTTGAAATTGTGTAAGAGCAGAACTGTACTGACGAGGGATAGATCCCGAAACACGTGTCTGCAGACGGCCTTACAACACATTTTCCACAACCAGTTCGTTGAAGATTTATGAGATATGCAGTTGATTAACATCATTGTTCATAACATTTAATTTTCGTTTCATTTGTAGAAAGAAAATATTACTTGTCTTTATTTCAGTGTCGATTACTGGAAACTTTTTTGTAAGTAATGAAAGTGATATATTATTCACAGAGATTAATTTTCTGGTGTGGCAAAGCAAATTATTAATTTATACCTTTGAATTATCGTCCTTGACATTGAATAATAAAATGTGTGTGAATGATATTTTTTGCTGGCTTAGAAAATTAGTTGTTATAAGATCGATCGACGAACATGCATCTTTTATAAGAAATTGAGTGTATAAATTGGGTGTTAATAAATAAAGTAAACAATTAAATATTTTTAACTAAACCTGAATACTCGCTAACTATTCCAGGATACTAAGTCAAAGTCGAACATAGGACAATAACATGCCTTAAAATATGTATCTAATTATAGCCAGATCTGATACTTCTCATAAACTATAACCATTATAATTGGTTAGTATCATAAAACTTTATCTTCATTAGTTTGATAATAGATAAATTTCATACATATTCGTGCGCCACACGACTGACATGAAGTTCAATATCGCAGTAATTTGAAAAAAATACAAAACATATTATTATTGTTTTCAATTTCTCTACCTACTGTTAAAGCCCATCTTCAAATAGCAGAAACCTCCTGTCTACGCATTCTGACCCAAATGCTACATCCAAAAAATCCATTACACAACCATACAATACCCTTCACCATAGAGAAACCAGATTCCAAAATATACTTTAAGAGCAACACTAAAGTTCCATAAATTCGTATTGAACATCAATATGTAAGACATTGAGCATTTAACAATCCAACGCGGCAGAAATATACCGACAGTGGTGAAGTACCCCTTAAAAATGGTCTTAAAATTAATAATGGACAGTATCAATTTATGAACCAGATGATGCGGTTTATTGTCTTAAACCGAATCATCTGGTTCATAAATTGATTAATTAAGCAAAATGTTTAGGAATTGTTAATTTTTGTTATAATGTAATATGTTATAATGTTACAATAAGGTAGCCATTATACATAGTTAAATTGCAATATATGAAGTTTGATTGTATTATAAAGCGGCTGAAAGGCAGTGGCATTTTATAACTCTTTTGGGTTCAATAAATAGATTTATTACTATTACTTACCTAAAATATAGCTACTTCTTCTAATTACAATGCCATAACAAAAAATAATAATTCGAGTTTCAATACTGAAATGTACATATGAAACTAAAATTAAGATGTGAAAATTAACTGTAGCTACAAATTTTATACGTAACGTTATATACGTTATTTCTTACTTTTCAAAAATTAAAATATTGGACTTCATATCAGTACGTTCGACTCTTGACTAACGTTTCGCTATACAGGGTGTTCTAAATTTAATACCCACCATTGCCATTTTGTTATTAATTTAGCTGGAGTCGATTAAATTAACAAATTAGTAGTACATTTTCCGGGAATTACAATGATGTGATCAGAAAAATTAAAATACCATCGCGTTTTCAAGATAATAATAATTGAATGGACTCTCTAACTCAACGAATAGCAATATTAGCAATGGTGTACACTTAATTTGGAATACCTTGTATAGCGAAACATCAGTCGAGAGTGTCAACGTGGGTAATGATGTATCTTCGTCTATCACGAAACAATATTTGGCTCTTACACGTCAGAAATGAGTTACATAAAAAACAATATTTTTAAGTATTCTAAAAGAGCTAAACAATGACAAAAAAAAAAGAAAATTAGAATTATTATTTATTGACCCTTTATGTATGCGATGTATTAAATATGTTTTTGATAGCACATTTATTTATTGTTATCGATATGAAATTATGACTGCAACATTTACGTCGATATTTTTAGTTTTTAGTTAGCAAATTTCTTAACTAATCATCTTTATTCAAATGTGTATATGTATGTACAATAATATACAAAAATTAGAATTATATTCTGTAGATGAATCGGCTATCGACCGGAGGTCTTTCAGCCTTCAAATTTCTTATTTTATTGATATAAAAATTAAACAAAATATTAACATATTAAGTGATAAAGAAAATAATTTTATGAAAGCAAAATGTAAACATTTTTGAGAGCATTTATCATTTTACATTATTTCTCCATATACCGATACATATATACTTCATGTACTAAATTACGTGGAATTAAATAAATTGAGTTTAACCTTCAAGACGAAAAACTAGATTTGTTATAAATTTTATTTATTAATTAATAAAAAGTATAATAGTTGCATATTTTTTTTATTTTCAAAGGAAATAAAAAACAGAAAAAAAATTTATTGTTTACATTAGTACACGAGGGTCATTACACTTTTTACACATTTTTGTATATACGTTCCAAGCTTCTAAATGTAATAATTTATTTAATTTTAAATTAATCATTGCATGAATGTAAACAGCGAAGTGAAAGGCAGCTATATAAATTTAAACTAATATTTTAAATAAAGGTTCAATTTACAATCTTGTAATTGATGTTATTGAATGCGCAATGATTGTGTATTGATACAATTATCTTTCCTGTTCTATAAAGTGATGAGCAAGAATTAGGAAAAATGTCTAATCCCATGTTTTTTTTATATAAAATGTTTGTCCACCATTCCTCTTGCGTATGGATAACAAGTGATTGTCATTTCGATTTTTCGAACCTCATCAGCAGGCTGGGCTCGCTCCATAGGAAATATGTGTGCTAAAATCTGTCTCTCTCTCTGATTTCATCGTTTCCGTGGCCCAGGTGGCGCTAGTATTAAACGTTGACGCAAAGATTGCACATCTGCTTTTATATTGTAATGAAAGTGAAAGAAGAAACTGGAAACATCACTCTAGAACGTTCCACAGAGTGCGCGACGGTAAACGCGGCGTCATCGAAAGTTCCGGAAAGTTCGAGAAACAAGCACGCTATATAAGCGAGCACTAGCGGCGCTGCAGTCAGTCAGTCCGGATCAGTCTATCACGAACGTCCGAGTGCTCAACATCGCGTCATAAATAAATAGTGACAGTGTGAATTTAATGAATTTGCTAAGTGTATTGTAAACAAATAAATAGATATTGTTTTAGTTATTTCCGAGTCTGATTAAACCCGATTTCGTAACAATATCAAGTTGTTTTTGTGAATGTGTTTGACATTCTGTCAAAGTTATTTTATTAAATAATTTAAGTGAGTTTTATTACTTTCATGGTAATAAAGTTCTTGATAATTAGTGACCACGATAAGGTTAATATGTGCAAAATATTCTGTTAAGTAGGTAAATAATTGTATACAATTATCTTTCCTGTTCTTTAAAGTGATGAGCAAGAATTAGGAAAAATATCTAATTTAAAGTCCAAAAAAGTAATGTAAATATTTTGCTTTCTTATTTTTTAGAGAGCTTATTATTTTACATTATTTCGGTAAAATGTAATGTTATTTTTTAAGTAAAAGTATAATGTAAGAATGTACACATTTCATTTAAAATGTTTTCATTTCTAACAGAATTATTAGCAGTGTGGGATATTTTGTTATAAAATAAAATCTCGCACTAATGAAAGCATATATACGGAGATTAATTTTAACAGATTCCTGTAAATTATTTTCCTCTGTAAAGTGCCACCTGAAATGTGGAAACGCTGTTTAGTGAAAAAAAAATTGTTTTGTTGGAGAGAGCAACGGCTACTTTTAGCGTTCAAAAATACACAAAGCTGGCTGTCATGTTGTAGTCTGTGCTCACCAGACTAAAGTGTTCCGTGTACAATGCCTCGATGAAGGCAGTTTAATGGATCTTATGTTGTCATTAAATATCTAATATGAATCATAATAAATGGAAGATTACGCAAGCGCCATCAATTAGCTAATTCTGTCGTCTACCTTATAGAAACAAAACGTTCACGAAGCCATGAAATTAGCCAATAGATGGCGCTTGTGTAATCTTCCATTTGTATGATACATGTTATATCCCTATTTTCGCGTTTCAGAACGAACAGGCGGAATAATATACATTTTAAACCTTATTTTTTTCTAAATAAATTGAACTATACTTTGGTCTAGACGTGCTGATATGTTTCTTACTACTAATTTTATATGCTACATAATCAGTGGATTTGTTGTGTTATAATATATGAATGCCATCAAAGGTATTTCATATGTCTCTTACCATGTTAATGACTAAAACTACGAAGAAATGAAACAGGTTGATGAAGCACTGGGACATGAGGAAAAGAGTGAAGCACGCATGGTTGATCCTCCTGATGTATATTTTGAAGAGGTCTTCCAAATCTGATGTAACTAATTGTTGCTGAAAATAAAAAGGCGTTGAATAATTTGTATGAAACCAAACATAAGAATATAAAAAAATAACTGACGGTTTACTAGCCATGTTATTTGTTTGACCCATGTCTTTATATTAGCTGTTATAAAACTTACTTTGAATAACACTATTGTTAATTTCATTATAATTTTAAAATTTTCTTTCTATCATCTACGGTTTTCAACATAAAATGCGGTACATAAAATGTATCAAATTTAAAAGTCAAAAACGGCTTACTTTGGCGCATTTTGAATTCGATTTCTTCATTTTAGATTGTTGCTAGATGTATTAAGATTTATCTCAACCAATAGAAACTTTATTATTTTATTATAACTATTTTTTAAAAAACATTTTTTGTCATCCACGGTTTTCAACAAAAAATCGATCAAATTTCAAAATCGAAAACGGTTGACTTTGGCGCACTTTAAATTCACATTCTTTCTCATAGATTGTTGCTAAATATCTTACAAACCATCTCAGCCAATAAAAAAGTTATAATTTTTTTATTATAACTATTTTTTTATTTTTTTGTCATTCACTATTTTCAAAACACAAAATCGATCAAACTTCAAAGTTCAAAACGGCTAACTTTGACGCACATTAAATTCGATTTCTTTGTCTTAGATCGTCACTAGATGTTTTAGCAATTATGTCAGTCAATAAAAAGTTTATTTTTTATTATAACTGTTATATATATATATATATATTGTCATCCACGGTTTTTAACACAAAATAGATCAAACTTTAAAGTCCAAAACGGCTGACTTTCGGGCACTTTAAATTCATAAATAAAAAGTAAAAAATTAACTTTTTATTTATGAATTTAAAGAAAATACAACTATTTTTTTAAATTTTTTGTCATCCACGGTTTTTAACATACAATCGATCAAATTCAAAAATTCAAAATAAAAAATGTCTGACTTTGGTGCATATTAAATTTGATTTCCTTGTCTTAGATTGTTACGAGATGACTTAAGAACCATCTTAGCTAACAAAAAAAGTTATTTTTTTTTATAACATTTTTTTTTCAATTTTTTTGTCATCTACGGGTTTCAAAACAAAATGGATCAAACTTACTCCAAAACGGCTGACTTTAGCGCACTTTAAATTCACCATAATCAATAAAATTCGATTTGGCGGGGTAATTGCTCGGGAAGTAGTTGTTTCAATAGATGTTTATAAAACTTACAGTGTAAGTATTTTTTTGCAGTTGCAAAAAGTTATTGATCGAATTTTATTAATCATTGTCAGAAATTTTCCTTGTTTAATTTCATTATAATTTAAATAATTGAAAATGTGTGAATTATCTATGTTTCATTTTATTTTATTTTATAATTATTTAAATAACACTATGAACGCAGATGACGTTCTCGAGAGTAACACGTTTATTTACATTTATTTACAGTAAAAATCGTCGATCTTAATCGTACAAGAACCGTGGAGCAAATTCCGATGCATGTGGTATACCCCCACGGCCACCCTACAATCAATGGGAGCGGGAGGTGACGTGTGCACTTTAACAACCATATTCACATTTGTTTACTTAATTACTACTTTTTTTAAGCAACTCTGTTGTAAAATTAAAAACATGTTAATTATTTAGTTAATAAAACAGTTAACTAAAGCTAAACTAAAGAAACACTTGTATATTTTTCCTCGCGAAAGAGAAAGTCTACAAGTGTTTTTTATACTTAAGTATATAATATTTTTCTTTAGTTTTGGTATGATTTTTATTCTGGCTTAATGTAACTAACTAACCATCTTTATTCAAATGTGTATATGTATGTACAATAATATACAGAAAAATAGAATTATATTCTGTAGATGAATCGGCTATCGACCTGAGGTCTTTCAGCTAACTAACTGTTAACTATTTTTACTGTGTTTGTGTTTTCTTCCATCTTTTATTGTCTCTTTCTTTTTTTATTTATTTTTAGCAATAACTTACTCCGCTAAATTGCTCTTACTAACAGTCCTCCTTCCCACCTTCTAAAATGAAGTAAAGCATTTTAGATATAATAAAAATTTTGCCAAAAAATGAAAAATTAAAATGTATTTTATATTTTCAGTATTCACGTTCAACCTTGTCCTTGTTAACAAATAACGAAACAAATACAAATAATCCAATATAAAATCTAATTACGACACATCCCTCTATTCCCATTAGATTATTCTCTGGTCATTAATTACTACGCATCCAGATAATAAACCCCTATCGATTTTTCCGTGAATTTAAATGAGAACCCATTGGAAATTTCCCACGAGAATTTCGTTTGTTCATTATTCATTCCGGCGCGCATTTTTTTGTTCTTTTTCCATAATTATCTATTTATTCCACAACACTACAAACCCACAGACCGTAATTGATAGCTTTACAAAGTCGTGGAAAAGGTTGTGTTTACCTATTCGTTGCCCTTGAAGTAAATAAATTAAAGCAGAATTTTTACTTTCTAGATATTAAATGTATAAAGTGGCATTTTGATGTCCCTAGAGTTCATTAAGAACATTTTGGGAAAAATGTGTGTGAGTGAGTGTGCTCTACAGGGAAAACGGCTGAAGTTATTGGTTTGAAATAAAGGTAAAATTTTGTAAATAATTCACGAAGAGCTGAAAAGCTTTTGGTTGAAACTCGCAAACCGACAATGGTGCTATACTTTTTGAGATGTTCCCTATTTTTTCGTTTATACATTTTAAATAGATATTGTAGAAGTACCGATGAGAAGTTGTCCATAAATTCTCCAGCCACAGTTTTAACCCGGCGCCTCCACATTTGAACATTTCATAATTGCAACATGTTTAAGCACTTAAAAATCCTATTTGACGACCTGTTAAATAAATGTTTACACATAATAGTGTTTTACAAACAATATCAACTAACGAAAACTGGGAGCAAATGTCTATGCCATACTTAATGAACCAGCAAGGATTCTTGACTCCAAATTTTTCAAAAATTCATAACTTCTGTGGGTCCCCAAATAGAAACGATTTTCTTGTATCAATCGTTTCTATGGAGTATTCTTAACAATATTAAACAATGAAAAAATGAGAAAATGACTTAATGCATTTTTTATTTCCAGCTACGATTCTTGAATCCGAAATTTTGGAAAATTCATAACTTCTGAGGGTCCCCAAATAAAAACGATTTTCTTCTTTCAATCGTTTCTATGGTGTATTATTAACATTATTAAACAATGAAAAAATTGAGAAAATGACTTAATGCATTACATTTATTATTCGGATTCTTGAATCCGAAACTTCCCAATCACTCTATTATAAGAACGTCAACAAAGTACAATAAGAAGAATATGATACAACAACATACAGCTGTATATCTAAGATCAAACAGTCACTGCTACGAAACTAGATTTATGAAATAAATATGAGTTTTATTGGTTGATTTTCAATATTTTATTCATATTTATTTCATGAATCTAGTTTCGTAGCAGTGATTGTTTGTTCTTAGATATATACTTCTAGTGAATTTAAATCTGTTCTAATCTGTGTTTTATTGGTTGATTTTTAATATTTTATTCATATTTATTTCAAACAATATGAACTACCAATGTCTAGATAATAAAACCATTAATTATATTAAAACTAGATTCAAGTCAAACTTGAAAATAAAACGACATATATTAGCTAAATCCCATACTGGCACAAAGTATCATGCAGCCAAATTCATGAATGTTCTGCCTAGTCACGTATCCCCTAACGTGACTCAAAACAATTCTTAAAAATTATTAAGGATATTCTTCTAGTGAAGGCCTTCTACAGTTGGCAAGAATATTTAGATTATGATTTTAGAAGCCTTGCGTGGGAATAAAGGTGGTTTTAATGTGTTCTGTTTGTTTGTTTACTTATTCACAATCTTTTATTTAAAATATTTGATAGTTTTATAAATTGTCTTCTCTGTTTTTATATTCTTTATATGTTTCATATTTTTTACATTTTTATATGATTATATGTGTAGTTTTTACAATAAGTTTAAGCCTTATCTTAGTTATAGAACAATCTATTGTATGACCATTATATTATAATGACGTGTGTAAAACATTGTATGTTACTGGCACCAATAAACTTTATTATTATTATTAATATATTATGTTATTTAATAATGCTATTGACAATATAAAACAAGCGGCTATTTAAGATCATCAAGACAGTATAGAAAATGCATTCATTTTTTCTTGGATAAATTCAAAGTATCATTATACTTCATTGTATTATTTTACAATATTCTGATGATGTTTCTAATTTACTCTATTAGAAACATCATCTGAATATATGGCTGCATTTATAGTGAGATAACAGGATACCACATACCAGCTGCATCATACCTTCATAGATACTCATTTAAGTTGTGCGCGAGCACATAATATAGCCTCTTTCAAGATATGATAAAACTAGCATTTCTGCCCCAATATAAATGCGGCCTTAACCTAAGTTAAATAACGCATATTATATCTGTGTTATTTAACATACTTTCTGGATTTAAAATTGTTTATTTATAAAACTAAAAATTAATATTTTGAAGATGCAAATTTCATAGAACGTTGAATTTTAAGACATGTGTATATTACCTATAGTATTTTTTTTTTCGATCGATAATATTATTTTTGATGGCAGTATAGTTATCTAAAGAGATTATGGCGTATCGCGTCTGATCGATGTGAAGTTATCCATGGAATTTTGCGACCCTGGGTTCTTCCGGCTCCTCCACTATGGCGGATGCGCCGGGTAAATTATATATTTTAAAAGTCATATGCAAGTATGCAAGAATTGTAACAATTTATGTATAACTTTAGTTTTTTTTTTTTTAATTTCTATTATCAACAACGAATCAAGTCTTAGATATATCAGAAACAAGGTCCAATACGAAGGTGTTCGTCATAATTCATATATTTGTTTTCCTTACTAGATTGTTGCTAAAGGACTAATTAAAGATATAAAACAATAAAATCAAAGGTATGTTTAATGGTTTTAATATTTAGACATTGGTAGTTCATATTGTATGAAATAAATATGAATATAATATTAAAAATCAACCAATAAAACACAGATTAGATTGAATAACTTTAAATTCTCGACTAGTTTCAGGTGATTAGCCCATTTTCAAGAGAATTTAAAATTCAAAGGTATGTATTTCGTAACTTTTTAAAACAATTTTTAACGCTCAGCTACCGATTCCATTTATGGAGATGACATTTAGCAATAATCTGGTAACAAAAACATGTACCTGAATTGTGGCAAACACCTTTGTTTTTGACTTAGAAAGTGTTGTCTCCCTATACGAAATCCGTGGCAGAGTGTTAAAAGTTGTTTAAAAAACGTACGAAATGCATACAAGTGTAAGGGTTCTTGGAGGAATAGAGGCCTGAATTGTCACACGAAGCTGATTTTTATTCAAAAAAAAAAACAGAAACATATATACAAAACGTACAATATATATAAAAAAAATTTAATAAAACAAATTTTAAATTCTCTTGAAAATGGGCTAATAACCCGAAACTAGTCGAGAATTTAAAGTTATTCAATCTAATCTGTGTTTTATTGGTTGATTTTTAATAATTTATTCATATTTATTTCATACAATATGAACTACCAATGTCTAAATATTAAAACCATTAATTATATATATAACTCTTCAAAAGGATGATAATTTCATGTAAAGAAACATTCACTGCGCAGTTGTATTTCAAATACGCACTGCACAAACTTTTCTTAAGTATTTAGGAACAATAAGTATGTCACGAACAGAATCACGGCGTTAGGTTAGACTTGGTTTTCAAGGCGCGGCAGTAGGATAGACTGGTTGGTCAGTGCTAGTTAGTTTTGACTGCAGACAGTCCAAAAGTGTGTAAAAGAGAAAGTATACGAGCGCCTTGTCTTGTCTCCGGGTGTTAAATCAGTGATTTTAGTATTGTAAATCGTTAAACACCTTTAGTAACAATCTAGTAACAAAAACTATCATCTGAATTATGACAAAAAAACGAAGGTGTTTTGGACTTACAAAATATCGTCTCCCTATACAGAATTCGTGGATGGGTTAAAAATTATATAATAAAGTTACGAAATACATACCCAAGATTTTATTCTTTTAAATTATTAATTGGACCTTTAGCAACAATCTTGTAACAAATACAAGTACCTTAATAGTGACAAACACCTTTGTTTCGGACTTTTAATCTGATATGATTAAGTTATATTCATTGATAAAATGTTAATCACTTTTAAATTATATTTAACCGGCGCTTCCGCCATGACGGACGAGTCAAACAAATGAGTAACTTCACATTGGTACAAACACCTTTATTTGTAAATTAATTATTTAAACATCAATTGTATAATAAATAATTAATGAAAATTCACAAATAGGTTATTGGCCAAAGCACCTACAGCCGTCTATCAATATTTTTATATTATTTTATGATTATTTAAATTATTAAATTCAGTATCTTAATTTTAATAAGTGCTAATAATGCTCATTTCGATTTATTTTATTCTTTATAGTTATTTCTATTAATTTTGAATAAGATGAAGTTGGCCCTTTTTATCTATATTTAATGTGAGCGTATTTTGAGTCGTCCAGAATTAAATTTCTTCAATTGTATCGTGTGTATAACTTACTAGAGCGATACTTAATGTTTAGATACATTAAAGTACAAACTTTCCACCCAAATTATACCACATCGTTTATGAAGATATTAAACAACAGAGGGCTCAAGTAAGATCCTTGGGGAACGACTGAAGTAAACGAAAATTTGGTCGATAAAACACTGCCAGTACGCACGGTCTGTGATCTCTCACACTTAACATTACACTCTTGTTTCGTTGTATGTAAGCCAACTTTATTTTATGTTATTATGTTTTATGTATACTTTATTTTACTTTATGTTATTATTATTTAATGTCTGTATATTTGATAAATTTTCTCTCTTATTAGATCCATATGTATCTGTTGGGAAATAAATTATTATTATAAGAGAGCAAGTTAGAAGAAGTGGAACATCCCCTTTCGAAACCATGTTGCTTATCATATAATACACTAGATATACATTCAGAAAGAGGAAGTTATTAATTTTTCAAATATTTCTGGAATAGCTGATAAAAGATAAATCGGCCGATAGTTAGAAACAATGTTCCATTTAAAAATACAATTATACAATTATAGCATTTTTTCATAGTGATGGAAAAACGCCTGTACTTAAAGATTGACTGAAAAGAAGCCACAAAGGGAGACTAAGGAACATTGATTCAATAAAATTAATGGCAAACCGTCTGGGCCAGTACAGTATGAATCTTTCAAACATACTAGTTGATTAAGGACGTTTGTAATTTCTAATGCATCATTGATGCTGTAATTAATATGATTGAAAGAATTAATTGATAATTTTGACAGTAAGGTAACATTGCTTGAGAGTACATTATATACTGAACTAAAGTAATGAGCAAATATCTCAATAATTTCCTGAGCCATAGTAATGAAGGTACCACTATTCTCAAATGAGTCTTGTATAGTAGAGATTGAACGATTCGGGTTTATATGTATCGAAAATAATTTAGGATTATTTACAAGAAATTCTCCAACTGACTGAATATGATTCCTATAGCAAATCAGAGACAATTGCTTACACCGTGCCCGCGTTTCTTTAAAAATATCGCAGTTGATTGCTAGGCCAGAATTCTTAAAGTTACGGTGGTCTATTTTTTCCATAAAAATAAGTTCAATTAGATCTGAGGTACTTTCGACAAGCAAAGGATTTTTCAACGGTAAGCATATCAATAATAGAATATAATACTAAATAAAAAATGCTAACATTAATACATAAAAATGATAATCATTAAACAAACAGTCCCAAGGGGTATATAGATTTTTTCTGAAATGTAAACCTAATAGGTGTTGACTTCAAAGAAATTAAAAAAAAATCGTTAATAATAAAGATGATCAACAATAACAAGCCTAAAATGTTTTATCAGTATACATTAGACGAACTGTATACCTGCAAAAAAACCAAGTCAAACGCATTGAACCTTTTAATGTGTCTATGTTTAGTTGCCTATAATACACAACTAAACGTCAAACGCTAAACTTAAAATTGTGTGAAATATTCGATCGAAAATGTATACAAATGAAGAAAAAGTCGAATTTCAAGCGTGCATTACAATTCCAACAGTACCAGAGGAGGATAAGACATGTTTTCAATGAATCCTATGTGGCCGAATACCTAGGTTAGGATAATTCTAAAAATAATTAAACTAAAACATTTTCTTTGGAAGGTATGTTTCGTTCTCTTTATTCTATTGAAAAACATAACAAAATAAATCAGAACTAACACTGCATACGTTACCGTCACAAGCAATTTCCTTATTTCTATCAAAAATATGTCACTTATTATTATGGAGAAATTACAGGTAAAAAAAATTAAGAGATTTTATTAAGACAATTTGAAAGAAAAGTAACAGCGAAGAACAATAAACTTGAAATAAATAATTAGAATAAGTGCTAGAAATGACCACCAGAAACTGCAAGACTGTAACTCCAACGATCGCGAAAATTCTACCACAATGTGCATTTCGATATTGTCATAAACAGAAATAGAAAATTGTTTAATTGTTTTTTGAGTTATCCTAATTGAATGAATCGATCGTTCGGGTTGCGTATTATAGGCAACTAAACACATACATCAATGCGTTTGACTTGGGTATTTTACATGTATACATATATATACTGTTTTATATAGAATTTTTACATTTAATATTTACAATCATGGTTGAAAATGGCTATCGACCATCGGTCTTTCTGCCTTAAATAAATGATTGAATTTCATGAAGTGTCACTAACTAAAACTAGGTATTTATGCCTAATGTTTTTTTGTGCATTTTGATTTGATATGATACTGCATCGAAACATTATTATCATTTTTTTGCGTAAAGTTCGTTAAATCGAAGACAAATGTTCATTTATTTATGTGTGTGAAGCTGGCAATGAATTCAGCAATGAACTCGGCGCCTCCACACTGAGACTTTTTTCAAAAATATTTATTTAAAGGAAAACAACAGTTGTTTAACCGTTTATTCATAAATATAAGTAATATTAAGGTCAATTGAATACAACACAATCAAATTTATTCTTATAAATTCTAAAATATTCAAAATACATATACTTGAAAAATCGGAAAATGGCGATTTTTTAATAAACAATATTTCCCAATAATTTTCTTTCAGAAATAGTATAAACAATGCTTCTAGAAGTAATATAAACAATCAGAAATGCGTACCCGTTCACAGTTTGTCTATAAACAAATTCATTGCTGGGTCGTATTTCCAACAATTGACGGCGATATTCAAAGTGTCAAATTTCCCAAACGGCGCACTTTTTTTCCAATTTTCTTTCAGAAATAGTTTAAACAATATTTCTAGAAGTAATATAAACAATCAGAAATGCATGCCCATTTATAGTTTCTCAATAAACAAATTCATTGCTGGGTCGTATTTCCAACACCTGACGGCGATTTTCAAAGTGTCAAATTTTCGAAACGGCGCACTTTTCTTCTAATTTTCTTTCAGAAATAGTTTAAACAATGCTTCTAAATGTAATTTAAACAGTCAGAAATGCGTGCCCATTTATGGTTTGTCTATAAACGAATTCATTGCTGGGTTATGAATAAATTTTATTATTGCTTTATTTATAAATTTAATTTGATCTTCACGTAACTCCATAAATAAATAAAAAAAAAATATAACTAATTTACGAACGGGGATATGTTCTTATATGTAATACAAACAATCATAAATTCGTGCAGTATAGTTGTTTCTTCCTTCTTTAATTGTAAAAGCAAATTTTAAACACATATTCCGTCTACAATTTTTAGAAAATCAAAGATGCACCTCCTCTCTACCTTCATTATCCTAATTTTGTTCTTGACCAACGGTCAATAGCCTAACTGGAGGCGTTAAAAGAAACTGGTCATCTGTTTTTCGTAAATGTGATAGGTTAACTGTGTACCGATTCACCCTTTACGCTTTCCAGAAAAAGGGTGCTTGACATTTGGCTTTATTGTTCCTCACTCATAATAAAAATATATAGATTCTTAATTTTTCAAAAACATTTCGCGTAAAATAGTTTTAGCTAAAATTGTTTATTCTTGTCATTATTGACGTTTCATTGCTTTCACTGCAATTAGTTTTATGAAATGATTCACGTGAGAATTTTTAATATTAATTTGAATATGTCAAATTTAAATTAAAATTAGAAATTGTAAAAATTCACCATAATTATTTGAACCATTGAAAAAATATATAAATAAAATACACCTGTGTATATGAACTTGTCTTTTTAATATTGATGCAATATTATATTAATAGTAATAATAAAATATCATTATTTTCAAATTGCATAATTAATTATACTTAACTATAAATGAGTCTGATGATATCAAGACTGCTTGTTTATATTGCGGTGTAAGTAACAAAAATTCGAACGACATTGCTAATACATGTAAAGTTTGCAAACGACAAGACCATATAATTTGTACGAATTCAAAACATTTCGATGAAAATTATTGTTGTCAAATGTAAAACAAAATGTATTTAAGTATTCCTAATTTAAAAACAAATAGTTATTTTCAAAATGTTGTCTGGCGTTCCAGATACGACTCAGCAATGGATTTATTTATACACAAATCATAAATGGGCACGCATTTCCGATTATTTATATTACTTCTAGAAGCATTGTTTAAACTATTTTTAAAAGAAAATTGAAAAAAAAGTGCGCCGTTTGGGAAATTTAACACTATGAAAATCGCCGTCTTATGTTGGAAATACGACTCAGCAATGGATTTGTTTATTGACAAACCATAAATGGGCACGCATTTCTGATTGTTTATATTACTTCTAGAAACATTGTTTAAACTATTTCTAAAAGAAAATTGAAAAAAAAAGTGCGCCATTTGGGAAATTTAACACTTTGAAAGTCGCCGTCTTATGTCGGAAATACGACTCAGCAATGGATTTTTTTATTGACAAACCATAAATGGGCACGCATTTCTGATTGTTTATATTACTTCTAGAAACATTGTTTGAACTATTTCTGAAAGAAAATTGGAAAAAAATTGCGCCCTTTGGGAAATTTGACACTTTGAAAATCGCCGTCTTATGTCGGAAATACGACTCAGCAATGGATTTTTTTATTGACAAACCATAAATGGGCACGCATTTCTGATTGTTTATATTACTTCTAGAAACATTGTTTGAACTATTTCTGAAAGAAAATTGGACAAAAAGTGCGCCAATTGGGAAATTTAACACATTGAAAGTCGCCGTCTTATGTCGGAAATACGACTCAGCAATGGATTTTTTTATCAACAAACCTTAAACGGGCACGTATTTCTGATTGTTTATATTGCTTCTAGAAGCATTATTTAAATTATTTCTGAAAGAAAATTGGAAAAACAGTGCATCGTTTGGGAAATATTGTTTACAAAAAAAATCGCTATTTTCCGATTTTTGAAGTATATGTATTATGAATATTTTAGAATTTATAAGAATAAATTTGATTGTGTTGTATTCAATTGACCTTGATATTACTTATAATTATGAATAAACGGTTAAACAAGTGTTGTTTTCCTTTAAATAAATATTTTTGAAAGAAAAAAGTCTCAGTGTGGAAGAGCCGGGTTCACTGGATACATTGCCAGCTTCACACACATCATTTATTTGCTATGTTTTCGCTTACAATTGTACAAAATATGAAAATAAAATTATTTATACCTTGTGCTCGGATCTTTATTATTAACGTTTTTTTTTTTTAATTTATTGAAAAGTTATTGAATGTATAAAATTATACTTTAGAAAAAGGTGTCAATTTGAGATATATCAGATAGGAAATTGATGCAACTTTGTTTTTTGGAATAATATAAGTTCTATGTCACTTTTATATTATCCCACAAAACAAAGTTGCATCAATTTCCTATCTATGTATAAATTTATCCTATGTATAAATAAACTTCCAATAAATTTAAAAAAAAATCGTTTTTAATAAAGATGACAAAGAATAAAAATGTGGAAATAATTTATTAATTATTTTCAATCATTTTTATTTAATTTATTTAAATAACTGTGACCAAGTGAATGAATACTTTTCTATTTATAAGGATAAAAAGCCCAAAACGTAGCCTTGAGACATACTTGAAGTTGTAAATGTGAGATTTTGTTTATCGAATAAGTAAATAAATGATTTTATTGAATTTTATGAAGAATCGCTAACTAATACTAAATGTAAACTATGTAATTATGCCTAGTGTTTTTGTTTGTTTTTTTTTTTGTATCTTTTGATTTGATATAATACTAAAAATCCTTTTTTATTTAAATCATCATATTTTTTTTTAAGACAGCAATTTAAATTAACTGTAGTTAGTTGAATAATTAAAGCTTTTTGTTGTGTTCGCAAAATTAATACTGTGCCAACCCAACAAGTGTTTTTCATGGTCAAATTTGTACATCCAGTATGGAACTATATGGTGTAAAATAACAAGGATTACTGTTTAAATTTTACCAATTGTTCAAACTCACCAATTTAATTTAACTTATAGCATCCTTTTAAAATCCACCAACATTTAAAAATACAAAAAAAAACACGTGCATGTTTCTGAGCGCACCGCGCGAAATTCGATAACGAAACCGGAAGCGCGAGAAGGAGCTTTGTGACTTTTCACGCCCGCATAGTACACACAGGTCTATTTATAAACACGGTACTATAATTAGTGTAAACAACCTGACCAGGCATTTTCCCGACGCGGAAAAGCGGACGAACGGACGGACGGACGGTGCGACGCGCGTCGCGGCACTAAACGGGCTTTTTCCAAGGCGGAGGAGGAAGCGCGCCGCGCTTCGTCCCGACGCGACGACCGGGACCTCCGAATCAAACTATTGATTACCGACGCTCGCTCGTCCTTCCTCACCTTTTTCCATCCCTCGCTTGCGCTTGCTGTTTTTTTTTCTGCTTTCCACAACGTAAAATGCAAAATATATTCGATTACGATTTATTTAGTTAAATAGAAAAAAACCCAATTACGTAAAATATATATTAAAGTTGCCCTTATCCATAATATACGGCACTCTAATGCCGTATATCTAAAGATTATACAGTAAAATATTTAATTAACAATTAATAAAAAATATACACTAATCCCTTCAAATTTCTGCTAACCTGAATCCACTATTCATAAATTCATCTCCCAACATCGACTAAAAAACAAGGTGTAGAATTGATTCACGCATCATAGAGATTTCCATGTTAAATTCTTAACGTTTAAATATTGGCTCCCCTAATTATTTTAGAGATAAAGTGTAAATATGTTTCTTGTATAAATATATATATATAATCAATTGGCTTGTCTGCCATTCGGTATAAGGCTTCCTGTTTATTATCTTTTATCTATTTGTCTGCTTTATACACAAATTTGGTCCACTTTTTTTTTATTTTTTGCTAATTTTTCAGCTGTATTCCTCTTTTCTTCAAAATCGTGCCTATTTGGTCATTTCATGTTTTCTTTGGTCTGCCTTTCTTTTTCTTCTTTTCTGTTTTCTTTGCTTGCCAAACGTTTTTTACTTGTCTCCCATCTTTCATCCTGCTTAAGTGGCCAAACCATTTCAGATGGATCCTTTCGATCATGTCAGCAATATATTCCATCCCTAAATCTTTCCGGAGAGCCTCATTTCTAATTCTGTCTCGTCTGGTAATTCCTTTGACTCTTCTCAAGTATCTCATGTCAATGGCCTGTATCTTACTTTGTAGCCTATTCGTGAGTACGCATGATTCGCTACCGCAAGTTAGTATTGGCCTGAACACTGTTCTGTATATTGTCATTTTTGTTTTCCTACTAATTTCGTTTTTGCCAATGAGAGAGTTACTCAGAGCAAAGCATACCTGTAGTGTATTTGTATTAGAATATTAAAATAGATTTTGTATTGCCTTTATTTGTACCTGTGTTTTTTTTTATTTGATAAAACGAAGCGCGATGAGCGCAGAGGGCAGTGTTAATTTGACCAGCGATTAATAAAGTTCTATCTCAAAATATTGTGTTTCATTTGGAAGTTAAAAGAAGTTGGAATACACCACAAAGTGGCGACGAGGATATTGGAGATACTATCAGGACATTACAATAGCGGAGACCAATAAGGTTGAAAGTTTCGTGGGACAGCTACGGGAATATGATCCTAAGACGTCAGACTGGACAATTTACAGGCGTAGGATGGATAATTATTTCATCGCTAATGAAATTACGACGGGGGAGAAGAAACTCGCAATTCTTCTGAATGCATTTTCCGAAGAGGCGTGCAAGTTGGTGTATGATTTGTGCTTGCCGAACATACCGGAGGAAACTATGACAATTTAATTCAATTATTAGACGAACATTTCAAGCCTCAGCTTTCAGCATTTGCTGCAAGATACAGATTTTATAGTGCTGTGAAAAGTCCATCAGAGTCGGCGAAGGAGTGGGCCTTACGCGTGCTGCCCACTCCAAATTTGCGGCGGGCGAAATTGAAGGAGCAATGCGTGATAAATTTATCATAGGATTTGAAAAAGGAAACATCCAAGATAGGCTGTTCGAAGAGGAATTAACAATGAAATTTTCAAAGGTAGTGGAAATTGCCTCAGCAAAAATGGCAGCGAAATCCAACACGGAAGTTCCGGTAGAGGTGAAGATGGAGCCAGGACTACATCACGTGACTCAACGTCGTCGACGCCGACCAACCCAGAAGCAGGATTCGGGAAAAAAATGTGAAAAGTGTTCTGTGTGTGGTCGAAAATCGCATAAAACTGAAATGTGTCGTTTTCGTGAGTGCGCGTATCACAAATGTGGTAGACGAGGACAATGTGCAAGGTTAAACATCCAGGCACCGGCAACAGTGGCGAGGGTAAAAAACCGACATCCTTTTTAGAATCGGAACAATCAGCTGATTTATCTTTATTCAACATTCAAAATAAACATGAAATATTATACAAACTTTTAATATTAGACGTATTAATTGAAAATAAGTTAATTTCGTGTCAAGTGGATACAGGATCGAGTGTCACGGCAATTTCTAAACAGTTATTTTTTAAGTATTTTCATAATTTTGTTCTTCAACCGTCTGATAAAAAATTATGTCTGTACAACGGAGAGAAAATTTTACCAGCCGGTATATGCAATTTAAAAATGTAATTTAAAGCTAAAGAAATGCAACTAAATGTTTATGTAATTGCAAATGAAGGACCTTCTTTGCTAAGAAGAGATTTTTTGAGACTTTTTAAATAATTTTTTTTTAAATTGGCTCAAATAATTATATTAAGCAGGAATTAAATACAATTCAGTTAAAGTTTAAAGAATTATTTTCACCTGGGCTTGGTAACTTTACTAAGAGTAAAATCTCATTAGATTTAAAAGATGACAATGTAACTCCAAATTTTTTCCGAGATAGACCATTATGGTAATGTGATGAAACACTTAGAAGAGAATGAATTAAATAGATTACTAGAGTTAGGTATAATTACTCCAGTAGAATTCAGTAACTGGGGCCCTCCGGTAGTGCCAGTACTAAAAAAAGATGGTGCTGTTAGGCTCTGTGGTGACTTTAAAATAACCGTCAATCCGGTATTGAAAGTGGATAAATTTCCATTACTTCGTATTGAGGAGTTGTTTAGTAAACTACGAGGGGGTGTAGAATTTTCAAAATTAGACCTTTCACAGATTAGTTTAGATCAAAAATCGAAAGAATACGCTACGATATCAACGGACAAAGGTTTATTTCAATACACCCGACTACCATTTGGTATAGCTTGTACACCGAGCAAATTTCAGCATATTATGGACACCTTGATACAAGGGGTTGATGGAGTGACGTGTTTTCTTGATGATGTTTTGATCACGGGGAAGAATCGTAATGAACATTTAACAAGATTATATCTAATTTTGGATAGATTACAGCCGGCAGGATTAACATTATCACTGCAAAAATGTAGTTTTTTTTTTCAAGACAAAAGAAAATTGGGCTACATTATAGATAAAGAGGGATTACATGTTGCAGAAGATAAAATAAATGTAATTGCAAATGCCCTTATTTCCAGTAATATAACTCAAGTTAAATCATTCCTAGGTTTAGTGAATTACTACGGGAAATTTATAAATAACTTATCAATGGTATTAAACCCTTTATATAAATTATTAAAAAAAGAAGTGATATTTAATTGGAATAAAGAATGTCACAATGCATTCGAAAGAATAAAATTTTTATTATTTTTAATCCCAATAGAGGAATCCCACAATATTCAGCAAACAGGTTAAGACGGTGGGCAGTCATTCTTTCTAATTATCAATATAAAATAGAATACATTAAATCTGAAAAAAAAAAATTACCAGATTGTCTATTCCGCTTACCTTTAAATAATAATAATATTTTAGATTATGCTGATTTAGATTATTCGCAATTTTTCAATTTAAATTTTGTTGCACCAATTGATTTTAATACGGTAAGAGAATTTACTTTAAAGGCTTCCGAATTAAAACAAATAAAATTATTTTTAAAAAAAGGTTGGCCAAAATTTAATAAAATAAAGTCAGCAGTATTATAAAACCATATTTAGAATTTATAAATGAGTTAATTATTGAAAATAATTGTATTCTATGGAACAATAAAATATGTATTCCTAAAGATTTACATTCATCGTTATTAAAAGAATTACACTCTTCTCATATGGGCGTGGTAAAAATGAAAAGTCTGGCTAGAGCTTATTTTTGGTGGCCAGAATTGACTAAAGACATTGAACAATTGTCAAATTCGTGTGAAAATTGTGCGACAGTACGAAACAACCCACCAAAGGTAGCGCTCACACCACGGCTGTTTCCAAATAAAAAATGGGAGAGACTACATATTGATTTTGCAGGACCTTACTTAAACAATCACTTTTTAATAATTTTAGATGCTCATACGAAGTGGTTGGAAGTATTTCCGTTAAAAAATATTACAACCGACGTAACTATACAAGCTTTACCTAGCACATTTGCACGATTTGGTTTGCCCAAGTTACTGGTTTCCGATAACGGTAAATCTTTGACGTCTATTGAATATATATATATATATATATTATTTGAATATTTTTTAAAATCCAACGGTATACGTCATCTTACAATTGGCCCTTATCATGCACAATCTAATGGTGCAGAAGAGAACTCTGTTAAGACAGTTAAGTATGCTCTAAAAAAGGCATTGGGTGAAAGTAATTGTTTAGATCTAAATTTAAAATTAAATTCATTTCTTTTCGATTATCGAAATACAAATCATTGCACAACAAAGGTTTCACCGTCGAAATTAATGTTTAGAGAATGTGTTAGAACCAGATTTGATTTATTACAAGAAAATTTGCGTGATAGTCATTTAAGGGTTCTAGAAATGTAGAATTTTCAAAAGGGGAAAATGCATGGGTAAGAGATTTATCGAAAAAATGTTCAAAAACCTTCATGGATTAAAGCACTTGCAATAAATAAAATTGGTTCTTGTATTTATGTTGTTAAAGTTCCAGAATTAAATGTGAAATGGAAGCATCATGCGAACCAAATAATTAAAAACAATTAGATCTAGGCGGTGGTTTACTAGTACCAGAAATTAAGTCAGATAATCCTACAGTAAAAGTTGACATTAATGAGAGACCTAAACGTATAATTAAGCCACCGAATAGATTAACGTATTTCATTCTTAATTAGTTAGGTAAGACATATTTTTTTTAAGGGGAGAGATGTTGTGGTGTATTTGTATTAGAATTTTTAAATAGATTTTGTATTGCCTTTTTTTGTACCTGTGTTTTTTTTTATTTGATAAAACGGAGCGCGATGAGTGCAGAGGACAGTGTTAATTTGACCAGCGATTAATAAAGTTCTATCTCAAAATATTGTGTTTCATTTGGAAGTTAAAAGAAGTTGGAGTACACCACAACATTATCTTTTCTTACATAGCGGCCGTTATTATCCCTTTTTTAATCTCTGCTTTATACCTCTCTGCTTTAGACTCTCCCATATTTTCTCTTGCGCGACTCGGTCAAACGCCTTCTCCAGGTCTAAGAATGCAACATAGGCTTTTCCATCTTTGAGTTTTGTTTTCTCAATCATTTGCTTTATTATGAATATAAGATCCTTGGCACTGCGTCCTTTCCTGAATCCACTCTGCTGTTCTGCTAGTTGTCGTTTTATTATAGCTCTTAATCTCTTTTCTAGTATTTCTTCATATATTTTGGAAACTATACTGAGTAACGTTATGCCTCTATAATTTCTTCATATATTTTGGAAACTATGCTGAGTAACGTTATGCTTCTATATTTTGTGCACTCCCTAGAATCTCCCTTTTTGAAAATTGGAACTATGATTCCTATTCTCTAATCTTTTGGTACTTTTCCTGTAGTCCAGTATTTGTTGTAGATACTTGTTAGCATCTCAATACCGTTTCTGTCAAGGCCTTATATCATCTCAGGAGTGATCTTATTGTGTCCTGATGGGCAAATCAGCTCTTTGCTAATCTAATTGCTTCTATTACTTCTTCTATTTTGATATCTTCTGTTTCTTCTTCTTCATTTGTGTGGTCTACATATGCGGTATCAGTGTTTTCGGTTTCTTCTGTAACTAGTATGTTGTCTTTTCCTTTTGCCACTTTGAAGTCATGTTGTTTTCCTTTTCTCAGGTTTTTCAATACTTTGTAGAATAATTTCTGGTTTGTTTTACTATCTTTCTCCATTTTTGGGCCGAAGTCTTCTTAAGTCTCTTTCTTTGCCTGTAACACCATATCCTTTATTTTTACTCGTTACTGTCGTTGTCCTTTTCCCCCAGATACGTTTTCCATAATTTCCTTTTAATCTGAACCTGTTGTTTTATTCCTTCGCTCCACCATTGTGTCTGTTTCTTGTTTCTGTTTATGATTATTGTCCCACAGATCTCCTTAGCCCCCGTTAATATTACTTCTTTCAGCCTTTCCCATAGTACTTCTAGTTCTTTCTAGTTCTGTGTCATTATACATAAAACCATATCATTACTTATTTTCTTACTTTCCATACAAAGGAAATTAAAAACCGCTATTTTAGCAAAAAATGGGTGGTGCCTTGGAATTGTTGAAACAAAGAACCGTTTATTGTTAGCTGTCATGTTAGTATTTGAATAGAAGTATTTAAGTAATTCTAAGTTACTTTTATGTATTTGTTGAATGAAAAGAGAATAATGCTGAAATGGTACTATTGCGGTAATAGTGCGTGTACAGTTTGTGATATGTTTTTTGTAGAATATCCGAATTGGCATTTTCGAATGCACACTACTGTTTACAGACAATTCCAAGGCACACCCACTTTTGCTATAATTCATTTCCAAGATTTCTCCTTTGTATGGAAAATAAGAAAACAAGTAATGATATGATAGGAGTAAAAATAAAAAAATAGTGAAACAAACCAAGTGTTTTAATCAAAGTCTATTAATTAAATATGTTTCACCACGGTTTAAGTGAGAAATTAATTCAAAATATAAGTAATGATATGGTTTCATACAGTATTTTTTTCTTCTCGGGAAACATATTTACACTTTTTCTCAAAAAAAAAAAAAATAAATAAATAAAAATAGGAGAGCTTATATTTGAACATTCATTCAATTCTACACCCGGTATAAGGCAGTGACAGTGAAAAATGTATTGTATTTTACCTTATAGATGTATAAATATCTCAATAAAGTTGATTCTATGTATAACAAAACATTATAAACATGTTTTAGAAATTGAATATATATTTTCATAATTTGCATATTTTTGGTTAGTAATATGAAATAAGTTAAGATAAATCAAAAATGAAATTATAAAAAATAATAGAATTTGCATAAAATCTTCAAATTTTCTATGTATTGATTTGCTCTGAATCAAAAAATTAAATAATTATAAGGAAAAAAAATGGCGAAAATTATCATTTTTAGCCATAAATTAAAACTTTCCTACTCCGTGCTATAGAACCGTTCACTATAGCAAGATTATGCACAGAACCATTTTCGTTCGCAATTTGTTGTAGCTTATTGTTGTATATTGCCCTTCTTGCGCTAAACAGCATAGTTTTCGAAATATTTAAGAAAAACTGTTAAAAGCTACTAATTTACCAACTACTTACAACCCCCTTCCCCTCAAACCCGAAGCTCAAAATGGTGTAACTTTTTACCAAACAATATGTGGATTGTATAGAACAATTTGGAGTTGAAGGGAAACTTTTACTTTGAATTTTGAGGTTAGGGCATTTTTTTCTTTTTTTTTGGATTAATGCACCGTACTATAAGAGCATCGAATTCTCCGAATCTATATTACAAATTCGACAATAGTTTTGCCTAAAAACTAAAGCAACTCGTGAAATTTAAAGATTTACGGAGTTCTGATGGGGGAAGTATCCACTTTAAAAACCGACTAATGAAAATGTGGCAAAACAGCGAACGAAAATTGAAAATGTTTCGAATATTATGAAAAATCAAACTTTATTAAAATCAATACATTTTTTAAAATCTGTTAAATGTTAGAAGTTTTCTTTATTCTGAAAATGATTGATAATTATTGAACGCATATTCTATCAAGAATTCGTGAAGTAAAGTCTGTAATTAACTAAAACTTTAGCTAAATTAAATTTGCCTTTCAAACTTTTTGAAAGGAACAATATACTTTGTGTATTTTAAAAAATATAAGATGTAATTTTTATGATCCCGTCCTTTTAGAAAGTATATCTAATTATTGGAGAAAATGTTATCTCAGAAATTTCAAAAACGTACACAAATATTAAGGTCAAATTCTGTTCGCCTGCAGCAACGGAAACTCTCGCACAGGAGGATTACGAATAAATCGATGGTTGATATAGAATACTGATAGAAAAAGAACATGGAGTAGCAGTCGCAATAGTTTCGTTCATAATTTTATAGCTAACAATTTTCAGTCATAATAATTGCTATTTAAGTGTTTGCTTTTTTATAAAAATTTATAAGTATATCCAAATTTCATAAAATGTGTTTCTTTAATTTTTTGTATTTTCTTTTATGATTTATGAAATAATAAGCAAATAATTATTAACAACTTGAAATTATTTGATGTTCACTTGAATTAGATTACTGCCTACTTGAACTTGAAAACAGTTATTTTTATATATATGCGAATTAGAGTTGGATAACCTTTGTCATCGACTAGCCTCAGTCTTTTGGTTTTTACTATTTTCATTTGTGATTATTTTTCATGTCTTCTTGTACTTCAAAAAATCATAGAAACTCATTAGAAATATGTTCTTAAGTTTCTTTTGTTTTCTTAAAATTTCGTGTATGTATTTATTTCTGCTAAACAGCTGTAATAGTAATCTCAAAAAAGGACTCAAGAATCATTTTTTCATGTGATACTTAGTTGAATATACTGCACTAATTAACGTAATTTAACGTTGTTATGTTATATATTTGATACTGTTTTAGAAATAGGTTTTGATTCGCGAAACCACGGATAAAGAATTCGCAAGAGAATTATATGAAATCACTTTGTACACTTTTCTTCACTTATTTATTTATTAACAGATGTACATTTCGATCACCATGTGATCATTATCAATGTTTTACAAACAACAAACTTAATAATCAAAAGGGTCATAATATAACGGTATGCGGATTACAAACAGGTAGGTAGTGACAGTTCACAAGTGCACAAGAGGATTACCGATATTAATGAAAAAATTGAAATACCGACAATTAAACAAATGTATTGAGGAAACAATTATATTAATGCTAGCAAAGGATTATCAAGAGGACTTAAGTCAAAATTAAGGAGATTATCTTTATGTAATTTCATGTGGATGACTTCATTCAGGTTTAATTGATAACTATTGGAGTATTTTAATAATTTCGCGTTGTTTAAGGAAAATTTATGTCCAGTTTCGATGGAGTGGTCTGCTATTGCTGACTTGTCTGGGTTATTGTATCTAATGTGAGATGTGTGTTCTTTGAACCTTGTTAAAACATTCCTTCTTGTTTGTCAGATATACATTTTTGTGCAATTACTACACTTGATGGAATACACGCCCGACTTTTGAAATTCGTCTACTGCATCTAATGTAATACCTAATAGAAATTTTAGTTTTTTATTTACGTAGTACGCTAGGGTTAAAGTGATTTTTTTGTAAACTTTTTCTAAATGATATTCTGAATTTGGTAGGTAAATGGTTTTGATAAATTTGGTCTCTTTTTTGTCTGATTTTACTAATCGAGTGAGAGAGGTAATTTTGTGTTTGTATTAATATTTGTTGATTAATTTATTTATAATATTGACGTCATATTTTAAATTTGCTGCAATCGAACGGATGAAGTCGAGTTCCTTTTTCGTATTCGACGGTGAGAGAGGTATTTTAATTGCTCTGAAAATCATGCTATTGAATGCTGCCATTTTATATTTATTGGGTGTGAAAGAATCGGAGTAAATATAATTATAGGTGTGAGTAGTTTCTATAAATATCAAAATCGAAATTATTAGCGTTTCTAGTAATTAGTTTCATAAGTGAAATTTATACCATCATATATTTTATTTAAAGAATTTACAAAAATACCTAAATCAAAATTATTGGATACGAGTGAAAAAACGTCGTCGACATATCGGAACCAAATGTCTGGAAAATTACTTATTGTTCTTTTAGCATGATTTTCAAAATGATTGACAGTTAACGTTATTGAATTTAAAAACTATAAAACAATCAATTTTCAAGTTGTTTTTATTATCATGACTCATGATACATAGTCCATTAATTAACTAATGATTTTCTTATGCTTTTCTATGGTAACAAATTTAGTTAATGCTTATTATCAGACGATGAATATGGCTGGATGTATTTATTTTAGAAATTGTAAACATAAAATAATCCGAAATAAATACGCGAATTCCTAATCTTTTCATCGCTCACCTTAAGATACGAAAATCGCCACGCCTTCTCCTCCGAATTCAATATGTTGGTCGTCTTCCGTTGTTGCATCATCTTGATTCGGTTGCACGCGCGTTTAATTCATACTCTTTTACACGATAACACCACTACCGGAAACGGTGATTTAATTAATGCTCGCGTACGAGTGCTTAATCATGTTCAAACACGAAAATGGAGCCGAAAACCATGGCAGATTACGTGGATGATTGACACATAATGTGGAGGATCAAACTGATTCCGAAGATAACGAGCGGAAAAAAACAATAATGGTCCGTGATAAGATTAGCGCTTAATTACTCGCCATTGACGAAAAAAAAAAATACTTTGCGTTTCCAGCGGAAATCGTTTCGCGTTTTGAAGCACGTGCGAAATGATTATAGTGCTATTAAATTGATTTAAAAAATGCTGTTCTCTAAAGCTATCTTAGAAAATAAAATATTTACGTAATACATAATACATTTCTTAATTAAAATTAAATTAATACATATCAATCATCAATTTATATGTAATTAAAATTAAATTAACACATTTCAATCATCAATTAATAGTATATTGTACAACGAGCATATAATGATAGCTATTAATTACGAGAACATTGTTTGCGAAACGAGCCGTAGGCGAGTGGAGCAAGTCGCTGGAGTGATTAATAGCCATTATATGCGAGTTGAGCACTATACTTTGTTCACGATAATAACAATATATAACACATAATTTATTTTTTTATTTTTGTGGCTGCGAAAGAGGAAAATCCAACAATATTTATTATATATATATTTATCAAAATGAATGTAGACAATTATATAACGTGCAGGGCCTGCAGTTTTGCATATTTTTCGATTTTAATATTCTCGTGTAAACTAAGAGCACTTTTTTGAATAGAATGTACGCCAAAGTGTCGACGGTTTATATTTTTCAGACAATTCCGAAAAATATGCCAGCAGCACAGACTCTGAAACCGCGATCACTTTATTTTCACTTCTCCACTTATTAAAGCTTTCATACTCTGTGAGATATACTTTTCTCGATTTTTTCGGGTAGTAAATTAGCAGACGCTAGTTCTGCAGCCTGTCTTGCCTTCAGTGGAGTGACTGTTAATGAAGTAGATGGCAAACTACACAGAAAATATGTGAAAACAACACGCGTCGGTTTTACTGTAATTAAACAGATACATTATGACAGATTGCGGTATTATTTATTCCGAATTCTGCACCCGAGCAGGCCGGTCATGCTGCGCGAAAATTAAAAAGCAAAGCCAGCACGTGGTCGATCCAAATCCTAACCCATCGTTTCTTTTTGCCTTTCCTTTCTAAATGTCCTTTCCAAACCGATTTCACGTGTATTTTCCTTTCCTCGGGTTTTTAATTTAACATAATTTAAAATTATAAAACATTAAAATATTAATTTAAATATTATATAATAAAAACTTTGTGATTTTTAACTTTATACAACCTAAAGGTGCCGAGACTGGTCGAAAGGGCCCAGTAGCCATGGCCATTAAATAATAATAATAAGAAGAAGAAGGTATCATGATTTGAATATGTAACTGACGTCATCATAAATCGCGGTCTATGAACCAATCAAATCGCGAATTGGCGTGGTTTAATAACCATATTAAACACACAAACGCGTGTTTAATGAAATTGTGTGTTAAATGCACCCAATTTATGCTGGCTGCAAAATTAAAAAATGCACATATTATAAGATTTTCGTGAACAAAATATTTTGTAAACTTCTCACTGAACAAAATAATCACAAATAATATTGTGTCATCATTAAACGTTAATAGAACAATGATGCAACGATTTTATATTCTTTTTTCTCAGTGGCTTGTAAACTTTCGATTATTTACATCGTTATTCTTCCTTGTTTACTTTCGGTTATATCAATTTTAATTTAAATCATAAATATTCACTACTTTGGACATTCCTTAAAACATTTGAAATTTACCATCAAAACTACCTGTAATTTATAATTAGTCTAAGAAAGGCTATCCAGAGATCGTGCAAATTTTTGGAAATTTGGTAATTACGGAAGAAACCAAAACAGGATTCTAGACGAAATAGCATGGATTGGTGGAAATAGTGGATAAAGAATACGCCAGGCTTTCGCTGATTATTTTTAGCAGAAATATATTGATAAATCATTTGACTCGTTTAACAGAATTTACAACATACAATAACAAAAATTAATCCATGTTTACTTTCGGCTATACCAATTTTAATTTAAATCATAAAAATTCACTATATATATAGTAAATCAACTGTTTTTGCAAAACAGTTGAAATATACTATCAAAACTACCAGCAATTTATGAATTAGTCAAAGAAACGGCTATACAGAGACCCTGCATTTTTTTTTTAAATTTGGCAATTACGTAAGAAACCAAAACAGGATTCCAGCCGAAATAGCATGGGTTGGTGAAAATAGTGGATCAAGAATACATCAGGCTTTCCCTGATTATTTTTATCAGAAATATATGGATAAATCATTTGACACGTTTAACAGAATTTACAACATACAATAACAAAAATTATTAAACATAAAGAAGTAATATGCAGTTGATCTTATGTGTTACGTATATTGAGGCTATCACCTTATCTTTACCATTTTAATGCAATGGAATTAATATAGGCACAAGATAAATCGTTTCATTTAGAATAAATATAATAGCACCGACAAACTAATATTAGTAATGATTCAGATTCATATCGAGTCGGAGGTAGGCAAAAATTATAAATTTAATTACAATAAATTAATGATCCAAAGCTGTTGTGTATACAGAAAAAAAATATATTGAATTGATGAATAATGAGAAATAATATTGCATTTATATGTAAAAATATTAATTTAAATAAAAATCACTTGATTTGTACACAAAATACAGCCCGTCTAAACATAAGTTATCCACATTCAATAGCATTATACACAGAGCATCCAATCTTCCTTTATCAAATAGAAATAGAGAAAAAGAACTAAAACTTATATTACATATTTCGGAATTATTAAATTACAATAAATACACCATACATAAAATCTTTAATAAATACAAAAGACAATTATATATCCAGTCTACAGATATTTTGAAATCAAGTCAAATTAATTACATCGCAGTGGTGTCAAATCTGTGAAATTCGTATAGAACTGAACTTTGTTTAGACGTATTTATTAAAAAAATAATTATACAAAGTGCGTTGTATGGCCTTAATTTGATTACATTTACAAAATTTTGAGATGCATTTATTTCTATAAAAAATGCATCTCTTAAACTGCCTTAACTATTTCAAACAAAAGTTAAAAGTAACTTAAATTTAAAACAAAACGGCAATAATATTTATTTACAAAGAATTAAAAATATTTACAAATTGTTCAATTTATTTACAGTTTTTTGTTTCTTCTTCAATTTTTTTGTTATGAGCGTAAATTTAACTTCGGGATTGTGTATTTGTTGTTATTCTGAAGGAATTGTGTATTTTTTTGTTTTTGACGTTTGATGCCGTTTGAGTTAAAAGTGCATAATTTTTGTGATGTAAATTTAGAGTTGTTTATGTCCCTCGCGGGAACATGTCCGTGACGGCATCAAGAATAATAGATTTTTTTCGAAAGTGTCAGTTGCAGATTTTAATTTCATGACAGTTATTGTAATTGTCTCAATTATCTTCGCGAAGTTCAATCCTGAGAAGAAGATTTTAACTCACGTATAAGTGAACCTATCAAATCACTAGAATTTGGTATACACAGGGTAGCACAAGATTCCGTATTTGCCATTTTTTCTCTTATTTATCATTTTTTATCTCCATCAGTTGTTATCATGGTTCCTAGATATTTAATTTTCTCTACACTCTCAAATTGATACTCTCCAATCTTGGTGTAGTTATTTAATGTATGTTTCCCTACTCTCATTATTTTTGATTTTGCATTATTTATAAATATTTCCATTTTCTTTCCTTCTGTGCTAAGTTCTTTGAGCATACTCTCCAAAATTCTTATGTTTTTTTCTGCTATTACCACGTCATCTGCGTATGCTGTTATTTGCCCTCCTCTCATCCTTAAGATACCTTTTTCTATGTTTCTCAGTACGTATTCGAGTGCGAGATTAAATAAAGTCGCTTAAAGTGAATCTCCTTGCCTTATTCCTTTATTAGTTCTTAATGTATTCGTCTCTCCTTTCGCTGTTTTCACTGTTACTTTCGTATTCTGTAAAGTCATTTTAATTAATCTTCTTAATTTATTACCTATTTTCAATTCTTTTAACGCCTTCATTAATTGTATTCTACTTACGGTATCAAACGCTTGTCGAAAGTCTATGAATAACATATCTATTTCTATGTTATATTCAAGTGATTTTTCTAGTATTTGTTTTATTGTGTGTATTGCATCATTAGTTGGCCGTCCTTTAATAAATCCGCACTGATATTGCCATATTATGTTGTCATTTCTCTTTGTTATTCTCTTCTGTATAATTGTTGATAATAATTTGTATGCTGTATTTAATGATGCGATCTCTCTGTAATTTTCAAATGTCTGTTGGTCTCCTTTTTTGTGAATAGTTACTATTTGTCCTATTTTTCATTCTTCTGGCATTTGTTCTTCGTTCCAAATTTTCTTTATGATATCATGCATCATATCCATTAGTTAATTAATTCCATATTAATTCCATCCTGCCCCGGCGTCTTTCCATTTTGATTTATATTAATCGTTTCTATAAGCTCTTTTCTTGTAGGTTCTTCGTTTTCCATTTCATTATCTTCTTCTTCTACTATCTTTACATAAGAGGCTTCTATCCATACATCATTATGTTCCTCATCATTCTCAGCTATTTTTCCTTGTTTATTCTTGATTCCTATTGTCTTTGTTTATATGTTCTCGTTCTTTCATTTATTTGTTGGTAAAATCGCTTTGTGTTTTTACAATTTAGCAAATAAAAGGACAAAAATAACAATTAATGTGATTACAAATTGTAATTATCTATAGATCTATTCTGAATTGAATAAATTAGAAATATTTGAAAATTTAAAATTAGTGAACGTTGGGTTGCCTATGGTTGAATTCAAAATATTAACTCTATGTATTTCACTAGTTATTGCTATTCTTCATTTACCTATATTGTTTTCCCTATCTATCGCTCTAAAATTTTTATTAAATATCGTTTTTTAGGTTTATTTACAAATAATTTAAAATGTTTCGTTTAACGTATACGTTATTCAGGGCTATTCCCGTTATATTTAACGCGTATATTAATTAATTAATTCACATTCTATGAATAAATATCTATTATAAAATTGCTTAGACTATGTTGATATTTCTAACGTACACGTTAAACTTAACATTTTCCAAAGAGAATAGCCCCGATTAATTAGCTTCACATTCTATATATATATATATATTACAAAAGTTGCTTAGATGTGGTGATAAAATATAAAGTATGTGTTAATTTTAACATTTTACTTACTGAATATCCCTAAATTGTAGTTTTATTACATTTTCGTTGAAGAGTCGTTATTTTATAAAAAATGGGCTTTTCAGTACGAGAAATGATAAATTTATTGTATACGTAAAATTTTGACCTCACAATCGAATTATACATACAATTACAATATTCACTTTCATTATAATGAGAGGAAATAACGTGTACGTTAAATTTAATATATCGCGCGCGGAACGGCAGCGAATAATTATAAAAGTAACATTTATTGTTTATTCAATTCTGCTACAATCATAGATGTTAATTTTTATATCAATGGTGACAATCCCACTCAGAACATCATTGTGAGGAAACTAAATTCCCCCAACAATTCACAGCGGTGTTTATGTTGCACAGCGTGCGCTTCAGTTAAATGTCAAACGGCAGTGGTGTTGTGTACAATTCGCGTTTCGTGCTAAATTTCTCTCAACCTTTGCTGTAATGGTTTGTTTTAACTGAACCGCGAACATGGCCCAGAGCACCACCAGCGGCACTTCCTCGAGGAGGCACATGCGGGAACATGACACCGCCTCGTTGGCGTCCTCCCGTTTCGCGGACACCGAGTGGGAAGCCAAGGAGGTAAACTTATGCCTCTCACTGAATAATTACTTTCGATTGAAAAAAATAAACAAACGTTTATTCAGATAGTTGTAATTACAAAATAAATAGGCTCGAGATTAAATTGACTCGAAAAGAATTTTATTTAATCCTGTGAAGAGTATTGTTTGTTTAATGATTAAACAAAACTCGATGCTGTTGGGGGGAAATAAGATGTCAAGATCAACTGGAAAATGTATGCAATAAATGGAAATGAAGCGGAAAATGTGTGCAATTAATTATTTGATTTTTGTACTTTATAATTACTCTTATGGAAAAATCCCTCCCAGGTAGTTTACAAATATTATGACTTTTTCAGTTATCATATCACTAACAAACATATCCTAGTGGATAGTTTGTATGTTTCTCTGTGATCATATGATGAGACATTTTGTAAATAAAAACAAAAAACACTTTCTTTAAAAAGAAATAAACCAAATATTCTTTATTGATCACTGAAGCTTCTACTTGATTATACATCGTTTGCTCTAACTTGAATTGAGTACAAGTTTGTGATGTGATCCACAAGATTTACATTATGCAAACTGGTGCAGCTGTTTTTACATTAGCTTTGTTCGTTTTTTCTGCACATTTTGTGAATGGTGTTACAAACTTATACTCAGTTCATGTATAAGTTTGTAACACCATTCACAAAATTTACATTGCTGTTAATGGGAAAAGTTTAAAAGTGCTGAGCAAATTCATGTGATGAACAATTTTTTTAAAATTTGTCATATACTATGATTGTATTAAAACTTGAATTGTACAACAGATTTTTTTATTTAGTAACTATAGTTTAAATAAGTTCGTTGTTATTAAACTAAAACTTATATCTCAATAATGGGAAGTAGAAATTGTTGAAACTATAATCAGTAAATATTAAATGAAAGCATAGTTACAAAATGTGTTTTATTTAATTTGTTACATTTACTTCAATATGAGAAGTCTAAGTTTATTAATAATTAATAAAAATAAATTAAATGTTAATTTACTGATTGAGAATTAAATTATTAAATTTATTTTCTGGTTTTATATTAATAAATTATTAGTACTACTAAATATTTATTATCTTAGAAAAAATAATACATTGTATATAATCTAAAGTAATATAAAAATAAATATTTTCATAATATATTCTTAAATAAGAGCTATCGACCATAAGTATTTTTGCCCAATACATTATTAAAATTTTTAATATTTAAACATTTGTAGTGTAGTATTATAATAATTAATTTGAATGTAGATTATTAAAAAATTACCAATAAAATATAAAAAACAAATTTAAATAAATTATTTTTATTTATTATAAAATATTTTTTGTTTACAAACAAGAATTACTTAACTTGTTAAATACCTTGGATTTTTTATGAAATAAACGAAAAACAGTTTAAATTCCAACTAAAATATAAGCTGGAAAATATAATTAAAAAATATAACAATTCAGGTTTACGATATACACAGTAATATAAATAATAAATATAAATTATTGTAAATAATAACGGATTTATATTATTTATAATAATTTATATCCAGTGATCTATTTATATAGCACTGGGCGTTAATGGGTTAGATATTTGATTTATTAAATTATATTTAATAATTTAATAACCACAAATTGCACCGTTACAGTTTTCTCTTCTTTCATTCTCACATTGTGATTATTAACAATAGATTTTGCTTCTCAACTTTCACTAAAGCAATCATTTATTTGTTGATCTAGATACGTGCAATTCATTCAGAATGGATAGGTAATTATTAATTATGTTTTTAATGTCCAGGCTCTTCGTCAGAGGGAATTGGAAGAGGCCCGAGCCCGTGCTGCCCAAATGGAAAAAACGATGAGATGGTGGTCCGACTGCACGGCGAACTGGCGCGAGAAATGGAGCAAGGTCCGCAACGAGCGCAACAAGGCCCGCGAGGAGACCAAACAGCTCCGCACAAAGTTGGACATGGCCCTCAAAGACACGAACCTCTACAAACGGGAGAAGCAGGATCTTGAATTGCAGAATGATCAGTTGAAGAAGGAAATTGAGAAGATTCATATATTGCTGTTGAAACACGCCGGGCAGTTTGATGCGCAGATATTTGAGGCGCTCGGGGATGATCCGCTCAAGGATTTTGCTTTTAGTTCGGTGAACGGGTCGCCGTTGAGGGAAAACGGTGTGCCGGAGTGTGATAGCACAGATATAGGGGCTGAGGGGAAGGATTTGCCCATTGAAGAGTACGTGCTGCAAGGAGCTGTGCCGAAAATGAATGAAAATAAAGACTCCGAGAAGAAGAATAACGAGGAAAACATGAATGGGCTTGATAAAGCGCATAAAGATGATTTTGATGAGGAGTATGTTATACAGAAAATGTCTATGCTGCAGCTTAGGCTTGACGAGACTAACAAGACTTTGCAAGTGGAAAGAGAGTAAGTTTCATGAATTTCTAAATATTGTTTTATAATTTTCATTTACAATTTTACCACTAGAGGATTCTGAATGAGAAGCTTTTGCGACTGTAACTCAAAGTTATTATTATTATTTATTTATTTACGGAATCTCCTTTTCGAAATTTACAATAAATCTATATAAACAATAACACTACACATTAAATTATCTAAAATCATAAACATTGTGAACCTCTTTCCCAAGTGGTTAAACCTTTATAGTTTAAGTTTTCTTTTATGGTGCTTTATTAACCGTAGTTTGGTATCACTCCAATTTCATTTTTAGTCAAAATAGATGGAGTCGATTCTCTCGGAATTGGGCCACTGTTATTGCACAATTTTTTAAATCTTCTTTTGCTCGTATTTCTTGCTTCCAATATTTTTCTTGTGATTCTATCAATTTTTGAAATCTAAATAAATTAAAAAAAAATATGTATCATCAAGATCTTGATAACTCCAAAACGTCGACTATGAATGCTGAATAAATAGAAAAGAGTATTCATTCAATTTTCACTTGGTCACAGTTATTTAAATATATTACGTAACGTAAGCCAAAAGTCACAGAGCTAAATGTGAAAATAATTTATTAATTATTTTCAAATCATTTTTATTTAATATGAATGCTGAAGTTGCTTTGCTTTGTGTATATATAACCACATGCAAAAATAATTCTTACAATTTAACCCTCTTGCATTAGAGCAGTGCGCGAGACGAGCAGGCACTCCAAGGCCAGCTACACATATGCATCTCGGAGTTTTCATTCAGGCCTGTATATTTAGTAGGCACTGAATGTATCAATCGATATTATATTATTATCTAATATTTCTTAAATAACATTCTCACTTATTAATTGGTGATTTCATGAACATAAAGTGTACGTTTTTTAAACACCTTAATCATTAATTAATATTTAATATACAAATATGTATTTACAAGGATGTATATGTTGCAGAGAAAAATCACAGCTTCACAGAACAATTGAGAGGCTCAACAGTGATTTACACGAGATGAAATCAAAATGCGAAGAGCTGCGAGAGGCCAGACAGGAAGTGGTTCGTGAAATGTTAGCCCTCCAGGATCAACACCAGGAGGAATTAAGACTGATTCGGTCCGATCTTCAAGATGAAGCCAATAACAGGGACGGAATGGATCGGAGGATAAATGATCTAAGAGCTGAGGTAAAACATGTGTTTCATATTAAACACTTTTAATAATAATTAATCAATTTAAGGGGACATTTACTTAATCTCAGCAAAAAAAAAACAGTGTTTTACCATTATTTTTTTTTAAAGAAGACATTATTTTTCACCTGTTTTTTTTTTCTTTTCTATTATTTATTCATGTTTGAGAATTTTTTCACATGAAAATGAGCTACGTAGACTCACTAGCAGCTGTGACTGCGTCCTGGTGCACACCTTGATAGAATCAATTTAAGCAAACAAAAACTCGTTTTTTTTGAACCGAGATTAACTAAATGTCCCCTTAACCTTTTAACTATGGGCAAAACTACACACGTGCGCAGAGAAAAAATTAAATGTTACGCTAAAATCCATGTAAAAATAATTTATACTGAGTGCATTATTAAATTGCTCATTGACAACCAAACTTCGTTCGACATTGCTTTAAAACTCCAAATTGTCTATTGACGACTGTAGGATTATGAGGCAGACTAGGTAGTTGACTTATTGATGATTGCTGTAATTAAAAGATTAATGTGTTTTTTTACATCTGATAAATAGCGAGAAGGGTCATCATTTCCTAATTTAGAAGTAATCTTGTTTACAATTTGACTCTATTAGATAGACGAGTGAAACTTGTTTGCCCATCAAAAGGAAGAGAACAAAATTAAATAACGTTGTTTTTATTTTATTGATATATTTTTAATATTTTCTTATATAATTTTAATTTGAACCATTAATCATTAAATATTGCTGCGTTTGGAATCCTTATTATGCGAAATACTCTAATTTAATTGAATCAGTACAAAAACGTTTAGTTAAATATTTATATCTAAAGAAATATGGTAGGTATCCGGATTGTTATGTAGATTATGATGATCTTTTAAGAGAATTTGGTTTAGAAACCCTCGAAAATAGACGAAAATTACACCTCATTACTGTTTTATTTAAATTATTGAACTATTTAATCGATTTTAAAATAAATAAATAAATAATTATTAGAAATATTAATAGTATTTACAATAAATTTTTATTTTTATTGATTAATTTTGATCAATTAATATTTTCTTCAATAATTTCACATCTTCGAAATTTATTATTGCAGCTAGAAAGGCTTCAAGCTGAAAACGCCGCTGAATGGGGGAAAAGGGAGAGGCTAGAAACAGAAAAACTAAGCCTGGAGAGGGAAAATAAGAAATTACGGGCCGAGTTGAGAGATATGCAAGAGAGGATAGAGAGGAAGGGAAGGCCATTAACGAATTCTGATGCTGAGCTCAGGCATTTACAACAAGAATTAACTGATAAAAACAAAGTAAGTATTTCATATATAAACACACCCATATTCAAATTGTGTAAATATTTAAATAATTTATTGCCAGAATTTATTAAGTAGAGATGGGAAAAATTGATATTTTTTAATCAGTTATCAGATTAACATTTGGTAATTCTGATGTATGTAGTGTTAAAGGATGGAAGGTACTCCTTTGAACGACTCTAGCTCAGGAAGCACGTGAAGAGCAACTAATCCAAAACAACTGGTCCAAATAATGATTAAGTATATTTACACACGAACAAAAATAAAATAATAAACAATTACACAAAAAAAAACGGTAATGAAAATAACAGCAACCCAGGTGAACGGCGTCGACGGAGAGGCAGGTAGCACGGACGGTGGTTGCTCTCTGGTTTGTGTCGGATCAGCTCTCCGGATTTATACACCGTTTTCGTCGTAGGGGGTGGAGGCTGTCCTTTGTGGCACGATTACCGATTTGCACTTTTCGGATTACCAAAATACCGGCTAATGAGTTTCACGAGAAACGATAAAGAAACGATTATCCTTTCTCGCGAAACGGATCGCCGCCTAATGGCTTTTGATAATCCGATTGGGCACAATAGGTAAACGTGCGTTTGGGATAAACTCATTTTAATTATTTTGGAAAAATAAAATTGAAAATTTTATTGTGACCGGCAAAAAATGTTTGCCGATAACAGTAGGAATAAGTGTTTTTAAAAAATACTATTCTGCAAAAAGAAGGTGATCTAGATAGACGATTTAGCTTGCTGGGATTTGAAACCATATCTGTGGCATGGAAGTCAAATGCACAATTTGCTACACTATAGGATGGTGTAAAATATGTATCAAACAAGGAACACTGCCTGCTACTCTCATTGGTCTGTTTTCATTTAATGTTTTAAATCACATTTTTAGTGGTTCTGGGCTGTTTTTACCCGATGTGCGAACTCCCAATGTTGATTTGATTAGAAAAGATTGATCTGTGTTAAAAAATTTTCATATCAAGTATACATTGAGCAGCTCAATCTTTTTGATCAATCAAAAACGCATCGATTTCAATCAAACAATTGAATACACTGTTAATCATTAATACAATGTGTCTCACCGAATCACTCTAAAAGTATATGGATTTCATATTGTTGAATTGTAATGAAATGTTTACAGTTTGTGTAAACAAATATGTTCTTATTTAAATAATTAAAGTCATTACAGGAATAGTACTACACATATTACAATTTTCATTCATGTGACTTCATTCTACTTCCATTTGTGTCTATTTCTGGTTAACTAGAAGAGATATAATCTTCAAAATATTTTCATTATAACGAACATATTGGTTTACATAAATGACAAAAACTTCAATACAATCTCTTAATTTGAGGTTCGTATTATTCTTTTATTGTGTGTTCTCGGTAGGACATCTTGTATTAATCAAAATTATTTTAAATTTATAAACAACTTATTTTGACAAACAGATAGCTTATCAATGGGCTCAACACTATCCTCAGTATTGATAGCAATTTGCATGTCCAACATTTAAGAATTTTTATCCAAAGATGACAGGTTTAAAAACATTGTTTACTGTACAAGATAAGTGGATGAGCTGTTTTGTATGTGCAATGGAACTACAAAATAATTAGACTGCTTTACATCTTTATTAAATTCAATGCATTTACCACTGAAATGGAACAAAATAGTTCAAATTTTCTACACACTAAATTAGAACATAAAGTCTACAGAAAGTACAGCTTTACTGATAGAATTATTCCAAATAATATCCATAATAAAATACAGTACTTTCTACACTCTAATTTACTACCTTCCAAAAAGAGGAATTTTCTTATATATATATATCTTTATTGAGACTATATAGATAATTTCAACAATATAAATAATTACAATGCATATTGGTGTTAATCTGTCTGGGCCATCGACCAAAGGTCTTTCTGCCCGAATTTTCTTATTTTCTTATGAAACTAAACACAACAAAATTATTTGATGTCAAATAACTCAAATAACATTATTTTTTAACTGATTTTAATAAATTATATTTCTAAGAACTTTTCTTGTTCAACAACACTCTTGATAAAAATATCTAAACTGGATCATTTTCTCACCACTAGGTGGCGCTATGTAAAAATGGAAACCATTTTTCTATGTTTCTCCAAAGGATTTTTCTCTCTATTATCTTATTATCATGATTATCATCTATTATCTCTATTATCATGAATTTAATTACAAAAAGTGTAATTTTAAGATTTATAACTTTTTTTAAACATAATCACAGTATTATGTTTTCTGGTGTTCATTGTACCCCCTAGTAAAGGATTTACAAACTTGGAAATTATTCCTAGAAGTTTATTTATCATAATAAACTAATAAACATTTTAATAACAAAATGTTTTCTTGAAAGCTCTAACGTTTATGGTTTCGAAGATATGGCCAGTGACCTTTTCTCATTTTGACATCGGGTACATTTCCCTCTGGAGCTTATAAAAGTGAAACAAACCAAGAGTATTATTTAAATACTACATTTAAATAGATTTAATAAATATATTTCACTATATTTCAAGGTTTGAGTTAGAACTTAACATTTCATGAAAAATTTTATAAAAATAAAAGAGGCAATTGATAGAATTTGAAACATTTTCCTTCTAACATAAGAATTTTCTCCATAAATTAAATTGTAAGTATTGTAATAATTGATCTATTAAAAACAATTATTTCTTTATAGGAAATCTCGGAGTTGAAACATTCTCAAAGTAAATTGAAGAAGTTGCTCCAAGATAAAATCACCGAATTGGCCCACGCCGTCCGACGGGCCGAACAGTACGAAACAGAAGTGAAAAAGCTCCGTGGGAGGATCGAGGAGCTCAAAAGGGATCTTGCGATAGCAGAGGATGAAATAGACACCGCCACTAATAACATCAGAAAACTGCAGAGGACGAACGACGAACTGCAAGAACAAGTCGATAATTTCCAAGTCCAACTCCAGCACTTACACACAAGGTACGAAAAAAATAAATCAACTTCCATTAAGGGTGAGGTTATAATAATAACAATTCTTTTAAGTTTTTTCTTTACTTATTTATTTCAAAGGTTCACATTTAATCCATCAAATCATTTATTTTCTTCACTACATTGATATATTTTTTGTGTTATTTCATTCTTAGAAAATACGAAGTGATCAATTTCAATTGTTCTGGATTGGCAATACTAAATTTAAATTGGCATTACTGTATGATTACCTAGCATGATTTATTCCATATTTGATCTTTTTAAATTAAAAACAAAACAACACTTATTAAAAACTCAATAAGTAGGAATACTGGAATAGGAAATAGTGAAACTGTCTAAAACCAAACACTTAGCCTTCAATACCGCTAGCCCGCGATTGTCGATCACCCAAGGATCATGAGGGATATAAACAAGAAAAAAATAATAACAAAATTGTATATAAACAAACACGAAAATGTACTAACGTAGAGATTTTTTGTTGCCAACATTGGATAGTTGAGATTGATCACTCTTTATGTCAATTTAAATTAATAGTAAAATATATCTCGGGCTTCAATATTTATTTTCAGAAATAAATGAAGATATTCATTACTTAATCACATTTTTTCGAAACTCAAATTCTTTATTCAAAATAGTTTTATGAGAACAATTAATAAATTAGATGGAGTTATAATAAAATAATAATAAGGATTTGAGAAAAAGAACATTTTCTTGAATTTTTAGAATTGAATGAATACAAAAGGCTGAAAGACCTCAGGTCGATAGCCACTTGGCAGATTCATTGCATTCTTGTAATATTTTCATTTATATATATACATCTTTATTCAGAATATATAGATAATTTTAACAATATAAATAATACAATACATGTTAGTCTGGGCTAACAACCAGAGGTCTTTCTGTCCCTTCACTTATATTTTATTAATTTGGTATATCTGTGAATAAAGATGTGTATGAAAACAAATTAATGAATAAATACAAATGCATTATTAAAAATCTACCAATAAAAAAAATCAAATTTTAAATTTTCCTCTTAGTAATGGGTTAATAACCTGAAATTAGACAAGAATTAAAAGTTATTCAGTTTAATGCATTTTTGTTTACTTGCTAGATTTTTAATAATTCATACATTTTTATTATTGTACGAACTATAAACTAAATATTACAAATATTAATCATATTTTAAATTAAACAATTAATATTTGAAGTGTTTTTAAATTCAATTTATTGAAGACAACAAAATAGAAGCCTTTATTATGAATAATTAATTCACAATTATGTTACTCTTAGTATTATAGACTGAGGTTATGGTTTCACTGCTTTTTTACTAACATGTTACTTTTCTGCTGGGCCTTGGGCACTTCCAGTGATGAAAACGAGGACGGAGGAGAGGAGATGGCTATTTTAGACGACACTGATTGTGTAAGTTATACACCGGCTTTCAAGCAAAACCATTTTTTTATCAGACTGTTTTTCATAACCCTGTTGCAACTAAACATATAATCCACTTAAACTAGCTATTACACTTATTAGATGATAAACATGCATGCTATATTAATGATTAATTAATTAGTAATAATATTTAGTAACAGACATGTTTCTATGTTTAATTACTTCTTAGTTAACCAGTGGTGAAATATTTTTTGTTATATTAGGTTTAAAAATTCAGAAACATTTGGTTTATTTCATTATTTTAATGTATTTATACCTTATTCGGTGCTATTCCGTGCAGAACATTTTAAGTTAAATGTATGTTTTTAATTAATTTTACATTCTATGAATACTTAATATATGTATTTATAAACAGCTGTGATGATAAAAACTAATGTACACATTAAACTTAACATTTTCTTAACAGAATAGCCCCGATTAATAGAAACTGTATAATGAACCAAGTGTTTAAATTGTGGAATTTGTAATTTGATGAACAAACAAAATCTACATAATTGGAGAGAATCCTATACAGAAAAAAGTACATGAAAATATTAAGTAAGAAAAGTTCAAATCGAATAAAATGAATGAATTACTATTTTATTAGTATTATTATTCTGCATGATGAATAGGAAAGTTCTATGACAATAAATATGAATAAAACATTAAAAATCTATGAATAAAATAAGTTATAAACATACACTATCAACATACAATATTTAAATAAATATTTAAAAGTTATACATTCCCATTAGCAGGGGAATGTATTACTTTTAAATTATAAATAAAAAACTTTATGATTTTGGAATCGTATTTTGTCATTAATTAATACTAATTTCTAGTGGAACCGCGAGTACCCCAAAACCTCTACATCTGCAAAATGAAGGAAAAATAGTTGTCACAACATGGTTATTGACAATTTAATTTATGAGGGGGCTCCCATTACAGATGGGGGCTTGAGAGTAGGTAGAATACTGGCAATTAGGGTAGTAGGTACGACTCCAGATGACGATCGAGAGCATTTAATTTAATTGTCTTATTAATATCATTTTTAATTTATGAAGCTGTTAGCATATGACGATATACATATATATATAAATTTATTGCTTATAGTATAATAACTATGTATCTATATATTAAATCTTTTAGAAGTTATTAATAAACTTCTTTTACATTTCAAATATCTTCAATTGATTAAATTAAGAGAACTGTATTAAAAAAAAAAAAACGTTTTGATTTGATTTATATCTCAAACACGAAAGTCAGTAGTCACAATTTGTTGGAAATTCTGGGATTAAAATTTATTTCATTGATACAGGGTTCACAAACAAAACAGATTACTGAAAGGCCCACCTTTTACGTTCATTAAATTGGGAAATTACGGAATTAATGATTTTTTGAGTAGTTTTACCATTAACTTAAAATTAGAATAAAAGCTTCTTAAAATAGTCCTCTGCTATCTTTGCCAGGTAGTCATTGATTTTTACTGAACATTTTACAAACAAAACTATAGATAATAAATTAAAGACGACGCAAGCGCCATCTTTTGCCTAATTTTAATATAACTACAGATGTTAGGAAAAACCGTGGGTTCCCATTCATATTTGATTAGAATATATGTGCTGTAATATGATGATTAATGTATTTTCCACATTTTGTTTTTGGATTGACACCAAATAATATTGCAATAATTAAAGCTAAAGGTGTTATATGATTTTATTTTCAGTAAGTGCATTTTATTTTTAATTAACAAAACATGTAAATATAAATGTAGTAATTATTATTTGAATATTAGACAAGGGTATTTTTTTTGTAATTAGTCGACAAGCCAGTAATATGACTGTTAAATTCTAAGGTTTACCTTCAATAAATAATTATAAAACTGTTAAAATGAACTAATCCATCATATCTGATTCTTTTTTTTTATTTTTGTAACAATAATTTTGAAAAATATAAAAGGTTTACAATATGAAACACTGAATTTTTTGTTGCTGTGAATCACAAATACTTGAACATAAATGATGTTCTACTAATTACTTAAACAAACCAGTAAGTAATTGCTAATTCTGCTGTTAAACTAAGGTTTAGACTATAAATCATATATCATTCCATCCTTTCACAGCACTCTAGATTTATATTAGTTTCGTGTGGCTTCCCAGATTTAACTCAGATTAAAAAATGGTGATGTGTCCATCATGGTACTTTCCCCGGTGAATACGGTCAAATAAGTTTCTGATTGAAAATTTAATAGGAAAGCAAAATGATTAATAGAAAAAATTGATTGTTGTCTTTCAAAGTTAAATCGAGTATTTAGAAGAATATTATAATTAAGTGTGTTATTTCTTACCTTACAATGTTTTAAAATCATTTATCCACACTCTTCTTCATTTTTTAAAACTTTGCGAATGTGCTGAATACGACGGCACTTTGATGTTTTATTTGTCATTACAATAATTATTTCAATAATTAAAATCTCTAAGGGAATTTATCAGGTAAACGCTTATAAAATGAAAACCGGAGGTCCTCCAATAAAAGTTTTCTAACAGAAATTATTTATTTTCCAAGATCTAAAACTTTTATTTGAAACATTTTTCTATCCGAATTAAAAAATGAAAAATTGCTAAGAGTAAAGTTGCACTTAATGAATTTTGATTTTGACCAAAAGCTTTTCAGGTCATTCCACTATTATAAAAAGCTTAGATATAAAGTTTGGGCTTAATCCATTTAGCCGTTTAGGCGCTATCGCGGAAACACACAGACACACAGACAACATTTTACAAAACTCGATGGAATGGACTCAGGGGACCTGAAAACGTGTATATTTGTTGAAATTGGCGGTTTGAAAATTTTCACGATCACAATACTTTCCCTTGGACAGGGGTCCGGAGAAAGTAAAATTAAAAAAAAATCTGAAGGGTTAATTTAAATATTAAAATTGCTTAACTAGTCAGTATATATAATTCAAACAATTTGTATCTGATGCATCCTACAACCCTACCACAGCAGTCTAGATTTGTGTAATATTCGTATGTTTTCAGATTTAACAGTAAAAAAAAAAATCAAAAACTACTACAGAGTTAATTTAACCATTAAAATTGCATAGCTAGACTCAAATATATATAATTAAATCTATAGCTTGTATTTGATGTATCCTGCAACCCTACCACAGCATTCTACATTTGTGTTATTTTTGTGTTGGTTTTTAAATTTAATTCTGAATAAAAATTGTAAACAAAAAATCTAAAACTACTGCAAGGTTAATCTAACTATTAAAACCTCAACTGCATAATTCAGTCATTAGTTTGTAATTTATGCATCTTTCTGCTGTAGATGGGCTGCAAGATGCATCAATAGATTGTGGCAGTTTCATGTGGGATTTCTGATTAAAAAATGTGAAAAAATCCTAAAGTATTGCAGGGTTAATGTTACTGTTAAAATCACTTAACTAGACTAATACTGTCAATAGTTAGTACCTGTAGCAAGATGCATTTGCTACACTTCCACAGCACCCTAGATTTCTGTTATTTTTGTGGGTTCTCATATTTAACTTGGATTAAAACATGCAAAAAATCAAAAACTACTGCAGTATTAATTTTACTGTTAAAATCTAGACTTTTGATCTACATAATTCAGTCCACAGTTTATACGTGATACATCCTACAACCCTTCCACAGCACACTAGATTTGTATTATTTTCGTGATTAAAAAATATTGTAAAAATGAAAAACTACTTCAGGGTTAATTTTACAATAAAAATCGCTTAACTAGATGCTGAACTGCAAAACAAAATTTTGTAAGGAAAACCTGAAACTGGTCAAAAATTCAATTTAATCTGTATTTTATTTGTACATTTTTGATAATCTATTCATAACTAACTAAACATCTTTATTCAAATGTGTATATGTATGTACAATAATATATAAAATTAGAAATATATACTGAAGATGAATCGGCTATCGACTGGAGGTCTTTCAGTTTGTCTCGTTCTTATCACTGTCTATTATTTTATTCATATTTGTCATTAAAATTCAATAATCAATTCGAGAAAATAAACAAGCAAAACATTCATTGAATTGTGATGAATACAAATATTAATTTATAAAGTAATTTTAATTCATAATTTAAATAAATGATCCTAATTTTAAGCCAAACTAAAAACATTTTGATTGGTTCGGGGATTGATGGAAATTCTATTTATTTAATTCTGAAGGCATATCTAGTGGTGATGAATAAGTTTAATAATATTGACATCACAATTGACGGCAGCTTTAAGGTTGTGCCATCAGGTTGCGCTGCTAATCAGTTATTAACCATACATTTTATGCACAAAAAATAATTCGATTTTTTTTCACTACTCTTATTATAAAAAATCAATATTATTATAATTTTATAATTTAAACAATTAAAGCAATAAATATAAATGCAATTACACAAATCATAGTGAAAAGTGCAGTTTAATGATATGAGAACATTTTTGCCAAAAAAAAAAAAAAATATGCAGTCAATTGATTCACTGCATATAACATGTTTTCAACGCCCGAATTTATTTTGTAATCAAATTTATAAAATTTTATTGTATAAATTGCTTTAATTTTTACAATAAAATTTCATAAATCTGATTATGAAAAAAATGTCAATTGATTAAAAAAATAAAAGCAATTTATATAATAAAATGTTATAAATTTGATTACAAAATAAATTCGGGCAATGAAAAAATTTTAATTCTTTAATTTTGTCGGCGTTAACTTGGTGGTACATTTTCAATATAGTATATAAAGAAAACAAAATTACTTTTTTATACCACTTGGAATAAAAATCCAAGTGGTATAAAAAAGAAAAAAAAAATATCTGTCAATTGATTCACATTAAATTGAAATCAACGTAAAAATTTAATTCAACGATATTCATATATGTCATATTCTAAAAATAAAGTTGCAATTAATGAAAATCGTTACATTTAACAAATAAAAATCTTTCGTCGATCGATTTTCGTTCCTTAAGAAAATCAAAAGCGTATTAGCATAATCTTCCGAGTTCTTTATTTGCTCTCAATCCCCATCTGGAATCGAACATCCTCTTAAATCGTTTCGTGACAACCCTGAAATGCTTTATGGCCTGTTGTGGATAACTATTATCCTGTGATTTTGCCGATGAAGAGGTTTTGCAGTGCTTCTGTGGAATCTGCAAACAACATTTAAATTGGTTAGTAAAATAACATGATGTCATGATGGAAAAAAGAGAAAAAACTGTAAATTATTACTCAGTATATATTGGTTCTAACAGTCTAAGCAAACATTTCAGTTACTTGGTGATTTTTATATTTAATTAACTGTATATTCTCGACTAAATTTGGGTTGTTAAATAGCCCATTCAGAAGAGAATTAAATTTTATTATATTTTTGTAGATTATTAATATTTTTTTTCTTATTTATTGTTATAATATGGACGACCTTTGATTAAATGTTAGAAATATTAAACAGTTTTATGAGACTAAATAGTAATATTATTTTTTCTGTGCACATTATAGACACCTAAATTCACTGATTGCAATTTTTCTTTGTTAATTTTTGCAGGCTTCGTAATTCTAGCACTTCCAGCTTGTTATCGCACCGTGGAGCCGTAATCTCTGGCGAGATCAGCGACGAGGAAATAAACGAATACTGAACGAAAAGCAGTCGACATTTTTTTTTTTAACAAATTTAATTACTTCACATAACTCATGTTGAAACAGTGATGTGTTTTAATTAATATTGATTCTTAATGAATCTTTTAACAAAATCAGGCATATTCCATAAGAAATATTGTATATTAAACAAATGATGACTTTTTTTTAAAAATAATTTTACCATGAATAATTTTCTATTTATCACTCAGTGATAAGTGTACATTTTCACTTATCATTGAGTGATAAATAGAAAGTTACGCCCAATTCTATTTGGACTAAACCTTATTTATTGATTGTTAAGCAATGAAGTTAATATGATTTTTATTATGGTGTATAATAGGCCTACGTGTGGTGTTTGACTGCAATCCCCACCTAGATTAATAATTATTTATATAATGAAAGGAATAAATCATATTTCATCCATGCATAAGACGATAAATTCAAGAATTGATATAAAATTAGAGTGATTTTAATGCATCATTAAACATTCTTCACCTGAAGTGTAGTTAAAAGATTCTTAGTGATATTAAATCTAAAAAGAGTTCAGAATTAATTCTTATGGAATAAGTCTGTGAAAAACTTTATCCACAAATAAAGTGTGGTTGTATTATTAATGATTCTCTGTATAAAATTAAACAAAAACACTTAGTATTTATTTAACAAAAAGAGAGAGAGAGTAACAGATTAATATATATTTATTGTGTACATTTTTTTATATATTTTTTAATACAGTTTGTTTTTTTATTAATTTCGTTTTTATTTTGAATTGATTCACTTATTATTATTATTTTTTTAGATAATCTAGAATACTACTTACATGTTTAGCTGCATGACAATCTGGAGCACTTATAGGAATGTTTTAAACGTGCATGCGAACACCAACGCTGTCTGTTATTAATCGAGAAAAATAATTTGTTCCTGTGTTTTCTGTGAAGGTATCTGTTGGGTTCATTTTTTCTTATACGTAAATGATTAATGCTTTTGTAAGTCAGGTGTTTGGGGCTACAGTGATTGTGAAATGTTAAATGTAAGATAAGCATTATTTTTATCACCACAATCTAAATGAGTTTAATAATTATAATAGAAAATAGTATTCATTCACTTGGTTACAGTTATTTAAATAAATTAAATATTTGAGTTTAGTAATTGATATGTATATATATGGATTATGTGGTTAAATAATAATGTGTTATATTTAACATTTCTTATAAAGAGTAGCCCCGGTTATGTTTTTCCTGTTATTTCTCTATTTTTTTTATTTTCATGTTAGCTGTTTATAGTTTTTTATTAATCCTTATTTTTCTCAATACAAAAAGACGTATTTTCTAAATGTTCTTTTAAATTCACTGACTTCTCTTTTTTTTGCATAACTTGTTTTGCAATACTACTAATTAATTACATTCTTAATATTTTCATAGTTAATGCATTCCAATCCCTTTCAATTTGTTTTTTCATGTCTTATTTTTTTTATTATTATTACTGTTTTAGTAATAATTGTATATACTGAAGAGCACTTGATTTCGGTGCCTTAATATCGATTGATTTTAACTAATACTCTGAGCAATACCGAGTTCACACCCCGCACTATATTTTCGTGAAATATTTAATGAATAAAATTAAGAGAGTATATTCGAGTTGAGAACGAGTCGGAAGTCTAGTTTTCTAGTTTAAACTCAGGGTTTTGTCTCCTTCTTGTGCCAATAATAAATATTTATTATACAATGTCTTCAGGGTTTTAATGTTTGTTACCTGCCTAGAAGTATTTTTTTTGTTTTAATCACAATAATTATTACAACGGGTATTAGAAAAAAAACTATTTTTTTTTATTTATAAAAAATAATAAATACACAATTTTCAATTTACTACATTTTTTTTTAACAACCACTCTTATAAAAAAATATATATACTTTTTTATTGTAAAGAAGATAATCGAAATAATTTCATAGCATACTAATCACCAAGTATACTAAAATTAATTAATATATAAGGAGTGTATTACCACAGAGGAGAAAATCCTATATATAATTTACTCAATGGTATTACTGCAACTAAAGTTCTAGAATAAATGCTAAAGCTGAATTTTTATAAATGGAACTAATTTTTAAATTATCGGGCGTGATGGAAATGAAATTTGTATTTATATATTTTAAGTAGTCTCTTGGTAATGCATTTTTAAATTAAAATTAAGATACTCAAAACATGTATTAAATTTTAATTTTGTATTTTAATCTGCATTCAGAATCATATCTTTAAAGTTAATTTACGTATGATGTTATAATTCATAATTAGATGATACAAAATATGTGTTTGTAAATTTAAAATTAAGTTTTATGTTCGTTTATACGTGAATTAAACATTTTCATAGTTTTCTAATCGCGACTAACTGGAGGCTAACTAAATTTGTTACCATAGAAAAACAAAAGAACATATAGTAAGGATTAGTGGATCGCAATTAGTGGACTATACATATGGCTCGTAATTCTTGCATTATTACGATATTCCGGATTTTTATGCAATTCATAATTTATAATATTGGCTTATTCGTAAATTGAATAGTTTGAAATTTCGATTATGTTCATTACTAACTTCAACAAATAATCGGCGTTCCATCTGGATTAGTCTTCGGTTTCGGCATGCACACTTTCTGGCCGTTGCTGTAAAAACAAGTGTTCGTAAAATATCCGCAACTTGACGACTGCGTGTAATAAATCGATGGTGTTTTCTTCCCAGTCTGCAAATTCTTCGATCCTGTTTCTGATTTCGTAACTGATACAAATTTCGGGTAAGTTTTCCCGCTTTTCACCGAATACTGCACGGGTTGGAACGCGTAACCCGATCCATAACCGACGGCGCCGTTTTTCAAATTTGAATGTGCTCCAACGGCGTAAACTGGGGGTTTTAGTGAGAACCTCGACGGGGTGTCGGAACTAGCAACTCTACCCCTGAAACCTGAAGGGATTATATATCCAGGGGATCCCGGGATGCGAGTGCCTGGTTGAAGTATATCCCCCTCGCGCAACATCGAGTGTTTTACTATAGTCGTTTTAGTTTCCAGATCTTCCAAAGGCTCCAGAAGTGATTTGGGTTGTTGGCGAGAATTCCTCGGCTTTTCCTCTTCCTGCTCTTCGTATTCATCATATTCTTCCGGATATTCCTCATCTTGCGTAGCTGCAGTCGTCGTAATATATTCCGTTGTCGTTTCTGGTACATTTTCCCTTCCCGGGAGATTTTTATTATCTGTGGAGCGGTGTGCTTTCGGTGCATTATCTTCGTTTTTCCGCGTTGGGCTGTAATTAAATGGTTTAAAAACTGGCCATGCGGGGTTCGGTGAAGCCCCCGTGTTCGCCGAAGAAGCCTGCGCCCCTCCGGAGAATTTAAACCCATACTGATTCCTCCCGTGGATCTGCGTTTGCGATTGCCCCGCGTAAGATCCGCTCTGAGCACTAGCTGAACCCCCACCTAAGAACGGTGTATCCTTATTTCCACCATCTTCATCGTCATTAGGAGCAAAACCAATCTGCGCTTGCGAAGAAGTACTCCCAGGTCCATTTGCTTGCGCATCCGCCATTCCACCTTTCCCCCCTGCCTGAACTTGCGTGTTCGTTCCATGATTCATCCCACCGCTCTGCGCGTTCGACGTTGTGTCTCCTGTGTTTGAATCCAACTGCACTTGTGCTTGCGATTGCCCCAAACCCCCTCTACCTTGCGCTGAACTCACGGCACCCTCTTTACCTCCAGAAACCTGCGTTTGTGCGCCCCTTTTTCCATCATCGCTTCCCGCAGAAGCGCTAAATGACCCGGAACCCGTGTACGTGCCGGAAACTTGGGATTGCGCCGTTCCTCCTTGGAATTTTCCTTGAGCCGAGGCGGAAGCCTCGGTATCGGTCCCCTTTTGCTGCACGGAAGTCTGCGCTTGGGAATCAGAATCATCAACCCCACCCTCTTGCCCGTAACCCAAAATTTGCCCAGGCTGCGTGAGACCACCAGGATATGATACACCAGCCATTTGCGGTCCTGGCCCTTGTATCAATTGCCCCGGATATTGACCAGTTCCTTGTTGATATCCTGGTTGATATTGTTGAGAGCCCGATTGCGACGGATATTGTGCACCCCCGCCTTGTTGAGGATATTGAGTAGCAGAACCACCCGGATATTGCCCGCTAGTTTGTGTACCACCACCTTGAGGATATTGAACCCCGCCTTGTGGATACTGTGATCCTTCCCCGCCCCCTGAAGGATATTGTCCGCCTGCTTGGTGAGTACCTGTAGGATACTGTCCTCCACCTGCCTGGACGGTTCCACCTGTAGGATATTGAGTTCCTCCTGAAGGATATTGCGTGCCTCCTGTTTGAATTGCTCCGCCCGAAGGATATTGTCCTCCTGTTGAAACTGTTCCCGAAGGATATTGTCCTCCTGTTTGAACTGTTCCTGAAGGATATTGTCCTCCCGTCTGAACTGTTCCCGAAGGATATTGTCCTGTTTGAATAGTCCCTGTAGGATATTGTCCTCCTCCAGTTTGAACGCTTCCTCCTGCAGGATATTGTCCTCCTCCAGTTTGAACTGTCCCTCCTGTAGGATATTGTGTTCCTCCTGTAGGGTATTGTGCTCCTCCTGTTTGAACTGTCCCTGCTGGATATTGCCCTTGGTCTGTACCGCCTTGAAATCCTCCAGCTTGTGGGTATTGTCCTCCACTAGGTACTTGCCCGGTAACTTGAGAACTTGGATACTGTATGCCTCCACCATGTGTTTGAGTTCCCGTGGGATATTGCGCAGCTGATCCAGTTTGCCTTCCATCAATACTTCCAGGATATTGCGTACCGGTTACAGGTTGCCTTCCGTCAAGCCCTCCTTGAGGATAAACTTGACCACTGGGATATTGCGTGCCCACTCCCGTTTGTCGACCATCTACACCCCCCGTTGGATACTGTACACCTGCATCAGGTTGTCTTCCATCAGTAGCTCCTCCAGGGTACTGTACTCCGCGCCCGTCAACTCCACCGGGATATTGCACACCCGTGCTCGGCTGACGTCCATCAACCCCACCACTAGGATACTGTACTCCAGCGCCTGTTTGACGACCATCGGTAACACCAGGTTGATATTGCGCACCAGAACTAGGAAGTCTTCCATCAACTCCCCCAGGATACTGTGCACCTGGTTGTCTACCTGTATATTGTGTATCTGTTCCAGAATAAGGACCTGCTGTTCCTGGTATTTGCACCCCAGCTCCTGGAGCTTGTCCTCCGATTGATCCACCTGTTCCTGGATATCCAATCGCTTGACTCCTTCCATCATCATAACCATAACCCTGCTGTCCTGGTTGTGTTATTGCATGTCCGGAAAGTCCTGGTTTTATAGGATACTGCGTTCCGCCAGCGTGGTGTTCATAATTTCCTTGAAAAGTTCCGCTGAATTGTCCCGTATGTCCAGACGGTGTGTCATATTTTCCCATTAGGTTTCCTGAAAATCTACCTCCGGGTTTACCGTCTGTTTGTCCATGGCCATAAATTAGTGGGGTTAGCGGGTATGTGGTTCCTTGCAGTATTTGTCCAGGGGGGTAAATCTGAGATCCCGTTGGTACCTGTTGAGAGACTTGAGAACCAGATGGAAGTTGTGTAACTTGAGATCCCGCTGGTATCTGATGTGTGATTTGTGCACTTGGAGTGTGTCCAGTAATTGTTCCTGTTGGTATTTGCCCTGCTCCATGTCCGATTCCCTGTGTTGGTGATCCTGGTTGGTAAATTACTCCCCCCGCTCCTTGTTGGCCAGGTTGTATTTGACCTCCTGTATGAGTTCTTCCAGTATCAACTCCTCCTTGTGGATATCTCCCGTCTTGTGTTACAACTGATCCTTGCGGGTGTCCGTGAGGATATCTTGTATCAGTTACGCCAGTTCCTTGTGGGAATCTACCTGCATCTCCAATTCCGCTAACGGGAGTTTGAGGAAATCCACCGCTTCCCGTTCCCCCAACGCCTGTAGTTCCATGAGGAAATCCACCGCTTCCTGTTCCCCCAATTCCGGTAGTTCCTTGAGGAAATCCGCCGCTAACTACTCCCCCAACGCCGGTAGTTCCTTGCGATGGTCTTCCATCTCCAACTCCTGTAGCCCCTGGATATTGTCCTGTTGTTGCGCCTGTAGGAAATCTTCCATCGCCAGCTCCTGTGGTTCCCTGAGTAAATCTTCCACCATCACCGATTCCGCCAGCTCCCGGTTGAAACCTCCCGCCATCTCCAATTCCTGTAGTTCCTGGTGTGACTCTTGCACCATCCCCAATTCCTGAAGTTCCCGGTGTAAACCTTCCACCGTCCCCGATTCCACTGGTTCCTGGTATGAATCTTCCACCCTCACCAATTCCGCCAGTTCCTGGTGTAATCCTTCCGCCATCTCCAATACCGGCTCCTGGTGTAAACCTTCCACCATCCCCAATTCCCGAAGTTCCCGGTGTAAATCTGGCACCATCCCCAATTCCCGAAGTTCCTGGTGTAAATCTTTGGCCATCTCCAATTCCGCCAGTTCCTGATGTAATCCTTGCACCGTCTCCAATTCCTCCCGTGCCTGCTGGGAACCTTCCGCCGCCCCCACCAATTTGTGGGAATCGCGAATCGCCTGTAAGAGCTCCTTGATCAGTTCTCCCCGGGGATTGGATTTGAAAAGGTTGCCTTCCTTGCAGTTGTCCCGGGGCGGCTGTTTGGAATTGGGATTCCGTGCCTAATTTTCCATAACCGAAGCAGTCTGTACAGCTGAAGGGATTGCTCTGGCTTTGTGCCTGGCCCATACCATTACTTCCAGCTATATGTTATCAAAAATAACTAACATTAATAATAGAGAGTGATTTTTTTTAAAATATATACAGAGAGGTTTTTTTATAAGTATACATTAGGGGGGAAGTGTATACCTGCAGAAAACGCGAGTCAAACGCATTGAATCGATTAATGTATGTTTAGTTGACTATTTGGCATATGTGTGTTCAGTTGCGTGTTATAGGCAACTAAACACACATAGATTAATGCATTTGACTCGCCTATTTTGCAGGTATACATAGGGGAAATATATACTGATAAAAAAAGCTCTCTGTATATATATATGTATATATAAAAGAAACTTCTCGATCTTCTTAATCTAAGCGCACTTTTATTAAAATTGAAGTTTTGTAAAATCTAAATAATAATAATTTCACTCTTCCCAGTGTAATTTGTAGAAAATACTCCATACAAATTATAGTTCTAATATAGCCTTATATGACTATTTTTAACTTAATGTCTGTACTTACTGACAATCGCTCTGGATCCGGTCTCAGAAATTTCCGCTTCAGCCTTTCCCGGTTCGTTGCTTCCTCCAAAATTCAAATACTGGCTCTGCGTCTGTCCTCTAGGCCTACCCACGAAAAAATGCGAATTCGATCGTTTGCTCCTGTTTCGTTCCGGTTGTATTTCTTGTAGAAGACTCGTGTATTTTCCGAAACAAAAGTTTGTTATTCGCGGTCCGGCATACCTCAATAACTGCAATGTTATTTAGTTAATAATCTTCATTAACAGATATATGCAGCAAAAAAATACAAAGTAAATAATAAGAATTACAAAATCAAATGTATAATTTATATCTGATAACTGGCTATTGACCAGTGGTCTTTCCGCCAGTGTTATTTTATAAATATGCATTTCTGTAAATATACTCCTATGTTCAATATAACTGCTATTAACCAATGACCACTAATTAATGTTCTTATGCTTTTCTATGGTAGCAACTAAGCGTGACTAACTGGAAACTAACTAAATGTCTACTCGATTAGCATATTGCGTATGGCTGATCACCACTAACAGGTTTTTGTTATTTCAATAAAGTTTTGATGTAAATCAATTTCATTTTCTTACCTGATCTCTTGAAAATGGGTGTTCGGACACTCTGAGATCTCTGGATAATTGGAAGTGGTCCGGTGTGCGCATTCGTTGGATGTAGCATTTTTTCAAAATGTGATCTCTGTATGCTATGGTTTTCTGAAATGTTATTTACTTTTTTATTTCCGGAATTTAATTATCATTGAACTACTCACAGTGGCGTAATCGTACATTCTCGTGAAGCCCAATTTTCCATTATGGGGAATTGTGAAATATTCAATGCTCTAAACAAATAAATAATTGGAAATAATTTTAAGTTGCGAAATAGATAACATTACATTCGAATTATTTAGAATTATTCTACAATGTTTATCAAAAACACCAAACATGGAATATTGATTGATAATGCATTTCTGGTACTCACAAATTTATTGAAGAAAGTTGTTTTTAATGCGAGCATTTTTTGGATTTTTTTATATAAAAAAACATAGAACATATTTAGAGTTTCATTTAATATATTGCTGCTTCATTAAAGACAGTTAAGCAGCTATAAATTAAATGAAATTCTAAATATGTTCAATGATTTTTTCATGTCAAGAGCTCCAAAAATACACACCTTTAATAAATTTGTGTGTACCAGAAATGCATCACCAATCAATATTCCTTCTGTGATGTTATTTGATAAACATTAACGATTTTATGATAATTTTAAATAACTGGATTGAAATTTTACTTAAATAAAATAGTAATAAAATTCTTGAATCAATGTTTCAAGCAGGTTTATTCCAACGATGTTATAAATTGTATATTTTAACAAACTATTCAATGAGCAAAATGGTCATCAAAAACATTCCAGCTATGTTAAAGTTTAATGCTGTTTTTAAAATTAATTCAATGTTATATTGGAACATTTTATTCAGTGGGTCAACAAAAAATCAATTTTTGTTGAATTATGGTTGAAATAATAAATGGAATGGAAATTAACAATTCTAAAATTCATAGACATAAATATAATTTAAAAGGAATATCAATTTAATTTAACAATTTGTTGGTAAATCTATTTTTTTGTACAAAATATATCGCCATAGTTTTATTAAAGCTACCCACTGAACTAAATATTAACAAATAATTTTGCATCAACATTATATGTTAATGTAAGATTGGTGCGCAGTTGTGTCTATTTTGCTCAGTGATTAATTGTTTTAAATTTGGATATAATAGATTAAATTTATTACTACAAATGGGATTTTGTATTTTTAGAAATGTACACGTTTAATTGTGTGAGTCTATTTTTGACTTATTATTAGTACAATGAATTAAGAATTATTCATAACGCTCAACATTGTAAACATTTCAATTTCCTGTTATTGTAATTTATTTCGTATCACCTCCAATATTATAAAAAGAATGAATTGATGTCAATCGCAACGTAAAAATTGTATTAATCGAACGCGCTCCACTTTTCCTTATCAACGCATAATTTCTATCAATAGTGAAGAAACCCCAATGCTTGACCTATTATATACCCAATACATTTTTTTTCTTTCATTAAAACATTTTAAAATTTCCTTGTTATGAAAGAATTAATATAAAGTACTCACGTTTCCACAATTTGTTCTCAAGATTAGGATGAAGATGCTGAAAAGCAGCGACGGAATTTTCGCCATGTGCGGTAAACACTGACCGTTCAACGGCCTATCAATGAATGACTAGAATCAGTTCCTATTTTGACCTATGACACAAATCGCCCCCCTTCCAGAAATGCTGTAGTAGTATTCACCGCCTGACCTATATACACTCATAGAAATGACGGAAAACCGATTGGTCGGAGGGGCAAATCACTCAAATTCCCCATTGTTGTATGGTTTTTCTTATTTCTTGTTGTTTTTGATTGTTCCGTTTCGTCCATTGTCTACGGGAAGATTCATTCACTCATCAATCGTCTTAATTGCCTCTTTGACCTAAACGATGATCACTATTTATGTGCGTCTTTTTGCGTTATTATGCAAGTTTCGATTGCAGATTGATTTCGCCGGGTGCTGTTTGTCTGTATGGGTTTATCTTCGTTGCGAAAAATGTTTATATAATTTCTTTTCTTTGTAGCGATAATTACGAGATATTAACTGTAATTACTTCCTTAAGTTTTTATCAATGGTTTATTATTAGAACGAACTTTATAAATCACAATTCTAACTGAAGTTAACGGACAAAACATTTTGATTGATACGTTTATTATAACTATGTAATTTATTTAATGACAATAATTTCGAACATTTCTTACTTTAAAAAAAATGTTCACAAATTATGTTATATCAACTTTAAAATAACATTATGCGTAACATTAATGTAATGTTTTTTATTATCTTTTCGCTAAATTGAGCCCTTATTTAAGTTTCTTATTTACAATTTTAACCTAAGGATAATAAAACGCTTTTTTGATATACTTTTAATCAAATATATTTTTAAAAATGGTATGAATTGTATAAAAGTAATAAGTTACAGAAATCTATACATAGAAAACACGAAACAGAAACGAAAAAGAAAAAAAAAACGCTTATTCACAAGAAAAAGAAAACTACAGGAATGAAACTTGTAAACTTCCGCGAAAGCGGGAATGAATACTTTTAACATTAACAGATATTATTGCTTTTATTACACGTATACTAAAACTACAAAACATTGCACTGTGCGGCCTAACGTATTGATAGTTTGAAAATAAATCCAAATTAATTCATAGAAGGAATTTATTATTTTTTATCAATAGAAAAGAGTATTCATTCACTTGGTCACAGTTATTTAATTTTATAATTTTTCATGGTTTAACCATTGATTGTAAATAATTAACTGTTATTAATTTAATTGTCAATTATTTCTTTTTATTTAATTTAATATAAATAATTATGACCGTGCGAAGAAAATATTCTTTCCCATTACAATTTATTCTCATTTTTCCCAAAGTTTCAAATTCGCCAGGAACGATGCCTGAATGAATTAACTTGTATTTATTTTTAATTTCAAACCGTCAATACACACTAAATAAATAAATAGAAACTAAACATTAATGACTAGGGGAAACATATCATTAGCCGATACAATTAATTAATTAACTTAAACAAATTAGTACGAGCTCGACTCACCTATTTAAACGAAAGAATACTAAAGAAGAAACGAAAACATAAGGTGTTAGTACGAAAATAAATAAATAAACGTAAAGGGTTAGAAATAATAATAATTGGTGATAATAACTAAAGTGACTGCAATTTGCGTCCAGTGTGGGAACATCCGGAATGGACGCATGTCCGACTAGGAGCACTCTCGTCTACCGTTGGGGATTTTCCCGCAGGGATTCATTTTGCTTCGTCCTCCCCAACGATCCTAACGATTTATTAACTAAGATTTTTTTACGTTGAAATAAAATTAATAAATTATAATAAGGCAAACGAAATTTAATGCGATTTTACATAAAAAGAAGATAAATATATTCATAAAAAGACAGAAGGACCTTTGGTCGATAGCTAATTACCGATTATAAATCTAAAATCAGTAATCCTGATATAATTGTATTTATTGTTACTATATTTAATATTTTATTGTGTAATATTTGGTAATAAAGACATGTATACAGTGAGGGTTTCATTTCACTGATGATAGCTCTATGTTCAATTTAATAAAATCCCAGTGAATGCATCGGAAATGAATAAAATTTCATTTATGTCAAAAACTATCATAAACTGTACACGAGAATGTATAAGACAGAAGAATACATTCTTGCTATTATACATAGGAAATCTTCTGTAAAAAAAAATATGATAGAAGTAGGTTTTTTTATGTACATTTTTTTAAATATTTCCAATGAGTTGACATGGATTTTACTAAATTGAACATTTCATTTCATGAATAATGAAATAACATTTTCATTGTATATACGAATAAAATATTTTCAAATATTCTTTAAAAATAAAATCTTTGGACCCTCTTTTATAATCTTCAGGCAAAACATTAGATGGTTGAGGCTATTACTTGATGAAACTCCGTAATGCATTATTTGTAAATAAAACAACAGTTTTTTTAAGTTTCACAAAGTTAATTGTAGAGACACTGCTATAATTACTTCGCTAACACAGACAGATGATTAATTATTACGTGTAATAAAAGATGATTAAGCATTTGCCTGATGAGGCTAGTGTGTTGGCGAAACAATTGTAGCATTTTTTTGTTTTCATTTCTCAATACATTTTGTGAAACTTGAAAAAAAAAACTGTTGTTTTGTCTACAAATATTGAAAGCATTAGTAAGTAACCAAAGCAATAAACGAAAGAATAAATTGTTAAAAGTCCAATTAAATTTCTTCTCAGTTTAGTAATATTCTTCTAGTATATATTTTTGTTACTATGAATAAAGATTATACATTTGTTACATATTTTAATGTTTGGGTAGACTGAATCATACCGAATAAAAGTGAAAAGCGTTATTTCCAGCGTTTGTTAAACGCAAATAATTTGGTTACCCAAAAATTATAAAAGTGGGCCTTCCAGCAATGGATTTACATTAAATTTTAATCGTAATAATGCTTTGTTTTATATTGGCACTTGTTTTGTTGTTTTCGTAATATTGATAATTTAATATTATTATATTATATAATAATATTGATAATTTATATTAATATTAAAGTATATTCATTATTAATATAAATTAGTTACAGCATTACAAAAGGTAATATTTTTATTGATAAATGAGGCTTATGTTCGTTATGCATATTTTTCTTATTTATCGTAGTGACTGTAATTTCAACAATATTGTCAAAAAGTTCACTTTTAGTTATAAAAATGAAGTAAATCAATGTCTTATTTAAAGATAACATTTAAAAAATAAACGATATTATCCAATTGCAAATTTACCATTTAAAATTTCCAAATTCATAGATTTTTGAATTGTGATCTTCATTGGAAATGAAGATTGTACAAATTAACTGTTAAGAAAATTATTTGATTTTCAAAAAGTTGTGCTTATTTTAAGACTGCTATTATTTCACAAGACTTGCTTGCTTCTTCGGATGATAATAATAAAATTTGCAAACTTGATTGTAAAGAAATTGTTTCAAAAATTTTGATCAAAGTCCACTTGAATTCTTCTTGATATCCAAGATATAGAGTTAAATGTTATAAAAATTAATAATTGTTATTACCCTCTCTATTATTTTAAATAGTACAGAAAGAAATGACAATTATTTCATTTTACAAATCTGACTTACTGAATATTATCTTTTATATTTCGTTTTATCATAAATTATAAATAAACTAACAAATAATAATAATAATAACCAAACCCTGGTATTATCGGCTAATAGTAATTCTCACATATACCATAGCCATTGAACTTAAACATTAATGAGATTATTACGAAGCACAATTTTGTTTTATATAAATATGTACAAGTAATTAAGTAAGTTTAAGCCTATCCGGCTGTCTTACTCCACTAAAATAGCACCATTTCCGAAATAGCTCCTAAAATTAAAACAAAAAATCTAATATGGCACATTAATTCACATTGATAATTAATTAAGGCACGCGGTTATTGCACTAGAATTAAACTAAAAAGCTAACCTTAGATAATATCAAGTCTTTTTGTTTATACCAAGAATGGTCCCTTTTTTTCGAAGGAATTTTAAATATTTTGTTTGAAATATTTTCCATAAAATACATCACACTGTAATAGCCAAACCGATTGAGTAGCGCTCCTGCGGTTTTTGGTACGGTTCTCTTCCTGGGCCAGCCGATGAAAAATCCATTGGTTGCTCCTGGATAATCTGCCCGATTTGTATATTAGTGGCAAACCGGCTTGTGTTTAGGATAACCGAGGGATGCTCAATGCTTGAGTAAAGTATCCTTTCTGGGTTGGGAGAAATTACGGTAGACCTGTAGAAAATCGGCGAGCGTACCGTGTTGTTGTTGTTGTTATTATTATTGTTGTTGCTTTTGATGACGGAATTCATCGAGACGATTACCGGGGTCGGGGAGGAGATGTTTTTGTCGGGGGTGGTTTCTCTGGAATTGTGTCTTCCGTTGATGCGCATGCAGGAGGATTCCTCGTGTTTGTAAAGGTAGGATTTTAACGCGAACGCCTTTCCACAGCGGCCGCAGATGTGCGGCTTCGTGTTGGAGTGGGTTTGGACGTGAGCTCGAAGGTTGGATTTGTCTGCGAAGGCTTTGCTGCAGATCGAGCATTTGAATGGTTTTTCTCCTGTAACAAAAAAAAAAACATTTTACATTTTGAACTTTGCATATATTTATTCAGAATTTATTTTACTACACTATATACTAAAAGTATTGACTACAATTGCAGTGAACATCACATATTTACTGACTACACCTCTCGTTCTTACAAAAATATATTTTTTTATAATTGACGAATTTTATTGTGACAATTACAAAGTATTAATTACAATATAGTAAAATATATTAAACAGAATTTTAAATCATTTTTTAAGTCCAATAGCTTTCAAAGGCTCGCTTAAAAGACGCCAATTCAATTCAAAAACAAGAGTAGAAATTGCTGTTAGAAAGACAGCTGAAATCATTTCACAAATAGATTATAAAAAAAAAACACTTTTTAACTTTGTTTGTAGAACATAATTTTATATTTAGCGACTATAGTTTCAATAATTTACAAAAACTAAAAGTTTGATAATCACAATCATAAATATAAAATTCTGTTCTACAAAGTTAAAAAGTATTTTTTTTAGTCACTAAATATAAAATTCTGAAATACAAATAATAACAATAAAAAAGTACTTTATTATAATCTTATACAATATATAACGAAGTAGAAGCCTCAGTGATAAGTAATTTCACCAATAGCATTTATTGATTAGCGGATTGTTAATTTCGAAGCCAGTGGATCGGGAATAAGTTACCAATGAAAGTGAAGGGTGTGAGCTATTTTACTGACAACTACCCAAAGGACGGGTGCAGCGTTCGTCATTTGCAAACCTGGACTGGAATGTAGCTCTACAAGAGTTCTCCAACACACAGGTCAATAAATATATGCTCTGATAGCAAATGTGCGATTCTGCTCTTGTTTCTGATAGATGTACATCGCTGTAGGTCAAAGACTGTAAAGAAGTACTCAGAAATCTCAGTGATGAAAGTAAGTCTAATATGGGTGCCTGAACACTGCGAAATTCCAGGGAATAAAAAGGTGGATACACTAGCCAGAATTTATGTTGGGACCAGAACCGGCATTGGGCTTTCCCGAGGCAACTATACATGGATTGATGAAAGGAGAGATGCTAAAGTACTGAAGGAACGCTTCCGGCATGAGAGTAGCTAAAACTTTCCAAGGACCATCCGGGGACAGAGCCAAAGCTTTGTTAGATATAAGGAGACCTCAGAGCAGCAGCGGTCATACTAACTGGATACTGTCGCCTTAACTATCATCTCAACAAAATAGGGGGTACAGGGTAATTCTACCTGTAGACTGTGTCTGGAAGATGGTGAGACACTAGAGCATGTACTATGTGTCTGCCCCGCTGAGCGTCAAACAACTGGTGTGTCTACAAAGCTGGATCTGAGTCCTATGAGTAAGATCATGGTATACTTACAAACCATGGATCTGAAGAACGAGGTGTAAGGTCTCATATATGAACTACAATAGACCGTCTGGTCGCGATGGAGGGGCTGACTGAATCCACCCATTTAGAATATTATTATTAATCTGGTCACCCTCTGTATCCACACGCCTCTGATTTCATGCAGAGATGGAACCAGCTAACCAATAATAGTCACTTCCAGCCCGGAAGTAGGACAATTACTGGTGCCGATAATCGTGTGTCCTGATTGTCTGGAGCGAACTAATGACTGCTTTTTGCATGTCACTCGCTAATGACATAACTATCTTATTAATACAAGAGCGGATAATGTTTAGTGTATTAATAAATGAGCTGCGCAAGCCACCTAATACACCAATGATTAACCATCAATTTTATGGTATACCCGGGTTAGAGTCTGCGGAACTTATGTAACAGGTCCTGTTATTTGTGAATTTGTTCCTTTTTTTCTCCTCTTTTATATCGATGTATACTTCGGCGAGAACTCAATGAGAAACGTCGACTTAAGCTGGTGGAGGAGGAGGAAAATATTCGGCTTATTGGGATTTATTTGCCTGGTTGCAGGCAATGGGAAGTTCCAGTAAACACTTGTCATTTTCCACATATAACTCTATTTCCTTTGGGCCATAAGGCAGAACTGGTGTCGTGTCTATATCATATTAGTACCTAAGATGGCAGTACAACACTCGTAGAGCTACATTATGTTTATGGATATAGGCCTTTGGCGCATATGCACTGCACGATCATTTATTTTTTTATTTCCGAAAATTTGTGTTGTTACAAAAGTTTACACAGGTGAGTTATTACAATACTACAATGTTCTTAAAAATAAATGATATAACTATAAATAGTGCAATATAATAAACACAATACATGTATAATGCAATATATGTATAAAATCAAGCTTAATCCTAAAGGCAGCAAAAGAAATTAAAAATGTGGCCAATAAGTATTTTAAAGTATGTATAGATATATTATTACCCTCGAAATAATTGACTATATTTCCAAAAATAATCAAATTTATGTGCATCGAAAAATGCTAAGCATTATACTGTAATATTTTGAGACTGTTGTCTAGATCACCATCAACACATTTTTTTTCCCTCTTAATCTATGACAACAAATCTAGCAACAATTACTCAATACATAGCTGCATTTCTAAATAATAGTGGCCTATTAAACATCTATACATTTTTTTTTGCGCGCCTTTAGTGCCATTGACTATAATATTTTAATTAATAAACTGGGTTATTTTATGTGCTGCCCCTGCTATTACTAATTCATTCGGTCATATGCAGAGGTTCTTGCTATGTGTTATAAAATAGTATTGTATTGTATTATAAAGGGTCCTATGGTTAGTTATTTAGTTATTTTTGCTAATTCTAGCATTCTCTTGATCATTATTGCCTTTTGGGAGGTACAGCTTTCCTGTCTCTTGCCTAGTGTAATTTTTCCTTCAATTTGTACTTGCAGTACACGAAATATAACATATGATGCATCTCTATCTCCTTCATAGCATATCTTTCCAATGGCAGGCCCATTTTGTTCAGATGTTTCCTGAGTGGATAGTGACCTTTCTCAGGTTATTTGCAATTGCCTTAATAAGGTTGTTTAAGCATTATTTTGCTGTATCGAATGTCCAGTGTTCAGGGTGTTTCTCTATAGTTCATTTATTGATGCCATGGTTTTTGTTGAAATATTTAACATTGGCTCTGATACAATGCATTGTTCAAGATCAAACCTTTGGTAATTCATGCTATTTCATTACTTTCCTCCTCTGTGTGTGACCTGATGTTCACAGGAGACTAACGGTGTTTTGATGTGCTAGTTTCGACAGGTTATAAAAACATTCCCAGAATTGGATCATATAATTGTGAAAATCTCCAAGAGCCGCTTGACTGTAGGTGATTATAAGGATTCTTTGTTCTTTATAACCTTTCCGTTGATTTTTCAGTTCACACTGGTTTCTAGTAAATATTTCGGCTTGCTATTTTTTTCCAAAGAAACACTGATGTTGCATTTCGGGAATACCACACGGATCCCAGCTCTCTTTTTTCCTACATGTTTCATCTGTGACCTCGATCAAGGTTTCAGGTGAAGGAAGCTCTTCCTTATTTTCCTTTCGCAGTTAATTGCAAAATGTTTGACCAAGGAGTAGCCTAAAGGCATTACCCACCCGAAGTAATAGTTTGGTTACCACATGCGCAATTTTATAATGTCCATCTCCTAGTTTCCATATACGGCTATAATACCTATCCCAGATATATTCGGTTATGTACCTATCGGAATATGCCTCAAGTCTAGCCTTTCCTTTGATCACCTCTTCCAGCTAGTGATTTAGTTGGGTTTCTATCGCTCCAGTAGGCGTGGTGTTATCCGTAAGCAAGCTAGTCATTATTTTTGTACATGTTTTACAATGGTTGTAACTCTTATGACTTATTACCTTCTGTAGGGTGTACCGCAGAGCTCTTGACCAACACAAGAACTCCACGGTACACTAATGTGTAATATTTTTATTAATGATTTGCTGAATATACTGACTTATCCCGCTCTGACGTATACTGATGCATTTAAGATCTCTTCAAATATCAACTCTATAAAATATTTTGTCTTCACTATTGAATATAATTTAGATTCCATTGCTAATTTATGCAACCGCGTTCACCCATGACTTAACATCAATAAATGTTTATTGTACAATATTATTTTTGTAGCAAAAATGTCAGTATATTCTTCTCATTACATCCATGGACATTTTCTATCTGAAAATTTAACATTTACAGTTCTGGGTATTATATTTAACCACCACTTTTAAATTTCACATATATTCAATTAATACAAATGCATCTAAAGTTTTATTGTTATTTATTAGGAACTTGTAGAGTTTTTCGCAATGGTGAGGCTTTGAAATCTCTTTATTCTGTATTCATATTAAACAACTTGGAATGCAAAAGCTGAATTAGGTTTTCGGTTTATGCTTGTCAGCCTCTTTCATTGGCGATTTCTGAAATTTCTTTCGAAACGTATCTTCTCATAGGTATCTCGTATGATGCACTTTTGAAAGTGACCCCATGGTTTCTCTCGTAGATAGATGAAATACTTGCAGCCCCAACTTTATGAACATAATTCATGGAAATGTTACTATCCTGAAATCTTGACCCCGGCTCCATTTAATGTTCCTGCAATATGTACTGGGTACCTTTTATTCTGACCAAAGACGTATTGTTTTCTGTAGCCTCCAATATATGTATTGTGCAAATACTCACATAAAATTAAACAAGGACAAATTACTGGAAATTATTAATAAAACTGTAAATTTATGATAAATATCCATTGAAACAATTACTTCTCGAGCATATACTCCGCCTGACATTTGATTACACAATAGATATTTGTTTATTAAATAATCATACTACTGTGCAATGCAACGGTTTGAGTAGAAAATATTTAATGAAAACATCCACAAAGCATAATTGCAAGGTACAGATAACCTTGCAATTATGCTTTGTGGATGTGTTTCGGTACAGCTTTCTTCTGTAAGCCCTTAGTTGAGTTTAAGTACCGTCTTCACCTGGATCTCAGATGACAATGATTGTGCTCGGTGACGGACGCATGCAATGTGCGGATTTATAAGTCCGGAACAAAAAAAATATTCGCAATTCGGCGTGTGAAAAACAGGATTGTTTTCAATTAAAATAAAATAAAAAACAGAGATGATTCACACTTCTGCAGTTATTATAATTACAATAAAATCAAAAAAGGAAAAATTACTGATAATAATCAATAAAATTCGATTATTTTTTTTATTTTTAGCATTATTTGACGATTTATTACTTATTTCAAATGACATTGTTCTGTAGCTGGAGTCAACTTGTTGAACAATAATAATATAAACTGTGTAGGCTTTCACGTCTAGCATGATTAATGCCATCACTCACCAGGTATTATCATAATGATTCTCCCGAACTTTTATCACTCGTACGATCGCATATACCAGACAAAAAGTTACATTTAATATTCCCACACATAGAACCAATTATATACTGAAATCGCCAATACTTATTATGTGTATTATTTTTAATTCCTTACCTTCCTCTTGCGATATATTCTATGATACAATTAAATCTCTATTATCACAATTATACCAAAGAGCAGCTTAATATTCTATTCATTTATATTTTAGCATTAAGTTAGTTTATATTATATTATATTATATTATATTATATTATATTATATTATATTATATTATATTATATTATATTATATTATATTATATTATATTATATTATATTATATTATATTATATTATAAACACACGGCTATGGATTTATGTATATTGTCTTGTAATTGGGATGTATATTTCCTGTTGGGCAGTAAAGATTTATTATTATTATTATTATAATTTTGTTTTGAGGCTATTAGGCGATTCTTTATTCCCAATAGCCAGGAAACATATTGGTCACCTAGTGATTCATAGCATTGATAATATTAATTATATAATTATTATTTCCTTCCGAAAAGATGTCTCAGAAATTAATTTACCTAAATTGCATGTAGGGCCAATGCAATCGCTTACCAATTATTTTTTTTGCAATTCCCGGCGCATTCACCATAAAGTACAACTAACCTGTGTGCGTTCGTATGTGTCCTTGCAGCAGCCACGGCCTCGAAAAGCATTTTCCGCAGTACTGGCACTTGCAGCCCTGGTTGTGGGTGCGAACGTGCATTGAGTAAGCTGGCATGCTGACGTAGAGCTTATCACAATGCGGACAACGTCTCGCCTTTTTGTCGGCCGGACTTCGATGCGTCTGCCGGTGCCGGGCCAAATTACTTGACGTGCTGTACCTCTTCCCGCATTCCGCGCACTCGTGCTCGTGATTCTCGTTGTGACCGTTGGCCTCCGAGGAAGAGCTCCCAGTATTGGGCGCAGTTTGGATCCTCGGGGTGATCCCGTTGCTGTTGGTCAAAACGCCATCTTTCTATAAAAATAAAATAAAAATAAAAAATGAGTTTCATTCATACTCAAAATGTCAAAATTCAACATTTAAAATATAATTTAATTACCAATTAACTTCATTAACAAAACTTGCACCAATTCTTTTTAACAAAAATAACACAATTTGGTGTATAAAAATAACTTGATTAGTTCTTGGATTTAGGGGCCGTTCACTTCGTGGTACATTTTCAAATTTAATATAATACACTTAACTTTTAGATACGACTTTCTAAATGTTATTTATTAATAAAAGTGCTATAATAAAGTGTTTTCTTTATATCATAATTTGATTAATGTCTTTGCATCTTATCGTTCATTTTTTAAGACCTTGGTGATTAAAAGAGGATCAATATTTTTTACTATTTAGTAATACATGGTACACAGAAATTTAAGGCGAGTACAAACTCAAACTTGAATCGAATTATCACGTAGTCTTTGGTACGAAAATTGCAGAAAGAGAGGTATTGATATAATCTATACCTTCTTATATTGAGGTGGTATTTACCGCACCCCGAATTCGTGCGCAGAGGGTGGAAATTATCCAAAATCTTTTTATCTCTTTCACTAAAATCACGTTCACTAAAAGACTTTTCTCTTTTAGATTGCTTTGAATTTTGTTATCGATGATATTTTGTCAATCATATGGTACATCCAATACCTATATTTATTTTTGTAAGTGCTACACTTATTCATACTTGTTCATAGCTGATCATATGGCAAGTGAGATGAATATTAAATTGTAGTCCATTCTTAATATAAATCCTCGCTTGCCATTACGATTTGCTTGTATTTGTTGATAGCCAAGGATAACTATATCATGAGAGTGATATGATGGTGTAAGCCAAGTCTGGCAGATAGACACTATAGCATTTTTTTTAATTTAAAATCACTGGGAGTATTTAAGTGTTTAGTAATTTGTCTAATATTTATATGAGCTCGGGTTAGTTTAATTGATTTCATAGATCTGAATTAAAGTGGAGATAAATATGATGTGAAATATTAACTTAAATCTCCAGACCGTGTATAAAACGGCATGATGTACCGATTAAGACAAAATAAACCCCATTTCTTTAAGTTGCGCCGTTTTTTAATAGCCCTTCAAAACTGCACTGTTAGTTTTGCCGCACCCTGTATAAAACAATGGTCAATTAACCGGTCAATAGCCGATTTTCAGACATAATTCAGATATAGCCATCAAATACGTAATTTATATGTAGTTAAATTTGTAATGTATTTCTGTAAATATAAATCGTGCGTTTTTAAACAATTTTAAAAATTGTATGTTTGATAAAACCACTAGTCATATATTTTTAGCGAAGTTACAGTTGTTACACAAAAAATAGGAGTGCTTTATTTACAAATGTAAAAAATTAAAGTATTTTTAGCTTTGAAATAAATTGTATTTTTTATTTCTGCACTTATTTAAGTTTCTAAATATAGCAGTACTTAAAACATGGGAAACAAATAAGTAATAAATGAAATTATTGCTGTGCTTTCCATGCCTAGAATTTTAGTGGTCATTAAATGTATGTTCCTAATTTCATTGCGCCTAAACAATGTTCCTTGTCATGCTAGAAACGCTGACTGCCAAACGCATTTACTCAAGAAGATAAATACGCGAAATTATTTTCTAAAATCACTTATTAACAACATGAATGATATCACGGATATCCAAAAATACATTTTTGGCAAACATCTGAATGAATCATGTCAAGTGTACAAACGTTTGTGTGCGGAAAACAAAAGGCTGTAGTGACCTTGATCATGTGCGGCCTGGGCGCCCTCGAGGACTTGTCGAAGAGCTTGTGGGTGTAGGTATAAGTTGGTTGTTGCTGCTGTTGGTCTTCGACGCTTCCGTCCACTTTAGTCGACAAGTGCCTGTGGTCCAGAATCTTCCCGGCCGCGGCTGCCAGGCTCACCTCGGCCAGTTTAGTCAAATTGTAAAGTTCATCCGGGCATTCCGAACTATTCTCGGACTCCTGGTAATCCGAATTAGAATTGACCTCGGAGCCCTCCGCCATGCTCACTTTCCTTTCCGGGCTAGATTCTAAAATTAAATAAATAAAAACAAATAAATATCCGCAACAAATACAAAAATGTGAATATTGTATAGAATTTTTCTCAGAAGTGAGTTTACTTTATTACATAATGGAATTATATTCTGAAATGATATTTAATTCGCTGTGTATCATTAATATTTATAATATTTAAACATTGGTAGTTCATATTATAATAATGAATATGAACAATATATAATTTAGTCAAATGAATGATTTTCTTTATAACTTAAAAAATGTATAAGGCAGAGCTGTATTGACGAGAGATAAAAAACAATTTATAAAAATCTTCCATTATAATAAATAAAAACATAGTTTCATTTGAATTTTCTTAAACACTTATAAATCGACAACTTTTTCATTGATAAAAATGTTAATTTCTAGAAATAATTCTTCAAAGCCATTCTCGGCAGAAGGAGTAATCCTTTAACAATTTAAACTACCCGAAATTAAATGATAATTTAAATTTATTTAATTTGGACTGAATTTTTATATATTTTATTGAAAGATTTGTAGCAAATTATTAATATTTATTATTTTAATTTTTAGCTTTTATTATGATAATTTAATAAGCTAAAATATTACATTGTAGGGTAGAAATACTTCCGATCGATAGCCCAGGACAGACAAACTTTTATTTTAATATATATACTCAATGTTTATAAAAATGTATTTGTATTGAAAATCTTTATTTCTGAGTATTACATTATATAATTTTATAATACATATTGTAATAAAAGTGAAAGAAGAATCTGGAAACATCACTCTAGAATGTTCGACAGAGCGCGCGACGGTAAAGGCGGCGTCATCGAATGTTCCGGAAAGTTCGAGAAACAAGCACGCTATATTAGCGCGCGCGCTAGCGGCGCTGCGAGCGGACAATCAGTCAGTCCGAGCCAGTCTATCACGAACGTCCGAATTATAAATAAATATGGACAGTGTGTTGAAAATAAATGTGTTAAGTTTATTATGAATAAATAAATAAACATTGTGTTACTTATTTCCGAGTCTGATTAAACCCGATTTCGTAACAATATAAATACAATCATTTACACATTTTTTGACCTTAGAAAATGGCTATCGACTGTCGGTCTTTCTGCCTGTAAAAATGTAATTGTCACAATAAAGATATTTGTAAATTTATTATATTGTTAAAGGATTACTCCTGCTGAGAATGGCTTTTCAGAACATTTCTAGAAATTAAAATTTTCAACTAATATCAATGAATAAGTAGTCGATCGATAATAGTTTTAAATATACTTGATATAATGAATTATAACAGCTCACCTCGGATGCAAATCATCATGAACCTTTTTTTTACCTTTTCCTCTCCAAAAATAGCATTGTATTTTTGTACATACAGAAAGAATTTGATTCTGTATGACATGGCGGCCACTCATTTCTTCTTCCATAAAATATTTTACATATCTTTAACAACTTGTTATTCCAAACAGAACCTTATCTGTAAAATTCAAAATGCCTTCCATGGCTTACTACTATTCCAATTATTATATAAAAGATATTGTAGTGACCTTGGTAATTCCAATCTTGTATATTTTGATCATAATTCCTAAATTCTACATACACTTATGACGTTCGTCTATGATTTTCAATGGGATAAAAATTACAAGAAAAACGTTGCATCATTCTTTATTGCTGAAATGCTAGCTCCCGTACAGCATGCCATTCAATTGAATATTTGAAGAAGAAAACATTAAATTGCCTTATTGCCTATATCCACCCGATTTATTACGCAATTACTTTCTCTTGTTCCCTACAGTCAAACAAAATATGTGTAGCTATTTTTATCTCCTCAAGAAGCTGTTGAAGACTTGCAAAACCTTGTTTTACGATTTCAGATTCTGAGTGGAGAAAATGTCCTCAGAATTAGTTGGAACGTATACAAAAATGTACAGACCATAGAGGATAATATTTTCAGAGACCAATAAAACATTTTATTTGAAACTTGTTCATTTCCTTTTCACTTTTTCGAAATAAATAAATAAATAAATAAAATAATAATAATGAAAGACATTCCTCGTAAGAGCATACTTTTGGACTTAGTTCGTGAACCACTTCTATAACTACTATAAAATAAATAAAACGAATTTGAAAATATTTAATAAATTATTCCCTATTTAGCTACTATGACATTTTAACTTATAAGCACTTAAAACAAATTCACATTTAATGAAACGTTTAGTCACCATTCATCTAGCGTATGGATGACGATGCCACTTGAAATTAGGCAAAAGGTGGCGCTTGCGTCGTCTTTAATTTATTATACTTAAAACAAATGTTCAATAATGGTTCCTTCGAATAATTTATTATTTTTTTAGATAATTTATTTAAATAACCGTGAACATGTGTATAAATCGCTTTTTCTATTGTTAAAGTCTATTATATTAGCACTATTTTATGGCCGTTGTAATAGTTGTAGCTTAATCCTTAAATTATTCTAGATTTGATAAATCCCAGATTCGCGAAGGTTTTTCGTGGACCCAAGGATTGTTTAAAATCTAATTCAGGATTATATTGACTATTATAAATATTTTGGCGCGAACCGAGAATTAATACTGGATTAATCCCTGTCTATTAGTACTGGCATTAGTCACTTTAATAAAAAAATGGAAAATTTCTGAGTTATGACGGTTTTTTTCTGAAATAATTGAGCAAAACGTACACAGAAGCGCGTCATTAATATAATATTAATGCTTAAAGCTATTTTAAAGTTGGTCTAACTTTTTTACGCTAATTTTGTTATAGACGATGAAAAATGGTAACCTGTTGAAATTCCTTTTTATAAATGGAACGAAAATCAACAATGAACCGTTTTTTTTTATTAGCTTCCTCTCTCTTAAAACAAATGATAAATACCCAGTGTTGTCTCCTGTTGCCAAAATAAATCTAAATATACGCGATAAAGAATCCTCCCAAGATCAACGACACATATATTTTCGGGTACAAAACGGCGAAAATAAAACAAAAAAATATAGGTGGGTCGGTCGGATCGGGAACGAGGAGTCGAAAAATAAAAAAAAAAACTCGACTCGCACGCACAACAGAGTCTGAACGGACAGTATTCGGCGGCTACTACTTGTTGCAAATTGGCCGCTTGCCGATCACACCTTACAGAGTGTATACATTTGGCCCGAATTATCGCTCGCGAGAGAAGCGATCAACAAGTTTCAGGATATTTCATAATGGCGATGACGCACGTCCGACTCTTAATAATATTATCTTAAATTCGATTCAGATGCAAGTTTCTGCAGCCAAAGAAGAAGAAAGAAAAAAAAAAAAAACGTCAAAATTTCAATTTCACAATTATTTTGTATTTAGAGAATTTTCGAGAATAATGTGAGTTAAAGGTGACGAATTTTGGCGCAATACAAAAACTTTAACGTGCAATATCCTTATTCAAGTTTAGAATAATCAATTAATAATAAATTATTATTTTAGAATTAGAAGTGTTATGTGAATGATGTTTTTGTTTATTTATCTACGGATTTCAGCTTTCAGAATATACGAAACATACATATATATATATAGAGAGAGAGCGAGAGGTTTTTATATCAGTATACATTAGGGGAAGTGTATACCTGCAAAAAAATGAGTCAATTGCATTGAATCGATTAATGTGTGTATGTTTTGTTAATTATTTGGCATATATGTATTCAGTTGCATGTTATAAGCAACTAAACATACATACATTAATGCGTTTGACTCGCGTATTTTGCAGGTATACATAGGGGAAATGTATACTGATAAATATATATATATATATATATATGTTAAATATAACAAATAAATAATTTGAAGAATCATAATAATACAAAATATGATATAATAGTTAATTAACAGATATAAATTATACTGTAGGTTTTGTAATGTTTATTATTTATTTTTCTGTATATATCTGTTAATAAAGATTATTATTATTACAAAATGTGATACACTGAAAAATCAAGGCAATTTAATTAGTTCAATGTTCTGACAATTGATTTTCTTAACTAATAAAAAACTCTCTCTTTTTTTGTCGCTTACTGCATGAGAAATATTTTTTTCAGTTACCTTGAGATTATATATTTCTCTCTATATTTTTTGAAAATGTTTCTTGTCCGGTAACTGAAAAAATATTTCTAATTCAGTAAATGACAAAAAGAGACAGAGTTTTTTATTAGTTAGGAAAATTAATTGTCAGAACATTCAACTATTTAACTTGCCTTGATTTTTCAGTGTATAATATTTTGTCAGAACATTTTATGCGTCGGAAGTTATCATATTTAAAAATGTTAATCCACAACAGAAGCCAGTACCTCAAAACGGGGCGCTTTTCTTTATTGTTCATTTTACTCAATACTTCAATGAACTAATAATAATTAAAAAAATCTTAATAACAAGAAAAAAAAGTTTATTTACTTGAATAATTTTTAATTTTCCCATACTAAATTCGTACAATGAGAATTGTAGTAATCCATGTCAACACATTGGAAGCCTTTGGAAATAATTGTTGAGAATTCATTAATGTCATTAATTGTTATATGTGTAGTAGTGTATACATCTTTCGAACTCAAACATGTGATTGTTTGCCCTTTGTGTGCCTATACGTAGATGAATTTATGGTTATGTTCAATAAAATGAATTCCTGCATATAGGGGAGCCTTTTGATCGTGAAAAAATGTAAATCACAAATAAATATTAATTGTTAGGTGATATGCCGCCCCTTACTTGACCATGCCGCTATCCTCTTCCACAAGCCCAACCCAATCACACTTAAAAACATACAAGTCCCAGAGAGATCGGCCGTTATAGTGCTGACCAAAATGCGACACCACCAAAACTCACTACACAACCCCTCCAACCCTTTCCTTTACGAACTAACAAAAGTCACACTTATCGAGACCCGCCTATCCCAATGAGCTGATAAATTTGCCTCAAACCCTATCCATTACAATCTCTTACACCATTTGTGCATTCCTCGAAACCAAAATATCACTCGTAAACGTTTTACCATCACCATTCATGATTTAATTTCATAAAATGACTAGTAAATTCATTTCATAAGACAATGGGCGACATTAGCGATCAAAACCTTTTTGACAAAGCAACTGACAAGGATAGACGCCTCCAAACCAGACGGAAAGACCAACGGTTGATAGCCAATTGGCAGGAGAATTTATTTTTATGTTAATTATTTATTGTATTTATTTATTATTATTAATACTTTGTTAAAAATAAATCTGCCAATAATGATTAATATATATACAGGGTGAGTTTTTTTTTTTCGATGTTCTCTATGGGAATCTCGAAAACTATAAGAGATAGAAAAACGGTTAAGTGGGGAAAGAAGTGTAGTTTTATAAGACGAATAAAATGACACTTTCAAAATATTTGAAAAAGTCAAGGGTAACTAGATATTTTGAAAAAAGTAAAATGTGTCAATTTTTTTAAATCAATACATCATTTAAATTAAATAAAAAGAATTAATTAATTATTTTAAAATTATTTTTATTTAAATTATTTAAATAACTGCGACCAAGTGAATAAATCCTTTCTTCTATTATCACTTGTAATTCTTTAGAATTTCCATTTACCTTTCCCCTTGAATGTTTTTCCTGTGAATTTGATTTTTCATCAATTAATCAATCTATTCCCAAACAAACAATCTTCCCCAATACATATTTATAAAGTGAATCACATTAAAATGAGTGCGCCTCCGCTTTTATTTTCTTCGTTTCATTAAACGGTGTTTACGCGAAGTAAAATCTTGGCAATGGCTATTTTTAAAAGGCAATCTTAATAACGCTAAAACATAACGTTCTAAATAAAATCCATGTTTGTTTGCGTTGAGTACTGCGTTTCGGTGAATTCGTAAAATCCGACCGCGTGAAATAAAAGTTATAAAATTCAATCAAGTCGTAGAAACTGTGTATCAAGAGGAGACTTTTGAGTCACTTGGATTATTTATTACTTCAAATTAAGTATTTGTACAGGGTGTCAATTAAAAAAGGCTAAATCAGTATTTTTGATCCCTAACAGTTAATGTATTTCTGACAAAAACTGTTTCTATGACCGTTTGGACCAATCTTCTGCAATCATCCTCTTAGGCCACAGCCATCCTAAATGGCACTACCCCAATTGTGTCACATTATTGAAAAGGTCTTTGAATTGCTATGTTTATAGTAAAAAAACTTGCATAGAAAATGAACATATAAATTATTTAAATCAATTTATTTGATCTATGAATATATATATAAAAAAAATAGATTTTGCACCCAAGCAGGTCAGTTCACACTGAATGAATACTAGAAAGCAAAGCCAGCACAAATCCTATCCCTATATCTCCTTTCTAAATTTCCTTTTCCAATCAATTTCACGTGTATTTTCCTTTCCCCAGGTTTTTGTATTGTAAAAATATTGAGACTAACCAACAGGGCTATACTGCCGAGACCATTAGATACGCAGAAGAAGAATAATCTATATGTGTATGTAATGTCAGCCCCTCCATCTTGATGAAACAGTATTTTGTGGCTCATATGTGAGAGCTTACACCTCGTTTTTTATATACATTATTTCTAACTATCCCATAATCTTGCTCAGAGGAATCATATGGATTGTATTTAGGTCCAGTTCCGTGGACCCGAAAACTAGTTGTTTGGGTTGACACCCCACTTACATCTAGATGTAATATATATTTTGCCGCGTAACAAATAAAATCAAACAACATTGAGGTATAATTTAAATTAATTAAATATAAGTGAAAAGAAACATCTTTGATAGAATTTGAACCCATGTCCCTCGATTTCTAGTCAGTGCGTTACCAACTACACGACAGAAACCAGTGCTTTAAGTCCACTTATACTCAATTTATATAGACATTCGTAATGGGCCTGAGGACGATTCATAGCGCTGACCTGTTAATGTCGCACTTTCAATTAATTAAATTAAATTGATATATTTCTTTTCCACTTTATATTTAATTCATTTAAATTATACCTCAATGATGTATTTTGAAATTTCTACAATTCGTAGATAAATATCATTTAAAAGGAATATCAATTTAATTTAATTTATTTGATTATAATATACCTAACGTTAAGTTACGAAAAAGTAAACTTCATAAGTTATGATTGAACGAGATATATAAAAATTTATACTACAAATTACGACTCAAAAAACACAAATAGATTACAATAACCATTAGAAAGTTATTAAAAAGTAACTTGTAAAATAACTTCTTATAATACCTAATTTGAAATTAATTTTGCAATAAAAAGATATGATTTAAATAATTTATATTTTTTTAGGAACAAAATATTTGAATTATCACCATTAAATATTGTTAATGAGAGGATAGTTGTAGAAAATTGGTTTGTAGGTCAAAATGTTTCCCTTGAATATCCTAGAAATGTTTTTTTTGTCAAAAATCTCATTAACTTCTGCGGTTCCAAAGGTATTATTCTGCCCTAATTTCAAATTAATTTCACTTTACTGGGTGGTGCATTTTGATGGTGCCACATATCGAAAACTTGTTTTATTTTAACAGATATCGAAAAACCGTTTTTGAGACTCTAGGCCAATTTTTAAAGATAAAAGCAATGGCGAAGAAAAAAAGCTCTTTATTTAACCATTTCCGGGTTATAAACGGAAATTTACGATGAGTAATTTTTCTATGATGTAACTCTGTTATTATTAGAAAATAGAAAAATATAATACTTTCTCAAAGCAACATTTTATTCTGATTTAGAATATGTTATTAATATTTTATTTATCATTTTAAGTTTTTTACTCTTATCTAAGATAATTCAATAAAATTTAAAACAGACAAAAAAACAAAAAAAAACTAAACAAACTATATATATTTGGAATCTACGACAAAAACTGTAGTCTATAATGTCATTTTTGACTATAGTCACAATTTGAAAAGACAAAGTACCTTAAACTTTGTCTTTTCAAATTAAAAATGATAAATAAAATATGATAATATATTAGAAGTAAGCACAAAATGTTGCTTTCAGAAAGTTTTTTATTATATTTTTCTATTTTTAACGATAACGAAGGCACAGGCACCATTGTAAAATGACTCGTCGTCAACTTCCGGTTATAACCCAGAAACGGTTTAAGGTAGATCTTTTTTTCTTTCCCATTGTTTTTATCGTTAAAAATTGGCCTAGTGATGCGAAAACGGTTGTTCGATATCTATTAAATGAATAGAAAAGAGTATTCATTCACTTGGTCAGTTATTTTAATATATTAAATAAAAATGATTTGAAAATAATTAATAAATTATTAAAAAAAAAATGTTGCGTTATGCAATATTTTATTGATGTGCAACAGCAGGTGTACATTATGTATTTCAATGTCCGGCGTGGGTATTTGCCCGGGAAGTAGTTGTTTTAATGTGCATTTGTTAAACGTACTTACGTAACGTAAGTCAAAAGTCACAGAGCTAAATGTAGAAATAATTTATTAATTATTTTCAAATCATTTTTATTTAATATCTCTTAAATGGTTTGCAGGTAGATAAATGTTTCAATATATTTAAAAAAATATAAATATATTTTCACAACAGTATTTGGAATGTTTATAAGGATGGCAGGGTTTATATTTTCTGTCTATTTTATATTAGATAAATAAGTCATAAAATAAACGTAAACATAAAAAAACTAAACTTTAAAAGGCTAATTTTACTTTGATGTTTTCTATAATTATATTTTCTAAAATGTGTAATTATAGAATAAAATGGGATAGATATTCTGGAAAATAGTGACTCGTACTAATCTACCATCTCGCCTCGAACGATCAAAGCTCGCGCTTAAGAATTCGCATATGCTAAATGATATTTATTCTTCTAAGGCCCAATTTTACAATCCGCAAGTAAGGCGTAAGTAACGTATTCGCGGAATAAAAGTTCGGTTGGCAGCACTGTCTCGTTGATAATGAAATGGAGAGAATCATAGACATTAACTTTTATTCCGCGAATATGTAACTTACGCCTTAATTGCGGATTGTAAAATTGGGCCTAAGGAGTACGCGGGTTAGATATGTAAGTAAGTGGAAGGATAAGCGAACGTACAATTTTATCTACGGTATCCAATGCTTTTAAGTGATAGGAACAAATTATATATTTTGCCCTGGGCGCCATTTTGTATTCCAACTCCATCAAAATTTTATAATCATAATAAATGAAAGACGACGCAAGCTCCATCTTTCGCCTAATTTCATGTGGCATCGTCCACTTAAGGAAGGCGAACTTGTCCTATTTTCAAAATATTATAAATTTAAAAGTGCAAATAAATCAACAACTACAAACCTTTAATATTTCATAACTAAAAAAATAATAATATAATTTCTTGAATTAATTTCTCATCTGGGACTTGGTGAAACATATTACACTATGTAAATTAATTTAAAGAAAAGATGCTTGGTATTGTTTCACAAATTAATGTGTGAAACAATACCAAGTGTCTTTTCTTTAAATTAATTTACATAATAATGTAATAATCGTTCATCTATTATATAGATGAACAATTATTACATTATTATTGCCAATAAGTGTGTGAGTGGATAAAGAACACCTGTGGCTGAAAAGTCGGTGTTCGAAGCGGGCGCATGGCGACCACCATCGCGTCGCAGGTGCCAAAAAAGTGTGAATGAATGAGGTCGGTGATAAATATACCGCGAGCTGATATCTTATATAGGCCCCAAATTGGCAGCAACCGATAATAATTAATACTCATTGATTTGCCAACGACGGAATCTTGTCTGTGAATTGTTGCAGGTATTCATTTCAGGCGTCGGAAATATTGAAATCATCGCCAACAATTATATATTTATTGATGGATAAGAATTTCATTGAAGTTAAAAACGATTAAAAAGTAAAAGCCACAGTTATAATTACAATAAATGAAGGACGACGCAAGAACCATCTTTCGCCTAGTTTCATGTGGCATGGTCAACGATTCGAGTCCACAATGTAGACAACTGTCGTCAACTAAAGGAAAGGCGAACTTATCCTATTTATGAAAACAGGAAACGAAATTCATTTAATAAAATATTCAACCACCATTCATATTTAAAGAATGCCATAAGAAACAAAAGCAGGCCTTGGTAAACATCAAAATCGAGATCTCCTGGATGAAAGAGCACAGTACTGACAATGGGAACAGGAAAGCTGACGAATTAGCTGGAAGTACGCTCAAATTGATCACTCAAATGCCCGACACACTTGTACGTCCACCTTTAAGGTGCCTATATGAGATGTTTCATGCCAAAACTCTAATAAACTTTAGGAGTAGATGGAATGACACAATAGACTTCAGTTTTCTATGAAACCCTTCGATGTCCATAAAAGATCAGCTAATCAATACCTACGGCATTTCAGAGATAACTTATAGCAAATTACCACCATCCTAACTGTACACTGCAGACTCAGAGTCGGGGGATTGTAGAATTACCAGATTGTAGAGGGTTTTTTTCGGTAATTTTCGAGCGAAAAACACAAACATTTTTTTTGCTTTTCGTAATCCTAGATGTCCATAAAATATGGCCTTCAAACGGCTTTTCGAAATTCCAAATCGATTGAAGTGAAATCGCATCTTGAATGAAAAAATGCACAAGCCGGATTTGATGCTTCTGAAGCGCAAAGATACCGACGACTTTAGAAGTTGGTAAAACCGGTTTTATCAGCAAAGTATGGATGTTTGAGGTATTGAAACGCTGAATGGCATCATTGTTGAGCTCAATTGTGTGCCAATTTAAATTAGTCGTTGTCAGTTGGCTAGTAAACCGAAAACTTCTAACGCGTTTTTCTCGAAACCATATTTTTTAAAATAGCGTGCTCGATTGCCGCAGATCTAATTAACGTAAAGTATAACCGTTTAATCTCGACCACAAAAAACCTTTCGCTTGGTTGCTTTACATAGCAATATTTCAAAGAAGTTCATTTTAAGTATTTTTTTATAGCGCACCAAACGTATTAAATCACAGATCATAATTTTTATCATTGCCGAAAAAAAGAAGAAATAGTTGAGCTAATCCTTGGATTCTGACCATCTAACAAATCTAGTAGAACATCCATAGTGGAGGAAAAAATGCCGGAAATGGCGACAAATAGGGATTTACCAAAACTCGACGACGAAGTTGGCATTGGAAATCTAAAGTCATGTCTGAACTAAAATCACACGCTCACGCGTAAAGTACTGGTTGTCTTAGTACAGACATGACTCGAGACTTCCAATGCCCACTTCGTTGTCGATTTTTGTTATACGCTCGATATTTAACTAGAATGTAATTGAAAACTTTTCTTTTCTATTTGCGAAGATGGCGCTCTCGCTATAATATGGTTTGCACCATCCTTTATGAATAGAGACAATGTTTCAATTACAAAAACAACATAATTGTCTTACTTTATTGGAATCCCCAGTAAAAAATGGTGGTTTCTATTTAAATACATGAAGTTTACCTCCGTAAAACTTAATTCCACGCCAATTCAATTTTACCCTTGAAAATATGGGGGATTAATATAAAAATTTTTCTCGTAAAATTATTAACACATTGGCTGCAACAAGTGATTTTTTTGTCAAGTTTGCATTATGAGTTATGTGAAGTGCGTTTGATAAAATGAAAAAAAAAATGATTCGTTCTTACTTCGTCTATTATTTATAATAGCTAAATGTACATTTCGAGTACCAAAAATCAATAGCAAATAAGTTTTTTTTTATAAATGCCAAAAATGTTTCCTGTGTTTTTCAGTTTTATTTTATGAAATGAGTAAAAATATGCGTATTTAATTAATTTTGATGCATTTTTTAGACGAAATTTGTAATTACGGGTTTAAGAGTACTCATTTCAGTTATCAGTGACTGACGTGGCCCATTGGAATAATTCAGTGTCAGTCACCGGTGACTGATACTGAATTCGGCCAACGTGTTAATTATTAAAATATTTGATTATCTCAAGATAAATAACTCACCCTATTGTAATATTTTCATATTCTCAAACATCGACCTTAGGACTTTCTGTTCTTCTTGAAGATATTAAATTTTATTTGAATTATTCTTTGATGCGATCAATATTTATCTAAAAATTGCGAAAAGTAAAAAAAAAAACAAGGAGTAAAGTTGCCCTTAATGAGTTTTGATTCTGATCAAAAGCTTTTAAGATCTTCTAACTATTATAAGCATCCAGGATATCAAGTTTTAGTTCTATAGATTCAGCGTATTTGCTCTATCACGGAAACACACACACACATTTTTCTGAAGTCGATGGAATGAACACAGAGGACCTGAAAACGGGTACATCCGCTAAAATTAGCGATTAGAAAAGTTTTATGATCACAATACTTCCCCTTGGACATGTGTCCGACGAAAGTAAAAAGGATATGGGAACCCGAGCGCCACACGAAAATGCTCGCCGTGCTAAAACATCCGCAACGGACGTTTGGGAAAAAGGATATAATAAATAAACTGTAAAAGAGAGGAACATAAAAAAAACAATGCTTAAATTGCATTCAAACATATACTATATATTTTTTTAAAATGATCAAATTTAGGGTATATTTGCTGCGAATCATTATAGGCCTGCTTAAATAGCAGGGGCTTTTTATTATCGATTTTTTTAAACGCAGATAATCAATTGTGAAAGTGACGTATAAATTATTACTTTTCAGATAAATTTAAAAGTTTTTCGAATAGTAAACACAGGAAAGAACAGAATATTTGTAATTTACAAAGAGACAAGTGTTTGTTATTGAAATGATGAAAACTATTCGAAAATAATATATACAAACATCTTTATTCAGACAACATGACAACAAAATTTTACAAAATTTATTATAACAATATGTACAATTGTGTTAGTAGTCTGTCATGGGCTATCGACCATAGGTATTTCTGTCCGCTATGAGTTTATGGTGATTTGCAAATTAAAACTATGCTAGCTAGCTGAACTGTCATGTATGCATGAATTAATGAATTGGTGGATAGTGACCGAAGGGTTGTTATATTTTGGGGGAATATTAGGGTTGATAGGAATGCAATATTTTGCAAGGAGGGATAAATTGTGAGAGTTTTGAGCAAATTTTGTGGAGAGGATAAGTCGAAAATAATTTAATTAAATTATTATATTTTTATCACATTTCCCTACACATAACCAATGAATTAAATCCACGGAATACCAGATAATAGAAGAGTAATTTCGTCTTAACCTAAAATACACAGTTTACTTAAATAATTTTAAAAGAATCACATGAAATTATTTTTTTCTAAAATATTTATCAAAATGTTTTACCATGTAATTAATGAGATGTATCTGCTATATTACATTTTATATAAAAAAAAACAGACTTTATGTACTTCTTCTTTTATTTGTTTGTCATTGCAATAATTGTTTTTTCTACTCAATATTTTATTTAATCATTAAAAGAGAAACAATTATGATAAAGTACGAAAAAAAAAAAAAAAAACAACAACGAATTAATAATGTAACAGAAAATAATGACTAAAGACGATCGATTTTAATTGTGTTTACTTTAAATAAATGAGAAATGAATTCTAAACAAAGTTCATTATTTTGAAATATTTGTTACAGTGACCAATTTCCACTGAGCAAACTCAACATACAAATACGTTGCATCAATATTATATTATTATTTAATGCTGTTTTAATATTGATATAACATCGAATCGAGAATATGGTGAGAAGTTTTGAATTATACCACTTAAGAAAACCTCAAAGGATCAACGTTTAAGTGTTCAGGAGAGAGAATTGCAAAATTGTTGATAATTTAAAAAACACTCTCATGAATTGTAAGATAATCAAAATGCTAATAAAAAGGCCTTCAAAGAATAGAATTCCAAGTGGCTAATCCACAAACGACGATTTCAATGCTGATCAACATTTTTCAGAATCAAGAAATACAAACAATTTGTGACACAGTAGAATACCAAAGGTGCTAAATAATCGTATAGATAATTACTAAAAAATATAGCAATTTTTATCGAAAAATTATACAGGGTGTCCAGAAAAAGTGTGATAATCTTCAATTAAAGTGGTTCGTTAATCAATTTTAATTAGAAACAAACTAAAAAAAGTTTTTAAAATAAAAAATTAAAATAAAAAAAAATTAAATAAAACAAAAAACATGGGTAATTATTCAATAAGCTTTATGAGGTCAATAATATCCTAAATATGTGACTAGAATTTCTTTTTAACATTTTATGTATAATTATTGCTATTAATAATCGACTTATCATTAAATAAACATTTGCAATGTTTAACTGGATGTTAATAAAACTATTTTTAATCAAAATATCTCAAAAATATTACCGATTTCTAGTCACATATTTATTATATTAATGGCCTCGTGGGCGTTAATGAAGAACCGTACAATATTTTTTTAGTTAAATTTTATACTTGAAATTAATCAATGAACAACTTTACCTGAAGATTATCACACCTTTTCTGGCCACCTTCTATAAATATTCTTTTTATCGGGGCTATTATCTAAGGAAAATGTTGACTTTAAGTGAAACTCTTATGTTTTTGATTTTCATTTTTATTTATTGTTAACGACAAATGTTTCGCTACACAGTAGCATCTTGAGGCGAAGAAATATATTAATAATATTTACAGAGTAAGTAAAGTTGAGTTTAACTACGCCATTTGTAATCATCACAGTCTAAGCAATTTTTATAATAAATATACAAATACATAGAATGTGGTGTTAATTAATAACGACACGTTAAAATTAACATTTTTCTACGGAAAAGCCCAAGTTATTTTAACTTTTTATTATAATAACATAATATAGTTTTTATTTATACCTTTATTAAAGTATTTCAACATATTTCACAATATATTAAGTGAGAAAGCTATTTAAGGTATACAAGGTGGCCAGAATAGGTGTGACAATCTTCAGGTAGAGTTGCTATAGTTGGTAAATTGCTAGTGGAAAATGTAAGCAAATATTTTTTGTATTGTTGTTTATAACTCCAAGTGAAAACATGTTTCAAGTATACATAAAAAAATATAATAAGTAAATATTCAAAACAACTAATCGGGAAACTTGTTAATTTGGAATCATTATAATTGAGTCATTGAGCTGTTGTGTCACTGTGAAGTAACATTTAATAAAAATTAATAAAACTAAAGTTAAATATGAAATTTTATTCATATTAATTATTAATAGTTTATGAATACCGACTTGAATATATACAATAATTTACATATTTGTATATATTCAGGTCGATTCATAAACTATTAATAATTAGTAAGTAAGAGAAGTGCATTCCCAAACGGTTCAAACAATTGATTCAGTGTTGCTTATGACTTCACAAACTAACATCTACGGGTATATAATTAGATAATAGAAACAATAATTTAAATAAGAAAATGTAAAAATAAAATTTAAACAAATATTTGTTGAGAATTCTGATTCATTTATAAGTAATGGCATTGCAATTTTACAAATGTATATTCTATTGTCCTCGACACCCAATACGGGTAAAAGAGGATACGATTAAGAAAGAAAGAATATTTTATTGTAAGTTCTATTGATTTTATCCAAAATATATGAAGAATTATACGAATTCCCAGATACATGTTTAATATTTCAACAGCCTCGCGAGTCCTTATGAATAAGAATTCTTTTTTTTTTCAGAATATTTATAAAAAATAATCATTAAATCACTTTTCTGAATATTATTACTTTCTGTTCACCTTGAATAATTTAATTATTACACACTTTCGATATTTTTTTTGTTAAATTTATGTTGTTTAGTGCCCGTTAATAACAACGAAATAAATAGTTGATTGTGAAATCCGAGCAGCGCAAACTCACCTTTCAGTTGCTCCATATCCTCGTCGTCGTACCTGCGGTGCGCGATGAGAAAAGCTCTCGGCATACCGTCCGTCCTTCCTTTCAGCAGTTTTCAGCGCACTCCGGCCGAACACATCCCGCCGCGGAAAAAAATCCTCTGCGCGAGACTCAACAGGTGTTCCCCGGAACCAAACACCAAAAAATAAAACAAACTGACAGCCAAACAACAATCGACGCTCCAATTTTCGCCCTTCGCGATACCACTAGATTTAAGTCGCACAATATTGTTATTTTTGTTTGTTCCTCTGCAGCTTTCTGAAACGGAGGAAAGTGTTCCTCCAAGAGTGGTTTGAGCTGGACTGAGTGCGATTGAAACGTGGTAGCTGTTCTATATTTACGAAATCTGGGCGCGTGCCAGGATTTCAGTCCTCTCGCGCGAGAGGGGACTCCCTCCGTGACACCCCATTGGCCCTCCCGCACCGCTGCTGGTTCTTGGGAGGAACGTAAACACGAAGTGGAATAATAATAATGAGAGTGTGTGCTATTGTAACACGTGTTGGTAAACAACGCTGCATGGCGAAATGTTTTAGAACACGGATTTTTAATGGGTTTGGGTCGAATCAAATTCCTTATAGGATTTTAAAATCCATTTGATATTGCGGACATATATAACCTTATCACTGATCAATCCTGAAAATGTTTCGAGGTTACTTTAAATTAGACTCCAGTACTCTATAATCTTTTATGTAATGATGGACTGTTTCAAATATCTGTAATATCTAATAACTAAGTTCTAATACAAATGTTTGACTGTTTAGAAACAATAACATTATATTAAAATATTTGTTTCACAAAAACCATGTGATTTTAATTTAAATTTATTTACCTTTTAATATGCAAAATGTTTCATGAAGTGATAAGTGAGAAAGTTATTCCAGAAATAATAACATTATATGTAAGAAACATAATCTTCTAGAATTAATTTCTTAATTGTTAAGGCTTTGACTTGATTATACATTTTGAGTTTGTTTAATTGTTTGTTTATATAACTTGTTATTTTATTTTAGTGACTATAGTTTCGAAGCATAGAGCTTCACTAAAAGTTTTAGTTTGATAATGAAGCGTTATGCTAAAAGTCACTAAAATACAATAACAAGTTATACAAACAAAGTTAAAAAGTGTTAATTTTAAAATAAAGTAATGGGCAAAGGCTAACCTAAAAATAAATATATTCATAAAATATTTTTTAAAATGTATACAGGGTGGAAGCACTTAAATATCTTGAAAATTGTCAGTCCAATGCAAAAACAATTGTAAGAGTTAAATTAGTAGTAATTTTTTAATTTTCCAACATTTCCAGTACTTTAGAAAATAGTATGAGGTATTTTCTTCAACTATGATTTACAGTTTAAGGCTAAATATATTAATGTGAAAATAGAATATTATTATTACGTCTAAATATCATATAAAAAAAGTTATATTAATTTAAAATATATGATTTTTTTGACGAGTATCTTTTATACAACTGGAGCTAGCCAAATTTTGGTTAGATATATAAAAACGTTACTAAAAGTAGGCCCTGGAAGTATTTATTAGTTTTCTCTATCATTAATATTAAAGGTACTTTACTTGAGAAAAAAAAAACATAGAAAACAATAACAATTTATACTATCTGTCAAAATAAGCCCTTGAACAGGCGGTGGGAGGTTAATGTAGGTAATAATTATCCATCACCCTCGCTAAAATTTCACAAGCTTTTTTTGAGGCGATTGTCAAATTTTGAATTATGAGGCAATTTTCCCCCTTCCGCTGAGAGCAAGTGGTGTTTGTCTTCAAAGTTTCAATGTCAAATCTCACCCTTTGCTACTGCTCATTAAAGTAGATTTTTCTCAAGTTTATAATAATTTGATTTCATCAATGTTCAAGTCACCAATTGGATATAGAAATTTAAGATCGCCGGCGAAATTCTGAACACGTTTCGAATACGCAACTATATTCACGTGCCTTTTCATATGTAAATCAATTTGAATGTCAGATTCACGAATCACTATTTCGACTTTTTGTTTATTTGTTTCATTTACTTTAGTGCAGTGCAGCATTAACTATATTGTTATAATATGTAATTTATTGTTAATTCACGTTGGAAGGAATCTAGGCCATAACAGTTTTTACTTATTATCCTAAATCGCACAAGTACTTTATGGATGTAGATGTCTATAATAAATTGTGAAATGTAAAATGTAAATAAACGATTCGCGCTTATATACAGGTTGTTCTAAATTAAGTATGCGCCACTGTTAACCAGGAATCACATTTTTTATTCAATACACCATAATTGACGTTTAAATCTATTTTATAATTATTTGTTAGTGTTTTGTTTTTTGTAGCAACTTGATTTCATTGAAAACAGAATGTTAAAATGCCAATAACTTCGTTAATTGTGTTTCTTCGTAATAGTATATTATAACTGTTTTTTTTAATAGCGTTTTCTATCAAATGGTGATAAAATATATAGGATGTTCCATTTAAAAATGTTTGTTTGTGAAACTTAAAATCTGTTGCTTTATTTACAAATAGTGTATTGCGGAGTTTTATCAAGTAAAAACCTCAACCATCGAATGAGAACTTATTTAGTAACGTACACGTTATTTAACATTTTCCGTACGGAATAGCCTCGAATACGAGGTCCGGCTATTAAATAACGAGACTGGTTACCGTACGGGGTGTACAGGATATGCCAACTTAACTAAGCAAACACACACAACAAACTTCTAAATTTAAAGTTCCATAACAAATTCCTAACTAAGAAGATCCACAAATGTTAAATCTATTTTGGGAATTTCTTTGCTGTTCTTTCAGTTTTTATTTGTATATTTATAATAATAATAATAACTTTATTTGTATACCCAAGAATAGAATTCAAAGTATAAAAATAACAGAAAAATAAATATTCTAATATTCTAAGCAAATATAAACAAATTGCCGTGGTATACAAATCACGAGGCGAGATTCAGTAACGGGTGTATATATATATATATATATATATATATAATTGTATGAATTACATTATGTTTTTTTTTTCTGTAGAGCACATTTACGTTTTAATATTATTACAGATCCATTATAATTGCAAATCATATATACTTAATTATCTAAGTGGAGCTTATACTGGCGTTTACATTGAAGTAGAATTATTTTTTTCAAATTGGCCGGGATGGTATTGTAAACTTTGCATATCTGATAAGAGAAAGATCGTTTGAAAAGAGAGGTGCGATGTAATGGCGGTGATAATAGACGGTTTAAAGGTCTATTATGTTTTGTGTTTAAGGTATGAACAATTTGAGTTTGTTATAAAGGTAAGGTGAGTTTATGTGAAATTCGTTCAAATTCACGTATCCCATAAATAAATCTCAAACAGAAATTTTGTACATTATGAATACTATTTGCTGTAAATTGATCAATTGCTGGATTGCATAATGTGATTTTTGACATAATAGGAAGATTAGATCTATAACGGTACAATTTTCTCAGGTTTCCATATGCAAGACTAATGTATCTATTTATTTTTTTGTATCTGAATGTGTTATCGATATATATATATATTTGTTACAAACACTGTAAGGAATTTCTGATCCATTAATTTTAATATTTAACTTCGTTTTTAGTTTGTTACAGATTTTATCATTATCAAATAAATTGAATGATGTTTTCGCTGAATTTCATAATAAGTTTAAAAGACTTGAAAAATTATAAATGTTTTCTAAGTCAGAATTAATACAATATTCAGCATTATAGGATTCGTCCGGAGAGAAAGAAAGATATAATTGCCTGTCATCGGCATATATATGACCCTTACAATATTTTAGTTGATTCAGAATTGTACACGTGTAAATAGAAAATAAAAGGAGTTCAAGGACTGATCGTTGAGGTACACCCTCTGCAATAGGGGTAGATATAGACCGGAAATTATTGAATTCTACACACTGCTTTCGTCCCCATACATGGCTGTTTAGTAATTTCCTTGCTGTGACATCTAGACCAATATAACTGTAAATAATATCAATGATGTCATGAGATACAGTGTCGAACGCTTTTCTATAGACCAAAATAGTAACAACACCCCTATCTATAGCTGCCAGTAAATCATCAGTTACATTGGTAAGAGCAGTCTCGGAGCTAAAACCATCTCTAAAACCCGACTGTAAACCAGATATAATTCGATTTTCATATATATATAATGAGCCAATTGTTCTTTAATAGCTTTTTCTGATATTTTTGAAAGGGTCGGAAGAATACTGATCGGTCGCAGATGATTTAATTCAGATGGTTTAGATATTTTCGCAATTGGTTTGACTATATTGTATTTCCAGCAGTCGGGGAACACTGCTTCAAATAAGCAACTATTTAGAATATAAACTATATACGGCAATATCACTGGACAACACATACGAATCATAGTTATATTAATATTGTCTGACCCGAAAGATGTAGATTATATTTCATTTAAATAGCGAATCTTTGTCATATCTGTCATGCCATTTGAAAATATGACAAAGATTATCTTGAACCCATGTGCCGAACGAACTGTTTTTTTTTATTTGATCATCGACAAATGGTAAAAAATAAATTTGTAGAACTTCTTAGCTGGGAGTTTCTTGTTTTTCTAGGCTTTTGAAGTTCCCAATAAAAATAAACAAGAGAGAAAATATTAGGACAACGAAAACTTATTTATACCACTTAAGTCCTAATATTGAAAATCTACCACAAAGTAAACGCCTCAAAGATTCAAGAGAAAAAATATTAGTATTTCAATAAAAAATAATATTGAGTTTATTCAAATAAATCATTGTAAACTTTTCAGTTACTTGTTTATCAGTAAAGATACAATATTTTATTTTATTACAACTATTAAGTTTATTCTAAGCCAACCAATAAAATATCAATCAACTAAGATTAATATTTTATTCAATGGTGGACTTAGAATAAACTCAATAGTTGTAACCGAGTTACTTAAAGGTGAGGTAGTAAAATAATACATTATACAATTTTCTTTACTGCTAAAGAAAAAAAAAATGAGAAGTTTACAAGGTTTTATATAAATCACAGATTATTTTATCTTCTTTTTATATAATTTTTTATTATATTATACACAACAAGTGTATAATATTTTTGGTGCTCTCTGAAAATGTCTCTGCGCGTACCAGAATGGGGTTATTGCGAAGAAATTAAAAATATGTATAAACATTAAACAAACACTTCCTTAAAGCTCTTCCTTATTTATAGTATATTTATTGTGTTAACACACTTCCTAAACGTAATCACATGTTAATCTTCCTCCAGGTTGCTTTTTGTATATATACAAGAAGCGCGTGGCGTTGCGTGGTATGATTCGCGTGTTTTACATATGATAGAAAAGTGTATAGACTTTTTATTACACGAGTGATGTTAATGTATGCAAACAGTAATAACATGAATGAGTGCGTAAAACGGGACTTCTAAAAAATAATTTTGAAACAATACCAAATGATGCTACCGAGTTTGATCACTTGGTATTATTCATTCATTCGGTGTTGTGGTCGAAGAACTGTTCCAAGTTCGCAACACTGAACAAACATTAAGGTAAGGTGGAGGACAAAAATTGTGGGTCCTTAAATACATCAGTCAAGAAAAAAAACCTAAATGCCAAAGGGAACGTTACCGAAGTAAACAAATATTGTTATGTTTAGAAAACGACAAATATTTATTTAAATTAAATAAAATGAAACAAAGATAATTGGCACATTTGCAGTTATTTAAATTACAATGAAATTAAACAAGGAACATTTCTGGAAATGATCAATACAATTCGATCAATCAATTTTTTTTAACTGAAAAAATTACTTACACTGTAAGTTTTATAAACATCTGTTGAAACAACTACTTCCCGAGCATTTACCCCGCCGGACATTGGATTACACAAAAGATATTTGTTGTTGCATAGCAGTACAATTGCGAATTGCAACGGTTTCAGTCGAAATTATTTAATGAAAGGAAACAACAAATAATACTTACAAGGCCATCTTTAGACACATGTTTCGCGATTTCATCCCTCATTTTTATTTATTTATTTATTTTACGGAAATCTCCATTTTACAACATAATTAAGTATAGTTATAAAATACGGAAAGAGGTACTGAGGAACATTGTTAATAATAATATTGAAAAATAAACAAAATATGTAATAATTAACAAATGACAGAAATACCAATGAAGGATTACTGTCGTTTAAACATAATATATGAATTACAAAAAGATATGGAAGTTTGGATTGATCGAAAGTACACTACAATATCTCATTTTGCGATACATTGAGTTAGCGATGGAAATTCTAACAAAACAGTGTATTTCTCACTACAGTCGTTAAATAAACTATAAAATTTAAGGGATCAACCAAATCACTGCAGCTCATAAGACCAAAAGACAGAAAAAAATATAACTTTTCTATAGTGTAACGTTTTTAAATTAACAGTGGTCTTTTAAGCAGGTTCCACCGACGAGTTGATGAAGCAAAAAATACATAAACATTTTGTATGAAATAGAAATAATTTTGGCTTCCTGAACAAGATTCTGCAGCTCAATTTCCTATCAATTTTATGCTATGACTAGCACATGGTATGTATCCTTTGTATTTGCCAGAGATGTTTGCAGCGTTATCATAAGTTTGACCTCTTCAATTTTGTATGTCTATGTCTAAGTTTATTAAAAATGTTAATATTACACACAATATTTATTTGATCTTTCAACAAAGAAACAAACAACAAACAGCTTTAATTATTTTACTTAAGTGTTAATAGTATATTTCATTAGGAGTTCAGAAAAAAGGATTTTTCCGTGCGCGCTGACCGTTATGCAAGTCATGCAAGCACGGAAAAATCCATTTCTGGACGTGTAATGAACGCTATTTTTTATTATACTTATCTGAAAACAACAATATAAAACTAAATATTTAAATTATTTGATAATTACACTAATTCTAAAGAAATTTAAATGCAATACCTGTTTTTCGGAATTTGATCTGGTAAGCACTTTATTTCAAAATACAATATCAGTATATTCTAAGTCTGTGTACATTTGAACAAATTTACGAATTTCACAGACGGAAAATAAAACGTCAGTGAAACACAGAAGTGAAAAATACATCGCTGCTATGGAAATCGGTTAGTGCACGGAATGATCGCACAATCAAACTTTTTCTGTGCGGTCGCCTGAAAAAGTGACGATTCCATCATTCTAGAGGCATATGGAATCAACGTGTTTTCAGATAAGTATAATAAAAATTATATTATCATTTAGAAATCAAATGTAGTATTACTTACTGTTTTACTTATAGACAGCAGATACAAGCTACAAACGTTAAACGTTGAATCGTAGTTTCTAAACAAACTTTAAGCACTAAACTGACAAACACAAGTTAGAAAGTTAGGTTAGGCAACAAATTTTGGTCGACTGACCGGGCGATATATGCGCAGCACATATATTTTAAGCGGCTGCGCGTCATGTTACTAATCGCCTCGCACTTGCGCACAGAGAGCGCGTTTACACGTCACGGCGTGTATCAATAATGCAATTTCGATCGCCGCGGCGTGTAAGCGTGTTAGTTTCGTTATGAATGTACATTTTAAAATTACTTATGTTTATAAATTAATTACTCGTTAATTATATACACTATTTTCTTGAAAATCAATATTTCGGGGTTTTGAACCAGTACCTAGTTTTTTAAACATTTCAAGTTGAAAATGACCCCCACGTTTCTTTCAGTCGGCCACAATTTTTTCGTTTCATTTTTGAGTTTTGAGGCCGGAGGCCACAAGCGAGCGCCTCATGCGTCTGTGCGATAATCCGCCACTGCAGCTCTGCCTTACGTAATTGCAAAGTTGTTAATTAAATTGATTAAAATTAATTAAAACGCACCGTCTCCTCTGAGATCCCCGATGGAAGGATCGTTAGAGGACATCTTTTGGACGGGCGGACGGGCGGATGTCATGCGCGATATCGATAAATTGTTTTATGCAAAAAATCTCTTTTCATCTCGGATTTTAATAAAACCTCGCTGGCTATTAATAATAATAGAAAAAGGGGAGTTATTCACTTTATCACAGTTATTTAAATAAATTAAATAAAAAGAATTTGAAAATAATTAATAAATTATTTCTTCTTTAGAATCATCGGTATTGAGTCTTAAATACTTTCAGACTGAACAGTTTAGAGAAACTGTTTACAAAGCCTAACGTAAAGACAAATCTACTTATAATATTATTTACATGAGGAATAAAAGTCAAGCGACAGTCAAAAATCACGCCCAAATCACGTACTTTATCCATTCGACTAAATGAGATTTTCGTACATTTCTTCAAGTTAAGGTCAAGAAAATTATTCGAACACCAAATAAATAAATTATTCGGATATGACTGTAAACAATTCTGGTCATTTATAGTTTCATTAACTATTAATAACTTGAAGTCATCCGCAAACATAAAGAATGTCCCTTTTTTCACAAAACTTGGTGGCCCTTTTCCGAAACAGCCATTAAGTATATCTGATATTCCAATAGATTAGATGTAGATCTGCCCTAAAAAAATATATTATATTTTTACACCACAATAATTGATCAGATATTAGTTTATTAATAATTTAGGGATTGCGGACTGGATGAAAAACCGTCTATAATTCGTCATATCATCTCTTTTGCCAACTTTGAATAGAGTTTTAATGAATGAATCCTTTCAATAAGATGGAAAATAAGCCATTTTCATGGATTGTTTAAATAATAATTATATTGACGTTGTAAGATAAATATGATAAATACAACGTTTTAAAAAATATGGGGGTATACCCACATTCACCATTAAGTGAATCTGTTAATTCATTTATTGAATTAAAAACATCGGAAGCTACAAATAGATGAGAACTTTTTTTATCATAATGAAATGATGGAGCATATATATAAATATATATCTCATATATATAACCACAATAAAGAGTACTAAAGTAATTAATAAATAAATCAGGACATGTAGTCCCAGAATTGCATTGTTTGTCCTTGTAGAACATATAATTGGAATACCATTTGATTTTCCTGCATTCGTCTAGAAATGACCAAAAATGTTTAGAGTTTTTCTTTATATTATTCTTTGTTTTAATAATATAAGACTGATATAGTGATTTGCTTAAATCACTACATGAAGATCTGAGATATTTAAATTGATCTTATTCCCTTGAGTAACCATTGACCATAAAATCAACATGAGATTTTTTCTTGGCTTTTACTAATTGTGTGAGTTCACGGTTAAACTATTTAGGATATTTTAAAAGGCGATCACTACGATAACTTGAGCAACTAATTTACTATATTTTATACAGTCACGTAAAAGTTCACATAGCGCCTAACTAAAATGGATTCATGAAATGTCACTCCATCATTACCAAGTTTGGAGCTATAACTCAGTATCTTTCTACAAGTATTGATTCTCGCAGCCAGACAGATATTACATCTGCCGAGATATTTTTCGTGATATTTCTCGTGCTTTCGATTCATTGAATCAAAATACACTTGTAAAAAAAACTGTTTTAGAATAACCAGCAATATTTTGACATGTTTGCATCATATTTAGATAATAAGGCAAACTGTGTATTTTGTAACGGCTTTAAATGTGATGCATATATCTCTAGCTTTGGTTACTCCCAAGAATCAAACCTAGGACAAGTATTATTTCATGATTTTAATGATCTTCTAAAATCTCTCACTTTTCCGGCTCTGTCGTACGCAGATGTCTAAAATATATTTAGATGAAATTGCACCAATGATGGGTATATTTTATAGAATAATTTAAACATAATAAATTATAATAGAACAGAACAGAGTATGTATTCACTTTATCACATATAAATCAAATAAAAAGAATTTGAAAATAATTCATTTACTCAATCGAATAATTAATTAATTATATGGTCTTTATCTACTGCGATTTTTTTACTTACGTTACATAAATATTTTAAAACAAATATGAATTGAAAGAACTACTTCTTTACTTATACTGTACTGACGAAGGATAAATCCCAAAACATGTATCTGTAGATAGCCTTTTATTACTCTTTTTTGTTTTTTGTTCATTGCAATAAATATTTTCGAACAAAAATTGTTGCATTATCCATTATGTAATTGTTATACAACAGTAAATGTCCATTGATTACATGTTATCTTATGTCTCTATTTGCAAGAGAATTAGTTATCTCAATGCATTTTTGTTTTAAAGTATTTACGTAACGTAAGTTAAAAAGTCGGAGTAAATTAAGAGAATATAATTTATTAATTATTCAATTGAGTGATTTAATTATTTTCAAATTATTTTTATTTGATTTAATGATAAATAAATTGAATTTGAAACATTTGAAAAATGATTTAAAAAAATGTCATTTTAAGTAATATTTAATACACGTATTTAATTTTGAAACTCTTAATCAACGTAGAAAAAAACAAAACAAGTTCTAGATTTTCTAAAAAAATCGTAAACAACTTAATAAATGCTGAGTAAATTTTATCTAAAATTAATTTTTATGTTCTACAATTCTCATCACGTTATATTAGTGTTGAGCAAAATCGATTAATATTAGTAATCGAGTATTTCTAAATATGCAATTATAAATAAATAAAGTCAATACGTAATAATAAATTTAGTTTTTTTTAATAAATAGGGAACAAGTACTAATAGTAATAGAATATATTGCATTAATACAAAAAAGATATAAAAGATCGACTTTCCCCATCTTTAGTAAATATATCTAAATTCGGACCTGATATGTTAACTAAGCTACAGATATTCATATGTCACGAAATTGTAATAAATAGTTTGTTCATCCTTTTGTACAAAAAAGTATTTTATAGTATATGTAATATCCACTATTTTTAATTATGAAATGTTGTTATATTTAACGGTTTCCTCTATTTTAATTTGAATAGTTTATATGATTTTATTTCTATAATACATATTAATAAAAATTAAAATAGAGTTATATAAAATAAATTTTTAAAAATACAAATATAATTAAAAATAATGGATATTTTTTTGCATTCTTGTATATTCTATGTTTCAACCCTACACCGAAAGGTAAAAGGGTCAATGAAAAAAAAAAAAAAATTGCTATGTTACATAGTTCTTTGTTGGTTATCTCTAATCGGAAAATAAAGTTATTATTATTTTTAATATATTGGTAAATCATAAACATTCACTAATCTTTGACAAGGGGAAAGATAATTTACATATCGAGAATTTCATTTAAAGAAGAATGTAGTGCAATTGAAAAGTTTGTAACAATTATTAATAATAAAATAATAATATTGTTAATGATTAAATATACTTGGTTTGTTACATTCATCTAAAAGGTTTTCATTTTGGTCAAGTGATTAGTGAGAATCAAAACGAATATTTTGTTTCTATGAGAAAATTAGAATTCATTATACTGATTAATATTCTTTCTTTCTATTTATTTCTTCTTCTTGTTTCATTGTTCTTCCTTTTCATTCCTTTCTTTCGTTTCGCGTTCACTGGGATAGAACAAATTGTTCACAAATAATGTTACATCAAAATAAAAACTACATTAAACGTTAATGTAATATTGACTCAACATTTTTATTTCCTTCTTTCTATTATCCTTCCTCCACTTCTTATTTTTTTTCTTTTATTCTTCCATTCTTAATTGTTTTCTGTCTTTCCTTATGTCTCTAATTATGTCTATCTTTCTGTCTTTCCTTTTTTCTTTATTATTATCTGTTTTTTTTTTGTTGATTTATTGAAACTCGTTCTTTTAAACTCATATCGGATGTCGAGTTTAAACTAATTAATACTGGGTTAATTACGTTAAAATTAAGAGCGGATGAATCACGGTTCCAATTAGTGGTCTGATCTACCTAGCATGAGCCAAACTAGGAAGCCGGCCGAAGTGAAACCAAACAAACAAAAAAAACGTGAGGAAGACGGGATTTTCAGGTGCTATAAACAGGCACACGCCCGAGTTCAGCAGCACGTGTTTACAAAAAGCGGCCACGTGTCGGAAGGAGGAACAGCGGAGGATGGAAATGCGGGAAGGGGTCTTCCCCCGACATCCTCCGGGATGATCATCTGTTCGTAGGAAGTGCATCGGCACGACGATTCACGTCTGCGTATCTTGCGAAATGTAAACAATTGCAAGAACGGTGGAAGGCTACGTGGGTGTTTTGAAATTAATTCAGAATTTTCGACAGAAGCAAATTTTTATTAATTCAATTTGAAATTTTATTTTGTAGTAAATTATTATATAATTATTCTAATAAAAGTAACTAAAGTAAATCTCTATATAGGTTTTGGAGCAGAATAATTTATATTTATTGAATAAAACTGCTCTTCATTACTATTGACAATGGAAACTTGGTTTTTATTTATTAAGATCTAAGTAAAGTATTTGTTTAAAAAAATGACATATATGTTATTATTTAATTATTTTTAATTCGACCTAATATTTACCGTTTTCATTAATTTTAATGTTTGTTTATCTGAAGTTCCTCTTAGCAAAGGGTCAATACATTGTAATCAAACTAATATCTCCCTTGAACAGGGGTCCGGGGGAAGTAAAACTAATTTTGTTCTAAGTATCCAGTGGCTTAACAAATTCTAATAAAATTAATAAAAGAAAATATCTCATTCTAAATTTAAGAGGTCAGGTTTACCTTCCGATTATGATGGTTTTATATTTTTACGTGAGCAATGGTGAACAATTTTCAAATGGATTTGCAACCATTTTTTTGCGAAACCTATAAAGTCTCGAATACCAAGTTGTATGATTTTACTACTAGTAAACAAGTAAATAGTTCAAAATTCTCTATGTCTTATATTAAGTTTTTAATTAGTTTAATTAACTCGGCAGCGGTACATCTTATGGACCTGATGGCATTCCAGCAATATTTTTATCTAAATGTGTGTACACACTTTCCAAACCAGTATATATTATTTGCATATTCACTTGAAGAGGAAATGTTTCCAGAAATCTGGAATAGTACCATACATAAATCTGGAAAAAAAGATATAATTTCCAATTACAGAGGAGTAGCGATTCAATCATTTATTCCAAAAATATTCGACAAGATCATTTCTAGGCAATTATTCTAGTTATCAGAAGAGGTTATCGAGAACGAGCAACATGGACTTTATCAAAGAAGATCGACTGTTACCAATTTTCTGTAATTCCAATCAACCATTCCGTCAGCCATGGAGAAGTAAAGCCAAATTGATGTCATATTTACGGACTTTTCCAAGGCTTTCGATAAAGTGAACCACTCTATCTTACTTTCCAAATTGAGTGCTTACGGTTATAGTGATGGTGTTGTGAAATGGTTTCATTTCTAAGGTATCGAAGGTAATGATGTTTCATCTGGTGTTCCACAGGGTAGTCATACGCCAGATCTTGCCTCCATGCTGACGACATGAACGTTTTGATGGAAGTGAATTCTTTGGATGACTGTGTAAAACTATAATTTGATCTTAACGTAATTTGTAATTGGTGTGATATTAATGATTTTAGATCTAAAAATAGATAAATGTAAGGTAATGACATTTAGTAGGAAAAAGAAACGAATTGAATATGAATATTCAATTAATAATATAACTCTTGCAAGGGTAAATAGAATTAAAGATTTAGCGATATTCTTTGATGACTCTGTGTTTTTTTTTCTAATCTTGGGTTTGTAACAAAGCAATGCGATCATTGGGCTTCATTGTCCGGTCTGCTAAACTAAATTTTAATATTATAACTTTACTATTTTTACTCCTATCCCGAAAGATATTCTCATTTTGTTTGTTGTCCCAATCAGGTTGATTGTTTCCACTTTTTTTTTTTTTTTTTTACCTGAACCACTTCGGACTTCCCTTAACTTTACTAATGTTATACAATTCATTTGTGCGTTCTCACCTTGAGTATGGGTTATTAGTTTGGTTCCCAATTTATGAAATACACATAAATAAAGTTGAAAAAAACAAAATAATTTGTTACATATTTGTCTTGCAAATTTAATACAGTATAAATATTAAATCAATGATCGTCATAAATTGAAGGAGTGTTTTTTTTTTCACAAACTTATACAGGGTAATATCACTTCTCCTGCTGTGTTATCTTTGTTAAATTTTAATTTCTATCCGCATAACATTCCCATTCGTGGCGCATCTTTGTTTCGACCAAATTTCCATCACAGTAATTATGGTTTCAATTCTCCTTTTGAAATAATTATAAGAAATATTAATAAACTAAATTTATCTAGAGAGTTTTACTTATTTAATGTTTCTTTAGCCTCACTGAAGACAGCTATCACTTCGCAATACGTTTAATTATTTCAATCTAGATATATTTGGTTTCAACAATAATTAATCCTGTTTGTAACATTGGTACGATGTTTGTTACAAGGCTACTTGACTTTTTTTATTTAACTCTTCATTGTTATCGTTTTAAAACTTTAAAAGCAATTATTATTATTATATTTCAAAATATAGTAAGTGCCTAGGTTTTAAAAATAATAATTATTACTGACACGATAGTATTTATTTGGTAACTACAAAGTAAATCACACTATCAGTGAAGACGAAAGTGATGATTCCACTTTCGTTTTCGTTGGCGTACTCCTAATTTGGTGTTGCTGGCAGTAAAATACTCATGACTTCCTTGGAAAAAAGCTTTTATTTATTTTTTAGTTTTACTCTATTGCAGCTGATAAATGGATCGGATGTAAGCAATAATTTGTTTAAAATGTCTAAGAGAAAAAATAAAATAAAGAACATACCTGTTGCAGTCTACCCTAAGGAATTTTCTCGTAAAGTGTGTTTGCGGAAATGTTTGTTCCAAGCCTCAGCGGCCTCCTCCGATAACTATCCGATGGAAAGTGTTGCTTCTGATATGACTTGAGCATCATGTACTAGTACTCTGTGAACTGTTGTTGACATGGGATGTCAATCATATAGTTCAACATATAGTTGGGTAGTGATAATATATGGAAAATATAATTAAGGTAAAAGAAATATATTTGCCAAATAGTAATGTACAGTGCGAATTAATGTAAATAATATATTTTCTTGTATTTTTTGTAGTTGGTCACTTTGTCGCTTCAAAAATATCAGGCGTTGGTGTCATTTATCATAATCTCAAATCAGGCGTTATATTATCATTATCAAGCAACGTCTGTTTGATATAATTAGTGGTTGTAATTAATATTGTTAGTTTTTATAAGTGAAGAAAAGACGTATCATATTGTTTACACAAAATGGATATTATTCCGAGGAAACGTTGTGACATTGAAGGAGTATACTACTAAGACACAAAGAGCTATTACGAAAGAGTGTGGAGTAAGTTTGGGGATTGTGAACAAAATTCTAAAACTAAGGAATGAATGGATGAGTTGAAATTCAGAGAAAATGCAAGTACGGGAGAAAGAGGAAAACAACTGCGTAGAGATAATCAGAAACAGTAAAATTAATAGTAGGAAAACTATTTTCGAGGTACAGTAAGACCTAAATGATTATGGAGTTACAATTAATGATTCAACAGTACGTAGAAGACTTCTGGAATCGGGAAGAAACGCAATCCTACCCCAGAAAATTATTAAATATCCCAATGACGAAAAGAGGCTTCTTTAGGCTGGGAAATATGTAGCCTGGCCTACAGATGATTGGAGGAAGGTATTCTTTTCATATGAGACACTCTTTTTAGTGTAGGACCAGCGGTCATAATACATCAGGAAATTGCAGGACGAAAATCTGAGAGCCGCTCATGTTTATTGTGAAATGTCTCCAGAAGGAAATGTTTTGTGGTTGTTTTTCCTATATGAGGCCCGGATCTCTTATGTTAATTGAAGGAATGATGAATAGCGATAAGTGCAAAGATTTACTGGTTCAAAAATTAGCTTATGTTATAAAAAAAGTTATTCCAAATGGTGAAGAATTTTTTCAGTAAGATTCAGCTCCTTGCTATAAATGAAATAAAATGATAAAATATTTTAACGATAGTAATATTTAATAAAATGTTAAACCACCATTCATCTAGCATATGGATAACTAGTTATGGCCATTTCAGTTTTTTGTCTTCCATTTATTACAGTAATATTTTCCTCGATTGGCCTACAAATGCAATAGATTTAAATTAAATTGAGAATTTATAGGCTATTTGTAAAAGTAGGCTTCGAAAAGTGTATTGTGCAACGAAACAGAAAATGATGTAATTGAGGTATGGCTCCCGGATGACAAGTTGTTGAAAACTGCAAGAAACTGATCGATTCTATGCGAAATAGAATACAACAAGTAATGTCCGCCAAAGGGGGGCATATTCCCTATTAAAATTAAGATTAAACAATATGTAATTGTTTATTTGTAACGTTTTATAAATAATAAAATCGTTTTTCACTTCTGTTCACATTAATTCGCAAACTACTGTAATAATATCTAATTACACAGATACAAAATGAAACATTTTCTGTAATCGTTTTAAAGTATCTACTATATCACAAATCTAGATGTAAAAATATTGATAACCCAAAATTAAACACAATTCCATGGGAAATTGTTAACTGTGCCCGTACCGAAAGCGAATTTCCGCCAAATGTTCTCGGTTATCTAACGTCCTGCAGTCGTCACATGGCGGATTATCAGCGAGGTAAATCTGTAGGAACAAAGGATTAAAGAGTAAGGCGGTGGCGCAGCAAGGAAAATGGGTATTATAAAGCGGATGCGGAGATGGAGATGGAGGTGGCGACGAAAATAGATTAACTATTAATAAATGGTACCCCCCTTTACTCAATTACCTTACGCTACTCTCTGAACGGCAGGAGAAAATCCATTCCTGAGTAGTGACTGTTGTTGCGACGTGAAAATATAAATATTTCATAAATGCACAAACATTTAAAAAAAACAGGAATTGAAAATTTTGATTTGAAATAAATTTATCAAATTCCAACAAATTGAAATTAATGTTAAATAAATATAAAACATTCACATTTACAGGATTAATCTTATCAATAGACAAGAATATTTATTCACTTGGTCACAGTTATATAAATAAATTAGATAAAAATGATTTGAAAGTAATTAATAAATTATTTCCACTATTAAATAAAAATGATTTCAAAATATTTAATAAATTATTTCCACATTTAGCTCTGTGACATTTTGACTTACGTTTCGTAAGTACTTTAAACAAATGCACATTGAAACAACTACTTCCCGGGTAAATACTCCGCCGGACATTGAATTACATAATGTACACCTGTTGTTGTATATCAATAAAATATTGCATCATGAAACAATTTTTCATCCGACAAAATTCAATGTAAAAAAAAAACAAAAAAATAACGCTACTTAATATAAGGCCATCTACAGATACGCGTTTCTGGATCTACATAATTTAAAGATTACATAATTTAAAGATGTTAAATGAAATTAATTGTATTAAATCAAGCATATTCAGTCAAATTAAATCAATGTAAAGAACAAATATGCAACAGCAGGTGTACATTATGTAATTCAATGTCACAACTATTTGTTTTAATGTGGATTTGTCTAAATGTGGAAGTAATGTATTAATTATTTTCAAATCATTTTTATTTAATTTCCCTTATTCTTATTATCAAATCATTTTTTTTTATGAGGAACTTGAAATAGGTATCTAGATTTATTATTAATAATTTACATTAATATTTTAAATGTAAGTAACATACAACCATAATTAGAACATTTTGAATATGTCATTGGTTAGATTACAAATAAATTAATAAATCACAATATTTCTACTATATTAGAATCATAGTGATATATTTGATTTATTTATTTACTTACGGACTTGTACAAAAAATATAAATGTATATATCTACATTTTTTTAACATACATTATATAAACAAAACAAAATCAATGAATGGGTACAACGTAGTACTTAAAAATGTACAGATTATACATAAAAATAAAACTAGTCTATCATGTTAATTGTTCTAGCTTTTAATTAATTAAGCAAACTTTATTCCTTTTGAATTAATGCAATTAAAGACTATGAATTATTGAATAAAAATTGACAAAAATTACTCACAGATAGAGATGAGGTAAAACATTGGAATTTAGGACATAAACATTATTAGAGAACATAAATGATGATAAGAAATAATACAAATTAATATTAGATCATATTTTTGGATTATCATTAATTTATATGTTTACACCGAAAATTATTAAATATATAAATGAATTTATATAAATAAATTGATAATATTAACGAGGCGCCAGAAATTTCTTCCGATATATATATTAATAATATTCCAAGACTATTCTCAAGGTACAGACATTTATTTTTAAAACGCACTTCAGCATTTAATGATTTTTACAACGTATTTCGGAACTATCATGTTGAATGCTTTATTAGTAAACCTTCATCTCTCTTAAATTAATATTTATAAAAATTCCGTTAAAGACTATTCACAAATTGTATCCCTTATATGTCTATTACTAAATAAAGAACGTTCTTGGATTATATGACGAATTAATAATCCAAGAACGTTCTTCTTATAAAATGATTTTATTTGTTCTAAATTCTACTGGATTTGAATAAAAACATACGTCACACGTGTCATTATCAATAATAATAATTATGATAATTCAACTCATCTATAGAAATATGTATTTAAAATAGCTGAATTAGCAGTTTGCAAGCGGATAAACAGGGAGGAAACAAGTTTGCAAGTGGACAAATTTGTATTTACCCTTCACTATGACAATTGTCCTTAAATTTACAATTTCGTGAAACTAAACGTCAGTCGAATCGTGATAGTGTGAATAATCATGAATCTAACTCGTTTGGAAAGTGAATCATCAATCGATGATTAGTAGTATCCCCAAGAACACTACTATAACGAACAATTCGATCTGGAAACAATTAAATTATCTTAACAAATACCACTCACGGTTATAATTTATGCAGGATAAATTTTATTTCGATCGCTCCTCGTTTCATCGCCAATTTATTCAATGAATTGCGATTATGCAAAAACCAGTTCATTCTCGAAAATGGGAAATACATTTACGTACTAAAGAGTGTGGGGTTCCGTTTTCGACTATAGACTAAAACCCCTCCACTATCTCAAAGACTCCAACTCGGAACTGTTTGTCACATTACCTCAAGTTGGGCATTGTCTTCCTGTTATTCAGTTCTCTTTTTCAATGTCTTCGTCATGTTTTGTCCTAAGAATATCCTCTATGCATGTCGTCATTAATTGCCATAAAGACTCCAACTCGGAACTGTTTGTCACATTACCTCAAGTTGGGCATTGTCTTCCTATTATTCAGTTCTCTTTTTCAATGTCTTCGTCATGTTTTGTCCTAAGAATATCCTCTATGCATGTCGTCATTAATTGCACATAAAGAGAAGTTGACGCGAACATCATCTTTATTGTGACCACAGTATATACAGGGTGGCGTTTTTTTCATTCCCATTCTATGATGATATGAGCGAAAGCATCCATATCCTCTTAAAAATTGAGCAATGAAATATGAAATTTCTTCATATTTTCGTTCAACCCATATCCGTATATCGGGTATTAGTATTTTTATCCATTTGCTTTTGTCACATGTTTGCCACATATCCTGCCAGTGATAGAACATGGACCAAACTGAACAAGATGGGCTGAACGATCTATTGCGACGAACCTTATTTTATGGTAATCAATTTTAATAAATTAAATATATTTTATATAATGACGATACGAGTATCTAAATTTCTGTCGAAATACTTACTAAATATATTTTCATAGAAAAGAATATTCACTAATCACAATCGAGACGGTATTATTTAATTTAGATTAATTTAATTAATTTAATTTAATATTATTTGAATAAAAATATTTGGCCTTTCTCCTTCGTATTGTTGTATTAAACTAAATATATTTCGTAAACTACGTTTCCATCTTCAGTAGTTGAAATTTTAATAAATATAAATAAGTTGTTATGGTGTTTACAAGGCAATAGTGATAAAATTAAAAACAATCATATTAACCATAAACTAATCATAAATTTTAGCACGTTATATATAATTATATTTATATTAGTTTATAGTTAACATGATTTATAATTATTTTTATTTTATCACTAAACACTATGACAACTTATTTATATTTAATAAAACTTCAACTACTGAAGATGGAAACATATTTTTTGCTCTTTACATTAAATATTCTCAATTTAATGAAACGTTCAGTCACCATTCATCTAGCGTATGGATAACTAGTTATGGCCATTTCGTTTTTCCGAACCTCATCAGACTAGTGTGTTCCATGTGCAATGCCTTGATGAAAGCGACTGAACGGAAATTGTGAATTTCGTTTTCCTTGTTTGCTTAAACAGGACAAGTTCGCCTTCCTTTAGTGGACGAAACAATTATTCTCGGTCGTTTACCTTGTAGACCCAAATCGTTGACGATGCTACTTGAAATAAGGCAAAAGGTGGCGCTTGCTTCGTCTTTAATTTATTATGATAAATATTCTCAAATCGCTTAAATTGTTGCATTATGCAATATATATCAAAACAAAAACATATTGCATAATACAACAATTTTTATTCGAGAATATTTAATGTAAAGAGCAAAAAATGTGTTCCTTCAGTAGTTGACGTTTTAAAAATATAAATAAGTTGCCACAGCAAGTATTTAATATCTAATTCAATCTCTGGCGGGGTATATGCCCGAGAAGTAGTTGTTTTAATGTAAATTTCTTTTTAAAATACTTACGTAACGTAAGTCAAAATATTACAGTAGGCTAATAGAGCAAATAATTTATTAATTATTTTCAAACTCTTTTTTATTAAATTTAAATATATTTCGTTTATTAAATTTCTTAGTTGATTCAACTTGTTTTAAAATCGATTCTATTTTTATCATTCCATTGCGTTTCTATACTTATTTAAAAAGTCGTTAGCGCAGTGTATTTGACATAACTTAAAACCTGATCCATCTGTTGAAAATAAATAGCGCGCGCACAGAGAGATTTTCTCGTGGGGTGGTGTTGGCCATTAAAGCGGGGCCTCGACGGTGGTGTTACTATTTTAAATCTCGGCGTCTGCGAGCCAGAGCCGTTTTTCTTCCACAATCCGAAAATAGCCGCCAGTGTAAATTACCTGATTGAATTCATGACTTCTTGAGGTTTGTAAAGGAAGAAAGTTTACTAGAAACAAGTCGAAAACCAAAATATTAACCATTAAACAGTTTGCGGGAGCGTTTTTAATTTATTAATTCTTCAGGTTCGTAAAGGATGGGGTTTACTAGGTGCAAGTTCTGGTTTTCGATTTGCACCTAACGCCTCAAGAATCACAAATTAAAAAAGATGGTGCGAACCATTAGCCCTGACTCGCTATTAAGTGTTTACTAGATGCAGGTCTTCCTTTTCGACTTGCACCTAGTAAACCTGAAAACAGTTTACCGTATAATTTTATGTGAAAATATTTGAATTACTTTTCCTACTCCAATATACAGAATGAGTCACCGAAGTGTCCGTCTTTGATATCTCCCTTGTCGTCAGAAATTCACCATTAATTTATTAATAAACCTTGCTTGGCTACTGAAGGCGCATAATGTAAAATTATTTTCAAGTTACAAGGTGTCTCATTATCCCGGAATTCATATCAACTTTATGATTTCAAATAGAACATCATATATATATATATTATTTTTTATATTCGATTCCCCTTTAAATTATCTTTACATCAATTTACATAGTTTGTAGTTTCGACTAACCGTTACTGCATAAAAACAATATGTTCTAAAAATTGAAAAGTCACATATTTAAAATAATTTTTCGATCACCCTGTATAAAAATATTTCACATTAAAGTTATTATTGAATAGAATGGCATTATCTTAGGATGTATAAAAAATCATTTTCTTTCTATTCAATAATAACTTTAATGTTAAACTTTTCAATTTTTAGAACCCAAAAAAAGTAATGATTTTTTTTATACTAAAAAATCATTACTTTTTTTGGGTTTTGAGATGGAGAAATGATTTTTTATACATCCTTAGATAATGCCATTCTATTTAATAATAACTTTAATGTGAAATATTTTTATACAGGGTGATCGAAAAATTATTTTAAATAAGTGACTTTTCAATTTTTTTTAACTTAGTAAAAGGAACCCTATAGTTTTTTTAACTGGAATTTGCATCTTCTATAATACGAAGATGCAAATTCTATAGACGAAAGTTTATTAACCACAAAATCCAAGAGAAGGTATGAAATTGCATACAGCAAATTTATGAAAATGTGGTTCTGGCGTATTTCAGAAATGTATCAAACACATATAAAGCATCGTCGTTATGGTTGATAAATTCGATGTTGAAGAGTAATTTAAGTATCAAGAACAATATGTAAGTATGAAATTACGTACAGCAAATTTGGCTGTCTGAATCAGATACAGTTCAACTGACATTTATGTTTATTTCAAAAGTCATAACTATCTGATTTATACATACGAATAATGATGCAATAAAAATTATCCATTTGCCGGAAATAGAATGTTTAAGAGTTTTACGCAAACTTCCGGCAATTATCGCACAATATACGTTAAAACCTTAAAATTACATTTGTTCTTAAAATTCAATTTGTAAAACGCATTTTATATAGCGGGCATAGAGAAATCAAGTTTTTAAAATAAATTTGAGATTAATTTCCTACTTTATTGCTTATTAGCAATGCTGGATCTACTTTTCGAGTGAATTTGGAATTGGCAATGAGGACATGGCAATTTTGGTAATTTGCGCCATCGACATGTTCTAGGATATCTAATAAATATGGAAGTAAGAATCGCTACGAATATTTATTTCATCACATATGACTATATGATAGCTATATTCTAATTAATCATTTTGGTAATGAAACCATACCGAAACACTAATCTCGGATTGAGCAGTTTTCCTGCAAAGATAACCCGAATCTACACTAAAATGACTTTTGTGCATGGAAATACCGCTCAATAGGTATTTCCATGCACAAAAGTGATTTTAGTGTAGATTGTCTTTTTGGCGGTGTAAACAGTTGAATTTTAACGCTGAAATGGAGATGATTATTTTATTAACGCCTGGAACAAGACATCCATGAAAAAATATTAAGGTAGCAGCTGGATCACATCAAAATGATCAATATAGAAATGTACAAAAAAACTGGCCCACAAAACCGAGCTCAGAAGAAAGGCGCAATCCATCTCGTTCACGATGATGATCCTCGGAAATAAGTTCAAAACGTACAAGGATAACCGGATAAGCGTGAAGATACAGCGGCAGCAGCTCGACATACACCTGAACGATGAGATGGCCAGGAACTTCGGAGTGATGCATCCAGCAAGACAAGAACAAGATGTCCCAGTTGCAGCACGAACTAACACAGCTTAAATTAATAGCTCAGAAATATGCCAGCTTATAAAAAGAATATTATAGCTTGAGAAAGCACTGTTTAGAAAAGTACTTTAGAAGAATTATGGAAGCAGCTTAGTCTATCAAAATTAGAATTATAACACCTCAGAGAGGAATCAAACAAACATGAAGAATAAAGCACGTGAGCTAGTGACAGGAGATAGTTAGATTAATATTAAATTAATGTCTGTACCACTGCGTCTTATTAATCTATTGTAGATCCTAGTTTTCTCAGAAGGCTTGCTTCAGCTTCGCCTCTTTTACTATCCTCAATAACCCTAACAATGAATCTTGGGTGTAGCTTGTAACGATATAAAATGTTAATATTTTTATTAGTAATGGTTTTAATATTTAAACATTAGTAGTTCATATTGCATGAAATAAATATAAATATAATATTAAAAATCAACCAATAAAACACAGATTAGAACTACCAATGTCTAAATATTAAATCCATTAATTATATTAAAGTTGCAGGTTTAGAAGAACAAAAAAGAATTTATTATCGTTTGTTCAAAAAGAAGAAAATGTTATCGCTAAATATATGGTTCAATAATGAATGTTTAAGGAGGAAAGTGGTACCAAAATACGTAAATATCAAATCAAATTCAAATTCAAAATCCGCCAAAATTGCAATTAAAAAGCAGAAATTATTTGGATAAAGGAAGAAAGGAACGAACAATAGAGAGTGAGAAATATAATAGAGCACTACATTTATTTAGTTCAATCGGAAATTACTTACAAAATGTCTCCAAAATATTTTGACAACTTTGACAGTGATGTAAGGTATGAAGTTAATCTTTTTATTCATGAAAAATATTTAATTCAAAGAAATAAACTAGATAGATTAGAACAAAATCAAAAAGATAACAGATTAAATTCAAATAACATTAGAAACAATTCAACATCTGATGTAATTAATTTATCTAACATAACTTTCTCCAATGATGAATTAAAAATTTTATCACTACATCCAAATTACTGTTTTGATTTTAAACACAATAATCGTTGCAGAATGTGAACTAAATTTATTAAATATGAAAAAAGAATGCAATTATGAAAGACATCAAATAGAAAAAATCATAAAATCATTTAGTTTCTCTTCCAATTCAACTAATTTCAAAATAATAAAGTCAATTAAACAAAAATCAGCTGAAAATTCATTAGTTTTTTACAAAAGCTGACACATCTAACAAAACTGTAATACTAACAAAAGAATAATATATTCAAAGAGTGAATAATTTCATTAATCAAGAAAATATAATTAATTTAAAAAAGATCCAACAATTAAATATCAAAGAGAAATTAAACAAGTTCTATCAAAAAATTCATTTTTTAATAAAAATGATAAATTTAATATAATAACAAAAAATCCTATCACCCCAAATCTTTACGGTTTAATTAAAACTCACAAAACAAACCTACCAATCAGACCTGTGGTTTCGTATATAAATTCCCCTTGCAGAAACTTAGCTATCTATACTAGTAAATATTTTAGAAACATGACAAATAATAAATCAAAATATAGTATTAAAAATAATATAGATTTAATAAATAAATTAAATGATTATAAAATACCTTTAAATTCAAAAATTGTTTTTTTTTTTGATGTAACGAATATGTTTCCTAGTATTCCTTCAAGTGAATGTGGTAAAATTATTAAAAATATTTTAGATAAAAATAATATTAATCCAATTATTAGAGAAGAATTACTTTCTTCTTTTAAATTATCTATCGATCAAAATTATTTTCAATTCAATAACATTTATTATAAACAGAATTCTGGATTGGCAATGGGATCTCCTTTAAGTCCATTACTAGCTGATATCTACATGAATACATTAGAAGAAACAATTTAAAAAAATCCACTTGCAAAAAAACATATTAAATTTTGGTATAGATATGTTGATGATATTATTGCATGCTTTGACGGATCTGATAAAAACTTAAATTCATTTTTAGAATATATTAATTCTTTAAACCAACACATAAAATTTACTTTAGAAATTGAGTTAAATAAAAAGATCAACTTCTTAGATCTAACTATTATACACACAAACAATCATTTACAATTTGAGATTTATAGAAAATCAACCAGTAACAAAAATACTATCCCATTTGATTCATTTCACCCCCTTTGTCAAAAATTATCAACATATTATTCTATCATCAATAGAGCTTTCAAAATTCCACTATTAAAACCTTCATTCAATAATGAATTAAATTTAATAAGAAAAATTGCTGCAAAAAATTGTTTTCCTTATCACACAATTCAAAAATTAATTAATAAAGAATTCAAAAAGAAAGCATTTTTTGAAATTTATCCAAAAATTAAAGAAAACAATAAAAAATATTTAACTTTAACTTATTTTGGAGACATTTCAGAAAGAATTGCAAATATATTTAGAAAAAATAATTACAAAATAGGATTTAGAAGTAAAAATAAATTAGGTAATATATTTTACAATAGAAAAGATAAAAAAGAAAAATTTAACAAATCTGGTATTTATAAACTTATATGTTCTGATTGTAATAGTGTGTATATCGGAAAAACTAGCCGAAATTTTAATATAAGATATAATGAACACTTTAGAGCATTTAGATTAAATAAAGATTGTAGTACTTTTTCAAATCATATACTTACAAATAGTCACACTTTTACAAATTTAAATCATACAAAAATCTTACATCATTGTGAAAAAGGTCAAAAATTAGATATATTGGAAGCAGTCGAAATTTATTTACACAATAAAGACACAAATTCATCACTTCTAAATGAACAAGTAGATATATTAAATTCTTCACTTTATGATTTATTATAAATACTACTTTTCACTTTTTTCTATTATTAAACCGTATATATATAATCTATATATTTCTATTAATTTCCTTTTAATTTTAGCAATCCAACTTATTTATAAATAACTAATTTTGTTTTATTTTAGCAAAATAATTCCATAATGATCCTGAGGATGGTTTTTTAGTGGGTTTTTTCCACCTTGTGATCAAATGCTGAGACTGAAATTATTTTGCCTGCCCCACAATAAAATTAAAATTAAAAAATCAATATATCCATTCATGTAAATATCCATAGAAATTTTAATAAAACAAATTTTAAATTCTCTTGAATATGGGCTAATAACCCGAAACTAGTCGAGAATTTAAAGTTATTCAATCTAATCTGTGTTTTATTGGTTGATTTTTAATATTATATTCATATTTATTTCATATTTTTATTAGTATTTAATGTATGCAATTATATTAGCTATTGCTAATTTATTTTTTAATTTCGAATTCTTAAGTCGTACATGCGCTCGTGCGAGAATTCTTCCGCGCATCCTTGATAATTGCAAAATATATTTCCCTGTTTAATGGTGAATGTGAGTCACGTTTTCGATTTTTATCGGATAATAGCAAACATATACTCAAATGATTTGTGTGATTTGTTGATTTAATAAATACACTTCACACTCTTCGTGGATTAATTATTTCACCATTAAAAGAAGAAAAAACACGTTTCCATTGACATCTTGGAAATAAAATACTAAGTCTTGGTTGAAGTTCAACAAATCCAATTCAATTTTTCTATTAGAACCGCACACTATCAAAGGTTCTTTGTAATTAATCTGGTTTCGATTACATTTGATTTTTCGGATTATTCAGAAATTCGACGGAATACAGAAGTTTTCTTCGTTGAATTTATTCCTTATCAAATTTGCCATCGTTTCGTGGTGGGGCTGCTGATTTTTGCTTGAACGGTTGGACGTTAACTGATGGAAGGTCAGTGGTGGAGTCGGAGAAAACCGTGGTGACAAAACAGGAGCACATCAGTAAAAGATAAGCAATTTGATATCCTCTTTTTTTAGTTCAATATCAGCGTTTTTTTTTGTTAATCTGTTAATTAAAATGTTTGGAATATTTTTTTTTTAATATATATTGTTTGAAAAAAAAAATAGTGGCTTATCATACAGTTTTTAAGACTGTGCATATAGAGTGTCTTTAATAATTTAACTTTCTATCTAACTAAACAGGTTTAAGTTTATATTGAATATTTAAAATAAAATGGTATAACCTTAGCGCTAACGGTCCGTTATAAATAATTTTTAGTGTGTTTAAATTGAAGTCTAGGACTTCAGAAAAAAAATGTCATTTTGTTTTGGGGAAAAAGTCAAGAGTAAAAGTTGAGATATTTGTTGTTGGTAGAATAATTTAGTTTTTTTATATATATTTTTTATATTTACTTATTTCAAATTCAAAATTATTTACATTATATACAGTTGTTTTTTTTTTTTTGAAGATTAGTTTAACTTTAATTTGCTTTGGGAGAAATAAATAGTATTACATTTTATTAAAAAAAAAAAATAAGTATTTCTTTGTAAGGTCAATGTGTTTGGTAACTGAATAGTAATTTTCGTGATTTTGTAGGTAAGTTCTGTTGATGGTCGTCGTCATAAAATCACGTGGCGCTCAAAAATTAATAAACTAATACGACCCACGCCATCTTCATTGAGCAGGTCGGCCGGCTGTTAGATTCAATAGAGCTTGTATGTTGATCTCGGCAATAGCTTCACTGACATTGAAGAATTCGGTATCTGGGTAGCAGTCCAATTTTGCTCTCTGTAGAATGCTGTAAGAAGGGTATTTTTTTTGCGCTTCTAATAATTTCGTTTTGTCTTCTGCTAAGACCTGCCTCTACAAATAACGATAATGCCTGAATAAGTGACATTTGTGTTATTTATTTTCTTATGTTTTGCATTTCTGAGTATGCTTTTTTTATTCAGTAGCTCTCTTTGGGGAATTTGTAATGTTTTTGAGAATTTGAGCAGCATATCCCTTCCCAGAGGCTCTTAACTTTACTTGCGTAGCATGAGTAAGTTGTTCCAAATCAGTAGATCTCCTTAAATTTTCCGTTTTTCTTCGCTTAGATCTTTCACTAGATTCAATAAATGATTTGACTGGCCTACCTTGTCGCACTACTACTTTTGGCAACGTAATTGTTTCTTCAAGCCATTCTCTATTCACGTTAACAAATTTTCCTTGAAAACCGCGTGCTGTACTCCACCGTATTTTCAATTCAGACTTAAAGTGTGAGAATACGTGTTTAATTTTTCTCGTTTCTTCATTGTTGTAATTCTCACAATCAAGAAGATACTTTTCCAAATAATCCATTTTTTTTTTCGTCAAGTTTGGTAGATTTTGCTGCTGCATGATGTTAAACAACTTTCTTCTGGTTATAACTTCTACGCTCGATGGTCCTATAATAACACGAAAACAAAATATTGACGAAATCAGACAAATGGAAAGTATATGGAATTTTGACCGTTAAAGTTTATAAATTGATATTTTCTAAAGTGGAGAAAAGTGGAATCTGTTTTTAACAAAAACATAAAGTAATAGGACTGAACTTATTGTAGTAAAAAAAATGAATGGTGGGAAAGCTTTGCAAGTATAACTTTTCAATTTTTATTTTCGGAAAATGCAAAAAAATTATCTTATAAATTCTTTTTTTTTATTATTCTTACACTAACTAAACATGGCTTTATCCCAACAAATATTTGCGTAAACTGCGACACATACCTGCCTCATTGCACTCCATTGTTATTTACTTTCACACACCGCAGAAAAATAACAAATAATCACGTTTGAAACCCCTACTGAGTAAAATCGTATATGTCAAATTATTATTCACAAATTAACGATACACAATGGGGTATTTTCCAATTCTAGGCGGCCATAAGTCAATTTCGGAAAATGCAACGTAGATAGAAAAAATATTAGGTTTAGATATTCTGTGATATTAGGATTAGTACTTATTGTGTCAAAGCTATTCTGCACATATATGTATTGAGTCTGCAGTATCCTGTTAGTAGACCGACCAACTATTGGTCTGATATATTTCTTGTCTTCGTTTAGAAGGTCATAATTTTAGGTCAAGAACAGTGCTTTTACATAATTGTAAATCATGCAGCACCTGAAAAAAAAAACACTATTTCTGACAATGTGGTGAGATTTTCTGTAACGCTCTATCGGATAATTTGAAACCTATGCACTCATCGGTCAAGCCGCATCGGGTTTTCAACGATGGTATTTTTTTAATTTTAAGTACTGTAATGTAAGAGGTCGGACACGAATTAATATTCAGTTTACAAGATAAAATTTTAACGAATATAGCCTTTAGTTTTACCAATTGCCATTGACATTGCTTAAATATAAAATATTGAGACACTAAAAAATAATTATTAATAAAATACTGAATCGAGAATCTATTTGAGTTTGAGTTAATACTTCGATTAAACATAGAAGTCACGACTAACTCTTAAAATAAATCTACTCTGGCGGATTCAATGTGCTTTTTGAATAATTAATTTGCAAATTAATCATCATTTATAAAAACTTTGGTAACCATTTGCAGAACAACTTGTTGATATAGTTTATTTTGTAGTTTCATGTTCAACCTGCACCTATTTTTTTTGTTGATAAGCTGTTCTTTTTCCATATTTTTCGTATTTCCCATTCCTTGTGCATCTTGTAGTTTTTCTTAATTTTCTTTTTAACCATACCTTCTTTACAATTCTACAGATTCCCATTCTTTGAAGATCAATAATACATTTGCAAAACATAAGGATTTAACAGCATCAACACTGATGATCTCAAGAAAAGTTCACTCATTCCACAGCTCAATAATGTATTTACAAAAGACAAGAATTTAGCAGCATCAACAACGATGAACTCAAGCAAAATGAAGTGATTTCGCAGAATCAAAATTTATGAACTCACGACTAACTCAATTTGCTGTTCGAATGATTGAAGTTTGATTTGCAGAGTAAGCATGATATGATATAATCATAGTTTCGTGCTCAATCTAAATGAAGTGATTATACCTATTATTTTTTTGATAACCTCTTGGAATCTGTATTCTATTCCAATACTTTTGTTATGTCCCCATTTTCTGTGAATATTCTTAACTAACTAACCATCTTTATTCAAATATGTATATGTATGTACAATAATATACAAAAATTAGAATTATATTCTGTAGATAAATCGGCTATCGACCGGAGGTCTTTCAGCCTTATTTTTTTTTATCTTATTTTTCTTAGATTACTTTTTAACCATACCTTATTTACAATTCTACAGATTCCCATTCTTTGAAGATCAATAATGGCTGAAATAGCTTTTCGTTAAACTATGCTAATAATACAAGCTTATTAGCGTAGTTTAACGAAAGATATTTCAGATATTTGAAGAAAAAATGGAAAAAATAAATGTTCATGATGATTCATCGTGATGGTTTTTTTTTCTCGAAAACGAAACAAGACTCATAAAATTCAATATACACCAGTTTATTTGACATACATTTGTCGTTCATTTAGAATTTTTTCGACTTATCCGAAGGTCCTGAGAGCCCGTGACATAGCTCACCGTAGAAGACCTTTTAAAAAGGTCTTTTGCGGTGACGGCTCCTGGAGATGCAGAGAGCATTCGAAATCAAAAATTCCAATTGCGTTGCATTAAGAATGAATAAATGCTGTCATTGACCTTTCGATTTTTAGAAAAGTTTGACAAAATGGCGGCTTCCTGAGTAAAAAAAGTGTTATTTCGTGTCTAAAACTCAGTCTTTGATCGGCTGTAAAAATAGAAAATAAATAATAGACGAATTCGAACGATCAAAAACTTGAAAAAATAGTTTAGGACACGAGAAAAAAAACCTCTGTCATATTGAATGAATTATCGTCGCCACCGATTTTGAAAATGGGGTTTCGATATAATCGGGAAATGTTAAATTTAACGTGTACGTTATTAATTAATTTCACATTCTATGTATGTACATTTATCTATTATAAAATCTGCTTATATTGTGATGATAAAAAATTACGTACACGTTAAACTTAACAATATCCTTACAGAATAGCTCTGAATTGCGTTTAAAGTTTTGAGTTATGTTCACTAGTGTCATGATAAACTTTACGTAAACGTTTAACGTACACGTTAAATAGCTCTGAATAGCGTTTACAGTTTTGAATTATGTTCACTAGTGTCATGATAAACTTTACGTAAACGTTTAACGTACACGTTAAATAGCTCTAAATAGCGTTTATAGTTTTGATTTATATTCACTAGTGTCATGATTAACGTACACGTTAAACATAACAATACCTTTACAGAATATCTCTGAATAGTGTTTAAAGTTTTGAGTTGTGTTCACTAGTATCATGATTAACTTTACATAAACTCGCATAACTTCGGCAATTTGTATCCAACCGAAATGAAACTTTTTAGGAAATAATCTAAAATGTACACGCTTTCGAATTCGTAGATAAACAAAAAAAAAACATTTTATTAAACCATGCAGGTAGGCATCACCCCTTAATAATTTTCTCATTTAATACGTGGTAAAACTTTTTTCTGTACTTAAAAAAAAGTGATATATAAATTCTTTTTACAATTTCAAACAGTAAAACTAACACAAGGGGATGATCTAATTTTTTTAATAGACGCCCCTTGCCACCCCTTACTGAAACGATGCTAAAAAAATGTAACTTAGCTTTTCTCCTTTAATAAGGGTAGAGTAGCCATTTTCAATATATGAAATTATTATAATTATAGAAATATTTAACGCTTATTTAAACTTAGATTTGTCAATACACGCCCTTTAGTAGTTTAATATTTTGTTCTTTTTATTTACATACATAAACATCTTTATTTCTGAGATTGGAGTATACAATTACAATACAATATCTAACAATGCACTAACGTTCACAATATATTTCCAACTCTGAAACTGGCTATCGACCAGTGATCTTTCAGCCTGCTTTTTATTTATTTATATCAAAAATACACTTAATTAAGACATTAAAGAAAATACATGTTTTATAATGTAATAGTTGGTGATGTGAGTACATAAGAAAATAACCAAATTTTACATAGTGTTGAGTGGGAGACACTAATTATCCATCCATTGTTGAAACCTTGCAACGTGGAAAGTTTTCACGTCGTGTAAATATTCGAGGGGAGGAGCGGAGGTTTGTTAAAGGAGAAAGGATCATGGTCTATGGCGATGCTGAATGAATGCTTGCGACGTTACTCAGGCCGTCTAAATCCGTCTCAGGAATGCGTCGGGACGCTGGCGGCGTCTGAAGCCGTTTGGCTTACGGCCACCAACCACCTCTTGCTGCACTACCTATCCTAACTAGCAGCCACTGACTCATAGTATGTATTTTCCAAAAAAGATAAAGAGGAAAACAAAAATTAGATAACTTAGTACCGAAAACTAATTAATTTTAATGCGTGATCTACTCCTTAGAAATTTACTAAATGATTTTCTGGATATCTTCTGATATACATTGATTTATATATTTTTCGTGGTTAAAGGAAAAACGGCGACATGATTTCGCTTTCAGAAATAGGGAATACGAAGATTGGTGATAGCATCTCATTAAAATTGTATTTTTTTATTGTTATAAGTGCATTTGTATAATAAATAAGAAATATTGAACTAATAATGGGTTTTCCATGGGTTTAGCTATGGGAGGGGGAGGTCTTGTGTAGTATTTGCTATGATTTTGAAATTAATACTGGATGTATATATTCATAAATTAAATAAATAAAAAATGAACTAATAAAAGGTTTGGGAGGGAGCAATTGCTAATATTATTTTGAAAATGATACTATACTCTGTTTTTTTCTAAGATTACAATAACTAGAACACTGATTTGCATCATTAATATAGGTGAATCTGGTGACAAATATGGGCGCGAAATTTAAATCTAGTGGAATTTAACACATCGCACGAGAAAAGAATCGAATAAATTACAATAATTTTTCCATTCAGATTTCTAATAACTTTAATTGATGGATCCGCATTTTTACTCATTTATCATTATAAAATTATTATTATTTATATAAAATTACGAACCTAATCCACATAAACTGCTGTATATTAACTGATTTTGTTGTCCAACGCAGTAAGTGTAAGTAACTATTAGGTAACGAAATGAAAAAAAAAAAAGAAAACAAAATAAACAAAAAAGTGTGTAATGGTATGAAATGTATAATGTATAATTATAGAAATATTAAGACTGAATGAAACTGTAATGACGCTGGTACAGCTTTCTGACGCATGTGACATTTCATAACCCTGCACAGATCAATACTATTTAAATTCATATTTTCTAGGAATTTAACATTACAGTTAAGTGATATAGTTTAATTTATCATGTTATTTAAACACAGTACTCCAATATTAAACTTAATAATGCTACACTTATGCCGACGAGCAAAATGATAGAGACCACTAGACAAAATAAAGACGGAGAATAGTCTCCCGTGTGAGTTTTCTTGCAATTTCAACCAATGACTGAACAACTTGAAATTTGCCCTATTCTTCCTTGCTTGTAATCTTTAGAAAAAGATAGACTATAGATGCATATATTCATAAATTACACAATTTTTGAAATTCAAGTAAAAACTTGTATATAAACAATGTAACAAATATAATATTATTTGGTCAAACGAATGAATGAAATTACAAATTATTTATATTTGTTTATATTTTGGACTATGGCCAATTCTTGTTACGCCCGTAGAATTTATATTGATTCTAAAAATATGAAATCCATATTTTTCCGTAATTATCTCTGTTTTGTTGATGAAGCTACGATGTTTTCTATATTTTAATAAAATTCATATTTTCGGCATTACAAACTTTTGGCATTTTTGAGATATCTTTATGAAATATTTCCATAAAGTTAAAAGAATACTCTTGCAAAATATCTAAAATACTCTTGCAGAACATCTAAAAATCTAAAAAGATATGCAATTATTAATTTTTAAATTATTTTCATTTTATCCTCTAAAAAGATACGATTTTATCAATATTTTCTAAAATTCATATTTTAGCTGTTTCAACTTTTGCTTTCCAAAACGTCCTTCAAAGAATACATAAAAATTTCCAAATTTTTTATGTGTATTTTTTAAAGTTATTTTCACTCTTATGTTGGAAAGTATATTTTACTAAAATACAGAGTGGTTCAGGAGGAAATGGAAATATTTTAAAGACATATCCAAAGCAGAAATAAGCAAAATAAGCTTATATGTTCAAGTCCGATTTTCATTTGTTTCAGAGATAAGGTTTTTCTAAGTTAATCAAGGTTAATTTGGATTTTATAATGGTAATTCTGATCGTTCAGTAGAATGACTACATGATGGAGTACCTTTTCATTATGCAAATATTGTGAGAAATTTTCTAAATACTGGATGGAAGCCCGTAACCTTGGCCAATGAGATTACCACTCCCTGGATTTTTATCTTTAGGGATGGAAAGTCGTTAGTTTATGCTATTTAAGTGGACACAAGGGATGCATTACTAGATCGTATACTTAATGCTGCAGCGTTAATTAGAGCGAATCAACGTTCAGTGAAATAGGCTTCCAGGTCCATTTATAAACGCGCAAATAAGTGTATCGAAGTGGGTGATGGAGTTTTCGAAAATTTAGTGTAAATTAATGCTACTTGCTTTTTTTTATAAGTTCAGCAATACATTATCCTTTAATTTTTTAAATTGAATAGCAAAATATTTCTGAAACAAATGAAAATCGGACTTAAACACATGGCCTTATTTTGCTTATTTATGCTTTCTGGACATGTCTTTAAAATATTTCCATTTCCTCCCGAATCACTCGGTATATATACATATTTCTTTATTCAGACTATATATCGAGCGTATAACAAAAATCGACGACGAAGTTGACATTGGAAATCTAAAGTCATGTCTGAACTAAAATCACACGTGCACGCGTAAAGTACATGTCACTGTTTAACCGCAACCAGCATTTCACGCGTGTGATCTTAGCACAGGCAAGACTCGAGACTTTCAACGCCAACTTCGTCATCGATTTTTGTTATACGCTCGATAGATAATACAAAATGTATGTTTTATACATATGTTTTGTAATGTTTTTAGTGTCACACTTTTCTTGTAAATTTTTAATATGTAATTATAAATGTAATTTAGAGATTCCGTTAATAAAATGAAATTGAAAACAATAAAACATAAATAATTGCATTACATGTAGGTGTTAGTCTGTCTAGGCTTCTTTCTGCCCTATCATGAATTTTATGATGAAACACACAAAACTTCGTAACGGACAAATCGACCACTAACGATAGGCTGTATTGTTTATCCAATTAATTGATTAATATCCAGGCTTTCGGAACTATTTGACTCCTTCTTCAGGGAGTTAAATTTTAAATTCTCGATACCAGGTAAACACAAGACACGAAATCGCAAGATTTTTCCCGCACATTTATAGGTTAGGTTTCCAGTATGCCCCCCTCGCACACTAACTTGTGGATTTTTTCGTTTGTTTCGGACCCTTTTACTACTAGGAAATATACTTAATTTATCTTATTACAACTTTAGTATTATGAAGCTTTTAAACAAACAAGTTAAAAACACCTGCTACGTGAACAAGTGCGTAGTACAGCTCCGAAAGCTTGGATATTAATAAATTATTTGGATAAGGCTGTATGTTTTATCCAATTAATTTATTAATAATTAGTCATTACTGGTCGATTTCTACGTTACGAAGTTTTGTGTATCTCAACAACTTCGACCGTTATTTCCCTTCGTGGTTTTTATGATGAAATCAAAGAAAAAATCTATGTTAGCTAGCTGAACTGTTCTGATGATTCGCACAATTGAATTGATGATGGGAATATAGAATTTTGTAAGAAGGGGTACGTTATCAGGATTATTGAATTTTGACTTTTGTTGTTAACAGGTTATTTTGATTCGCTGAATCTGTAACAGAACGGGTTGTATATCTACATTGGATAGTCATAATCTGTTACACAGAATATATTAACTAAAAATTCCTTATAAACTAAATTATATTTAAGGAAATTAGTGTTGCAAATACAAGTGAGGATGCGGGAAACAGATGAGGAAAACCAGGAAAATCCACGCAGATCAAATATAAACCTGAATCGTCAGATAATAAAGAAGAGAATTTCGACTCGTTAGTAAATCTCCTTATAGAAAGAAGGAATGATAACATCGACAAAACTTTCAGCAACCTCCATAATTAAGTATTAATTGTTACATTAATATATTAATAGCAAAAATAATTTTAAAATAAAGAAATAGTATTTATTCATTTTATCACAGTTATTTAAATTGTATTATAGAATCATTTATTACGTAGCAGCAAATATATATTTTGTAGTCCAATGTCGGGCAGGATATTTGCCCGAGAAGTAGTTGTTTCAATAAATATTTATTTTTGGAAGGTACTTATATTATGTAAGTCAAATAGGCTGCAACAATTTGACTTCCATAATATAAGTACCTTTAAAAAATAAATATTTATTGAAACAACTAGCTAAAGAGAAAATAATTAATTGCTTAATTGTGTTAATTCATTATTTTCGCTTTAGGTACTACAACGACTTCAATACTTTTTTATTTTCCTTGTACCGCTATGCAAGGGAAAGTAATGTGTTCGTAAAAATGTTCAAATCGCCAATTTCAATGGATAACGTATATATCCGTTGAAATTATAGTTGCCTTCCATCGATTTTAAAAAAATATCTGTGTATGGCTATGTGTGCGTCCGCGATTACAAAAAAACAACTAAACGGATAAAATCCAAACGTTGTATTTAAGCTTTTTATAACAGTTGTTATATCTGAAAAGCTTATGGTTAGAATCAAAACTCATTAAGTGCAACTTTACTCATAGCGATTTTTTTTAATCAGATAGAAAAATGTTTCAAATAAAATTTGTAGATCTTAAAAAACTGAATACTTTTTATTATACAACCTTTTATTCTACTCAATAATTATACGCACGTTATTTTTTTTGCGGAGAAAATTAAATACGTGTGATTTAATTTTCTCCGCAAAAAAAATAAATCTTCTTAAACTTGCGGATTAGTGTTGCAATCAAGTGATTACTTCAGTTCAGTGATTTATGCGTTGATAAAATCAAGCATTCTGTTATAAATAGTGATTTTTGTTTCATTTCGTATGAGCACGTATTTGCCGCAGGTAAATCTTGGAATTTTCCATACATTCACCGACACCACCATCTCCTTTCTGATCTCTGTATCCCTTGTGTGACCTCTACCGTGGCCCATATTTAACCAGCTATTTTGTGTTTACATTTTTTGTTAGTAACTACGACGGGCCCTTTAGTGTGATGATTTGTCTTTTTGTTTCTCCCTCCGTTTTTATATATTATATTATTGCCTAATACAATTATTTCCGTTTTTAAAACGCAAATATGAACTGTGCGAACTGCACTCGATGGTTGATTGTTGTATTTGCAAAAAAAAATCTATAAGATCTCATGCGTAAATTTGACTAAAAGTGAAACCCGAAAAATAAACCTAAAATCTGGCCTAACCTGGACCTGCAACAAATGCATTGAGATTGGCAATGACTTAAACGAACTAAAATCTGCTATTATAGCTTTTCAATAAGAAGTAAAACATTTTAAGACATTACCGTCACAGTTATCAACTGAACAAATTATCCAGGAAGTACAAGAGCGTGAACGATATAAGCGTAATGTTATTATATATGGTGTGGAGGAAAAATGTAATACAAAAGTATTGCAAAGTAATGCTGATATACGTATGGTTCGTGATATTTTGTCGCTGTTAAAAGTGGACTATGAAAATATTGATGAAATATGATCCTATTATTTCTGTTAAAAATAAGCGTTTTATTAAAGTGAATTTTTATCGCGAAACGAACAAGGAACTTCAAGAACGTCTGTCCTCTGAAGAAACCGGCATACGCATCAAATATAAACGGGGCATCCCTACAATAGTTTCCTTATCCGTCGATTCGGAAAAAATAGAATGGCTTTTGTTGGAATTATTTAGTAATAAGTCCAACAGAAACCATTCTATCAACGATTACTCTCAAAACACCCGCGGCCTCCGTTCTAAAACTCACTCATTTTACAACAATGTTGGTAATTGTGATTTTGATATAATTTGCCTAACAGTAACTTGGCTTTGTGAATCAATTTTGTCAAGCGAGCTTTTTACACCTGATTTTAACATAGTAAGGCAAACATAACAACTGGTGGGGGTGTTTTGTTAGCTCTTAACAGCAATTTATCATTCGAATATGTAGATTTTTCTAACATTCGAGATCGCTGTCCTTTAATCGATTTTGTAGCTTGCAAATGTTTCACCAATTCCCGTTTTTTTTATGTTTTAGTTATTTATATACCTCCTGATATTCAAGTTGACGAATTTGACATGTTTTCTGAACTTATCGCACAACGTAGCCTAAACCAACCTACACTAATTATTGGAGATTTTAATATGTCAACATATGTAGATAACCCGCCGCCGAATAATGGAAAGTATACAGTACTCGTAAATTTCATAAATTTATTAAAATTAACACAATTTAATAATGTGCAAAATTCTAGCGGTAGGTTATTAGATTTAGTGTTATGTAATTTTAACAGTGTTATAAGTATTATAAGAAATGAGTCTCCTCTAGTACAAGAGGATAATTATCACCCGTCTCTGTCAGTCACATTGAGTTTAGATACGGGCGATAAAAAAGAACATCTTTCCATGTAACTCAAATCTTAGATTTAACTATCAAAAACCTCACTTTCTAAACTTATAAGAAGATTTAATGAACATTGACTGGACATTTTTGGATAGTTTTTCGGACGTAAATGAATCGTGCAATGCTCTTTACAACAAATAATTTGACACTTTCAATGCATCTGTTCCAGTAGTTAAACATTCAAACAAATCGGCATTTCCGCCCTGGTTTGATGTAGAAATTAAACGTAATATTCGTCTATAAAAAAAACATTTTCATCAAAAGTGGAAGTCTTCAAATTCTTTATTTTTCTATAGCGAATTTTCAAGACTACGTAGGCTCGCTAAAACTCAGATATCAAATGCTTATGACAATTATATACAAATAATCGAATCTAACCTTAAAACAAATCTCAGAGATTTATGGAAGTTTATCAATATAAAAAACGGTGTCTCTAGAATCCCGGAAACTGCAAGCTTTTCTTCGCCGCAAGAAATCGTCAACGCATTTGCTAATCGATAATTCAATTAGTAATCGTGAAACTTTTATAATGCCTTTTGTTAAGGAAAGTGATGTCATAAACAGTATTAATCAACTTCGAAGTTCGCAATTGATGATAGTGTTCCATGTTATGTAATTAAAGATTGTAAATATATTTTTGCCAAACCCCTATCACTTATTTTCAATTTATCATTAAGGAACATGATTTTTCCTGACAGATGGAAAACAGCTGCTATCAGTCCAATTTTCAGATAATTCTGATATTAAAAATTATAGACCGATATCAATTCTTTGTAACTTTTCTTAGATATTCGAGCAAATAATTTATCAGGTTATTTACAAAAGTGTCATTAAGTACACATCATCGCAACAACATGGATTCTGCATTGGCAGATCTACTGGCACAAACTTAGCTTTCATCACGCAACATATCTGCGAATCTCTTAATAAACGCGGACAAGTGGATGTAATATATACAGACTTCTCTAGAGCATTCGACACAATAAATCACGAACTATTAAAAAAACTTTGCGAGTTTGGTCTTTCCTTAAGCATGGTGAAGTTCTTAGCATCGTATTTAGACTGCCGCAAAATTAAACGAAATTAAATTGATTTAATTCTTTTCGTTTAAATTTGTTCGGTTTTGATTTAAATTGAATTAATTTGGTTTAATATAATTTAAATTGATTTAGTTTAATTTGATTTAATATAACTGATTTAATTTTGCTGATTGTATTTGAATTAATTTAATTGATTTTTTTAACATCTTTAAATTATGTAAGGCATAGCTGTACTGACGAGGGATAGATCCCGAAACACGTGTCTGCAGGTGGCCTTATATTAAGTAACGTTAATTTTGTTGTTTTTACATACAATTTTTCTCGGATCAAATTTTGTTGCATTATGCAATATTTTATTGATATGCAGCAGCAGGTGTACATTATGTAATTCAATGTCCGGCGTGGGTATTTGCCCGGGAAGTAGTTGTTTTAATGTGCATTTGTTTAACGTACTTACGTAAGTAAGTCAATAGTCACAAAGCTAAATGTGGAAATAATTTATTAATTATTTTCAAATCATTTTTTATTTAATATGCTTCTAACATATTTAGTTTTGGAGAATTTGACATTTTTTAAATTTTTAAAATGTTTAACGAACATTTATGTCCAAATGTTATTATGTGGTTAGCAATTGCGGATTTTTCTCTGTTGTTTACTTTTGAATAATAGATGTGTTCTTTGTATCTTGTTTTTAAATTTCTTTTTGTTTGTCCAATATATAATTTCTCACAGTTACAGCACTGTGCTGAATAAATGCCACTTTTTTCTAAATCATTAATTTATTTAATGTATATAGGTTAATTTTTTCAAATAATTAATTGAATCTATAATTTAATTTAGGTTCATGAATAATTTTAACAATTTTTTTTATTTGTATTTGTTTCATTGATTTTTTCTAATTTTGTAATATGATTAATTAAATATTTCCTTTTTTGTTTGTTAATTATTTTTTTAATTATTGAAACATCATAATTTAGAAAATTTACAACATCCAGAATTAATTTAAATTCCTCATTTCTATTTTGATCTGTAATTGGTAAATTCATTGTTTGAAAATTCATTCTGTTAAAATTGAAAATTTATGTTTTATATTATAAAAAGGAGCTCAAATGTGTATAATTAAAGGCGTGTGTTGATTTTCTATAAATATTAAAATTTAATTTCTTATTGTTTCTAATAATTAAAAGGTCTAAAAATGGAAGATATTTCATGATTGTAATTTATTGAAAATATTATACTTTGACCTTATACGTAGCAGATTAGAGTACGTTTCAGGTATTTGGTATCCGTACTATACATCAGATTCATTGGTTATCGAAAAAGTTCAAAAGCGCTTTCTCAAATACCTACCTTATAAAATGAGTGGAATTTATTAGATAGACTGATAGATTACAATGATTTCCTTGAGAAACATGATTGCATGTCTCTGTCTAATCGAAGGGATAAATACAGTGCATCATTTATGAAAAAAAATAATCTCCAATAATGTTGATTCGACCGAATTGCTATTCATGGTACAGTTTCATGTCCCTCGATTAAGATCGCGTCACCAAAACTCATTCTCTTTACCTATTGCTTGCACTAATATCTTATTAAGAGTACCTATTAGCCATTTAAGTCGTAATGCTAATGCATTATTTGTAAATATTTTTTTATAGTCTGTTCAGTATTATTTTCTCTTTCTTTCTTTAATAAACTTAAATAATTATTTTGAATAACGTGTTAATTTAGTTACATTTATTTTGTTTTGGGAACTTTTCATATATTTTGATTTTGGTGTTAAATTATTTTTGTATGTTTACTGTGTTATAATTTGGATTTTTGTTGATATTTATGTCCTAAATTGGTTTATCTGTTGGACAATAAACGTATTTATTTATTTGTTTATTTATCCCATGTCCTTTAGTTTTCACGTAATAAGCGGAAGAGTTTCCTCTGGTTGATAAATTAAAAAAAAATGGTGATGTGTCCATCATGGTACTTTCCCCGGTGAATACGGTCAAATAAGTTTCTGATTGAAAATTTAATAGGAAAGCAAAATGATTAATAGAAAAAATTGATTGTTGTCTTTCAAAGTTAAAACCGTGTATTTAGAAGAATATTAAAATTAAGTGTGTTATTTCTTACCTTACAATGTGTTGAAATCATTTCTCCACACTCTTCTTCATTTTTTCAAACTATGTGAATATGCTGAATATGGCGGCACTTTGACGTTTTATTTGTCATTAAAATAATTATTTTAATAATTAAAATCTCTAAGCGAATTTATCAGGTAAACGCTTATAAAATAAAAACCGGAGGTTCAACAATAAAAGTTTTATAACAGAAATTATTTATTTTCCAAGATCTAAAACTTTTATTTGAAACATTTTTCTATCCGAATTAAAAAAATGAAAAATTACTAAGAGTAAAGTTGCACTTAATGAGTTTTGATTCTAACCAAAAGCTTTTCAGATCATTCCAGTGTATATAAAGCTTAGATATAAAGTTTGGGCTTAATCCATTTAGCCGTTTATGCGCTATCGCGGAAACACACAGAGACACAGGCACACACACATACACAGAGACGTGTTTAAAAACTCGATGGAATGGACTCAGGGGACCTCAAAACGTGCATATTTGTTGAAATTGACGGTTCGAAAATTTTCACGATCACATTACTTTCCCTTGGACAGGGGTCCGGGGAAAGTAAAAATATATTAAATTTTAATATATTATATATATATTTTCTGTCAATTAATACGTCAAAACGCCGTCATATTTCAGTAACTGAATAAATATTTTGTGAACGACCACTAAAATGTTCTAAAAATTATATATGTGGGAAATTTTGTAGTCATTGTAAGGTAAGAAATAACAAAATAACTTTTAACATTCTTCTAAATATTATACCTTTAAAAGACAATAGATTATATTTTCATTTAATAACTTTACTATTAAATGTTCATTCAAAAATTCAATTTACCGAATTCATCGGGGAAAGTACCATGACGGACACATCACTATTTTTATACGTAAACACTTGTTTCTACAAAAATAAAACAGTGGAATTTACATTTTATCATGCCGAAACTAATTTTAAAATTTCGCAAAAGCGATTATTCGGCGCAGAAACATTCCTTTTTCATGACATAAACTAAAACCAAAATTACTCAACAAACCCGAAAATATAAACACACTTATATTGTCGGAATACATATAAATTCATCATTGCCACTTCTTGAAACGCCTTTCGTCGGAACCACTTTTCCGCAGAGAATAAAAAGAAACATTACTAACCGTGAAAACCACGCTCGGTCGTTCGGAAAATAAACGTAACGCGATAAATTTGCGGAAAGGAGTAAAAAATATGCGGAGTGGAAAAATATGGGTTATGTCCTGTAAATATTGTGGATCTCCAAAACAAAAAATAAAAAACGGACCGCGTGCGCGCGTAGCTTTTCCGAAAATACCGGCGCCGCCGGTTCAAAGTTCTGAAACGCTTCTTTATTTGCGCACCTGTTATAACCTGAGCTTTGGCCGTGGTTCAAAATCCGCTCGGAGAAATTTATTTGAGTAATTGCTTCAGTTGCAACGGTGGTTTATACGCGCTTTTGAACCACGTGTGGAAATAAACAGAAGAGGATTTGATTGTTTGTATAAATAATTGTTGATCATGATTTTGCGGGAAAATTAAAGACACTTGGTTTGTTTCAATAACTTCTTTATTTTCCAACGTGTTTCAACTTTTTGTCAATCACAATGAATACAGAAAATATATTTTAATGAAATAGAAAAAAACTTATTATTTTATTCAGTAAATCTACTGAATAAGATAATACGTTTTTTATTAAACTTATTATAAAACTTACTGAAAAGTTCTTTTATATACTATTTCCTTAAGCTATTCTTAATTAATAATAGTGAATGTAACTAAATATTATATATTTATTTAGTTACATTCACTAAGTTAAATATTTGTCTTGTACTATTGATACAAATTATATTGCATCTTAATTATATGTTTAATTTTTGTATTTTTACACGTTAATTATTATCAATTAAGGGGATTTATCGGTGTAGAATTTTCAAAATTTTTCAAAAAATACATTTTTATTTAATATTTCGTTATCTTATACTATAGAGAATATATGGGTGAAACCTTTTTGCCGGAACCGACCATCCCTCGTCATTTGAATTCACATTGTAAATTATTATTGTTGAACTTACAATAAACAAATATATTAGAATATTTATTTATTTATTTATTTATGTAAAATGTTGGTTATTGTGGCAACTTATTATAGCAGTATTAGATTTTTTTAGAATTTGCGACTTACTTTTTTGTGCGATTTTTCAAGTCATTTAACTGTAGATGGTCTTATCAACAATCAATAAAATTGTTGTGCATGACCATTTTTAGCGCCATTTCATTTAATTACCCTTTAATAATTTTGGACCGAAAAGAAAGCGGGAAATGTAGCTAAGTGATTGACGAATAAAAGGAATGTCTCACTTATCTTCGGTTTTACCAGAAAAAAAAAGGTAAAGGGGCCTCCACACCGAGAAATCCCTTTAAATTATAGAAGAATTACATATTGAACTAAGATTTCTTTTTAAAATAAATGAAATTGCAAAAAAAAACTTATAGTTTTCAATTCTCATTTTTATGATATTACGCGAGTCGAAGGCGAGCTAGATACTCGTCACAAATGTTCCTCATTCCATACTAATTTTATATCAATTTCCATTTATTTTAAACTTTCTAAAATTAACCAACATATTCAATTAGTCCGAAGATGCCGCTTGTAGATTTTGCGAAAATAACCCCGAGGGAATTCCCCCTTTTATCGCCACCGGGATTTTCCTTTGTAGGGGTGATTCCGGTGTCGGCAAATGGTTAGTCTGGGGCCGACCCTTGACTTCCGACCTGCTCCCATGGCGCGCACTTTCACCCCCAAAACATAAACATCGCGTCCGCATCCGCGTCTGCATATTTGTCTAGCGTTCCCCATCAAATGTCATGACTTCCGACCTCGTGTCACCCTCACACCTGGACCTCGTTCGTTCCACGCATTCATTAGTCTTGCATATTAGGAACACCCCGAGCGGTTAATTGACACGCGTGTTAATTAATTAATTAATTAATTATATAATTAGTATTTAATTAAATAATTAATGCGAATATAAACGTCGTTCTTGAAGTTATTGTAAAAGTTTGTTGATATGATAAAAGTGAATTATACTTTACAGAATATTTTCCTTTAAATTATTTTTTAAATAAACAGATCAAGAGTTTTTATATAATCGTAATCGCTCGCAAATTTGATCTCAGCATTTTCAGTCAAGATTTTTTTTCTTAGTAAGGCTCGAACAAAATAATCATAAAATCACATTTTTGGCCATATTCTTTCAATAAAAGAAAATACAGTAAAAATTTAAGTTAAAATGTTATTAAATAATAAAAAAAAAAGATTTAATGAAATGTTCAACCAGCATTTATCTAGCGTATGGATAACTAGTGATGACCATTTCGGTTTTTCGAACCTCATCGATAGTTATCCATACGCTAGATGAATGCTGGCTGAGCATTTCATTATATGTGAATTTCATTTTCTGTTCTCATAAACAGGACAAGTTCGCCTTCCTTTAGTGGACGAAACAATGATTCTCTAGATGATCCAAATTATTGAAGATGCCTATTGAAATTAGTCAAAAGATGGCGCTTGCGTCGTCTTTAATTTATTGTGATTAATAATTTGAAAATATTTAATTTACTAAAATGAATAATTAATTAATTAATTTATCTCAAGCTACCGCAACGTCACGTAAGTACTTTAAAAAGGAAAAAAAAACATCAATTGAAACAAGTACTTCGTCATACATTGAACTGTACAATGGACATTGGCTGTTCCATAATAAACAATTGAATAATGCAAAAAAAAATATTTGAGAATATTTAATGGAATGAACAAAAAAGTTATGTAATATAAGTTCATATGTAGACACTCTTTTCTGGGAATACATCCCTCGTTAGTACAGCTCGGCCTTACAAACTTTTAAAGTTGTTAAATTAAATTAATTAAACGTACCATCCCTGCTGTGATCTCGGGTGTAATGTGCGTACTTATCATTCAAAAGAAAAGAAAAAAAAATTGCAATGATTTTTTTTGCTTCGTGATCAAAAATATTATAATATAACGAAAACTAGGAAAAATATGAAATCATGTTAATAAAATGTAAATGGTTACGGTTTTGTAGGAAGTGTACATAAACGAACAAGCATGTTAGGCCCTTAATGCTTCCTCCCTTTTAGATAACTAAAAATCAGTCCAGCCAGCCAACCTCATCGAGGTAAACTAGCAGTTTTAAGGTTGGCAGATCTCTAATTGTCACCATTTCTTGCCATTGTTCACCCAGTATGGATCTTCTGCTGGACGAGAGATGGGCAGTATCCAAGGACATGCTCCGCGGTTTCATACTCCAAGCAGCACCTTCTACAATCTGTCGATTCTGCAATTCCTAGTCTATGGAGATGTGCTCTGAGTTTGCAGTATCCTGAGAGGATAGCGGTAATTCGCTTTAAGTTTTCTCTAAATAGTCGCGGGTGATCTTTTATTCGGATACCATAGGGTTTAATTAAAAAGTATGCAGCCTATTGTGTCATGCCATCTACTTCTACAATTCTTTAATGTATTGAAATATAATATTTCATATAGGAGTCTTAAAGGTGGACGCACTGATCTCTGGCATGTGAATAGTCATTTGCGAGTCCAGTTAATTCATCAGCCTTTCTATCCATATTTATTAGAAATATATTTTAAAGGAAAGGAGAAAGCGAAAATGCCGTTTCATCGTTGTTTAATCAAATTCCATAGCTTTTAATTAATTAATTAATTAATAATTGCTAATAATCCCTAACTTCTTTACAAAATTTAACTTGTTTTCAAATTCATAACATGGTTTTCTTAAGAATAGAGGTACTGACACTGCATTGTTTGATTGTATAACGTGAATCATGGAAGCTCTAGAAAACCATGAAATCATATGTGGAATGTTTCTTGATTTATCAAGAGCATTTGACTGCATTGACCATTCCATTTTACTAGGAAAATTAGAATGATATGGGGTTAGAGGTATTGCCAATAATCTTTTAAAATCGTATTTGTACAACAGGAAGCATTACACCCAACTGGTAGATCAGTCCGGTCAAATAAACTCAGTATGTCTTTGGGCATTCCTCAGGCAAGTATTTTAGGCCCTTTGCTTTTCAATATTTATGTTAACGATGTACAAAATAATATATTAAGACCCAATACTCAATTACTTAATTATGCTGACGATACAACTGCTGTCATCCGAGGAACTTCTTATGATGATGTCAAGCAATTGGGCAGTAACATCATGTAATGCTTAGAAAATTGGTTTTCAAAAAATCATTTAATTTTTAACATGGAGAAAACAAATTGTATTTCATTTAATCTTACCAATCAATCTATTTTGCCTACTTCAATTGTGTTCAACGGAAAAACGTACAAATTAAACTGTAACGTAAAGTTCCTAGGAGTAGTAGTGGACAGTGTTCTAGCATTTCAGGAGCATGTTTTACCTGTGTGTAATAAAGTGAGCAGGTCTTGTTATGGATTGATGATATTATCCAAAACAACAAATATTAACATATCTTTTTTTCGTTTACATCTTCTAAATACTGCACACGTCAGAATAAACATCTTGATTTATTTTTGCCTGACCTCTTATTCAGGCAAAAATAAACTGTAACATCTCCGATTTATTTATATTATCTTAAATTTACCGAATTGCGTTTTAATATAATTTAATAATTTTATTAAAAAAATATATGTACCCTAGTATAGATATTACACCTTACACATATATTAAATTGCTGCATTGAACAATCTCACTTTCCCAAAGTATGGAGGCTTGTAAATATTTTACCTATTTCGAAAACAAACTCTCCAACTAACGATAGCGATTTTAGACCCATATGTGTTTTTCCTGTTTTATCTAAGATGTTACAGAATACACTTTACAATAAAATTGTGGAATACATCGAGACAAATTGTTTACTTCCACTTACTCAATCACAGTTTAGTACCAACTACAATTGTACTATCGCCTTATCCACTATTGTAGATTATATCATAGGTTACACTATGTGTTTAATCTCATTTGATGATAGTAAATCCGTTGACACAATTAGTCACAAATTAATTAATTCTATATTGCACTAGTTTAACATTTAATACAGCGTCTAACTAATAGATATCAATAAGTTACTTTGGAGGGTACCGCATCCAATTATATAATGGTTAAATCTGAGGTACCACAAGGGTCAATATTAGGAACTTCACTTTTTTCTACTTATACTTCGTATCTCACAAAAGTTATAATAAATTGTTCTGCTACCTTATATTTGATGACACATTATTATTCTCTTTTAAACCTTATAATGTTATAACAGCAAAAGTTATTATCAACTTTGATCTCACTACTATCTTAGTACAATCACGTAAACACTCGCTTAATATAAATACCAATAAGCCGACTGTTATGCTATTATTTACAATGTGAAAAGATACGATGTGATATAAATATATAAATGGTGTTACACTTCCTTTCACTGATTCTGCACGAAATTTAGGATTAATTATTATGCGTTTCAAATCACGAATCAATAAAAATATTTCAGATATTTTCTAATTTAAAATTAATATATTCAAGTCATCATTACTTAAATATAAAATGGAGGAAATTATTCTGTGAAACCCTTGTGTTAAGCCATTTTAACTTTGGTGGTGTAATTTATATTACAATGAAATTAAACAAGGAACATTTCTGGCAATGATCAATAAAATTCGATCAATCACTTTTTCCAACTGCAAAAAATTACTTATACTGCAAGTTTTATAAACATCTATTGAAACAACTACTTCCCGAGCATTTACCCCGCCGGACATTGGATTACAGATAACAGGTGTTTGTAAAACTTACAGTGTAAGTATTTTTTTGCAGTTGGTAAAGGGATTGATCGAATTTTATTGATCATTGCCAGAAATTTTCCTTGTTTAATTTCATTGTAATTTAAATAACTACAAATGTGTGGATCATCTTTGTTTCATTTTATTTAATTTAATTGAAAACAATGGTGTAATTAATATTTCACGCCTTGACATTGAAACCAGAAAGTACAAAACTCCTGTATTCGCTTAATTTTTGCAATTCAAAAGTACGATCATATGTCTGAAAAAAAATGAAATGGCTTAATATGAACAATCGCCGAATTCTGCACTACTTAACCACAGAATTATCGTTACACATAAACAAACATTATCTTTATAGTAGAATTCAATTCCGCTCTGATGTTCATACTATCACTGTCAGATTCAATGGACTTATCTCACCTCCTCCGCACAAAACGCCACTATTTCGGAGATGTTTCTCATGTAATATTTATAATACTCATCTGATTAAAAACATTGTGGAAGTTCAAACGCGAAATATGTCATAATTTGTTAGATAATGTAATATATCAACCAATGTATTTTTATTCTTTGGTGTGAAATAATCTTGGGCTCAAGTATCGTTATATTGTGTATTATTTTTAACTATAGGTTAAGGCAGCGATTTTACGCCTAATTAATACTAGAGCGTGCAGTGGTTTTTACAAAATGTGTGTGTTTATTTTATTCAAACTTTGATTTTTCAACCTAGCGGTAAACATCTGAACTACAGGATACTGTTCCATACTAAAAATGATGGCGTTTAACTAAATCTATTCTCAATGACTATATAATAGGATTAACGAATTTACAAATAATATATTATAAATGTATTCAATATGGATATTTAAGAAGAAGACTTTCCCCATGTAGTTGAATGTGTATAATTTAGATTTGATGTACTTTTGTAAATTAAATTAATATTTGAAAACATATTTTTATCACTTTTTCTGTTTTTAAAAAATAAAAATTATCTGATGTCGTTCATCAGTAAATAAGCTATCTGCCAGTATTTAATGTTTATTTTTTTATGACTGTATAACATTGTTAATCAATTAAAATGGAAACGTATTAAGGATCGTAGCCTTAAGTGGAAGCGTAGTTGGATCGTATCGGATCAACTGAACTTCACCTATAATTTGCATTTTATATTTGTACTTATGTATGTGTCATTAATAAAGACATTTACTATTATTATTATATTCTATTTTTAAAGCGTTGATACAAAACTTACTAATCGTAAATAGTCTAGTATGTAAATACAATCATAAAAAATCTATTTATATTTGTTAAATAAAAACTTGATACATTGTACGCTTTTCGCAATTAATTTATTCCGAGCGTTGTTACACGTGGCCTACAGCTGATTTTGCACGTGGTTTGACATCCTCTCGAAATGAGTATTGTAAAAACGGAAGTGGTTAAAAAAACAGCGGAATAAATCTTCGCGACCGGTGCTTAAATTTAATTTTAGGATAGGAACGTCATGTTCGTATTTTAAGAGTGAATAATAAAACGAAGTAAGTGCTAATAATTAAATATTGCAACGTAACTGCTCGCGAAAAACTCTGCCAAATAGAATTCATTGAAAGGTCGTAATTATAAATAAAACACTATTTTTTACTTTGTCGTCCCATAATCCCTTAATGAGTGAGGAATTAATATTAAGCGCCCTGTATTGGCAATACTAAATAATAAAAAAATGTTTCAATAAAATAATTAATTTTATTGTAATTAAAAAAGCGTGATTTGCTCTTCAGAATTGAGTTTCTCCATTAAAAAAATGTGTAGGGACGAAAAAAGTAGTAGTCTGTCGGGGAAGATCCAAGGAGTAAGGAGAATGTGGTAAAACAGACCATCCAAGCTCAAGACTTTTTTCTTTTGTCACCTTTGCTGTATGTGGTCGCGCATTGTTGCGCAGAAAGATGACATTTTGCGATTGAGTGCAGGACGCTTTTCACGGAGGTTTCTTGTTCAGCTACTGAACATATCTATCCGCAGTAACCGTTAAATTTGGCTTCAACAACTCGTGGTAAATTATTCCTCGACAATCCCACCATACACAGAATAAGATTTTTTGCCATGGATATTTGCATTTGGATCTGGTTGGAGTAGTTAATCCTCATCAAGCCACTGCTTCTTTTGGACTATATTCTCGTTTCATCGCCTGTTACAATCCTGTTTAAAAAGAGCCCCATTTTTACCCGTGAGTGCAGACTTGTAGTGATTTGTAGCGATCTTCTTTATTCCGTTCTCCTGGTAGCGGATAAAAATTGATTGCGATGTATTCAACCTTTCTGCTATCTTGTCGATTGACGTGAATTTTGCTTCAATACTGCCATTAAAATGTTATCTTCGAAGTCGGAAGGACGCCACGTCCTCGGTTCGTCTTTTAAAGTCATAGCTCTAGAACGGAATTTTACGAACCATTTCTGAACAGCCCGATCAGTTATCAATCACCATAAACTGTGCATATTTCCGGCTGTCGCCATAGCACTATTGCCATTTAAATTCCCAAAGCATCACATGACGAATATGTACTTTTTGGCTCTCCATTTCAGAGAATAAAGAAGCAATTTATTGTAACGTGTATCTACAAAGTTGTTGAAATCTAACTAATGAAAACAAAAACTGGTTTTCATGGTAATTCATAGCAGGTAAATTCGAATTATGGATTCTACATAGCCGAGTCGGATGTTACTTATGACTCGACCTAATAAAATAATATTTAAGATTTATTGTAACATTATTTTTGCGTTTTTATTTCAATTTTCACTAATTTTCTTTTACTTTACACTGTTGCTTATTATCATTTGAGATTATGAACTACTGTATGAAATATACTTTTTTATTTAGAATAAATTTATAAATATGTTTTTTTATTCGTTTCAGATTATTACAGAAGTTTGATGATGACGCTTTCCACAAACGTCTTCCACGCCAGCTTCGATATCTAGAAATAACAAATAGCTAATGAACGTGTAGATAAAATAATAAAGAGAATTTATAAATTAACTAATGTGTGTTTTTTTTTTAGCAGGATTAAAGCATTTATTTGACGAAGAATCCTGCAATCCAGCTCCCATCTTCGATAGCTCAGTTACTGATTAAGTTAGGATTTTGAAATTTTAAAAATGGTCGAAAAAAAAAACAGTTTTTATTGCAAATAACGTTTAATCTGCTAGGAATCGAGGAAGGGTTGATGAAAAATGTTTATTTTATTAATTCTGCATCGAATGATACAAAAAATACATATTAGGGTTCCAATTTAAAGAAAAATAAAGTACAGTCACGTTTAAAAAGTTTTACATTAAATTTTGGACACCATATATAATTCATTTTAATAAAATTTGATTATTGGGAATTTTAAACCTTATTTAATAATTTTATTCACAAGAGCCTATTTTATTATGTATTATTTTTTAAACCAATGACACAAAACTGTTTTTTTTTTTTACTTTTAATTTTGTTTTTGCATTACTGAAACGATTGCATTAAAATTTTAAGAGTATGTAGGTAATCATTAACGGCACCTAAAAAATAAATAAAATGTATATCAAGAACAGACAATTACATTTCATCATACCTTTTTTTCGACAATAACATAAACATCAAAAACCAGGCGAAAAGACCGCCAGTCGATAGCAAATTAACAAATATAAAACGTAGATTTGATTTTGTAATTTTTATTATTTATTTTTTATGTTTCTGTATAAAAAATCTTGCTATTATATGTTTTTATTATAAATTATTCAATCTGTAAAATGCTATGCTATTTTATATATAATTTATTCTTATTGCTCATTCCCAAGGCACAGTGGAAGAACAGGGGATGTTTCGATATCTACTTGAACTCGTGTCTTGTTTTCCTTTTCTGCACAGAGAACTAAATAATTATTGTTACTTATTATATAAATGTAAAATTTATGTACTGGAAGGAAAATAAATATTATTATTATTTTTATTTATTTATCAGTAGCTATCTTTCACTTGGATTCGTAATAACTTTACGAAATGTTGAGTAAACCTATCTATATTTTTGTCTCCTGAAATGATTCTTAACGTCAATAGTATTTAGATACCGAACGAATCCGGAATACCCCTTCATTTTTATATTATTTCAACCATTTATTACGATTTTGATAAAGATTTGAAATGTTTTTATTGATAATTTGAGAACAATTTGATATTATCTTCAATAACATTTTTATAAGATATTTGTTGGTGAGTACGTGAAGTTTCTTGATATAATGTAGTAATATTTTATTCCTTCCTTCACTTTTTTATTATTTATTTTAGTTAATTTAATATTTCTACAAAATTACGAAAATTATTAAATCAAATTAAAAATGTGAATTTAAAAAATTAAAATGTGTTTTGTTTAAGTATAAAAATGCTTTCAGATTTGAGAACAGAAAAAACCCAGATCTTTATTTTAATAGCTTTTTATGTTAGCATATGTAGTGTGAAGAAAGGAATAAAATATTACTACATTATAACATTTTTATAACTGCAGTCTTTCCCGTTTTCTGGAAATCAGTAAAAGTATTTAATTAATTACAAATTAATGCACCCACATAGCACAAACATGTCCAATTAATATACATTGAGTATCCCTTTTCGAATATTGGAATATCCGCGGATATAGTAAAATAAATATCTATATTTAATTCATAGAATGATATCCATTGAATATATTTTGATGAATATTCATTAGAGAATATATACTGAATATCCATTGTATGCTGCCGAACGTGTTTGTACATTTAGGTTATATGGTGGAGATCCATTGGATATTTTGTGCTATATGGGTAGTATCCATTAATAAATTGCAAAGATCTAACGATGAAATAAAAATAAAACATTTTTTTAATTAAATAAACGGGATTTCCAAATATTTCATTTAGAAAAATCACTATAAAATGTACTGTTATTTATAAATAATATAAGCGTTCGTACGTTCTTTAAAGATTTAATTTATTACTTACAAATGTGATATATCCTTTAAAAGATTAATTACACGCACGCTTTAACGTCTATTTACACACTTACGTTAGTACGCATTTCCGGTTCAGATGATTTATATCAGAAGGGAGATACCGTGAAATCGAGATTTAATACGCCCTAAGATTAGAAGTAATTTAATACGATTTATTCGTGTTTCAAATTCAAGTCAAATCGACTGTTTAGACAGGATGTTTTAAAGTGAAGGGAATCTATTTTCATTTAACAATTGGTGGACTTTTACATTCGATTGAATAATAATTACAATTAAATGAAAATTCATTTTATTCATTTGTATTATACTAAACATCATGTAACATGTATATATAGTTTAGATAATTATTTACAATGTATTTGTAGATTTATATTCACATACAGAGAGTTTTATGTAACACCGAACATACTAGAATGTACTCAATGTAAATTTTCCTATGTTCGATTTGTTCAGGAACGCATCAAAACATTGGGTGCGATGTGATTGGCTACGATTTCTAATGTTAACTATTATGTTAAGTGCAACATGTATAATTATAAATATTATACTTAACAGCAATGTAGACCATAAAAATCTGTTCCTCCTTTGTATACATTATTGATACGTAAAGATGTCCAACTCTTCGTCTACTTCTGCTTTAAGAGCCAGAACAGTAAATATCACTTGCTTGCGATAACTGACAAATGTAAGTCATTTTTGGCGGAAAAAGGTGTAGTTTGGGTTGACTATATCATTTTTAGAAATAGTAGCCAATCACATCGCACTAAATGCTTTGATGCGTTCCTTAACAAATCGAATATAGGGAAATTTACATTGAGTACATTCTAGTATGTTCGGTGTTACATAAAACTCTGTTTATACTACATGAAATGGCTAACGACCGAAGGTCTTTCCGCCAGTCTATGTCTAGTTCTTGTTATTGTTTATTTAATTTTCATGATTGCTATCGTCATTGTCAAAGTCCACATTATTTGATGAAATAAAATGATTAATTGTCGTTGAAGGTTTTTTATATTCTGGAAGGATATTTGGATTTCGGGGGATCATTTGTATTAATTATGGCTGTTTTCACTTATATCTATATGAGAAGTTTTCAAAACCATGTCCTTTAATCTTATGTGAGAAAGATTGAACAAGAGTTTTTTTTTAGTAATCTTGACAATTCATTTTTTTCAATGAACATATTGTTACAATGAAATTAAACACGGAAAATCAATAAATTACGATAAATCCCTTTTTCCAACTGCAAAAAATTACTTCCACAATAAGTTTCACAAACGTCTATTGAAACAACTACTTCCCGAGCATTTACCCCGCCGTACATTGGATTACACAATAGATATTTGTTGTTGCATACTGCGAATTGCAACGGTTTGAGTCGAAATTATTTAATGAAAGGAAACGACAAATAATTGTTACAAGACTATCTGTAGACACGTGTTTCGGGATCATCAGTACAACTCTACTAAGGGCTTAGTTGTTAAACAATTTTTAATTAATTTTTACGTACAGTCTTCGACGAGATGCGGTTTAATTTTATTGTAATTTAAATAACTGCAAATGTGTGAATCATCTTTGTTTCATTTTAATTAATTGAACATTTTATTGGCTGGCAATTTAACTTAAATTTATTTTTGTTCTGGAAGATTTTTATTTAATTAAGCTGCCATTAAAATAAAATAAATAACTCTCTGCAATTCTGTAAACGTAGACATCCTAAACAAAGTTTATAACTAAATTAATTTCTTTTGTAAATAATGATAGTTTACAACTCTAGCTTTATCTTTTCATTTATACTCTTTCAAACATAAATTCAAGACTTGGCTGAAAGACTCATGGTTGATGGTCCAGATAGATTCATACATAATTAAATAAATTTTAAAATAAATATATTTATTTCGATCTGTATAAAGATATTTGTACATTTGGGATATTTTTTGGACTAACAATTTTAGTTAATTTAATATTTCTACAATATTACTGAGATTATTTTACAAATCAAATTAAAAATGTGAATTTTAAATTAATTAAAATTTGTTTTGTTTAAGATTAAAAATGTTTTCAGTTTTCAGAACAGAAAAACCGCAGATCTTTATTTTAATAGCTTTTTATGTTAGCATATGTAGTGTTAACCGTCGTAAATAACATTAAAAAAAAACAGCCTGGATTTGTTTTGCTTTTTCTGTTTGTTGAAAATTAATTAATATCTCAATCTTGGGGGATTTATATATATATTTTTTGTGGCTGCACCAACTGCGAGTCAGTCCACGAGATGATAATTTTAAACCACCTCAACGGAGACAAGTGGTCTCGTTTCTAATAGACACATGCGGCACACGTGATGAGATGCATAATGCCCGAGATGGAACGGGCCCCGACTGAGGCACGACATCAAGGTGTGTGAATAACTGAAGAGAGAAAGAAAAAAGGATTGTAAACGGAAATGCCAAAAGAACGAATCAAGTTGTTGTGAAGTTTTTTTTTGTTCTTTTCGGTAACGCGATTCGTCTTTTAACAGTCGTGAAAAATTACATTTGTTATTATTATTAATAATAATAATAATGAATATAAGTATGGTTGAGGCTTTTACTTTTTTACTCTACAATAAATTTTGAGAAACGTAAAAAATGTTGTTTTATTTACAAATAATTATAATCAATATGCATTAAATAATTTGATAAGTAAAGCATTTTATAGTTTTTTTTTTTTTCAAGATTCCATATGTTGTATTCTAGAATGGATACAAAAGTAGATTTCGCCGGTTCGCGTCTAGAATAAAACACCCCCCGGGAACACCCCCCCCCCAAGTACACATAGGCCTTATGCGTTTAGAATATATAATATTTTCGTTTAAAAAGTGCTTCAGTAATCATAAAATATATTACTTATGAATCACCGAACTTTTGAAAACGTCATAGAACTTCTGTTTTTAGATTTTCGTCAATGATTTTTTGTATTAATAAATAAATAAATATCTTTTTTAAAGGATATACCATTTCTACAAATTATTACAAACTAAAACTTGAACAATAATTGTCAAAAAATATATATATGAAAAATGATTAACACACCTTTGAAGAATCAATATTTTTTAGTCTAGAAATCAATTGATTAACTGAGAATGAAAAAAAATCCACATTGTAATTATTTGAAACAGTTAACAAATCGCAGGAGCTGAGTAATTCCTTTATTTCGCCCAGTATTTGTCCGATGAAAGGTGAAAGGTTGTTAGCATGATGATCCATTTTTAACTTTAATATGAAATTCGAGATTTGAAAAAAATATCAGGGCTCTGGATGTCGCCTTTAATTAATGTAAAAAAGAACATAATATTTGCTTTAAATCGTCTACAACATAGAGCTTCGAGATTGAACTCAAATTATATTCTTGTATAATTACTTGTGCTGCATGTAGCCTTGTAACAGAGAAATTTTAAAAATTTATTTTGGAGTGATTCCAGGTGATCTTGATATACTTTCTGATGAAGAGACCAGATATTAGTAGCGTACTCCGACTGTGAGCGCACGAAAGAAATATACACAATTTTATATGATATGGGGTTTAAATTATTTGAAATCCTATTAATATAGCCTTACTTCAAAATGAGGAAAATTTTAATACTTTGTTCTCAGATAATTAGAGATTATGTAACTATCAATCTCGTAAAAAAAATCATGAAAAATATCCAAATATTGACATTTTTGTATTAATTTAAAATTAAATCATTACTTTAATTATTTATTTTAAAATTTCCTTGTAATTTTAATTTGTTTTTGTCTGATGTGTGGTGAAGAAATTTGTACTTAAAACAGATAAATACAGTGTTTTTAATGATTCAATCCGCCTACAAATATTTTTTTAAGTTAAAAAAAAAACTTTTACTTATAAAGTTAGTTCTAGTGGAAATTTATCAAGTAGCAGTCTGAATAATAAAAGAATATTTATTTATTTAACGGATTTACCTTTTTATATATTGAAAATCTTTATTTCTGAGTATTACATTATATAATTTTATAATACATATACATACAATCATTTACACATTATTAGACCTCAGAAAATCGTCATGATTGCTTACGTCATTGTCTAAGTTCTCAGACTTTAGTGAGATGAATTGATAAATTGTTAATGAGGGATGGGTATATCTAGGATTAATATTCGGATTACGTGGGATGCAGAGGTGATTGATAATGGGAGCTATGTAGGGATTTATAGCGAATTTTAAGGAACCTTTTTATAAATCTACAATATAATTAATAATATTTATGTATAGTGGATTGTAGAACAAAAATAAAGAAATAACTATTACAGATTATATTAAAATTGTTGAAATATATACAAGACTGAACCTTTTAGACAGACATAATAATAACACATTAAAATGGTCTTAAATAACAGAGGCAAATAACACTGACAATTTTCAAAACATATCACAGATTGAAGTTTTCCGAAATAATGTAAATACACAGGACTATAATTACTACACAAACCGACTAAATAACAGATTACAATTATCTACAATCATATAAAAGAAAACACGACAATCATACAATTTGTCAATGATATCAGACAAATCAATTCTAAGCAAATGTATTTTAAATCTCGAAAAAGAGGGCTGGAACAATAAAAAGTTGTGTTTGCTGATCATAAGATTAGAGATTCGCATCATTCTACAAATAGGCTGAAACTTACCATAAATGGTAGTGTGTACCCGAATGTATTCATTATTAGAAATGACTATTATCTTATTCCAGCCAAAACAATAAACAAAGATATTCTATACTTTCTAATAAATAAATAAAACTTCATTTCATCAAATATTGCGGACATCGACAATAACGTTAGCGATCATGTGAGTAAGTAGATAACGACAAGAACAAAACAAACACATGCGGAAAGACCACTGGCCCATAGGTGTGACATCTGACAATGCCATCGTAAAGTTTGACATTTTTTAGGTTATGCGTACTCAGAACGTTTTGACGTGGGGACACAATTTCTAGTATTTACGGTAAGAGGAAAAATTGATATCGGCCAAATTTGGAACTAAGTCATGGCAATTTTTGAGCTATTATATATTATGACTATCAACGTGGCCTAACTAAAGAACAAGTCACCAATCAACTAAATTCAACTTTTGGCGATGAAGCGCCATCAACAGCCACCGTATATCGCCGGTTTTAGGATTTCAAATGTGGACGTAGTTCACTCACAGACGAAGTTAAAGAAGGTCGTCCAAAATAGGTTGTTGTGCAGAAAAATATCGATGCTGTGCGAAAACTAATTGAAGAAGATAGTCATGTGACATATCAGGAAATCAGAAGATGTTTAAGGGTTAGTATCACCAGCATATATAAGATTTTGCACGCCCAAAATAAATAAAAATGTTTAAAATAAGTGTTTGCTACAATAAATACCTGCAATTCGTTAACATTGCGGATTAGTGGAAATAAATAGTTATACAGAAAAGTGTAAATAATATTTTAAAAAAGAATCAGTATTTACGACTTAATAATAAGAATATGTAATTACAATTTTTACCCATCACGTATGAAACTATCAGTTTACATTTAAAAGTGTTAAGTTATAACCTTCTATCAGCTGGTTATGAAGACTGTCCAATTATTTAAATAAAATATTCATTTCTGCTACTCGTTTTTTAATATTCCAAGTTACCAAATATTTTAGGTAGATAGAAAATATTTATATATTTATACAAATATATATTTATATATAAAAGCACATTAATTTGATGTTAATCTTTGCATATTACGCCAATTATTGTTAAAAAAGAAAATTGTAAGATTTAATAAAATTAATAGATAAATATTATGAAGTTATATTAATGAAGAATTTAGTGAAATCCTTGATATTTCCATTGTATATCTTTTTGTTACCAAAAATTCAAATTGAAAAAATGACAAAAAATATTACTTATTTTCATTACTTCTCAAAAATTTTCGAGACAATTTATTTATTAATAATATTTACAATACAGTTGATTGACGAAATTCTTGAATGTTTTAACAATATTATTGTGTACCATATGGTTGAGAACTTTTATCCTCAGGAATGATTTGCTTTTTTATTAAAAAAAAAATGACATTAGCAATAAAAATAACCTAGGGCGTGGTTACTTTTCTTGCCAATATCATTTTATGTTATGTTATTTTAACAAAATAAAGGAATTGATTTGTTAAAAAATGACACGCAACGGTTTATTTGTTTTTATTCACAGGTGCCAATTAAATGTAAAATATAGAAAAAATCAAAACACTAGAGGAGAACAATTCTCGATCATATTGTGTAATACAATTTTAATAAATGAAACACTTTTTTTACTTTGTTTGTATAACTCGGATTGATTTATTGTTGACTAAAGTTTCGACAACCTTAACGTGTCATTATCAAAACAATATATATTTTTTTAATTTATATAAATGATGAGATGACTATTGTTTTGCAAATGACACGTTAAGGTTTCGAAACTTTAGTCAACAATAAAACAATCCGAGTTATACAAAGAAAGTAAAAAAGTATTTCGTTTATTAAAATTTAATTACAATATATAACAAAGTTGAAGCCTCAACAATTAACAAGTTAATACAATATTGTCCATTCATCATGACTTTAATATAACATGAATTAGTATTCGCAGCTACTAATTCGTGTTATATTAAATTAATCATCTGTTTCTTCAAAAACGCACCCTTAAAAACAAATTATTTATTTATTCAATGTGAAATATTTACAAAATAGAAAAGTATCTATAATACATTGGCCGGCAGAAAAAAAAAACGGCCACTATAACCGAGTCTTAATGGTATATGCAGTGTGTTCACAATGACAGGAACAAATTCATTTAAATTGTTCGTGATTTTTTTTTTTTTTTTTGAGAAAAATGCTCAGTCAGGTCGATTAATATTTTCAATTGCGCTTTTTCACTGAAAGTTTTATATACAGGGTGTCCCATAAACAAATGCTCATACGCAGTTTTTTTTAAATAGAGCACCCTATATATTGTTAAATATTTGATTTTCTTAGAAAATTCTAGATACTTTTCATGTATGTCCTATACCTATCTTCAACTATTTATGAAATATTGTCAATTGTTTAATTATGCTAGTCAGCCATTTGACACTTGTTAATGTCTTCGAGCGTTTCTCAAAAATTATCATCTGAATACATTTTACTTAAAAATAAATGTGTTCTTTTCATTATGATGGCACTGTATAAGGCCGTTTTAGTCTGTCAATATTTCGTTAATAGTTGAAGAAAGATAAATGACTATATATATGAAAAATATGTAGAATTCCCCACAGAATCCAAATATGTAATAATATATAGGATGTCAATAGAAAACAGTATTCATTCACTTGGTCACAGTTATTTAAATATATTAAATAAAAATTATTTGAAAATAATTAATAATAATTAAATATGAAAATAATTTATTAATTATTTTCAAATCATTTTTATTTAATATATATAGGATGTCTATTTAAAAACAATGTAACTTTGTAACGGCATTTGTTTATAGGACACCCGGTATATAGAATTTTTAGTTAAAAATATGTGCAGTTAAAAATACTAATCAACCTGACTGAGCATTTTCTCAAATATAATCACGAACAATTTAAATGAATTTGTTTCTTTCATTTTTAACGCACTATATGTTAGGTTATAACCTTCTATCAGCTGGTTATGAAGACTGTCTAATTATTTAAATAAAATACTCGCAATTTCTGCTACTTGTTTTTTAATATTCCATGTTACCAAATATTTTAGGTAGATAGAAAATATTTTTATATATAGAAAATCTTTATTTCTGAGAAATACGTTAAATTACATTACAATATTTACATTACAATCATAAACCTCTAGTTAAGCCTCAGAAAATGGCTATCGACCATCGGTCTTTCTGCCAAAATATTTTTATATATATATATATATATATAAAAGCACATTAATTTGATATAAAATGAAAAGCAGTTGAATAAACTCTATATAATATCTATTTTAAAGGTTAGAATGTTTACATCGAAATAAATTTACCTTTGATTATTGAAAAGAAACGATTACTTCATATTTGATTACTGAATTAATCGATTTTGCTCATCACTCTTTGTGAGTATAAAAATTCTTTTTTTTATTAATTATAAAAGAAAAATATGTTATTAATAATAAAATTTTATTACGTTCGTTTTTATTCTAGAGGATAAAAAAAAGTAAATAAAAACGACTATTTTTAGTGTGAAACCCCCTGGATTCAAAATCACATGTGTCGAAATCGAAGCAGTGGCAGTAGGTGGCACATTTTATGGAAACAGAAGAACTTAGTGGGAGATTGCGTGGCGTAATGATGTAATTCAAAACTATATACAACATTCTCGGATCACCTGCTGGATCTCGGATCAAGTGAAATAGAGATGGGATATTAATCCACTTGTAATAACTATAATAAAAGTCAACAAAAAATATGCTAAGCGTAATAACGGTATTTTAATTGAAAAAAAAAATGTAGATGATGGTAAATTAATGATTTTCTTGAAATGTATATTTTAGTAACAAGAGAAAAAGGTGTTATTCACTTCGTCGCCGCTTTTTTAAATAAATTAAATAAAAAGATTTGAAAATAATTAATTATTAATCAATCATTTTCTCTTTACTTATATTAAATAACACTATTTAGTCTTTCAATGTCCATTGTAATATCGCTACAATTGTTTCACCACACATTGAAAGACTATATAGTGTTATTTAATATGAACTTTCAACAATTATCAGCCTCATCAATCAATCATTTTCTCTTTTGCTACTGTCACTTTTTGACTTATGTTACGTAAGTACTTTATAACAAATTTACATTAAAATAGCTACTTCTCGGGGGTCTATGCCCCGTCAGACATTAAATTACATAATGGACACTTGCTATTGCATAGCAATAACATATTGTATAATTTTGAAAAATTACGTCATATAGGGCTATCTAATTGTTTCAAAGCACTTTTGTAACGTATGTCAAAAAGTCACAGAAGCAAAAGATTAAATTTCTGGTTAATATATATTTAACATCTTTATTAGCACACAGATACATACATATATATACCTATTATTATTGAAATATTTTAACTTAAATAGAAAACATGAAATAAATTAATTATGTAACTGTCACTGTCAAATGGCTATCGACCAAAGGTCTTTCTGCCAAGTTTTGTCATTTTTGTCGAGCGTCAGTCATAAATAGGTGAAAGGTTGGAATGATAAAATATATTCTAAAATTGTGTATGGTGGGGTTTTGTAATTTGGAGGAATTTCGGGGTTTCTGTGCAAACAAAATAATTATAGAATTTTGTAATTGAAAAGATTTTTTGAAAATTTTTCGGAGAGGAGACTGATTAATAATTATTTTCAAATTCATTTTATTAAGTGTATTTTTTTGTTTATAATACAATAATAAAAAAGAATATATTAACCTATATAATTATAATTCAGGATTTCTGTGCAAACAAAATAAGGATAGAATTTTGTAATTAAAAAGATTTTTGGAAAATTTTTCGGAGAGGAGACTGATTAATAATTATTTTCAAAATCATTTTATTTAATATATTTTTTTGTTTATAATAAAATAATAAAAAGGAATATATTAACCTGCCAACAGTTATTTAAATAATTAAAAAATATAAATAAGTATGTTATGTTTACAATTGCTCACATACGACCTTCATCTGAAACTCTCCAAGAACTGCATTGCAAACAAGTGGGACGAAGCTCTACAGAAAATGTTCAACGTTATCGGAACGAAAATTAAGAAGAAATCCATTACCATCCACAAAAAATTAAGAAAACTCATCCGTCAACAACATAGCAACAATGTTCATGAACATTTCCAAATCCCTCAATCAACACCAACCGTCATCAATAAAGCGAACGAGACGTTTTAGAGTGATGAAATAAATCTGTTAGAAAAATGACTAAAACATTCTTTGAAACCACCACATTCCGATAGAAGATATCGTCAGCGATTTGGAAATTAAGAATGGAAGAAAAACAAGCCACGACGTTCCGTGTTTCAACTAAAGAATGCGTTCAAAAAGCCCTGACAGAGAAGAAAACCAACAACTATAATAAGAACCACAATAAAGAAATATCAACGTTGAAGAAATTGAAAAATAGAAATGTATTTTTCCTAAAGTCGAACAAAGGTAACGCCACAGTCATATCAATAAGTCGGAGTATTCAAATACTATTCATGAATTGTTAGAGACGGGTCCATACATGAAACAAACAAAAAATCCATTACCATCTTTCATCAATAAAATTAACGATATACTCAAAAATTCTTCAGATTTAATGGACAAAAGAACCGCTAGTATGCTAAAATTTAAAAAAAATCCCAAACTACCGCGATTATATTGCCTACCAAAAATTCACAAACCAGGAAACAAGTTTAGACCGATTGTTTCAAATTTAAATGCTCCAACCTGCAAACTAGCTAAATAGCTAGTAAAAGAATTTAGCAAAATAAATAACAATTTTTCTGCTGAAAATTCTTTTCAATTTACAAAAATGCTGGAGAATGTCATTTTAACACCAGACGAACAATTAGTTTCGTTTGACGTTATTTCCCAACATTCCAATAGATATAACATTAAAATTACTCGAAACTAGTTTAATAGAAAATAATATTTGCAAATTCAAAGTAGATACGTACATTAAATTGACGAAATTAGTAATGGATTTAAACACTTTTGAATTTGAAGGAAATTATTACAAACAAACATTTGGTACTGCTATGGGTACACACTTTCTCATTTCCTCGCTAACGTTTTTATGAATAGTGTTAACAATAAAGCTAAGAACACCTTAGATAACTTCCACAAAACATGGATTAGATATGTGGATCATATATTCGCTATTACTAAGAAAACACTAAACATTTCAGAATTTGTATTACAACTCAATAGCCTATACCCCAGCATAAATTTTATGCATGAGGTTGAATCAGATAACCAACTCTCATTCTTAGATTTACTAGTCTAAGAAATAATAATAATTAAAGATAAAAATAAAACATTTATTAAAATAATCCACGTTCCACAAGTCAACCAGAAACTTAATAACATTAAAAAAAAAATCTCACCCCAGCATATTACACAAATACAAAACTTAATAGATTATTAAGTAACATTTATTCAATTAAATGTAGCAATTGTAATAAAATATATACAGGGTGTTTGAAATTCGAGTCTCACCATGGGGATCTCGCTTATTATAAAAGATAGAGGGTAGGTTTAAATTCGGTACTTTTGCAGAATTTCATGCTGATTAATATTCCGTTGAGAAAACTGGGCTAAATTTCTTTGAAACTGTAAAGAAAAGCTTAGAAATAAATTTTTGGTTTAATCGATTTAGCCTTTTATGCGCTGTCGTGGAAACACACAAATACACAGACATTTCCATTTCGGTGGAATGGACTCAGAACACCTCAAAACGTGCATATTTGTTGAAATTGGTGATTCGAAAATTTTTACTATCACAGTAACCTTGGACAGAGGTTAGGGGAAAGTAAAAATAAATAATCATTAAGAGTAAAGTTGCACTTAATGAGTTTTGTTTTTAACCAAAAGCTTTTCGCATCATTCCACTGTTATAAAAAGCTTAGATATAACGTTTTGGTTCAATTCATTTAGCCGTTCATGCGCTATCGCGGAAACGCACGGACACACAGTAAATTTTCAAAACTCGATAGAATGGACTCAAAGGACCTCAAAACGTGCATATCCGTTGAAATTTGCAATTCAAAAATTATTACGATTACAATACTTTACGTTGATGACATACTTGCATGCTTTGAAGGTACAGATAGATAAATTAATAAATTTCTAACATTTCTTAACTCCCTACACCTTTCCATTAAGTTCGCAGTAGAATTATAATGTGATAATAAAATTGACTTTTTAGACATAACTATAACCAGAACTAATAATAAATTGACATTTGACATATACAGAAACCCCACTTTCACAGGTGCAATCATCCCGAATTTCTCACGCCATCTGCACAAACACAAAATTGTCAGCTATTCACTCAGAGAAAATCTTACAAAATAATTATATATTCTAGAGCTATAAGCACCTTTAATTAAGAATATTAAATCAATGTAGTTTTTTAGTGAAGCACCAAAATATGTAATTTAATGCAAAAAAAAAACTGAACAAAATGTGTGTACATTGGGCAATCTAATTTTAAAATCCGATTAAATGAACGTCAAAAATCATTCAATTTAAAGAAAAATAATTAAACTTTCGTAAATTATTTATACATCTTGTCTAAAAAGGAGGTAGAATGGATTTACTGGAAGCCCTTGAAAATTATAAGACGAAAATTAATTGCGCAATTTCTCTTATTAACGACTAGGTTGTTTTCTAGCAGGTATATAAAGTTGTAATTTAGGTACTTAGTTTGATATTGATTACCGTGTAGTCGAAACTAGTCATTGAAAATAAAGTTTATACGTTGTATAAAAAGAGTGAAAGTGTTTTCTTTATTCCTAAAAAAATAAGAACCACTGCTGTAGAGCTTTGTATATTTGAAGTGGATCTCCATAAATAAGCTTCAAGGTCAGCTTAGTGCAAGCCTCCTCAAGTATGCCTACAAGAAATTCCTCTAATTTAACTATTTTACTTCTGATTTCTTTCTGAACTGTGTGGTGCCAAGCTACCTATAAATCATTTGTTTTATTTATATAACTTTTCGAATGGTCAAAATTATCACGAGTTCATTGTCATAAAGTCCACGGCCGAAACTCCAACACACTCAACACACACATGGATAGAAAAAGTCGCGCGTGCTGCAGGCACACACCGGCTCGTTCTATTTCCAGCGCGCCCTGCGGTTCTTGCATCCTGCTGCACGCGCATACCAGCAGGCAGGACTCCGGCGTATCCCCGAATCGAGAATTCCCGTGCAGCTGTTGTTTACACGAAACGGGAGTCGCATTTAATTTTAGGGAGTCGTTAGATGGTACGCGTGCACAATCGGAAAATTAAGACCGGCGACAGGCGCGCGCGACTCTCCTTCTCACCTGCTCTTCTCGCGCCCGGTTCGCGGGACCCTTTCACGGTTCTGCCAAGTTTAATGGGTTTACAGTTAAGAAAAAAAGTGACACCGGCATGTGCGCTGGTTCTGTTTTTTTCTAGACAAAACACTCTTTTGCAGCTTTTTATTCTCTATAGAGCTTACCATCTACACTGCGCCGCAAAATTAACGCAAAATTCGAAATTTCGTTTAAAAAAATTAATATTATTGTTTTTCCTGAATTGAGCCTTCTTCTCTTTTTCTGTTTATCACAAAAACTGAAAATATGTATTAGTAGGCTAAAAACAAACCTTATTATCTGTCAAACAGGTCTTTGTTTTCTTGTTAAAAAAGGCGAGTATCGTTTGATAAGTACGTTGTTTGATTTCTGGAAGTTTATTTAGAAAATTGTAAAAACAAACAAAAATGAATCCCCCTGGACGAGTTTCAAGAAATCTTACACGTGAAGAATGTGCTGTTGTAGTGGCGCTGCAAGAAGAAGGGTTTACTGCAACTTACATTGCCCAACGTTTGCATGTTGCTAATTCCACAATATCGCGAATTCTTTTCCGCTTCAGAGAAACAGGACGTCACGAAAGAAGACGCGGCCAGGGTCGAAAAAGAATGAAAACGCCGAGAGAAGACAGATTTATGCAACTTCAAAGTTTAAGGCAACGATTCCTAACGAGCACTTACCTGCAACAACAATTTGTTCTAACCTATGGTCGTCGACTAAGTCAGGATACGGTCAGAAGAAGACTTGCTGAAGTTGATCTTCGACCCTATCAAGCCGCTAAAGGTCCTTTGTTAACCAGAGAGCACCGACGAGAGCGCTTAATGTTTGCACAGGAACATCTTAATTAGAACAATGCTGTTTGGGGTAGAGTAATGTTTAGTGACAAGTCCAGATTTTGTCTGTATAGTGACGACCGTCGTAGAAGAGTATATCGACGTCCTGGTGAAAGATACAGCCAGGCGTGCATACGAGGAACGGTGTAATATGGTGGAGGCTCTGTCATGGTATGGGCAGGCATCACGTCGCAAGCAACAACAGCGTTGGTACACATTAATGGTGGTCGGTTAAATGCACATCGATACATCGAAGAGGTGCTTGAGCATCATGTTGTACCATTTGCCCCACGTATTGGGGATAATATCCCCATGCAAGATGACGCCAGGCCGCATATCGCAGGAATTGTGAACCAGCACTTTGACCATGGGGGAATTGTTCGTATGAACTGGCCAGCACGAAGTCCCGACCTCAATCCCATAGAGCATCTGTGGGACTTTGTAGAGCAGAAGATTAAAAACTTGCAGCAACCTCCTGCAAACCTTCCAGAGTTAAAACTCAGATTAACGCAAGTGTGGGAAGAAATTGAGCAGCAAGAAGTCAGAAGTTTGATTGACAGTATGCCACGAAGAATGCGAGCTGTCATCAATGCTCGAGGAGGCAATATTCGCTATTAAAACCAACTGTACGACTGTTACACGCTATTTTGCGGATCAGAAGAATCATTATTTTTTTGTATTATTGCAGTTTGTTGTTTATTTTCTCATTTTTTGATCACAAATAAGCAAATTAGTTTTAATAAGTAGCTATTAGGAACCACTTCGGGAAAAAAATGGAGAAAAAAAAATAAAATTAATTTTTTAAACGAAATTTCGAATTTTGCATTAATTTTGCGGTGCAGTGTATTTACTATTTATTGATAACCATTAGTTTGAGCGTACCATCCCCATCAGATAGAACTCATAACAGTTAATAGAATCCAATATCTACTCACGTATTTATAAACTCTGAATTCCATGAAATTTACGTTTGGCTCCTAACACCTCACCATGAATGCAACCTAAATCAATTAAAGTTTATATCAGGGTTTCTTAACCTTTTTTTAGTCAAAATTTTAACAATCTGATGGACCCCTACCTGACTTAATTAAAGGAAAATAAAACAAAGCATTTTTAATATTTATTTATTATCGATATAAAGCAAAAATTAGTGAGTGAGTTGTTTAGTGAGACGGTTGCTGCTTTTTCCGTTCGATAATCACATTAATTTGAGGAATTGTCTTGGACAACGCATATCTGCTTTGACGTCTAGTGCTAACAATAATACTGAGAACCCTAAATTACAAAAGTTCGTAGCAACAAATGGAATTAATATGGACATATATTGTTTAACAAGGAGAGGCTAAGCTTGTCTTACACTACAGCAAACATCCGTTGCGTTAAATTCAGCTAGCAATACTGCTTTAGATCGCATATCAATCATTTTTAATAAGATCTTCGTCACTGACATCGTTACTACGCAACCCATGTTTCTTGATTAAAGCTTTCTGGCCAAAAGTACCTTTCAAAAGAGTTCTGTCGGTTTTTGAGATGTTTAGACACATCCTCTTGTATTTTTTTGATATACTTTTACTAGATTGCGCTTCACATACAACATTTTTGTATGTCGGAACTTCCCCCATAACTGTTACTTTTCCAGATCCCACTGCTCTGATGGCGAAGTATAGTCGCCAAGGCCGTGAATATCAAGTGGTGGAAGGCATAGCATTACTTCCATTGTCGGAATAGTATGCGTGGCGCCTATAACACTTGTTTTGGGTGTTAAATAAAAAGTACACGTATACTCGAGAGTTTCATTACAAAAGTAACTTTTATTCTTATAAGTACACACGTGTTCGGCATGCGGCTACAACTTAAAGACTAACTTTCTTCAGTTCACAATGCTACCAACATAATAATGTATTACCAACACCCCTACTACATTAACATATAACAGCAAATTAATTCATTCATTTTTTATTAATGCCCAAATGATTCATAAAATTATAATGTTTAACATTGTTTAACCTCTTGGTTAAAATATCAGCGGGCATTTCTGCTGTCTGCAAATACTCTAGTTTTATTAGATTTTGTGTAACTGTTTCTCTAATGAAATGATGTCTAACATCTATATGTTTGGCGCGTTTATGGAATACCGGATTTGCGAACAGCTTTTGTGCGCTCTGATTGTCATTATACAATTTTAAACATTTCACATTCATTCCACTTATTTCAAACATTAGAATCTGGAGATATATGGCTTCTTTTGCTGCTTCTGATAAAGCCATATATTCCGCCTCTGTGCTTGATAATGCTACAGTTCGCTCTTTTTTACATTCCCAAGAAATAATGGAACCCGAAAGTTTAAAACAGAAATCGGTATATGACCTTCTGTCATTAATATTGTTTGGCCAATCAGCATCTACAAAACCTTCTAACTCTGTATTATATTTATCAAATCTTAAACAATAATTTTTAGTAATAGAAAAAAGGATTTATTCACTTGGTTACAGTGACAGTGCGTTTTTAATTAGTTTTCAATTTTTAATAAATTTAATTAACAACTTTGCAATTACATAAGGCACAGCTGTACTGACGAGGGATCAAATCCCGAAACACGTGTCTGCATATAGCCTTATATTACGTAACTTTTATTTTAATTTTCTATTTTTTTTTAAATTTTTGTTTTTTGCAGTAAATGTTTTCGATTCAAAAATTGTTGCATTATTCAATATGTTATTGTTATGCAACGGCAAATGTCTGTTATTAGACATTTGTTAAAGTACTTATGTAGATAAGTTAAATTGTCACATTAGCTAAAAGGAAAATAATTTATTAATTAATTATTTTCAAATTCTTTTTATTTAATTTAATAATTTTTAGTACCCTGTAAGTATCTGAGTATTCTTTTTGCACATTTCCAATGACTTTCATTACATACATTATCAAGTTGTCTCAAATAACTTACAATATACAGATTATCGGGCCTTGTCAATACCGCTAAATACAATAAACTGCCAATCAGCTGCTGATATTGAAGACTATCAATTTTCATATCTGAGCCTTCATCAAATTTTAACTTTGTTTCAATGGGAGTTTAAACAGACTTACAATCTGTCATGTTAAATCTCTTAAGCAATTGGTTTATGTAATCCTCCTGATCTAGAGTTATATAATTTTTATTTTTACTGTCATACCTAAACATCTTTTAATTTGCCCTAAATCTTTTATTTTATTTAAATCACCTGCATTTAAATGTCCCAGTCTACGATGCCACGTTTTAGTTGTTGCAATTGTAGAAGTCAAGAAACAGCTCTTTTCACTTGCTGTTATTAACTTGTATACATTATCAGTGAGATCTGCGATTTCTACAAGGTCCTTATTTTTGTTAAAAATCTTGCCACAGTTAGTTTCAAATCTGACAACATTTCTATTTGTTAATAATAAGTCAGTTGATTAGACTTATTATTAACAAATTTGTGGTAAGTTTCGGTACATGTAGAACATTGGTGACTGGTATTGTGTACTCCACATTCCTTACTTTTGTTGTAATTTCTAAATTACCAATACAGCAATTTTTTTATTGTTGGCTACCGTAATAGTTCGCGGACTTTGTCACGTTGTGCATCCATTCAATATTACTACACAGGTAGTTGCTTGCACCTGAGTTAACGTACCAATCACTTTTCGAATAATGTCCACTATAAAGCCCAACACTAAACACATTACTTGTCCATTTATCGCCAGTGTTTGCGTTTTCGAAATTTGTCGTGCACTTATTTTTGTAATATCCCAACTGCTTGCACTTGTAACACCGAACTTCTTTTTTGTATTTACCCACATTCGATTTCACAGATTTGACTGCAGCTGTGCCAGTGTCCCCAACTTTTATTCCAGCCTTGTGGCCAGCTCGCTTTACCGGTAAGCCATAAATTTCGTTTTTATGGCATCTGTTGTAATGGCTATGCCAGAATGTTCGATCGCCATTATCATCGGGGAATATTTCTCGAGCAATCCTGCGAGTAGTAGGGATCCTATCCACACGTCGTCCATTTTAAAACTTGTACCACTCAACTTTTATCCCGTCTCCACGATTTGATTTACGTATGACGTCATCGAGTCGCAATTTTCCAACTTCGTTGAAATTAATAATCGTAGTAGACCAATTCTTCTAGCGAAACCCGTATCTTCGAATATCGACTTTAATTTATTCCACAACTCCTTTGTATTCTTCGCTTCTTTTATGTGAATATACAATGATATATCTATTGTTAATATTAATTTGGCTTTCGCTTTAGCGTCCTCAGCTTCATCTGCGTCTGTTGCTGAATCACTGATATGCTTAATTAATCCATCGAGTATTAAAAAGTTCTTCGCATCATTGTAATTTTCCCGGCCACGCAATTTCGGAACATTCGCGATTTAATTAGCCATTTTCACGTCTACAATTTTAATACCACTAAACTGCCCTGGTTTATCGAGGGTTCTGAGCATAACATAACCTGTTTTTGGTGTTAAATAAAAAGTACACTTATACTCGATCGTTTCACACTAAAGTAACTTTTATTCTTATACACACGTGTTCGCCATGATGCTACAACTTAAAGACTAACTGTTTTCAGTTCACAATGCTGCCAACATAATAATGTAATATTGATGTATTACCAACAACACAAGACAGACTGTCCGCTGCATTTGAGACAGTTGCTGTCTTGAGATGAACTGTTTGGTTCCGAGCACCAAACTGAAGCTTCGTATGTTAGCACCGGCCTAATGACAACTATGTACAACCACGTCACCGTGCACGGTTTCAACCCGCAGGTTAACCCCACTGCCCCACGACATTGTCAGAAAGCTTTATCTATTTTGTTATCGATATGCGCTTTCCAGCTTAATTTCCTATCGAAGATTATACACAGGTATTTAACCTATCGCTATAATGCAACATCGCGTTCAGTAATGTTGATGCTTTTTTCTCCACCTTCCTTTTCTTGGTGAACGGGACCATCCTCGTTTTGGCAGGGTTTATTGATACGGAGTGATTAGAGCTCCTTCCATCTGGTTGCGTTTTCAAACTTACCACATACTAATATGGATAAATCATCAGCACAGGCTGCCACAGACAAATCTAGTTACTGAAGTTCTTGTAGTCCAGAACCATGTTCCATAGTAGAGGTGATAAGACATCTCTATCAACTTTACAGGTGATGCGATCCCTTCCCTTGTCCACTGTGACTATGTGATTGGCCAGTGTATTTTCCATCGCTCCACAAACGCACGCAGTAACGTCATGATTGGGTAGCAGGTGGGCTCCTATTAGCCCAAGTGCGTAGATGGCAGTCCTAGGTTTCGTGCTAGGCTTATAAAATGAATTACCGTTCAATACCATGGCGGCATAATGTTACCGTAGACGCTCTTGAATGACTCAAGTTACATTAGATAAAACTAATTACCTTGACAGCCATTACCCCGGTAGTATACGGTCGGTTCTGTTCCTCCAATCCCCTTCCAACTCAACGAGCGTGGACTCGTCCGAGTCAGGAAGTGTACGGTCGGAGGTTAACGGTTATTCCAAAGTGGTATTCTCCGGGCTATTCCCTTCCCTAGCTGGTGAGCTCGGTGGTTGCTCCAGTTTAGTCGTAGAAGCCACCTGCTCAACTTGCTGAGGGGCAACATTTCTATAAAGAGGCGAATTGGAAGCCTCAGGTGTAACCACAGTCACTTTCTGACTCATTCCATCCACATCCTCTTCTTCCTTCCTATGCGACTTACCCTTCAAACACAAGGAGGTAAACCTGTAACTAAGGCGGTTTCCTATTGTGCTTAGAATCTTCTGGGTGGATCTGTGGATTCAGCCCGGTGAAGAATCAGCCAATCACTTACTTGCAGTTATTTAAATTACAATGAAATTAAACAAATGCTGTCATTGTGCTGAATAAATGCCACTTTTTTCTAAATCGTTAATTTTGTTAAATGTATTTCCTAATAAAAAAATTGTTTTAGTTTTAGAATAAAATGCTGGTGTTAGGTTATTTTTTTAATAATTTAATTAATCTATAATTTAATTTAGGTTCATGAATAATTTTATCAATTTTTTTTATATATATAACATCTTTATATTTGATTTAATACGAACTAAATGGCTATCGACCATTGGTCTTTCAGCCGGAAGTCCTTGTCTTTATGTTATGTCAGTCTGTCAGTCGTTGATGAGTGATGAGATGTAATTTTTTTATTTGTATTTATTTCATTGATTTTTTCTAATTTTGTAGTATGTTTAATTAAAAATTTCCTTTTTTTGTTAATTATTTTTTTAATTATTAATTAATTATAATGTAAATAAACTTTAAATTGAAATTAAAAATTAAATGTAAATTTATGGTTTAATAATGAAATACTTTAATACATGTTGGAAAGTTGTGTTTATAACAAATTATAGAGTTTATAAATACTGCACTTGTTAACTTTTTCGGTTTTATCTGTTCTATTATATAAGATATTACATAATGTAATATCTAATGACACTCTATTATTATTTTTCTAAATATGTTTCCTTTTTTTTCAGAAATTCCTCCAAGATAATTTAACTTATATATTTTTTTTTGTCTTCTTTAATAACTGTTTGAATTTTAAAAAGTGCTTTCTTTCTAAATCTTGAGGATGATTTTTAGTGAGATTTTTCCACCTGTTTAGCAAATGTTGGGACAAAATTATTTTGCCAAATCAATTTACATTTGTTCATTAAAAATTATATTATAATCATAGAAAATTAAATAAATTTTGAATTCTCTTGAAAGTTGGCACATAATCAGAAATTAGTCGAAAATAAATGAAAACAGAAATTAAATTAAATAATTTAATTTCTGTTTTCATTTATTTTATTAGTAAATTTTGTATGATCTATTCCTATTTATTACTTTCTTTAATTAAAATTAGGCTCTCTTTTGTTTTTATATTGAGCCCGTAATGAAAAATCTCTATGCTTATTATTGGGCTTCTTAGTTTTATTTATCTAAAATTATTTGAAGTGCTTGCCTGTACTTTTTTCCCTTATAGATTTATTAAAAATATCTTTTTTTTTTCGCCAATTTACGTAAAGCAGATTTCGATTGCGATATTATTAATAAAACTTGACAAATACAAAATAAATAGAAAAGTAGAGGTAACAGCAAGTGATCTATCCAACTCAGTTTAAAATTAAAATCTTTATTAAACTGTTACAAAGTTTATGCAAGTGTAATATAATTATTTTTTAAATATATTTCCCAAAATTTATATAATTCAGACTCCCAGTAAATTTAAGCATAGAATGTTGTGTATAATGCCGCGACTGTTGTGGTTGGACGATTATTGAAATATCGACTAGTGAAATATTCAATGGAAACACGCAAACGTTCTGTACTAATTTGTCTGGATTACTAGGTTCCGTATGCTATCGTTTTTCATCGCCCACAATCGCTTATTTTTTCTTAGAGCACATGCGCAAACGTATATATCCACAATAATTCTGTGCGTACGCTACTGCATTCAGGGAGGCACAACCCCCACTTCCAAAAAGTGCGACGAACATCGCCAATCGCGAGCCTTTAAAAATAATCATTGAAAAATGGTTGTTTTTAACCAAAATATTAAATATATACACTCGAAATTAACCAATATTTTGGGTAAATTTATTTTCGACAATTCTTTATCTAAGTCACGGAACAGATTACTTTTTATTATATGAATTATTTATGAAGTTATTTAGGTATAAACTAGAGGAAGCATTTCAGCTAACTTTTTTCGCCATTGTGGTTTTACGATATAACAAAGATCGTAAAACCACAATGGCGAAAATAAACAAATATTAATCAATAGGAAACGTTTTTTAATCATGAAATGACTTTTTAGGCGAAAATAATTAAACAAATATTGAATAATTTAATTTTAATTTGGGTTAACACTTTACATTGATTTCTCCATAAGAGCCCACATACACACAGCCCTCTTAAATAATACTTGAATTTAGAGAATAAAAACAAGGCAGTAGGACCTCTATTTGATAGTCCGTTATAAAGAACTGAAATAAAAGACAAAAATTAAATTAATATAATATAAATTGTATTTCTCTTGTATGTAAAGGGTTAGTACATAGAAGAGAAATGAAATTTATATTAAACTAATTTAATTTCTGTCTTTTATTTCACTTCTTTGTTACTGACCATCAACAATAGGTCTTTCTGCCTTGTTTTTATTTTCTACATTCAAGTAGGAAATTGTTTATGTTTCGTGTAAAGTATAATAAATTATTTTTTTTACGTGAAGAAATTTTGGTAATAAAAACGAGTATTATAAATAAAACCCGATATTAGCAAGGAAATAAATCGAAGTCCATTATTTTAGTCATCGTGAAAATGCAGTGTAGCATATTACGTAACCACACCTATAAACCGCTAATAGGAACAACACGGTTTTCCCTGCGACACGTCGCCCAAAATACACACACTTTTTGCGACGAACGAGTACTTAAGTGGAATTCCTGAAAAGCAATAAATCTGCCGAAAGCGTGCGTTCGGGGCATTTCTTCTATACATATTCCGGCTTTCTGCTCGCTCCCCGCTCCAAGTTCCAACTGCCTGCCGCTTCCGCGGCGTTTCCTGCTGCCGAGCCACAAGTGACTCTTGTAAACATCCGGACGAAATATTTTGGACGGGCAACTACAATAAACAGGACACACTTTTCGCCTTTATCTCCACCAGCAGCCGATGGATCATCGACGGTCGGGTCTGCGTTGAAGACAATAATAAGCAGCGCGTTTCCTGTCCATTAAATATTAAAAAAAAATATATATATAAAAAAAAACTTCTGGATAAACCCATTTTTGGGGTAGAATTATTCTGGAAAATAAACTAGTGTCGGGCAAAATGTGTGAATTTAGTAATCGATTAAAATTTGTTATTTAGAAATAACAAATTTTAAGTAGCTAAAGTTAATAGGTGACACTTCCCAATATTAATATTACAGTTGTTAGACACGTTGCCGTCCCATGGGAGCTACTTCTCGAGCCACTTACATCTTTTGCACTTGTTTTTTTGTTCTTATAACACTTCCTTGCTACTGCATTTACATAACCGACTTTGGCGACTTTACCGACTTCGCCGACTGCACCATGTAATGTTATAGATACTGAATAAAGTTTCGACGTCTTTATTTTAACTGCGTGGTCATGGTTCAAAAACATTAATAAAAAAATACATTCTAAATCATCTTATAAATAAAATAGATTAAATTAACAATTCTCATTGTGGCCGCTAGATGTATATAGTATACATTATAAATCATATGATATACTTCATTTTGCAGTGACAAAAAAGATTGAAAAGATCAACTTTGCCCATCTCTAAAATAAACTGCAGTACTAAATCTATTTTTGATAAATAAATAAAGGTACTAACTTTACAGTCCATTTTTGTTTTTAATTGAAGATATAATTTCAGATCGCAGCACCATAGCAGCGAAAATCTGATCATGTTTCTGATACGCAACTACATTCACGTTTGTTTTTATATATCTTTTTGAATATCAGTTACACGATTCGTTATTTCGACTTTTATGATTGCGTTTATTTGGTGTTTTTTTTTATTCTGTCGTCATTTCCTTAAGTGTAATTTAATATAAGGTAATGTTAAGTATATTATATTTGTAATTATCAATTAATTTGTTGATATTTCTAGTTGGAAAAAAATAATTTAAAATTAACTCTCTGTTCATTGATTTTGAAGTATATCATGACATAAAACATTTATTGGCCCATAATGAATGTGTTTATGTCAGTTGAAAAACAATATGGAATCACAGATATTGGTCAGGAAGAGTATTCCAACTTTTACCACCAGACAAGTGTCGCATACAGAAGGGGCATAGGTGATCATAACTTAATGACTCAAAAGAAAAACAAATAACATTATAGCAATGCTGCAATAACTTACTCCGTTTTTTATATATTGATGAAACATTACTAAAATACAGGATTATTCACGCTATACGAAACGGAGTATTGTGGCCAAAGTACACCACTTTTTAAAATTTTGATTTCAGGGCTGCATAGGGGCCTATAAGGGCTACTTTCTAAAATTATTTACATGTTATACAGGGTGTCCCTAATAGCATAAAAATATCAAAGTTGCATTTTTTAAATGGAACACCCTTTATATTATATTATATTATATTATATTATATTATATTATATTATATTATATTATATTATATTATATTATATTATATTATATTATATTATATTATATTATATTATATTATATTATATTATATTATATTATATTATATTATATTATATTATATTATATTATATTATATTTATTAAGGTTGTTAGTATCTAAACCTAACGGTTTTTGAAATAATTGGAATTTTAACAAAATCTAAGCTAATTTTCATATTTAATGAAACGTTCAACTAGCATTCATCTAGCGTATGGATAACTAGCGATGGCCATTTCGGTTTTTCGAACCTCATCAGACTAGTGTGTTCCATGTGCAATGCCTTGATGAAGGCGACTGAACGAAAATTGTGTTGGGGTTATATACCCCATATTTATTATAATAAATTAGGCAAAAGGTGGCGCTTTCGTCGTTTTTAATTTAATTTTCATATGTTATTTACTTCAGAAGTATTTGGGTTATGTATGCAAAATTTGCAGAGCAATATAAAAATGAATAATATTTTATTTATTATAAAAAAAATATTTTAATACAGGGTGACCAAAGAATGGAACCAACCAAAATATAATTTCAAGAGGCAGTAACTTCATTTATTTAAAGGAATGCCATATTTTTTAAGTTGTCAGTAAATAAAATTTTTAATTATCTTACAAAAGTTTCCTATAACTGTTAGTTCTAAGTCATCGCATTTTTACAGAATATGTCTATAATTAATTATGCATGGTTTTGTTGTAAAAGTAGGATGATTTTCAGTTGGCTTTGGAATTAATAAATGTCAGATATTTCTTTAATCTGTCACTTTATTGTGCAAAGTTTCTAGTTATTATAGCGGTATTATTTAGTTTAAATCGATAGTATTTGAATATCCTTTAATTTGTATACGATATGAAAATCTACCCAAAAGAAGACCGTATTGATATGATTTTCACACTTGGAGAATGTCACAAAAATTGTTTATTGGCTTCTCGAGTTTACGGCCAAAAGTTTCAAGCAAGAAATCATCCTCAGCCAGCTGTTTTTGAAAGACTTTTAAATCATTTTATGGAAACTGGAAATGTTAATTACAAAAAACCGATAACAAGAAAAGGAGTCACGGAAAACGAAGAAAATATTTTAAGTATAGTAGGCTCAGTTATTGAAAATCCAAATATTAGCCAAAATAGTATATGCAGAAATGTCAATATGAGCCAAGTATTTCAAGAATTCTAAAAAAAAAAACACAGATTTCCACCGGAACCAGGAACTTAACGAAACGGATTTCAAAAAGCGAATTGACTTTTGTGTGTGGGTTTTAGACACAGTGGCAGGAAAGGAAAACTTCTTTGAAAATGTGTTATTTACGAATGCCATTTTAACAATAATAGATTTGTGAATAAACATAATTTCCATTATTATTCTCATTCAAATCCGCTACAATACAGAGTTATGAATAATCAACCATACATTAATGGACCATTTACCATTAATGTATGGGGATGAATATTGGGCTCATATTTGATTGGATCCTACTTTTTTGAAGGACCTTTAAATGGTATTATGTTCCTCGAATTTCTTTTAAATCATCTGCCTGTATTACTGGAAGAAGTTCCACTAATAATTAGAAGTAAGTTAGATGGAGCTCCGCCACACTTTCATCGTGATGTTCGGCAATTTTTAAATAATAATTTTGGCAATAGCTGGATTGTAAGAAATGGCTTTTGTAGTTGGGCTCTGAGATCTCCGGATTTAACTCCAATAGATTTCTTTTTATGGGGTTACATAAAAGGAATAGTATATAATACAACACCGACAACACCAGAAGACATGAAAAGTTGGATAAGAGAAGCTTTTCAAACTGTAACTCTACAAATGTTATGTAGAGTGAGAAATAATTTCCAAAATAGAATAACCAAGTGCTTGGAAATGGACGGAAAACATTTCCAACAGTTGATAATATTTTATAATTTAATCTTGTTACTGGAGAATTGGAATTACTTTCGTAAATTCAGACAATAAATTAAATTCTTAATTTGTAATTCTTCATTTGTTTTTCTTGTATTTATAAATAATGTGACATTTTTAAAGTTTATGGCCAAATAAAAACCTCATTACTCTCATAAAATATAACAAAATGGAGTAATAAATGATATTAGACATTTTTTGTAAAAATATGAAGTGTTAGATATAAGATAGATAGATGATAGATAATTAAAAAGTGTATTTAATGACAGCTCAAAAATATGTTATTCCATTTAAATAAATCAAGTTACAGTCATTCAAATTTGTTTAATGTTTATTTTAATTTTTTGGTCATACTTAATACTTTTGAAGTAAATAACATTTGAAAATTAGGCTTAGATTTTGTTAAAATTCAAATCATATCCAAAACCGTTAGGTTTAGGTACTAACAATCTTCATAAAAATTATAGTTATTTTGAACGTAGAATCTAAAAATATTATAATATATAGGGTGTTCCATTTAAAAAATACAACTTTGATATTTTTATAGTTTTTGGGACACCTTGCATAACATGAAAATAATTTTAAAAAGTAGCCCTTATAGTACTGCTGTACTTTGCCCATACTTTTGCTATTTTATTAATTATGCCATTCATTAATTATAAGAAAATATTAAGAACTCAATTCTACCCAATTAATAAAATTTTATTTTGATCTCTTTTATCAACAGTAATTTTGTGGGCAAATTTATTATTATGATGCAAACCCTTTATTGTTCACAAAAGTCGATTCTAGGCCCCTATTACTTCAAAATTAAATATAAAAATGTTTAAATTGGTTAAATTGACGATCAAATTTGTATAAATATTGAGCATATTTAATGCATTTTTATAAATAATATACGACGTTTTTTTCAAAACCAAACTAATACGATCATTGATTCATCCTTTAACTTTCTCATACTGAAATTTCAATACAACAGTATTATTATTAGTGGTAACAACGGCGTGTGCCGTAAAGCACTATTTTCTCTTCTTTTCTAGCGAGTGGTATGCCCTTAACTTGAATTGGAGCCCGTCCTGTAGAAGACCCTTATATTCTAACAGGCCAAATGCTCACAGTTATTTATTTTTTATATTATTTCCTTAATCCCGTAATTGCTAAAATATGTGATTCTTTAATTTTTAAGCCTTAGTTAATGAACTTGTATAAGTGTATATTTTGAAAGTATAAAAAAGAGGATACCCCTCTATTAACTTTTACTAAAAAATAATTAATAATTTTTAATCCACTATAAAATATTAAATAATTTAATGAAAAAGGCAAAAATCTCTTTTAAGCTAAATATATTAATTTATCATAACGAAACCGAGGTAAAGTCTCACGAACCCAAATCAAAAAAAAAAAAATGATATAAATCTGAACTTAAAAAAAAACACTCAAGAATAAATATCTGCCCCTAAAAATAAAACAACACACAGTATTCTCACAAATAAAATTCTAGCATATTCAGCTTAAAAGATTAATGCAAAACCTCTTCTTCTATATTCAACATTAAATCTTGAAACTAATTCAGATTCACCTTCAGCAAAATCAAAAGGAGTTTCTGCTAATCTTGAAACTATCCATACTATAGAAAGCGGAAAACATAAAAATAAAAATCATAAATAATGTTGTTAATAAATAAAATCTAAAATACTTAATCTAAAAGTTAAAAATAAAAACGTTAACAAAATTAAAGATAATCTCACCTCATATGAAATCGTCTGAGCAACCGAACGTAATCCCCCTAATAATGAATAATTTGAATTAGAAGATCAACCTGCAATTATAATTATATAGACTCTTAATCTTGAACAACATAAAAAAATAATATCCCTAAATTAAAATTTCAAAATACTCTTATAAAAGGTATACACATCCACAAAAATAAAGATAAAAATAAATTTACAATAGAAGAAAAATAATAAATATTAAAATTTGATATCATAAAATAAATACCTTCCTTTCTAAATAATTTAATAGCATCGGAAAATAGTTGAGGTAGCCCTATAAATCCAACCTTGTTTGGACCTTTACGAATCCGAATATAACCTAAAACCTTACGTTCTAATAATGTTAAAAAAGCTACCCCTACTAAAACACAAATTAATAAAATTAACATTCTGATAAAAACTAATAATAAATCCTTTAAAATCAAGTATTACTTGTATAGTCTTATACATATTTAAATTCTAAATTTACTGCACCATTCTGCCAAAGTAATAATATTGTTCTAATAAAATTATTATAAAATATATTAGGTCCTTTCGTACTGAAATATACTTAAATTTTAAAGATAGAAACCAACCTGGCTCACGCCGGTTTAAACTCAGATCATGTAAAATTTTATAGGCCGAACAGATCTAATTTTTTAGCTTCTACACCAAAAATTAATTTTAATTGAGGTCGCAAACTTATTTTTCGATATGAACTCTTTAAAGAAATTACGCTGTTATCCCTAAGGTAATTTAATGTTATAATCATTAAAGTGGATCAATTAATCATATATAAATGTTTTATAAAAAAAAAGTTTACTAAATTATTCAATCTCCCCAATAAAATAAAACCTAAATAATTAAAATATACAAAACATTTTAAAATTCAGTTTTTATAAAACTCTATAGGGTCTTCGCGTCTTTTAAATTTATTTAAGCTTTTTGACTTAAATATAAAGTTCTAATTAATTTTTATAGAGACATTTATTTTCTCATTCGACCATTCATTCCAGCTTTCAATTAAAAAACTAATTATTATGCTACCTTTGCACAATCAAAATACCGCGGCTTTTAAATTAAATCAGTGGGCAGGTCAGACACTGTTAATTTAGTGTCTGACCTATCTGATCTGAAAGAAATGTTTTTAATAAACAGGCGAAAAATATATTTGCGGAGTTCCTTTATAAAACCATTCTTTTTATAAAATTAATACTTAAAATTATACTAATTTTATCATTATTACATTTAATAAAAAAAATCATTAACCAATTTAAATAAATTAATTAAATTTAATAAATCATATTAACTTATAAATTAATTATAACAAATTAAATGATGAAAATTTCTAATCCTACATTTTTATAAATAATAATAAATTATAAAAATTTATCTTAAAGCTTATGCCCTAAGATATTTATTATTAACAAAAAAATATCAAAAATTATTTTTTTGTTAATAATATAAATTAAATATATTTCTTTAAAAACTAGATATATTTGAAAACGAATAACGTTCCATTTCTAAAAAATTATTATAAATATTTATTCAACAATAAATTAAATAATTTTTTAGCTCTTTCAAAATCGAGAAAATTAAATTTTTAATATTTTAATTAATAAATCCTGATACATTTATTAATTACATTTCTCGATTTTGAAAGAGCTATAAAATATTTATTTTATTGTGGAATAAATATTTATAATAATTTTTTAGAAAAAAATAATTTTGTATTAATTAAATAAATTAAAATCCAATAGAAACTCCATACTGGGTGACGAATGTCCAGAAATGGCGAAAATCAGGGATTTCCTGTCTCGGCACTACTAGCCTATCGTGATGAAGCTAAGTATAGGGAGGAAGCATTAAGGGTCTGACGAGGCGTATGTGTGATTGCGCACATGGTGCGTATGTGCGCAATCACAAAACAAGGGTAGCTCAAATTGTATGTTACTATAGGGAATCTCAAATTTGTAAAAATGAATCATAGTTTAGCAAAACTACATAAGGATGGTATACCTATGAAACCGGTGGTTTCTTACTTACATGCTCCCACATAAATCTGTGCAAATATTTCAATAAAGTCTTGCCAGAATTAACAGTAAGAAGTCATAACCTCCTCCGCCCAAAAATGATATATCTATCTGCACAAGATGAGTATCGCTTATATTGTATCTCAAATTGCGATTTAAGTTTTGTTTAATAAAGCTTTACTTGTATTGTTTTTGTCCATGAATTATTTTCACTTGAAAAAATAACCAAAACCATTGATTGTTGTTTCAATTGAAAATAAACGATTTGAAATAGAAACAAAATAATATTTCACCTTAAATCATATTAATTTAAAAATACTTTATTTGTTTTTTAGCTTTTAAGTGACATTGACGTATCTAAGCAAAACTTAAGCTAGAGCCACAAACCACTGTAATGAAAAGCTTAGATATAAGGTTTTGGTTCATTTCGTTTAGCCGTTTAGGCGCTATCACGGAAACATACAGATATTTTTCAAAACTCGATGGAATGGACTCAGGGGACCTCAAAACGTGCATATTCGTTGAAATTGGCGATTCGAATATTTTTACAATCATAAAACTTTCCCTTGGGAAGGGGTTCAGTGAAAGTAAAAAGCAAAAACGATATTTATATAAAAAAAAAACAATTTATTCATTATTTTACAAATGTACGATTGTATTGATTTATAAAAACATAATTATTATAATTTTTCACTGAATCTACATTTTAAAATTTAAACTCTTATCAACCTCACTTCGGCTTTCCCTGTCTGTTTGACCTCGTTCTTGTCCTGTAAGCAAAATGCAAAAGAAAAAACATAAACTTTGTACCAAAATAAATGAAAATGTAAATAAGCGATTTTAATTAATTATAAATATAAGTGTTTACTTTTATTCGAATTACATTTTTATTGTATAAAACATAGAGTTAGAATTACTAGAGGAAGCATACACACCGTTTGTTGACATCCAACATACAGGGGAAAGACGTAAGGGGAATACACAATTTGTAAACACAAAGTAACTTCACAGCTGATTTTGACGCCTAACCCAATACACTCGTTAGTGCTTTATTGAATTACTAACTCGTATTGGTGTTTTTGACTAGATTTTGATTGTTTGTGTTTTATTTGCTCATTTCTGCTTGTGTTTATTGTCTGATTATTGTTTTATTGTCATTATTTATTTCATGAATTCTTCGAACTCATTATTGAAGTCATTAAAAATAATTCATTTACGATTTTCTTTGTGTCTTACGGTTATTATTCTGATGTAAAAATATAAAATTATATTTATTTACAATTTCGAATTACCATCGGGGCTATTTATGTAATAATAACATAACAACTAATAATGAGTCTGCATATTTTTTGGTTAATTAAGATATTAATACAGATATTTCTGATTCGACGATGCTAAGCAATTCCGACCATCATAAACAATGATAAATAATTGTTTGGCATTTTCCTAGATTTGAATTTAAGCGGAAAATCGAACAGCTGTGAGGTTCCACTTGTGTTTACGTTTGCAGACGCGATATATCGGACTACAAATATTCCCTATCCCCACCACGTCATTACTCGTTTAGTATATTCTACGTCTATGGTATAAAAGTTGTCTTGGGTTTTTTGACCTTTCTCAACTTGTTTTTAAAGTTTTTTTTTTTCTTTTCAAGTAAAGTACTCTTAATATTAATGATTAATCTATACATTCAGGGGCCTTTTGGTGCTGGATTCATGTACCCAGTCAAAACCAATCTACTTTAAATTGTTTCAAAAGATCCATAAAAAAATGTGTCATATTTTTCAAATCAACATAATGTTTTAAGTTGATTAGAGATTCATGACAAATAAAAACATTTCATTAAATGTGAATTTCGTTTCCTGTTCTCATAAACAGGACAAGTTCGCGTCTACCTTGTAGATCCAAATCGTTGACGATGCCACTTGAAATTAGGCAAAAGGTGGCGCTTGCGTCGTCTTTAATTTATTATGAATAAAAACATGATGACTGAAAATATGAAATTGACTGAACTATAATATGAAATTGTTTTTTTTTTTCTTAATCATAATTGGCCATTATCTCAATTAATTGAATGTTTATAAGCTTTCCAAATATATATGTATACGAGGTGTACAGAAAATGAGTGAAAACCTTCAGGTAACTCAATTCATTAATTAATTTTTAATAGAAAATCCAAATAAAAAAATGTTGTATTGTTCTTCATTGAGGCTCACGAGGTCTTCGGAATTTTAAATATGTGACTATAAATTAGTATTGTTTTTTAAATATTTTGTATAAAATCAATAGCATTAACAATCAATTAGACATGTGTATAATTCCATTGATGTAAATGATTAATAAATCGGATATTTTTACAATTTTATAACTTCATCAGGAGCATTCTTTTAATGAAAATAGATCTGGCAACGACGCACGCTCGTTTGTAAAAGAAAAGGTGTATGCAACACCTCCAGCGGATGATGTAGCAGTTATAAACAGGATAAATGCACACTTGTTTGATCCAGCGTTGCCAAATGTATAGTTCTTTTAAGTGGCCCGTGAGGCTTAAGGAAGGACCGTGTGACTTATTTTCGTTAATATTTTTATCTAAAAATTAGTCAAAGAGTCACGCTACCCAAAGCTTTTCACTCATTTTCTGTTTTTTTTGTTTACCGTTATAATATAATTTATTAGCGATAGCTAATTTATATCTGTTAATTGATAGCCAATTGTAAAAATGAATCATAATTTACCAAAACTACATAAGGATGGTATACCAATGGTTTCTTACTTACATGCTCCCACATAAATCTGTGTAAATATTTAAATAAAGTCATGCCGGTATTAATTAACTTTAAATCCACATATTGAACTAAAAACTCAATAGATTTGGTCAAAAAAAATTTAACCATTTGAAATTACTAGCAACGCTAAATCAATATCATTTGATGTGAAAAGTATTTTTACTTCAATTCCAATTAAACAGTTAAAACAAATTTTCGAAGATTTAATCAATAATACTACTCATCCAGATAAACATAAATTAGAAATTAAAATACTGACAAATATTTGCATAGAACAAAATTATTTTGAATTTAATGAAAAAATATAAACTCCTGGACAAAATTAACGCACTATTTTAATTAATCCAAATATTTACAGTATAATCACAAAATAAAACTAAGTAGCATTGAAATAATAATGTGCACCTACAAATTAGTGGAACGCGACCTTAATTTGCCTTATTTTTTTTAAATAGTTTTTGCTGGAAATGCATAAATACACTAGCATAACTTTAAATTGAAAAAAAGAATGAGCAAAACAGAATAATTACAATTCTAATACTTTGTAGTGCCTCCTTTACTTCTTATCACTGTATTCATGCATAGAGGCATGCTTGATATCAAATGTTTAACAAAAGCTTGCGGAATATTCTCCCATTCTTCAATAACGGCCTCTATGAGTTGTCTGTGATTAGCAATAGGGGTCTAACACTTCTAATCTTCCTTTTCACATAGTTGATAACATCATTTAGGTAGCCAATAACCTGTCTAGCCACGTGGGCAGGAGCGCTGTCCTGCATGAATAAAAAATTATCCCAGCAAACATCTTCCACTTGGCGAGACAAAATTGTTAATGGTACGATCTGTTGGCAGAGCGCAAAGTAGGCATCATCTATTATGTATGCTAATAAACAGTCAGTATCTTGCTGATCCCTTGCTGACACTTGTCTTTTTTCTCACCCGGAACAAGTATAAACAACAGGTTATGGGCCCAGTACGGTAGTTGCTGTGCATTGTTGTTGTTGCGATTCGTTATTTGTTTGTTTGTTTTTGTCATCGAGTAATAGTTTTTTTTTGCGACGGTTTGTTCGCCAGTGTATTTTTTTAGCCCTGTACTGAAAAATGATCGCCAACAGGTTGAATGTGCCAAGGCTCAAGGGGCGCGAAAATTACGATGAATGGGCGTTTGCTGTTCGCCACTATGTATCGCCACTACAAACTGGTATGTAAACTTGAGTAGGTAGCTACTTAGAGGGAAGATCTCAGTGGGTGCGTATAGGAAACACTTATTCGAAATATATAGTCCTAGCTGGGGTGCCTCAGGGTTCTCATTGTGGTCCTTTGCTCTTTCTACTGTTTATTAACGATATTGGGAAACACATAAATAACAGCGAATATCTATTATACGCAGATGATCTTAAAGTATTTAAGAAAATTCAATGCGCAAATGATCAATTAAAACTGCAGGAAGATTTGAATTCAATTACTGAATGGTGTTCAAAGAATAATCTACATTTAAACTTGAAAAAATGTTTTCAAATTAGCTTTCATCGGAGGCGCATTTCTACCTATGATTATTCTATTGCTGGCCAGTGTTTGGCACAAGTAAACTCAGTGAAGGATTTAGGCGTTTTGTTTACACCAAAACTTGATTTTGGTAAACACATATCTATAATTTGTAATAGAGCTCCGAAGACAATAGCTTTTATTGGCAGATTTGGTAGGTGGTAGAGAATTTTCTATTAGTACGCTCAAAATTTTATATTTATCTTTGGCAAGGTCTCATTTAGAATATGCCTCCATTATATGGTCACCCTATTCTAAAAGTGCTATTCACAACATTGAAATGGTTCAGAGTAGATTTTTGAGAGTGATAGCTTTTAGAATGGGGAGAACTTTACAAAATTTTAGCCACACTGAGATGCTTGGATTGCAACTGTGGTACATTGCTCAATTATTTAAATTTTAATATACCTCAGAACATCGAATCGAGGAGTAGGCAGTTGTTTCGCCTAGGATTTCAACCAATTATGGATTAAATAATCCAATTAATCGTATATCTCGATACGCAAAAGTAATAGGTGATAATCCACATTTTATTTTATTTGGTTTAACTTTTCCGCAGTTCAAAAAATATTTACGAAATATATGTTTTTCCGATGTATTATATTTATATTTATTTATTTGTCTATTTATTTACTTTTAATTTGTTAAACTACTGCTAAGATTGTAATTTATTCATTTTGTGTTGTACATTTATTCACTTTGGGATTTATATAATAATTAATAATATGTAATAATTTTGTATTTATAATATTTTTGTATAATGGAGATTCCGTAAATAAAATATCTATCTATCTTGTGTTAGAGGATTTGAAGACTACACCATAAAACGGTCTTTTGGCCAGTTTATGGTGGCAGGTTTTCTGATCCTATTCTTCTTGTATATTCCTTAGTTAAGCGATGTCGCCGTATTACGTTTTGGACCGTACACCAAGTAATATTCAAGACAGCAGCGATGTATCGTAAATTGCGTCCATTTTCGTTTAAAGCTACTGTTCTGGCTTCGTTTGTTCTTTACATTTGGTGAATAGATAAGTACCAGCACTGACAGCTCAAATATTCTTTGAACACAAGCAGGCCAACTGATAAAAGCTGAATAAACAGCACACCCAGATTTGGCAATTTTGTATAACTTTTCGTGACTTTTTTTCTTATTAAATTAAATATTTATTACTTTTTCTTATTTCCAATATTACTTTATAAATAATGTTTCACTTCTTGTAATATAAAAATAGAAAAGATTTTTTTATGCTTACTTCGATGTTGTTTCGAATTTTTTTGTCCACGAGTCTATTTTTCAAATAAAATTAAATATAAATAAATTTTAAAATAATTTATAATTCCTGTTCTTTTTTAAAAAAATATTTCTTTTAAACTTACCGTAGCGTATATGTTAAAAGTTTTATCAAACGCTCCGACGATCGCCTGCTTAAGCACCAACGACGTGTAATGAGTCTTCCCCCTCACGTTGTTGCTGCTGTACTTGGGTTTCAGTTCGAGATAGTCATTGCCGTCCGTCGTAAAAGTAAGATCCGTATCGGTGAAATCCAAATCGACGGCGAAGATTTCGACCAGTTGAGTCAAATCGAAACCGGCGGCGATGTCCATTCCAAACTTGTAGGTGTAGACTTTCCTGTTAAAGATCGGCTGGTGGTTGTTCTTGTCCACAACTTGTTGATAAAATTCCTGAAATTTAGAAAAAAAATTATTTGGTTTCACTGAAACAAACCAAGAGTTTTAATCAAAGTCTATTAATTAAATATGTTTCACCACGGGTTAAGTGATAAATTAATTCAAAATTATTTGGTGTATTTGTTTTTTTTTTAATATTAAGTGTAGCAAAAAGTATCCATTATTTTTTGCATGAAATTGAATGATCTGTTTTAGGTAAAATATGTGCCGTGTTCAATAACTTGTCATTTTGAAGGTAATTTCACTATGCCTCTCTTATAGCAGACCTCGTCCCTATTGGCAAAAAAATGAGACGGTCCATTTTCACAAGCCTCTCTTGAAGCAAATTTATCACCAACAAAATTGTTCGCCAAATTATCTACCATGAGCTGCTTAATTCGTAAATATAGTATCAACAATTGGACCATCTGAAAAAAGTAATCGCCGAGAAGCAGCCAGATTTGGCCAATATTAAAGAAATTATGTTCCATCAGAACAACGTCAGGCCTCGCAATAATTAACTACCATGAGCTGCTTATTTCGTAAATTTACTATCAACAATTGGACCATCTGAAGGAAGCAAACTCCCAGAAGTAGCCAGCTTTGACCATTAAGAGAGAAATTATGTTCCATCAGAACAACGCCGGGCCCACATATCAATAATGATTCGCCAGAAGCTCCGGAAGTTTGGTTGATAGGCTCTTATGCTTATAATTCGGACCTGACACCAAGTGATTACCATCTGCTTCGGACTATAACTACCAACCAAACTTTCGGAGCTTCTGAGGCCTGGCGTTATTCTGATGGAACATAATTTCTCTCTTATTGGTCAAAGCTGGCTGCTTCTGGGAGATTGCTTTCTTCAGATGGTCCAATTGTTGATAGTAAATTTGCTATAAACACCACCAAACAAGTAGCCGTTAATCCTGACTTGGCCACCGTTTCCGCCAGGATACCGCGATTTGACCACGGCCGTTATTGCTTTACTTTATTGTAAGTGATCCACTTTTCATCACCAGTCATCAACCGCTTCAGAAATGGGTCGTTTTTGAAATTCGTAGATGGAAATTGGATCTATAGGATTTTTCTGCGTCGATTTTCTTTTTTTGTATCCAGCCTTATTCAAATGGTTCCAAATGTTTTTTTGTGCTATCTTAAGCTTTTGGTTGGCAGATGGAAATTGGATTCATTGGATTATTCTGCATGGTACCAATACATCGATCTTCTTTTTGTATACAGCCTTATTCAAATGGTTCCAAATATTTTTTTGCAATCTTAAGCTTTTGGTTAATCGAAACACTGCTTACTTGATAATCGGACTCGATAATGCCAATGTTTTTATCGATATTTCCAACAATTGGCCTTTCAGCGCGTGGTGCACCTTTACATGGAAATTAACGGAACGGATTTGACGAAACCAAAATTGCGCCTTATTGGCTGTTATAGTGTCAGAAACATAAACACTATTCACATTTTCGTTCGCCTCTCTTGCGTTTTCACCTTTATCGAAAAAAAATTGTAAAAAATATTTTCTTTTTGGATTTTTGCGTTTTCCGCGTCTGCACATTTTCATTGCGCCCTGTCAACATCGCTTTCTGCTTACATACAAATATGCACTCTCCCCAACCAAGTGCCAGAAAACGACACTAACTCGGGGAACGTGTGCACGAGTTCCAGTGCAATATGGCGAAAAAAAAAAAAACAACGAGTCATGTGATAGTTTGTGATGAATTGTTGGAATATTTATTACATCTATGTACTTATTATGAAGGGATACGAATTCTCGTCCATTTTCTAGTAACCTTTTTGTCATATCTATAATGAAATCTGCTTCACTACTGTCACTCGGCATAATGGTAGTACACGTCTACTATTATGCCCAGTAATATTAATTAATTATAGTTGTTTAATATAATGATGGGCACAATCGATTTGTTTTCGAAAATCAAATGTTAATTTAAATATTTCTATGAGATGTATAATACAAAACTTAAAATTTTATGTTATAATTACAATACCTATAACTAATTATTAAATTAAATCTTTTTGAGGTAAATAAAATTTGAATTCAATTTTTTTCAAATTAAACTTTTTTGTATGTATATATAATTACTTGCCGGTTTCTTTTGTAAATTACTCTTGATATTGCTGTAAAAGACGAAACTAGTTGAGTGAATATATATATTTTTGTGAAACAAACCAAGTGATTTAAATTTTACATTATTTACCTTTTAATAAACTTTATTATTTGTATTTTTGCTATAAAACGATATTGTCCATCATTAGTTGAATATAACAAGTAGAAAACGTTATAATATCTATTATGTGAATTTAAAAGTATTTCTACATAATTTTATTACGATTTACAATGAGTAAGTGGAAGTATTATAGAACAATACATCATAATAGTCTGCAAGTTAAATAAAACGCTGTAGTTATATAATCTTAGGTAGTGTTTGAAAACTGTTCAAGATAGTTTTCTTAGTGAACCATGTTGAAATATTTTGTTATAAATATAAATAAGTTACATGCGTCACTTGGATGTGAACATACATCGGATCTAACACGAACATGAAGAATGTGATGTGTTTTTTTTTTTCAAACTCAGTGTGTCGATTTATTTATTTTTGTGAGTCGGTTTTAAAACATAACCCGCTTATGTTTTAAAACCGACTCACAATTCATATTTCGCGCATTTTACTTATCGCTGTCAGTGCTGAACGCAGTTTTTGAAAACCGGAGCAGTGCTATGTGTATGCAAAAAACACTATAAGTCTTTTGCAATAAAGATCGCCACACAAATTTAACCAAAAAAATTTCCTTATAGGAAAATTCGATAATTCTTTGAGTGTCTGAAAATGCGAACTTTGACATAAAAAATAAATTTATCAAAAACTGTTAGTCTTAGCACAGACAAACATATTATTAAATATATTATATATTGTCTTAGGTGCAAGATTTAATACATTAAAATCACCAACATTTTACACAGATTACACGAATTTTATAATATGTAGGGTGTCCTATTTACAATTAGCCAGTTGGCCATTTTCAAAATATTTTAGCTAGCCTCATTGATGTATGATATTCCAAATTTTTAAAATGTTCTAATGTTTATTTTTGGAGATATACATAGCCACAGTTCGCCGTGGGGTATAATATAAAACGTATTAATAATTATGATATTATATATACATAATCTTTATTGACAAACGTATTACAACACCTACATATAACACAAATATTACAATACATGCTGTAAGAGTTTGCCAATTGGCTATCGACGAGTGGTCTTTCCGCCTTTATGATATTATTATTTCGATCAATTCTCATTTTTTTGGATTTACAATTCATATAATAATAATTATAAAAAAGACTTACTACATTCAATAGTCGATTTCTCTATTCAATGCTATATTTAAGATAAATGACGTCAGGATGTTAACAGGCAAATATGAGAATAAATGAAAATATTCTGAAAAAGAGAGATGTGTATATTAAGCATATTTACCACATAAGTTTCTCCTTCCGGACAAGTAAAATATATTTCACCGTAGAGAGAAATATTCCTATTTCTTGTAGTTGTTTCATAATCAAAATCGTAATTCTTATACTCATCTGAGAATTCGAAAATGATTTCGTCTCCCTGGATTGAAGCTACTATGTCCTCCTCATAATAACCATAACTTACGTCTAAAAAATAATAATATTAGCTTATAATTAAATATTATTAATCACTTAGTGTTCTTCTTCATTAAGTATTGTGTGTTATTTAAAAAAATATATTTTTATCTTTGTTTAATAACCAAATTTTATTATACAAAGTTAAAACAGTGTTTCTTTTTAATTAAATTAAGGATGCGGTTTAATGGAAAGACATAGCTATACAGTTTGTGTTAATTACTGATTCCTATTACATTGATGTTTACACTTTAACGTGATTTTAAATCATCAAATTATCATCTCATATAAATTAAAAATCATTTTAATGATTAGTGTTTGGGAAAAAAACTGTCATGAAAATAATAAAAATAAGTTACTTTTAAGTCGATTTTTAAACTATACTTTTGCTAAAAACTTCGACAATGGAAATTTCAATGACCACTAAATTCTACATTCAGTTTACTTCATAAATTTCATTATTTTTTCATTTCATTATTTCTTACAATTTCATTTTCTAACAAATTTCTAAACAAATATCGACGATTTCGCAAGTTTTTTTTTTAGTTTACAATAATAACAATATAAAATATTTTGAAAATGTAAAAATTGTCTTTATTTTCTTTTGCAATTTTTTTGTCGTTCGTTGTCAGTGTTAAGCTGTCTATTTAATCCATCAGTGTCAGTTTAACTGTCTATATCCTGAAAGAATGTAATGAATTGAAATATTGTTGTGGATGGATTTTTACGGGTAAGTCTTGTGTTTGTGGTACGTGGGATACATAAAGTGTGTTGAGGGATATAAAATATTAGTACATAAGTTAAATAAAAATAACTACACCTTATGTACTTATGTACGTAGTAGTAGAAAAAAAATATTAATTTTTAATAATTAATTATTATAATCTGTTCTGGTACTCAAATAAATAATTAATTATTAAAAATTAATATTTTCTATTTTACTACAACGTACACAAGCACATAAAGTGCAGTATCTAAAAATGTATTATTTAAATATTTTCAAAATTCTTTTTACACACATATACATTAGGGTGGGTCGAAAAAAATAATGTTTTTTTTTCAACGCTATACCGCGGGAAACTTGCCTTTCGGGTTCTTAAATAAATGCAAATTAAATATGTTTTTTTTTTCGATAGCCCATGACAGACTACTAACACAATTGTACATTTTGTTATAATAAATTTTGTAAAATTTAAAATGTTTGTATATATATATATGTTTTTTTTATTATTGAATCCCCAGCTAGCGCATTGTAAATGGTGTCAAATTATAAGAGACCCATTTGCAGGATGTGTAAATATGCAACTTTTTTTTCGGTTAAAGATGGAAATTAAAGGTGGATACTCCAAGTCTTATTCTTAATTATTTTTAACTTCAATACTTAAAAATTACATCAAGCTGGTGACTTCCATTTTTATCGATGCGTATCCGCGGGCGGTGCAACATTGATTCCATTACACGCTGACACATTTCAGAATCTCAGCAATAGCTTGTCTTATGTTATTTTTGAAGTTTTCCCGAGTTTAAGATCGGTTCTGACATTTGATTTTACATAGTCCCACAAACAGTAATCTTGAGGCGAGAAATCAGGAGAGCGCACAGGCAATGTCGAATATCCACGCTGAGATAGCAGACGACCCAAAAACATCTCAAGCAGGACTTTTAAAATTGTTTTTTTTTTCAATTATAGCTGGAAATTAAAGATGGATGCTCCTAGTTTTATTCTTAGTTATTTTGAACTTCAATACTTAAAAATTACATCAATCAGGTGACTTCCATTTCTATCGATGCTAATCCGCGCGCTGTGCAACATTGATCCCATTACACATTTCAGCGGAATATCAGCAATAGCTTATCTTATGTTATTTTTGAAGAATTCCCGAGTTTAAGATCGTTTCTGACACTCTTTTGATTTTACATAGCCCCACAAAAAGTAATCTTGAGGCGAGAAATCAGGAGAGCGCGCAGACCACGGTTGATCTCCAGGCTGAGATAGCAGACAACCCTGAAAAATCTCTCGTAGGACTTCCATAGATGAATTTGACACATGAGGCCTTGCACCGTCATGATGAAACCACGTAACATCTAATGGTAACTGTAGTTGGCCGATAGTATCCACTAAAAACATTTGCAACATGTGCTCATATCGTGTACTGTTAACAATTACTTCATTTCCCAATTCATCTTCAAAAAATATAACCCCGAGTTTCCAACGGGACAGATGCCGCACAACAATAACAATTACTTATTCAGAATGTAGCCCTTTTTCGAATAAAACGTGCGGATTTTCAGCAGACCAATAACGCAAATTCTGCTTATTTATTTCGGCATGAAGTTGAAACTGTGCTTCGTCGCTCATAATAATGTTATTGAGAAAATCTGGTGTTCTTTCTAAAATCAAGCGACTGAGTTGTAAACGAGTATTTTGATCATTCAGAAAATATTTTTGAGCTTTCCGCCACTTCTAGGAACGAAAGCGCAAATCTTTCAATATTAAATAAAATAAAAATGATTTGAAAATAATTAATAAATTATTTCCACATTTAGCTCTGTGACTTTTGACTTACGTTCCGGGGCAAATACCCACGCCGGACATTGAAGTAGTGTTTTAATGTGCATTTGTTTAACTTACTTACGTAACGTAAGTCAAAAGTCACAGAGCTAAATGTGGAAAGAATTTATTAATTATTTTCCAATCATTTTTATTTAATTTATTTAAATAACTGTGACCAAGAGAATGAATACTCTTTTCTATCAATATTGTTCTTACGGACTCGTGCAAAATTACTACTTGTTGGGAAAAGCGACGTAAGGATTAATTCGAATGTTTCTCAATGTTAAACGCTGTGTGAAATTAATTACCGAAGCATCTAAAATGTTATCGGCGTCAAGAATCGAGATGGTTTCATAAGATCAACCCTAACATCAAGAGCTTCGACGCTAAAATTGTCTAGCAAGTGCAGCTTCAACTTACCCACCCAAAAATGGTGATTACATTTTCCAATGGTGCTATGGTGTTAGTTAGCACCTTAAATGCAATAATATATCGATTTTTTTAGTCTTTTACGTTACCCCAAATTGAATAATTTCGACTATTTTAATTGTTTTTGAGTTTTTCAACCCTTCCAATAAAGGATTTTCACTATAGTAATTTAAAATATTATATTATTAGTTGTTCTCGCTGTATTTTCAATGAAACTGCAACTTTATTATGATAAAAAAAATGGTTACAAATGAATGATTCAAAATATTTTCCATAGCTCATAGAGACAACTTTTTTCCATCTTTCTGGTAGAGCTCGAATACCGCCACGGTAGAAGTGTTCGTTGTTTGAGGCTATCCACGAATCAAGCCATTTTGAGATGTCTTCATATGAGTGGAACTGCTGATTAACCATGTGCCATCGAACGGAACAAGTAATAATCGGACGGCGCAATATCTGGGGAATATGGCGGGTGGGGTAAAACTTTCCATTTGAGCGTTTCTAAGTAGGTTTTAAAGGGTTTGGCGACCGTTGTCATGTTGTAGAATCACATTTTTGCGTGTAATCGATTGAAAATGGCTTGGCGGGTAACTCCTAATACTGAAGCAATCTCTTTTTGCATTTGGTACGGATCCTTATCGAGCAATGCCTTCCAATTCAGCGTCTTCGAAGGTTTTTGGCCTTCCTTCACGCCAACGGTGTGAACATTGCCGTTTTTGAAGCGAGTTTCACTAAGAGCAGCATCTCCGTAAATATCTTCGATTTCTCGATGCGCTTCAGTCGTCGTTTTGAAAGAAGAAAATTAACACTTCCCGCAAATGACGATTATTTGGAACAAAATCAGATATTTTGACACCACCAAAAGTATATGACGCAACAACAAAATCACTAATGTGTTAAAGCGGTTGGTTTACTATATGTCTAAGCTTGGTTCATGACGTTTTGGTAAGATCACAATCGACCAGTACTTACTACTGGATCCACTTCTTGAACTTAGTTGCGCACCTAATATTTTCTAAAAAAAAAAAACGAAATTTCGAGTAGGTTCAATAAATTTTTTTTTTTTCGCGGTATAGCCTTTCGAAAAAAACTTTTTTTTCGAACCACCCTAATATACATCTTTATTCGTGTAATATTATATAATTAACAATTATATTTAATTTATTTTAAATAACTATGACCTAGTGCAAATAACTCGTTCTAATAATGTAAGCACATAACAAAAGAAAAGAAAATTGAACACTTATAATGCTTTACATGCTTACGTTATTTAAAGTTGCAGTTGCTAAAGGAAAAATAATTAATTATTTAAGGCCCAATTTTATAATCCGTGAGTAAGTCGTAAGTAACGTATTCGCGGAATAAAAAATAATATACATAATTCACTCCATTTGATTATCAATGAGACAGTGCTGCCAATCGGATGAAAAAATCAAGAGTAACGTTACTTGAGGTTTGTAAAATTGAACTTAAATTGTATTAATTAATTATTTTCAATTTTCGTTAAAAAAAATGAAGTACATATTCATATTTTTATATCGTAGAGACTGAATCTATATTAAATTATTATTTCTACTTTACCGCATAGCTATGTTTTTATATTAAACCGCAACATTTCAATAGAAATATATAAGAAAATAAATAAAAAAAAATATATTTTTCTCTTTCACATAATTTTTAATAAATTGCAAAATGTTTTGCAAATATATTATTTTTTTCTTAAAATTTCTAATACAATTCTAAATTATATATGAAGACTAATTTATATTTTGTATTTCCTTAGACATTAAAAACCCTTATAAAAGATATTTCAATCAACTTACTTGTAATGGACCCCCTTTTGAGTTTCAAAAGTGGCCCCTTATGATCATCGAAAACGGGCTCGTTTTCAATTTCGCTGTAACCATAATCGTAATATTCTTCAATTTCCAAACCCTCGATATTACAGAATTTCTGAACATGTTCTTCTGACGATTGACCTGTTGCTAGAATTAAAATAAATAAATTGTTTAATTGATTCCATTAGAATTAATTTAATGTGTTAATTGTTTAGGCTTTCATTTGGTTATACATTTTGATTATTTAATTAGATTAAACACTTTTTAACTTTGTATAACTTGTTATTTTATTTTTGTGACTATAGTTTTGAAAGCTGTTATACCGCCTATATAATTCGCTTCAATTGTTAATGAAAATTACTATGAAAAGCTCTATGCTTCGAAACTATAGTCACTAAAATAAAATAACAAGTTATACAAGTTTTTATTTAATAGAATTAATTTAGCTCAACCACAAACCAAATTAGCCAATAGATAGTTATGTGCGTGATTTATTTAATTTCATTAGGATGTTATTACTTTGAAACTTAATCGGAACTATTCTCAAATTAACTTTAACGTATATATTATTTCTTATCAACACAGTCTAAGCAGTTTTTTAATAAATATACAATACACAGAATGTGAATTTAATAATAACGTAAACCTTAAACTCAACATTTTCCGTCCGGAATAGCCCCGATTATTCATTAACTTATTTGTTAATCAATAACGATTGTAACTTAAAAATGTGAACGTTTAGTAAATAAAAGAAGTAAAATAAAGATATTAATTAAGAAAACTTTACATCGATCATCAAATATGTTGCTTGCAAAAATTATTTATTGTTGAGCAGTTTTAAATGACACGATAAAAATCAATGATAAAACAATTTTTGTTAAAAAATATTTCACCATGAGATAAATCAGAAATTAATCAAATCTGATGTAATAATGATGTTTAAATGAAGTAATTAATTTCGAAAGGTGTGTTTGCTTTTTCTTTATCATTTATTGTCCCCAAATATTTTTTTTATATGTTAAATAGCTTTCTCACTTAAAAGTAGATGAAACATTTTGAAATACTTTGCTGTAAATAGTCATACTGTTTTGTTTCTTTCTCGATCATGTAATTTGTTCTTATAATAAATACAGTAATGAAATATCCACAATAAACTAAATTATTTAAATAATTAAAGTCTCCATAGACAACATAAAAAGATTATACAAATAATTGTTTATTTCTAAAGGAATTTATCAGGTCGATGAAATTCTTCAGCCTATAAAATGAAAACTTAATTTTTATTAAAAAAAAATATTTACATTTTCAAGATCTACATCTTTTATTTGAAATATTTTTCTATCCGAACGAATAAAGGAAAAATCGCTAAGAGTAAAGTTGCACTTAATGAGTTTTAATTCTAACCAAAAGCTTTTCAGATTATAACACACTTATAAAAAGCTTAGATATAATATTTGAGTCTAATCCATTCAGCCGTTTATTCTCTATCACGAAAAAACATAGACACAGACATATTTTAAAACTCGATGGAATGGGCTCAGAGGACCTCAAAACGTGCACATTTGTGTTGAAATTGGCGATTTGAAAATTGTTACGATCTCAATACTTTCTTTTGGATAGGCGTCCGGGGAAAGTAAAAGTAATAAAAAATGTTAATTCGGAAGAAGTGTCTACTATTTGTGGAAGAAATTAATAAAACTATTTACATTCTTTATTTTTGTTTAAACTTTTAATTAAATATGTTAAAATTATTATGAAAGTTTTCTCTCTTCAACAAGCTTATATCTTTGAGTAAACTAACAATTAATTATTAACATGTTAATTGTTGAGGCTTCTACGTTGTTGTACATTGTAATTCAATTTTAATGTATGAAACATTTTTTTAATTTTTTTGTATAACTCGTATTGTTTTATTGTTGAATATGGTTTTGTTTTGATAATGACTAGTTAAGGTTGCCGAAACTATAGTCAACAATAAAACAATCCGAGTTATACAAAAAAATGTTTCATTTATTAAAATTGAATTAATTATTAATTCACATTTATTTTATATATATACATAATCTTTATTGACAAACGTGCTACAACACCTACATATAACACAAAATATTACAATACATGCGGTAAGAGTTTGCCAATTGGATATCGACCAGTGGTCTTTCCGCCCATTTATTTTATTATATTGTATTTAAATATTTATTTATTTGTGAAAGTCCAATTACACTATACAATACACATTCATCCTATGGCTAGTTATTCTAAAACTCTAAATAATAAATAAAAAGACGGAACACAATTTGCACACAAAGCACTAATGAAGGTTAAAATTGAAATGCACTAACGAAATAAATTCTTCATACAAGCGCGCTTATATTGTATCTTATATGTTTTGAATAAATGGTAAAATTAAAAAAGTATAAACTACCAATGTTTAAATATTATAAATATGAATAAAACTATTTGTTTTAGTTTAAAAAACAATATTAAAATGTCATATAAAAAGAAATATCAACATTACCATAGTGAGCACAGACAAGTGCGAAAATAAGCAAAGCGACTGCCATTTTGTTTCCCCTGATGTTGATCACTATTCACTGACTGAGAATACGTTCAAATTGTCCATCTCATTTATGAATCTTAAAGGACAATCGTCGAGATAACAGGAAAAATATGTAATCAAAAATTTCGATACAATGTACAAAGTGATGAATGCTGATATGGGTGATAAGTTTTTTTTTGTTTTTTTAAACGGATTTAATTTTAGATTTAATTATAATAATGTTTTATAATAAGTATATACCAATACTTTTCTGCGTATACTAAGTACGATGAACCTAATATTAATTTAATAATAATAATAATAATAATAATAATACATGGTATTCATAGACAAACACATTATTCCTTATTCCTTATGAATAATGTTAAATTTAACGTGTACGTTAAATCTATATAAATTATAAAACCCGCTTAGACAGTAATAATAAATAATAACATACACGCTATTATTTGACATTTCACGAACGGAATAACTTCGAATATCTACATATAACATAAAACATATTGGTAATGGTGGCTGTTGACCAATGGCATTACCAACTCTATTTTGTATTATCGTCCTTGTCAAAATATACGAATATAATGTGATTATCGTTAACAGTCTATGCCAATAGCCCCGGTTATATATGTACGTTACTTAACTGTCTTGAATATTGTGAAATGACGGGATAATTCCTGAAGGGTTATGCTAGGGAGTTTGCGGTTAGGACTTATAGTTTTATTGCGTGAGATATATGGGGGGTTATTAATTCTAGGTCTATGGATATTAATAATAATAACGAAATTCAAACACAAAGAGATACATAAATACACGAGAAAACAGCCATCCAGAAATAAATGAGAGATCGATGATAGATTATTACTTAATAAACCAAAAAAATGGATCAAGATAAAAAAAACGTAAGAGTGACAAGACAATCAGAAATAGCAAGTAAGCACCACTTACTGTGAATGGACATGAAATGGAAAGATAAGCAAAGACCAGACAAAATAAGAAAAAAATGTAAAGAGAAGATAAGAGCGTACATACAAAATAAAAAAATACAAGTACAAGAAAAATAACATGAGTCACTACAAAAAAATTAAAGGAAAAGATAGAAAGGAAAGCATAGTAGAGAAATGGATGATATTCAAAAGAATAATACTGGAAGCAGCGAAGGGGAGTTGTGTAACAACAAATATAGGAAATGAAGGAGCTAAGAAAATGGATTGGTGGACAGAAGATATAAAGAAGAAAATAAAAGACAAGAAAGATAAATGGAAAAAAATACCTACAAACTAACAGAATTAAGGACTTCCTCATAGTCCTTAATTCTGTTAGTTTGTAGGTCTTTTTCCATTTATCTTTCTTGTCTTTTATTTACATAGAAAAAAGGAATCAGGTAAAAAATCGAATAAAACATGCAAAACAAGAATCATGGAAAAAAATTGGAAAAAACAATGAATAGAAACTTTAGAAAAAACAAAAACTGTTGTATGGAATATTAGAACAACCAAGACAAAAGAAATAGCACAGTATGATGAACATAAAAGACAAATATGGACTTCCTCATAGTCCTTAATTCTGTTAGTTTGTAGGTACTTTTCCATTTATTTTTCTTGTCTTTTATTTTTTATTTATTTTTATTTACTGTGAGGACTTTCCCATAGTTCTTAATTCTGTTAGTTTTTAGGTTTTTTTCCATTTATCTTTGTTGTCTTTTATTTACAAAGAAAAAGAAATCAGGTAAAACATTTAATAAAACATGCAAAACAAGAATCATGGACAAAATTTGAAAAAACAATGAATAGAAACTTTAGAGAAAAAAAACTATTGTATGGAATATTAGAACAACTAAGACAAAAAAAGAGCACAGTATGATGAACATAAAAGACAAATATGGGAACATAATTACAAACGAAGATGAAATTATGGAAAGGTGGCGACAATAGTTTGAAGAACTGACCGAGCAAGAAATAGAAGATAAGGAAAAGCAAAGCGAAAATGAAGAGATACACGAAGAGACCAATATATAAATGTTCGAGAAAATAAAAGATGTGAAAGAAACAGTTAAAAAATTAAAAAATGGTAAGGCGTCAGTAGTTGATGAAATAACAGCAGAAATGATGAAATGTATGGGAGATCAAGGGATAACAGAAATAACAGATCTACTAAATGAAATAATGCAGACCAGAGAATGGAATACAGGAATAATACTCCCACTGCACAAGAAAGAAGATAAAAGAAATTGTAGAAATTATAGAGGTATCACAATAACGAGCATACCCAGCAAAATACTGGCAAGGATTGTGGAAAAAAGGTTGCGAAACGATTTGGAAAATACAATAGAAGATAGCCAATGTGGATTTAGATGAGGAAGAAGTGTACATGATTTTATATTTATAATAAGACAAATAAGGGAGAAACTATTAAACAAAAAGAGAGAAATCCACGTATGTTTTGTAGACTTCGAAAAAGCATTTGATAGGATAAAAAGAGATGATATATGGAAAGAACTGGAAGAGAGAGGAACAAAAAAGTCAATGATAAATCTATTAAAACACATATATCGAGAGAATAAAAATATAGTAAGAACCAACAACGAAGAGTCAAAACCATTTATAAAAAAGAAAGAACTCAAACAAGGAAGCGTGTTGAGCCCTTTGCCATTCACACTGGTACTTGATAAGGCGATGAAAGAAGCAAAAAAACATATGAAAACACTAAAAATCGGATATTGGAAAAAGGAAATGATAGAACTAGCAGAGCTACTATTCGCAGACGACATGGCAATATTTGCAATATCAGAGAAAAACCTACAACACAATATGGAAATACTGGCTAAAGAACTGAGCAAAATAAATATGAAGATAAACATAGACAAAACGAAAACCATGATAATAGCACAAGAGAATAAAAAGCACGAAATTAAATAACAAGCAAAGAAAATAGAACAAGTTGAATACTACAGATATCTAGGAACAATAATAGAGAATAACGGGAAAATAGATAAAGAAATAGACGACAAAATAAGAAAAACAGCAAATATATTCAGCATGCTCAAATACACCTTCTTTAATAGAAAAGAAATTTCGAAGAAAACAAAAACAGATATCGTCAAAAGTTATAAGGCCCAATCTGACATACAGTAGGGAATCATGGACAACAAAAATAAAAAAATCGAATAAACGCAATGGAAATGAGGTTCCTCGGAAAAATAGAAAATAAAACTGGGAAAGACAAGATAAGGAATGAGACATATAGACGAAACCTACAGATAAGACCAATAAATGAAAAAATAATGGAAGGACAGATGGTGACATTTGTAGAATGAAGAAAGAAACACCAAGAGAATATATGAGGCACGAATATTAGGAAAAAAAAAACAGAAAAAAAAACTAGAAAATATTGGAACAACACAAAAAGGCACAAAGGGAATACTTGAGAATAAATAAATAATAAAATCCGTTATTGCGCAACAGAAAAAAACAATTACAGGACAATTTAATTTAAAGAAGTACAAATTATACAATATATAAATAAATATACAAAAAAATACGAAACAAAATATTTGTGTGTGATAACGTAAACTAACACAAGATAGAATTAAATGAAGAGAATTCTATTGTATAGAATTAAGAATAATAATATATATATATATATATATATATATATATATATATATATATGTATTATATATAACCTAACACCGAAAGGTAAAAGGGTATATGATTAAATAATAATAGTAATAATAATAAAAATTAATTAGATCTTTATATACAGAATTTCCCTTACTTAAACTGTAAAAATTTCGTTACAATCCAAAAATAGGAAATCAATTTACTTTTACTTATATTAAATAACATTATTTAGTCTTCCGAAGTCTATTGTAATATCGCTAAAATTGTTTCACCACACTGTGGCTTCTTCAGGCGAAGAAATGATCTAAATGGAAAACAATATTCATTCACTTGGTCACAGTTATCATAAATGATCATTTCTTCGCCTGAAGAAGCCACATATTACAATAGACTTTGAAAGACTAAATAGTGTTATTTAATATAAATGATTATGAACTTTCAACAATATTCAGCCTCATCAATCAATTATTTGAAACAATTTACTTTTAATATCACATTAAAAGTAAATTCATTCACGGTGAGAATGCAAAAAATAAATAAGTGAAAAAGGAGTATAATAAAAAACTACTAATTTTAAATAAAACACTTAGTTTCACAATTTTAAAATTTACATTTGGTTGCTACTTTTTAAAAATGCAAAGTTTATTCATATGTTACGAGTTCTTTTTTATAAAATTTCCAAGAATACAGAATTTGAAAGATTTTTTTTTGAAGAAATGTGTTTTTAATATGATAATATTATCTCATCCTTTAATGTTTAATAATTACTAAAGTCTATTCAATAGACAACAAAAGTGGTCGAGAGTGTCACGTACATTGATTAAAATCTAATGAGTGGGTCAGCTATCAAGATTATTTATTTCACATAAAGATAACGACGATGATATTTACCGAAATATATATTTAAAAAAAAAGCAAAACAAAATTTTATTATAACACAAACACAAATTTATCTAAATTTAAAATTGAATATTGCAAAACTAATTATAGTGTTAGAGACTTTCTCTATACTGGGTGTCCCATTTAAACTTACAAATCCAGGTAACTCGAAAAAATCGCTTCCTACGAAAAAAAAAAACCTTTCTAAACTAAAAATTAACGTTTTCTAAGCGGACATCATCCTATTATAAATTCATAACCCTCATTGTGTGAGGTGGGGGGGCAATTTTAAAATTGATAATATAAGTCTTAAATTCAAAAATCCTTTACAAACCCTATTCCAATTCATCACTTCCCTTAACCAGCAATAAGACACCCCCCATAAAATGCTCAAATTTGGCAAAATGCTGTTGGTCGATAGCCGATTGTCGGTAAATAAAATAATAATATTTATTGTTAATTCCTTTCACATTTATTTGTGTATGTACTGACAATGTGTATTGATCAATATTCATTTGCTTTTAATAATTCTATTTTACACAAACTAAACAAAAATCTCTAAACTTTAATAAACAATACAATAATTACTATGTTTTTTTACCATTTTTTATGGCGGTGAAAACATAGTAATTATTTTCATTGAATTGGATAGTAACGGTCGAAACCATCGTGATGTTAATAAACAATTGTCAAAAATCTTTTTTTCAATTATTTTTAACTAAATTCTCGAAGTAACTCGATATGCAATATATCTTTATTCGAAACGCATTGTTTTTTTTTTTTTTTGTTTTTTTTTTTCAGAGGGAACTTTTACGACGTCCACGAAGTCCGAGCAGATGTCTTCTTATGACCACGGGAGCGCCACGCCGACCAAGAAGCACGTGCTCCAGCATCCAGAACGAATGGCAACGAGAAAACGGTGATTGCTCCCGCCGCACATCCGACGGCTGCAAAGGGTGCGCAATTTCAATGCTCGTGCCGCAACTGCCTCAATTAAAAAAGACCTACAAGAAACACATGCACGCGATATGGAACAAAACAAAATTAAAAACAAAACAAAAGGAAGAAACTGTGGATAAGGAAATCAATAATCGATTTTACGTACGTTTTGTATTCGCTCTCTGTTTTTAATAAATGATTTTTATTATTATTCGTATTGAGGATATTGAAACGTTGCTTAAAATAAAAAAAAAATAATTAAATTCAATTATACCTCAATTTTATACATTGAAATTTCTACAATTTATACAGGGTGGCGCAAGATTCCGATGAAGTCCAATACCACAGTTATTTAGAAATTTACAAAAAAATATTACTGACATAATTTGTAGCTACTGTAAAACTTCACATTTCAAAATTAGTTTTATATATACAGTGTACAATAATCACGTAACGTATCAAACATATGATTTTTTTAAATGAAATTTTATATTTTTTTGCCGATTTTAGGTTCTACACTTAAAATTAATCTTTTTTGACATAAAGTATATTAGGTCAATTTTTAATATTTTAAAAGTTATAAACAATTTAATGTTGAAATCAATGGAAGTTTAGCGCCTTATTTTTCAAAATTGAAAAATGATGTAAACTTTCTGTTAAAGCAATTTAATTCAAAAAATTCTTAATAATATTAGGAATAATAGTTGGTTACCATAAAGCAAATGTTGTGTACAGGGTGAAACAATACGCAAAATGTTTTTTTTTCTTTTTTCACCCTATATTTTTTAAACTATTTTGATAGAAAGTTGGTTGTTCTTTAATTTTTGTATAATAAACTATACCTCTATCTGTTACCGTTTTTTAACAATTTCAATTCAAAGTACAAAATTAAGTTTCGCTTATAATCTATAATTTAAGTAGGCTATAATTAAAACAAATGCAATTCATAATCGTTTTCTGGTATTTAATAACATACTTACTCCCTAACCTAAAAGGATATTCAAATGACAATCGATGTTTAAAGGTGCATGTAAAATATAAAGAAAATAGTTACTCTACGATTAATTGGCGAGTTATAATGGTTATTGGGATACATTTTTTAAGAGTAAAATTGTAAAATGTTTCAATGCTATTGAATTAAAAAAAAATATGTGAATGCATGAAATAAATATATAAAAATGTTAATACTAACAAAATAGAATGATATAAGTATTTTATTATTTAACTTAGTATCTATTTTCGGTTTTTCAGTCAACATGAATTGTTTAAATAAATCAATTTAACATGCTAATAGGAATATTTTAAATATTTTTCGAATATAAAACAAAAAAATTTAGTTGTTAGTTTTTAATAAATAAATTAATCATTTATTAAAGAAGTAGTTTAACTGCTCCAGTATTACAAAATATAACGTAAAATGTACTTTACTTACTGAATATTAGGCGTAACTTTCACAACTAAATAAATTAGTTGTTCCGGCGCGGCCAACTTTGTTTAAAAATTCTACACCAAATTTGTATTTGAGCTTAAATATCTCAAAAACGGTAAACGGTAGCTATTTAATATGTTATATAAAAATAGAAAAGTGATCAATTTTCTATTAAAATAGCATAAAAAATACAGGGTGTCCCATTAAAGTAAAAAGAGAAAAAAATAATTTTGCGTATTTAAAAAATTGTTTTAAGAGAAAAAATGAGTATTTCTTTAGTTATTAAGTATTTTTGCATTTGTATGGCGTTGGCAGAATCTTTATTTCATTTTTCATTATTGAAATAGTAGGCTCTAAACATATATAGATTTCAATATTCATTTGTTTATAACTTTTAAAATATGAAAAAATTATTTATTAAATCTTATATAAAAAAATGATTATTTTTAAACGTAGAATCGAAAATCTTTATAAAAAATATATCATTCCATTAAAAAAAAAAACATATGTTTGATGCGTCACGTGATTATTGAACACCCTGTACATATGAAACTAATTTTAAAATGTGAAGTTTGACAGTATTTATATATTACTTAATAACTGAGATATTGGACTTCATCGGATTCTTGTGCCACCCTGTAGATATAAATATAATTTAAAATGAATATCAATTTAATTTAATTAAAATAAAGATAAGAAATTTATAAGAAGAGCTCGTTTGGAGTTAGAAGAAAGGATCTGTTGGCCATTTGTAAAATAAGATATCTCATTTGTTTTGCCCATTGCATGGGTGTCTTTAAAACAGAGATTTTCATCAAGTTGTTTTTTATAATAATTATAATAACTTTATTATCCAAACGGAAAAACCCAACATAGGATAAATTCTTAATACAATTTGAAAACAAAAACAATTATATCAGACAATTAATTACAAAAAATATCATCATAGCGTCTGTTAGCGTTAATACTCATATGATAGATAGGTGATTTTAACATAATATTTGTCTTAGCTTTAGGTACTTAAAATGTGGTTTGTTGGCGTGATGACGGGCGTGGAATGTTGAAATTGATCATTCCAAGTAAATGTGGTGCATCAACAATGCCATTCACCAATTTGTGCATGAATACGCTGCTTGTAACCTCACGTCTATCAGATAGGGATACAATATTGTGCGTCAACAGTAAGGAATTATAATCAACGGATAGTTCAGGGTATACACAGGTTAATTTAAAGTTTAACAATTTTAAGAATCTTTTTTGTACGCGTTCTAAAAGTAATGCCTGATTAGTGTAATAAGGATACAAAATTATAGATGCATATTCAAGTCTACTTCAAACAAATATATATCCTGAAAATATTTTGCCGTTCCTATTAAAAAACCTAGCATTTTATATGCGGATTTTGAGATAATATTAATATGTTCAGTAAATGACAACTGATTATCAAATGTTACACTCAAATCTTTAAATGTATTTACTCGTTGTAGAGAAGTATTATTGATATAGTAATCGAAAATAATCGGAACGTTGATCCTACAGTATGACACGTAACAACATTTATTGATATTAAGGGAAAGTTTATTATTAATATTTGTTAATTATTAAGGCTTACACTTGGTTTTACATAGTCTATTATAACTTTTTTTCCATGAGTAAATAAATAAACTTAATACATTTATTATACAGGGCATTTTTTAATTATGCCTCATAGGGATTTACATGGGAAAATCTTTACCTCGCGTTAATGTTTTTTTCTAACGTATATATTTAGATAATATTATACACGCATTTTAATTTGAATATATTGTGCATACTTAAGCAGTTTTTGTGTTATTTTAAAGTGTTATTATGTTTTAAACATTAATTTAAAATTACGATATATTAAGCTTAGAAAAATATTACAATTTCTACAAAAAAAAAATTCTGTGCATTTCTCATTCAAAAAGAACAAGAAAGTTCCAAATTTAATAAAACGAACCGCTACCGTTGATGCTTATTCAGAGGCAGTTTTAGGGTACGTTCAATTATACCCGAATACCTCGCTTAGAACTGTTGCATCTCAATATGACATATCAAAATGTTCGGTTAGTAGGATACTAAAGAGGAATTTATACCGACCTTTCAAATTTATTCAGGCACAAGTATTGCACTCAGGGGATAATGGCCGTCAAATGGAATTTATTAGTTGAATAATGGCAACATATCAAGAAGATCCTAACATTCTGAGTAAGATTTTATGGACGGACGAAAGTAAATTTCACAATAATACTGTGATGACTATTCAGAATTCTAGAAACTCAAATAAGCATCTGTTCAGGGTGAAGCATCGAAATTTTCAAAACTTATGGTTTGGTGTGGTATAATAGGAGGACTCTTAATAAGGCCATATTTCTATGAAGATACTTTGACAGATAATCATTACTTATCATTTCTTCAAAATACTTTTCCATAACTATTAGAAAACCTATCGCTCTATGCAAGAATAAATATGATATTACAAAAGATGGTGCTCCATATCACAATAGCCTTATCGTTCTAGATCACTTAAATAACGTTTTTGGAAAACGCTGTTCCAATATGGATCAGTGCGATTATCCCCGTTCCCTAATATTACACCGTTAGACTTTTTCCTGTGGGGGTTTTTAATTGCTCATGTAAATTCATTGGAATTTAGATGAATTGAAAACCAATATTACAATGGTCTTGTATTTCTCAAGAAGTATTATTAAATGCTCCCAGAAGAGCATTAATACAGAGACTTGAATGTTGCGCAATTGAAAATGGAGGGAATACTGAACAATTTTTGTAATTTTTTAAAATTATTAATATATTAATTAATAAGTTAAGAAATCAACTCTGTTGTGAATAAGTTCGATAAATTATTAGATCTTATTTTCACTAACCTAAATTGTACATTACTGGCAGACAATAATACATTTATTAAACAAGATCAATACCACCCTGCTTTACTTTTTAATTTAGATATAGTACACTCGCCACTAGGCTATTTTCAAATTAACCAATCTAATAATAGGAATTATAACTTTAGAAAATGTGATTTAGGCAATCTTTATTCTGAATTTAGTTCTTGTGATTGGCCAAAATATAACTCTGAGGGAAGCTTAGATGATATAGTTAAATCCTTTTATGACTCTTTGTATTCTTGTATCGATAAACATGTACCGACGTATAAGCAACCCAAACTCCAGTATCCGTGTTGGTTTACGCCTGGCGTTATTCATATTTTAAATTTAAAACATATTAAAAGTAAAGCATATGTTCGTACTAAAAGCGAAGAATCACTTGAACAGTTTCGGAATGTTAGATCTCAAAGTAAAAAACTCATTCGTAGCGCATATAGGGAGTATATTGAAAAAGTTTCTGCTAATATTTCTGCAAATCCTAAACAATTTTGGTCTTTTATCAATTCTAAAAAATGCACATCACACATACCTAAAGTCATGCAATTTAATGACACGTTATTAGACTCACCCGAATGTATCGTTAACGCATTTGCTGAATTTTTCAGTAGCGTATATACTGACCCTACGCCCATTGCTACAACATTTGATTCGCACAATAACTTTCCATTAATTAATATCTCATATATTACATCTGATGACATCTGCAATGCCACATCACACTTGGGCAATACAATGACTTGCGCCGCAAATGGAATTCCTAGTTTTTTAATTAAAGATATTTCTCTCATTTTAAAAGAACCATGGCAAGTTATATTCAATATTATATTAAAGACTTCTGAGTTTCCGACAGTCTGGAAAGAATCCAGGATATGTCTAGTGCTTAAAAGCGGTGATTCTAAGGTAATCGGCAACTATAGACCAATTACTTTGTTGTCTAACTTTTCTAAAATATTTGAAATAGTTGTTTATCGTCATATTTTTCCCAACATTAGAAGTCTTATATCTTCATGTCAACATGGCTTTATGACAGGAAGATCCACAATGACCAATTTGTGCTGCTTTAGTGAGTGTGTATGCAGTGAACTTGTCAGAAGGAGTCAGGTTGATTGCATATACATGGACCTTGCCAAAGCCTTTGATCGTGTTGATCATACTATTTTACTCAACAAACTCCTCAATACTTATGGCTTTCATGTTCACTTAATTAAATCATATCTATCGAATCGTAATCTGTATGTTTCGATCAATGGATTTTCATCTGTTAGGTTTATGGCCCGCTCAGGGGTTCCTCAGGGTTCCAACCTAGGGCCATTATTGTTCATTATTTTTATAAATGACCTTAGTTCACTATTAGATTGTAATCACTTACTATTTGTAAACGATCTTAAATATTTTTTCTACTATTGATTCACTTATTGACTGTTTACTTTTGCAAAGTGTACTTGATAGAATCTCCACATGGTGCTCCGTTAACAATCTATCTCTAAATGTAGCTAAATGTAAAGTAGTTACGAATTCACGCAAAAAGCTTCCGATTCGGTTCACGTATACTATCGGTAATAAATTATTAGAAAAACTGTCAACATTTAAGGATCTTGGTATCATTTTCGATTCTAAATTTACTTTTAGAGAACATTATAATTCAATCATTTGCAAAGCTCAAAAATCTCTTGGATTCATTATGCGAAATACCAAGGAACTCAAAAATATTTATTCATTAACCTCCTTATTCAATTCACATATACGTTCGATACTTGAATACGGTTCCTTGATATGGAATCCTTTATATCACATACATCAGCGGTCTGTTGAGAATATTCAACGTAGATTCTACAAATATAAAGGGTGTGTAAAATTTGGTGCTTATCCTCCTCAGGGCTTTAATAATGATTTACTTATGTGAGTTTGGAGCAGTGTCACTGTCAGTACGCAGAGATAACTTAGGTCAGCTATTCTTGTTTAAACTCATTCATAATATGATTGACTGTCCGGAATTACTTTCTAGAATCAACTTTAATGTTTCTCGTTTATGTAGTAGGTATTCCACACAATTTTTCATTTGTAATGCACGTACCAGTATCCTTGAGTTCTCTCCAATTCGTCGTATATGTCTACGTCACAATTTTCTTAATTATGATATATTTTGTTGCAATTTGAGAGAGTTCAAATCGTTGCTGTTTGAGCGAATATTCTGCAGTTTGCATAGAATTAATTATTTTTGTTCATATACTCTATTCTTTTTGCTTATATGTTAGATTTAATTATATTATATTGTTTTCCATTAAATTTTATTTTTATTATTAAAACAATTACTTCCCGGGCAAATACCCACGCCGGACATTGAATTACACAATGTACACCTGCTGTTGCATATCAATAAAATATTGCATAATGCAACAAATTTTGATCCGAGAAAAATTTCATGCAAAAACAGTAATGGTATTGAACAACTGTAATGACAATCTGGGAGTCAAATGTTTCCATGGCCAACTAAAAAAAATCAATGTTTAATCTCATTTCTCTTTTATTTATTTAATTTTATTTTATTATTTTTTTTTTCTAAAGTAACACCATATTGGTTTACATGGTTGTAAAGAGAATGAGAAATACTATTATAATAAGAAAAAACAAGTCCTGTGCTGTTTGAAAAAAAAATTTTTGAACATCACTGTCAAAATATGAGCAGATATTTTTGAAAATTTTATTCTTATCATTTTAAAGAAAATTTGCTCCCATTTAAAAGTATACATGGTTTAATATTTTTATCTTAAATATAAGAACGTTATAGACTTGGGGTGTGTCATGTCAATCAGTCGTTCGAATATAGGAACGACTGATTTTAATAATACCTCAAGAAAGAAAGAAAAACACTAATTACTCAAAACAAGAAGTTTTTATTATACTATTGTAATATACTAAGAAAAATTTACAATTACTATTTTAAAAATAATAATATTAAAAATACTCCTAAATATACAAAAATCTTTTTTTTAACATCAATTATAACAAATGATGAAAAAAATCTCTCAACTCCCTAGAAGTAATATCGCCATGCAGTGTAGAGCAAACCACAGAATATGACGCCGAAAACTGAAGCCACTACTATATGCATTACTTCAAACGTAAGAATCCAGGTGTTAAAATTACGCATCGGCTTATGTAGACTGGGTTTTCCTGGATATTGAGTTGTTGGTTTTGGTTCATAGGGTGTTGTGGTATGTGTTTCTTCTGGATATGTTGAAAGGGGTGTAGTCGTAGGAAGAAGGCCGTTAGTGTAGAGGTAAATAGTAGTTGTATCGGTGATGCCCTTCCATTCGACCTCAAGTATCAATCTTATAACATCAACGCCGATTTCGGATACGTTTTTCTTCTCGATGATTTCCACTTTGTTCTTCAGGACGTTTTTGTACACTCTGAAGTAATCTTGGTATTCTGAAAAAGAGACATAATTTAATTTTTTACCCATAAAATAATTCATACGTGGTAAAATATATAATAAATACATAGTATAAAATAAAAATCAATATCCCAAGTTCTAAAAATATCGAGCGTATAACAAAAATCGACGACTAAGTTGTCATTGGAAATCTAAAGTCATGTCTGAACTAAAATCACACGCGCACGCGTCAAGAACTGGCTGTCATGTTGACCGCAACCAGCATTCCACGCGTGTGATCTTAGTATAGACATGACTCGAGACTTCCAACGCCAACTTCGTCGTCGATTTTTGTCATACGCTCGATATAAACTCCTAACGCAAATTCCCCATTATAACTCTTCATGAATTCATTGCACTTCACCACATTAATGACACTTAAATTACGAACATTCAGACATAAAGAGTTAAATATCACCATACCTCATTCACGATAAAGACATAAACACGAAAAACCAGGCGGTAAGACCATAGGTCGATAGCCAATTAACAGATATAAAATATACATTTGATTTTGTAATTTTTAATATTTATTTAGTATTTTTTCCTGTATATATCTGTTAATAAAGATTATTATTAAAAATCAATAACATTCTTAAATTAAATAATGAAACATGAAATGATTTGTCTATTCTAAAGAAAATGAGAGAATTAATAAATTCAAATTTATTAAAAGTGAGTAAATAAATGTGAAGTTTAATAAAATCTTTACATATATAGTGCTAAAAAGAAAAGGAAGTTTAGTATCTTCTTTTGAATTGTGCCTTTATTGACATGTTTGTTTATTTACAATAATACACAATAAAGAATGTCATATATTTTTGTAAACAATACTTATGAATCAGTTATTGACAAATGGCTTTTCTGGCCACCTTTTTCAATGTGTGCATCAGGCCGAGCTAGCTCCATAAAAAATATGTCCGCTAAAATCTGTCTCTCTCTGATACAAGTATTCTCCCTCGAACTTATTGATCATATCGGCTATGCATGTTCATCGTTTCCGTAGGTTAGATGGCGCTAGGTTTAAAGCAAAAATTGCACATCTACTTTTATATCAAGCTGTTTTGGTGAATATGTTTAACATTCCGACAAAGTAATTTTATGAAAATAATTTAAGTGATCTTAATACTATGAAAGTTCTTGTATAATTTCTTGGTCATGACAAAATTAATGTGTGAAAATCTGCATTTATGAAAATCAGTCGTCGGCATCTTTACAGTGGCAGTAATAATGCTTTTTTTTTCAAGTACTGGTACAGAATGATCAACAATGATTGCAGACAAGTTAAATTTCTTTAAGGTAAAATGAATAAATAGTAACTATATTTGACATTTAATGAAATGTTCATCTAGCGTATGTATAACTAGTGATGGCCATTTCGATTTTTCGACCCTCATCAGACTAGTGTGTTCCATGTGCAATGTCTTGATGAAGGGCACTTGAAATTAGGCAAAAGGTGGCGCTTGCGTCGTCTTTAATTTATTACATTTGACATTAGCAGCGTCATGTGTCGTATTTTATAAATTTAGGCACACAACAGGCAGTAAATTAAAAGATTGATTTTCTAAGATGCAATTGCTTCAAACAGAAGCGTATGAAATAAATTTTATTAAATTGAATATGTGGCTATGTTCAATTAATCAATATCCTCACTGCATATTCTTATTATTTAAAAAAAGGGTTAAAGCCTAGTATATAGTATGATATATATATATATATCAAATTTCAGTTTTTATTCGAAAACCCCTATAAAGTGGTGTTTTTTATGATATTTTTTTCTCACAATTTAGCTCGAAAGTCGGGAGGTTATGTCACTAAATTTTTGTATTTCCGCCACACTAAAAAGCATTATTTTGTTATTTAATGCACATATTTACACTTTCATTACACTGCATCATACTTTTGTTGAGTTAAAACAGCAATTAATTGAGAAATTAACGAAAATATATTTCGCAAAAATACGTCATTCATTGAGCGATATGTGAGATTGTTTCCTTGTGTTTTCATCTGCGAATGATCCCATTAGTTCTCAATACTGACGATAGATAGCCAACGATAAGTACAGTTTTCTACATTTAGTTTTACTTTCCCTCTTAAGTAAATAAACGTCTTTCTATCGAGAAAAATCCTATTTTCTTTCATTTATTCTATGCAAAACCTAGCCATGATCTAACCTAACCTGATATGTTATTTTATCTTTGCAAAACTTAGACAGTGCTTAACCTAATAACCCCATTTCTACAGACATATTTTCTACAATGACTCTACGTAAAGCGTCAAGTTTGAGTGGCGTTACCCGGGCAACTTCACCCTGCAAAGATGGATGCTATACTAGGCTTTAGCCAAAAAAGTTTTTTAAACTGTTATCATTGAAGATAAATATATTTCCAATAACTTATTGTTAAAAACCATTTAATTTATGCAGCTTAGATTATCGAGTGTTGATTCCCATCCTGCTTCTACCGGGTATCAAGGGTATTCATTTCTTTTATTTATAATTTAATTTAACTAATTAGATATGTTAAATTAGGAAAGTGAAACCCCATAACTAAGTCTTCTATCATTAAATGTTCCTTACCTGAGCGTAAATTGAATGTTGTGGCACTATCGAGTCCATTTTCCAGTTGCACAACATCAATGACTCCATTGTTCAGTACTGCGTTTATTTCTGAACGCGTAAACTGCAGTTGTTCCCGATCTTCAACCACCTTGATGGAAATTATGGTTTGTGATGTACGTGGAGGATATTGTCCATCCTGCAATGGGTAAATAAAGAAAATGTAAGTAGTTAGTAAAAAATAAATGAATGAAATAATGTGACTTATAAAATATTATTTTGGCATAATGAAATATAACTTCAGGCAGGATTTAGAAAGAGAATATCAACTGTAGAGGGAGCTGGTAAAAAATGGAAAGGTGTACTTAATATTCATAGATTTGATTCGGTTGGGAGAATGTTATTAATGAATTGTTTGAATGGTATAGGTGTGTCTGAACAGGTGGTAACCTAGGTGTGGAAGCCTAAACGTAAGCAAACACACATAGACACCCCTGTACCCGCTTTAGCCCGGCACCGGCAGAAGGTGCAACAAACAGAACCCAAAAGTATGTACACCCTGCCGCATAAAAGCCCAGACAGAACCACAACAATTAAATCCCGACGAAGCGTATCATCGCTCACCGGCGATGGAAGCTAATCAATCATGCTCTTATAACGATTTTTTTTATTGTCGAAGGAAGAAAAAAACAACCATCATAGACCAATAAGCATTCCTCCGATTAACATCGGAAGGGCTAGAACTCCAGTAACGACTTGTGCTTAAAGGATTTAATGCGCAATAAAAAGCAAAACGCCCGCCGACGCATTAGAAGACTACGACAACGCAGGACCTTGATTTCACCACTCGCAAGGACCCCGAAGAGGATACAACCAGCCGCCGATCAGGAAGGAACCCCAAAGAAGACGAGGAGAGAAGCAACCCCGGATCGATAACGCAGCGCAAATCCAAGAACCCTTTTTGTCCAGGAAACCGCTGCTATTCAACTTATTTGTTGCGGATATGGAAAATGTGTTTGAATTGAGGCAATCGGGGGAATAGTAAAAGGACAAAGGAAAATATAGAATCTTGTGTATACAGATAATGTCGTTATTATTGCAAGGACACTGAGGGAATTGAAGGATATGAAAGGGGGGTTAGAAAGCAGAGTCAGAAGGAAACTATATGTGAATGTTAAAAAAAACAAAGTTTACGAATGCTGGTGGAGGAAATAGGAATGAAGAGTTCAGGTAGTTGGGAAGAAGCTGGAATGTGTGGAAGAAAAATGTTTTCATACTAAGGAAAAAATATCCTTAGAAATGATTATTTCTTGTTTAATATGGAAACATCATTTCTACCAATAATATATTATTTTTTATGTATAAAATGATCTGGACGATACGCCCCCAACCCTTAATAACATAGAGCTAGCCGAACGTTAAGCCCATTGCATCTTAATTAAAATCCGTCACCCAAATAATCCCCTTCATAGCCCCTCCAAAACTCCTTTACAACAAAACAGGTAATAATTAATTCTTTATTTACGGAAGATCACCTTTCTGCAATTAATGACAGTCTGTAATACAACAATATATTGAATTGATTAGACAAAAATTAGACTAATGACTCCTTGATCAAGTATAACCATTGAGTTTTCCAATCAGAATCCATAAACCCAATAACAGTAGTGATGCGTACCGTGAATAAATATATAAGTAAATCTAATACACTTAAAATATTTTGTGACCCTAGTCAAAGCTTTATAATATAATGCGTAATCAAAATGATTCCTTCCTCTACAGCAAAATGATATGGAACAACATTTATTCAAATTTAGTCAGCAAAAACAAGAACTTTGCTACTCTTAATTTCCGATACAATATCGTTAATAAAGAGTAAGAAGAGAAGAGCCCGCAGTGTGAGCCCTGTGGAACACTGGCGCAACATTAATATGTTATTGGACAGATATTTCACACACTGCGATCTACCCACCAAGTAACTTTTAAGCCATTTAATCATAATCCCACTAAAGCTTTCCCCAAAGCATTAGATATATATGAATGATACAGTATTAAATTTGTGGTGGTTGATTTTTCTGAAAGGAAGCCATGTTGCTCTTCTACAATATATCGTACCATCAGGTCAATTGCACTGAAACTAATTTATCAAGTAGTTTAGGTAGTGCCGACTGAATTCATACTCCACGATAATTAATTATATTAGATCTACTCCCATTTTTTTAAAATGGGAATAACAAAACTATGTTTCCAAACACTAGGAAATGCACCGGAAGATAATGATGACTCAAATATTTTACAAATTGGCATACTTAATGAGTAAACACATTGTCTTAAAAAGTATGGTGGAATCAGGGCCTGAATTACAGGACTCTGGAAGTAAACATAAATTGTTAAAAAGATCTTGAAGATTAACACTGAGCCGATTTATATGAAAAATTGAAGACAAATTAAGATTGGATAAGGGACAGCTGCTGTCATTGTAACATTCAGAAAAATGGGAAGCAATCAAATCTGCACGTCCTGCAGCGGTATCTGTAATTATATTACCTAAAAACATTTCTTTGGGAAATCCAGTAGATTTCCTACATACATTGATATGGTCCCAAAATAATTTAAAGTCATTATTAATTTTGTATTAAACTGAATTAATGTAATTATTAAACAGCAGTTCGTTTAGTTCTTTGCATTGCCTCCTGAATTTTATAATGTTGAGTGCGACTGTATCTTTTATTCATCAAGTGTGCTTTCTTTTTTTACATGTTAACTTAATTAGCTCATTATCAAAACATTTTGGATATTTTGATTGCCTAACATATTTACAAGGAATATATTTATTAATTACAGAATGCAATATATCATAGAAAGCGGAATTGTTAGATAATATTTGATCCCAATCAATACCGCAGAAATAGTTGTTTATTGAAGTATAATCAGCTGCTTTAAAATTGTAATGTCATTCAGAGTTGTGGTTGGAAAATTCAATTGAAGTGCAAGGTAAATTAATTACATAAGGTATATGGTGCCTATTTGACTCACATAAAATGTCGCTAGCTTCATTGATATATACACCGCCTATATTAAAAAAAATAAGTCTAACAGAACACGTCGATTATTTGGGATTTGGTACACTTGAAAACTGAACACGCTCGATAAAGCACTAGCGAGAGCACAGGTATTGTTAACATTTAATATAGACTTATGACTAAAATCCCATTCAGCATTTGGCAAGTTGTAATCTCCGCATAGAAGAAGATCACAATTAAGATTAGCTTTAGATATTGAATCAACATCATCAGCCCACCTCCAAAAAGTGCGACGAGCATCGCCAATCGTGAACATTTGAAAATGATCATTGAAAAAAGTGTTGTTTTTAACCCAAATATTAAATATATACACTCGAAATTAACCAATATTTTGGGTATATTTATTTTTGACAATTCTTTATATAAGTCACGGAACAGATTGCTTTTCATTATTTGAATTATTTATGAAGTTATTTAGGTATAAACTAGAGGAAGCATTTCAGGTAACTTTTTTCGCAGTTTGTTATATCGCAAAAACTACAATGGTCAAAATAAATATAAATTAATTAATAGGTAACGTTTTCTAATCATTAAATCACTCCTTAGGCGAAAATAATTTTAAAAAATTGAATAATTTACTTTTAATTTGGGTTAAGAATTTACATTGAATTCTCCGTAAGCGCTCACATACACACAGTCCTCTTAAGATTTTATATAATAGTCTATTATAAAAAATATACTGTATTTGAATTAATATAAATTTCGCAATAAAGATGTATATGTATGGAAACTTTACTCCAGCTTTAATTACTTGACCTTCAGTTGTAAATCTCTGGAAAACTTGACCATTTCGAATCATTCAAATATTGTCTTGTATAGAAAAATAAACATACAATAATGTATTAAAGTCAGGGAATATCTTAGAAAAGGACAATGAAATGACAGGATAAATGTTGCGTCATGGATGAATGAAAAAAGAACTACCTCCTCTTTTTTTCATTCATTTAGATTCCAGATATGTAAGTAAAGCGTACATTGGAAGAAGTAATTACAACCCAATGTACACGAGGGTTCACGTGCACCTAGAGATGCCTGGATATTAAATAACTACTTAAATTGTAAAGAAAACAAAATTGTGGTCAAGTTCAAATGCGACTAGGAAGAAAAAGAAGTGGGGACTTCCCCAGAGAAGTGTATAGAGTACATGAGCTGTGTGGAAGCAGAAGAGATTCACTTGAGAGGAAGGTTGAAAGATGGAATACATATATGGGAATGGAAGAATAACAGAATTGTTGAGAGAGGATAATGCGGAAGTGATTCACTTGAGATAAACGTTTATCGAATAGTTAGATGGGAATGGAAGAATGATATAATAGTTGAATGAGAATGGTGGGGAAATAAATATTATGAGAGGAGTTGGTTTTATTATTATGTATTATTATTTGTTGAAGAGTCTGTATTTGTGTTGGTAGAAAATGTTAATTGTGTGAGTTGTTCTAATTAAAGATTTTTTTTATTTGAAGAAGAACGTACTATTTCAATTCTTTAGGGAGACAAGAGAGAAACACTCAACAATCCATCCCATTGACAATATAATAATGAACTTTGTATGATTTAAAATTGGAATAGTTGATTTAATGAAAATAATTTTATTTAGTGCAATTCTCTTTTGTATAAGGTCAGCTATCCACAATTGAAATACATTTCTTAAAAATTGGTAGAATCAGTTCAACTAACAATAAACGTGGAAAACTTGCTCACCATCAGCTGATATAATAATAATTACAACAAATTTGATTTAATTATCAGCAAAATCATCTGGCATTAATTAATTTATGAAGTTTATTCAATTTTCTTTAACATTAAAAATTATATCAAATTTGCTTAATTATCTGTGGAATCTGCTAATTACAAATATGCTCAGCAAGTTTATATAAATTATAAATTTTCTAAAATATATACCTAATCAGCTTAACTGTCAATAAATACGAAATTGCGAATTTCTCCGTATACCCAGATAAATTATAAACAATAAAACAAATGTACAAAAATATTTGTTGAAGGCGAAAAGACCTTTGGCCGATTGCCGTTTTCCGAACATAGTCAAACATCTTTATATATTTAAGTATATGTATTGTAAATATATCTAATATTTGGAAATAAAGATTATATATATATTTACTGAGCTGAGCTATTAAAAAATCTTACCAAATTTACTCATTTATCCGTAGAATTAAGGCTGCGATTTTACGCCTAATAAACGGTACGATTAACGAGTTTTTACAAAATGTGTGTGTTTATTTTATTCCAACTTTGATTTTTCAACCTAGTGGCAAAAATCTGAACTACTAGGTACTGTTGCACAATAAAAATGATGGCGTCGAACTAAATTTGTTCTCATTGACTATTTTATAAGATTAAGGAGTATACAAAAAAATATATTATGATTGTATTAAATATGGATATTAAGAGGAAGACTTTCCACGTATAATCAGATATATTTAATATAGATTAAATGTATTTTTGTAAATTAAACTAATTTTTGAAAAAATATTTTTTTTCACTTTTTTTTGTTTTTAAAAAATAAAAATTATCTAATGTCCTTCATCAGTAAATAAGCTTAATGTTTATTTTTTTATGACTGTATAAAATTGTTAATCCCTTAAAACGGAAACGTATTGGGGATCGCAGCCTTAACTCAAATGCCATAATTACAGCAAATTAATTTGCTTAAATTATAGATAGATTACAATTGAAGTTAATTTCTTCAAATTCACCCAACACCCGACCCATTTAACAAGATTATATATGATTTATATGAACTAAAACTCAGAAGCGGGGATACAATAGATATCACACCAAAAGAGCCGACTTAATAATCAAATCAATCACTTTTAAATAACATAAGGGATCAAAGAAATACATACCGAAGAAAGAAGGATAATTTCTTTTTCGAATCCAGGTGACATCGTTTGTCTCGTATTCAACGCACACCGTCCAGACTTTCCAGTTAATCCGCCCATCGTGGTGCCGATGTACTCATTAATATACCCGTCTTCAGTTTGGCAACTGTAGGCCACATTCCCGAAATCGCCGTCAGTGATTATTACAGGTTGAAGATCAGTTATGTACATATTACTGGGCACCTCATTGTAGAAGATGTATTCATATTTTTCGCGTTCGAATAATGGATCGTGCGTGTTTATATCCTCAATGACTTGTGTGTACTCCTGAAAATTTAATAATAAATTTAATTACTTCTTATTTATTTAATAATTAAATAGGAAATCAATTTTTATGAAAATTAAATTATAGAAAATTTCTCAGCAAATATTGGGTAAATTTAAAAACAAATACAAAATGAGGGACACAGAGGTGTAAGAGAGAACGACTTAACA